>OX463781.1:5777147-7269647 GCA_949825025.1 Siphlonurus alternatus | reverse complement strand
GCACGATTATTGTGAAAAAAAAAAAAAAAAGAAAGACAAAGAAATTTTTGTCTCAGCCTCGTCACAATGCATAAGAATGATTTTTTCAATTTCATATATTATTGGAAATTTCCATCAAGTGAATATCATCAATATTAAAGGAGATGATATTTTTGTGCAAAGTTTTTTACTTATTTTTTATTCAAAATTTAATCGAAAAGTAGTGACTTCATTTCACGTAGTATATGCATACTTGCGCGTATATGCAAAATATATGTATTCCGCAATTTTGGAAGAAATATGCTGTTTTGCGAATGCGATCGACAAAAAAGGGGCATGGAGTTGCAAAATCATTTGCGTCCGTACATTTTCGTAAATATTCAAAACCACATTCCTATGAATTTTTTATTTTTTTAATGATAAAAATTTTAAAAAATGTCCCTTTTATAAATTTTGTCCGAAAGCGGTACATTTAGGCGTCCCGAGAGCCTCTTTGGGGACACCGGGACATGGTACTCTAAAACGGTACTGTACCGGTCAAAACGGTACGTCTGGTCACCCTACTCTAGTATGATATACAATATTAAACGTCAAAAGTTACATTAGTTACAACGGCTCCATAGAAAATTGCACTCTAGCTGTCACCTATAATTTCTAATTACAGGACGTGTACGTTGCACATATTTGCTTTAATTATTATTGCATAAATCTATTCGTATTTGTGAATATAGCTGAATACACAAAAATCAAGAAAATTATATTTTCCTTTCGTTCTGATACTTCCGATCTTCATCCATTTATCTGAAATCAATTGTAAAGACGATTGGATAATTCACGATATAAATAATAAAAGCCTTTTCGATTAAAATAAAGAGATAAAAAGAGATAGGAAACGAAGTTGTTTGTTCTTTATTATTTATTATCAATAAACATACCAGGAAGAGTAAAATTCAATGCTAAATTTTTTAATTTATACAACATATTAAACATTCTCGAGCTATAATAAATATTTAATACATACTGTTTATCTTAACTAAAAATAACGATCTTTGATATAAATAAAAAAAAATAGTAAACATCAATTTCCGAACAAATAATAAAAGTTCCCAACAAGGCATTGTATATTATATATAGTATATATATATATATATAGTTCTTAAAAATGAAACAAAATAACAGAGCTATAGCAAATTTAAGGGTAATTAAGTTAGTCCTGATCAGGTATAATATACAGTATCTTACAACATTATATATTTTTGAAAACTAAGAAAATTGTATTTGCAAAAATAATGAGTTTAATTAATTAAGCCTTTGAATCTCTCTCCTTTGCTCTCAGTTTTTCTACTTTTAATCTCGGCTGCGATAAGCGAAAGGAAAACGGAAGCGGCGAGGCCCGGACGTGGCATGTTCGCCGTTGTAGACGCGTCCAAGCAGCGTACGTGCTCGTTGTAGCGAGTGACAAGTAGTGTGGTCCAAGTTCAAGTTCGCTTTCCGTACGAAAAAATTAGTATTGTGAACTAAAAGTGAGTGTTGATGTGTGCTTAAAATGTTAACTTTTTTTATTGTAAATTCCAATAAAGAACAATCAGAAATTAAGAATTTATCTTAGTTTGCTATATGGGTGTCCATTTTTAATCTTTAACCCTTTCAAAAGTTAGTTTTATTATACGTTTTACTGTAAAATTTTAAACAAATTTAAGGAGGCAAACATTTAATATTATATCTAACCTTTGTTTTATTGTACAATAATTCATACTAAAGATCATGGATTCAAACTCTCCTTCCAAGTCAAGCTCCAAGAAGCCCAAGCCTCCTCCTAAGCCCCCAGGACTCAGTTCCCGTCGTGGTAAGTCCAAGACGGACAGTCCTCCAGTCAGTCGTCTGAGACTCCACTTCGCACGCGTGTTCTCTCTGAGGGGCAGCACCAGTCAGCCCCCCAGTCCCACCGTGCCCACCGCACGCATGGATTTCTCCAACTCTTGCGAGAGTCTCTCCCTAAAACCCGGCAGTCCAGGGGGCAAATCGAGTCCGAAAACACGACGAAGTTTGGGCAGTGTGAGTTCCGAGCCCGGCCCTGAAGTGGTGACTGAACTCACGCCGAGTCCCAGCTCCAAGAGAAGAGTCCACTGGCGGTCCAAGTCAGACACGGCCAAAGTGCTGCGTCTGCTGCGCAACAAACAACAGTGAGTCCATGTGGTCCATGTCTGTCCTGTCTCTATTTAAAGTTCAGTCAAATAGGACTCGTAAGACTGTTTCATTTTACTTGACCACTACATCACAGATGTATCAATAAAGCGATGCACCGCAGTGTCTAAAAGAAAACTGTGATCAAACAGGGAACAGAAATATAATATTTATTATTATATATAGACCAAATTAGGAAGCAATGGATGTTTATAATATAGTATATTATAATATAATATATCAATATATATTTTCAATATTATCAGCATCAATTATTATTCTATCCTGCAGCCTCTGTCCTCCGTTAGATTTTACTGAACAGCATATAATAATACTAAACCTCGTAAAATCGCTAATTATAATCAATGCCATGCAAGATACGATGCTTGATGGGATGAAAAGACCTCTCGTTTCTTCATATACGCTGTATTTAATTGTTACAGTAAATATATAATTTTTTCTTCATTAATATGTTCAATCAAAGTATGTCAAAGTTCGTGATTCAACAAAAATCTTAACGTGCACCAGCTTTTTCTAAAACACTTCGATTGGTCCAAACTTATTTACTCTGCAGGTTCTCAGAAATAAAAGACGTTAATTCAACTGCTGATTGCCCTCCAGTTGTTCATGTGACACGTTTGATGTTATATAGGCCGGGGGAATGATGTATTTATTGATTTTCGTAGCTAAAATTGACTTTTATATATTTTCGATATAAAATGGAAAGTATCAATAAGAAAGTTGGAAATTTAAATTTCAGGAAATATAATATCAGTTTTCATTCGATTGATGAAGTAGTAAGAAATTTGTGTTTCATTTGGAATGAATTGAGACTGGATTTTGTTTGAGTAGCCTTTTTTGTATGTATGAGGTTTGGTGAGCTGTTGGTTTATATTATAATATATGGTGCTCTTATTGCATTTTATTAATTAAACAAAGCTATAATAATAAGCGTAAAATTAATTAAAAGATTTTATCATAGAGTTGATCGTAAACGAACTTAAAGTTAATTATCATAAATTCACAATTCATTATGCACTGTCACACACAATACATATTAATGTCAGGCTATTATATAGGACAGTGCAGTAAAATGAATTACCAACCTTTTCCTTTTTTTTTTTTTTTTTTTTTTTTTTTTTTTTTTTTTGCTTTCCGAGTAACCTCAAAGAACAACACAAAAATTAGTGTTACATTACATTAAAAATTACACAACATTAAGGCTGTCGTGTGGATAACAATGTTTGTGTTTGCCGCCAGGGGCGTGGCAGAGGAGGGCGTGCAAGCTGACGGGTCGAGGCGCCACGCGACTCAGAGGTGAGTGATAAGCTGCTATGTTGTCCATTATCGCGAACCTGTGACATTGAACCTTGAGCTCATATAGGCAGGCGCGGATCCAGGGGGTGGGGGGAATACATTGAAGGTGTTACCACCCCTCACCCGCCGCCCCACCCTCCCACCCCAAATTTAACAATGCAGGATAGGGCTGCGCACTGGATTCACCCTTGTTGCAAAGGAAGTTATTTTTATAACTTAGGTTAAATGTTGCGAAAAATAAGGTCCATTTTCTCCTGTGTTTTCATTTATAACAACAAAGCAATTTTCTTTTATTGACACGTCTGTAGGTGAATTTATGCAGTGCTCTTTATCATTGCTTTACTTTGGACACTTCGTTACTAGAAGGGTATACGAAAAACAAATCGTTCAATAACTTTTTTATAGCGAAGAGAATATTGTAAATAAAGTAATAAACTATTAATTAAAGGCATACAGGCCTCAAATTACAAATTAGATAGTCACCAAGTGGGTTTAGAGTATATAATCAACATTCGCATCATTTTTTTCCACGCGTGATGCATCCGTGCGAAGTCGCAGTTCATAGTAAGAAATTTAGTCCTTGATGACGTCATGAAGTCCTTGATGACGTCACAACTCAATGCTAATCGGTGCTAGCTGTGAGTTGTGACGTCAGCAAGTACTTTCTTTGTAGCGCGACTTCGCACAGACGCACCGCGCGCATGTAAAAATAATACGAATGTTTATTATAAACTCGAGCAACACTTAATGTCTGTCTAATTTGTAATTTGAGGCCTGTATCCCTTTAATTCCAGTACTTCAGTATTGTTCTCATGTATTATAGTCGTATAAATAATAAAATTGAAAATGCAATTTTCATGTACTGTACTTCTGTGTACTTTTATACCACTCTATATACCTGCTGTTCTGTATCCTGTAATACATATATTATACATTAAAATGTATGGAATAAAGATAGCTTATATATACCGTTGTTATAGCTGAGCGTTGAAAAGTATATACAGAGAAAATGTGCTAGATACATTATGACTGCATGGATGATTGCTTTGTCAAAAGTATTACAAAAGTGGTATGCAATATATTATACAGGGTAGTAGCCAATGATAAGTTGTAAGTCGTAAACGGTACCAATGTGATGCAAGTTCCATAGTATTCTTAGTTCTAAGTATTCTTAGAACGTGTACAAAAAAAAAAAAAAAAAAAAGAGTATAATACGAATAGATTTTGATCGATTACAAGAATGCGCGAAGACGGAAAGTTACACCCTTGAAGCTGTCCGAACTTCTAAACTAAAACGATTAACCCCCCGCTTACAATGATGTCCTTTAAGATGACAATTTTTTGTCAGTCTGGACGAAGAGAAGAAAAATTTGCCAGCAGTTTTGTTCTTAATCGTCTAGTGAAAAAGAGAGCGGGCTATGTGCCAGCTCTGTGACATTTCGTGTGTGACCACGGCAATCGTTGACGACAAAGATACTTCACCACAAGAAGGTTACAAAAAAAAAATGTACGAATTTGCCATTTAGAGGTACAAACTTGAGAAATACGGAATGAAATTAACGTAAAACTTGTCACTACAAATTTACGACTTAATATATTTGTGTGTGTTTTTCAAGCCATGAACAGAACAGAGTGATCGGTTAAATTTCCTGCTTTGAAACATTACATTGATGTATAATAGTTTTGTGTACACGTACATGGTAAAAAATGTGCTGAGTGAGGATCACATGCTATAATTAATATATTTATTCGAAAGACTAAAAAAGAAACAATTATTTGTAAAATACACTTTTTTACTAAGTTTTTATTTAAATTTATGAAGATAATAATATATCTATGTCTGAATATTCTCATACAGATATAAGAAAGCTATATATAATTATATATATTATTGTAATATATTATTATACTTGATCAAACATTGACCAAACTTATTGAAGTAAACTAAAGAAATTGTTCAATGCTTGCTGCATCATGTCTATATAATCATAGAGTGCAGTAGATTATTGACTTAAACATTACAAAGAGGTCACTCAACTTTTAATTTATTTATTACTTGTTGTTATATACCATCAAAAATGACCTTTATAATTTTCTGACAACGTAAAATTATTACTTTTTAAAATAAATTTTGTTGATCTTACATAAGAACTTACAAAGTTCTCTTTTAAATTTTAAATGAATGTGAACTATCACGACATGCCTTACATAATAACTATGATGACACAGTGGCCGGGCGGACGGTAAATATAATTATCCCGGGCCGCATGTTGGCACGCTCGCCTGTCGCACTCTAATTTAAGACTAGCGACTTCACTGACAGGCAAATATGAGTTGTTTCGGAGGGAGTAAACAAACACGGCTCTATAAAGTGATTCCACTACTGTCAAAGTTTTGACGGAATTTGCTGCATTGGTATGATGGCCGTTCCAATAAATTAAATTAATATTTAATTAAAATGTCTAAAAATAAAAATTTTGGTATCATTTTTCGTCTTTTCGGATACTGAAATGACTCATTTGAAATCTTGATAAATCTCGTCTCTTGAGAAATTTTACTAGACTTATTATAGTTCTGCAATATGAAGACAAGGTTAATGAAAATGTTGTTGGTTGGCTGCTGCAATGTTTCAATGAATTCCGAGAAGAGGAAACAGGGCATTTCCAATCTTGTTATTCCCAACCACGGAAAGTTTGACCGCAAGAATAAGTTTCACAAGGTTTGTGCAGAAATACTGAAATATAAATAAATCATATAATTATGATGTTGTATTCAGAATTATTTTGTCAATGATTTAAAATTGGTTTAATTTTTGACGTCATTTGTACTAATGAATTTTATAACCTCCTGGACCTAGTTAAATTATTTCAAGGTATATACCTAATTTGCATAGAATTGGGTTTCTAAATATTCATTTAAAAACAGTGTCTAAAATGTAAATGCTTCTTTAATTAAAATCTACATTCTGTATGTTCACTCAAGGCGCAACGACCAAACCTCAGATTCAACCCCTCTCACCAAGGGTCAGGGCTACGGTGACCCCTGGCGCCCCTAGCGGTCAATGACACCAACACGCGAGGCGGAAGGGGCGTGGTCTGATCATGCACGGAAGAATTTTATAACGACCTGCTCTCGCGTAATAACGTCGTACCATTAATTACAGAGATTAATTACTGCTGCAGAATCCGAACTCTTATCATGATTCTGACCACGTCTGGGGGGTGTACCAAAGTTTGCTTATGAAATTAACATGGATAACATAATAAAAATCAATGTATATGACATGACATGTGTAGTCTGGAAAAAAAAAATGTCTGTCGCCTTGAGGTTAGGCAACTTGTTCAGCATTTGCAGCAACTTCCCTTTAAATTTTAAATACACGTAGAGATGATCAAGCACGGTCGACACACATGATTTGTTAGAGGGCAATATAGATGCAAAAACGTTATTTAAATATTTCAAATGCTATATTTCTTATTTATTTTTATTCAGTAATTATTGTTATATAAATAAATAAATAAACATTCATGCAACTATTGAACTTCTTTATTTATTAAAGTAATATATTACTGCAATTAATATGCGTCACATTTCAATTTATATTATAAGAATTATTAAATGGTTTTACATTATGTCATAAAAATGAGATTTATTAAAATTTCACATTACAGTTTTCAAAATTCTTGCTTTATTAAATGTACTTTTCAAGCAAAAGATTTATAATATATTGTGTGAAAAAAAGTTCTGAAATCGATAATTTAAAATGGAACTTTCGATGCCTCTTACAGACGCAGGGTGCAAGTTATAATCATATGGTTAGTGATCTGTGATCCCTACCATTAGGAAAAAAGTGCATGCAGTTAAAGACCATTTAAGTAGCTACGTATATACAGTTGAAGACGAGATTACAGATTCTATATTTGTAAGCAAGACGGTTCAAATCGAACCATCTCATTGAATCTTCCTCAAAATAGCCGACGTTTGACAGACGTATCGAGCGTCAGTAGGCTGCGGGTGACACATTCACTTTGAAGTCACTCAAATGTACTTGCTGACAAATTTATGGTTCACGACGTCTAAAATGATCATTTCTCAATAACATTTCAATTTTTACGTACTATTACGGCTCCCTTTGAAGTATTTCCAAACTGTATACAATACATCTAGCTGAAAATTTATTGTGAAGGAACTTTGTGGGGTCATTGCGTGGGCCAAGCTTCTGAAAATTTCAAAGTCAACAAGCGAGGAAAAAAATACGTATTCTCCTTTTTGCTTTTATCTATGGATGTTGTTTACAAATTTCCATATTTGTGTTTTTTAACAATAATTCTCACATTTTCTTGCTTTAAAGCTAATGCAGCTAAATTTATAAAGTGTAAAAAATGTCTAGCAATATTGCAATTTAGCATTAATAAGCAAATGTTGCTTTCCTATTAAAACCTAATTTAAACCATTTAGGCCATTTAAACTTCAGACAACATCTAGAAGTGGCCCCCTCCCCCTTTCTCCCTAGCATAGAAGGTCCCGAAATAAATCACATATAGTTAATTCGTTGATGCCCATCCTAGTAGTACCAAATTATCAAGTATCAAATAAATATTAAAGAATGGTGCATTTTCTACCCCAAAAGTGAGAACTGCAGCCGGTTATGATATTGCCAGGTTAATTGAGTCCACACAGCACCTCGCCCTGTTATTGTTTCTCCTCTGCTTGACGAAAGGGTGCAGCAGGCTGTCACGTGTGTTAACTTGTCAATATTATCTCTCCATTAACACGTCTAATAATTGCGAGCCTAAAGATGATGGATTTATTTTCACGACAGTAATTTGAGTTATTGTTCTAACGTCACAAAATATTTAACTAATGGACAATCTAAACAGTTTACCTATTTTTCATATAAATGATGATTATAAACATCCATATATATGAGGATCAAACTAGCATAAAAGCCATTCATGTAGAAGGTTGTTAACTTTATGTAAACAAGATAAAAAACTGACCTTTAATGAAAAGTGAGTATATTTTCTTTAACTATTGGTATAATTATATATTTATAATTTTTGACACTATATAATAATTTTATTTATATGTGTACTATACTATACGTATATTTTATTTTAATAATATAACAATTTCATTATTTTTCCAAAGAAGGACATTAAGGGGCATTTCCATGGAGCGATGTCGAGCGGGGCTTGGCGGCGCGAGAAAAGCGCACTTGCTTCAATCTCGTATGGTAGGCATGTTGGCAAAAAAACGCTCCCCGCAAGGCGAGGAAATTCCGAGCCTCTGATGATTGGCTATGGCACGCGATTTTCTCACTTTCCACGCTCCATGGAAATGCCCCTTTACCTAAGGAATAAGCTGCAAGTCACTGATCTTAATGTCATAGTCTTACTGCAAGAAATAAACTCCTTCATCGAACCGTCAGTACTTTGTTCTCGATCATCATGGCGTGAATTCCTCCGATCGCCTCGCAAGATTACATTCCTTGTTTGCTACCAAACTCATCTCGTCAAAGTTTAATAAGTGAGTTTTCAACAAGCCTGACTCTTCTAACGAGCTGTAGCAGTGCAAGTTCAATGATTAAATGTTCATTTTCTTTCCGTATTAAAGTAATATGCTGTACTATGAGTCTCTTTGAAATCCAAAAAGGAATCAGAAAAGGAATGAAAAATCCAGGGAAAATTAATTTTCCAGTTCTATAAAAGTCTTCACGCTGTAAGTTGAAAAACATGTGCTACTATCGAGGTGACTGCGAACTAAATGTTCCTCAATTCACACATTATTCGGTTGTCTGTTAATATAATTATTAATTAAATTAACGAAATAATTTTCTATATATCAAGCAGAATTATAATTGGTTCTGAAATACTCCAATGCGAAGCGCATACTTGTCAAGAACAGTTGGATTACAAAAGTGTTTGAGCCAAACACGGTTAACGATAATCGATATTTTAAATTACCTTCTAATTTCCAGCTACACATACTACAGAAGTTTGCCCGCATGTGACGTCACACAAGCTGGCGGACAAAGAGAGGAATTTAATTACAGCCTGCTGATCCTCGAACAATTAATTACGCAATCAAACCGTAAAACTTTAATTAATATAAGGGTACGTACATTTAAATCTGAACAAACAACAAAATTAAAACTTTTTAACTAATTTCACTAGTGGGGCCTATTTTGTCTCACGAAATGTATGGAAAGTGGTCCCTATGATACACAGTATGATATTTTATGATCTGACGCATTGCAGACACGCTATAAAATTTTCTAAGTAACTTAAGAAACTACAAATGTTATATACTCTCAGCATAATTATGTTAAGTAAGTCGTGAAATGCGTGCGAGTCCAAAATAATTAAATAGGGCTATAAATGGTTCAAATTTATAGACTTTTAGGATTATTTAAACACTTAATCATTTAAGAAAAGGGTAAATTTGTATGAACATGAAGCATCATAAAAACAACATATAACAACAAAAATTATTTACTTCCAATGAATACTTAAAAATGACTTCATTACTTTAATGAAATATTGTTTCTTAATGATATTTTCAACTTATGAATGGAGTATTGACCTCAATTTTTTTTATTGCAGAAATGGATAGAGGGTGCAAAGTTATGCTACCCTGATTTTTTTCAGATTTTTTAGAGCCCGGGAACTATTTTTAAAAAAATATTGAAAGTTATTTTTGTGACGTCACGAGACGCCGCTCCTTAAGAAAAAGATAGGACTTGCCGCCGCGTGACGTCACAAAAAGGACTTTCAATAATTTTTTAAAAATACTTCCCGGGCTGTAAAAAATCTGAAAAAAATCAGGGTAGCATAACTTTGCACGCTCTATCCATTTTTGCAATAAAAAAAATTGAGGACAATACTCCATTTTGTTGTATCATTACCGATATAAATATTAAAACTTTATAAAATAATTAAAGTACTTTAACACACTAATTATTTTACTCCAGAAACTTGAAGAGAACTAAAAGTTTAGTGAAGTTATTTCTCCGTCTGTAATATTAAGTTAATTAAACTGGAGATATTTCATATCATGTTGTGTACTTCGACGTAAATTATTCACGTTCACGCGGAGGCTCGCACGGCTGAAATATTAAACCGCTGCTTATGAATATTGTATCTCGTCTTTCGTGGAATATAATGCTCGATATTCTTGCTACGCTACCTGATGAGGCTAACCTGAGTCTCCACTTGCACGTCACTTCTGTGTCACGACAATAATTTTTAGGGTGTGCAGTCTGGTTGGCATGCTATAATTAATACTATCAAAATATAAAAAAAATGTATGAATCTAGCCAACCTATTTTACAAATATTCTTTCTTTGTTTACAATTTTTTTAAAACAAACTACTAATAGTAGAATTTTGCAATTTTCATTAGTTTTTGTCTTTTCTTGTGTATAGTTCATTAAAAAATGTATACATTATATTTATTTTATAGTTTACGTTGTATGATTTCTACACAGATGTGACTAAAAAACTTAACTGCATGTAAGTTTATAGTAAAAAAATCCCCTAAAAAATAATAAATTGACTTGAAAATATCTCTGTTAAAATTCCCACTGGACTTTTATATGTATAACGCTCCATCATGCCATAACCTTTGATTTAATATGTGAACTCTTATTTATTAATAAACATGAGCTCTACTTTATATTATCACTGTCATTAATATTATTATTGTGTAAGTGTAAGTCACGCCTGTAATGCATGCACCACAACATTGCGTGTTAAATTACCGCCTGAAATATATGCAACTCGGCGTGCAACTACGTCGCACGGGTTGCCTGCATGCAGGGGCTAAAGCAGGAAATTAAATCATCAAGCTTTTAATTTTTCAACGTTGCCAGCTAGTAATGTAAACATGACCTCGTCTTAGTCTCTTATGCAACGTAATATATTATGAGCGTTTTATTTTGGTGCAGTGTAACCTCATATAATACCAAGCTTTATAACTTAGGCTATAAACATTGTGACAACCTTTGATAAACAAGCTTTAATATACTTTTAATCTCTAAGATTTACACTTTGAAATATGATAAAATAATACTTACAGTTGATAGTTTTTTATTTAATTTGTTCATTTTGGATATACTGCAGGAATTAAATGAGATTTGAAATTAATTTAATTGCAGCGTGGACAATGTTTGTAAGAGCTGCCATGTTGACATTTTGACCTTTAATTTGTGTTCACTAGCGACAGAGATGAGACTATGTGTTGATAGAATACATAAAAGAGTACATGAAATAACAGTGCATGATGCATACAAGTTATACAACTAATTAAATTGTTGTATTTTATCTAACATACAGTCAAGTATTGTACAGCCACAAGATATAAATATTATAATTATAATATACTCATAAGTAGCCTTCCTCTACAGCTTTTTGTTGTTTTCGTAAAATATTTTTCTTATTTATATTCTTAGAAAGCCGTTCAATATAGCAAGAAAAAAATTATTTATTTATATATAGAGTTCTTTGTAGTATTAAAGCTATTAGATACAAATGACATTGCTAAATTATAAAACACATTTCTTTTGTTTGTAATTTTTTTGTCCCATGTTTCATGGTAGTGAATGTACTTTTTCTAATCCTCTCTTACTTTTGTTATATGTATAAAGGTATTACGACGCACGGCAAAACTTTTCAGTTGAACAAAAAAGACGTTTTAAAAATTTCATACAGCCTTTGGTTGTTGTTTTTTTTTTGTGAAGCTCTATTGATAGTGAGGAGCTATTAATAGATGGTAGGAGGAAAAAAATCAATACAGATGGAATACAGGAAGCAGGCTATGGAGTCTTCTTCATTCAATTTGGACGTAGAGGGTCGATAGTATTTTAGAAGGAACGAAGAATGGAAACTCAAACCTATTGACACCAGCCAACTCAATTGAAATAAAAGTTTGTCAATTAAAATTATTTTTAAAAAGTTTCTCACTGAGTTTAAAAATAATATTAGGAGTTAGGAGGTTTTAAAAATAAAAATATCTATTCATGAATGGACTATAGAGTGAAAAGAGAGGGAGAAGAGAGATGAGTGTGCTTTTGATGTATTTCAGCAAGGGAAAACAAAAAACATATGCTGTAATTTATAAATTAAAAAATTCTATCAATATAAATTCTTGCACATCTCTTAGTTGCAAAAATATTTTATGTACAAAAGCTATTACAAGAATATGAAGCTTTTTGCTTCATTGCTGCTCTTATAAGTGTGTACATTTTATGTGTTGCTCTACAACTTTACTACAAAAATTAACAGAAAGGATCATAAAAATAAATTTATACCATAAGCCTAGAATAAATTTCTTGGCATATGAGTGCACTATAAAAAAAATCGTTTTAGCTTTTAAAAGCAAAATAATATTACTCGACCACGAAAATCTATATAGCGTTTATAAAAACGAAGTCTTAAAAGCTTTTTTCATATTTCAAGAGTATATTATACATTTTTTTTTTCAGGCGATATGTTGTCATATATTTTCTTTGCCTCACACTGTACACAGTGCCGTGTTAAATGTCGTGTTTGTAAAGCCTCAAGATGACGTAAGCGTTTATGTCAAGATGTCACGTGATTGGCAAAATGGTGACAAAATCCCCACAGTTTTATAGCTCCAAGATTATTACAAGAAGTCTGTATTTTCACTAACGAGAATCGTAAAACGTAATTTTATTAAGTGAGCAAAGTCAGTAAAATGCAAAGATTTACGGTTATAAGGGGCTCTCCCAGGGGCTGCTAAGATCAATAAAACTTCAGTGCAGCCTTCTAGAAAGGGGAGATTGCTTGTTTCTTCTTCGGAGTTACACTTTTAATGGGCTCTAAATTACATCTTGATATATTGACCTGTCAATAAACACAAATCATATAATACCGTTTTTATAACATAACGATGTATATTTTGGAAGTGGAATGTTAAAATTGTTAGAGAACTGTATTTTTTTCTAAATTTTGTTATAACAATCGCATTATTATAATGTCACGTAAAATTGCTGTAATGATTTTTAATGTAATGACACTTAAGAAATTACAAAAGTTCCATGATATTAAATATAATTATTCTTACATATTGCAGTGAATTTCGATCCTGCATGACTTGTCCTGTACATCACCATAGTAACCACCGGTAGTATCGTTATTCGTTACTCTTTGGGGTGAGTGAACTGCACGAGTCAATACACGATATACATATTATATATAGAATGAGCTGGCACCATTTCAGTACATTTCAAGATTACAGTTTTGTTGATTTTTTTTTAAATATTGAAGAGCAGAAGGGTAAGGTAAAGTGAATCAACTGATTTTTTAGTCCCATTTGATTAACATGTTAACCTTAGCAAATTCACAGCAATTTTGAAAAAAATTTGAGACAGATTTTAGTACCTAAAAGCCATAGATTTTTTTTTAAAACAATTATTCGAGCTGATTTTTTTTAATTAAGTTTTTAGTCTGGCTCTCCATGGGAAAGCCCTATGCTGAAAATTAAATATATATATATATATATATATATATATATATATATATATATATATATATATATATTTAAAAAAAACACCTCGAATAATTGTCTTCAAATTTTTGCTATGGCTTTCAGGTACTAAAATTTGTTTCTTCAATTTTTTTCAGAATTTGCTAAGGTTTACATGTTAATCAAATGGGACTAAAAACCAGCTGATTGGCGTTACCTAACCCTTAATTACGAAATTTCTCTGAGCAAACATAGAATTTGATTTCACGAACTTTGATCGTCACTAAATGTACCCATGACCTAGGATGCCTAGGATATTATAGTTTGTAGGTGAAGGAGGTTTCTCGAGGAACGCCATCACAAGTCCTGCTTTTATTATCGATGTCTCATAAAGTTCGAGCAGGCTTATGTAAAAACAAGAGCCTGTGTGGGCTCGGGCCAGGACACACTAAGCCTCAAAACGACACGCACAGAAGGAGAGCGCTGAAGAGCGGGATTAAAATGTAAATCCTCGGCTTGATGTTGCAGCCCCCAACTTTCTAAAGGTTAATTTAAATGACATCAGCTTATAAAGTTAAAATAATATTTTAGTTGGAAAATGTTTTATATATTTTTATATGAAATTTATTCATTTTAAACAAATAATTTTTAATTTTCTTTTCACAGTTGTGAAACATGATTACTTTTTCTTTTAATTACACGAAAAATATTCATTAAATTAAGTATTAGTTACATATAAAAAAACACTACCATCTGTTCTAATTAAGAAAATATGGTCAGAAACATGCATCAGTCATTTATTCGATATATTTTTGTTGAAATAAGTTAACCAAAAAATAGCTTAGTCAAGGAATTGGTTTTTCAAAACGTTATGATATTGGGACGTAATAAATCGTTCTATAGTTTTAGATGATAAATGGGCGTTTGGGATGGAGAAAGTTTCAAAACTGGACACCTGAGATTATGCCTCCAGAAAGTATTATAGCATTGTTCTTTAATAACTTTCTGGTTCAATATTTTTCAATTCTTATCACGAGTATTGTAATTTCCCATCATAAATTGTGTTGTATATAAATCTGTACCTCCGCGAATATTTGGATGCACGAGAGAAAGGTCAACGTATATTATATTCTGTTTTCCCGGCCAGCTGTTGCCACGCCCCCTTCTCTGTGCAAAAGGGGGGCGGGGCGATCGATACAGAAATATAGGTCAGCTGGTTGCGGTGGCGGCAGTAGCATCAGCTAACAGCAGCTACACCAATGCACCTTGCAAGCACCAACACCACATAAACCCGTCGTAATGCAGAGATTATGACGTCATAATGTTTGTATCACGTGATTGAGGGGTACACGTGACACAAGTCACGTGCTCCTCAGGTGTGTTGATATATAAAAAGGGTAAATTTAAGTTTGTGTAACTGCAATGGACAATTTGCATTACATTTTTTTATTGCAGAAATGGATAGAGGGTACCAAATTATGCTACTCTGAATTTTTTCAGATTTTTTGAGAGCGGGAAATGTTTTTAAAAAATTATTGAAAGTCAGTTTTATGACGTCACGGGCGTTTAGCGCCTATCTTTTTCTTAAGGACAGACTCCTCGTGACGTCATAAAATCGACTTTCAATAATTTTTTAAAAATAGTTCCCGGTCTCTAAAAAATCTGAATCTGAAAAAATTCAGAGTAGCATAACTTTGCACCCTCTATCCATTTCTGCAATAAAAAAATGTCATGCAAATTGTCCATAGCACTACTTCATTATATATTAACTTGAATAACTTGAGTGAGATTCAAAATTATTCGAAGGATGAAATTATTAATATTTTTTTCTTTTTTTTTTTTTTTTTTTTTACTAAAATACATAAAATACATAAATTTAAAATTAGGCTAATTTATATTATTCAAAAAATTGAAGGGAATGTTGACTAGTTGTTTTAAAAAGTTTAATGCATTTATAATATAATGTTATCAATAATAAATTGCCCTAAATTGATATTATATATAAAATTATATACTCAATATTTTTGAAGAGTATATACTCAACGTAATTAATTGAAACTTTTTTAAAATAATATATTAATATAAATTTTAATTAAATGTGCTGCAATTACTTAATAACTACCAGCGTATATACTTTATTATGTTACATAATTGATTGATGGCTTTAAAATTATACACTAAGTTAATCTAATTAAGCATTTGACACTTGAGCAACTTTATTGCGACGTTGAAATGAATAATTCGAGCTTGAGTCGTCAATTATATTTTTTGTTTCGTCTTGTGAAGTATCGCACTCGCAATGGCAATTTATCTTTGTTGCGAGGAAACGAAATGTCAACTCTCAGATATGTACCCAACACTCAGTTCGTCTCTTCGTTTCTTATCTTAACAAGCGTATGTTCGAGTCACTCAGCTTTGCAATATAACAGCATTGTGTGCCATTTAGGCATTTCAACATGCATGATACTCAGCTAAAGTAAACATTTTTTTTTTTAAATCCTATTAATATTTCTTATGCAGTATTTTTCATGATGTTTCGTGTTACTTATGGCATTTCAATTTATTCATAATTAGTATTAAAGTTCATTAAAAAGTATAATAAGTTTATATTACAATAATTTTATAAAGATTTCTTGCCTGTGCTTAGAAAATGAGACAAAGTTAAATTGTATAATATATATAATTAAAAAATATATACCTTACGTTTAATTTAAAAAGAAAAAGAAGTATTTTTTTTTTTTTTTTTTGTTCTTGGTATACTGTATAATTATTTTATAAAGTTTCTTAAGTTTCAGTGCATTAAATATTCATCATCTCATGACAAAAAATTGTCCCCAGTGTGTACGAGAGACAACGTCTATTGCCTCGTCTGCATCCCCGTGGACCCCGTGAGCTCAGGTGATAATAGCTGTAGACGGTTGCTAGCAGGAAACTCTCATGCAGCAGAAAAAAGTGTGAGCCGAGAGTATTCATAATTTGTTATTTTCCTTAGGGAGAGTGCAGTTAATTTCATAGGAAAAAAACTAGCTGTTTTAAAGAAAAACGCGTGTTTTTTTTTTCTTTTAATTTGTTTAAAATATAATTAATCAACGGAATATCCTCTTCGTGTGGAAGTTATAAGAAAGAAGATGTTTTATAACTTCAGAAACATATATTATATTCAAAGATGAGGACAGAGAAATTTGTTTTAGAATATCAAACCTCCGACTTTGAATCACGATTATTGACTACAGGCCCAGAAATCGATCGACTTTTGCAGTATGGTAGCCAAAAAGCAAGAGAACCAAAAGTTCATTCTACTGATAATTTCTAAAAGTATGAACTTGAACAGCTCTGAAGAGAATACCATGATCCTCATTGAAATTTACTTACTAAAGCAGCTTACCTGCATGCGTTAGCGGTTAATTGACAATTTGCATGCATGTAATTAAAATTAACAATTTTAAAGTAGAAGAAATTTTGGTAGGCCAAGTAAGATATTAATTAGAAAAACTTCAATGGGGAGGGGGAATTTCAAAATTTTAGAATTCCAAAAATATATAAAAAAAAAATTAGAAGGGTCTAATTGCTGTAAGATTGTGTTAAACATGGAGGTTCTGAGATGTGATTACATGGAAACTTCGCAGACTGATACGCCCCTGGTCAAAAATTATTGTGAAAGTGATGACGTAGAAATTTGATGGTGAGTGTATGCAAAGGGTTCCTCCCACATCTACGTTACACGGAGTGCGCGGAGCAGCGCGGCGTAGTGCGCTGGTGTCGCCGCCGTCGTTCTCCGTCCGTCGTGCTGGTAAAGTGCGATTCAGTCTCGCGCAGAGCCCAGCAGCCACAGCAAGCCACAGCAGCAGCTCAGCTGATCTTACGATACCCCACGCAGCAACAACTCAGGTGAAAGTTTGAGCCAATGTTTACATACATGGGAATGTCTAGCGTATAGTAAAACTACTTGTCAATGAATATTTTAAGCTTATACTTTTTTTTTTTTCTATTTAGTTTATTGGGTAATTTTTATTATATTATAATTATATTTTTCTTAATGTTAGTTGTCAGTTGTGTGTTATAAATTTTTTTTTTTCATCTTGCCACATAATGATAACATCATATTAGTTTTCTCATTTTTTTTTACTAATGCTTTCCTGGATACAGAATTCAATTAATTCAAATTACGTAAATATTGACTTTATGTATGATATCTACGATGTTGCTTATGAGAGGCGGAGATGGAAAAAAAAAGCTTTTACTTCTTTTTATTAAATTTGAACAACATTTTCTACATCGATCATTAAAATTTGTATTTATTTAGTATTTCACTAAATAACGTGACAGGAAACTGAAATTGAAATTATTCACAAATCTTTGTTGATATTTGTCAATATTGATGAATATTTTGACGAATATTTCAAATGTTAATTAAGCGACAGATTGTCGTGTAGATTATGTATCAAACTATAACTTGTCATATCAAACTTGAGATACGTTAAATACATTATTTACTTACCACATTTCAGAGAATTTGTAGTTTTCATTGATTGTAACATTACCCTACGTGTTATCTTCAGTCATTAAAGCTGATGATAACATGTAGAATATGGTAAAATAATTACTCGGGCTATCACAACAATGGAGCATTGTTACTGGCGACGTATCATTAGAGGGCTCATCAGTTTCGTGACGTCATCGTGCTCTAATTAGAGTTTCACGTGCACGATAATTGTGAAGAGACTGCTCGTATCACCTGACGCTGCACGTTCCACGTTTATTTTGGACGAGCTGGAAATGTGGCTTCATTTCGAGAGAGGTTTATTTCATTTCCTCACGAAAATTTTCCGTTCGTTCTTTTATGATGGTCCATTTTGTATGATCTCGTTTATGGTTTTAATCAAAGCAACATTATTTTATACACAAAAAGATATGTTGTAGAAACCATTCATAAATTAAGACAATTTACGCAATAGCTAAACGTTCTTAATTAAATTTTATTATAACTTTAAACTTTTTTTATTTTATAGGTATAATAATTTGATTTATAATTTTGAAATATGTGGTATAAATAAAAACTAGCACAAGCTTGTGTGAGTTTTAGTGAGAAAAAAAAAGGCATAAAAATAACTTCAATTTAGAGTAAACTAGACTTGATGTATATTATATTAATGTGAAAATTAGCTTTTGCGTTTTCCCCATTTGGTTTTTAAGAATGAGATTTATAACTGAAAGTTTTGGCAATACAACGTTACTATAGAAAATTTTTAAATGTGAAAATATAATTCTAAAAACTATAATACATATGATAAACTATACTTTAGTTTTTTATTTAACGTGTATTTTATGTATTAAATTTTTTTGTCTAAACTTTTGAACATTTTTTTTATTACTTGTTGAAGCCAATGAAAGCATTTATCATTTCTTCACCACTAGAAAAAACGAAGTACGAATAATACTCGCTCGTACTGTATTACACTATTAGGTGAATGAGTTTTGAAGCCGTATAGCAAACGTAAATTTCATGTTAAAGGGAGTTTTAAAATATGTAGTGGAAGCCTTATCTTTCTTTACTGACACTAATTCTTAATACATGAAAAAACTAAGACTTACATTGATTTTACTAAAATGAATTATAGATAAAAACGTAGAAGTCTTCAAAAAAACGACATCTCATGCATTTTTCCTGCATTATAAATATAGGTCATTCAAACATTACAATCATTCTTACAGTTGATTTAATCTAAGGTTCCCACTATTTGTAACAAGAACTTCTTAACAATTAATTATTGTGGGATCTTCTTTATCCTTTGTTTTCAGAGAGTTTTGAACTTTAAATTAAAAAAAAAATAATTCAGATTTTTATCCTTCCGCGGAGATGGGAATCTAAAATTAAACTGAGTATAGCAATCTATCTAACAGCACCATCAAAGTAAAATAGCGTACTTTAAGTACTGAATAATATATTACTTGTGTCATTATAGTCAGTGCAGTATGGTCTCGTTGAAATAAGTTATTGCCAATGAATGTGATCATACAGACTTCCATCAATTTAATTGCCTCTTTGTATGCACTAAGGTTTGTGCGCAATATAGTCGCGCTCATTAAATCATACTTATTGTTTTCAATTAAAGTAATAGTGTAGATAGGGAGTAGAATGAGAATTATACGAAGAATGAGAAAAGTCGTAAATAATTTTATATATCATACAGTAAATGAAAACGGTACAACGAACTCGTAGAATTGTGATGATTCAATTACTGAATCTTATGAGAAGTTTTTCTTACACACAATACATTAAACTTGCTGAGTGAATGAAAAAAAAAATATACTGTAATTTGACTTTAATCTTTATGTATACTCGTAAAGTTCAGTACATGTAATTATATCTTTGCAAGTAAACATACTGAACATGCATTGTAAATATTATACTTGTTTAAGAATAAATCTTTACTTACTTGTAGACCATAAGATTGTATGTATACTTGTACAGTGAGAAATTTACATGAAACTACTCGAACACCTATATAGTGTCTGTATATTTAAATATTTACTTACCACAAAACATATTGATTATTTTATAGAGGCTCTCCATTCTTTACTACTAAAAATTTCATCCATTTTGCATTTGCATTACTATAAAATTTTGTTAGTTATAAAACTTTTTTTGTATTTTTAGTACTTTTTGTTAAATTTATATTCAGTAAATGTCTTCTAGTACGTATAGCAGTCTAGAAAGCCGCAATTGGCCTTTTTATTCGAATAACAACGCGCAAATATTATAGAGTATACTTTTGACTAGGCGTTATTTAAGTCACGTGGCGTTTCTATTCTATATGGAAATCTGTCTGCCGGCTGACTGAAAAAGCAAGATGATTGATCTGCTATTTGCAAATAGATTACGGAGGAGCTGCTGTATAAATTACTGGCAAGGTGCTCCTCGCTATTGTGGGATGCTCCAACCACACGACAATCAATGGAATATCAATCATGCGTTATTCATTCAGCTATTGTTCGATAAAGTATCAGACGTAATGAAGTAGAGGAATTTCAAGTGAATGTCCTATCACAAGATTAAAATTTCTTTAATTGTAAGAATACTGAGCTAACGAGGCAGACATGGTGTCATTAGAAGCACAATTAAGATAGAACCATAAGTCTGCAACGTTTATAGTTAAAGGGATTGATTTAGCTTTGAGTCTCTTGTTACGCAAAGGTTACTAAATCACAAAGCTCAGAGTATTATGGCAAGTCGCTCGCCAAAATAATATAATTATCTTGGAAAATATGCTCGAGCGGCGGTGAAGATTAACAGATTTTGTCTTACTGGACAAGAGAGACTACAATAATTCGTGACTGTAAAATAGTTCATGCATGAATTATATAATTCTTACATTTGTAATAATGTACCGTATATGCTGGTACCAACTTTAAAAAAATATATATTATCTGATATGAGTGATATGTTGAAACTTTCACAAATATTGCTTCAAAAACATGAAATATTGATTGAAACGAACAACATTTACAAGTTTGTAAATGTATTGTTTGATATGACATTGAATAATATTACTATTACTCAGCGTTTTTATATATTTTATGTTCAGCAAACATGAAAATGTAACCCCCATGTTTTTGTTTTCTTTTCTAAACTGACAGCACCAAAAGTTATGGTACACTCAAGTCATGCGAATGTTTCAAACCTGAAATTTGAAAATATAGTATTTGCAACTTTGCTGCTATTTACAGTCAATCAGAAATTGACTTAACTAGAATTTTTACAAAAAGTACACACAAGGTGACGACTGTCTTCTGCAAACAGAGTTCAAAGTTTAGTAAGATACGCATGATATGATAGACAATAGTAAGGTCATGTGTAAGGTCATGCGTGCACACATGCGTGCGAGTCTAAAATAGGGGAATTCTGTGTTTACTGTAATAACAATTTTAATAAATTATTATTCTTGACTTTTTTCTCACTGCAGTCTATACTTTTTAGCAGCTGCTATATCGTATGTGCCCAATTTAGGACTATGTTTATTATATGTAGGCTAATAGACGTCATCCCATTATATATATAGAAGACGAATCCTTAATTTGGTATTATTACATTGTCTTGTTTTGGTCTGTAATTACAAACGTTTTGGGAAGTATCACATATGGAGAGGAACTGATATTTAGATTCCTAATATGATCAATACAATAAACGTAATTTAATCTTCCCACTTAAAGTAGATGCAATTAAGTTTGATAATTAACATTAATATGTTGAAAATTTGATGCAGAGGTATAAATATTAAATCATTCTAGCTAGTATTCCCATCTTCAAAGTAGCAGATTTGAATTAAAATGACCAGAAATCTTGCATGTCTGGTAGAAATATCAAATTAATTTCACCGTACAACGTTCACCAAGGCAACTTTGACCTCTCGTTTGCGTGCAACGTTGACGGCGAGGCAGCGGAAACTGCGGCTCCAGTTTCCAGTTTGTCACAGCACACTCAGTTACATAATAACAATCATTCAGAAAGTAGAAAAACTTTAAGAACTAGTATTTATCGATTTTTCTTCCCTCGCTAACAGATTCCAGACTTAAGTACAAAAAGTTTATAAGTCGTTTTAATTTTTATTAAATGGCTTCCCTTAAAATGTCAATAATATATTATAGCGATATTTCTTAACATTTTTGAAATATATTTATACGTTGAGTTTATGGAAAAGGTTAGGCTACAAACATAACGTAATCAATGATAGCTTTTTGATTATTCACTAGATTTACTTAATATTGAGTTTGAAAATTGACATATAATATTAGAAATAAGCTATTTTATGTTTCTGGTTACGACTTTTTTTTTATATATGAATTACCTCACATTGAAAATGGAAACGAGGGAGAGAAAATATAGACCAGGATTTTTCTCTTTATATCTAAATCAAGGGGGACTCTAGGGACTCATTAGGACTGGATATACGATAGCATCACTGATTTGTTTTGTTTTAAGTGCAGGGTTCTTTCTGTTGATTGGTCGAGGAATAGAAATGGAGAACGGCTCGTAAAGATACGAGCACCATTGTGATCCAACATGGTTCTGATTACCTTCTTATAAAATGGAAAAATAACCCCTAATTTTAGGTTACAGCGAGTATCAGCTTTTATCAAACCATTATTACTGAGCTTGGGTCTATTTTCTTTACTGTAAGGTGGAAAAATGACCTTTAAATCCCGTTATTATCTCGCGTGCAACGTGACATGATCGTGTCACGCGGAAACTGTCAATTACAATAGTCACGTGAAAAATATTTCGTTTTATTCATTCATAAATCAAATAAATTCAAGACTAACTACTTGATATTAAATATGTCATGAATCAGTTATATTTTTTTAGAGGTCATTCAAAGTCTAATTTTAAATTTTTATGACTTATTTATCTCTGTATGTATAAACACATAAATTTGTAAGTAATCAATATTTTAGTTTTAATATTCCACCTCGAGTTGGAAAATCGATTCTTAGCGTTGACATCAGTTAGACAGTACTGCTAGAATAAAATAACCAACATTATTTTGTGTTGCAATCGATGCTTGAATTTTCTGTTATAGAAAAGTAATTGTTATTCTTATTTCAGGTTGAAAACATCAGTATGCTTGTCATGTGGTAGATTTATAATAGTCCTGACTAAAAAAAGATAATCTACATTATGCTTACATAGTTTGCATAGTAATAACGCATGTCACACTCTTGCATACATAATGACAATACAAAATCCAAAGCTATATTTACATGTACTTTGATATTTTATAATAATATAGCATCACAACATATACGTAGCAAAATTCAAAGTCCATCATTAATTCATTATAAAAAGTCATTATAAATAATATTTATTCATTATAATGTGAGATTGACGTCCTTCTCTAGATAATTTATTAATGTCATAATGTTTAATTATGACGCTCTCCAGCTTCTCGCGTGTGATCAGCTGATGTCGAAAGTAAAGCGCGGGCGGAGACATAAATAATTCCATTTGCATTATGTAGGCCAAGCCAGCTGTCTGATTATATTAGAAGCAAAGTTAAAGGACCCGCAGCAATACTATAGGCAAAACACAGATTGGAGTTCGGATTAAATTTTTATTACAAAGGCGTGCACATGTTATTTGTAATACTTATTATTTGTAAGTATCTACTTATAAAAAAAAAATGAAAGTTTAAGCTTGTATGATTTTATAATAAGGATATAATTAGTATGTCTGAATGAAAATAATAACAAGATATTTTAGTGATTATTTTTTAAATAGATAACAATCATAAAATGTTAAATTTTAATAACATGGTATAAGAAAAATTATTTTTTTAAAGACTATGGTTCATTATACATTATGGTTACATTGATTGATAACTTTGGTGATATTTTTATCAATATCTTAACCTTACAAACAAGAAAAATTATAATATGAAATTTGCTAGCTTATTAGGTTAGTATTGAGTTAAAACAAAAAGAATTCATTTTTACTAAATGTTGTATAAAATTGCAAAGTTTGTAAAATATAAAAAAATTTGAAAGATTTCCCCAAATGCAGCCCAAATTTCAATTTTCCTTCCCCCCCTGCAGATAATATCTAAATTTAATTTTGCTGTGACGTTATGTGTTCTATATATTTATGTAGTGATGATGAATATAAAGTACATATTAAACTTTATTATTTAACATCTAAGGTGTTCACTGTCACTTTCTACATATAGTTTTTTGGCGGAGATGCAAATAACATTTTGACATCACATTTTTTCTACACGTTTTGTTTCTAAGAACGATGTCATATATTCTTTTGAAGAGTTTTTATTTTAGTAAACTGAATTTTAACGCATCATCACTGTCAGTAAAAAAATACTAATTTTTTTGACGAACAACTTTAGACCTTATACTCTAAGATTAGAATGTTGTAAGGTTAAAAATAGTTTATCGCAAATTAACAATGATTTTATAATGTAAATAATAAAAAAATAATAAAACAGTGTTGTAGAAATTGTTTATATTTCAAGATGATTATTATTTCATCATTTGATGATAAAAATATGCTCACTTTTCCATATACAAATTACAAAGTTTAAAGTATGAAATAACATCTAAATAGCCAAGATCCTCATAAGAAATAGTTAAAAGTGCAAAGATCTGCTTTGTTTGCATTTATTAAAAACAAAATACATCTCTGGCAAGCTGCATAATATAAATTTGATAACTTTCCATAAAAGTTTGCAGTACCAAAACGTTCAAGCTGCTAGAATCTTCCGATATGATTTCACAAAGTGTTCTGTAATGTTCCGGTCTAGTAATCATGTACAGATCATCTTTATAGCATTCACAACAGATCCCATCAAATGTAAATACAAAAAATGTATGGCATGTTTTATAAGGCCATCATTTTGGTTATCTTCATATAAAAGTACTTTTATCTCTTTGGTCATAAACAAGCCACACTTTTTTTTTTTTTTTTTTTTTTTTTTTGTACTGTATACTCAGCTCAAACATTTACTGATGTGAAACATCTGTTCGATCGATAAAGTCAAGGCTAGCAGATATGAACGTATAATTTGGATGGACGACCATCACGTATATTAATATCAAATGGATGTAGTCGTATAAAGTTTTAGTACGGTATATGAAAATTATGGAAATTTTTGTACTCCTGCTTGCATAAAATTTACTATTAAATGTAAATTTAGTTTATATTATAATAAAAGAGAATTTTAAAATTTTCATTTACTTTTTTTTTATATGCATAAAGATGGGCGTAACAAAGTGAAAAAAATGTTAATTTTAGAATAAAACAACAGATTTTCTTTTTAGAATAATTCATGAATTGCAATCCTATAAAGACATTTCAAATAATGTAAGTATTTAATAATAGTAAAATATAAAGCACTATAAAAAAGCAGTCATTATCAATTATTAGATTTATATTACAAAATTCACGTGCAATGTTTATGATTAGTATTGGGTTTAATCCTGAAAAAAAAAAGTATATCACAAAGTGGTACGTGAATTATAATTTTTCCTCTTAAAGAATTGAAATACAAGTTTACAATCTGTAATTTTCCCTTGCATCAGAATTATTCTCAGGGATAAGGATGGAGACATCATTAAATTAAAAACAAAAAACAGGTGGAATATTTCATAGTGACACGTATAATACGTACTTGTTTACAAACAAAAAATTACATTACACATAATGGTATACACAAAATTGCATCAGAATGCAACTCTCAAGTGCAACAAGGAAGCATGTTATAGAAATTGGTTATGTTCTCCAAGTGAGCACCAGTGTCACGACGACTACTGCATGTATGCAGCCACTGCAGCCTAGTTGCATTGATTAATGCCGTTGTAAGCTGCAGCTCTGTGTATACGACTTTGTGCCCAGTAACTCTCTCGTCAAGAGCTCGCTTCTTAATTTAGAACTCCTTTGAATTTACCGCCACTTCCTTAAATGCATGACTGATTATTTCTTAGACTTAGGATAATTATATATAACCTTGGTTTATAACAATATTTGTTTTAAAATAATGTATGATACTCATATTTTTATTTAGTAAGATGTTAAAAGAATTATATTAAAAATTTATGTAAAAAAATTGAATCCTATAGGGAAAAGTATAAACCATGTTGCATGAGAAAAATCGGTATATTATAAACATTAAAAAATCTAAGGTGGACTTGGTTTAGATTCCATAATTTAATATATAATTACTCTCAGAGGGGATATACACACATTTAAAATTAATACTACTCCTTATATTATATGCTAATGTTGTTACTGCACGGCAATTATAGAGGCTAAAACAAGGCATGTTTATGTCTAGAGGGAATTAAATTTGCATAACTAGCATTGTACAGTAAAACCAGCAGTTTCGTGCAGCTGTGCACATGCCACGGGAGACTGGTGCAAGTTATGACGTCACGTGGTGGTCACTGGAAAGGTCAATGACCCTAGCTTTTGACCCAGGTCAGGGATTATGTCGTAACTTTGGAGAACTTGTGGTGGCTAGTTTTATGTTAGTCTTTACCTTTGTTTATGACTAGAATATAATCAAATTTATTTTATTTAATGTTCATATACATAAAATAAATTTAACTGTTCTTTTACTGCCCCACAACATATGAACAGATCGGATTGAAACTCTAGTATTTGAAATTGAGTTATTTGGATTAAATATTTTGTACATTTATGAGCGGAGAAGGGTAAAAAATCACATTATTCCAAATTCAATTCTAATATTCTGAAAATTGAAATCCCTTTTTGTAATGAAAACTAAAATTCAGTAACTTTTTTGTCACAAGAGTCTGTGTCTCTGCCAACAGAGCTAACTGGATAGGTGATCCATTCACATTATCGTCACGGTAACGAGTTTTCTATGTAGCTAGGTGGGTCTCGGCTATATCATGGTCTCGGCTTGTTTGCGGCAGTGCTAGGAGGCAGGCCCGCAATGCGTATGTACGCTCGATCGTTGTGTGTAAGTGTACGCCAGCAGTTGTGCATGATTGCCTCGCCTGTCTCCGCCGGGGACCTATGGAGGTCTCAGAAAACAACGTGATGTGCTACTTGATGAATAGCTCATTTCCTTTATGAAAAAAGTTGATTTTTTTTAATAGGGATATATTACGTAAAATAGAGCCAGTTCTATTTGTTTCTTTACTCTTGTGAGAAATAATTATTTTATCTGAGACCTTTTTCAAGGCAATGTTATTGTGACAAATTTTAAAGTTTATATTAAGATGGATTAGGTATTAAATTATTAGAGATTTGGAGTCATTGGGTTATTTTAGTTTTAATGTTTTATTAGCTTATTCCAATTTTAAAAATATATATATATAAAAAAGCAAATGAAAGTATTAATTTTTTTAAATTCTAATTTCCACGTCGCGATCATTTCAATTCACTTTTCTGCATGAATTAATCCAAAAATATGTTTCATGTGGTGATTTTTTTTTTTTTTTTATTTCCGCTGACTCTCCTGCATGACTGATATTTTTGCGTGTAAATTTTTATGTTATACCATAAGTACCCTGCAGAGAATCATTATTATGATTGCCGCCGTGCAATAAAAGTAACGTTTGCATGTCATTCAGTGAACATATTTTTACTCGATGTATTTTTCTACCTCATAAACTTAAATATTAAATTATTACTTATACGCAGTTACGTAAAACTCAACATTTAAAAAAATGTTTTTTTTTTATATTATTATTATTATTATTATTTTTACTCATGCTTCGAGAAAAATTATATACAACTGGATATTTGAACTGGACAAGTAGGCGTTTCTTGTTCGCATGTCTGCATGGTTAAATTTGAGTATTGCAGCTGCTGCATCAGGTTCGATGTTAGCAACAGTAAGGGCTGCTGCTGGTTTCTGTAGGGGGCGGGTTTTAACATCAGCTGAGCGCGCTCGGCCCAGCAGGATCAATAGCTGCATGCGCGCTCAGCTGGGCCCCACGTGCTGCCTGCTTGCTTCTCGCGTGGCCCCCAGACTTAGCGTACACCCCCGAGCTAGCACCCCCACCCGCAATTCCAGGCCAGCAAGAGACAGCTAGCCCCGACGATCGAATTGCACATGATGATAAATGCACTGTCATTTTCGTAGCTACTGACGTACTATAACTGGAGAACAATACTGGGTCATGCCTGAATCGTTTGTTCTAGAAATCGGGATGTAAACATAGGACTTAACATTGGCTGTATAACTTGCAACCAAGAAATTTCAAAATGTACAATATTTTTACGTTTAAGTCGCACTATTTAAAATAACATGAAACAGTTAAACAATGCATACGTACACAATTGTCACTCTCTCCATACAACTCCCACTATCAATTACATCAAATTAATTGCTCTAAATGACTCTAAAGGAAGAAGAATGGAATACTCGCTAGGGTCAATGTAAATGTGACCCAGAGAGGTCACTATGTTGGAGCTGTTAGATTGAATGCATCCACTCTATAAGAACGTTTCTGAGGTATCTCGATCGCTTGTTGCTTCAACTATTGATGCAATAAAACAGTTGAGAGTGAAACTTTAAATTGATACATGATGTAGTAAATTTATTGCTCTATATAATATGCAATGTTATTTATAGAAGAAAACTTTACAGTGCTAAATCCGTTCTACATCACGTTTTCACTAGTAATAAATTTTATTCGTGTTTCAGTGAAAAATAATGGTTTTGTAAATTTATCTGCATTCGTAATATCGTATTAATGTACGTATAATTTTTAAATCGATTGAATAGACATGAGACGAAATCGTAAAGCTCTATAAATTGTGAAGCATTATAATCTCATATTATAAATTACCTTTTCATTCAGCAGGAAAGGAATCAGACGAAATTTTGTGAATGACATTTAATTAAAATGTTGAATGTAAATTAAGCATTCATGATCATAAATTGTACCTTCTGGTGATATTTCTAAAGTAAAACTATATATCAATTCGTTACATAGCATGTATATATTTATATCACGTCCAAGGCAATGTTCGTTGGTAGGATAAAGTCAAAAGTCTCAATACCTTCTTGTAAAGACATTGAACGTGAAATATAAAGGTAGTAATGATTATAGATTTTTGCCTTTGTCTCGATACCACAGTACTTATTTCGCTATATTGCATGAGATGGTAATCTGTTGTAGACCTGACATGAAGTGATGTTCGAATCCGCAAGCAAATATGTTGAGCACCTGGTGTGACGTCATCACCACCCACTCTCAGAAGTGTTTGTTGTGTCGCGGACCAGCGGTCGTTACGACGAGATTTAACGTCAGTTCGCACCTTTCTGACGCGCCTCCCGGGAGCCTGCGAGTTACAAAGTACAAATAGTAATTTCAGATGCTTTCAGGCTATATTTACCAACGTTAATGTAACTTTCTGTATTTGCAAACTTGAAATACAAAAATTACGTATGTGAACCAAGTATCTTTTAGCATTAAATTGAAAACAGGTAAATTAAAAAATTGAATAAATATATATATTTCATTGTTAATGCACACCAGGTCTAAATAATAATGACAACTATATTATATAATATATCATTACAAATATTATATTATTATTGTATAATATACAATAATATTATGCATTTATGCATTTATTATATTTTGATTATATTTGAGAAGATTGCTATAAAATTTTATGTTTATGGTAAACTGAAGATGCAAATAATATCAGATCTGTTTGTTGCATAAAACTTTCACCATTACAGTATGTATATTACGTAACCAATTAAATGAATATCAATTACTTCTGTCTGTAGTTCATATCTCTTCAAGCTATTCAATAATAATAAAAAAATTTAATTCAAATATTTTTTTTTTAAATTATTTCGACAGTTTACAGAAGATAGGTGCAATATTGAAACAAGAAGGTAAAGAAGCTTAAACACAATTGACTTGATCTCTAATCTCACTTGTAGAGCAACAAGTGAGGGGACAAAGTGCTCTAACTTATAACAATGCGTCCTACTGTGCATTGTTACCGTCTGCTGATAAGATAAGGACAGAGACGGAAGCGGCGCCGGATACTCTACATGTAGGAAACGTCAGCAGGCTTAGCAGTTCTCTGAAGGGACTTAAGGCTCATTTTGCTATGCCACATAACAGTGAAATAGACTAAAGACATAGACATCAACATGTAGTAATGATTTGTGTCTTTAGTCATGTGACTGCTACAATCAGGACCATGCGAGGACATAAATTGTTTCAGTAAAAAAATGTCATGATATTATCTTGTCATGTTGATTACACACGTATAGCTTAGCTGAGAATCCTTTGAAAATAAGAAAAAAAAAAAGTAAATACAATATTGTCTTTTGCTCTATTGTTATTTGTTCAATAGCAATATATATATATATATATATAAAGAAAGTATCGTCTCAAAGAAGCAATCAGAGAAATTGAAGTCGCAACTAGCGATTTGTTTGCTTTTTGCTACTTGAAAGCTTGCACGATTTTCTCATATAAGAAAGATACAGCTGACAGAACTCATGAGACAAAGAACGTTTTGGTGACAAGCACAGAGCCAGAAAACACGATTCTACGAGAACAATGGACGATGCAATGTTGATTTCAAATCTGCTGGGGTGTTATTTGAGCACGATCTCGAAATTAATACAATCATGAACTTAAAGATAAATTTATGAATACAATATTTCCGTATATAATGCTATATTTATATTTTACCATCATTCATCCTATTTGTTATGCATGACATTTTTCATTCGAAAATATGTGTTATTAAATTTTCTCCCAATTTATTTCTTCTCCCAATTTATTGACTCACGAAAGCTGTAAATATTTCAAATTTAATGCTAACTACTTTTACATTTATAAGTATATATATACCGAACTTTCAAGAGTTAAATTATTTTCTTGGCAAGAGATATATATATGACACTATACAAAATGACGTGGTTATGATGTTGAAAATGTTCTTCAATTATTTGTTTCATGGGGATATGATAGAAAATTATGTCGTTTTTGGTGTATGATAATTTATTTTCAAATTTGAAGTACAAGTATTTTAGTAGAAATATGAAATAGCTAGCAAATCAGTTGTTATCAAAGAAATTTAATATGATAACATACTGAGACTGAGTATGTTTAATTACATAGAAGAGCATGTATATTTGTTATTATTTATTTTCCTGTTGCACGTATTTTAATTTCTCTCCGACGATTATTCTCAGTTACTCAATAAAAATTTGATACATTCTATAATACTATATTTTGTGTACATAATTTTAAATTTGATACTTTGCGTTTTCTTCAATAAAGTACCGACCTCCAATTTTTTTATTGTAGAAATGGATAGAGGGTGCAAAAATATATTATGCTACTCGGAATTTTTTCAGATTTTTCTGAGACGGAAGTATTTTTAAAAAATTATTGAAAGTCCTTTTTGTGACGTCACGGGCGTTAATGTTGTCCTATCCTTTTCTTAAGGAGAGGCGCCTCGTGACGTCATCAAAATGGACTTTCAATGATTTTTTAAAAATACTTCCCGAGCTCTAAAAAATCTGAAAAAAATCAAGGTAGCATAACTTTTTCCCCTCTATCCATTTGTGCAATAAAAAAAATTGAGGTCGATACTCCATTGATTTAAAATTTCAAACAAAATATTTTATCAATTGTTAAACTTAATTGCTTCTTTATATTATAATTTTGAATAACTTTCATTTTAAAATAAAATAAAATACGTTTTAACCGTACAGTGACTGAAAGTATTCGTTAAAGTAGACGATATAATTTTTATGTTGTGAGCATGTGAATGGCAAGTACGTTGTTTTGGTAGGTGTATCTCGCTGCTCTAAAGCAAAGCCATGGCCCATCCCCGCAGTGCAATGCTCGCCTCCAAGAAGGGTGCCAGCCCCCCTGCCTCCACGACCCAGCAACAGCCCCCGAGGCCTGCCACCCCTAGTGGCAAGTTCTTCGCCTCCGTGGGTGGTGAGGGAGGATCGTGGCACCGCATCTTCCGTCTACCACGTCTGCTGCTCAGCACCGCGTGTTAGCCGCCATACCTCCACCACACCTGGCGCCATCATCTTCGAGACAACCCTGTGACGTCATTGGTGCTTGTGACGTCACCAGTGTTCACCCTGTGACGTCATATGTCTCTACGTCTCGTCACATGATGTTAACAGTGCCAGTGAAAGAAATCTTCTCTAAATTCTTACACTTACGAGTACATGCTATACTGAATTACGTATAATTATAAAAATGTTAATTATATATTAGTGTAATGTGTTTATTCATTTAATTAACATAATATTTAAGCCATGGTATAATTTTTGTTTAAAAACATCATGAATTCTATATCTTGTACTCGGCAGTATAGATATGATTTCTTTACTATTGCGATCAGATAATATTATTTGTGAAACTAAATCTAAATTCATTAATTTATATTTATAGTCATAAGATTTTGATCGTTTATTACAATATTTAACTTGCCATTTTTTTAATATTAATGTTTCCTTTTTTAAAAAAATAGAAGTGATTACCAATAGTTTTATGAATATTCCAATAATTTTTTCACTGCATTTTTGTGATGTTTTGAATAATGTGTCTCTATTTATTGCAAATTCTTTAAAATGTGTACTTGATTTGTTATTATTACACACGATTAAATTATAATTTTTTCCTAAATTTGTGCACTGTATTGCACACTTTGTGTCTCCCTTCCCAATGAAACACAAGTAATTTGTGATAACAAATTTTTATCCAAGAAAGAAATCCTATATATTTTACCTCGTTCCTATTTTCTTTAATACATTTCAAGTATCAAAAATTGAATGAAAAATAAAGAAAATAAACAAAAAATATTAAATTCTATAATAAATAGCATTGCAACACTGTAACTCTAATACAGAGCTGCAATAAAAAAAATGTAATTTCATAAAAAAATGAAAAAAAAAAATTTTCTGCAAAAATCTAATGTACATAGTAATAATTATTAATATTTAAACAATGTAGTTGTATGAGTCACAATCAGTGCGAATCTTGTTTTGTAACATCAAAGACTTAATAACCCTTACAATATATTTTCTATAATAGTTCATGCTGTAATAATAACAAAAAATTAATAAATATATTGTTGTGGTTCACTTTTTTTTAATAGCATAGTTCTAATTTAATTTTCAGACTTAACTATTACAAAAATTTCTTAACAGCAATAACCATTTTTTTTTAAAAAATTGGTGTTGTATATAAAAAATACTTCTTGACTTGATGGGAACAAGCTAAACTTTTTTTGTGATTGACTATATGGTTTATTTTTCTAAATTTATCTTGGAATTTTGGCTCTTATGTGAAATTTTGATACGGTGGCGACAAGTGATTAACGCGGCTCTAATGAGACAGACGCGAACATGACGAAACACGTGCGCATGCAGCTTCTTTGATCGCAACATCTATTGATAGAGTCACAGACCAAGTTTTTAATATAAAACACATTGAGAATCAGTTACATCAAATTGGATTGACATACGTAATAATTAATTTTCAGACTTGATAGAATTTTATGTATGGGTATCAGTTAGTAAAAATATAAAAAAAAAAAAATAGAGTGTATAAAATTTAATTACTTGATGAAAAAAAGAGCAAATTCTGTAAAAATCAACTACCCTTTCTATGTGTGACTAAAATAAATCCATAAAAGCTGTTTATACGTAAACGATGAAGTAATGAGTTTGATTTTTATCGAGTCAAGTTGATTAGTGTGTTATTGAGTTTAGCAAGTCCCCACAGTGTAAACTATTTGATCAAGTTTCCTCGCAGCGTTCGCGGTATCTGTCTACACTCTCTTTCAAAATTATAGAGTCCACAAATTCAAGTAACTAAATTGATTCTAGGGGTTATATAATTTCGACTGAGAGTGTAGAAAAGGCAATATCCGGCGTTGTACTATTTGTGACGACGTCACCACGTACGGGTTAATATTGAGCGCGCACATTCTTCCACACCTTTTCCTCTAATTTATAGACTTTAATCGTAGCAGGTGTTTTAATTAACGTAATTACAGGGTTTGTATACAAAAATAATCCGATGTCTCAATAAAAAATTAATTACAATATTATATTAAAAAAAAAAATATTCTCGTATTGCAATAAATTTAGGTCTGACTAGTTTTTTTAAGAATAATGATAAAAAAAATACTTTTATTTTAATAAATTGAAAAAAATTTCATTTGCCTTTGTTATAAAAATGTTGTAAAAATTATTTTGTAGAGAGTGATTTTTATTTGATAAAAACATGCAGAGTTAATAAAAATAGATTACATTTTGCTGTTCAAATTCAATAAATTAAAAGCCGTCACCTTTGAATTCATCTCTTAATGAACGTTTGTCATCGTGACATTGACACACACCAATCAACAAAATCAACTCGCGAGGTGGATTTATATTTACCTTTGAAAACTGTAAACATGATATATTGTATTTCAAATGTTCATCAATTACCATTTTAAACTACAAAATACAATGTAGCTAATTCTAATTTCCAGTAAAAGACAGTAATTTATTAATTTATTGAATTTATTTTTAAGAGCATCGGATTATTATTAATAATAAAAAATTAACATTATGAATCATAATAATAAAAAAATATATATATATCGGAACCGTCAATTTGTTTTTGTTAATATATAAATGTGTTATATATATAATAATTATGTATATTTAATTCTTAGTCAATTGATAACCTAGAATACTGCCTTACTTCGTTTCTTGGTTGTCTCATGCCAAAAATAACTACTCTATAGTGTGAACGATGCATGACAAGAGGGCATAGAAAAATGTTTAGGAACTTCTTTCGCTAGCCGTCAGTTTTAAAAATGAGGGACTTTTCAGGGCTTGGTGCTCTCTAATGAACTCATACTTAAGTTTGGTAGTATGCAGAAGATCTGTAAAACTATGTATATGTAGTATATTAATATCACACAATAAATTTGTGCTTGTAGTATATAGTAAGAGAATTGTGTCTCTAATATTGTTTGACTATATAATATACAGTATATGATTGTCGATAATAATCAATGTGTGATTTCATACTTTTGAACGTCAATTTTTTATTTTTGGATTGGGTTATAATTTTGAGAAAATTTTGTTCATAACATAACTATTATCTTGATTTACTTTGGGATAATTTGTAATTTTAACGATACTAAATCATCACACTTTATGATCCATGGACAAGGTTTCTAATGCCCTTTTCTTATGGTGTTCAAAATTTGTTAAGAAGTTAAGTTTTTTTAGTATTTACAAAAAGAGGATTTATTATAAATTTTTTATAAAATTTTCATTCATTTTCGAACTTAAGCTTTACATTTTCTGTTGAATTTTTTAGCCATGCTACATAAATTAGCATAAAGTTCAATTTTTTTATTATTATTATTATTATTATTATTATTAATTTCATTTGCATGCAGAGAAGAAATATAATATTTTTCGTCTTTCATTTCATTTTTAATATTGTTTGTTTTGTCTTCTTCTCAAAACAATAATAAAAAACCACTTCCATGTATTTGTATAAAAAAAAGCATCCTTTCTATAACACATAAATTATATATTGTATTATGTATTAATTTCATAAAATAAAAAAGTATTTAATTCATTGTTAAATATATTATAAAATATTTTAGATGATGTTCATGAAAAATAAAATAATTATTAACGTTTCTTTTTTTTTTTTTATGATTTCTTTCCACACCCCTTGATTACAAAATGGTGTAATTTTCTACAGCGGCGTCGAAGCAATTTCTGACTCAAATCAATTTACAGAGATTAATTATATAGTTGTGCCTTGAGGCATAATTTAGCACTGCAATATATTGCAGCTTAAATTTAAAGTAAAATTTAATCTTTCAGACAAGTTAAGCTCTAGAGGAAAATTAAGTTATGTATTCGTTTAGGTTTGCAGATTAACAAAATTCTATTAATTTTCCTCCCGTATGCATAGATTTATAAAAGTTGATGTTGTTTGATGACTTCGATGAGCACCAAGTTTTCATGGAAACACAGAGCTTTAAGGGTAAAATAGCACGCCCAATGTTAAAAAAAAATCCTAACATGAGAATTATGAAAAAAATTTAAAATTTTCATCCCCTATCAGTAGCTAAAATATCAGACCAGGTATACAAATTCATAAGTAAAAAACTAGCTCGAATTTGTATACCTGATATTTTAGCTACTGATAGGGGATGTAGAGGAGAACATTTTAAATTTTTTTCGTAATTTTTATGTGAGGGATTTTTTTTTTTTTTTTTTTTTTTTTTTAAACATTGGCTGGGCGTTTTACTTTACCCGATAAATTTATAGTATGCAGTATATCGTATCATGAACACATTACAAGTAATATAATAATATTACGCATTCAGTATATTAAAGGTAGGTTCCTGTTAAAACAAAAGAGTATAATTAAGCATTATATTAATAAAATACAAGATAAAATCTATAGTAAAAAGTCACAGAGTATTTAGTTTTAGCTATATATAATTAACATTATTGATAAATGAAAACATAAATATTTGCGTTTTATATTTTTATTATTACCCTGCAATGGTCAAGAGATATAACTTTATGGTTTGTACTTCAACCATAAAGGATATTAAACATATTGTACAACTTATTTTTATAGTTGTATTGATTTATATAGATGACAATATAGAAGTTAGAACAATCAACAGGGGCTGTTTACCTCAACTCTATAGCAGATGCGATTGAAGTTGGAAACGTCATCTCACAAGCCACGGCTAGTTATATTATAGTCAAACTTGCAGCAGCAAGGGGGCGCCAAGAGAGGCGCTAGGGGAGTTGAATGATGTATTTTTTAAAGATCGGATCATAAATGACCTTTAAAAGGGAGGTTGGTAGCTGCGACGTTGTTATCAACGTAAGACGCAATATCAATTCTCTCTCGCAGCAATTATTTTTCCCTTGTTATTATACGATTGCAGCACTTGACCTTTCATATGGAGTATAGGGTAAAAACATGATGGTGCTGCCACCATCGGGATACACCTATAATTAAATTAATTATTAATAATCAACGCATATTTGTCTTTATAGATTCTCATGCATTTTATGTTGTTTGTAAATTGACATCACAAAAAATGACATTTATTTAACATAATTATGATCTTTAATTACTAATTAATAACTTAATTACTAATTACTAGGTTAATTTATTGAACGAACGATCGAAGTACACACCCTTTTTAATGTTAAAATTATAAATAAAAGCTCTTTTTCAAAAAGAAGCTAATTTGGCATTTATCGTTCAAGTTGAAGAGGTGATATGACGTACTACAATTACTTGATATTTGATAATGTTACCCGTGAACCAACGCTGTGACACCATGCAGTGCTAGAGAACTCTTCTTTGACTTCTTGGTTCAGTGAGAGCTAGACATTTTAAAGTGCTGTATGATATGACGAACAATTATTGGTAAATCGGTTCTTGATATTGTAAATGCCATGCAGTGCCATATGCAAGTGATATAATATATTCGACTAATAGGTGCGGATTTAGAGGGGTGATTAGGAGAGCTGAAGCCTTCCCCAAAATTTTAGATTTGACGGTATCGTATTGAAACCTAGCTGGTAAAAATAAAAAGAAAATAAATAAATCAAGACACGAGTCATGCTTCAACGTGTGTTCAAAATTTCGAACCTTTACAGTATCAGTTACGGCAAAAGCCAGTAGATGGCAGAAGCAACAAGATGGTACCTGTCTTCATCATTATTGATTTTTTTCTTCTTTTTTTCTGGAATGTAAATAATAATTATCTTATAATATATTATATATCTGTATTTAAAAAATTACAACGGGTTGAAAAAATAAAACGTATTAAAATAAATTGTTTACAAATTTTTAAAAATAATATTTTAATTTATGGACATGCAATACAAAATTTTACGCAGTTGCGTTCTAATAATCATTGCCATCAACACCCTGAAAGTTTTAAGTAAAATTATTGTTATTACGCACTTGGGCTCGGTACATATGTGATGCAAAATTGTAGCAAAGTACTGTAATTTGCTGCAGACTAACAATGCGCTGATAAGATTTACACGCGTCTGGGGCACATTTAGCTGTCGAGTGCGACATAAACAAACATGCCTTCAGAATGTCGCCCGAGAGAGAAGTTTGTCTCATCTCCATAAACATTAACATTTATAGAAATGTTACATGTAAATTTGTATCAATATGCTGCATGGCAAGCTGGTACAGTTTTGTTATATGTTATACAGTATGTCTCTCAAAACATTCATGCGCTGCAACGATCATGAAAATATTGATGCTATTTGCATCTCAACACCTTATCTTGGAAGTCTAAAGTTGATGATAAAATAAGAAAATGTGTATTTTTTTTTATGTATAAATTTTCATGCATATCATTACATTGAAAATAAATTTAATGGTTCCGCTATTTTCAAAAACTATTATTATTTTTTTTTTTTTAGCTATTTTGTACATTTATTTCATTATATAATTTTTTTATTACTTTCCCGTATATCCAGGCGCGGATCCAAGGGGGGGGGGGCGATGGGGGCGATCGCCCCCCCAAAAGGTCCCAAAATACATTGAAGGTATTACCACCCCCCACCCATCGCCCCCCCTCCCACTCCAAAATTTAACATTGCGGGATAGGGCACCGCCCCCCCCCCCCCAAAGCCGCGGGCTGGATCCGCCCCTGCGTATATCTAACGGCTAACCTGTTTCATCAAATTCATATTTTTATTTCGATCATAGGCTGTACAGCATGGATCACGTCAATTATTACATAATATATATAACATACTTAATTCTAATTAAAATTAGCCTAACTTTAATTAATTTAAACACATATACCCAAACAATATTTAAAAATATGATCTATAAAATTAATATAATAATTAAAACTGTGTCCTTTTAAACATCACATTAGCACCATAATATATTTAACACACAACTTTTAAATTCAATTAATAGTCTATATATACATTATGACAAGTTAATTGGTTATTTTAACACTTTACTAGTAGTAAATATTGTAAATTAATTATTTAAAAAGCACTTTTGCATAAATTGTCATATATTCACATAATTTATTTCTTCTCTTCACAGTATAATAAGTTTCTTGATGCACTTACTCTTCTTGTATGAATTATTATGAAAATTATATTTATATTTTTATCAGTTAAAGATAAGATTTTAATATGAAAATTTACAAGCGTAGAACCTATAGACAGGGACGGAGGGCGGACAGAATTCATCACCTTCAGGTGCCCGACAACCCTTAGGATGAGAGGAGTAAGGTGACACGATGGCGAGTAGATTACTTATAGGATAGGAAAGGGGGCAGCTTAATTAATATTACTAAAGAGCGTGCACGGTAAAAATTTACTTTTGATGCTAATTTGTGTGTGTATAATATAATGACGTATTACATGTAGTGTAACATTTGTAAGAAATATACATTACATTTTACTAAATTATTTTTTTATGTTGTCCCTTATTTGCAATATTTGCACTTTTGCGACGTATAAATTATTGTGAAAATTTTAGTGGCTTAATCGAAAGAAGGGGTAAAAATATGGTACTGTGAATTTTTTCAGATTTTTCTGAGACCGGGAACTATTTTTAAAAAATTATTGAAAGTATATTTTGATGACGTCACGGGCGGCACTCGTTAAGAAAAAGGATACGGCAGTGCCGCCCGTGACGTCATAAAATAGAGTTTCAATAATTTTTTAAAAATAGTTCCCGGTCTCAGAAAAATCTGAAAAAATTCACAGTACCATATTTTTACCCCTTCACATTCTAATTCTAATATCTCATTATACTTTAAATAAAATTTACTTTGGACAGTAAAAACTTCTGTCTGCTTATTAATTAGATTTGTAATCAAGAATATATTCAAATGATATTAAAATAGTTTTATTATATATTTTTTATTAGATTTAGTATTATATTATATACAGAACTTATTTTCTCTTTTTATTATTTAAACAGACAGAGGAACAATTGCCAAGTACAAGCTAGAATTTTTATCAATAAGCACATTAATAATTGGTGATATACGCACTTTAATTTTTTTTTTACGTGCACAAAAAATTAGACATTGTAGCCCACATTAAATGTAATTCACACTTATATATAGTATAGACTATTTTATGACCTGATAATGAAAGTAGTAATGCACACAAGCATCTGTTTATAGAGTACATGCAGTGTGTATGGTCCACGCAATGAGGGTTTGGAATACTCGAATCCTAGAGTATGTGTTACCTACATATCCATATATACATACGGTTGTCATAATCATGCACAGGGGGGCATCTGTTGTGCTGTGAATTATGAATAATAGCTCCAGTATATTACATTCAATTGTTATATCAATGCATTATTACAAGAACCAGTTATTTGTCTGATTCATTCATTTCCACACGACTTATCTATAATGTCCAGTCTTTTTTTTTAATTCTCTATTATCAAACATGTAACAATATTATATAGATACAGAGAGGGTACTAGATATTTTTTTATATTGTGTTTTTTGATACAATAGAAAATATTTTAATATTTCGTTTCATATTTATATACAAAATAATAATCTATGATATTATGGTTATATAGGGAGTTGTATAACCGGTCATTATTTACTTTAGGATATTTCATTATTTGTTTTGCAGTGGTAATAAATTTATTATTGCTTAGTGTGATCCGGTTATTTTATAATTTGCATTATTTATCATTTTTATGAAAGATTAAAATATTACTGTCAAAGCTTGCAATAAATATATTTTATTTTGCTACTTTGATTGCTAAATTTTGAGCTCCTATCATTTTATATTTTTTATCTTTAACGAGCTTTATTTTGTATTTTACTTGTTTTATTTCGAAATTCCTTCATTTTTATCTATAATAACATTATTAATGTATGAAAGTTATGTTATTCATAGCATAAATTTATTTCTCTTTAAAAAATAATATATATTTGATATATTTCTAATAGAATTGGTAAGTCAACTAAATAAAAAAATTATACTAGTCAAATGCCTTGAATTAATTACAGGTGTTATAGTTTAATGTATAGCCTTATCAATTTCTTAATATTTTGTGTTGAAAAAGAAAAATAATAAATATACACAACAAAAAATAAATATTGATAATTTTAAATTTTTTATAAAATTTGATAAATCTTTTTATCCTTGATTGATACTATAATAGCAAAGTAAAAGCTATATGATGCGATTTTGCTACAAATTTTGTCCATCTAATTATCTGTGAGGGCGTGTGCAAAGAAGCGCAAGTCACACGCGAGCCCCCCCCCCCCCCCCCCCCCCCCCCCCCCGGCTGGTCCAGCGAGAACACCCCACCAGACAACTTGAAAGGAGCGCTCCGTTCCGCTCCGCCGCAAAACAACACTGATTCCGCATCCATCTGCCACCAGTGTAGTAGCATTCGACACAGATTTCAAGCGGACATGAAAAAGGGTTGAATTTTTGTAGAGCAAGCGTATAAATTCAGATGCTCTTACATAATATTGCTTTTATTTTCTGTTCATTATTTAAATTGTAAAACGTATTTTATCATTGAAAAATGTCTATGAAATAGTAAAAGATAAATTTAAATAACAATAGAATTTAAAATAAGATCACTATTTATTTTATTAACTGCTATATAGTATTATTTTGATTTTTTTTCAAGTTACTATTTATAATTCGCTAAAGCACATGATATAAAAATATGCAATAATTTTTATATGATGCTTTATAAATCGAGTGTAATTCTTTATATTTATATTATAAAGCAACCAAAAACTAATTTTCTATGAATTTATATGAAAATAGTAAATCAAACAAATCTCGTATACTTATACTCAAAAGCAACAAAAGTTCGTGATAAAATTGTGATCCATAATCCGAGCACTTAGAACGATTTTAAGAATACCAAAAGGACAGTCGTGTGTTTCACATTTTAAGGCTAATAAAATGTTAACTGTCCCTTGCATTTATATTTTGAATTGTGCCTCATTCAAAAAAAATCATCCAAATTTTTATGTTCAGAATGATGGCTATCATGACTATAATACTAGGAATAAATCGAATGTAGTTACTGAAAGACATAACACACAATTTTTCAAAAACTGTGCAATGTATCAAACAGCAAAATTTTATGAATTTTTACCAGCATGTTTGAAAGAAATAAAAACCAGTAAACTTTTTCGCACAAAATTAAAGAATGTATTGATCAATAAAGAGTTTTACTCTATTAAAGCTTTTGAGAGTAATAAAATGTCTGAAAAAGTATTATCAGGATTATAAAATAAACAAAATTATAAATTTACATATACATTGTATTGACTGATATATATATATGTATGTATATGTATATATACATATATGTATGTGTGTGTATATGTGTATGTGTATGTATATATATATATATATATATATATATGTGTGTGTGTATGTGTATGTATGTATGTATATATATATATGTATGTATATATATATATATATATGTATATATATATATATGTTCCACATAAACTAAAATTTATCAGTATTAATGGTGACTTTGGCTTGTATTTTGTTTTTATTATTATTGTCAGTGATTGTGTTTGATAGTGTTAAATAACTTATGTAAATGTGTTTAAGTTTGATGTTTTTATGTTGTATTTTGTCCAATTTTGACTTGAACATATGTTTGTCTTGTACAACCAAAAAGAAGTTCCAAAAAAAAAAAAAAAAAAAAAAAAAAAAAAAATCGATAAAGAATCAATTTTTGTATTGTGACGATGTCCCTCTCCTGTAGTAAATCAACCCTTCTGGTTGGATGGCTGCATTGTCGTCCGAGTGTCATTATTGCGTCCCCTCGCGGTGGGTCCCTGCATGCACCTTGATTGCAGCCGACGCAACATATGTCCTGCTGCAGAATCGTAAAGTTGCGACCATTAAAATTGCTGTTATAGAATGACCATTGAGAAAAGAGAAATTTTAATAACACATGCAGCCTCGTTTCTTTATATTAATTATATACTTGTCTAAATTCATTTTTATATATCACATGAATGCTTTAATGTTCTTTGTGCCATCATGCAATTTCAGCCACACAAATTGAAAATTAAATGAAGCGAGTCGGTAGAATTATGTAGATAAAGGTACAATTATGCTGAAAACCTATCCATGTATGTAAAAAAAATGTATGTTGAACCTAAAAACCTAGAACTTACTTTTTTGAAAAAAATAAATCATTATTATTAACCAGTTCCAGACATTTTTTATACACACATTCAGTACATTGATTAAATTTCGGCAGTTTACTCATAGCTACCAATGATACCATGTTATCTAGATTCTTTCTATGTTTCTAGACTTTAAATGGTGCATGACATCAACTCATAACGTTACTCTGACGTGTGTTTTTCAGATTAAAATGTGATTTCATCGTTCACAAAATACAGCAATAACGTATATTATTATTATATCTTGAACTGAAAAATATACATTATAAAAATCAATGCATGGTTACATAATATTTAAATCTCTATACAGGATATTATAGTTCATACAACCTCCTGGCATATCCTGATAAGCCTCAACACAATGGACAACATACATAAAAAAAAAATATTGCAGAAATGAATAGAGGGTACCAAATTATGCTACTCTGAATTTTTGCAGATTTTTTTGAAACCCAGAACTATTTTTAAATAATTATTGAAAGTGCGGCCACTCCCCCTGGAGGCGTCAATAGGCGTCCAGTCTCTATCCTTTTTATTAAGTGTTCAGGGGTGCCAACTGAAATCACAGGACTTTCAATAATTATTTAAAAATAGTTCCGCGCGGGTCTCAAAAAAATCTGAAAAAATTCAGAGTAGCATAATTTGGTACCCTCTATTCACTTCTGCAATAAATTTTTTTCATGTATGTTGTCCATTACATAAAAAACAATCTACAACATCCTTTATATTTGATTTGAATTTTTTTAGTAACATTATTACCATGTTCATTTTTATTATATTTTCTCAGTGAACAGAATAATAATAGTAGCATTAGTGAAAGAAAAGGATATGGAAGTTTACTTTTGATATCAAATTTCGCCACAACAAAGCACCGGCACCTGCAATAACAACTTTTTCCCATTGACATCAGATCGCATTTAGCGGTCGCTCGAGCGCGGCTGAACGCAGCTGGGGCGATGAGGATTAGCCGTCATTACGAGGGCTTGTGTGAGCTTAATGTCGACACCCCCTGACTGAGATCGCCGCTGAATTAACAGCACGATTACCGCGGGGTTGGGATGACAAGGCGATTTCATTTAATTTTCATATGCATTATTATAACGTTTGCAATAGTTTGTAAACCAAAATGGACGTCTCGCGAGAGCTCAAACTTTACTCCTGATGCAAAAGACAAAAAGAGATGCAAATAAGACCTAACATTTTGGAAAGTAGCAAAGTGAAGGTATAATAGCCTATCCCAAATAAGCTTTAAGTTATATCACCCCAACGTGACAACGCTGACGTACGCAGAGTAGAATTCGTGCTGTCCCCACAATTAATTCTACAGTTTTAATAAATATTGGTTTCAATTTAGAATTTATATGCATTGCATTTAATGCCAAATGTGACCAATATCGTATCAATTATCCCAAAATTCAACCAATGAACATTTGGCATTGCTTTGAATTAATTAAAAAAAAAACATAAGTATCATGCATGATACTTAAAGTGAGAATATGTATGTAATAAAACTACATCATTCATATATTTTAAATATATGATAATAATTATATGTTATAACAATATTTGCAGTGTTTAATTTGAATTTACACAATTTAATATAAATATTGATTAAGGTACTATACGTAACACCACGCGAGCTAATTTATTTAAGACTAATGTTTGCGGGGATTAATTAAGATTGAGAAGGCGTTATATATAAATGATAAATAAACAATACGAAATGATACAGTCACAAGATCAACAAGGAAATAGTTATCAGCCTTATCATGCATGCAGCTAATGGAACTACTAGTAGGTTTTCCCTGACTTCATATTTACGAACCATATATGAAAAAATATTTGTTTTGTCATGAAAAATACATTGTCTCACAATATTGGTTCTAAATTCACAAATCAATAACTTTTCTTTTTGTTAGTAGACATATCTCTCACTAGCTCTCAATAAATATTTACTTACCAAAATAAATGACATTTATTACTTATTTTATAGCTCCTGTCTTAACTATACTTTTTTACATCTGTATTATAACTATAGAATTTCTTTAATAATAATACATTTTGTTAAAAAAAAAAAAACTAGTTCATAATCAAATGCACAGATTGAGCAGTACATATAATACGTAACAATGTATATTGTATACCTCATCTGAGTCATCTCTATGATATACCTAACTTTATCTCCCACCCTAATATTCTCTTTATAGTGACTCGTTTGCCGCGATAGAGAGAGAACACCACCGATGTAGGACCAACAAAAGAACACTGCTAACAATGCTGACGACCTTCCCCCAATAAACTTGGCTGCTACGCTCAGTTTACCTCATCTCCTCCAGCACGCGCTGGTTCAATTGTCCGGTCTAAAACTCTCGACCAGCTGCCCTATACCTCCCTCCTATACGTATACTCTACATTTATTGAACATAGAAGTGTGTACTCCAAGTTGTAAAATATTTAGATCATAAGTGTGCACAATACATTTAAATCGAATAAATAGAATAATATTTACATTACAATGTTGAATCCTCATACTCAAAGATGATTTTACAGCTTAATGATTGTATAATTTTTATACCTAGACATTACATCAATATTGAATTAATTTATAAATTTTCATATAACAATAATAATTGGTTAAATAATTTTATTCTTTTATTAAATTTACGTTAGTCATCCACTGATTCCTTTATACAGTATTAATTGTAATTAATTGACATTTCATATAATTCGTCATCACCATTGAATAGGCTCTTGAATCAATACATCAATATAAAATCATTTTTACAATACATCAGTGGTCTAAATGATGCCGCGACAATGAGTGATCTCACAAAGCATCCCACACGGCAGTCTGGCCGGTAATTGAGTCATTGTCTGGACTCGCGTGCCTGCACACCACGCAGCAGATGATGCACAAGTTGTTGCGTGACGTCCTCTCCACGTGATCGTGGTGTCCGCAGAAAGAAGTTGTACAATCATCATAATTTAAGAATTACAACACGAGTTACTAAAATAATTGTACCGTATATAGTGTATGATGCATTGTATGAAATGTGGTATAATATTTTATCCCCCCCCCCCCTCCCAGGAGCGTAGAAAAATGGGTAGCTTTCAGCCCCCCACTCCCTTTTCCCTAATGCTGGAGCACATTTGGTTCAAACCTGAGGAAAGTTCTGTGAACTTATGCAAACCATTATATATAGGACTGTCGATTGAGAATACACTAAAACAAAAGCGCAACACTAATACGTTTATCACGATGTTTAATTGGAATTAAATCAACGATGATTGGATTATATTATTCTTGAGATTAGATGACATGTCTCTTAAGAATAACATCGATCCATATTAAACATCTATATTATAGCTGAAAATGCAGTTAAATGTGCAAGCAAATGATTTTTTTTTTTTTTTAGTTTTTTTAAACCACGTTATGTTTAAATTTTGAATATTGTGTACTACACATAAAATGTTAACTTTTATCGATATATGGGTATGATAGAGTATTATTTATATGAATAAAGTGTATTAAAATATTCCTGTGTTATTATTTTGCTCATATATTTTATAATTTATTTTTGCACTCTGATCATTATATCATTATATTATATCATTATTAATGATCTCTGATCATTATATAACCAGTATCCAGTAACATTTTAACCATATATTTATCACATGTATTACATTTTCTTTTTTCAATAAAAATGAAAAATTATATAGAATCTATACAACCATAATATAGAAAAAAATATTTTATATTAATTAGAAAAATATAATATACATTTTTTATTGTTGAAAGTTGAAAGAGCTTTAATTAAAAACAAAATCTATATGAATAAATATATTTGCATTATTTTTCAGACCTCATTATTTTTTAATGCATTGATTTATAATATATATTTCAAATCCATCAACAGAGTATCTGACTTTGTCTTTGTGCCTTGATGCTAAAAGACAAAGGGACAACAAAGGCAAACGTTTCATCGGATTGCCTCCCCCTGCCAGCCCACACTCAATGTAACGCTCTGAAAGCCGATGTTGTCGCATTGATTTTTATTCTGCAAAGCTCGCAGAAGCTCAGTGGTGTCTTGCGGCGCTTCAGTCCTCCGTAATGTTTATTTTTCAATCACATTTCACACGTCAGGGAGTGTTAAGCCCAAACTAAATCAGTAATCAATTTTACTTAACTCTTTTCTGTTGTCTTTAAATTATAAATAATATAAATAAAGATAAAAAAGGCAACAAAAATAATTTTATAAAAAATATATAAATATTTAATTTTTTAAATAATTTTAGCAATATTTTGGGTGGTTTGAAAAGATATGATACTCAAGTTTGCATGGAAAGAGCAAAAAATTGTTTAATATTAAAGTTCTTTCAAAGGAAATAAAAAGCAAAAATACCTTTTGATACACACACTAAAAAAAAAAATATTGTATTTATGAAAATAGGGGAAAAAAATCACAAACAAAAATTTAATATGTATTAAAAAAAATAAATAAAAACAAACAATACTCCCTCCCTCCAGCTTATTAAAGATCGGACGGTCGTGAGTTCGATCCCAGGCACCGTAAAACTTTTCCACATGCATGGCGGTTGTTAAATAACTTCCACTCGTGCAATGACTCATCAATTGCCGACCATTCTGACTAAGGTTTTCATGGTTTCCTCAGTTATTAACAGTTGAATACTGGGATTTATTTTACCAGATCGTGGCTTGGAAAGGACTCACATAATCTTAAGCATTGCTAGGTGGGTTCACAAAGAACCGGAAAATTGAATTCAATCACTTGTGAGTCCTTGTGACCAGTATCCTACAACAGTATGGAGAAAAAATAATAATTATTTGCATTTTTTTATTTAATTTTAGTGAGAAGTCAATCGCCCAGGAGAAAGGTGACATAAGCACATTCAGTTTTGTTTACCTAACACCGGCGCGTGGTGTGATTTACGTTGACCTAATGGGAGCCGTCGCCGCGAGCAGTTTTTTAACCCTCGGGGGGCGAGAACTCCACCTGAATGGAGATTGAACTATAATAACGATCACATAGGAGGGGTGACAGATGGCTGGGGTGTCATTTTATCATGCTCATCTGCCGGACAGACTCGTTCCTACGTGTCATTTTTCATACATGCAAATTAAATAAATACGGTGTACGGTTACTTCTAGTTGTAAATGAACGTTTATTTTTTTTTTCCAAGGATTAAGCTCATTAGAATATCAAGGATTAAATATAATTGATACGTTATTGTATCAATCTTCTCATGCGATTGTTAAACATAACGATTTTGCTAAAATATTTAAAAACTGATTAAACTTAATTATAATATAAGCTTTTCATACCGTTATTTTTTCTCAAGAATTTGATACTCCTTTTTTTTTTTTTTTTCACGCTCATTTACATTCATGATATGCACGCCCCCAAATGATAACAAAATGTTATGTTAAAATTTATTTAAAAGCATTTTAATTCAATAAGACAATAATAGAAACAAGATATGATCTTACACTTAAAAAATCTTTTTATAAAAAGAACAACTTACACATACATTACCACCTTATCACATTACCTAATACTTTTTTTTTTCACTTTCACAACAAAAGGTGAATACATCACGAGGTAGCATCATGGCAGGATGCAAAAAAACACACTATTTTTTTGTTATCTACTCATTTTTTTCATTTACGCATATGAAGAGAAGCGCGGTTGTTACCCTCACAAAAGAAGGAAATATGGGGTTGTTTTTTGCTCCGGCGCGCGCGATACCGAGCGAAACAATGCAAATAATAAAGTGCAATGACATGAGTTGGGGCGGGCTTATGACAGCTTAAATAAAAGAAAGTAAGTATAGACAAATATTTTACCCCTGTATACCAACGTTTTGTAGGTTTTTATCGAAAAAAAATACTATTGTGGCTCTGTTTGCTCTACTACCGATACGTTGTCAGCATTATAATATATACTCCTGTAACGGTACATATTAATAATATGATCAAGTATTTTTTTAGTATTAATATTGAATTCAAAAAGGTGTAGTTCTCAGTTTTCAACCCAAAAAAGTAACTGATTTTTAAACGTTTCGAAATTATCATGTGCTCATTAAAATTAAAATAATGATTTATAATTATTTTGTAGTAAAATTCAGTACATTTGAAACTTATATTTATTTGAAGCATTTATAATTACATTCATGAGTTAATTTATATATAAAATATGTATCAAGTTTTTTTCAAGTATATACTTCAATTGTAATAAAACCTTGTACCCGTATATATAATAAAATAAGACAATTTAAATATTATGAGGCTTAATTATCTCACTTTAACTATATTGTACTATAAACTCTTTAAAGTATATTTAAAAAAATATTCTTTGAAATGAAAAGATGAAAGTAAATTATTTACAAGTTTAGCACAGAATACTTCAATTAACAAAATAATGAATTGTGATTTCCTTAAGGGGCATTCACAAAGTCTTAAGGCCACATTTAAGACTCGATAATTTAAAGCTTGATTTTAGACATGTTTTTTAGACCCAAAATTTCTGGTCTTAAATTATTGAGCCTTAAGGCTTTGTGAATGCCCCTTCTTAAGTTTAATATTATTGTTCTGTCAAGCCAAATCCAACCATCTTCTCAGAGACAATTGGGCGTGTAATCTCGCAGTGTTATCTCGCGGTGATATTAATTAACATTGAGTGTAAGTGACAGCCCGGCTGTCAGTGGGTGACATCACCACTCTGATAGAGCACCAGCATGGTGCACCACAGCCGCCCGTATGTAATTAAACGTGCGATCTCAGCTCAGATCTGCCTACGGCCCTCGCTCTTGCAAAACCTTTGACCTCGCCCAGAAACACGCTGAGGTATCAAATTTGTACTGTGAAGTTGACAGACGATTAAATATCCATTTGTTAACTCTCTTTTAACAGTGAAATCTTATTGTTCTTTTTTTTTTAAATATATAATTTTATGTACATCATATAATTATATATGACCTATTCTAAAATTTATCTCCAATATATTTTTGTCATTTATTTGTATAATGAGTATAATGTAATCTATGGGTTATAATTAAATAGCAGTCTGCATGTTACACTTTTTTCAGAAGTATTTACAGTAATTCAAATGTAATAGAACTTTTAAACATGAGATGCAAGTATCCAGATTCTGTTGTTTCAACTAGATGCGAATTTCCCTCTCCTTTGATCGGTTACTTTAATTTGTATACCACATAGTTTATTTTTAGGATTACATCAAGCTTGTAAATATTTTTACTGCCGAATCATTAATACCCTCTGATGATAAAATCAACTTGTTGCGCTTGCTAAGCCCTCATAATCGTGACGTCACAACACTTCGCAAATCATGGACATAAAAAATAGCTATATTATTAATTATTAATATTAGGTTTTATACTTCTCTCTAATGCTATAAAGTATATTGTCGAATCATTCAACTTGCGCCACCTATAGTATACAGAATAAAATATAATATATATGGTATATAATTATACTGAAATGTATTCAATTCAATGCATGCAGTAATATTGAAAGTACTAGAAAACTAATTGACGTTGCTTTATTGAAAAATAGTATTTGAGATAGCAAAACTAACATTTTTTTATTGCATGTTATTCATAGAAACTACATAAAAAATGCACAAGGCTGTTTTTAATATTTACTAAATGACGCGTAACAAAAGCACCAATAATATAAAAGTAAAATGAGGCATATGCAAATTTTGATGCCTCATTGACATGACATTGATAATTTGATTTGAATGTACTGAAGTACGCTTCATGTAAAATTCAACTTGATGTCTGCTAACAATGTGGCAGCATGTGCACCAACAATGAGGAACAACAACAATTGCTCTCAAAACTGGAGATTTCCTCTGATTAGTAATGTCGGTAACAGGAAGTCTTGAGATTGCTTCCTCTCAGACTATCTCAACAAATCTCTGCAGAGTTCGCTTATGATGGAGGAGATGCAGGACTAGGTTTTTTGAAATTTAAGTCGTGAAGGAAAAACCAAACAATTGGTGGATTTAATACTGAAAAATAAAGTGAATCCATCAGCATTCTACCAGTGTATTATTTATGGGTAAATAAGTATATAGTAGTAAGAAAAAATTAAAAATACGTTTCATATAACAACTCAGAGGAGCAGTGAATTTTGATGCTTATATACTGTAAAGTCATATTTGAAATTCTCTATTAATTGTTCAATTTTGATGTAATAAATGGTAATACGGCATGGCTGTTACGTAAGTATCATGACAGACATATAAATAAAAATATCCTTTATGAGAGCTGGTTTTTGCAAATGTGCAGCAAAAGAAAACATTAGGGTCTACATTACAAAAGATGGCTTGATTATTTCAAGACACGTCACTCCTGCAGCGCCACTCCAGTAGACTCCAGAAGTGTCGGTCCTTTCTCTCACCCACACTTTACGTGAGCCGAGTGTCCAGCTGACATTGATGTGCTGAGCATGTCCGTCCGGACGAGGGTCACGTCCCACCCCGATGTGTCCCGAAAGTCCGAGTGACACCCACACCTCGGACCGAGCCAACAAACGACTGTCCAGGGTTTCAATTGTGATTCCACAGCTTTTCAATACAAAAAAATATATATCAAGATTTTTATTGCTTTCAGAATATTTTATTTATGGTGAAGTCGTAAGGAGTGGACTAGCAAACAAAAATTGTGATGTAAAAGGGTTTGAACATTTTTAGGGACAAGACAAACGGATCACATTTCAGTTGTGCCGATTTGAGACATAAGTCTCCCTTCATTTTTGAATTTTTTTACCTACAAATAATGGACTTTAAATTATTAATTAGGTAGATTTAAATTTTAAAAATCATACTTATTTTTTTTTAATAAAAAATTTCTTGGAGTAAAACAAAATGTATATTTTATTTTTGTTTGTTTTGTCATTGATGTTTTCAAATACCATATTTTATATTGAAACGTAAAATTGAGACCTATAAAATTTACATAACACATCGACGATATATTATAGGGGTCTGCAACACTTTCATTGATGACTGCTCTTACGAAGCAGCAGCTCACGTTATGAAGCTTGGCACGTGTTGCTACAGATGGCACTAGTGTTGCATAACCAGCAGGCGGGAAGCAGCGCTCAACAGAAGATCACTTTTACTAGTTCAGTATCAGCCGTGTGGCCAATAGGGTAATACGAACGTAGTATTGTACCTCGCGGTCTGGTGTCTACTTCGCGTGGTGTTTAACTTACCGAGAATTTACACAATGTGGTTGCAAGTGAATATTTTATTATTTATAAACAGGAAAAGTTGGTAACTTTTATATCCGTTCTAATTAATTGTGTGGTTTAATTACACTAATTTCCAGTGACGAGTGCAATTGTGATTATTGCCCCTGTTGCATGCTGGGTCCGTTAGATTCTCTCATAGAGGACTGGGATTTAGACTTAAACCTTGAGTTGACTGCCGCGGTACCAATGAGCACCGCAGCAGCAGGAGCCTCCAGTAAAAGGCCCCAGCTGCATCGCTACCTGTCCGAGGGACATGAGCTCTCCCAGGGTCCTCCGCCGGTCAGGAGGTCTGCAACAATGGCCTTCGTCAGACCGAGGCGCAACAATAATCGGTGAGTCGAAACGTTTCAACGCTTCTCAAATATCGAAGTTAGTAATTAAATCAGTACGAAAAGACATTTATTCATCCGTTTAATATGCTAACAGGGATGATTTTCAACCTTTATGAAACTTGTATACCAAGTCGTAACATTTATTGGTATGCTATATATAGCCAACATGAAGTTTGAGGACTAATTAAATTGGTAAAGAGACAGGTAAAAACCTGATACCAATTTATCAGAAAAGGTAATTTATGGATATAACAATTATATTATGCCATATAATATATAATAACTCTCAAGTTATCGATATTCTATAATTATATATATAAATTACATGCTATTTACTTTCCAATTAAGCTCTTAATGAGAGTTTTTATTATATTATCGAGTAAAATATATATATATATTCGATAACCGAACATCGATATACAGCTTAGTGTGTTATAAAATATTATCTTGCCGAGGTAATTACATCGAACGTAAACAAAGACTCAGGTGCTCGAATGTGCGGAAAAGTTTATCACACCACCAGCATAATATTTTCGTAAACAACCAGCGATTGAACTCAATAACTTATGGAAATTATTCCCGATCAAGGTTATAAAAAATTATGCAAATTTAATATAATTCACAACATTACCAGGAACTATGTATGATCATTCTTTAATGCATTTTTATAAACTTTTAACAGTTTTCCTTTTTCTCCTTATAGCAAAAATATTAAGTAATGAACAATATTAAATTTTATAATATTTATAAATAGACGTCATAGAACCGATAAATTACATAATTTCTATTACAGACAAGGAGGGAGCTTCCTTGTCTGTAAGGAGGGAGTTAGTATAGAATTCCTAACTTTTTTCAGAAAAATACTGTTATGGAATTAGATGAAGGTTGCGTCATAAAAATACAGGCTATATACATAAAAAAAAAAAATCTAAATAAAAAGTTCAATTCCAGCGCACTACTTGGCCGTGCAATATTATTACTACCAGCATATTATAATGGAGGCGCACCACTCCCTTACTAACCGTGACATTTGGTCGTAATTGTCGCGTCCTCAAGTCGTTATTAACATTGATATTTGAAGTAATGCTCCATTAGTATATAGTACCTTTTTAACCATGCAGCATATTCATTGAGGCCTCGAACCCAACCCATACTACAAGGCAAAAAAAAAAACAAAAAAAAAAACAGAATGAGTGGGTGGATAATTCCTCCCCTCCCCCCATATTTTTACCTCCTCCCCTTGCAATGACTTTTTCAAGCCATGTCACTAAAAGTGCATCGTGCACCAACTCAGCTACAGTTCTTAAGTTCATGCATTGTATAAACATTAAGCAACGTTGAATTGAGGGAAAAAATACAACAACAAATAATTTTGCAAAGAGCAGTATATTTTTTTTTACCATACTTGCAATTTCAATACCATGATTGAAACGTAACAGCTTTTGCCTGCGAGAAAAAAAAAATGTGGTTTCAATTTTTTATCGTCTTTGGGAGGACAAAAAGAAGTTTCGTCACAGCTGTGATTTATTTATTGAAATGTCATATTGCTCCACCCACATCCCTCACTTTTTTACTGTGCAAAATTGCCTAGCGACAGATGTTGATCATATAGAGTGGAACGAAACATTGATATTATGTCAGTTATGTTATCATCATCAACTTACCAAATTAGAGTCACTTTAAATCAATTTTGCTATCGAAACAACTGTAAATTATATGATTTTTCCAAGTAACAGTCACTAGAACAATATTTGATTACTTCACAATAATACACATCCTTCTCTTCCCTTTTTAAATGTGTATTTTCTCAGATAACATATAGTAAAATAAATTCTATGCAGTTACAAATTCGACTTCAAAAGTTAGTTTTAAGTTCGTACAATTTAGGAAGAAAGTATTCATATCCCAAAAATTATTCAATAAAATAAAATATTAATTGAAAACAAATTAATGATGCATGCAGTGAATACGCTTAAATTAGTTTAAATTATAGTTTTATATTATAGAATAACTTTAATTAAAACATATTTTAATAAAAATTAAACTCACCATTATTCTGCATGTATTTTTTTCACCACATAAGGTAGTAAGAATATACCTACGATTTTAAATAATTTTGATTCAAAATATATTCAACAACTCGCCCAACTCTACACGTGTCCATGTTACACGTGCCAGTAAGGTGCGACACGGGACGGTGACTCGAGGGCACGCTCCCAGCACGTTGGGACTGTTGGTCCCGGGGCATCGTGACGTGGGGCGGGACGTGGAGGTGACGAGCTGCATGTTGACAGCTGTGTGCTCGCAGCAAACTTGGCAACAAAGGGCGAGCTCAACCAACAACAACAAAAAGTTCATGTAAAATGTGCACCACTAATCAGTCTGTTTTCTAAAGCCTGATGACTAATGAGTTCTCTCTCTCTCTCTCTCTCTCTCTCTCTCTCTCTCTCTCTCTCTCTCTCTCTCTCTCTCTCTCTCTCTCTCTCTCTCTCTCTCTCTCTCTCTCTCTCTCTCTCTGTCACAAATAATTAGAGTGATCGGAAACAATTTCATCCTTTTTTAAATTCTTTATCGCTATCATATATATATATATATATATATATATATATATATATATATATTTTCCCAGTTAATGCAATGTGTTCATGCAAAAGTAATTTATTTTTAAATTCATGAAAGTGATAAAAAAAGTCGAGTTCAATATTTTCTTGGATAAATATTTAAAAAAAAAAGCAATTTCTCAATCGAACTTCTATGGTATAATATAATATTGACTTTGCAAAAATGGCTTAGCGATGTTACAATGTTGGTATTACTAAACCTGTCTATTGAAATTTCTATAGAAGTATTTATTTTAGGCCTACGTGTATAAAATAAATACTCCATTATATCTAACATGTTCTGCAACTGTAGCGACGATCTTCAATACATTATATATACCAATGCACGTGAAGCTAACACTAAGCAAGGTAATGCTAAACTCATGTTGAATAGATTTCAAATTCTAAAGCCGATGCAACTGACACTGTAACCAAATTTCGATGACACAGAAATTTTAGTTTTAAAATGAAAAATATCAGATTTTTCATTATTTTATTTATTTTATTTTATTTATTCATTTTGAACTTTTACAGGTTGTGCAGGACAAACATATGTTCACGTCAAGTTTTAATATAAATACAAAACAACACACACAATACCATAACATACATAATGAGCAAATACAATTATTTATCTTTAACATAACAAAAAGAAAATTAGGGGGAAGAACAAATTCAATTTCAGCTAAAAACACTATCCATTATTTTTTGCGAATTATTATCAACAATTTTTATTTTATCATGATTCAAGACTTGAATTGATTAAGTTTCTGATTGTTGTTTATTTATTCCAACAGAATTCTCTCAGATAATTTATTACTCTCGAAAGCCTTAATGGAATAAAACTCTTTGGATATCAATACCTTTTTCAGTTTAGTTCGAAATAGTTTATTACTTTCTATTTCTTTAAGACAATTAGGTAAAAATTCGAAAAATTTAACTGTTCGGTACAGAGAACAGTTTTTGAAGAATTCGGAATTATGTTTTTCAGTAGCATTACATTTTAAAATTGTCTTTCAAATTTCCACTGGTTTGATTTATTTATGATGAATAGAGCGCGGAAAAAAGTCTCTTTTTTTTTTAACAAATAGTCGCCTATAAAGTCTACTTTTTTTGCAAAAAAGTCTCTAAAAAAGTCACTTTTTTCGAAAAAAGTCTCCAAAAAAGTCCCTTTTTTTTAAAAAAAAGAGCAACAAAAATGCATTTTAATAGTGCTATTTCTGATAGCAAAAAAATTGTTTATTCGTGTTAAATTACGACTTTGTACTTAATCGTACAAAATGTCTTTTAAATACCGCGCGTTTTAAAGTCAATTTTTTTAATGAGTGTTTTGTTATAGAAAGCCAAGATATTAAAATATTTTAATTTCATTCACTAATTTTATTAAGAGTAGTATGAAATTATTTAAATAATTCTATGAGTAATAAAAAGAACAAGACATTGTTTTAGATAATGTTGATGCTTTTTATTGTAGTGGGCCATACAGTTTTAAAAGAAAAAACAATTTTAATTTTCTTCTTGGTACTTTTAATATACTTTTAATACTCCTCCACCTCAGACTCACTGTCCTCTGCGTTCGCCACTGGCTGGCCGAACTCTTTGCTGTTGCGGCGGTTCAGGAAGTAGTTGCAAATCAAGTACATCTCCAAGTTTTCGACGGTGAAGCTCGTGCGCTTCTCGGTGAGCACGTTCTTATAGATGGAGAAGGAGCGTTCCACGTCGCAGGAGGTTAGCTGAGCGTATTTCAACGCCATCACCTCTTTGACAGCGAGTTTGTCTGTGACGGTGCTCGTGTCACCAGTGTAGGATCCTCCAAGAACCTGCGACACCTTTCGCATGAAAGCAAGTCCCACATTTTTCTGCATACAAGTCTTGAACTTCATTTGCACGGAGGCACCACGAGGTCCATTCACTTCACTCAACTTGCACTCCACACTGTCCAGGATGGTAAAGGTTTGCTCCATGGATAAATTAGCGTCCTCAAGTTGCTTGATTTTTCCAGGCAGAAAACCAAAGTTAATTGCTTTTTTTTTCGTCATGAATTTCCGCAAGGCGGATGTAGTGATTTTTGCCCCTAATAGAATGGCGTGCAGTGTCAAAAAAAATTATTTTTGACACGCATAACTGTGTTCAAAAGCTTTTTATTTTATTCTATTTTTTTAACTATATTTTCGAGAAGAAAATAACTACAAATATACTAGAATGTCAAAAAGTCTCAAAAAGTCACCTTTTGCCGAAATAGTCGTAAAATCACAAAATAGTCTAAAAAGTCGCTTTTTTTATAGGCTCATTTTAATCCATTTCCGGAGATCGGTGGACATCCTAAATGACATTAAAATAGGCCCCATATACACAAAAAGTCCGAAAGACTTTTTTCCGCGCTCTAATGATGAATATGTCTACACTATAGAAAATATTATTAATACCAAAATTTTCAATCTACCTTGGTATAATCTATCTCTCATGTTTCCTATGTTGATTCAAGAAAATGCTATGATGTCATACTCTACTAGTAAGACGTATTGCTTGTAATAAATCACTCAATATTACCCGAACCCGTTCCCGTACAAAGCGACGCGCAAGATGCTGCTGTTGATTTACATAAGCTGCTGGCTGCATATGGATGATGGTATTTGGAGCTATGGCAATTGATGTGATACGCTTTCAAGATCCAAGCGTGAACATCCTCTGTTAGGTGATTCTAGCTAGTAGTATGAGTTTCAATGTTAAATTGAACATTCTTAGGCAAATAGATTTTAGTGTTGCTCATAGAATAATTTAATATGACATTGAAGAATTACACTCTCAGCTTTAGAGACTCAAATAACTTCACTGTAACTTTATAGTCTTTACTTTTAGTTAAACATGGTGGAAGAATGCGTTAAAAAAAAAGGGTACATATACGAATTTTTAATATAATGCATCAGCACTCTTTATTTTATTCCTCCATGCATTTCCAGAGGCAAAATCGATCTAAATATTTTTTTTCTTTATAGCTACCAGAAATTACTTAATTTCACATCCAATACAGGTTATATTATAAAGAAACACACTTTTACTATAATTTTGTGATAGGAAACGAATTAATATATAAATATATTAATTTACTCTTTACCGCAAATCTGATTTTTTTTTTAACTGCATTATGCATGGTATTATTATATTAGAATGTATGCATGCAAGTTAACTATTAATTGAAGTGCAGTTAAGCTTTTTTTCTATAAATTTTTATTTATAAATATTTCACCATAGAGAATATTTAACTGAAAGTAAAAACATGTTAAACTTTTTTTTTTTTTTTTTCTGTGACAACTTATTATGTTTCTCTCTATTTTTCATTCTCGCTGGTAAACCATACGTGCACGAATGCAGCTAAGCTATTCATCAAGCTGACACGGTCCACAGTCCAGTTTTGTTGCACTCTGGAGTGCATGTTGTCGTACACTCCATAACATTCCATGCGAAATACGTGTCGGACAGCACTTGGTGTCGCGCCCTTGGCCTCTTGGCTCCGGCGTTATCGCTGCAACCCTAGCTAATGTCTCTCTATCCTCGCACTGCATGCACTTTTATCTCACCATATAGTGCAGCATTTGCCAGCTGACGTCGTCAGTGATACATTGCATACAATTTATAACATGAATATATTATATTTTTGTAATGTAAAGCGTCACCAGAATCTAGTAACTAAAATTATGGTTAAAATATACGTGTTGCAATGCTATATTAAAAAAATAATAAAATAAAATAAAATAAAATAAAATAAAAAGGGATATTTTCCAGACTATAATTTGCATTATTTTTAAACGTAAAGTACTTCAATACATTGGAAGTAGTTAATTTTTATATAGATTTTATTGCTTAGCTGTATTTTATTTCTTTTTTCATCATTAAAAGTGTTATGTGATGAGATTGAATGAAGTAATTACAATACGTGGAGGTATGCAGTTAACTCTGGAAACAGGCAGTTAAATCGCTTGCTGTGTAATAACTGTCAGATCTCTGCATGCTGGAGAGTCTACAGATTCCTCGCTCATGTAACAAGGCGTCTCTCATCGACTAATGTAATCTATGTACTTCAATGCTAACAAAAATTTGGTGATTATAACAATAAACTGGGGTATTCATTGCCACAATTTGCCATATACGTTTTTTTATATATAGGCGTTGTCTATACATTTGGAAATGTTGAAGAGTAAATTGGTCAGGTTGTCAAGCAAATGCAAATATGTAAAGTCTGATTAAAAGGGAAAATAAAACGAAATTGTGTGATTTTTTTTAAATGACTTTATTTGTAATTTACGACATAAACTCCCGTCAATTGAAATTACAATGTTCAACTTTGAATTAAATTTTAAATATATTTATTTATATTCCGTTAATGTTATTATCCAGAATGAAAAGAAAACAAGATTATGACTTTCTTTTATAAAAAAAATTGCAATGCATCCCATTATAATAAAGAAAGCATGCAGCGTCTAAATTTTATTACCTCAATATGTACCTAAGTAAGGTCCCCCGCCTGTACTGCCGGTTTGACAAGCTCGCGCCGCCGCCTCATTTAAATGAAGATGTCGTTCGATCAAACCACGAAGCAAGTTTGTTGCCGTGTAAGCACAAAAAATATAGGGGAGTAGTTGTTTTTCTTTTGTGTTATATTTATAATATATTCCCATAACACAGTTTTATTAGGTCAGGTGGTGACTTAGGATGGTTAAATTATACAACAAGTCAACGATCAGTCTAAAAGAGATGAGAATATAGGACAAGAAAAATAATAAAATGTTGCAATTTTGTTTTTCCTATATCAGTTTATAGTCCAATTTGTTTTACGACTCAATTTTTCTTCGTTTTTGAAATTATCTACTGAATTGAAGATGAAATAATAAAATTGTCATAAAAATTATCTCTTGTAATGCTGCTTATTTTGTATCATGACAAAATGTATTATCAATCTTGGTCGCTGGAAAGGAGTACACAAAATTTGCCCTTGATATTACTAATTAATGTACAGTCGTCGCCTTGGAAAATTTCTCACTTGCAGCCTTGTTAATCACATAATCACCATGCCCTGTGTTATTCTTACGGGGTATAGTGTTTAACAAGACCGCAAAGGCAAATTTTCCGAGGCGACGATCGTACATATTTCATACAGTGCATGACCATGGTCGATATTTTATCCATATTTTCTTTCATTCTCAAAATATAGACTCCATAAAGCTTCAATGAAAGAAAAAAGTTAATATTTTTCATTTGCAAATAATATTTTTTTTTTATTATTTTTTAGTTTATTATACAAATTATGTAAGTTATTTTCACATTACATGTAAGCTGTATAATTGGTATGATAAATATTATAATAGTTATAATGTATTTATTTATTATTTTTAATGAATTCGTACGTAATTAATTTATTTGCTATTAATTAAATGATTTGTGCTTAAAATAGACCGTTTATAAAAAATAAATAAAAATATAGCTCAATATTTTTCACATGCATTAATTTACCATTTAATTTAATTAACTTAAAATATATTATTATGTTGACGGTAATTTGAAGCGATTGAATGTAATTTGAAATGTTTGACGTTATTATTTTTTGATATCATTACAAAACATCAAATCAGTTTTATATGTTTTTAAAATAAATTCTATACTTGTAATCATTACTTCCAAAAATTTAACTTTTCCAGATAGAGAGATACCTTTTCTTATATTTAAAATTGTCGGTTCATTATTTTTAAAAAAATGAATATGCATGAGTAGATCAAATACTAAATGATTTAGCATTAAAATGGACGCTTATCTTGAAAAATGGACTGTATAAAAACAAAATTTAATTTTTTCATAATTGAACAAACAAAAATATCATGTTATACGGTCTTTTAATTACCATATTATTTAAAAAGCCGTAGCAAATTATAAAAATAGACTGTGTTTGTTATAAATTTAGCTTGATTCAATAAGAATTTAAATAACAGAACCTGCTGCTTTTTCCTTCCGTGGGATTATTTTAGTTGGAGAAGTTTTTAAACTAAAATAAAAAATTATTTTATATGTAGACTTAAATTTACGTATTTAATTCAAAGCATTATGACAAGTTATTATATATATTCAAAACTTGAATATAAAACATTTAAAATTATTAATACAAAGTTGAATATTTCAATAAAGATATTTTGTAATACAGAAAATTATAACGTTTTTTTTTTTAAATGTTTGATCCTTCTTATAATCTAAATAATATATTCTTTATGCTTCTTCTAAGTGAGTTGATTTCTTTGTAAAGGGTGTCAAATCTAATCAAGTACCCCCAGGAACCAGTTACATTTTACGTTTCCAGTTTGAGAAGCAAGATGATTGGATCTCGCACGAGAGAGCTGTCTTTAAGGGCCCGATCTAGTAGAGGGAAAACACCCCACGCGGCAAAATGTAGGCAACCACGCGGTTTTTCAGCTTAAAAGGAAAAACCAGCTTTATCTGCTCCTCACCACATTTCTTCATTTATATATTTGGAAAGAAAAGTCACAGAGACGTGGGAAAAAAATGACTTTGGCCTATTTTTTAATGAAAAATTCAATTTAATGCAGCTCTAAACAATTAGATTGGTACTTTTTGCGTATATGAGATGTTATTGATTGTGCGAATTTTGTATTCATAAACATGTCATTGTTGAGATGGGTAGCGTCCACTAAGCTGCTGGTATTGTTGTTTAGAGCACAATAGAGTGCTTCTGCACTTGCTGTTAGAGGAGGAGAAAGCCATAAAATGAACCGCTGTCAAACACGTTTATAATTTTGATTGTTTATTTATCAATGCAAGAAAATACTATACCAGTGATATGAGACTTTAGAGAATAATATTATTTATATATTTTTTATAGTTAGAAAAATGGAAATTTTCTCTATTGCGCCAAGTTTCTAAGACAGTAATTTTTTTGTGTATATGTATATTGAAAATTAAATAAAAAAATATATACGATTATTACATCTTGTAAAAGTGAATCCCGGACCAAATACCCCCGGACGAAATACCCCCGGACCAAATATCCCCGCCCGGACCGGACGAAATACCCCCGGACGAAATACTCCCGGACGAAATATCCCCGGACGAAATACTCCCGGACGAAATACCCCCGGACGAAATACCCCCTTGTAAGTGGAGAGGGGCGGGCGACCAACACGGGAGGGGAAGTCGACTTTATTTATAAAGTCTGTTTTTATGTCGTTTGTCTGACGTCACGCGCGTCGTATTAAAGAAGGAAGTTATAGTAATGCCATTTTTCACAACAAATATATATCACATATAAAATTCAAAGTATATTTATAGTTAGTACCGTATCAAGATCTCAAATTGCGTCTTTAATTTAATTATACCAAAACATACTCAAAATTGTGCCGCAAACAAACGATTTTTGTATATGCTATGCTTACTTTGATTGTGCGGCAATTGTCACAGCGTTTTGCAGCAAGATTTTGAAGTTGATGAAACGATTTTAGGTTTTTAAACCTAGATGTGCCACTAGCGATTTGAGCAAAGCCCGAAATTAACAAATACTTCGGGCTTTGCTCATTTAAATTTGAACATTTCTAGAAGTGCTCAAATCGAAAAAAGCAATCCCCGACGAGGAGTTTTATATTGGGCTTTGCTCATTTAAATTTGATCATTTCTAGAAGTGCTCAAATCGGTAAAAGCGAACCCCGACGAGAAGTTTTATTTCGAGGTTTGCTCATTTAAATTTGCTCGTTTCTAAAAGTGCCTAACTCGAAAAAAGCAACCCCGACAATAATTTTTATTTCGGGCTTTGCTCACAGTTTTGATCATTGCTAGAAGTGCTCAAAGCAAAATAAAAATAATAATTGGAAATTGTGCCGTATTATAGCAATAAATAATAAAATAATGTAAATTTAATAAAATTTTAATTATATCACTTTTTTAATTTATTGATAAAAATACAAATTTAACATCAGTAGCGTGTATAGTATTTGTTTTATTAAAACATTTCTTTCTGTATTTGAAAAAATACAATTTTTTCACACTGACAATGAGAGACACTTTTAATTTTTTTATTATTATCATTTTTTTATAATTAAAGGGTATGATTACAATTATACTCTAGCAATGAATTTCAGGTTGCAGATGAACAATTTCTAAGTTCAGACGACGTACCACACATGACAAAGAAAAGAGTGTCTCAGATCAGCAGCAGCATTAGCAAATTCAAAGCCAGGTTTTGTGTTTTGCAACTGCAAGAAAGGTTGTCAATTTTTTTTTTTTTTTTTTTTTACTTCATAAATAGTTTATACATTAATGTCCAGCCAAAATTATTAACATAATCTTAGCGGCCGGTTCATAAAATACATAGTAATTAAATTTCAAGCTAAAACAATTTATTCAAGCATATTTAATCAATTAATATTAAGGAAAAAAAAAAAGGCAATAACAAAATAATTTAATTAAAGAATTTAACAAAAATGGCAAGATTCTATGGCAAGAATTACTTTTTTTGCAAACAAAAGTTTTAATTTAATTTCACATTATTATTAAAATTGTCGCTTTAAAATTTATATAACACAAACAAAATGTTCCAATTAAATTATATTATTACTTTTTATGAGACTAAATATTATTATCCAAATTAAAAATACAAGTATTCAATTTAAAATATGTTGTGCAAATTAAGAAAAAATTTAGATGAAATTTAAAATGCCATGATAGTAATCCCTGCAAAAATAAGTCAAGTTCAGATAATAATACGATCAGGTAATAATCAAGTTTAATAATATTATTTATTTATTTATTTATTTATTTATTTATTTATTTATTTATTTATTTATTTATTTATTTATTTATTTATTTATTTATTTATTTATTTATTATTTTAAATTAGTAGGTTTGATACTATCTTGAGGAGCTCTTTGCTTCTTCCAAGTTCTGTAAATTAAGTTAAAATGAATTTATAATATATCAGCTGTAAAAATTTATTTAAATTAACTAACAATTATATTAATTAATATAAAAAGTGTGACAAAATCGTATTTTTCAGTATGACTTGAATAAAACAGAAATAAATATTTTAATAAAAAAATAATATACACGCTATATATATAATGCTAAATTTGTATTTTTGTTACTCAATTAAAAAAGTGATGTAATTAAAATATTATTAAATTCACAATATTTTATTGTTTTAATTATTTATTACAAATTATTACTATAATAATACGGCACAATTTCCAATTATTTTTTTTCACTTTGCTTTGAGCACTTCTAGAAATGATCAAAACAGTGAGCAAAGCCCAAAATAAAGCTTCTCGACAGGGTTTGTATTTTTCGAGTTGAGCACTTCTAGAAATGATCAAATTTAAATGAGCAAACCCCGAAATGAAACTTCACGTCGGGGTTTGCTTTTTTCGATTTGAGCACTTCTAGAAATGTTCAAATTTATATGAGCAAAGCCCAAAATATTTGTTAATTTCGGGCTTTGCTCAAATCGCTAGGGGCACACACCTACAGATGTACGCATTGAATTCGGGCTTTGGTGCCAACATATATATATATATATATATATATATAAATAGAAAAGGAAGGAATAAATAAGGAAATAAATAGAACAACAAGAAAATTAAGTTTCTTCAGGAAGGGTACACATGCTCTACGTTAAGTGTTCACGGCACCTATAGCACCGGGGAACCAAAAACAATAAAAAATATTGCATTTTTAGACCTATACCGATCGAATCAGAATTAAAAAATTACACTAAAAAAATTTACTTATTTTTTTTTAATTTAAAAAATTATATTATAGGGATGATTTTGAAAATTTTTAGTTAAAAAAAAATCTAAAAAAAAATGCAATAAACACTAATAATTAACATGCATAAAATGTATCGTATCAATATTTATTACACATTAATTTTAATTCGATATGAATGATATGTGATATGATAAATTAATGCATAACGTATTGGCCTAACGTTACTAATATAACTTCCTTCTTTAATACGACGCGCGTGACGTCAGACAAAAGACAGAAAAACAGACTTTATAAATAAAGTCAACTTCCCCTTCCACGTCGGTCACCCGCCCCTCTCCACTTACAAGGGGGTATTTCGTCCGGGGGTATTTCGTCCGGGAGTATTTCGTCCGGGGATATTTCGTCCGGGAGTATTTCGTCCGGGGGTATTTCGTCCGGTCCGGGCGGGGATATTTGGTCCGGGGGTATTTCGTCCGGGGGTATTTGGTCCGCTTACCTGTAAAAGTATAGTAAATGTCACAAAATGTGTTTTTAAATTAATATTTTCATTTAATTAACAATCAAACAATATAAATAAAGGAAAGGTAAATTGGTTATTTTAAAAAAAGTGCAAATTAACAAATACACATTTTCTCTCGATTTATTCATATTTACAAATTTCAGTGATAAATCACAAAAACAATTTTAATAAAATTTTAATTTTTTAAATTTTACATACAAGCATTGGATCCAACCACCACATTGGGCAACAACCCTTCGCTTTTACAGCTGTATACATACGTCACTGATATCCATGTAGCCACCATACCATGGATACAGATTTGAAAGCTCAAAAAGTCATTTTATTTTTTTTTATTCTAGGCAATAATGTACCTTCAGATGACCCTATACTGTATACTACAGCATAACAATATACTGAATTCTCTTCAAAGTCAAGCTAGAAGCAAAGATAGAGCTTAGGAGCGAGACAATGATGGTATTATAAAGCAAGATAAGGCTTGGGGAAGGGTTGACCGCGCGCAAGAGGACTGCAGGCTGGTGAATTCTTTTATTGTTCTCTTTCAGCTCTCTCTCCCTTTCTCTCTCTCTCTCTCTCTCTCTCTCGGCCGAGTCGGCCGCACTTGTATAATAGTTCAGTATTTCGCATATTTCCGCAATTCCGCACGGCGCTGCATTCAGCGGTTTTAGGAACTAGATATTGCAAAAAAGTAGCTTTAGTCTATCAGTTCCAGTACATTTAATTCTTTAAATTAACACATTCAGCACGCATCAAATGAAAGATGACAATTTTTTATAGGGGGCTGGACGATTTTCATTTATAAAATTCGTTTTTTTTAAAGTGTTATGATAAAGCAAAGTTGACACTCTTTTACCACTTTTAATTATTAATTAATAATTAATTGGTGGTACTTGTGTAAAAAAAAATCGACTGGCCCCCTACATACCAGTCTCTTCTCTTAAATAAAATTTTTTATTTTTTTTTTAAGCAAATATTGAACCTTACAGAACTGATGGAAAATGCTGTTTTTTCCTTATGGCCGTTTTTACTAGATCGGGCCCTTAATGATGACGACTATACGATTTGCTCATCTGAATGCATCTTCTTTTTTTTTTTTTAGATGCAAGATAAAATTTCCCACTGTAAAGCTTTAACAGATATTTCGTGACTATCTGATGTCAATCAATCTGGGTCGAAGTTTATGTACATCGTCGGTGAATCAGAAATCGTGCACGACTTTGAAACTCTGCATGCACGAGGCGTGATTTTCGTGATCATTAATGACGACAAATAAATAACAAGAGTTTTTATAATAGGTTATTATTATATAATTTGCAAATTTCTCATAGAAGAACATAATTTATATTATTTAATATTCCAGCAATTATCAATTTAACATAATTTATTATAGTGAATACATGTGATTTAAAATTAAAATGTATTTGACACTTTTAAAATAACATCTGTTCCACGTACTTTGATATTTTGTTAGCATGACATTATATAATTATAATATGCATTTACGCATAAAATTTATATTTTGATATTAAATTTGTGTTTTGAACAAACAAAATATTTCTTGTCCAAAAATGTTGACGATATCAAAAGAAAGGAAAATTTTTTCAAAGCTAATTTTTTTCCTCTGATCTTTTCCTCTAGGGATTTTCTTCCCAGTCAACCTACAGAAGCATCTTTTAATTAAACTTAATTTTATCTCTCTTTGTGTCATACTCTTAAAAAGTGAAACTGAAAACAAAAAACGCCATTAGGTTTGATATGAAAATAAATTAACATTTTCTCGAGACAAAAATAAGTGATGTTACATTCCTTTTTTTTAAAAAAAAAAATTATAAATTCTTTTCCCTGTTAGCATTTTCAATCTAAATATTTTTAAATGTTAAAATACATTGAAAAGCTGTTTGCCTGATATTCATATTGAAATATTATCGCCTCTTTTTTACAAATAATGTACATGCATTTTTTTTCTTTCACAACAGATTAAATATATATATATATATATATATATATATATATATATATATATATATATATATATATATTTATGTATATTATATAGGCTTCATATTTCAAAAAATTGTGCTACATGATGTTGTTACCATGAGTGACATGAAATACCAATATAAAACCAAATCATATTTGATGCCTTATAATTAAATGAAATCCTCTAAACAATTAATTTTATTACTTTAGCAAGCAAACTAATAATAAATTATCGATTTTGGAATGTTAAACTCATCTAATGCTTTATATAATGGAGTATCGACCTCAAAATTTTTTATTGCAGAAATAGGGGTGCAAAGTATGCTTTTCTCATTTTTTTTTTCTGATTTATTAGAGGTCAGGAAGTATTGCTAAAAAGTTATTCCAAGTTCAGGTTTAAACCACGCCCCTTTTAGTCCCATCCTTTTTATTAAGAAGTAACGATTAGTGACGCCTCTCTCTGTACTTTCAATAATTCAATACTCCATTATCCAAATTTAATTCAGAGGTAAGGATTTAATTGACATTTTTATCTAATTTTCAGAATAATTCTCCTTCTAAACTTTATTTCTCTGAAAATAAAATCGTACATTATTTCTCACCACGGTGAGTATGAGGGATTGTGACTGGCCGCTTGATTGGTCTGGATGTTCCGTGCGTTGATTGCCCGTGTTATCAGCTACTATCACGAGGCAGCAAGCACAGGTGGTCCTGCTGATAACACCACCCTCTAATACTTGCCCCTTGTGTAAGCGCTCACCTGATTTATCGATAAATGCTAATGGATAATAAACTATAGTCCTGTCTATCGGTTGCTAACCTGCTTGAACTTTTATTGTGGCTTATCATGCACTTATTGATTTAATACACTTGAGGTTATTACCAAGTAGCACCAAAGTTTTATTTTAACCTGATTTTTTTTTTGCAGTTTTGAGATACATTTTTCACTAAATTGATTAATTTTGTTGTCATTGTGACTTGGACGTCAAATCAAATTGAAAATAAAAACCATTGCAAGTTTAAATGCGAGACTGCACGATGCATATATATATATATTAATTCATAGTTTACTATAACATTTTGTTATACTGCCGAGAGTGCAGAGGTTTACAAAATGTAATTTCTTAGGATTCAAGACTCCGTGTACTCATTACAATTAATTAATATAGGATTTATGAAGACTTTAATTATTTCTTATGCACTTCATATACAGTATAATAGTTTTTATAGTTGCATTCTTAGTCTCACATTAAAACAAAAGTTGCTTAGAACGATCGTAGTGCATCATTTTTGGTCTCTTGTGAACTGGAAATAAAAGCACAAGTTTGTACTACATAATAAATATACTGCTTTAAAAAAGTTATATCCCTAGGCAAATAAATTGTTCTTTTTGCTGGTGAGACAAAAAAATGTTTTTTCTCTTATTTTCATAACTCTAACGCCGCACATACATTTCAATTTTCGTAATATAATCCTTATATAAAAGCCCCTCCCTGATGCGTGCTCGAGTTTTCTACATATATTGCAACATAATGAAAATTTCTGCATAATAGACGGTATATTCGAGTAAAGCTCTCACAGGATTAGTGAGCGTGGTGAAATATATTACAAAATATAGGGTGGTCATAATTTATGTCACCCCTCTCAGCGGTGTTACATACTGCAGAAACGCAGCCTGCAACGATTGCAATTCCCTTCTGCATAATTTCTCCTGAATAAAGATTCTTTATTAAATTGTAGGGATATTTATTAGATCAAATATATTTATTCTTGTTCTATGACATTTATATAACATGCATGTTTCTAAAATGAAACTCTAAAATCATAGCAGCAACAAAATATTTATAACCAGATATTATGTAAAACCACCTCAATTGAAAAATTTCATTTTCAACTCATCCTTTATACACGTCTAAACCTAGTCTTATTACATACGTAAAAAAAAATAATAATAATAATAATAATTTCTTTCTCGCTCAAAGTGAGGATGTGAATATTTCTAACGTTTCATACTCAATAAGAGGAAAAATGATTCGGAATGAAGACGTAATCTCGTCTTCATTTCTCTTTTTTTCCTCGGAAATAGTGCAAAAAAAAAAAAAATCTAGAGGAGACGCTAAAAGTGAACAAAGGATGAAAATATTTCAACTCGGGTAGTTATATAAGTTTTTTATTCTTCAAGAAGAATTATTATTGCTTCATTTCTGTGTGCCTAATATATATTAAAGAGCTGAAAAAATACAACAATTATTCATATTTTATTCTTTTTTTATTTCCGCATATAATAATTCAGGAGAATCAATAAAATCTTATTTTGCTATGAGGACCTTTGTTTGGTTAAAAAACAACACATGTACATCATGAAATTATTAAAAGAAACTAAAATATAAATAATTGATTCAACATTTTACTTGAAGTAAGTTGTCGTTTTATTTTCCTTTATATTATACCGGCGGACTCAACTAGGGTCTCTTCCCTGCCCTATCGCGGCAGGGATCAACTCCGGTACCTCCACCTGCCCGCGGCCATTGATAAAACTGAAGCACTCTGAGCGAGGCATATGGCCCATATCTCGGGCTCGTAAAAGCTTGACACTATAAAGTCTTAGCACGATAAGAAAGAATTGCCTCAATTTTCAATTGCTTGTTGCATGAAGTCATCTCAAGATATCGGTATTTGTCCCAGGGCGGTAGTTGCTATGCTGTAAAACAGAAAATGTAATGTATTTTATCAACTTAATAATAAGCAGTGAAAAAGAGGAAAATGTTTAAAATCAACAAAGGAAATGAAATTTTAAATGGAAAAGATGAAATAGTATTAAAACCTTTATTTTTTTACATAAAATTTTTATAATGGAAAAAATGTTCTCTGACTCAATTATTCTGAATTTTAATTTAAATTTGAGATAAAAAGATATTTATTTTGTTTCGTGATGATAAACATCAATATTAGACAAATGTAACAATTTACTATTTATCTTAAAATTTTCTCACAAATGTTCTCAATTCATTCTGAAATTTCATTAAAAACATTGAAATAAACTATATAAGTAAATTTAATTCACGCACAATTTAAGACCAATAAAACATGCTCAATCTCTTTATTGAAACATAAACTAGTTTGAAATGTGCACTAAATTTCTAGTTAACACTGTATTTCAACGAGGTTGTAAAATTTGATGCTGTATTATAAAATATCAATGTAAGCCTCTCAAGTTCCAGCAGATATCGCCACCTTGTTGAAGAACGCTCGACGCCATTGTGTTCCCAGATAAAGCTGAACAAAATTCCGAGTTACCGCACGTACCAGCCACAGATAACTCCACTGGAACTTTGTAATGAGCTTATAAAAGACTTCGTCGCTCACTGTTGGAGCTTCAATTTTATTTTCTTAGTCTGTTGGTTACAAAATTAAGTTTTAAATTAGTTGTAGTCTGTGATGTTTTTGAGCGAAGGACGATTTTTACATTGTTCATTGAAGCCAATCAACGGTAATTTTTACGTAGCTATTCAAAAGAGTTTCTTTCTGGAAAACATCGTTTGTAGTTTTCCTAAAATTTAGGTACTAATTTTTTACAACAAAAAACACGTTATTTATTAGTTATACTTTGGCATAATGCACAAATATATGCTGCTTAAAAAGTCTTCTATCAAATAAAAAGTTTTGTAATAAAATCAGAAATAATTATGACTATTGAGTATAGTTTAATGGAATTTTGTATTGGAAGCTGAGAATGCTGACTTTTGATCACTATTACTACAAAAATTCTGCCCTGGAGTTTGTTTTTTTGTTTATAAAATCCCACAACTTAACATGCAGAAATTGGCCATCTTAAATTTTGATTTCCCTAATGTGTTCTATTTTGGTTTTACCAAATGAATTGTCCAACACGACGCTGTTGTTACATCAAGATGTTCGCCGTTCACCAGCAGGTTGCGCTGCGGGTGCGTGTACCTGTGCTGCCACGCCCCCAGGTGCCTAAGGCTGTGGCTGCTGTCTGAACTAAACTGAGGCAGCAAGAAGTCAGCAGGCATGGGCCGCATTCCTAACGTGCCTCTCGAGCTCACATGGTGGGAGGGGGGAGTTAAATCATCCGCGGGGAGTCGAGGAGAACATGCGCGCGTGCCCTTTAAACGCATTCCCGCAGCATCCTCGTCACTCGAGATGGCTAGAATTTACCTCCCATTGTAACAGCTGACACAAAGGGTTAAGTGGGTACAAAGGATTACGTAAAATAAATGTTTTAAAGCGGTTGTATGATTAAAACTAGACTGTAATTTATGTACTATGTTGCTTGCTTTTCTTACTTTACGTAATAAATTTTGTACATGATAAGTTGTTTTTACTTTTGTGATAACGCTGTAAAACATACAGTTGAAATAAGATATTAAAACAAAACGTATTTCTCACATATAGCATGCAGATAATAATATATTTTTTTATTTTCGTAGTGATAAAAGAAAAGTTCAAATTATAAAATGTAGTACTTCTTGTTAGTAGATTCTGTAGGTTAATAATAAAAATAAAACTTCTTTTATTTTATTTTTATAATATATATTATTATACTTCTTATACTATATATATTATATAATCTCTTGTATAGGTAGTTTATATTATAAAGACTATTATAACACTTATGCTCTTATATGCAGCTTCATCTACGCCTTGCATAATTATATGAGACCAATTTTATAACTAATAACATACATTTATTTTGCATTATGTAACGTATGCCCCTAATGGGTATAGGCAACTTTTGATTCACCCGTGTCGCATTCGTCTAGAAAAATTAACAAACCCTCAAGGTGTGGATATATATATTAACAAAGATTAACTTGTTTGGGAGTCTACTTTACATTCGAATCGCATTTTTTTAAAAACTCCATTTTTAAAATTGACAAATAACATGGAGACTGAAGTAAATTATATTTTTAACGCAAGTTGTCTTTCGATTGTTAACAAAACGTTTTAGGTGTCAGAAAAATAAAGGTAATGGACACTTGAAAATACTACACGTGTATATTTTATTACAAGGTGAGTATTACGCTGGTAGCCCAGGTCAAAGTTCAAGTTACTCAATTGTTGGTCAGAATTGATAGCTTTGGTGCCTGTCAGCGAGCTATCAATTACTGATAAAATGAAAAAGTGTTCGCATTAATAAATATGCGACAAAGTAAAAAAAAATGTTTAAGGAATCTTGCGTAGTATAAATAATATTCGCCATTTAGCCGACAGCGCAAGATATTGGTTTACAATCACAGCGTCGTGGTGCATGCAGGTCGCGTCTTGTGGTGGCTCATATTTCATTGTGTGACAGGTGCGGTGATCAGTCAATGTCCGGGCTTGTTGCGGTACCCGCCTAGCTCTCATTAGCCCACTACACGGAGAAAAATTTGTAAAATTGAAATAAATTTCTAAAGACATAAAAAATTTATGCACGTAAATTTAAAATATTGCAAACCTATACACTCCTATATATTTTACAATATTGCATGGGAATATTCTTAATATAATATAAGTTTTATAATTTTAGATTTAGGGGAGGGGGGGGGGGGGAGGGATAAAATAAATTTAATGATGATGCTATTTTTTTCATGTCACCTTTTAAATGGAATTTTTTACAACATACTTTACCCCTATATATTTTTATCTAATTACAACTCATACTTAACACAGAAAGTATACGTAAGGAGTCGTGCAAAAAGTCAGAGTAGATTCGACGAGTCCACATGATGCTGTGTTCAAACGCAAGGCTTGTTTCTTCGTAATTTATTAACACTTTCTTTGAAAAACATTTTCAATGGCACTCTCCACGGAGTTCCAGGAAAAATTTAGCTACTGTTTATATTGCGGTCAGATACCCATCAATCATATTTATAAATAAGTTATGAGTTTGCTTTGTTATTTTCCTTACTATGTTATTGATCAAATTGAATCCATCTGACATAAAATATCAATCAATCTATTTTGAAATACATCATAAGACTTTTTTTATTAATTGTGTACTGTAGTTTGGAAGAGTGTATTTTTCAATATTTTATATGGATACTCTTTGCTGTTATAAAAATTATTATTGAACATATTAATTTTTATTTGTTTACTTTGAAACTTTAAGTAAAAAACATGGTTTTTGTTATAATAATAATTTAATTTATAATATTTTATTTTAACAATTAAATAACATACAGAAATTTCCATCTCATGACGCAGAATTTAAATTGTTATGCTCAAAATTGGGATCAAATTAGAAATCTATTTTGTTTATATTTAACATAATTATAGCATATATAGGAAGGATAGAAGATAGGTTGTTATGATTTTCTGTTTAGTTGTATTTTATTCAAGTTTATATTTTAAAATCAATATTGAAATTATCACTGTAGCTATATTTTCATTGAATGTTATTATATTATATGTAATCTATTTTAATTCCTCTATGTAATAAATCTTTAATTAAACATATTACCACAAACTTCCAATATTAATTATAACTTTCATGTTTAATTTAATTATTATTAAAATAAATTCTCTAACAAACATTATAGAAAAAGTAATTTTAATACTACCATGAGCTATGAATATTTCCAAACTTGCTTTTGTTCGTTAATTAAACGTCTCATGTTCACACATGTGCTACTAACGCTAACTTTAATCTTTCACAGCTTCCTTCTTACTAATTCCCTTTCTCCCCTTAGCAGCGCACCTTGCGGCTTAATCGTGAATTAATGAAATCTCACGTCAAACTCTAGCCCCCGGCGACTTTGGGGATGATATAGGGGTGGGTGGTTGTGATGATATGAAGGGAGATGTTAATCCAGATTGATGGTGTAACTATATAATATATATTATAATGTACAATATCCCATTGTTTTAACAGTAAAGCAATGCTTAGATCATGAAATTACTATTATAACGTCATCTTCTATATTCTATAATAAAGCAGAAAATTTCATAATTTAAAATTAAAAAATTTAATTCTGCATGTAAAATTAGAAGGCAGGGGAAATTTGATTAATGAATTAAGCTATTACGTCAAGAGTCTTAACTTGAAATTTACTGTGTTAATTAATTATTTAATTGAAAAGGTGAGGAATAAACCAAATAATTAATGTATTTTATTTCAAATTTTTCCACAATAAAAAACTGTTTATTCAGATTTCAAGGAGTATATGAATTTTGGTCCAATTATCTAAATTAAATGAAAACAACATGCATGGAATTAAAATTAGAATATTGATTAACGTAATATTGACAAATCGTTGGTTCTATTCGTATAATATTTGAATATAGCATAGGTACATTTTTGTACTCTAGCTCCTTATCAGACGGACGTGAGACATTTGTAACGAAGGACACCACTGGCCGAGTCGAGCCGAATGACTACCGAGCCGTTCCGACCATAACCAAGTTAAATGTGACTTTTCAGTACTAGTGTAGGCGTATAAGACAGTGCACGATAGAAATAATAATATTATAGGTAATGGTACGTAGACTTCAAAGTAGCAACTCAAGCTTTAACTTCAAGGATTCAAAGTTACGAGCTACTAAAGTTCTGAACTACCCTAGAACCACAAAGTGTATCCATATATAATAAGTAATACTGGTTTATCTTTGAGAACCAAACTGCATCGTTCTTTCTGCTCTCGCGTCGTACTTGCATTGTTAGTGAGAGACACAAAGTGCATAGTGAATAATTATTACTATATGGTAATATCTAATCCATGACTTGAATTACGTAATTAATTATAATTAAATTAATATCTTAATTGGATTAGCGTACTGTATAAGCAGACTAATTATGAATTCTATTTATAATTAAAATTTATTAATAGCAAAGTTATAAAAGTTTTCAACTGTATCTGACAAAAGAAAAATATTCAAATTTTCTCTCTATATATTAAAATATACTTAATATACTGTTAATATAGAATTTGCAGGAGTTGCTAAATATACAATTTCCAAGTACTGTATTAAAATAAAAACAATTTTAAATTTATGATTACTAATCATAAAACTTTACGGTCAGTATAATTTGTTACAACATTAACTCGTCATAGGCTAGCTCATCAATTACAATTGTAAAAAAGTAAGTGTAATAAGAAAAAGTGTAATAATTGTCAGACGAATGGAGTGTTAGAAAAATTGAAGATACATTATGAAAAATTGTTAAATCTGCATGCATTTCCGCAATAAAATGAAAGCAACAGCTGACAAAAGCCGCTAAATATTCACATGCCAACTATGACCGCTCCTCCATTTGACCCCTGCTGTTTTCGCAAGTATGCAATCGCTTTGTCTCGGCGGCAATGTTGTTATACATTGTGGCGGCTCCAGCTGTCTGGTGGTTCATCAGAACTCCAGTGGAACGCCTAGCAATCTTGGCAGGCTGCTGTTCGCATCAAAGTGCTACATTCTCCCGCGGGGATCATCAAATATTCAGACGCAGGAAAATTAAATGTAGCTTAACCCAGTTTACACAGAAATGAATTTCAAACTTTAAACGATTTTACTCTCTCTCTCTCTCTCTCTCTTTGATTATATCTTCACTCTCTTCATATTAATTTAAATCATTATGCATCATTACATTATATAATTATATGTAATTTGGTATTGCCAATTTAAAAGAAATAAAAGGCTTTTAGCTAAAATCAGTGGGTTTATATTTCTAAATTTATGCTTCTCAATCTGTTTTGCAATACTTTCTTCGTTTTGTGAAATCGCTATTTTTACAATTTATTCATATTTTGTATACTAATATGATTTTAATGATACAATTTTACTAACTATAATAATATCGATTAAAGATATGAAGACATGACTTGAAATACAAAAAGAAAAAAAAATCAATAATTCATCTCATGAAGATATTAAAAAGAGTGTTTTAACATTGATTCTGAAAATCAGAGAAAGTATTTTAAATAACTTTAATATACGAGGTGAAGAAGAAACAAATGAATGTAATTTTCAGCATTAATTTTTCTGTCAATACTTATTATACTATTATTATACATACATGTATACTTTCATACTTACACGTAATTAAGTATCTACTTTCTATATATTATACCTAAAATTTTATATTTACGAATATAAAAAACAATAATATAAGTAGAACAGTGGTAAATAATAATTTCTTCTTCTTGATTTGAATAAATGAAAGCATACAACATGACAGTAATTATGATGCGCCTGCATCTGTCTGGTCAAATTGAGAAATAATATACGTTTTCGAGTGACCTGGATGTTAGTGGCCATTGTAAGAGCCGATAAACATAAATCCAGTTTCCAGTCATCTCACACATACCGCCCTGAGGTACTCGTCTCGCTTATATCCGTTTCTAATTTATTACCACTAGCTGCACGGTTTTCTTATAAAAATAAATGAAGATTATCATATAATATACTCCTAATTTTTATTATACATACGAAAATATCGTGATAATTTAAACAATTTTTCCTACAGGTGCATCAGTTTTTGCACGTGTATTGGTAATCAAACAATTATATTATGACTTAAGTATACCATGATGTCGTGACTGAATACGTATTTCGTAAGCTACAATTTACAAAATATAAAATCTGCGTAGTGAGAAATGAAGTAAAAGATATCCTTCGCATTGTAATTTTGTAATTTATCTTAATAGAAAAAGCTTACACCAATCAAGTATGCATTCAAGCCTTAAACTTGATAAAATAATACTGGTGCTCTGAAAATTTCAGATGTGTAACACATCATTGATTAATTTGGATAATTATATATATATTATCATTTTAATTTAAAATGCTTTATATTTTATTATCTTTTTCATAGAGCAATATACAAATAATTTCATTGTAATTTCATTTCAAATAGATCTGTAACAGCTCTTTTTGCTGTACAATAGCTACTCAATGACAGATCATTGGAGCAAACCACTAGTACAGAAGAGACACAAAGATTGTATATGGCATGGTACACTCCATTGAAATAAATATGTCTGATCTGGCTATACTTTAACATGGCCGGACGATCGTATATTTTTATTCAAATGGAGTGTGCATTAATGGTAAATAATTTCCATTGATTTTGGAGGCTTCACATAAATAATATTTATAAATAACAGTTTATGTCCAAATCTGAATACTTCCGTTGCATGTCTCATACTGTTGGAAGTGTATCTCCTACTACACAAACGTGACCCCACCCAGGAAGTGACTGTCCGCACGCCATCACATTGCGATTAAATATGGAGCACGCCGCTGCAGGTCGTCATAATCCAACGTTCTTTAGGCCATGTAGATCCGCACGATGTTCCACAAATCTCAAAGGCTGCAAAGAAAGTAAAGTGTTACTTCTGGTCAAAATTTTTAAGGCTAATTTGCATGTAAAATGTGTTGCAAATCTTAATGTTGCTAAATTGAAAACAAAAAGTTTGCAGAATTTGATTGAAGATTGAGAATTTTTGCTGTTGCTTTATTTATACAATATAGTCATGCATGGTCAGTTTAATATAATTTTAAAAAATATACAATGAATTTTTGACACTTTTAAAAATAAATGTTATGCATGTAAGAAGAACATGCACACGCCTGGTATCATAAATATATTTATGCGTGGTATATTATATATAATAATAATATATATATATTAATATTATACGTTAAAATATATAGCGGTTATATTGAAAAACTTCAACATGACTCTTTAATATTATGTTCCTGCAGTATCATACAGCAATCGATACAGTAGTTCGTTAACCTGCTTCATATAGAAATAACAAGCATTTATTTGACACATAGATTACAAAGTTTGTGATAGCAGGTATATAAATGATGGACATATTAAAACCCAATGACAGCTTTATTGCGGATATTTACTCTGTGTATCGTAACATGTCAAAAACGTTTCTTCTGCCAAATTCATCTCCTTGATATGTGTTTTAACTTCATAAATGAATCCTCATTTTTTAACACATGTTTTCAAGAAAGTTACGTACATAATCTATTATATACAGCTTATTACAGCTGCAGTGTGGGCTGAACGTATTAAAGTATAGACCACATATTATTATAGCAATGTGGTACTGCCCCGGAAGTAAAAAAATATTACATCATGAAATATTGTTGAGTATGACATAACAACAATCAAAATAACAATCGACATGATAATATATCCATCACTTGAACTGTCAACTAACAATAGATTGCATCTGCCGCTGGGGTCACAAATGGCCGCATGATTAGTAGTATTGTTGGTAAGTAACTTATCAATCACCAAGGCGCAGACAGCCGCCATTTAGCACCATTGTAAACCGTGACGTAACGATCGATGACCTGGAAAATAAAAAATATTAACATGTGATTAAACGGTTTTATTTTGTCGTTTGTTGTAATAATATCAAATTATTATGCAAAGAATGAATCATATATACACTTTTAATTCTATATACAGCTTGAGTTCATAATCTGATATTGTATTTTAAGGTATAATAACATTAGTAAGATTTTTTTCCAAATTAAGTTTTGGGTGCATTATTATGGCCTTAACCGCGGGATAGAAAAACAAAATTGTGTAATAATTGCCTTGTATTCAAATTTTAACAAAGCTGAAATAAATCTCGTTCTCCAGTTATATGTCCAAAAATAATTTGTATAGAAAATGCTACCTTTTATTTTATAAAAAAAATACTCTGGCGTATTTCCAAATATAGTAATTGTTGCATTTGTTGCGCAGTATTTGAAAGCCGAGCCATGTAGGGCAAATGCGACTCTGCTGCGAGGGGGTGCGGCGGCGTATTTTTAGCTGCGGTGCACAAAGGAACTGGCTGCCAAGTGGTCCTCCCGCTTGGAGATGTGGACACGAGGGCTGCTCGGCAATCAATTTGATGCCTACTTCACAGGATCAGCGTTCTCCTCGCTACCTCCGCGGTTCTACTATACTCGTCATCACGGGGTGCCTCTCAGACGATAGAGATAGTATTGGGTCACCTCCGTTTGAAAAGTATAGTAGCAGTGACATCTGTGTATGATGAGCTTTTGTGCTTGCCTCAAATAGTGAAATTGTCGTCGCATATGTAAAGCGTTTAACAGAACTGTACTTTGTAAAAAGTTTTAAATCGTTGTCATTTATATGTAAAAAGATTTTCTCAGAATTTTATTGCTTTTCAAGCTTAAATCAGTTGGATTATCTCTTGCCAATAAACATAAGTACTTACTAGGAACGGTGAAAGGATATATACAATTTCTTGGAATATATATAAAACAACCGTTCATATGATATACACTAATTACAGTGAGTTTACCTCCAGTATTTGATTTTTTTTTTTTTTAGTAATTTCATCCTATCTACTTGAATACTCGAATATGAAGATTGCAAGAAGTATTTCTGAGTATGACTATAAACTGAAGAAAAAAATAAAAAATATCGATTCATATTTATGATTGAAAATTTAAGAATTATGAAATATTAATTTCATTTTGGTATAATGATACAAATTTTCTGTGTGGACATATTGAAGCTTTCAGAGTATATATCTTTACATACACATAAACAGAGTTGCATTTTACATATATATATTATACACATAATTAATGGTCAAATTTTCAAATAAATTAAAATGAGGGATGTATTGAGTTAAAATTCAGTTTCATATACAGTATACTGTATATGACTTCCTGGTAGTCTAATATGTTACATGCAGCGTGGTTACACCTACACACTTTTGTACTAAACAGCTGAGATGTTGGCGCATGTTGCGGCCTCGTCCCCCCCCCCCTTTCCCTTTTCTTCATCCTTAGCTGTCAGCAAATCTCCCCCCCCCCTCCCAAAGATCTTTGGGTTCTGAATATGATTAAGTGTCTCTTTAGAAAAGACTGAGAGTTTTGAGGAGCCAAGAATATCCTTGGCACAAAATTTAAATAAAATGATCCCTTAGAATTTAAATCGAAAAATATATCAGTTTTTCTTACAATGTATTTTTTTTTTTTCGTATTGATGAAAAGGTTTTTAAATTGTAAATTATTTTTTCTAAAAATAGAATATAATTTTGTTTATAAGATTTAAATATGAATTTTTATTAAAATTTGTTTCTTTTTTCTTACATAGAGTTGTAAGAATAAATTTGTACGTTTTCTATACAATTGTTAGGACCACGTATTTGAGGAACACGTCTCGATCTATGAATAACTGATGAGATAAAAAATTCGAGTAGCTATTTTCATTTTTTCTCATTATATTGAAAGAAAGAAAAAAAGTTTAAAATGACACGTTTTCCTTTATTTTTTTACAAAAAAATTTTTGTACGAAAAATTTCTTCTTTGCTTTAAAAATTAAATTTGAAGTTAGAAACTCTTTGAAAGATATTTTCCTTTATATAGATTCGTGTTTAATTAAGCATTTTGATGAATATTTTTACCTCAGACCACAAGGCAAAAAGCGTTCGTAGCGCAAGAAATACGCCTGCTTATATAATAGTTAGGCTTTCCGCATTACAGACACGCACAAAGGGTTGCCTAGCCGCCAGGCGTCACGAGAAGAGCAGTCTCCCATACCATCTTTTTTGAAATAGCCCATGGTTATCTTTTTTTTTTTTTCTTAAACTTTTAAAGATAAGCTGCATCCTCTAAAACAATGCTAAAATTTCTCAATGCTTGAATGAATATCATGAGTAATTAACTAATTATCATACTTCACATATTAATTAATTCCATGGCAATATGCTTTTTCATCATCGGTGAGTATCAATTCCTTGCCGAGTCCGCTCTTTTCTTTGTATAGAATGTTTATATTTGGATACGCACCGATGACGGGAAAAGCACATTGTAATTAATTAATAAAACGTCATCTTAATGATATTGTTTATTTATGGACTAAAATAGTAATTGAAAATACTTCACGCATACTGAATAGTATTGTGTTAGTGGTATACTGCTGTAGTTGCACTCTTTTCGCCTCAGTATGCAAACTTCAACCTGATGGTATTTCCATTTTCAACTGAGCGTTTCCGTTGATGACATCACGCAGGTAACTACGGCAGGTGAAAGTCATGACAATCTTAGACTTTGTACCCAAGGTTAGTCAAGGTCAAGCTCGCGAGGTGATAATTGACTAGTAGGTGGCATGGCATTCTTCACACTACATTGTTATTGCAGAAATGCGGAGAAATATGTCAATATTTAACCAACACGATGTCGCGCAAATGTTATAATACCACTGCCTTTATTAGAATTTAAATATTAGTTCATGTACAAGTTTTAATTATGTGGGAAGTATACAAAGAATATTCAAGTTTAGTATTTTTAATATACTGTAAAAACCATTACAAGTTTCATAATTCACATGATGGTTAGAACTACATGAATTAACAATATCAGAAGTGCGTGCTAAGTCAAACTTTATGAAATAAAGCCATGTTGGAAATAGGATGTATTTAACCTTGGTGAAAAATTGGTTCAATTTGCTTATCATCTTATACAGGTTACCTCAAACGCTCAGAAAACTTACTGTCTATGAGATAAAGTGATGTAATTATATTAAATATATTACTATCGCTTCAGCGTGATTTTAGTACATGATATGTTGCAAAACTTTGTAGAAGTGCCTAGCTACCACATAGACTCGGCTTATCTCGAGGAGCACTTGGTGAGCAAATGTATCAAATAGAGGCTGGGAGCTTCTCGTGCAGCGTCAATATCTAAATTGTCGGCAGAAACCTCAGCCAAAGCCACAAGAAAATGTTTTCACCACGTTCGTAAAATATTTGTATATAACGTCTGATGTGCCTTAACAGACTTTGTGAGTCTTATAAATTATATCTTCATTTTAAAAATATTTTTGTGTGAATAATTTATAAATGAATAACAAGTTTTGAGTGATGGAAGGAGAGAGTTGTATTTTCGTTTTCAAATTTTCTACGAAGTAGGTTTAAGTTCTCCCTGTCAAAGTTCGTGTTTGTTTAATAATATTTATAACAAGGCAGGCTCTTACGATGTAGAATGCCTTGTTTATATATGTTATACAATCTATACAAGCCCTGTATGATCATATAAGTTTTAAAAATTTACAATTTAAATTTTTGTGAACATATAATAATTTTATTATGATTTAGCAGTATTCAATTATTAAATCTATATAAAATATCTAATATATAAATTTATTTTATTGAAATTATATCAGTGTAAATATTTATTATATTTTAAATTTCAAATACATACGTGATTTCAAAAGAACTGATAATAATTTCATGATTTGAATGGGCAGACACTTAAATATAAAAGGTGCACAAGCAGAGCAAGTGGGTCCCCCGGGACTTGGCGGCAGACTTGCTGGAACTTTTATTACTGCAGCAGAACACCACACAGCCGCAGCGAGGAGGTACTTGAGCACCGTTCAAACAATCGCAGGCCGTCAAGGCCGAGGCCTGCAGATGGAGCGGCCAAGTGGGTCTATGTTACGAACACAGTTACGATATAATAACGGACATTAGTAAATCAAATGCACTTTACTTGTTGTAAAAGTTGCATTAAATTTTCATGCAGTCATTATATATGATACAAAAAGAGTACTTTTAACCCTGTATGATTACTGCAATGGATTGACCTTATTTCAATTACATAAAGAATAATATATCTATATATATATGTTGCATGGGAAATGGAAATATGTTTGGTGATAAAAATATATCATACTCAAATTATCAAGAAAAAGGATTTACAATCTCAACCACAGAGTATGCCACAGAGTTTCTCTGACATAATTTAAAATATTACTAATGACGATGTTGTTCCGTAATTCAAAGGCAAATTGATTATTTTTTCCTAATTGTTTCACCGACATCATAAAACAAGTACCTGCAGTATTACAAGAAAAAGAACGGACTCTGTGGTTCGGCGAGAACAAATGCGGGTACAAGAGAAGTGTGGTTACAAGAACTCTTTTGGCTGGTTATCTCCGCTCTCTCAACACTATTAAATACCAAAATGACCCTTATGGATTGTCAAGGGCGTGTTGATGGAGGCTCTCAAAGGGTGCTAATTGACCGCACAACCACTCGACCACTAGGGTGTGAATTCACTTGCTCTTTCGAGCGGCTACCACCGTTATCGCAGCTGTGCTCGTCGTTAAGGTTCAAATTGCTATTGTATAACGTTGATTGTAAAAACATAGTTATGACGTAAGACGTATGCTAAGCTGGATGTGAACGCGTGCCTAATTCTCACTTTGACTAAAAATAACTTCAAAAGAGAGCGTAGCAAAATATTGCTTTGCCAGTGAAATTCTATACCTCAGCAAAATATATGAGTGCCAAGTTTTTTTTTTCTGTATGTGTGATTATTTTAATATTTATGTGTTATGTTATAGCATTTCTCTAACTGATGATACCAAATATGGTAATACATGTAATGTTAGTAAAAGAATATTTAAAATTATATAATAAATATGTCTATAAATAGCCTTTGGACAACTTGCATTTTGGCAATGTTATTCTATAAAAAATAATTTAAATGAAACTTAGCGTTTCTATTGAGTTGGAGATACTTTAAATTGCAAGTCACATCCTCTTCCAGCTTATTTTGATAGTGAAAATTGTGTACTGAGAATTCCCGCGAGGACACCCAAGCTGCCCCCAAGCACTTTTGATATTATTACCTTTTAAAAAGAGCTAAAACTTCCTCCTGTCGTCAAATAGAGTTTGAGAGTTTTGTAGGAATATTTTTACTGCCACGAACGACAGCTCGCATTTCCACAGCCACCCTTACATAAAAAGCTAAAAATACACATGATTTTTTTTATTCAATTAATGAAAATTTTAAATTTAATTTAAAAAGTCAATTTAACTCTTGTTGAATCGGAAACTATATTTACATTTCATTTAGATCTCACTTCCCAAATAAATTTGTTAAGAGCGTGGCCGCAATTCTTTTTCTTTTCATTCCCTTTCAGTTGCATTTTTATATTAGCAAGAAGGAGCGTTGACTAGCTTATTAGTAAATTTTATTGTAATACTTTCACGTTCTCATTAATTCCAAGCAAAATTTTATCAAATTACTTTAAAACATTACTTAAAACTATATTGTCTTCACTCACAGTAGAACGACCATGCATATATATATATATATATATATATATATATATATATATATATATATATATATATATATGTTTTTTTCATTACGGATGTTCATACATATTGGTTCTATAATATTGGACAATGAACTGTATTAACGAGTCCATAAAGTTCATAATCGCGTCACGAGCCTCTGCCACTTGTGCGACGGGTCACCGGAATTTGACGATAGATGGTGCGCGGTGCTTCGTGGCGCCCCGTGACGCACGCGTAGAGAAGCGCCAGGTGGTTGGTGCGTGCGCGGGCATCGATCTCGCGTCCTTGCATCGCGGCCTTGACCCACTGGTTCCCGCGATCTCGTCAGGGACTTAGCCTCCTCGATTTGATGTGTTTTTAAGTACCTGAGGCTATGTAGAGCTTTGTCTACTTATATACCTCCCAAGTGTACGAATAACATCTTTTAATGTGTACTCCTACACTGCAACATTATAATATAAAGTTATTTTTCTTTTTTATTTAAGACATGCTCCTGCCTGCTCGTTTTCTTAGCTTCCAAAGTTTTACAATTCTTCTACATAAAAGGGGTGATAAATGTTTAGCAATACGCATAGTTCTAAAGAACTGTATAACTGTTTTAGAATAAAATCCCACAAGTGAAGCCATTGAATCACCATTTATGTTCTTTCATTATTTAGCTTCAGCAGTAAATTCAAATGGAAATACAGAAAACAAATTATACTGTTCGAGTAACTCAATTTCTATAAAAGCTTACATAACGAGTAAAACCTTAAAATACGGTTTTGGTGAATGTCTGTTTATTTTAACCGAGAATTTCGCCTTTATTATCTCTGCAGAATATTTATATGTAATAACATAATTTTACTGAGTACTTTTCCACGGTAAAACATTACGTGGCTTTGTTCGTACTTTGCCATCATGAGCTAATTTTCTATAATGCCCTGGTTTATGTATACATTTAAAATCCACTTGTGTCGCCTTCTTAGAAATCATAAATTTAGCATACTATTTATTTTAAATATCAGGAAACTACCTTAAAGATATATATTTCAACATTATTAAAGTAATAGCATGATAAGTAATAACCGTATTTATTTACACTCATCAGTCTCATCACTTCACACAGCAATTTCTCCTCCAAAAGTCCTGTCTTTTAACATGGTGGTAATAAGAAACGGATGCACCTATCGTCAAGAAATTTTTACTTTATAAAAAGTATGACATCCGTTAAAAAAAAAACGTGTGTGTAATCCTAATGATTTAAAAACTAATTTAATTTCTGTCAACGCTGATACACATTTTATTTAATCTCCATCACGTGATAATTATTGGTAATCAGACGGGCGTGACTGTCGTCCCTGGGGTTGATTTTCAGCAGCGAGCGACGCACCAAAGTGGAGTCTATTTTCGTCCTCTCATCGATCCTAACTTGCAACGGTCCAGACCCACCTCGCACCTTGTCCCAGATCTGGCTCATCACTGAGGCTCTCGAGGAGATTAGGGACCAGTTCGAGACCAGAGAGGACCCTAACGCAATCTGATTGGTGAACGTCGCAACACGTGATCACATGCTCACTGTATAGTTCCAACAATCCCGAATACTGGTTTAATATAACTTATAAGAATACTGTATATGAAAAGAGAGAAACTCGAACAAATTTCGATGATACAGTAAAAAGATCAGTTGCAACTTTTGTTTGAAAATTTTAGATAAAAAATCTAAAATCTAAAATTTTAGATTTTAGATTTATTTTAGATAAATTTTAGATTTTAGATTTTAATATAATGTACCCGGTACAAGCTTCGCATCACATCATGCGTTCTGAAATTTTAAGTCATGTGCTTCAGGAATACACCATATATTTTATTTATATTATAACAATATTTTAATATATATGGAAATGTGGTGGGTTCCGTTTTTATTTAATAATATTAATATTTAAAAACTTTTTCCTTTGCCATTTAATTATCGAAGTTTGTTAAAAATCAAAAGAATTATTATTGGAAAATATTTATTTAATACTTACAATAACGATATAAAAATTTGATATTTTTTAGTATGAATATTAGACTCCTTTTATTTTAAATAAAAGAAAAAGATTTTTATATGAACGTTAGAAATTCGAAAAACTTAAACATAAAAGTTTTAGAAGTAAATTATATTTTTCCAACAAACCATAAAATATATAATATCAATACAAAAAGCTTTGAATAACAAAATCTTGTGAGCACGTTAAACACAATTTGAGTTAAAATTGAACTACTGGGAGTGTTTAAAAGAGGCATTTTTCTTGATGAATAATAAATCAAGACTCTTGAGAATTAAACTTAAATTACATCTCATAAATTAAACCCATAAGATATTTATTTTTTAATGGTAAACATTTTCTTCTTTTTAACCAAAATTTCCAACGTATATTCAAAAGATTCATTCAAAATGAAAATAATTTCTATACACTCACTATTTTTACCACTTCAAACTGGACTTAACTTTTAATAAACTATTATAATTTTATTAAATATGTATAAAAACTTAACTAAAACAACCCATAGACATGCTGATGTGGTGATTCACATGCATCTTACATGAAGTTAAAATTATTGATTTGTTGATATAAACCCTGATGGTGTTTTGCCAGTAGGTTTCCATAGCTGCAGAAAGACAGCTGGTTCTTGAGACCTCATGAATGATGTAGGAGGTGATTTCGGACGTTACAAGCTTCTCCAGCCAATCAATACAAAGTCGCCACATCGCGCGTGTCGCTGAGCACCAAATCAACTGGAATAGTCCACGATATAATAGACTTTTATCAGAGGTGGATAAATGAATCTCTGGTCCAACATTTGTTCGTAGTGGAAAAAATTGGCTTTGCGCTAAATCATGGAGAAAAATTGTAAGAATTTCTTGAAATTTATTAATAATTAATTTTTCGTTCTTTTGAGTGACGTAAAATCAATATTAATTTTGATCGTCAATTCATTCTCCGAGTAAATAAAAAGCTATAAATTTCAATCTGAAAACAGTCAAAACAGATGTAAGAAACTATCATCAATGTGTCCGTTTTCATGACAATGATATTATTATACAGCATAAAAACTACATTGTGTCCCATAAGACTTTCATTCAAACTTTTTTTTTTAACTTTCACATCAGTCTCCATTACTGCCCTTGGGTCCGTTTATTGAGATCTATTGCCCCAAATGTCCCATACAGTTTTAATAATGAAAAGTGCTGCTGTTTCACTGGTACTGCCACACAAATGGGAAGGGGGGGGGGGGGTGCGGCAAGCCACGTGATATGCAATATTCAGCACCAAACCCACCTGATGAATGCCAGGAGGGAGTCTGTCTCTATCGTCGCCCCGAAACTTTGGAAACTCAAACTTCGCAAGATATACGTCAAGAAAAGTTTAGCTTGGTTCGTTGTTGAAAAGTTAAATGAAGAGTTATAGAAACTGATTTCTATAAAATTTATGTGTTTTATCAAGCAATATATTTAAAATGTTCACGGTTAGAAAACATTTCATGATTTTTTTTTTTTTTTTCATCTCTTTAGTATGCATAGTCACAATTTATTGCTTAAAATACATTTGCATATTAATATATTAATATAAATCAATTTATTATTTATTTTAATAACAGCTCTTGCTAATGAAAATTCAATAAATTGAGAAATACTTTGAAATGAATCAAAATGGAATACAGCAATTAATAAGAAAGAATATACATAATAATATCATGCTTGAATGAACTTATTTATAATGCATTTTTTTATAAATATACGTTCATGCTGATATTATTGTTCTATGACATCTACTTACTTCACTAAATTGTTACTATAATATAACAATGGACAATTTGCATGACATTTTTTTATTACAGAAATGGATAGAGGGTACCAAATTATGCTACTCTGAATTTTTTCAGATTCTTTTGAGAGCGGGAACTATTTTTAAAAAATTATTGAAAGTCAGTTTTATGACGTCACGGGCGTTTAGCGCCTATCCTTTTCTTAAGGACAGACTCCTCGTGACGTCATAAAATCGACATTCAATAATTTTTTAAAAATAGTTCCCGGTCTCTAAAAAATCTGAAAAAATTCAGAGTAGCATAACAATTTGCACCCTCTATCCATTTCTGCAATAAAAAAATGTCATGCAAATTGTCCATTCTGTATCATGCTACATTTTTTTGTATGATGATACTTACAAAAGAATATAATTATGATCACGTAATGCTGCTATCTCCTTTAATTGATTGAGGATTATATTTATATAACTTGGTCAAAATTAAACTGAATATTTGCGTAACGAGATCTGTTGTGGACTCGTCACCGCATGAGGTCCATTAATTTAACCATGTCGCGAACAGACGATCATCAGGCCATGAGGGTAACGTTGACATTCAACGTGAAATTATCTCCGTCCACCATGTAAACATTGCGTGGAAAACTGTGCGAGAGTTTCTCATATTAATTCTTTTTTTACTCTACTAAATTTAAATATGCCTTGAGCTATAATATAAAACAATATTTTTTTGTTAGAGTTTGTATAGGATTTATATTTGTTATAAAATAATAATTTGTCATAAGAATAAATTTTTTGTAGTCTATATACACGAGACAAAAGGTATAAAAATAATCAAGCATTCTTATGCAAAGTGCTTTCAATTTTCATGTTATATATTTCATTGCTTATTAAAATTTTCATATACTTGAGACAATGGGAGAATAAAGGTAGACGTTATCAGAATAAAAATTTGTCCCCCCTTCAATATGTCTCTCACAGCAATGCAACCAAACAATTACAGCAAGCTTACTTTACTTATGCTTGATTGACGGACTAAAATACTCGCGTTGTTATATAGTACAACTCGGTGAAAAAATGTAAGTTGAATAAAATGTATTTTCTTTCAATCAATTTTAGGTTCATTATCTTGCAATGACATGCAATTGTTTGTTCAATTATATCAATGAATTTTCAAATGTTTTAATACCATACTTGCTGACATTAACTGAAAACCATCACAAATAGTAATATTACTGCAGTTGACGGATTCATAATATAAAGAAAATTATTTGGTACAGGTACTGTACATTAATATGCTTCTTCAATTTGAAAATGTACGCATCAATTCATAAAGATAATGAAATTTAGATTTTTTTTTAAAACTCAAATTGGTTTTATAAAATTCTAGACATTAATGCAATTATACTTCTTAATTGAATTATGAATCCGTTTCTACAATATATAAAAATAGAAGTGGGCTAGATTCCAAATTTTAAAGCTCTATATATGATCTTGAATTATAATCTTCAATGACATTGTTTTTTAAAATCCTTAAAATACATTGAAGATTTATTCTAATGGAAAAAGTGTTGAGACAAAAACGTTTTGACTTGGACGTCAGGATGGCTGGCCAAGACTCACAGCAGGGTAATGGCCCACAGCAATCTCTCAGGAGCCGCGGGTAATGCCAGCAAGATGCAGTCACGCATGGAGGAAGCAGCACGCACCCTTGCTTAGCAGAGTTAATTTTAACCCCTCATCAAACAAGCAGAGAAATTTTTTGTACCGCTTCGTGCTCCAAACTGCATTTCACTTCATCTAACAAAGAATAACAATAATCAATGCCAAGAATAACGTGGCAACTTGAGATTTTTTAAGAGACAATGCATCTGGAGCAAGCGAGTTTTGCTTCAACAAAGATTATTGGAAACAAAATTAAATTAAAAGACGTTTTTCATGTGTTTTAAAAGTATTATTGAAAATTATTAATATTTTACAGGCAAATTAAAAATACATTTTTTTATTGCGCTCTAAATTGCGCTCTAAATGAACCTCTGATATCTAAAAATACATACATGGTTTTATTTTTTTATTGCAATCTGTGCAAGCATATTTTTACATGTATAAATTAATAATTAAATAATCACTATATAGTAGTAATGATGTGTGTATAATGTTAAAATTTCTAAAATACAATATTAAATTGTGAAAAACGTGTAAATGTGTCAAGACAACTTTTACTTTTAGTATTGTTTTGTTTGTTGATAAGCAATCAATTAATTAATTACTTTCAATAAAATGACGATGTTATTTACACTACTGAGAAGCCAATGGAAATTAGTTCCAGATATATATTAAATAATTACACTTCATTTTCTACAAGTCGGTTATTAAATAAAATGTCAGAATAGAGATAGAGAGCTGATGAGACATGTTATAGCTGTGTTCTCAGTAGTGTTACATGAATTTCATTAACATTTTATTACTTGAGATATAATTACACTATCGTGCTACCATTTACTTGATTTTCTGGCGTGCTTCATATAAAATATCATTCGTGTGAGTTTAATTAATTCAAAATTGTCTCTATATGAGTTTCTATTACACATCGTGTTTCAAACTAATTTAGCCCCCAGATATTTGTTTTTTTGTTAGCATGCATAATTTATATGCAAATGAATTTTTCTTTCTTTTCTCCCTCCACAATGTAGCTATGCTTTCATTTTTTTTTACTTTTCATTTCTATAATTACGTTCATTTTTTATTATTTCTCTGAACAATAGAAAATTCATGATATTGGTTTGGCTGTCAGAAAATGTACAGATATAAATATTAATATATTCATCCATTATTTAAATTTCAATAATATAATTTCAAAATAAAAATTGAACTCTGCTAGAAAGTTTCATATAATTCTAAATTAATATATTTTAGAGTGAATTCAAATCCAGTAGCTTTATTTTATATTCCATAACATGAACAATTATAAGTTTTTATTTTTAATCGATAAATAAAATCACATACAGAGTAAGTTCACGTTTTGGTATAATGCAGACCTATAAAATCAAGAATGTTTTGTTGGTATATTATTAATAAATAAGAATTACTGTGATTATTTTTTGAAAAGAATCATGAATAAATATTATAATATTCAATCATATTGATTTGTATTAAAATAATCTAGCGTATCCAATTCAGGAAAGCTTAGAACAGAAATTGAAAAGAGGATTATATATATAATAAAGTTGAATAGGGTAATATCTTTTCATTTTAAAAGATATTCACATAAAACGTTCTATTATCGGTTTTTGGTGCTGGTTAAAGGTTGTAAAGGGGCGGCGGCACGCACACATACGGAGGATTTATACCCCGCAAAGGTGACCATAATCGGGGCTGCCACGCCTTTGGTTCGTTTAGGGGAGGAAAGAACAGCGTGTGCTGGGGAGGGGGTAGTTCTGAATCCCTGCAATCAGCAGCTTATGCGCGGGGATGATGTAACTACTATAATTTTATTGTGCTAGCAAGATTCAATTTTAAACTTTATTATATTACAATGTGTAATTAAGTTTATTTTATAATATAATATATTGTATATTCAACTAACTTGAAAGATACACAGTCAATTTGCTTTGCTCTTTTTGTTTATCTTATTATCCAAGCAATAAGCTAAAACCTAGTGAAGTTTGTTATATTACTTAAAATATATATTTGTTGTGAATGGGTTGGCTGCACGGCCGATTTTAAGTGGCGGAAACGAAAGAGGAGGTGCTGAAATGCAGGTGTGAATTTTATGCGAATTTTTTGAGCACTGTAACTTTGTATAAATGCAGTTTTAAAAGATGCATTTCACCTGGAAGCCATCGCCTACCGCCTTTGACGTCATCGAAATGTCAGGTTCGGTTCACTATAGATATGCATACCTGTACTCACCTGCATAACAGGTAGCCAATCAAAAACAATCTAGCCAAAATTCAAAATTTCAAATGCCTAGCCTGATCGAAGTGGATGAGTTTTAAAACTTAAAAAATGCACATTATTCCATGTACGCGTACTGTAAAAACACACTGGGAGATAAGTAATATTACAAACATACCTTTCATCATATTTAAATAATAGAAATTGTTTCTCAAATAGTTTCATTTTATTGAAGAGAAGATGCAATATCAAGTCCTTCCACCACACTCTCTTTTTAAATGATTGGCGCCGTTAGCAGCAATCAGCCAATGAAAATGTGTAAATTTATCATACTGGACTCCTTCCGTATCTGCTGAATATCTATTGAATTATTATATTAAACCTAAAACTGAGTCTCTTTTCTTATCTACGAAGATAGTAGGATGCCGTAGGATTCATATTTAACTTTATTAAGACCCTTGAATCATAATTTTTAAATGTCTTTTCAACCCCCTATTTGCTGCTGATAAAACCATTAGTGGAATGATTGAAAAATAAATACAGTTTTAATTTCGACTATCCTAGCATGGGCGTCTGTGGCCTAGTGGAAGTACACTTGTCATCCACGCAGAAGTTTTAGGTTCAAATCCCCTCTGGGTCATTTTATATTTTTAGTAGCACGAGGAAGTTTATTTCACATTTTTAATGCAGACGGGGTAAAATTGTTTTGTCTTTTATGATTTGTTATTAATTTTTCTATCATTGTATGACACGCTTTTTTTTTTTTTTTTGCAAAGTTTTTGAAGTGCGTATTTATATGGAAAAGTGTGACTTATAATAATATAATATAATTATATTGTAAGAAATAATAATATTATTTTACCCCGTCTGCATTAAAAATGCATGTGAAATAAACTTCCTCGTGCTACTAAAAATATAAAATGACCCAGAGGGGATTTGAACCTAAAACTTCTGCGTGGATGACAAGTGTATTTCCACTAGGCCACAGACGCCCATGCTAGGATAGTCGAAATTAAAACTGTATTTATTTTTCAATCATTCCACTAATGGTTTTATCAGCAGCAAATAGGGGGTTGAAAAGACATTTAAAAATTATGATTCAAGGGTCTTAATAAAGTTAAATATGAATCCTACGGCATCCTACTATCTTCGTAGATAAGAAAAGAGACTCAGTTTTAGGTTTAATATAATAATTCAATAGATATTCAGCAGATACGGAAGGAGTCCAGTATGATAAATTTACACATTTTCATTGGCTGATTGCTGCTAACGGCGCCAATCATTTAAAAAGAGAGTGTGGTGGAAGGACTTGATATTGCATCTTCTCTTCAATAAAATGAAACTATTTGAGAAACAATTTCTATTATTTAAATATGATGAAAGGTATGTTTGTAATATTACTTATCTCCCAGTGTGTTTTTACAGTACGCGTACATGGAATAATGTGCATTTTTTAAGTTTTAAAACTCATCCACTTCGATCAGGCTAGGCATTTGAAATTTTGAATTTTGGCTAGATTGTTTTTGATTGGCTACCTGTTATGCAGGTGAGTACAGGTATGCATATCTATAGTGAACCGAACCTGACATTTCGATGACGTCAAAGGCGGTAGGCGATGGCTTCCAGGTGAAATGCACCTTTTAAAACTGCATTTATACAAAGTTACAGTGCTCAAAAAATTCGCATAAAATTCACACCTGCATTTCAGCACCTCCTCTTTCGTTTCCGCCACTTAAAATCGGCCGTGCAGCCAACCCATTCTCTGAAAGTCTCCAATCTCCAAGATAGCAATCGCATTTAAGTACACTTTCAGTAAGAGCATGACTTGATGCTCTTTCCGTGGTCTTGTTTGTTGGTGTTTTTCAGTAGAGATCGATTTTGCTCCGCACATTCTGTGGGCCAAGACGTGGTCCCCAGGGAGGCTGGACTCGAGATCTTAATTGCTGGAGAAGTTGTCGGTAAATAAGACTTTTCAGAGTTCTCAGGAGACCAAAGAGCTTCGTACCTCGCCACTTTAATTTAAGTCTGTATCTAGAGTCATTCGGTACACAGTAAAAACGATTGCAGCCTCGCCTCAGTTCATGACCTATATATACTGCATGTGAATATACATATTTTACAAGTATGAAAACAAGAAACTTTTAGTTCTTGATATGACCATGCAACATATTTCACGGAGCGTTCTAAAAAATTCTACCTCTGTTCTACGCAGCAAACCTCGGCCTCCTCAAACTCCAGAGTACCTCCTTACTTATTTACACAGCTTGGAGAACGACAATCCCTTTGTCATATAAAGAAGACCCTCTCATGTGAAATCTTTTTTCTCTGCCAACCAGTAATTAATGTTATTGATTCAAACGCCCCATATTTATATATAGGAAGCAAGGAAATAAATGTATCAAATGTATGCTATAAAGCAGAAAAAAGTACCAAGTTTTTTGAGGCGTTCTGAAGAGGCGTCCTGCGTCGCCACGGGACTATTTTTTATTTACCGAGAGAACCGTTTCAAAGAAAGAAATAATAAAAAATACATGGGAGATTTAATAAGTTCAGTATCGATCAATGTCTATATATTATATATATACTTTTAAAGGAGATTAAGTGTTTTATAGATGCTGAGTGATATCAAATGCCATGTTGAAACAACCCGATGCATGCAGAATAATGTTTTTCAACAATTATATTCATAATAATGACATAAATGTATAGAAAGCAGGAAAGAAAGAAATTGCAACAAAAATGATATACTGATTTATGTATAATAGGGTGCTCGTTTTAGGAATACAATCATAACTAAATTACTAAAAATAATTGCATACATTTTTAGATAATTTAAGATAACAAAATATAGCAAAATAGGAGTCTCTTCTTGACTATTTGAGGAATATATATATATTTTTTAAATATTTAGTAACGGAAAATTGCATTTTATATTTAACTTTAATTGCTATAATTTTTAAATTTTGGGATTAAACTTTCTTAATTGAAAAGAGATTTGTTTTAAAATTGTGCTAAAAGCTAAATGCATTATTAAACAGTTATCTTTATCTATAACTAGAGTCTGAAAAAGAAAAATACAAAAATAATTCATCAAAGATGACTGAGTAAGGTGACAGGTATAACAAATATGCTTCAAGTGACACATCTATATATATGAAGATGGCGTGCAATCTCTATACTCCCTGTGGATCTTACGGAACCCACTTGTCGTAGATTGCCAGCACGAATATTTTGGTATATACCTCCTCTCACCTCCGGGACTATAAACAGAATCCAATCTGAGTCTCGCGGAGGAGGTAAACATACGAGATGAAATCCGACACTGTGAAATTGTATGTCTAAATTTAGAATTCTACTTAAATTTCGTGTGTCAATAACATGCAGCGTTTGATATCTAAATTTGATGAAACGTTTCAATAAATAAGTATCTCTTTCCAAATATAGTATTTTATATATTTACAGAAGATTTTTTTTAAAGATTTAGAAATTTATTTATAAAGACGTTTTGCATGCATGTGTGTTTTTTATATTGTTTCCAGAATCGATTTAGAGTTTATTTATAAATATATCAGTTTATCTGCTTTTGAATTGCTTTTCATTTTTTCCAGTTTGTGTTTTCCAGAGGAAGAATGGAAAAATTATTGTATGATACAATTCACTGCAAATATTGTAAACAATATTATACGAAATTTATTTTGTAGAAACCTTTAATTTACGCGGAAGCATAATATCCTTTCTTTAGCAACTTGAGAAAAATATATTACATTGTAAATTAAAGCTCGTAGATCGTGTTCGTAAAAATGTTTAATTAATCATCACGTCATTAATTAATGAGCCACCTCTGTCGTAATTAGTGTGTAATGACTGTAATTTCTGTTCCAGGTAAGTCCTCAACTTTGCGGTGTGAACGTGAGTGTTTGGACAAAGTTGGCTCTTTTGTGTTCTCCAATAATTGCAAAGTTCTCCGTACTTTATCAGCAGAGAATATAGTACGATAATTAGAGACTAATTTATTCAACTCTATCCATGCACCTGTTTCTAGGAATCAGTGAATATATTGTTACAAATATTGATTTAATAGTTCTTGTACTCTTGGGAAACATTAAAGTTACTGACATAAATATTAAATCATCAAAATTTAGAGACATAACAAAATCAACACAAATTTGATAATAAATTAATAATGTTATACAATTGCTATAAAATATTATAATACATACAACATTTCTTTGTCATGCAGTTATTATCATTCTGTCATTTATGTACATCCACTTTTATTCACTATTCATTTTTAATTTTTTTTTTTTTTTTTATATAAAACTTGTTAATAGTACATTACTTTGTAGCTAGAGTACACTAGTGTCGACTTTTTGTTGATTGACGTGTACTGTAGAAATAAGAACACAACCACGGTTTACATTATAATACATTATAATTATCAAATTATGCTAAAATTATCTAGTATATTAACCATAGAAGTTACAGCAACGTTAATGAAACATCGGCTTACAATAAAATCTGAAATCAAGTAAATTGATATTATAAACGATAAATGAATGGACAGTCTGCATGCTTATTTTTATTGGATACATGGACGGTTTGAGCTTTGAATCGTCATTTTTTTTTTTTTTTTTTTCATTTAAAGTCTCGAAACCTCATTCTCAAAATAAAGGTGGAAGTACGTAATATTCATGTACATGCCTTTCCCAGTTTTCCCAGTTTGTTTAGTGTAAATTTTTACACGAATGACGTCACAGGGTTTTGCAGCATATGATTTCAAAAGAAGATTAATAGCGTGTAAAAATAAAAATTTGAAGAATTAAATCGACAACGTTTTACATGAATAGAGGGTACCAAATTATGTTACTCTGAATTTTTTCAGATTTCTTTGAAACTCAGAACTATTTTTAAATAATTATTAAAAGTGCGGCCACGCCCCCTGGAGGCGTCAATAGGCGTCCAGGCTCTATCCTTTTTATTAAGGATTCAGGGGTGTCAACTGAAATCACAGGACTTTCAATAATTATTTAAAAATAGTTCTGGGTATCAAAAAAAAATCTGAAAAAATTCAGAGTAGCATAATTTGGTACCCTCTATTCATTTCTGCAATAAAATTTTTTCATCATGCATGTATGTTGTCCATTGTATAAAAATTCTTGCAGTTCTTCTTTATTGAATTTCCATAATTATTAATTCATTTTCGCTTCGCTATTCAGTAAGCTTCATTCACACCTAAATTGCAGCGTTAATTTATTTTAATAAAAAAATATATATATATATATATATTTGCCTTTGATATAAAAATGTTGACACCATTTATCAAATCAAAAGTAATCAAAACATATATTTTTTAGTTGATATAACGGAGAATTAAAAGAATTAATTTCCTGAAATATTAAAATATTATTCATACTTTTGCAATATTTAAATTTGATGAACTCTGGAAAATCATATTATATTGCATTGATCTGCCATTGTCATATAATTTATATTTCAAAATATAAAACCGAATAACATCATAACTATAAACACATCAGCGCACGAATTTCATTTTCAAAATAATAAAGTTGAGTTTACGGGTGAGAGGTCACCGCGCGTCGTTTACAACACAATTACTTGCCGACAGAGAAAGCACGTATGACAAGTGCATAATGGCGATACGAAGAACAATCCATCAAGCGTGGAGGTGTGACCTTATCTGATAAAGCAGACACCTACAAAACGATTACTCATGCATCTAACTGTTAAACTTCTACTGCCAGCTAATGCAGCCGCAGTCGGCTTAAAATTATAGACAACTGGAAGTTTGAAATATATTTTTACATCCAGAGACAGAAAGATGCAAGTTCAGAAAATAACTTCATGTATAATACCCACAGTGACTTAATAATGTCAAAAAAAGTTTAAAAAACAACAACAATTTATTTAGTTTTTCCGGGGGGGGGGGGGGGTTAGGACCAGAGTCTTCTGCGCGCAATGTTTCTAACAAAACATTGTTGAACAATGTTTTGTTAGAAACATTGCGCGCAGAAGACTCTGGTTAGGACAAAAAAATTAAATATAGGATCGAGAGAAAAGGTGGATCAAGCATTTATTTAAAGCCGCCTCCATTCCTATCCTAATAATAATAATTATATTTTATTGAGCAGAAACAGACAAATTATGCAAACGTCATTATATTCCAAGTAGAAACACTGCTGAAGAGGCTGCAGAAAAATGACCTCTTACTCCAGTCTCCTTACTCCTTTTAACCAAAGGGTTGATACTCTAGTTGGGCTTCGACGTTTCCTGACGATCGCACTCTCTCCCTGTCGCTAGGTTTTACTCCTGAGTAGACAGGTTAGAATGGTTAGATATTCGGGAAAGTCAATAAAAAAATCTTCCTATACCCTAAACCACAATTAATTTGCGTCTCATCTTCTAATGCCCTCTTCTCCCCAGCTTGGGGTGAGCGGAGGGAGGGGGGGGGGCAATTGTTTCCATAAGTTTAAGGTTCAAATAAGAAATTGCACTGATTATAAATATCTAAAAAGAAAAAAATAAAGAAAAAATCACTTTCCCTCATTCCTAACAAAATTGATATATTCTATTGAGTCTAACAAATATAAATAAATATATACATGCAAAGTAAGCTTGCCATCTACTGTGAGCAAATCCAGATATCAAAAACTAAATATCAATCACATACAAAAGCTGAAGCTTGCAACAGTATTATATTTTTATACTTAATTTATATACATCATGTTATAGAATATAAGCATTAAAATCGCAAATCAAGATTTTTTTAATACATCGTTAAAGCATGACCATGGGGTTAAATGTTTGGTCACGATTATGCAAATATGAATAACTAAATTGGTTCTTGATAACGCATACAGTATAATTAACTTTTTAATAAGTGATTGCGTATAAGGTTTTTGAGTCCTTAATTTGTTTATGAACTATACTAACTGCTTTTTTTTTAATGAAATATTAGTTAATTTAAATACCATGTTGTTATTCACAAAAAATAATTTTTGCTTTCGTAACAAGATTAATTAGGACTAGAACGAGATGGGATATATTAATTAAAATTATATAAATTGGCCTATATTTCTATAGTTACATATAAAAGGTTTTACGTTGCAGTTCACTCACTTGCTTAAAAATCTGAAAACTAAAAACAATTTCTTAACATCAGTTTCATGATAATCTTTGTTTTACATAATGGAGTATTGACCTCAAATTTTTTTATTGCAGAAATGGATAGAGCGTGCAAAGTTATGCTACCCTGATTTTTTTCAGATTTTTTACAGCCCGGAAACTATTTTTAAAAAATTATTGAAAGTTCTTTTTGTGACGTCACGAGACGCCGCTCCTTAAGAAAAAGATAGGACTTGACGCCGCGTGACGTCACAAATAGGACTTTCAATAATTTTTTAAAAATACTTCCCGGGCTCTAAAAAATCGGAAAAAAAGTCAGGGTAGCATAACTTTTCACCCTCTATCCATTTCTGCAATAAAAAAAATTTGAGGACAATACTCCATTATGTAGTTGAAAACAAAGTTTGATAGAGCTGTAAGTTTTCTACCGAGCTTTTTTGCTTCAAAAACGAATTACCTCAACTCGACGGTGTCTGTTGACAGTTTTCACGCTCGGTAAACAAAAATTTAAAGTAGATTCTGTTCTGTTATTTTTTTATTTTAAAACTAAAATGATGTAACCATAAAAATGCATTTTTTTTTTTAGTTTATAAAATTCTTTCTAGAGATATATTCATATATATTATAGTGTCAAATTTATCAAATGTGTCATTTTGAGTGAAATTTAACCTGAAACATCATGAAATACAATATTTCTTCATATTTAGATTATAATTTAAAATATATTTATGTAACAAAAATCAAGAAAATTTCTAAAATGCATGCAATCTTTGATTGCAGAGACTAAAAATTGCATGCTCATACAACAACAAAATATATATCTTATTTATTAATCAGCTTATAACATAACATTGTTCCAGTGCTCTGTTTTTAAGTTACGACATAAAATAAACATGTGGCTCTACTTATAGACTTTCCCTGTGTTTGGATGAAAAATGAGCTGCCAACACTGACCAAAAGGTCAGTGACCTTCTCTCTCTTTACTTGACCTCGCGACCTCTCGAGGGATATTTGATTGTGTAATTCCCAAGTGTTTTGTTATTTGTAATGTTCGTAATACCTTCTATAACATTGATATTATGTTTACAAATCGCTTGTCACCTCTGCAGTGAGTCATGTTTTTACTAAATTACAGCATAATGGATGTTTAGTCCCTATATTTCATAAGTAAGAGCATTATAAATTTTAATTAAAGTGTTTTATTTAGATTACATATATTCACTATATTACAAATACAAAGATAATTAGATAAAAATAATTAATTAATTAATAATTAATCCACTTGATGCAGTAAAAAGTTAAAAAAAATGGCATGGAAAAAATTACACTGGAAATTAGTCCTAAAACTTAATTATTTTATATGATAGATTTCATTATAGCTGTATAATAGTAATATAGGCTTTAAAAAAATATCTACCAAGTAGTTTTTATAACAGATGACTTTTTTTTTTTTCATTGCTAATATTAAAACATGAAACGTATTAGAATGAATGTGTCTCATACTATCGTATAATTTATAAAAAATGTTTGTTTTTTTTACATGTTACAAAACTGGTTAATTAACATAACACTGTTGATGCTCGGTACAAAAAAAAAACAAGTAAAAAAACAAACAAGAGTACACACCATGTGACCGGAAGTCACGTGGTTTTCATGCCACGTCCCCCTCTCAGAGTCCCACGCCGAGGAGATAACGTCTTTGTTGTCGCCTTATGACGTCACGAGATGCAGTTGGGGACGATAAGTGATGGAGATTTAATTTGTAACAATTGAATCTCCATAACAATTGAGTTAGTTTGAGAAATAAGAGGGAAGTTTTTGTTGCTGTATTATTATATTATTATTATATAATTATTTTTAAATAATAGGTTTCAATTAAGTAATTTATTTGAAATAACATTTATTATAATTTTAAGTTCAAATGATCTTAGTTCGAACAAGTAATTATGACAATCATGCAGTGCAAAATTTGTGATTATAATTTTACTTCGTTCAATTTTTTTGGTAAACATGTATAAAAATAGAAACTGAATAATTTAAACTTTCTGTAAAGTCAATTTTTAATTTACTTTTGAAATTTTGTTCTCTGTTTTGACATAATTTTATTATAGGAAATACTAGCAAATATATTAACATACAGAACCATCAAGGGTATTTATGCTCCTTATAATTAACACATGCAGTGCGAGGTTTATAATTTATATTAAGCATTATCAAGGTTGGGGGGGGGGGGGGAATTCGAAACGACCCACATTTCTTTTAAAGCGGGCTAAAGGTGTAAAAAAACTACTGAAAAAAAATTGAAATTTTTTTAATCTTTTTAGTTAGCCAACCAGCAACGTAGTTCCTCCAAAAAATTAGTGAAAAAAAAAAGTTTAAAATTTTTAGTATAGGGATGCAACTAGTCACTAGTGGGTCGTTTGACTTGTCCCCTCCCTCCCTGGTATAGCGTGGGACAAAAAATACATTGATAATGCTATAGGGTTAAATACAAATGAATGCCCGGTCATGCAGTGAGAACACAACACAGAACTTTCTTCAGGTGTGGCCTCGAGGGGAGCGATCGATATGCAAGGGATGGGTCCCGTAAGACCAACACAATACTGTGTCTGCTCTTGGTGGCGTATGTGCAGTGCGAATGACCGCTGTATAGCTTTGACAGTTGCTGGCACTGCATTTGTCGGGTTGCTTAATAGTCTCATGGCTGCTTTGGCACTTCTAAGTGTGACGGTCAGTAGATAATCTGGCCATCCCAAGATGATATGTTTGTGTTAGCGCAACCAATATCACCGTAATAAGTGCATTCTTTTAGATCGTTTCTCATATATATATTATAATAGACGTTCGCGAGGTGAATCGCAGTCCTTTTCATTTTTTATCTTCTTCCCTCTTTCTTTAATCATCAAATTTACTGTCTATAATCTAAATTAATTAATTCAGTATTATTACTATAATAATTGTTATAATCTATAATTAATAATTTCAGTAAGTAAGGTATTAGTTTCCAGTCATGCATGTATTAATCATATAATAATGTATCCCAAAACCTATGCAGCACAATACATAATAAACCTTGTATTAAACCACTGGCATTTTCACTACAATGTTAATTATTCTCCATTGCCATATTTTTTGTGATACAATGAGCGTCATTGTCGCAGTAAACAAACGCTAAATTCCAGCAGCATCAAGTTGGCTCCTTGTCGGTAATGAGGAAGCGACTCCCCAGTTCTGCCCGCGGGCCGCTCGCGACGTCTCTCGTGTCCCCGATATGGGAGGATGACTAGGGCGCAGCAACGAGCTGAATCCTGCCGACCAGACGTGCAGCTTTACATACATACAATTTGATGTCTGTAGTCTCTAAAATTATTGGACTCGGGACAAAAAAACAATAAAATGTTATAGAGGAATAATTATAATTTGCAGCAGATGGAATTTTACAAAAGTTATTTCAAACAAGTAATCGTTATTATATTTTAATATTTGATTGTTCAAAAAAAGCACTAGAACGTAATTATGAAATCAATATTTGCGTTTCTTCTAATGGAGAACATGCCATGTACTAAGGATTTTAACACCAAGTAAAAGAGTGAAGTTCATATACTACTGACGATATATCGGTATACCAACATCATCCCTCCCAGCCTCACGTGAACATCAGATACGATGACGATGCCTAGTCACGATTCCAGGAGACTTCGTTACATCGGCCGTTCTGATTGAGGCGCCGTGTCCGCACAGCACGACGTCCATATACTTACATAAAGTCATAAAACTCGCAGTTTACTCCATGTGCAGGCTGCTGCTAGTGTTTTTTGCTGTTGCACTTTTAGTCAGATGCCACCCTTGAAATGGTATAATATAATTACCAGCAAGCCTGCACAGCGGGGGTCTTTCACTGAACGTCAAAGTTAGTATAAGAAGTGCATACTTCATTCGAAAATTAGACGAATAAAACAAAGTTTCAAAGCTACATTGTGCTATATAGGCCTCTTCGTTTTAAAAACAATGAGAGTAGCATAATTTCAAAGTTGTGAGCCTTTGTAAGTAGAATAACTATAATATTTATTATAAATATATTTATTTATTATTATGTGTTTGTTGTAACAAAAGTAAGTTTCATTGTTTATTTTATAACGAAATTGATGATTAAATTAAAAAAAAAAAACATTCTGAAAATAACTTATAGTAATTCTGATTATGTAAGTGATCAGCAAATTAAAAAAAAAAAAAAAATTAAAAACAAATTTTCTTTGCCCACTGCAAGCTTGAATTATTATTTTCTACGTACAATATTGTTGTGCATGGAAGCACGGTTGTTATTTAGTAATCACTGGTTGTATATACATTGAAGTACTGGTTTTTTATTTTCCATCCCTCGCACTTTGGTTGGCCTCCGTACGTGTTGATAGTGCAGCAAACGGCTGCTGAGTGAAGTGCCCCAGCACTCGAGGTGATGGCTTTTAACCACCCCTCCGTGCATGTGTGAGCCCGAGTGCTGCAGCCACCCTCGCGCGGGGGAAGCAACTTTATAGCGGAAACATCCCGCCTGCTGCAATTAAAGCGTGTGTGCTCCAGCTTGGCCCATTGGAAAGTAAAGTGTCAAGGGTTTAAATGTCACCAACTTTACATGAAAAAAACTTGTAGCTTGGGATTCTTTTGGATGTTGACGCTATATGGGTATAGAAACTTTAAAATTCAATGCAATGTAAAATAAAAAAAAAATAACAATAATAATAAATAAATAAATAAAAATAAAAGGGGGGAAAAAAAGAAATGTAAGAAAGCATTTAATTAAAAAAGTAACTGCATGTGTAATGTGCAATGCATATACTTTAGAATATTAGGTATGCTTAATATCAAGGTATTTCTCTATTAATTATTGCCTATAATTCAGTTCGGACACAATTATTATACTATAGTACATGTTTTACCGACTCGTTAAACATATATACCATTGAAAGCGGCATTGTCTAACTTGTTCCTCTAATATACGAGCGTGCACCGCTTTGCCAAGAGTGCAGCGAGAGATGCAGAGATGGATGGAGGTGCGTGGAGATAAGCAGCCCCTGATTGTTGCATGACCTCCTCGTTAGCTTGGTGATCGGCGGGATAAACAATACATGGACCAAGCGGTGACCATCACACACGACTATTGTACAGGCTGTGCATGATATTTATTTTATTTATTTATTGTATTTAAAATAAAAGGAATTTAAATTAAATTTATTTTATAAGGACTGTCAGTATAGTTATAAACTGTAGATAATTTTGACGAACATTATGAACATCACTATCAAAGAATGAAAATTTCCTATATTATATTCTCTGTCATTATTGAGTTAGCTCTGGTGGTGTAGATTCAATTGTTAATTAAATCATGGTGAGCGTACTTGCAGGGTGGTCCGCAGTACTCAGACATGAGGTGCAATAGTTTGTTTACTTTAGTGTTGGCACAACCCAGATGAACGTACTGTGTTCATTGTTTGGTTCACACGTCAGACTAGCGTCTATAAAGACGAGGGGTTGTTGCCACCTCTGTTGGTTCTTCATCGACCTGAGTATTTTATTTCTATTTTTTACTTTCTTGTGTTAACATTTTTCATTTACTTCAGTATAAATATTTTTTATTGTATAATACATCTAGGAATAGATTAATAACCATGAAGTCATTATTATAACGATTGTACATTGTATTAAAATATTATTACTCATGCATGATGCACACTTGAGGTGTGTGCATGCCCATTGCATGGTTTATTATATATACTCAGCTTGTAATTAATTATTTTTAAAAATAATATGTGCAACGAGTCTGTATCAAAAACTTTTTTTCCTATACGTTATAAAAGGACAAATATAAAACAAAGAATTAATTAATGGTTGATGTAGATAATTAAAAAAATATATATATTAAAAAAGGAGAGAGAAAAAAAGAAAAATGTTGTCATTCTTGAGTACTGCGAGCTCTGCTTCATCAGGACGTGCCTGTAAAGACACGTCCTGGGACGCCTCGTTGAGGTGGCGGCTTCAGCAGCACCTTCATGCGAATCAGAGACAACGTCAGGGCTGGCGGACCTACTGAGTAGGGCGGCTCTCGATCAGGCCTGACAGATGACGTCACAGGGTGACTCTGATTCCCCAGTCGTGACTTGGAGTCAATCTGGGACTGGCACGTCATTACACTGGCAAGAGCGAAGGGGTAGTTTTGCACTTTTACTAGAAAGGCCAGTATATATAATCAATCACTATAATTACACATTGATAATATAATTCTGTTACATTAATTATATTATATATATATATTTTTTTTTTATTCAAAATCATTTAGCACGTGCAGCCAATCTAAGGGATGACTGACATTCGTGTATTTTATTTCATTCTTTGATTTTCCATACATGTCAATTTTGAACAAATCGCTTATACTCACACAAGTCCATTTCAGATGGACTTAATTGCATACTTGTGTGAAGGTTGAACACGAAGTTAATTAAAAAACATAAATGTCACAAAGTTGCATTATGTTGGAGAGGTGTAATCATCTTTCTATCTGCATAGCAAGGCAATAAAATATATTATATACACAAACATATTTATGGTAGCTTATATTATAGAAAATATTCACCTTTAGGCATCATTGTTTATTATACCTATAATATAATTATATTTATTGATTACTTATATGTTCTAATAGTGTTGAGAAAAGGTTAACGTTCGATTTATTACCAGTCACTGCGAATAGTCAATTAAAACATTTTAAAAATAAATATATAATATTGATTTTGTAATAATGCTTTAAATACAGTTCAGAATTAATTGTATATATATTATTCTGTTTTCTTTTTTTTTCAGCAATTATTTGCAACACTTGAATTTCGTACATGGGAAAAATAACAATGGCTTCAGCATGACTGCATCACTGCATGCATGTTGTAAACAATGGGAAATTAGACCAATGCAATTTAACATGCTATATCTAACAATAAAAATGTATCTATCATGCAGGTATATAACAGCATTGTCCATTTTCTGCGAATGAATTTTCTGGGTTAATGCAGTCAGTGACAAGAAAAATAAGCTTATTTAAAATAAGTAGATGGATGGTGACCATCTACTAAGCACTGATAATCGTAGGAAAACTTCACGACATCATGAAATTAATTTTTGTAGAAAAAAATTAACCCAAAATAGGTTTAGTTTGGGATATTTTAGCGTTGAAGAATAACAGTGGTTAAAATGCTATTAATCAAAGCAGCAAATAATTTTTCATAACGAAAAAACAACTATGAGCAATGCCATGAGCAATGCCATTTAAGCAATCCTTAAATATTCATTTTCATTTATTCTTAATATAAAACACAGGACCTCGTATCTGCTATTTCATTATTTCCAACACATGCAATCATGCACTTTTTAATATACAATTTTCAATTTTCGTTCTGACCCTGGCTGTGTCGATACTATACTATACTCATTATATATTTTTTGGTGACTACAGAGAGCTCAATTAGGTAACAAGTATGTACACTGAGTCACGTGTCACGAAGCGTGGTTATTGAGGAAGGAGATGATGACAAGAGTGCGTCAAATGTTAATTCAAAGGCCCATTGCGTCCAGCCATGCCATTTGCAATATAGTTTTGCATATTAACGCATAACTAGGGGTGGGGTGTAAACTCGCCTACGCTCGTTTGGTTTCAAGTCTTTTAATTAATTTTGTCAATCATATGTTGCCATCTATATAAGTATTCAGTACGTGATATCATAACGGTATTTTAATGCAAAATGGACAACCTACATGAAATTTTTTTATTACAGAAATGAATTGAAGGTACCAAATTATGCTACTCTTATTTTTTCCAGATTTTTTTGAAACCCAGAACTATTTTTAAATAATTATTAAATGTGCTGCCACGCCCCCTGGAGGCGTCAACAGGCGTCTCTGTCCTATCCTTTTTATTAACGATTCAGGGGTGCCAGCTTAAATTACAGAACGTTCAATCATTATTTAAAAATAGTTGCAGGACCGGCAGGACTCATAAAAATCTAAAACAATTCAGAGTAATTCAGAGTAGAGGTGGAGCGTGGCGTTATGCATTGACCGGTTCTCGTTAGATCACTGACGTCAGGCTACGTCAAGCGTGGTTAATACTTGGATGGGTGACCATTTCAAGTATAAAAAAACGCCGCTCCCTCCCTGGAATAAATTCGTCTTGCTTTCCACCCAGTGCAGTGATGCACTTCCAAATCTCTCAGCCCTATGTTGACAGATATTATAGTGTTTTAAAAAATTAGCGAAGATGAACAGGCTCAGATAACGACTCAGACACAATTGTTAGGCCCTACTATTTTATTATTATTAATATTTATTTTATTTAATAATTTTTTAAGGGGTTTGGGGAGATTCGAGTTAATTATTTTCTTAGCGTCCGGTCGTGATCGAGCGAGCAAGGCAATGGGCTTACTCCGGACACTGCCTATCTTCAACACAAAGAGGTGACCAGTTGTAATTAAACCTCGTAATGCTATGATGTACCGAACGCAAATTGACCCTGAAAGTAGGCAACCACAACCTACATGCCCCTGAAAGTATGCAACCTGCATTAATTACACCTTAATTTGATACCCCCCCTAGACCTAATTGGGAGATGATCCGATCATTATTTACGAAAATATTCGTTTTTATATAAAGTTATTATAAGTTACCCCTAAAGGTAGGCAACCTTCACTTACATGCCCCTGAAATATGCAACCTCAACCTACATGCCCCTGAAAGTATGCAACCCGCATTACTTGCACCTGAATTTTATAACCCCCCCTAGACCTAATTGGGAGTAAATCCGAGCATTATTTACGAAAATAATCAATTTTATATAAAGTTATATAATAATTAAGTCACACCTGAAAGTAGTTTGCTTGGAACGTGCTACCATGGCATCTCCATCTATGGGAAGAAGATCGAACCTCTGAATGTCTACAATATCTGTGCTCACGTGATTCCATTTGCGTGCGGCCACCATCTTGAAACGATCTTACGCACATATGCGCGCACTTGCGCGGATATTCGCATGCGCATTTCCGCGGACCAATCTTCGCGCGAATTTCACATCACTGCACCGAGCAGTCAGATCCCCTTTCGCAACGTTGCCTCTAAACAGAAGCAGCCAATGGGATGGCAGCAGTCACACAAAGAAAGTTAATAATTTCTGTGGTCACGTGATTCCATTTGCGGGCAGCCACCGTCCAAAACGTCTCGTAACTTTTTGCCTTGCATCTTAACGTATCCAAAAACCCAGATGAGAAGACGCGAAGACACGAACTCGGAGATTGATCAGCTTTCCCGCGGAGGCACACCACCCGGGGAAAATCCGCCCCCGTCCCCCGCCCCCAAACGTGGACCTTAGTGCACGTCACCCTCCCCTGGCGGCCCCTACCGACGACCCCCCCAGAAAGTCTCGTCGAGTTCCGAAGGGGGGAAGGGGTCTGTCAAGCCGATCTAGCGTTTGCCATATGAAAAGCATTGGAAATTTGGGGTTTTCAAAGTGCTTCTTAATATATAAGACTAGGGGTGCGGGTGGTCGCCGGCCTTTTTTTTTTTTGTTTTTTTTTTTATTTTCTTTTTGAGAAGGAGAGTCGCGACGACGTGGTGGCGACCAAAAATTGCACGTGTCATAAAAATGGATTTGCGCGCCATCTGTGAACTTAGTGTAGAAGTATTTCGACGGCGATCGCCACTATATCTGGTGATTCTCCGAGCCGTGCTGCCACCTGGTGGCCTTTCCTCGTACCGCCCCGGAACCTTCCAGAATGTATGATAAATAGTGCACCCTTGTGTCGGACCGGCACGAGACTCCCCCAGGAAGTCTCTATCGAGAGTCACGCTTCCGCCTCTCGGATGAAGCGAGTGAGACGTAGACCTAGCGACGACGCGGCATTACGCCCTGTCATGGCTGTCAACGTCATGTAGATCCGTCCGTATGTGGGCGCGTCTGAATGCCACGACCTAACTTTTCTCCCGTCGACCGCACGGTCAGCTCGGGAAACGGAGCGTTTCAATCGAGTAAGTACGAAAAGTATTAAAATCGCAATGGAAAGGTGTCGCGACGTCATTCTCGCGAACACGCCCCTCGAACGGAGGCAGGATTTCAAATCGCGAAATGGCACCCGACGTTGCTCAAAGAGAGGTGGGCCCGACTTTGACGTCCCCGTTGACGGAAAGCAGGCCCGCTTTCGAAAAAAGCTCTCTGTTCATTTGTGGTCCGCTCGATCGGCCGTGTCAATCGACCGATGTCGGACCTAACCTACTCTCGTGCCCGGACGAGTTAACAAACGTCGGGGGCGACCCCGATGATAAAGTTTCCGCGGTTCCCCCGCCCCGAGCGACCCCCCGACGGGACGCGCGTTCGCGGCGAGACGCGCGAGAGACGCGACGGATCGGTCGCTTCGTCTCGAGGCGCGTCGGCGGGCCGCCGGTCGCGTGCCACGAGAACCGCGAGGTCCGACAGACGCCGCACCGTCCCGCGGGGTCGGGGGCGGTCTCGCCCCCGCCCCGTCGGAGGAGGGGCGAAAGTGGAAAAAGGGCTTCATGAACCTCCGAGAGGACCAGTCCGCCCCTCCCGCGGCGCCGAGGACGGACGCCGGGGAGGGCCCCCGGAGGCCCGCAACTTCCCCGAAATCTCGTCCCCGGCTCGAGATTTCCGCCCTCTCTCGCCCTCCGGCGCCCCTCCCGAACGGAAACTCGATTTTAGGGAGGCGGTTCCGGAAACCTCGGGAGGCCCCCCACCCCGCGCCCCCGTCTCCCGGGTCGATTCCGGACGGGAAGACCTCTGCCACGCGAAAAGAAAATCGCGCGGGCGTTTCTTACGAGGATCCCTACGCGCGAAAAGTGCCGCTTAACTAAGGGTTACTATACAATATAATACATACAATTGATAAATTTCTTCTCTCGTAACACGAAACGATTGCCATAATAATATAATAATGAAAATTATATTATTTTACTAAAAACAGCTGCATATTATATAATATTTTCGACTGATTTTACATTTTGCCACTGCATTTTGCTATACTTACTATTTGTTTCTGGTTACCTCATGCAAGTAATATCAATGATAAAAAGACTATATTTAGAAGAGTATTCTGACGTCACAACTTGCACGGTGGCTCTCAGTGTGTTGGCGTGCGTGGAGACGTGTCGGCGCCTGCAGCTGCGCGGGTCACGCCACCGTCTGTGGCCCCCTAGCGGTGCGAGGGCCGGCTGAAGATTGGTCCCGTGGGGGGAGGCTCAATCACGTCTCCCAGACTGACTCACGCACTCGCAGTACACGCTCTTTATGACGTGCGTAACGGAACGTAGAGGAATGTGCTGAATATTATAACCTGTTCTTATTATATACCACCAGAAAACAAGCCTTGAAATCGATAAATAGTATATATAAATACATTAAATACTCCAGTTTTTAGGTAGATTTTTAATTTTATTAATTAAATACAAGATGATATTGTTCTTGTATGAAAAATATTTTTTAACAGATTCAAGCTACAATATTTGTAGAAGAATTGTCAGAAATGAAGACTGGGAAGGGAAAAAAAAAAAGTTAATAGGAAGAATTTTATTATGTATGTGTCTATTGACTCTATTGCTGCATGGTATGTCTTGAAGATTGATATGAGATGACATCTATGTTATATATATTATACATGAATGCTCATAGTATTTTGTGGATGGCAGCTTACGTGCGCGTAATTTTGTGATAAGAAAGGAAGTGGACCTCCTGATTGAGGATAATACAGAATGATTATGTGAAAATCGCAGAGAAACAGAACTATTAATAAAAAATAATAAGAAAGACGAAAGTGTGACATGAGAATAAAATAAATTAGTGACAATACACGAGAAAACGGTAGAGAGGGAGCGAGACTAAAATTTTAAGCCGGGCAAGGATTTAGCAGGAAAACAAAGCATTATAAGATAATTTCCAAGAGATGGGATTTTTTATCAGATGTGGGATGTGGGTGGGGGAAATAGAATTCTATATGTAATATGGATGCCCTATCCTGGTCCTTCAAGGACGATCAGGGGGGTAAGGATCTAACACTCTTGAAACCATCCCCTGTCCATTGTGTTATACTTGTTTACTTAATTGTCTTGTCTTTCCTAAATTTTTGCTGAAATGCAGTATTAAAATATTTAAAAAAAGTTAAGTATGATAATATTAATTAATATATTTAATATAAGTGCGAGTACGGAATGCAAGAGTCACTCTCAGGGTCTCAGGGAGACAAAAAAATGAGGCAGGGAGAGAGCGGGTGGCGCCTCCTGCTGCCCTCCTCTCCCGGCATGCTCGGCTGGCCGTCCGACTCTCGCTCGCTCCAGCACAAGCAGCGAGCCAAGCGTCATCAGTGAGTGTCGGGCGCTCGCGTTGCGCGGGTGTAGCGTATAGTAGTGAGTGGTTTGTTGTGGTGCACGCATGGAGTAGTGCAAAGAGAGTGGTGTCATCATGCTCAAGATACAAATGCTCGAGCAACTTACCAGCTACAATGAAGATGAGGAAAATAAGGATAATAAAGCCAAACAAGGGTACGTGACCTTCGTGAAATTAAAACACCCCCTTGTTTACAAAATTGTTACTGATAGCAAATTATCGTTTTTTTTTGCATATTGTCACTATTTATCTCTACAACAGCAATATTAACAATAAAATTTATTACAGCAAATGAAACAAAGACAAAATCATGGTATATAATAATATGCCTACAGTTCAGTTGGTTCTTAAAATGTTCTTATTACTAAAAAACGTGCACCATTTATTTTTTCAATACAATTTTATTTACTGTGGTTATATCATACAACTGTTTAATTTACAGTTATTATGTGACATTGGATGCAAACTGTATATTACGGGACGTAATGTGCAGTATAATTATATGATACATATATTATGTTGTGTACGTACACATGAAAATTAATAGCGAATATGTTAGGGGGAACTATAAAAATAATTATATATATTAATATGTGTACACTGTACTCTCAATATACTTTTATATACCGGTATGATGCCTAGGGTGCTGCAACTGCTTGACATACACTCACAAAGGGTTGCATTCATGTGAATTATGCAGGTTCATAATGCACTTTGAATAAATTATAATAAACAATGCAATATGTATCAGATTCTATAAAAAAGGAGACAAACAGCATATTATAGTAAAATACAATACATGCAGTAAGAAGTAAGAAGAATATTACTGCAGGGATGTAATCATAGTTTGAAAACATTTTGACTGTTTTGAGTTGACACTCTGCCAATAATATAATATCGATAATCATTAATCTCGGTTAATTAAGGGAAGTGCCATGTTTTGATCCTACAATTCCTGCGTGTACATACATTATGTATTTTAGTATTTTACTCCAGCCCGCAACTGCTGCAGGCCTACTATCTCACTTTCCGTTGATAATTGTGCCATAGGCATACCAACGTAACCAACGTTGCTAAACCTCGATCGTCCGCTCTAGTTGCCGTTTCCTCTTCGGGCATAGATAGGTCTCGTCTGAAACCCTGCAATGCCCAGTCATATTGTTCTAGTACATAAAGTATTAGAATGCTGAAAATGTATATACTTAATTCATAATTATGCATAAAGTATTTTTTGGCTTTATGCTTTTTTGCTTCATACACTAAGCTGATGAATAATCTGTTATAGATTCTGCAGTATCTGTACGTGCATGCGTGCATATTTCTCTTTAACATTATAAAGAAAATAAAGAATTTATTCAAATACGATTTCATCGATATCAGCTAGCAAAATATTATGCCCTGCTTCAGTTAATTAATTACCTACCAAAAGTGTAATTATATACATCATTTTTTTTTTTTTTTTTTAAATAGATTCTTCAGTTAGTATGCACATAATTACAACCTATAATGAGGGTCACCGTTTCTTGTTGCAACCGTCTTTGAAGCTGAATTAAATTTTTTAAAACATCTTGCTATTTCTTCCGGCCATAACTTTAAATAAAAAAACTTTACTGTCTGTGGGCAGAACACTTGATACGAGTAGTCTGAGGACAAGGCACGCCAGCTAATGGCCTGGGTGACGTCCTGCGCACGAGCGAGATCTTGTCACGAGTGGTGCACGACGCCTTTTAACCGATCTGACTTGTGAGTGGACTCTGATAGCGACCAGAGAATGCTGTGCTTTACTAGCATGGACCATAAATATATACATTGACATGCAAGTCGAGGTGATGGAGTTTTAAGTTGATATAATCGATACATTACCCGCATATAGTTCACATGCAATACTGACAAACAAAGAGACAAGGAGCTTTTTTTTAATAGATGACACCTTCTTAATAAGGTTAAGGGTAAGGTAACGCCACCAATGTTAAAAAAAATCCCTCTCACAAAAATTCTGAAAAAAATTTAAAATGTTCTCCTCTATACCCCCTATCAGTACCTAAAATATCAGGTATACAAATACGATCTAGTTTTTGAGTTATAAAATTTTAAAGTTGACTACTTTAACATGGAGAAATGAAACTCCCATGTTAAATTGGTCAACTTTAAAAATTCATAACTCAAAAACTAGATCGTATTTGTATACCTGATATTTTAGCTACTGATAGGGGGTGTAGAGGAGAACATTTTAAATTTTTTTCAGAATTTTTGTGAGAGGGATTTTTTTTAACATTGGTGGCGTTACCTTACCCTTAAAGTAATAAAAAAAGGACCGTTATATTATAATATTAATTAATTTCAGTAGCAGTAACAAATCATGAAAAACAAAATTAATGTAAACAATTTTAGGATTATGATTTGAGAATGCAGAAGGTTCATGTATATCAAGATATTATCAAGTGGAAACGAATCACGACGTGTTTATGCAAGCATTTCTTCGCCTCAGATACTTTATCAATCATCTCGCTCATTTGTTACTTTTTTTTTTTTATTAAGAAATAAAACTACTAGACAGATTCAATGTTTTAGAATATATTACACTATCTGTTTTCCCATCAATTGTTTAACAAATACCAACAGGGTTGAAAGAAATGATTAATCGTGCATGATTTATAACAAATATATATTTTATTTTTTGGCATATTAGTAAGTATAGAATTTAAAATATATTACGACAATGAAAACTGCATGTCAAGAATTACCAAAATACGACGAAGCTATTCGAATGGAGGGTACTCGTTCAAAGCAAGTACAATAACAAGTACCGGTACCATCGTTACAAAATAATATGAATGTAAGAAGAAATGGATTAATAATAGATAAAAAAATCTCTCTTATTATAATAATGAGCCCATCGAAAGCTCTTGGAAATACATTTGGTGTCCAGGTGAATGACGTCACTGGAGATTCGGTCAAGAAGTGTGCTGGGGGGGTTGCCAAGGGGAGGATGATATATCGGAGCCGTCGCCGCGGGAGTCTTATTTACCATAAAGTGATCGTGATAAATCACCGTCATGGATCATACGATTTTTTTGTTACAAGAATTCAATTCATGTTTTGTATATACGATGCTTTATGGTGCTCCTAGTATCATGTTGATGCATTTGTTACACCTAATGAAGAATTTTTTAAACATTTTTCTGTTACGGTACCGGTACGATGTCATTTTCCATTAATAAATCACTTATTTTTTTTTGTTATGTTTAATATTTATTTCTTTAAATAATTATCTATCTTGGTATTCAAATTTGTTAGGGTTGAATTTATTGTATTATCGATCTGACTTTTATTTTTATGTATTATAACATTCCAAAATATGCTAAATTACAGTAAACATTACCAAAGATTTTTTTTTATCATAATAAAAAATCTCTACAAATCTACATTTTTAAAAAATTACAGCACATTTTTTTTTAAAACACACTACAGTATTTATCATAAATAACATGTAAATTTTACATTTGTATGTATAAATCTAGCCGTCTCCAAATCTAAAATGAAATAACTAATAATAAATATAATATTATTAAAATGTGTTCAAGGAATTTTAATAATTAACACCTTCCAATGCAGAAAAAAAAAAATCGGTAGCAGAACAAATCGTATTTGTGTGAGGGAGTACACAAAGCATGCGCTGAGGAATGCTGGTGCATCACAACAATCGGGCCATCTGATGCCTCTTTGTTATGGTTGGTATCAGGAGTGCTGACGTCACGATCCTGGAATGTTTGATCGGCGTCGGCTGATAAATTATTCTGCCGCGATGTATACATGCAGGGGGCGTGGGCGCTTACTGTGCCTTCTTTGTGGTGCCAAGACGGAATGCTCAACAGTGCATGGTACCGGGAAAGTAGCGTAATTTTTATATTACAAAAATGAAGAAATTTTCACGATTTGAATTTCCTAATTTAATTATAGAATTTGTTTCACGCGTCTCACGAATTTGTTGTTTAGTTCCTATCATAAATTTTTGGTTTAATCACGAAATTTTCTGTAACGCAATGAAACTGTTAATGAGTATTTTATAAACCAAAAAGTTCCTATAGTTCCTAATGATTCAATTTCCAGCCTGCTTTTAGCTAAGAGTTAAATTTTCAACTGCTGTCAGTCTTGGAAAGGACCAACAATTTACTGAGTAATTAAACGTTAAAGCGCTAATTTTTCACCCTCCTGACATATCCAGGACAGACTATTGTTAAGATGTTATGATAGCCCGATTACGGAAGATATAACAATATATGCATGGTATATGTTTCTGCAGCATATACACCCCAGAGAGGACCGTGTCTTTTAAAGGTTTACATTACGCATTGTACTGCTAACGTGTATGATAATATATAACTGAAATTATGACATTTCCTAGAACTCTCTTGATCAGGCTCTCCCAACATAACACGGATGTCTCGTACGGCCTCTGGCTGCACCGTATGAACGTGCGTCACCACTCACGAGGCCATGCACGGAACGTGACTGCAGTGTCACCCGTGCCAAGCCAAAAGTGCAGCACGTCACTGACCTGTCAATTGGGCGTGAATTGCGACTAATTACCACCTTACCGAGTGCATTACACCCGTACGGTAAATGGGGACATGCACCAAGCCTTATATAATTTGTTACGTACTCATTCGAGTGTTATACCAATATAGTTTGACGTCCCTTGTCAAAATTGTAAGTTCACGCTAATTAATATGCTGACGGAAAATTTTGAAATGTTCAGCTTTAACCTTGTTAAATTAAATTATAATGTATATTTTGTAGTCTTAATATATATTTAATTTTTTATATAATACTATGATTTTAAAAAAATGAATTTTTATATACACTAGCGTACATGCATAATGTCAAAGACTAGTTTTACATGAACTTAGATAACATATTATATTAAATTATATAAATGTATGGATTAACGGTGTACTATATTATAATTATATTTTTTTGCAGAGTAATTTAATATTTCAAACCACATATTATATAGAGCTATAATAAGGATTAATATTATATACCTGATGTGGATTAATAACTAAAGTGGTTTTCATTGAATAGAAATAATGCTCTGAATGATAGTAGAATTCTGATGTGTTGGCTTCCAGTTCTATATGGAATAGGGTGCAATAAGTTTTCAAGGCTTAGCGGTGAAGTGAGAGATTTGGGACTCTTGACAAAAGTTTGGAACTTGGCAAAGCTGATGGAAGATAGAGCACATGACACTTTTAACTCTGATTGGGGTTAATTTGACAATCATCGGTTATTCTCGTGCACTTTCGGATAAGTTTTTGGCCAATCAGGAGTCACTTTATTCATTTCTACCAATGAAAAGAGTTCTTTTAAGAACCATTTTTCATGCAGGTACAACCAGCTGTGGTAATGAAGTCAGCAGCTTACATAGAATTAATTAGCTGCAGAGCTGCCGGCTATCTAAAACCGAATCAAACTTTAATGACTTCTGCATCATTGCAGCGTTCCATCACTGCATGAGCAGAGTTTGCCTCGCGGTGCTTTTGAAATGCATCACATCAGGGTTACTATGTTAAATAGGGTTAAGTGGGGGAGGGGATTCAACATGGCATGGTGAGTATATCACGTAAGTTATAATAAAGAGTACCTTGGAAATTATGCTCTAATTTTATTCAAATGCGAAAAAATAAACATAAATTACAAATGATAATGAAAAAACAAAATGTAGATTTAATGCTGCATGATGCTATTTTTTATTGTAATAACCTAATAACTAATAAGAATCAAGTCGTTCACTCTTAAATTTTTGTTTTGGCTGAATTTATTTTAAGTATATTTTTTTCTATAATATTATTTTGAATTCAGTACTTTTACTTTCTATCAAATATTCTGTTTTAACACCTAATTTAGCTATCTCGGACTTTGGGTATATTTCATATTATACTAAAAAAATAAAGAGCAAAAAAAAAAAAAAAAATGTAAAACGGGGGAAAAAAAAGACTATTATAAAAAGCAAATGAAGATCGCAAACCTATAGTCATTTAGATTTTTTTCAAAATTAAAATATAATTGTTTATATATTTTTAATTTGGAAAGCTCACAACCAGACCAGTCATCAGTCATGCATTTAACTTAATTGAGCATATTGAGCACCATGCACGTTTAAAAATATTAAGACAATTGATAATTTTTTTTTTCTGTTATAAAGAAAGTACTTAAAGAAGTACGGCGACATTTTTTATTCTGGTAATTATGTACGTTGTTGAGAGTAAAATGACCCATTTTCTTGGACGAGGGTACACTGGCAGCAGCGTGTAATAATTAAAACGTCGGGGCTGCAAATAACAGTCTCATTAACTTGCTGCTTCGTTCTTGCTCGCAGAAAAAAAAAATCTCATTTCTTACATTTTTTATAATTTTTTTTTGTAGACACTTTTTTTTAGGGTTCATTAAAATTAATTTGGTGACTTTGGTGGGAAATTTATTTCGCTGTCACATAGAAGACTGTCGTATGAGATTAAAAATATATAGCAGTCTGTATATATACTTTTTAACTGAACGGTAATGAAAGGAGAACAATACAATGAACATCAATTACCAGCTTGTTCAGGTGGCTGTCCCTAATTCAATGCATGGTCCGGTGATGAGCATTACTAATTTAATACTTGGTAAGTACTGTAAATGGGGTGTCATTTGAGTTTCTTGACTCCGAAATTTATTATTAAATTAGCAATACAGTTGCAATATTTATAAGAGTTTACATAAAATAATGCAATTAATAATAAATAAGATAACTAAATGTACTGTAATTCATGTTATAATAGTATTGCACTGTTCAAACGCTTTATGAAGTGGCTGAAGTGCATGCTATTTCAAGTATTTTGATAAATTCAATTCAATTCAATTCATTTATTTAATCACTGGATGTACAAGTACAACATGGATTACGTCATTTTACAAAATATAACAAACAAACACTAAAACACTTTACAACAAGCATAATATAATACTAACAGTTTACTAATAACCTGGCAAATATAATTAATATTAATTATTTATACAAAAATATTTAGAAAATCACACTAGACAATATATCTTCAGGCAACTTATTGCTAAAAAACATCTTTACAGAATAAAACTCTTTGTTAATAAGTATTTGTTTTAATTTTTCTTTAAATAATTTAATATTTTCCACCTCTCTCAGACACGATGGTAAAAAGTCATAAATTTTAGATGTCTGATAAGCAGAACTTTTTTCCAAAAAACTTGAGTTATGCACTTCTAAAGCTATTTTTTCTTTATTTCTTGTATTATAAGAGTGCAATTCATTATTATGTGTATATAATTCTGGGTATTTTTTTTTAAAAAGAGCACAATTTAGTATATATAAACTAGGCAATGTTAACATTTGAAGTTTTTTGAAATGGCTGACGCATGAATCATGCTTTTTAAAACGCAAAATTGTCCTAAGAGCACGCTTTTGTAAGACAAAAAGTCTATTTAGATGACTTGGATAACTACCCCAAAAAATAATTCCATAAGCCAAATGGGAGTAAACATGAGCATAATAAAATGAAAGTAATGTATCTTGTGATACACTATCCCTTAGCAAATAAAGAACAAAATTAGCCTGATTGATTTTTTTACAAATTTCTTCAATATGAATACTCCAATCCATGGACTCATGTATGTTTAGCCCAAGAAATTTAATATACTGGACCCTTTTAATTAGTCCTGATTCTGATTTTATGCGACAACTATGATCGAGTTCCTTCCTTTGCGAGTGAAATTGGATAAAAAAAGTTTTATTGGTATTCAAAATTAATCTGTTATTTAGACACCAAGATTCAACCTCTTTTTGATCCTAATAATTTTTCCAGTGTAATAGATATGTGTACAAAGTATATGCAAAGTACATTAATTAAACAAAACATATTTCTTACTACCTGAAATACAATTGTATTGTAATTATACAATTTTTACTACAAAACACAATTTGAAATTGCCTACCCAATTAATAAAAAATATTTAATTATATCGATTTTTATGCACTTGTTTAAATGCTTAAGTTTTGCAGTATATCTGATGATATATGCTTTAAATTTGAAGTTAATTTTTATAAATACACATGCACAGGGGTACTTTCTCAAATAATTTCTCAGCACCCTGCTTTTGTTCAGGATGCATCTGATAGCATCATTTATACTTGAAAATTCGCCTATACATGCAGCAATCACCGAGGCAACGTTTGTCTTGAAAGCAAGTTGAAGAAACAACAACAGCTGTTTATGGGACTGTGGGATTCAGTTTTTAAATTTATTTTTTTTGTAGTTTACAGAGCGAGAGACTGGATCTTCTTTCTACAGCCCTTTGAGACAAAAAATAAATCATGTCACACCAGCAGACGCAATTTATTATATAGACTCTTCTTGCAAGATATAATCTACCGCGGAAAAATGTTTTAGCACATATTTTTTCTCAAACTTTGCCATTATTTCTTGTTGGAAATTTTATACCCTGATAGAAAAGACCCCACAAGTCATGAGAATGAAATATAACTGTTATGCTGCCGATATTATGCCATACAGTGTCATATTAGAGTGATCAACTAGTCGCTTGCGGTAGAGGTGCTATAAAGAATACAATAATGATTACATACGTTCGTTATTTTTAATGAGATGCTTAGTAAGAAGCAGTTACGTGATTACTTTTTAATGATAAAACAGTAATACATTTTACTGAGCAATATATTGATTGATTAATGATGGTGGTATGATTCTTATGGCTTTACTTTTTATTACTTGTATAATAAAAAATTATTTTTATATTATACATACAGAACTACATACAATGTATACTCCATTGAAAAAAAAAAAAAAAACTTCGCTTCAGTCATGCTTGTACTTTTATTTTTGAATGGAGTAAACATTCAATAACATTCATGAACTGAAATTAACAAGTATTTTGAAAATTGTAAATTGATATGCAATTGAATTTCCAACTAAAGGTTGCAAGGAGTTATAGAAAATACAGCGCTGGTTTATGTTATTGTTTTAGTATGGCATTTCCTGCATACACCTTTTTTTTTTTTTTTTTAATTTTCATGCTGTTGTAACCTCCTATATTAATAATGTTCCGAGTGAGATCGGTGACTCTGCAGATAAATGTGCAGACTCTGCATTCAGCCAACCTGGCAGTGCAGAAGTGTAATATGCAAGTATTCATTCCTACGCCAGCCACGAGCGCGCGAGCGTCTCGTGCGTCTGCCGCTAGGCAGGCGCGGTTGTCTGTATATAATAGAAGTTAAATAAATAATTTTAGGGTAATCGCGTGTATGAGTTAATCAAACCCCAGTTTATTGAGTAGCTATGTTACAGCAAAAAGGTCTGTTACATTGGTGTCGAGAAGTGGGATGCCATATCTTCAAATGGCATTCGAACATTTTAATTAAAGCTACTATATAAAGTGGGCATTTTAATGGCTTAAAAAGTGCGCGTAAAAATAAGTCGGTAGAATTAACAAGAATTTATTACAATTTTTTTACTAATCTTCGGGGCAACGTTGTTTTAATCACAGTACTCCAGACGACGGAAAAGTGCAGTATTTGTAAAGGAGAGAGACATATGATCAACGTGGAAAAATTTAAAGTAAGAAATCATCAATACTGTGGTTCAGCGTTCATCATGAAGATTCGAGGGCCGCATCAATTCAACTTCATGCAACAGTTAGAGTTCGTCGCAGAAGACATCCCCCATCGAGAGGGCTTGCGGACCACGTCGTTGTCCAAGATGTATCTTCGACTCCAGGAGGAGTGCGGTGCCATGATCGAGGACCATTCAGAGCTTCGTCTTGTACAACCGGACCATGTAGTCGTCCGACCACGTCAAAGAGAGTGAAAAGTGGTAAGTTTGACCCACATTTATTATAATTTGTTTTAATGTAAGTGCGGCACATTGAGTTTACTGTAATTTTCGTTCAAATAATTAATAAATAATGAAAATGCAAAGTTTTTTTTTTCCCATTTAGTGGGATTGTATTTGTTGATTGCAATAATTGTGAGGCAAAATAAATTATATTTAAAAATAAATGTGAACGTTCATTGAAAATATACAGCAAATAAGACGATGTTTAGAACGAAGCACAAGTTTTAATAGTGGATTTAAAGTGCATTTTTCTCATGAGAGTTTAATTTATACTGGCTTGGAGATTTTAAAAGGCTAAATAAATAATGCATATGAGTATACTAGTATTACAAGCAATAATATTTTTCGTATCATGTGGTGTTTGTCGCTCGTGAGGTGAATTGTGAACAATATTTACAATACTGATGAAATTTAATGAGAGAAAAAGTAGTGATTTTTCTTAAAGCTGAAATTTGCTTATCAGCTGGGATATTAAATTTCAAAGGAGTACACACATAAAAAATGTAATTAAATTGCTGAAAATGTACATTAAAAAATGTTTTGTTTTTTACCAGCAAAATGGTAAAATAATTGTAACATGTCAAATCCTTTATTTACGTTTTCTTTTCTTGTTTTACATTTAAAATAAAGAAAAAGAGAGTTAATAAGATGCAAACATTAATTTTTAAACTAAATTGTTTGATGTCAGCGTGGAGGAAAAATCTGTGAAATTATTTTGAGCTAATTAATTGAGCTGTTGAAATTGTGGCTGTAGAATGTCAGAACTTGGTATTTAATGAAGTTTTTTTTAATAGAAGGAGTACTTGTACCGCTAGCTGTAGGTATATATCCTGCAAAGGTTACTGTATGGATCTCAAAACAGACTGAGTTTAATTCGAGTTTTTGATTTTAAGCAGTTGATAAAACGTTGGTTTTTAAGTTATTTATATGCTTGTTTAAAAAGATGTACAGTTTCAAGCATTATTTTTATTTTAATTGAGATAAAATTATGTAGTTCTTTTTGTGGTACAATTCTGTGATAATTATTATCAGTTTTTATTATTATTTTCATGAAGTAAATATTTCTCTCATATTTTAATTTAAAATGTTCAATAATGCTACAATATTTCTTGTGTATTTTACTTAATTATTTTTAATGCTATATTAAGAATACGAGCGACATGCTTTCATGTATGTTTTTACACTAGTTGAAAGTTTTATCACAACTTTTTAGTAACAAATCGGTAACTGTAATAAGAGGGAACTATTCAGTTAAATTTTGAAAAAGCAACTCAATTAATGGGTAAAAGTGAAATAAGCACATAGAGACACGCATATTATGTGTAGCATGCCGGAGCAGTGTAATTGTATGCTATTGTGAAATATGACCGTGCAACATACCACGTCAGGTAGAGCGTGAGGCAAGCCAGTGCGGGTTTTTCCGTATCAAGGAAGTGATACGATGTTGAGTTTCACATATTTTTAGTTACAAAATATTTATAAAGAATTTAAAAACAGTGATGTGTTTTTTCTTGCAAGTTGTTATTAATATTCATTGATAAAATAAAATGTAGATAATTTTTTGCTTTCAGCTGTGTAAAATTTCACAGTATGTACTTTATGTTCAGTGTCCTTTTGACATTGAAATTTGCAGTGTAAGTTTCACGTGCATTGCAGAGCAGGAAGCGTGCTAGAGTCCAGCAAGTAAGATGCTGACAGAAGCGCATAGTTGTAACTTCCTACACTTGCGGCTTTCGGAAATGTTAATAAAATAACTATAATGAATTTGTGCATCAAAGTTTTGAATTTGCATAATGTGTTAATTTAATTAATGTGCCTGTACAATAAAATTTCTATAAAGCCTACGTAATTATTTTGAAGTGTACTGTGAGTCAAACCTCTGCCAAACGAGATACCGCCTTTTCGTTTTCTTGTTTCAGATAACTACGCGAGGAGCAGCGTATCGTCAGGAGTGAACAAGATCCAAGGATTACAACATGGAATAAAAATATTGTTGATTTTTTTTTTTAAATGTGCATGGAATATTTACTTGCAATGAGTCATACTAAATTTTAAAAGTTTTTTTTAATGGTAAAACTATTTTTTTCTCATTTTGAGGACAAAATGTTATCCGCGGGGGGAGTCATGTAACCTCCTATATTAATAATGTTCCGAGTGAGATCGGTGACTCTGCAGATAAATGTGCAGACTCTGCATTCAGCCAACCTGGCAGTGCAGAAGTGTAATATGCAAGTATTCATTCCTACGCCAGCCACGAGCGCGCGAGCGTCTCGTGCGTCTGCCGCTAGGCAGGCGCGGTTGTCTGTATATAATAGAAGTTTAATAAATAATTTTAGGGTAATCGTGTGTATGAGTTAATCTAACCCCAGTTAATTGAGTAGCTATTATACAGAGAAAAGCTCTGTTACACTGTTATGAATGCAAGTTGATGGAAGTAATTAATTTCTAAAATGCACCAAGGACGTAAAGCACGTTGAATGGACTGGAAAAGAAGGCCTTATGGGACGTGGCAACAAGTGTCGGTGTGGGACTCGTGCACGTGACGGTCCTCCACGTGGCGCGGTAATCCGAGCACGTGTGTGACGTCACAGCTGTCAAGTGTCGCGACAAAGACGCCGCCCCCTCCCTCCCTTACGAACCACACCCCCTTGCATCGCAGCCACACGTGTGGTGGATGTAATAAAGAAGATCAGGCGCCAAGATACAAAAAACTGGTATATAATATAGTGAGCGGGTTAAAATGCTTCATGGGTAGAAGAAGGTTTCAAATATTAAGAAGGCGTCTTATTACTGTGGGAAAATTTAAAGTATTTCTATGTCTCTAATGTTTGTCTGTTGGTTTGTGTTTCAGGTAAGTTGCAGTTATTGAATAGACAACTATAATTTGGGGGGACCATTTGTAAGTATTTGAATTTTATTACGAAAATGTAGTAGGATGTAACGATTATATTTATGGTTTCACCATGCAGGAAAAATAATACGTATCGATAAATTACGAAATAAATTTTCAAGCAAACTCGTAATTGCTGTGTATGAAGTGCATTGAACAATGGGGCAACAATCATTTGTTGGCTCCGCTCCTGACTGTGCAATATTATACAGCCACGAGCCTCATATGATCACATACAATATCTTATCTGCATTACACCATAAAAATTTGTGTGTTCGATTTACAAGTAATTGAAAAAAAAAAAGTTTGGTTGAGAAACGTTCTCGCAACTTCATCACAAGTCATGTTTAGGTAAATAAGAATCCTGAAATCTTAATACCTGCTTCATTTGCTTGTATATGAAAATGCTTTTATACTTATACTGACGTAAATTTTTCACCGTGTACAGTAGGCCAACAATGGCTGGTGCTTCCCATTGTTGCATGCTAATCAGAGAGGACGTGTAGTCGCTACATCTCGTTCACAAGACTTCAGGCAGCAAGAAAATATCTTTGTTTTTCATAAAAATAGCTCCATATTCTAAACTCTTGTGTACACTCTTACAATGCAACAGTATGATATATAAGGCTGTGGATATATAGTTTAAAAAAATCTGTTGCACTTCATGTCATCAAAACTTTTGTCTTTTATACAATGTCATATAATATATTAAAAAAAAAAATAAAAGGGTACAGTCAGACGCCGGTCAGACAGTTGAAATGTTAAGCCTGTATAAAGCCGGTATTACACGATACAATTTTTCTAGTTATTGTATACAATTTCTCCTTACAAGAAAACTTCCACTCCATTTGTTTGTATGGAGATGAAATTTTCTTGCAAGGAAAAATTGTATGCAAAATTGCATCGTGTAATATAGGCTTTAGACCATACAATTTTGCATACAATTTTTCTTTACAAGAAAATTGAATCTCCATACAAATAAATGGAGTTCAAAGTTTTCTTGTAAGGAAAAATTGTATGCAATAGTTAGAAAAATTGTATCGTGTAATAGCGGCTTTATAAAATAGAACATGTATCACAATCTATCGTATGTTATTTAATCAAACTGATCAATATAATAATTATAATACACTGTGTATAGACAGAGGAGGTAGTTGTAAGACATTCACCTCAATATTTCGATGATTATTGTCAGAAAATATTGTTGGGACAATAGAACCACCCCAGCACCTTCTACCATGCAGTTACTAATAATAAAAAAAAAAAAAATGCTATACAGTAATATTGGTACTGGTGTAGTATTTTATCTATATTTTTTATATATTAGCATCTCAAATATAAATCATAAATATGTAAAATGTATTGATTGAAGACATTATTTCAGTACGTTGTGATAACATTAGTTGTGGTGAAAACCAACTCTCACTCGCCAATGAAGTCACTCTGCAAGTGCACCAGACGGCGAACTGCACGCAGCCTGACGCATTCTCTGGTCATTCTCACTTCCTGGAGCTAAATACAAAACGTGTTATGTAAATGTATGTCTCGGTTAACAAGGATAATGAGATGCACAAGTACCGATATTTTATTAATTGTAATTATATAAAATAAATTTTTATTACTAATAAATCTATTCATGAAATAAATATATATTATACTGACATTTAGTATGATCATTTCAAGGTATAATGTTTAAAGTTTCAGGGTATTAAAATTTTCATGTTGATAAAAATTATAACGTAGCACATGAAAGGGAATATTATTATCATGTAAAGTTGATCATGAATTCATTAAATATTTTATACGTGACCTGGCTGTATGAAGCTTGCAGAATGGATAAATATTCTGTAGTTTACATTGTTTTGCTCTCACTGCTACACAGTAGTTATGGTTTAATTTATTACACCCTCTGATAATTGAAGGAATTAAATTACCAGCATGTACATTTGGTAAACGGAGAAAATACCCTTTGATAAAATACCCTCAGATATAATACCCAGACAAAATACCCTAGGACAAAATACCCTCAGACAATTTACCCTAGGACAAAATACCCTTGGATAATTTACCCTAGGACAAAATACCCTTGGACAATTAACCCTAGGACAAAATACCCTTGGACAAAATACCCTGGGATAAAATACCCTTGGACAAAATACCCTTGGACAAAATACCCTTGGACAAAATACCCTTGGACAATTAACCCTAGGACAAAATACCCTTGGACAAAATACCCTAGGACAAAATACCCTCAGATAAAATACCCTCAGACAAAATACCCATGGACAAAATACCCTTGGACGAAATACCCTCGGACAAAATACCCTTAGACGAAACACTCTTGGACAGAATACCCTCAGACAATTTACCATATATTATAATATATAACAGCATCTTAGGTATTTCGTAGAATGATAAAAATTATACCTACATCATGCAAACATTTTGCACACATGTATTGTATATACACTGTACAGTACAGTATTAATATTATTATTATTAAAGGGACAGGGTACAATAATTTTCATGTTGCATAAAAAGTTTCCTATTGATATAATAAAATTAAAAATATAATGTGTCAATTGCCCCAAAATACCAACCAACCAACCAAAATTAAAAATATATGATATTTCGGATTTCAACAGTACCAATAATTATAATCATAAATTTATGATTATATTTTCTATAATTTACAATATGTTATTGCGAATTGCCCATGAAAAAGGTAAAATAAATTTCACTGAATCCTGCGCATGATACTTTCACAGCATAATTAATTTTTTTATACGTTTAGTTGTAGAGTATAATAATTAAATATTTAGCACCTTTTAATTATTTTATTATTTATCATGTTATTTTTTTAAGGGTAAGATAACACGAAGAATCGATTGTTGTAGTCCCATTTGATTAACATGTAAATCTTAGCAACCTCATAATAATTCTGAATTTTTTTTTAGAGGCAGTTTTTGGCACCAAAAAAATATGGAAAAAATTTCAAAACAATCGGACGATCCAATTTTTTTAAACGAATTTTTTAAATTTTTAGTATAGGGCTTTCCCATGGAGACCTAAACTAAGAAAATAATTTAAAAAAATTGGATCGTCCGATTGTTTTGAAATATTTTCCATATTTTTTTGGTGCCAAGAACTGCCTCTCAAAAAACATTCAGAATCATTATGAGGTTGCTAAGGTTTACATGTTAATCAAATGGGACTATAACAACAATCGATTGTTCGTGTTATCTTACCCTTAATGTAGGTTAATTTGGGTGCAATATATTTGAGCCAACCCAGACTTTGGGGGGGGGGGGGGAAATAAGTAAATGTAAATGAACAGGGGATACTAAATAAAACATCGCGTAATTATTATGGTATAATTATTTTACAATGAATGCATTTTTTTCATTATTTTTTAATAAAGAGCAAAAACAAAACAAAAAGTAATAATAAAAAATCGTCACCTCATGAATAAAAGAAAACATTGCTTCCCCACCCAATTTTTTTCGTATTAACATAATGTTACATTGTAAGGTCGACAAGAGATACATTGCTTTTTGCAGTAGAATGTTCTATAAACTTACTCATGGAAACCAGCTATAAAATTAAATGTTCATAATGGTTTTAAAATTTATGTTATCACGGGTAACAACCAGCACAAAGCATGATAATAAAATACGTATTGCTATTTCAGTTATATTTATTTGTTATTTTATTGTACAGAATCATTATTTACCAGAAAAAATTATATTTAATTCACATTTTTAATGATGAGAAGAAATTTTATATTTTTGAAGATATAGAATTACATGTACACATGGTACATAATAAAATTATCTTAAAAAGTATTTAGTTGTGTTAAAAAGCCTTTATAACTTCTTAATGCATATTAGTGACTTAAAAATATTAAGACACCGGGGGAAAAAAATCATATTCTTCTTTCTTACCGAACTTTTAGTTATATAATTTTGACAAAAAGACCAGACTACGGAGCCGGCCCCGTTAGGAAAAAACGAGCATTGATGTGTATAGTATATTAAAAGATATTTGAGTGAGACGGCTATATATGAACGAACTGAACACGAGTGGGGAAGTGGGGACATGCATTTTTACCCAAGCGTTTTGGAATTGAGATTCATATATATCTATTATATATTATTCAAAACGATGATTATTCTTTGAATGAGCTAGTTTATGAATGTATTGCAAATAAAATATTCCAGTATTTTCAAAAATGTGAATTTCTCGCCCTGAATTGAAACTGAAATTTTTCCCAACCTCAAAGTGATGGGTATTTTATCTGAGGGTATTTTGTCCAAGGGTATTTCGTCTAAGGGTATTTTGTCCAAGGGTATTTCGTCCAAGGGTATTTTGTCTGAGGGTATTTTGTCCAAGGGTATTTTGTCTAAGGGTATTTTGTCCAAGGGTATTTTATCTATGGGTAAATTGTCCAAGGGTATTTTGTCCAAGGGTATTTTATCCCAGGGTATTTTGTCCAAGGGTTAATTGTCTAAGGGTATTTTGTCCAAGGGTTAATTGTCTAAGGGTATTTTGTCCAAGGGTTAATTGTCCGAGGGTATTTTGTCCAAGGGTATTTTGTCCTAGGGTATTTTGTCTGGGTTTTATATCCGAGGGTATTTTATCAAAGGGTATTTTATCCGTGATTCGTACATTTTGTCTGTACTTTAATTTGTAACGTTCGACTTTAGACAACTATAGCTTTCATTTTATTAATTATTTACGTCCTTTTACAAATGCGTTGTAAAGAAATATTGCTCTGTTATATAAATACAAAAATGAGAATTTATTTTATTATATATATTTTATGGACAATATACAATAATATAACATACAAAATTATATCACAGTCAAAACTTTACAATAATTGCATGGGGAAAATAAAAAAATATTGCTGAGCAGTCCATTTTCACAAAAGTGTTTAAAGTTGGTATTACACGATACAATTTTGCATACAATTTTTCCTTGCAAAAAAATTTCATCTCCGCATACAAACAAATGGAGTTGATCGAAGTTTTCTTGAAAGAAAAAATTGTATACAATAATCAATAATTAGAAAAATTGTATCGTGTAATACCGGCTTAAAAGCAGAGAATAATACGGAAGATATTCATATACTATACTCGTTTATTGAGTTATACATAAGTAGTTAAAGTAGTGAGTTATTTATTTTATTGTGTAATACATTGCTCTTAGAAAATGTCTCTCACCAACAAGACAATACCGTGGAGATGACAGGATCGATAACTGACATCTTTTTATGAAGAAAATTTTTAAATGAAAGGAGTGTACTTATAATTTCTTCCGCTTAAAACATTCCATGTGAATGATACAAAATTATGTAATACTTCTTCTATCAGGGGAGAAATCTCAACAAGATCATGAACCAAAGTGACATTGATGAATATACGTAATAATTACGTCGCAAGTGTCTTATCTGTGACCTTGTCAAACCCGTGGTGCTCGCCTGCAAGTTCGAATTAATTAAATCTCGATCCTCATTAAAATTATAACTCAGCGCTGAGCATTTCAAAATATCAATTATAATTATAAAATGTTTTCAATACATTTTTTATATAAAATTATATAAATTTTTAATCTAAAATTAATCAATGCTATATTATGGCACCTTTTCCGTCTTCTTTGATCCATTTAATTCAATGGAATCAAAAGAGAATTCGAAATTACTCGTATCCCTATACGAATATTTAAGAAAAAAAAAAATCTTTTCACAGCTTTTGTACTTTAAATTGAAGCCGTGAAAATTTTTAATCCATTTCTTGACACTATAAATAACTCTGAGCCCTAGCCACCTAAGTATTGACTTTTTTGTGTAATATAAAGCCGTTCCACTGTCGCGACTCCACATTTTTTTTTCCTCCTTTGGCTTATAAGCTTGATGTTTTACCTTTTAACCTTCTGACTTATAAGAACTTTCATCAGAACGGCATAAGAACTTTCATCAGAACGTCCATTAAAAAATACTTAACTTAATGCCATATGTTTAGCATAGTTTTGTACATTACTGTGTCTTTGAATCTTTTGAACGAAAGCAACTAATAAGCCGCCTAGGAAGATGTTATATTGCAGACAGTACGCCATTTAAGTTATACATTAAAATCTTTACTTTTTTAAAAGAAGAAACATAAGTCAGAAAATAACTTCTCCTTTAGAAAAATGACTACCATAGGTGCTTGCTGTGTGTCTTTCATTTAAACTTTGGTCAAAAATGTCGCATTTTTATCAATTCCCTCGTCATCATAAATATCTAACACGCAAGACTCGTGTCACTATTTTCTAGACTGAAGAGAGCATGCACTTATAAATATAAACTTAAGCATATTTGCAAGTTCTTTGATATAAGAACTTGACTCAATTTATTTTAGTCTCGTCTGCACTCTCTTAACGAAACAAGAGAACAGCGAAAATGTCGGCACGTCACAAAATTGTGTTTCACATCACCGATTGCAAAGGTGGCAAACGTTTTCTGCATGAATATGTGATATTCTATTTTAAGGTATGTATATAAAATATACAAATATGTACGAAAATTCTCAAGATAGCGTGAAGTACAACAATGTAAAAAGGCATCAACGTGTTAAATTTTTCTGTGCATGCAGCATAAAATGACAATTTATAAATATTCTGTTTGGGGGAAAAAAAAAAAGCGTAGTTATGAATAATAATTATTATATATGATGTTTTCCTTGCTTTTCAATTGATTTTTGTCACCCATGTAAAGCTATAAATATTTTCAGCCTTTAGCAATTTCAAATAATTTTTGAAAGCAGATTATTGTCATTATTGTCCTAATTAATTGGTAATTTTTACTTTGACACATGCTTTGATTTTATAAAAAAGTCAGCAAGCATGTAATATTTAAGTAACCTTTGAGCCAATTTTCTGTTTGTAAATGCTAATTAAGATAACATATAGTAGGACTGTATAAAAATAAATGTACCGTTTTATTAGTATATTTTAGTATTAAGATGCGAAACTATTGCTTGAAGAGGCATATTACAAGTCGTAAAACATCTCTATCTTGTGTCAGATTGCAGCCTCTCAACAGGCCGTCTCATTCAACGGGAGGTCAAGGGTCGTGAGCACCGCTCGGATCTTGTGGCCGGCGCTTCCGTTGGTACCGTAAAATAATGTTGGTACAATTAAATTAAAATTACAACAGATTTATTACATTAATGTGATTTTGAATTACTGAGAGCTAGTGTAATGTGGTAGCTTTATAATTTCTTTATAAATGTACAATTTTGACAATGTCAACCACCCATATAGACAGAACATTAGATACATGCAAAATGAATGACAGTGTACCCTTAATACAAGTCTAAAGTTAATTTGATAGTTTATGCTCAATTTATGTACATCTTCATGTTAAAATTTTAATGGAAAATTGCATGATAAGTAAATTAGCCAATAGAGCCTACATCGAATAAATTATTACTTTAATATGTTTTCAAATTCATATTCAAATTACTTTTATTTCCATAATTGAGTTATTTGGGTGCTGAACATTTAAAATGCATGTATATAGTGCTGCATAAAATTGGTATAGCAAATTTTTGAAGTATTAGATTCTACAGTATATTCTTGCTGTCCAAGATCAAAATATGTATAATTTAAATGCTTTTATTATAGATTAAAAAAAATGTTTTTCCAATTATGTTAGATCTTCTAATGTCAGCATGTAAGCACGTTTCAGCATCACCTTTCAGAGTTAATTTATTTCTTTAACTGGCGTAAGACTACTGTAGTCAAATTATCTTTCATCTTTGTCAGAATGTCAGTAAGTCAGTGGAGGTACTTGGTGTTCGCATGCAGTATATATTTTGTGAAATAAAATTGGTAGCGTCAAGATGAAGACCCCCCTGAGAGAGATAAAGGTCCTTGCCCTCGTCATGTTTTACCAGAAAATATCTGCCGCAATTTTGTTGCTAGCAATTTGTACGAACGCTATACTGAAACTGCACGCCTCGTTACCAATTTACCGCACTTTATGTGCAGGCATCATCGTTGGTCAGCACGACCTTGAACATTTTAATAAATTAACAAAAAAAAAAAAATGTGAAAATTGCAATGAAATGTAATTATCTATTCATCAAATTTTAAATTGAAAGTTAAATTATCTTCGTAAAAAAATGAAAATAATACACATTGTTTGAAGTAGCTAGGAAAAATGCACTTGAGTAAATTTACTTAATTTAAGAGTTTGATTAAAATAATTCTGCAGCATTTTGGTATTTTCTACTTAGAATTTTTTGACGATACGTAAGAATATAAAAGGATCTTATGTTTCCAGCAGCAGCATATATACACAGTATATCTATATAACTAAAAACTGAGACCTCAGACTGTGTTCTTATATTATTCTTGCCAATTTATTGATAATTCAGCGTGTCAGATTCCATGCACACTTAATTTTCATTGTAAACACATAATCTGAAAATCGTGCATGAAAGATTACCTGCGTAACTTCTCTTTATATTAAACCTGCAAGTTTCTCGTAAATACGCAGCAAAATATATAATAATATATATGAGCTTACTCTGTTACATGACATTTTATTTTTATCATCTCTCTATGGCCGAGTTTAGATATTCAACTTCTACGTTTAAATTTTATTTTTGCTTTCCAAGAGAAAAATGTTACATTAATATATATTTATATATATATATTATATCATTATTTGTTGTTATTTCGAGAGACATTTGAAAAAGGTTAAAATAGAATATTTTCGAATCTTTAAATCGAGAGTATTGCACATTAAATATATTTAAACATTTGTTTTAGAGTGCCATTTTTATAAAGATATAATGAATATATTATATTATCTATAATTTACCCCACATCCCGCCAGATGTTCCGGTCAGTCGGCAATGCATGTAAATTTTAATATCAAGTTTCCACGTTTAATATCCCGGATTTCCATCAACCGGTGTTCTTGAATGACAAGGAGAGGTCGAAACATAGTAAAATAGTACTTAAAATTAAGTCTAAACATTTACAAGTATTGCATGTTCAATATTTTGCAAGCAAATACATTTTGAAATGTTTCAATTATAAGATAAACAAATTGTTAATTTTTTAACATGCTTAAAACATTGAATTGAAAAATCAAGATTAAAGATTTATTGTGAAATTTTTATTTTTACATCACCTTAAGTGCAAAGAATTTTATTAGTTATAAGAAGTTTTATAATGGACTCGTAAAAAACGTGTTTATATTGTTGTTCACGGGTCACGCACTTCCTATAGTCGTGATTTGGGACGTCCAGAGAGAGCATTGTTGCCACAACAAAGTCGCTGACCGCCATTTGACTGCTGAGTCACGTGACACTACGAGGTGTTGAATGTCAAGTGGCGATAACGGCCGACTCTGTTAATTAGCATTAGTGGTGTACCTCGCACTGCATGAGAGGAAATGGAGAGATTTCTGCTGGGAATAATCTTGTATTACATGGTGCAATGTGGAATTATAATTAATGGTCTTTAGCTTGCTTTATATTCAGATGATCTAGTGGTAAATTGGGAATTTCAGCGCTGAAATAAACATCAAATTATTAAAATAAAATATCAAAAATGAAATTCAATCTTTATTTCGTAGCGTTATTGTTTTTTTATTATATATACTCATAAAATGATTTTTTCCCTCTCTTTTACCTATTTTATAGCAGACTTTATCCAAATTGTACCTTTTAATAATAAAAAAAGGCTTTGTAATACGAAGCTTAAATTTGAAAGTGCGTGTTTGGCGAACAGTTTGCGATTGTCTCTGCCAGACTGCGGGGGTTTTATGTCCATCGTGACGTCACGCCAGCTGTTGTCCACATGCACGCGTGACATCACATTAGTATGATGTATACTGAGTAATTATTTTTGTATGATGAAATGTCAATATGTACCGCGGTTTCTTTCTTGTTATAAACTGAGTCACTAGTTTATAAACCACTCGTTTGCTTGAGTTGGAAGAGCAAATTTGGAGTGTCACACATTTACTTTGGTCTCATACGATCATGTTGTGGGAGAGACAACTACAGAAATTTTATTTTATTTGTAATAGTATTTTATTTATTTCTAACTCTTAGATAATTAACTTCTGCGAGCAGTTATAGATTTCTGTAATTGTTGAGATTCATTCCTGGCCCGTTTTTTCTTCTTCTAAAATAAAATCACTGTCTTAATTTTGTTATACCATAATACTTTCGGCTTAAATTAAGAAGTTATATATTATTATATATGATCATAATAAAGAGTTTAATATGATCAAAATTACTTACTTTTGTAACTGATAAATACAATGTTTAGTTTTCTTTAATGATGTTGCATTGAAATAATTAAACTTAATTAATAACTATCTCTGCCTTCTTTCTGGAAACAGGCGGCACATGTTGTTAATTTATTTCAACACTTCCTTAGCTGATAAGATTGCATAAGATAATATAAATTCATATTATATTAATTTATTATTATCTAGTCGATGAAAATGATATTCACCAAATTTCACAACGTATAATTACATTATTGTTTTCAGTTTCTTTTATTTTGAAATGTTTCAAATTTCGATTATAAATATATAAAACTTGCCAAAAGTTACACAGCGAAGGAATTGTAGCAGCCTTGAAAGACCGCCGTAACTCTCTGTTTTTTATGTAAGACAATTTAAAGTTTTTTATAACAGTGTTATTTTTATATTTTATAAAATAAATAATAAAGTTCAGAAACACAAAAGAAATTGCTTTTTCTTGGGGCCAGCGTCTAATTACAACTTTAGCTCGAGCGGAATGACGCGCATCGTCGTATTAACGGTTAATGTTGTAGCGATTGTTTTGAACGGTGACTACACGGACATGCACAATATTGTTGTTAGAATTTGTTTTACTTGCAGGGAATTTGATATTTGAAGTACAACTGAGACCGTGTGTTCTAAAACCAGACAGTGTGTATACACGTATTATAATATATACCATCTTTATCGCAGATGTCAATTGTCCGATTTTGAATGTCGTGATCTTGATTATAGTTTTTAGGTAATGACACTGATGACGAAGTGGAAAAAAAATTATAATAATAATAATAAAATAGTATCAAGATTAGGAAAAAAATAATAGGAAAATTTAGTCTTCCTTCGTCATTCTTTTAAATCTTCGTTATAAAATTGCTTGTTGTTTTGGGTGTGTCGTGTACTTGTATTGTTGCGTGTAACTGCATCACTTATAAAAAAAAAAATTAGACTTCGCATTGTTTTACTTGTTACATTTATTACTAAATCTATTGAATTGCTAGACATCGCTTTTTTCTCATCCGAACAAGCATTTGGAATTGATTTTTTTACAGATGACTTATTGGCATGAGCTCAACTGGAATTCTGTGAAGTCGCGACTGCTGACAACGTTACGTGACTGCAGACATAGGGGGCGTGGTACTTAATCACGTGAGGAAGGGGGCGTGGCTCATCAGCTGATCGGCGGCTAGACTCAGTAGCCGGCGCCTCTTTGCCCCACATACGTGACATTTGCTTTGTTTCACGTAAGGTCGATTGTTTCATACTTTAGCATTGATTTTAGAACGAATGGTATATACTCAAACATTGACACAAAATTCAGGACAAAGGTCACCTTGTATTGTGTTTTTCTCAACGTCAGACCAGTGAGCATTCAGAAACTTCTTCTACCCTCACCTCGGACTTGAGAATAAACTCAATTTTTATATTTCTGACATCGGAATATTATGTTATAACTTTTTGTATGAGAAAACTATTTTATTTTTCTCGGAGACTTTTTCGATCAGAAAATCGAGAGTAAAATCAAGTTACAAGCAAATGAAGCGAGCAAGAACTTTTTGTGACAATGTTTCCCGTAGGACTTCTGTCAAAGTAGTTATGTAAACGTACGAATTTACTTTTCTTGTTTGCTTACTTCAGTTCTGTTAACAACTGATGTTGATCGATTTGTTAAAAAAAAAAAAAAAATTATTAACTTTTCTTTATTCATTGAAAATAAAAATATAAACGGTAAATAATATTTTTTTTAACAAAAAAAACGATAGTTGAATGCTGCAGCATGCATATCATTGTATAACTACATGTATATTAAAGAATTTTACAACTCTTGTGTATTTCTAACTTGTAACAAAAAATATAACTTAAAAAAAAGTAAACGCGGATATGAAATTTCATTTCGTGTATGAACAACTTCTCAACGTAGGTTCCCTTGACCGAAATTTATCTTTCCTTACTTTATTTTTTGTAGTAAGTACATTATTTTATTACTAGTAAAATATAAACGGTAGTTCAACAACAAATTTAATGCGTCATTAGAAAGAGCTGCTGAATCATTTTGACAACCAGGTTGGATTTTCAGAGCCTAGCTATACGACGTTACAACTTTCCAGGAGGGCACAGTGATCTGGGGCGTGAAGGAAAGCTGCAGCGAGCAACGCTAATTAACGCAGAATTCCATAGCGTACACTCACTCCCGCATCTCTATATTTATTATACGCTGGCCGTCATATTCATTAAAGGTTTTCGTCGGAACCACTCGGGAGTACTTCGGCTCGTGTCGGCCAGTGATGTCCCTCATTACCAATGACCGAGGGTATTACAAAAAACGACGAAAACCTAGTTAAATGTGACGGACAGTGTACAGTACGTACATTTAGCCACGCACCGAAAATAATCAACATTGACTGGATTCGTAATGGCTGGTCATAAGCTTCTTATTATTTACAAAAAAATGTAGTATTAATATGGTTACAAAATTTTCAAATTTTCCTGTTGAGTCACATTTCAGAGTCACATGTCAATTATTTATATAATTTAATTTGATAACTGTTAACAAAAGTATGCGGCACACAGACTTGGTTTATATAAAGATTTCCTACTTCTGTCAATCATGAGACTGTTTTGATTGAAGCTGTCAGCGATGACGACTGCTAACTCACTCAACAAGTCGCGTGCGGCCACAAGAAGCGTGTGAGACGTGAAGCAGCATTCACACACGTGACACCGACGTCAAATTTAAACGTTCGCGGCAGCACGTCGTGCAAAAACGATAAAATGAAATTTCTTCTCATGCCGTAATTGTGTACATTAGTATACAACTGCATTATTGTGCTTTGCAATTAGATAACTCCTAATAATGAGATAATGAGATTTTACTCCTAATAAAATTTGGCTGAATATGTCAGTGTATTCTTGTTGCTTAAATCTGGCTGCTATAAATACTTTATTATATGGAAACACCTTAAAATCATGATTTAAGGTTTCAAAATCCCCTGATTATAAGATGTCAATAATACATTAACATTAAAGCTAAATTTTTAAGAGTACGCTATATAGTTATAATATATAGCATCAATATTATAGTGTTCAGTATATATTATATAATTTAATCTGTGAGGAAAAAAAATACTTCAGTTTTTTTATAATGATAAAAGTTAAAGTAAAAATTAATCCAAAAATTAATTATTTTTCCTGCTATTAATAATGAGTTTTTTTTTTTTTTTTTGCAACTTTTTTTAATTTGCATGTTGATTAATATTAAAAGTTGGTAAATGGTCGTTTGTGGTGACCCCTTGAAAACCGGCGTCTCGCTTCGCAATATCGAGCGAGGTGCTGGTCGCGGGTTCTTCCAGCCCGGTACGCCCGGGGGTGTTGCAAGACTCTGCTGGGGTCGGGGGTCACTGGGCAATCGAGTTGCCGAGGAGGAATCTAATTACCGGAGCAAGAGACAATTTTCTTGTCAAAAATATGAAACTGGAAATTTTATTAGGTTTGAAATCTTAAAATACAGTTATAGAATTTCTTCTGCGTCATTCTTTGTAAAATGTATTTTTATTTCTGTAATAAGAAATTTCATGTACAGTTCTGTAAAATGTTAAAAGTTTATTTAAAATGAATTAATGGTTAACTTTTGTTATTATTTTTATAACATTATCAGGGAAAATATTATACTACTATGGTATATTCCCTGACATTATTGTTATATATATACTGTTTTTATAGCAATTATAGTTTAATCTGTGGGCCAAAATTTGAAATCTAAATTACATTACTTACTAAATATGTTGTAGCCATAGATTGTAAAATGAGTAATTTAAATTAAACATTATTTTACACTCAACATACCCAAACATGTCCCCTTGAGGCTAGGTAACTTGTTCAGCATACAAATGAAGCAGGTTGCATAAACAGTCAGGGGTAAGGAGATTTCAGTTTTGATGTTGAACTAAACGGCTAGTTTCCCATCACTTCACTTTGAGAATACAATAGTATGAATTTATGTAAGGAGTAAGTGATTGCTTTGCTAAATGAACCTTAGAAAACAACAAGACGTTTCATTAAATTGTAGACACCCATTTTCATTAAGTTAATGGCTTCGGTGTAAAAAGTTTATTGAAAATCGTTTACGGAGAGAAAATATCGCAGAAGCAATTACTGCATGAAGCACTTGGTGTTTATTGGTGAACAAAGTTGCTGATGACCCTTTAGTGTAGAAAAAGTAGTTCATATACTTTTACTTGTAACAAGCGTAAACGTGCGGTGCAAAAATTTTTATATTTTCATCTGAATTGTTCTCACTCGAGCCGTGGTAGTTTTTATTACTTTTTATTTTTATTCTCTTTACTTTAATTTAGTTTCATAAATAATAAAGATTTTCATTCACAACAAATCGTTGTTTACATTAATTATTTCTCAACTTGATTAAGAAAGTGAAAGTTAATGTAACAGTTTAATCAATTGGCATAATTTACGACAGTCATTTCATTAATGCTTAAAATTTGAAGTATAAACACCAGCTTTGTATTCATTGTTTTAGAAATTTGAAGTGTTTGAGGAATCTGTTCAATTATCAAAGACCTACCTGAAACAACACACACCTGCAAAAATGTTAATATAAACTTGAAACTTTTAATTTCCAGGTACTACACTCAATACAAAATTATCTCATGTTTCATAGTAAATCTGTAAAATAATATTATATACCTTTATCAAAATGTTACTACAAGCAACAATTTTGAATCTGTTTATCTTTTATGAACACTGTTGATCAATATTCTATGAATATTTATTAATTAAAGGTTTTCTTTGTAAATTTTTACCTATATATATTATACTATACATTGATGTATACGACAGGTATCGCTTTACATAAGTATACAAGATTTTAATTAAAATTGCAATTACGTTGTTGATCCCTAGGCGTCGGCAGTGGCGCGTGCTGGCGCCTAGCTCCACCAGCAGCAGAGACGGCCCTGCTGGCTCGTTTGGAAAAGTGTGGGAGAGATGGGGGAGACAGCCCGGAGCATCGCCTCCTCCCCCACGGGGAATTGCCGTCAAATTGAAGCAGCTCTGCACGGCTGGTTTGCTCTCCGCTCGATGTAGTCTGGCAGATTATTCCTCGCGTCCTTGACTCTTACAAGTAAACGAGAACCAAATTACCCTCATCGTGATTTACACAAACTGGGTCAATTCCTGATTACACCAACTTGATCACGGATAAATCGTGTACACTTTATGCTCTATTGGTTGAATCGTTACATCGATGATAAATTTATGATGTATCTCGTTGTTTGATGCATCATTATTTTTCAGGGTTATCAAAAGTCTGTTTATTTTTTTCATTGCCAATTGAACATGAAACTACTTACATCAATATTCGCAATCCGTATACTCTGTTAATTACGGATCGTGCGCATATTCAGTATATGGTTACACAGAGGTCAGTCAGCTCTATCTGGGACACAGCTCGTATTTAGCGGGTGACACTGACATGCGGCTGACATTGACACACTGGCGTGTCAGTCAACACCTCTCAGACGGATTGGACTCCGCTGTAATTTATAATTACGGTAAAGTGATTATAAACAATCGCCTGCAGCCGTGATATGTATATTTAAGTGGAAAGTGTCTGTCTGGAAGTGTTTTAAAATTTATAAAAAAAAAAATCTTGATTTTCATTTTTTAAAAAGGTTTAAAATGTTTAAATATTTTTTTTTATATTATAAATTTTTAAGACTTTTGCGACAATTTAAGTAAATAAAATAATGCTGTCCTTAAAGTAATATTTTTTTTCAGGAAATACTAATTATTTTAGCATAATTATATTATAGTGCTCTCTAATTAATCTAATTATTATTTTAAAAAAAGTAACATACTACACTCTATATGAAGAATTTAATCAATTTATTGTTAAATGATCATTTCGTAATCAAACGGAAGCTGTTTTACTTTTTTCTACTAGATGGCACCACTGAATGAAACAGACCATTTAAAAATTTAACACTGAGAACACAATCATAACATAATTAACTTATTTAAAACACACTTTAATTAAATGCTCGATTCTCTTTCAGTAAATAAAACATTAAACATTTTTAGAATTTAGTAATTTACAGATTGCATATAGTCGTCAAAAATACGAAGAGCAATATTAGAGTCATGGCATTATAGCATTACTTTTATCCAATCTAGTAAATCGAGAGTCAAGACGCGTTTGCTGAATCATTTTATGCTGTTAACATGCAGCAAATATTATGGAAATCTTAACACAATCTTACTTGCTGCATGAACTACGTGGAAACAATGGCCTGGGCAGCTAAAAAAAGTATTGAGCCAAGAAAACTTCACTTCTTATCTAGTCCGCCCCAGATAGGGAGGTTAAGTATGCTATATATTCATTATATTCTATATAATAACAATATATTAGGTAAAAGTCAATATATGATGCATGATATTTTATAAGAGCATTTTTTCTAATCCTCTGAAATATAATACTGCATTTTTTTATAATTAAAGGAATAGTGAACAAATTTACTGCAGGTTCTATAACATGTGAAGAAATCACTTGCTTATAAATATTATGTCAAAGGTCATTTTAGTGTATCATTTTAATTGTTAAGTATTTTAATAAAAAATGTAAAAACTTTCAACTGATTTATCACATCATTTAGCAGTATAAAACAAACGGGAAAAATCCTAGATGCTCTGTAACAATTGTAAGTTATATATTTAAACCTCTAACCTTGCCTTCATAAAGAATTCTTGATAAATGTATATTTAAAAAAAAAAAAATGTAAATGAATGCGCAACACTCTTTTTCTCACAGCTGTAGCAAATTGCAGCAACTTTATAGTCTAAGTTATTTATAACTTAAAAGTTCCCATGATAATAAGCATTAAAGAAGTTTATATCAATGATAAATTCCGCAGTTGGTGCAATTTATGTTGTAAATGTAATTGTCGGTTCATTTGCTGGCTGCAGCAAGTTACGGTGCTATAAAGTGGAACGAACGAGGAGCCACATCGACCACACATTGAACAAATGGAGATTACTGAAGCGAGTGCTTAATGTGAAAATGGGGATACGAAAATTACGAGCTTTGATCTGATCATAATTTGTACTTGATAATGTGAACAAATGTTGAACACTAGAATTTTATTGCTCTTATGTATGCATATAAAAAATGTAATACAGTATTTATAGCACTGCTTGGTTATTATGCTAAGTAATGCATTTACTTGTTATTCATTTACAGTATACTATAATGACATTTATTTTCTATTTAACTCCAAACAATTGCCACTGTATATAATGCACATTTAAAATAGTCACAACACAATACTACTTATTACTTTATAGAATTTAATTAATTATTAATTAATTTAATTTGTAAAATAATATACTTGTAAGTTTTATTACTTTAAGTATATGCAATATTCTGCTTGGCTTACCTCTTCTTTGTAAACGCATGACATTTTATAGCATGCAAATCATGTACATATTATAGTGGCTTTGTTTCTGAGTGGATTTGGCCATGTAATACTTCAATCAAATTTAACTTCAAAAACATGACGATACGAGCAGCTCTATGTTTCATATAATCATTCGTCCTTTACATTAGCCCTAAGCAAAAGGGTGGACACGGTCTAATAGGTTAGGAATGATCATGCTAACTCAGCTCATTAGTTCTATAACCTTAGCTGGGGTCAAACACACTTGACTTACTCTGTTTAAGGTCATACACAAGACTGAGGCATTCACCCTTAAACACAGGGCGGATGCAACTCAGCAGTGTGTAAATCCCGGGGTCAATTTGCCTTAGTCAGCTTGGAGGGACCTTTTCTCATGGTTCGCGCTCGACTTGTCATCAACAATGGCTGGGAGAACATCACGAAATGTGGCCACGTGATCTGATGGATGGTCAACCTGTTTGAAGACACAGCGGCCTCTCGCTTATCTGTCGTTCACCTGTCGTACAGCAACCCACGGTGTGTCTAGCGTCACCAGAGCTGTCTAGGCAGTGTAAATCTGGCTCTCGGTGATGTGGGTGTATACATAAGGACATCGAAAAGGCCCACGTCCAAGTCTACTGCTGTCAGTTTTCTTTCATTAATTATTAATTTTATTCCATTATTTATTAAGACACTTATTCAATAGCAAAAATTTAGGTTTGCGTTATCGATGGTAAACTTTCACAACAAAATAGAGAAAATACAGTTTAAAATTAATTTAAATTAACATACCCCCTTTACTTGTATATATGTTTCCATACCATGGCACTTATATTCTGCAATTAACCATAAAACACGAGAAACTTTTGTATGTTATGTTTACTTTTTTAATAATATCCATTTATAATAATTATACAATTATAATAATTTCATATTACTTTTCTCTAGCATGTTGCAGCTGATATTGAGGATTGAACTTGACTGATCACATCTGTAAGGTTGAGGCTTCCACAGGATCACGTGATTGCCTCATATTATATACAGTCAGATCAAATCACCATGTGGCAAGGAACAATTTCGCCATAATTTACACAGGCTGAATCCGCTATAATTAAATTTTGAATTAATATCAACCTTTTTTTATAGGTTTCAAAATGAAAATGCTAGGTCGGATCCATGGAGAGCTGGGAAATTAAATTTAGTCACTGGTGACCAGTACCCTACAACAGGGTTCAGTTGAAGCAAAAGTAAAATGCAAACTAAATGGAAAAATCCCATGGAAACATAAACCTATAGTGTGACTGTACTTTGGTGTTCTTACTAGGTCAGCAGCTGATCAAATTTTGATTGATGGACCAAACTCCTGCTGATATTTTGTATACTGAGCACATGCTGAGATACTAACATCGTCAGCACCGTTATCCGTATCAAATGTACCAGCGCTATACTTTAGTCTCACAGATGTTGATCTCCATCAGGCTAATTTCCTCGCATCAATATTTTAGAAGATTCGTCTTTACAAGGCAACAAATAATGGTCTCGTATATAAATACGCCCAGCTTCATAAAATTCGAATATACATTACAAGTTACTATAACAGCGAGAATAATAATCAAGTGTTGCTCGATATTCCATCCATCCATGCAATTACATTGTATGTATGTAACACGTTATGGTTTTATTATACAATTAGGTCATGATTTGATTATTTTTAGAATAATATATATAATGTATATTATAATATAAAATTGTTACATTTTATATACCGTTAACTATATTATACATAATGAATATTAAATTTGCTTTTAACCTGTTTTATTTTGGTCAATATTTACCGTGGGGGCTTCATCATAGCAGAAAGTAATTAATTTCATAATAAGGATCACTCAGCTGTATATATAAAATATTGACATTGTATTATACAGTTAATTTAAATTAGCATTTTATCCCAGATCTATATAGACACAACATTTCAATACTTTCCTTCTGCACTTAAAATTAAGTAAACGTCTATTATGTCTAATAAACAGAATAATAAATAATAATCTATTTATATATTCACGAGGGAAGTAAAATATAATGGCAAAAGCAAAATATTTTAATATTTATTTTGTTATGCCTGCTTTTAAAAAATACATACATGAAATTATAAAATATGGTACAACGTACTTAAATTGCAATAATATACTCTTCCAAATGTAAAACCATTGCAACTTTTTTTTTCATGCATATACAACCAATTTAATATTTGGTCACAAGTTTTGTGATATTTTTATCCTATAAATTTGCATAGCTCTATCAAGACAAAGATACTTAAAAGCCACCGAAGTGAATTGGAATGATATGGAAAAAAATTCAAACAATGAAAATAGTAAAAAAAGGCTTGTTTGAATCTTCTCTCAGAAATAGCACCTGAACATATTATATTTATCATGCATACTAAAAAAAAACGTCGTTAATTTACATGCACGGTACTTGCATCATTACAACAATGTCGGTTCATTAGGCGGCTGCTGGGGCCACTTGTTGACTATCATTGTAGAGATACGCTTCGTTGGTGACATCCGCCACTCTAATTTTCTGCTCCGACAACCCACCATTGTACATCACATGGAACATTGTAATTTCATGCAATCATATCAATCCTTTTTTATTTACAACTTCCAGCATATATTGACCGTATGTGTTATACTATTACAGTTGTTGTAATTTATGATTAATTTTTCCTTTGTTTTGTTGCAGGTGAGTGAATGTTCCGGTGGATAAAATCGTAATGATGTCAGTAAGTCGTCGTACTATTTTTTGTGTCGTTATTTCAGAAAATTCGTCTTTTTTTTTTAGATGTGAGAAAATTCAATGCATCAGGGACTAAAATATTTGCAATACAGGTTTTAATAATGGTGCCATGTAATTAATATTTCAACATTTTTAGAGTATTAGTGCGGATATATTATATTAATGGAATAATAAGTACAGTTAAAAAACTGCCCTACACTAAATATGAGTCACGACGACTCATATTTTTAATTAGTAATTAATTTGTTTTCCTTGATGAGTTGCAGACACTTCCTGAGAAAATTTTAGTACAAAATAACAAATTTAATTTACTTACACTAGCTGAGTATACTTGCACACGGATGTTTAAGGTTTTAAAACTAAAGAGATGTAATCTATATTAACTTATAATGTAATTTTAAGTTTCTTAATACTTATTTAGTAACATAAATTGTGTGAAACCTGTAATCAAAAATTCATACTGCATAAATTATTTCAACGGTAAGAAAAACCACAACTCTCAAGCAAATATAATTTTGATTGTTTTTAAGCTTGAGTAAATTAACGCCCCCTTCTTATAAAATGATTATATTAGCATAAGTTGCGTCGGTGAATTGAAGTACAGTTGAATTATTATAAGATTCTGACCGGATGTAGCTGCATGGAAGTTCTGTTTCTGTACTTATACCATTCTAAAAGTTTGCAGACAGGTGCGTCGCAATCTTAATAAAAGTTCCATTTAAGAATTACACACGTTAAAACCTCGCACTTCCGGCTACTTCCGGTAGGACGTCAAATTAATTTGACTGTAGCTCAAATCCTGACTGATAAACGAAGCGGCGCGCCGGAAGTTTTGTGGAGCGTGCGGAATGAATTTTCAGGTAGAGTGCACGCCAACGATCGTACTTGCGTCTTCTCGCGTCCAGCTCAGTAAATAAAGCTCATTTTACTACTCTTTAACATTGGATAATGATCCTCAAATTAACTGTTGCAGAGTCGCATCACTCCTAAACGACCAAGGAAATGAGTTTACAAATTAAAATATTCTTTTACTTTTTACCAACGGTCACTTGGGGGTGTGGGAATTTTAAATTATATTGAAGAAGAAACAATCAAATGTATTGTATAATATTATTATGTTCACATCAAGCGTAACAAATTCTTATATATTATTACATTGTTTATGTAATACATTTCATGGGCATAATTATGGAAAGAGGGTCTTCAGTGTCTTTACAAAAAAATCGCATTTTGCCAAATTACATGCATGCACATGAGAGGAAGCCACGCCTCCTTACAAAGCTATTGAAAGTGTTTCTTATTATAGAAGAAAGTGTAATAATAAAATCACGCCAATTTTTATAATAGGCTAGTCTTACTTTATTTTTTCTTTATTGAGTAAAACTGTTCATGGGAAATCTATTGTATTTTTGGCATTCAATCTATTGGAATTTTATGAAGTTATGCCTTCCAGGTGTTATTTTTTATTTAATATTGCAACTTATGAAAAACTGCTGTGTGATCACATTTTTATCCGAAATACAATAATGGATCATTCCTTCAATTCACGTTATTTGTTAAAATGTTAAAGCATGATATGTATACTTTTGCTGCAGTGAAGTTGTTACAATTGATTATGATAAGAAAAATAACAATTTTGTTTATTTTAAAGAAAAATTAATTATACTACAATATTCTATCAAAATCTCTCATAATGTCATAATATGAATTGAAATTCTGAGACTAAGATGCATCAGTCTAATTTGCATGATATTAATATCATGTCTTTACGTTATAATTTTTATTCGGTTTTCGGAGCAATGCACAGCTGTCTTGATCACTCTAACAGCAGACAGACCCTTCAGCACGTCGTCATAAATTTATTAGACCCTTTCTCACGGGACGACGGCGGGGAAACTTGAAACCTCTGCTATTCATGCACCTTTTGAGAGCACGAAACGCCCCCTACATTTGCATAGCTCTTTGCATAACAAGTGCACAAAAAACAGCAAACATAACGTATAAAAGATTCGCATAATATGCATTCCAATGACACAAAAGGTGTAGAATAAAGACCACGTGCATCAAGGATTTTTTTTTATGAGTTGAATTATTTAACAAACCAAAATCTCATATGTAATGAAAGTATAAGGAATTCATTGCATCTTCATTGTAATGATGAGAAAAAAATATCTTGTCCACCTAAGCACGTGCGACCTATATATAAAAATTATAAAATTTATTTTTATAATATAATATAATATAATATAATATAATATAATATAATATAATATAATATAATATAATATAATATAATATAATATAATATAATATAATATAATATAATATAATATAATATAATATAATATAATATAATATAATATAATATAATATAATATAAATCAAATTAAACTGTTCATATTTTCAAACATGTCATGTATAAAAAAAAATCAAGATAGAATTTGATAGAACAATTTAATCTCCTATATAAAATGCTTCGATATTATAATTAGCTCTGCAAATCGTGTAATGCTATATGCAAGAAAGTATTTACGTAAATTTTTTGCTGTATTCTAATCTTTAAAAAGAAATCCATTCATGAATACTGATAGCATTGTTATGATAAGGGCCTTACATATACAATTTGCTACAATTATTATTTTATGCGTGCTGAGATTGCTACAAGGATCTGTTAAGAAATCCGTTGCGTCGTCCCCCCTTGAGAGGTAACAAGTAGCGTGTAATTACTTTGAAGGGGGCTCCTTCCTGCACGTGTCCTCAGAAAGACGACCTCATAACTCAATTAAAATATCAATAGAATCCATTAATAATCGTCTTGGCAGTAAAAAATATTTAGTGTTCATTAATTTGAATATAAAAAAAAATAAGTGCATTTATTTTTAAATTATTTTTAAAGCCGGAAAAAATATTGTAAAATAGATAGCAATGAGAGTTTTTATTCTGATTTTATTAACGTTGATTTTCAGAAGTTTTGTTAACATTTTTTTCGACTAAGTCTTGTCACTCGTGGAGGAGGCAAAGAAGAAAATAAGAATCTGCAATACTTTATGTAAGACACGTGATGAAAACGTGTAGATTATGAAGTTTCTTGTTTCTATAATAATATTCGGAGAACGCAAATTTGCAGAATTAATATTAAATTAATATAAGCATAAATTATAGTCAAGTTGCAACTGCATGAGCTTGAATATAATTGTCTTCCTTTTCTTTGTGTGGGACTTCAATTAATTAATATATTCTAAATGAACATAACAAAGTTTGATCAGTGATAGAAAATAGTAACATTTTGACTGAGCTAACTAAATCAGTTGGATTAGAAATTGCCAAATTTCAAGGCCTCGGGTAATTTGACACTGACATTAAGTTGGAAGAAACAGAAGCTGCAGCAGCATCTTATACTTGAGAATATTATAATTTAATCCTAGGCCTCACAGTCGTATGTATTTATAACAGAAGTTTTAATAGTATCGAGTTACCCTGAATACTTTTTTATGTACTTTACTGTACAGAAATGCTTTGATCGTAATGCACAAGCTCGGATTTCGTAGAAAAAAAAATAACGGCGTATATTTATATGTATATATATTATAATATCATGTATTTTTTATATGCATTTATAATAATTCCAAGTAGAGTAAATAAGCTGTGACGTCACGACTGCCTTCTATGCATTTTGTGACGTCAGAGCCTTTCAACCTCGTCTCTTGAGTATGCATGGTCGAAATTTCCATGTTATATGAAGTGATAGTAGACTGTATTGAAAAGTGTCTAGAAACTGTCACATTCTGTTGTCAAAGTGAGTGAGATTCATGCAGGCATCAATGTTTTATACTTGAAAATATTACGAGTGCTGTGCAACGTTCAGTATATAATATCGTCCACAACTTAAAAATGTGTAAAATATATTGATTATGAAGAAAAGTTACAAAATGCAGTAAAAATAACAATTTCAGGGTGCAATTATTACTATTTTATATCATAATTAGGCAATTATTTTGACGTAATAAAACCAAAGAAGTAAATTTAAATTTTTACTTCTTTGATAAAAACTAGGTCTATGTTAAATTTTATAGGAAAATGCCCAAAATATTTTACTTTTAAATATATTTTATTTTTAAAAATCCCTGTATAAATGCGAAGAATTGTTGTTTTATTTGATTATTTTTTATAAGGTATATTTATTTTTAAAGGTCTCGTATTTTCTCACCTCAAGCGCTGTACACCGACATTTAAATGGAAATCGCTCTCTCATCTCCGCGTCCCCGGAGGAAGCGCTCGTCACACACTTGCTGTCAGAACGGTGCGAGTTTGAAGGGTGAGAGGAAGCGACCCTCCTCGGGGGCGGGGAAATGAAATTAGGGCTCCCAATCGGTGCTCGTGATGGCTCATTCATTAAAGGTATTATCGATGTTGTGTGCTCAGCTATTCAATCTGTCTTTACCTAGAGCTAGAGTAGAAGGAATATTTTTAATTGGGGAGAAAAATAGGGGAAAGTCGTATAATTATAAAAACACGCCATTTTTTAGTAGAAAAATAGCTGATTATCAAATATTTATTTAGGACACGTAAATAATTTAAATATTTGGAGACTGAGAAAGCTGTGAATATGGAGAGAGAATAAATGTTATGTAGATGCACTTGATATTATCATGATATTGATTTATTGATCTGTAATGAATATCATGAAAATTCAATGTATTATGTAGCAGAGTAACACCTGTTCTAACATGAATTATCAATACAATTCATATGTTCACGGTTAGTAGGTAACGAGAAGAATTGAAAGATTCACTTTCTATGACGGGTTCGTTCTAAGAATATTCTAACCCTTAATCCCATTGTATGGATTGCCCATCTGCTCACTGTGGAGTCAGTCAAGCTTGATGGGCAAGAAGTTTAGGCGCCAGTGCGTCAGATGGCGCCACAAATGCGTTTGACTCTCGCCTTTGAAGCCAGAAAGATCAAAGAGAATAAAGCTATCATTTAACACGATTATTCATTTCCTTGGCATCGTCAAAGAAAAGTTGCTTGCTTTAACCACCGAAGTATTTAATTAAGTGTTCTTTTTGGTCGATTCTGTTTGATATGAACTTTAATTTAAGTTAGACTCAATACCCGCTGGCTAACATTTGGGTGAATTTACGCATTTTGTGTATGGACTTTAGTCTTTTACATTCACCAATTGGGTTATGGGTATTTATTTATTATTATTTTTCCCTCCAAATTATTAACCCAATAAACAATTATTATTATTAACATAAAAATAAAATCGCTCTGTATAATGCAATTTATATTTCGTACATAATATTATTTGAAAGAGCAATATAATGTATTTTAGTACCATAGTTATACTTTTTTTTTGTAAAATTATTTCACCCATACAAGACGTCCAAGAAAAAATATCAAGAATAACTTAATTACAAAAAAATTAAAGAGTAAAGACACGTGTATCAAAACTTGTGATAATTATCCGTTTAATTAAAACATAATAATTATTAACCAAAAATGGATAAATTTTATAAAAATAAAAAAATACATCTTTGTTATTATAAATATAGTTCAGAGAATATCCGCCTTGTAGCGACGTAGCGCTGTATGTCTTGAGTGGCGGGAGAGTTTTGCTTGAAGCGGAATCTGGCCAGCAGGAAAGAGGGGGCGCGGACCACCGCTCCTCGAGTTCTGGTCGCTGCTATACTCGCAAGTGTGCGCGACTACAGCGCGGACCTGTCCGGGTGTCTCTCTGTATTATCTGACGTCAGTGATCCGAGTTGTGAGCCAGGTGATAATGTGATCTGTGCGTGACACTGATTGCTGCAACAATCGAGGAGCAACAATGAGATTACCGACAGCCAGCAGAAGGCGAGAGTCCTACACGCTCACCGCCGCACGAAGGTACCATTTTTGCAGGCATTTAAACTTCTATTAATAACGAAGAAAGAGTGGAGTTATCTTGTCAATTAGTTCTAACATTTGCACTGAAAATGTCCAAGATATAAAATGAAAAAGCATATTAAAAATTATAAAAAAAAAAACACTTTAAAATTGTGACTTTAAAAATATAAAATAAGGCTTACTTGTTATAAATAACAATCTTTTTTTGTTGTAGATCAGGTATTATTTTTTTCGCTGTTAGAAAATAAGGGTATAAAATAATTGCTTTCAAAGAGTTCGTAACTGACGTATAGACCGTAAAAATATATATAAAAAAAAATAGTGTGACCTGAATTTTGTTTTTATATTATACTTTATATAACTACAAATAAGCTTATATTTAAAATGCTGGATTTAGAACGGAAGCTAAATAAAAATTTTATGGTAAATCAAATGACTTTGATTCTATACTTAATAATGAATTACAGCGATATAGCTTTTGGTTTTAACACAATATTGTAAATTCAGTCTTCATGCTTCATAGATTTTATAAAATAGCTTTTAATTAGTATCCTGTATAATATATTATAATTTATAATTCACCTTTATATATATTTTTGTTAATTCATATTTTTAGGAGCATTCAAATTACTGAAAAAATGTATAAGATATTTATGTATTAATGTTAATAAACAATATTTTTTTTGCTCACTAAAAATACACATTATATTTACATGAAATTTATAATATTTTCACGTATGTATAAGAAAAAAGAAAATAAAGTACTATTATTTTTAGTTATCGCATGATGTTCATTGCTTTGTAAGTACATGACTACAAAAAGACAACATTCTAGATGTAAATTTCTTCGCATATTTGCAGTCCAGTGAAAGCGGAAGGGTTTGTTTGACCTCGCTGTTCCTTCGCCCGCTCGCCAAGGGTGAAATGATTAGCACGCGCTGTCATGACAGATGACACAGTCTGTCTTATAGACGTCAATCTAGAAGAAATGCAAAACACATCCATTCCCACGCCTCGTTTTATAATTTACATGCATAAAAACTGGTCGTAATTTTGTGTTTTAAATGTTGCCTCGAGCTTTAGTTATCACGAATATTATATATATAGCATGTGATTGAACCATAGGTATATATTGACGTCTTCAGGAGTTAAATTTATTGAAGTTTGTAAAATATGTAATTTAGTTGTAACTTCTCTATTTTAATAAAAAAAAAAAAAAAAAAAAATATATATATATACGTATACATTACAATTAAATCTATATTCATCAATAATACGAAATTGATGTGAAGCCAGTATATTACACGATAATTTCTCTAATTATTGTATACAATTTTTCCTTTCAAGAAAACTTCAACTCCATTTGTTTGTATGGAGATGAAATTTTCTTGCAAGGAAAAATTGTATGCAAAATTGTATATATCGTGTAAAGCCGGTATTACACGATACAATTTTTCTAACTATTGAATACAATTTTTCCTTACAAGAAAATTTCATCTCCATACAAACAAATGCAGTTCAAATTTTCTTGTAAGGAAAAATTGTATTCAATAAAAAATTGTATCGTGTAATACCGGCTTGATGTAAAAATTAATGTCCCAAGTATCCCAAGATTCTTTGACACTTTCATGAAAATGATATATAAAAACAACATTTTGAAAATTGTGATTTGAAATATATTATAATATAAATAAAGTTCATGAACTTATTATTTGTCCTTTTGTTGTTGTATTGTTGCAGCCGAAATTTTTTTATTATGATATAAATTCATTGCCTTAATCTCTCTCTCTTATTTATTATATATTTATTCAGAAAACAGACTACAGGTTAGGTAATCCGATTATATAAAGAGTACAATAGTTCATACAAATTCTTAGTTAAAATACACACGTACAAACATTATTATATAACTAAAATCTTGGTAACATATAATACATTATATTTACATTACATAATTAAACATGCATTTGAATTATTTACATATCCTTGCAATTTCTTGCGAAGATTGATGGAAAATGTCAAGCTCGTATTTACTGTACAGTTCATTGAATTTGTGCTTTTTTCAGTCTCCTTTAATATTCTAAAAGATGCCTCCTGGAATAAAAAAAAATAATCATAATTTGAAAAATGTAATAATATCATTATAATATAATATCATTTGAATAATTTGAAATATATATACGATATATGTATCATTCATATATATATTATACGAATATTTTTATTGTTCCTGACGTGCGCAACAAATATAAAGTTATAGGGTGACATCTTTATCGCAAATTTACAAATTTACATCACTGTTGAGTTAAACGTCCTTTTTCACTATCAAAATGTTCTAGTTTTTAATTATAATATCAATTTGCGCTCATTAAGTCACCTGTTGGTAAACTGTGTACCCAAATATTAAGATTTAAAGTAAACTATCTTATTGGGTTATGCATACATTTAAATAAGAGAAATACAAATTAGTTTCGTTTTTAAGACTCTACAGTAAGTAGGCTAGTTAAGGTTTATCGTTATCAGTATTTTGGGCGATATAGACTTAACAGCTACGTGCAAGTAGGGCTTGAAACTTGAGGTGAGACGACCGTACACCAAAATATAAATAACGATAAGGAAATATGTCACAGCGGGAGATTGAAGGGTAACTTTCATTTTCAGTACGTCATTGAAACGATAGAAGGTTCGAACAGTTCAAAGCTTAAATTTTAAGTTTTTTTTTTATATAAATTTGTTAAGACCGTATATTATATTAAAATATTAATTACATAATTTATTTTATTTTCTTTCTTTACTTCGATTGTTGCATCATAACAACAACAAAATGACCATACATGACCAAAATGTGTCAATTGCCCCAAAATATCAACCAAACAATCAATAAAAAAAACGACATTTATTAAAACCAGCAACTTTTTCAATACTCATTTTTTTCAAAAACGTACAAGTTATCGACTTATTGTTGGACAGGTGAAAATGATTGACACGTTGAATGACAGTAATAACACTCACGTCAGTAATTAAAGCGTGCATAATTTTGTTTACCTTTCAATTTATTTGGCAGAGCTATTTCCGTTCCCCCACTCCATGACATTGACGTACAAATTCCCACAGGGCGGTGGTTGTTGCACACACTTCTAATATGCTCACCAAACTGCGCGTTATAGTTCAATTACCAATGTTAAATAATATTCGCAGTCTAAATGTTTGCACGCACCAACGTTCCCACGTTGAGGAATTTAAATTTCTTCGTTAAAATTACCTATCATTAACACTATCAAGGTTTTTATTTGTAATTTTATATTTTGTATTATATAAAAAAAGAAAATACATGAAAGTAAATAATAAAATGTATTCACTTGTAAAACCACATCCCCCTTTCAGGTACTCAAACATTATATATACAAGGACAAATATTGGGTTAAAAAGTTAAGTTTTAAATTTGGTATTTATATATTGCGGTCAAACAAAACATTATTTTATTACATTATAATACAAATAAATCAAAATTTACTGACTATAATAACATAATGTGAATAAAAAAAGTTTATGTAGTAATTAAGTAAGGTCAACCAAGTCAATACTCGGGGTTAGGTTTGAAAGTGGGACGATAGCGTATCAAATCACGCGGAATTTTACACTATGAGCCACCGATGTGAGCACCAACTCGGCTTGTTCTCCAGGTTCTCCGCTCTTTGGGCCCGAGTGCGGGACTAATTGTTACAATCAGGACGGTTAATTGTACGGCGTGGTTCCCTAGAAAGCTGAGACGCCTGCTTGGTGTTGGTTTGCCAAGGAAGTTCGATTGTTTATATAAAGTAGTTACTTACGGAAATGGACCGAGACAGAAAATTAGACCGTACATTTTTACATCGACATTTCAATGAGTTAAAAAAAATAAATAATTATAAGATGCCTCAAAAATTACAAGAGTATTGCTGCAATATAATTAATTTCATTTTAACTTTCAAATGATAATTTAAGTATTATTTTGTAAAGAAATTTGTAATACTATAATATTAATTTATTATACTAAACTACATATATAATAAAAAAATATATTGCGTTTTGTAATGATGACTATACTAAATTGAAAAGCGATTGAAATTTAAGTGATTTGAAATAAAAGAGTGTCCTTGAAATGAAAGATGCATGTAAACCGCGGAAATCCATCATCTGCTTTAGCTCATTAGGATAGACCTCGTAATAAACCACACCATCTGAATGTGGCACTTTCACTTGAATGACCGTACCGTGATCTTGGTATTAACTTCATTCATTAATATGATTATTATGTAATCTTTATTTCCAAGTTTCCACATATTACATAATAAGTAAAATATTAACTCGACTTCATTGTTGGTAAGTATGTTAGAAGTTCTGCCTGTCATTCAAAATGTTATATCTTCATAAATTATGTTTCAGCTTAGTAAGGTTCTTGAAATGAGAACCAACAAGCTTGAAATTCTGTCTGTGTAATATCAAGTTCGGATTTCAAATAAAACCCTCGGATCAAAAAGTAACTGTATATACAAAAATTACAATATTGATCTATTTTTAGTCCTCCGGTATATTTTTTTTAAATACAGGATTTTACATCACCGTAATCTTTCCTCAATCAGAGATTATCATTGTCACATTACCGCAACGTAATAACATAATTTTTATTTACATAATATATTGCATAACATGCATGTTTGATTCTCTGAAATGTTTTACATATACATTGACTTCTACGAGTATAAAGCATGCCGCTGCCATTTCCCCAGAATCATGTATGTCAGACTGATTGATATGTTTATTGCATTAAGTGTAGACAAGTGACGCATGTCGAGCACCACAAGGAAACGGGAATATCAATATGTCGCCTTGGATACACAAGAAAGTTTTACAAGATGAATAATGTTTGGTTGAAAAACTATCTAGAACAAAAGAAACGTATTATATCAATTATATAATATGTTTCAATTTTATTGCATTATGTAAATGCAGTATATTCATCACTTATAAAAAGAGTGGACAGATAATTTTGAAAATATTTGATTTTATTACTATAGATATAATGAAATTGTTAAAACTATAGAGCATACTTTCTATACCTTATCAAATTAGGCATGATAATTTCCCGATTACTGTATGCATCGTTACATGAGGGATTATACAGAAGTTATTTTAAGATAGTTATAGGACCGAGACGATATCGTGATAAGCTAAAAAGGATACCGATAATATTTTCACCTTGCAAATAACAGTAATTTTCTTTCCTTTGTTTTGCTTATTACTGCAGTATGATTATATATAGAGAGGATGAGCCCACTGCCGTCTATCAGAGGTTAATTAGTAGACAAAGCAATTGTCAGGTAGGAACGGTATCAGTCGTCGCGGTCCAGTGCTCACTGCAGACAAGATATATTGACTCATGCAGGTCACGGGATCACGGCTGTACCGCTACCAAAGATCGCACGCCGTGTTTGAGGACCGTAGAAACATAAACTTGCTGCTAGCGGCTTTTGAGGATGAACCTTAGCGAATCGATAAAATTTGAGAAGAATTTCTAACTATTATTAAAAGAAAGTGTGAAATTTTTAGGTAAAGACATTAAATACATGATGCAGATAAGATTTAAATATACAGGCACGGTCAAAATGATGAAAAATGCAGTTTAGAAATTTGTTGTGAAGGAGAGAATATTATCTCATTTTTATAATAAATTAAACATTTTTTTAAAGTAAGTATTATAGCAATGCTCGTTTTTTAATGAATTTGCTGCGGCTATAATACAATTTTAACGTGTAATTTTATAGCAAAATTTCCATTTTTTATGTTATTTATATTTTATTGAATGAAACTAACAAGTTGTATATTGAACTCACTTTCCTAAGCATATTTAATATGTGATTGCACTACTTACTACATTTGATAACAAGCAGAGATTGTGCTCTCGTGTTATTTATATGCAAAGTGGAGATCTCTTGATGATTACTATTTACATTACTTACTGTTTAATTACACCAGCACGCTGGATTGTTATTGTTTGTAATTAAAATCACGCACAGAGAATAGTGCTTATTAATTACAAATCTTATCGTCGATTTAACATCGTGAGTAAGCTTTTGTAATAAGAATAATAAGTATATAATAAGAAACCATGCATACTTCCGTAGTTGATGATGCGAATCAAGTTGAAGATCATTTTAAAACATCGATTGTCTTTCAAATGAAAATCAGGCCTGACTTCCGGTCTTCTCGATTTGACATGCATCAATTCAATTTCAGTTTTTAAATTTACAAAATTTTGTGTATTTGTTTCACATGAATTTACATTGCATGTAATTAGAATTTGAGAAAATAACTTTATTTTATTTTTTATTTCACATAATTACAATTTACAACATTGTTTTCATGTTAATTTACATATTACAACAGTGCCATTTGCTGTGTTTTCATGTTATTAATTTCTACCCTAAGAAATATTGGACAAAATATATAAAGCTATATTTATAATTTAACTGCATTTGTTAAAAAAGAATGCATTTTTTTTATTGCAGAAATTATTAAAGTTGTACCAAATTATGCTACTCTATTTTTTTTTTTTAGAGGCCAGGAATTATTGGTAAAAAGTTATTCAATGTTCACAGGTTTGAACCCACGCCCCTTTTAGGTCTTATCCTTTTATTAAAAAGTGACGCCTCTCTCTGCATGTAATTTCAATATTTTTAAAAATATAGTTTCTGGGCTCTAAAAAGATTTGAAAAAAAAAAAAAAAAAAAAGAGTAGCATAATTTGATACCCAATTTTCATTTCTTCAATAAAAATTTCACGCAGGTTTTCCATTGGAAATCTGATTGTTTTTCTATCAGTAAGCACGCTATTGGTATTATTACCGGCGTCCATAACTGTGCACATGGTCCTGCGGTTACCGTTCATTCGGGGTGATTACTGTGTGCCGTTCTCCGCTATCATTAGGTCCGCGTGCAATTGCGATCGTTACAAGTAGAGGTCACCAGGGTCAAATTCCTCTCGATGTAATCTCGAGACTTTTTGTAACAAATGACCCAGCACATCGCTGGGAAATATTAAAGTAATATTATTGTAATTGTTTTTGTTTTTTATCAGCTTAATTATTTTTAAATTAATGGTGAAGCAATTTAGATTGTATAAAGATTATTTTTTTATATCTGCATAAGTAATTTACTTATGACATAAGTAAATTAGTATTTTAAATATATTACTTATATAACGTATATATATAGTATATACACATATATAATAACCATATAAACTTACATACAGTTTTTAATTGCATTAAAAATATTAATTCATTTAATTGTAAAATGAAAGAAAAAATCTCATGCACACTTTTGTTTATATTTATTTTGCATGGAAAAATTCTCCATATAGTTTTACATTTAACGGAATGAACTCCACATTAAATATAATTAATGCGGTTTATTCTGTCAGCTAGAATCCAGTATAGTTATTCTAGACTTGTGCTTTATTGCCATTCATGGTCTCCATTCATTGATGCTCGGTAGAACACTCATTACATCTCCAAATGTTGTTATTACTTGACCCCGGTAATGTCAAGATGTCACGAGTGAGTCACTCGCAGCGTGCGCGGAATAAAACTTAACATGGCTGAGTGATATTGATGTTTCCGGTGAATATGTAAATCTTGTGTTACGGAAACACGCAACGAGATGGCACTTACCAAATGTACACTGGAAGCAAGAACTCAAGTTTAAAAAATACTCATTTAACGATGAAGTCATCATTTTTACAACACTTTCGGTGCATAATTTTTATCATTTAAAAATCAGATTAAAATGGTTTGCGATAAATTTTCTCTTCAATATCAGGTATACAAATTCGATCTAGTTTTTGAGTTATGAATTTTTAAAGTTGACTAATTTAACATGGGAGTTCCATTTCTCCATGTTAAAGTAGTCAACTTTAAAAATTCATAACTCAAAAACTAGATCGAATTTGTATACCTGATATTTTAGCTACTGATAGGGGGTGTAGAGGAGAACATTTTAATTTTTTTTCAGAATTTTTGTGTGAGGGATTTTTTTTAACATTGGTGGCGTTACCTTACCCTTAAATTTATGTTATTATTTTTTACAAGCTTGGTCACAATTCTCAAACATTAGTTTTTCATTGGGTTGACTATATTTATATTACAAAGTCGTGCATTGCCTGCACTATATATATTACAACAGCAGGAGACTTCCTTATGTAATTGTTAAATTAAAATCCTCCTACGTGTTGTTTGTTAAGCCCCTCTTGTGATACGAGATCTGGACTTTTATCCCCGTGGTGCATTGTCTCGTCTTGATTGATATTGTCTCTCTTATAAAAGCTAACGCTGCTCGAGTCTTTAAAGGTCATTTTCCTATTATTTTTATTACATTTTAGAATATAACGTTATTATATTCAGTATCTTCCTCGTATGTATAGCCAAGATTTGTGACCTTCATCCAGTTTAACAATTATAGCGGGCCATGGGCCCACGGGCTTTTGTTATACTAGCCTCTTCTATGTAAGAAATAAATTACCTTTTGGCGTACGGTAGGAGGAATTAGATTGTAATCAAATAAAATTTTGTTAACTATCTCTTAATGATTTTTTACTATGGTACCTGCAAGGTTACGTGTTTAAACATTGTTATGAAATATTTTAAATATAGGAAGTGTATTAATAGGATTGAATTTATTATTATTATTATTATTTAATCATGATGGAAAGTTTTAAATTAAAAGATGAACTGATATTAAAATATACAGTACTTGTAGAGTCATGTTTCTTATTGTTCATAGAGGTTTATGTTATTGTTATTTATTGTAATTCGTGACTCAAATGACTGCAACATAATTGTAACAATAATAATTTATAATTTGTAACTACACTGCGTGTCACATTTAATTAGGTTTTCATCGTGTTTGTTATGTCCTCGGTCATTGGTTGACTGTGTTTACAACAACTGACTCAAAACACAAGCTGAATATTTCCGAGCGTCTCCGACCATAACCAAATATTCGACAGTGTAGCAAAATAATTTCGTGTCTTATTTTTTTCCAAATTCAAATATTTATTTTTATTCAGTAATGGAATTCTGTTAAAATATTCCCTAAATAACTAAATTCTAGTGTAAAAAAACCTAACGAACTCAAATGAGTATATTAAGAACTAATTAATTGATAATTCAATGAAAGCATATAATCCATTTTACCGCAGACGCACTGGAAGCGCTGGCCGCACGTCCGTGTGATCGCGAGTATTGAATTAGTGCAGCTCGTTGGCATGGTGGTCACGTGCCAACTAGACAACAGGTCCGATCGAGACTCCCGCCGGGGGCTCCTCCACTCAAAACTGGCTCGAACACATCCAGGACAAAAGCTCAATGCCCTTGCAAGCAAACAAATTGATCGGTTTTAAATCAGATTCTAACATCAATATTTTATAGTGACGAGGAATGAATTTATTGTAATGATAATAAAATTGTAATTTTAGTTTACACGAATGTGACACTGACAACTCATACCGAAAAACATGCATACAGTGACTTGCATAGTAGCCTCCCCACCTCCCTTCTCATTCCGAAATTGTTCCATTTGGGCAGGTCTCATCCTCCCAAAACAGATTCTCCTATTTTGTGTGGCTTCTCAACTGAAACTATTATTTTTCTAAATATTCATAATTATATTTTTTAAAGTATGTTGAAACAATTAATATTATTTATTCTTGCTCTTTATTTTTTGAAGTACTGTTTAAACAGTTAATGTTATTTATTCTTGCACTAATAGGTCTGTTCTATAACTGAAACTGGTATTACAGTGTACTGTACAACTTTTCTGTTTTTACATACAATATATTTCCTTATATATAAGAAATTTTCATCTCCATAAAAATAAGTAGAATTGCAGTTTTCTTGTAAAAAGAGTGCGCAATAAATAGAAAAATTGTGTCTTGTAATACCAGCTTACTGAAACCCTATTTTTTTATGAACCCATGTTTTATTTTTTATTATATTATAAAACCTGTATAATTATCATTATACAATTCTGGTTATGATTATCAATGGTAATGTTCACAGTTATTGTGTGGTTAAATTATCCTATATAAAAAAAAAATATCTGGGGTTAAGAACACGCTTTGATATTCGTTGAAATGTAGATGATCTCTCTCACATGCTTTAACAATTTTATTACACATCCATCTCGAAAACACGCTACAAAGTTACATTCCGATTCTCTCAAACATTTTTCTGTTCCACTGACAATTTTCCTTATTATTATATTTTATCATTTCTCCGAATACTTCAAAATATATATTATATCGTTTGTAGATTTATGTCAGTCAGGTTTTATTGCTATTGAAAGTTTGGTCCACCTGTTACCATGGTGATTTGATCTCGAGCATCTCTCAATATGTGCAGTCACTGTATATACAAGACCAGCAAAAGTGCATGCAATCATAGACCACTCTCATTTTTTAATGCAACTTTCACATGTTATTTTATATAAAACTTCTTGAGTGAATGGTCACGAATATTGTTATAAAAGCTATAATTTTATATTATATTTATTTTCTAATTTAATTTATTCTTTATATATATAAGAGATGGACAACGCAGACTATACAGTTAAAGATATGTTGAAAATAACATGAATTTTTATGATAGTTAAAGATCTATAATTTTAAAATTTATTAATTGTAATAATATACTGCGTGAGTTTGTATTGTGTAGGTTTATTTTTTTGAATGTTGGTTGCGTGTGTTTTATTATTATACTGTTGTCTTCTTGAATCTTGACTGCCAATTTATGTCTTTTTAGTTTCACAAGATTTCTAACTCTGTTAGCTCAATTATCATGCGTGTGAGAGATTAACTTACTGTGTCTACTAGTAGTATCGAAAATTACATGTGAAGATCCGTGCCATGTAGAAAACTTTAATTCACTTAATGAAATCTGTAAAAAAAATATATAATATATCGTCTGTCAATTCTCATTACTGTCGTCGCCAAAAGTCGGGACACCTGGACTTTGCAATTTTACTGTGCACTACCGAAAAATCGCAAAATTTAGAAAAAAATATTGCATTAAACCGGCAAGCCTCCTCTATAACTTAAAAAATATAACGGGCCGATTATTTGCAAAGCTAATTTGTTATAATTAAGGAAGTGACGCAATCTACCTAAAAAAATGACTTTTTCACGAGATGCCCGTCCTTGCGCTCTTGTATAAAATAGAGTTATGCAGGTAGCGCTTTCATTTATTTTTTTCCTAATAGCCAAATACTTCAAGATGTGAAATCAATTTTTAATTTAAAAAAATTAATTATTCCCTAATTACAATTAAATCAAACGCAAAATTAAACTCTAGTTTTGCAATTTTGAAGCTACACGCTCGAAAAAAATATCATTATACACAGAAAAAAAATTAAAAATTTTTGGTGGTCGTCGATTTTTTATAAATTTTTAATTTGTTTTTACATAAATTAATGATGAAATTACCATCTTTCAGGAATCTGCTGGGTTGCCATATTCTAACTTTTGCTTGGAGTGGCCTTATTCAGTAGAAAAATAGCAAAGTTGATTGACAGGCCATAAAAGATAATAACAATGAGGGTCGTTCTCTCTTCAAAGGCGGTGTTCTACTGTATTGTGTCTTGCAGCAAGCAAGGGTTGTTATTTTAACATTCCAGGTAGAATTGAAATTGCATCATAGTTCGATGATCTCGATTGTTTATTGAAACTCTCTTTAATGTGCATGATGATGAAGTGGTTGAATTTAAAATTAAATATGAATAATATATCTTTTTTAATCAAAATTCTAGCTGCATTTTTGAGCTTATTACGAGATTTTTGTAAGTAATTAAAAGTTCATTATAATCACTAATAATTAAGCTAGAAATATGATTAAAACACTCAAATAGATGCTGAATTCATTTTAAACACAATCATGTCAACTTTAGTTGCGTGTTTCTCCATCTTAATGATATATAACTGGCTTAGCTGAAACAATAGTGATCAGCCTCGGGCAAAGAGACCCTCATATAAAAAGCTTTTTGTACACAGCAAAGCTACTGTCCATAAACTTAGGAAGTTTATGCTACTGTCACGGCCGGGCATTATATTTCCGTATTCAGCAGCTGAAACCTGGCAACGCTGCTCTTAATTAAAATGTAAACATTGATTAATATACAAATTATAAAAAATCGGCAACCACCAAAAATTTTTGATTTTTTTTCTGTGTATAATGATATTTTTTTCGAGCGTGTAGCTTCAAAATTGCAAAACTAGAGTTTAATTTTGCGTTTGGTTTAATTGTAATTAGGGAATAATTAATTTTTTTACATTAAAAATTGATTTCACATCTTGAAGTATTTGGCTATTAGGAAAAAAATAAATCAAAGCGCTACCTGCATAACTCTATTTTATACAAGAGCGCAAAGACGGGCATCTCGTGAAAAAGTCATTTTTTTGGGTAGGTTGCGTCACTTCCTTAATTATAACAAATTAACTTTGCAATTAATCGGCCCGTTATATTTTTTAAGTTATAGAGGAGGCTTGCTGGTTTAATGCAATATTTTTTTCTAAATTTTGCTATTTTTCTGTAGTGCACAGTAAAATTGCAAAGTCCAGGTGTCCCGACTTTTGGCGACGACAGTAGTTCCGTTTGTTTTCACGTTATTGTACTCAACTATACAAGTTAATCATATTATTATTATGATTTATATTCATATAACTGATTACTTTTACATAACAATAATCATACACTATTTTTTTGTTTGTTTTATTACACATTATACTATACAATGAAATCTAATTATATAATACTGTACAAATAAACGTGTAATTTGCAATGTGATTTACTCATGTAAATGAACAATAATATTTTTTGTCTTCTATTTTTTTATGCATGTGTACGAGTGAAAGTGATTTTTGCAGCGTCAGCACTCCGAGATATTTATTATTGCATGCTGAGCGGGCAGTCCATTGTTGGTATTGTTGTGTGCTCATCAGCTGATCAACCCATATGGTGCGGTGATTTACCGAATAAAGTGCCAATTAGTCCGCAGCAGTGAAGACGTATTGACAGTTCTTAAAAATCACATTATCATCTTGAGGAGCTTTTAAGTTTTTGTTTTTCTTAGAATGGATTTATTGAAATGTGACGATACTTTTTGTATTTGAAATATTTTTATTTTATTATTTTTTTATATTGTAATAAAAACTGCTGAGTTAAGCTAAATTATGTTCTAAAAATATTATCTATAATACAAAATCTTTAAAGATTCTATACAGGTCATTTAAATGTTTAAAGAATATTATGAATTTATTTTTATAACAAGATTCAAGGACTATTATAGACAAGTTTATTTTTATATATTATTATTATACTTTCATTGTTCGCTTTATGATTTTAAAATTAATCAAACTATATCGATGAAATGAAATGCAGCGATTCTTTTCTTAATTCAAATTTTAATACCGTGATAATCATTTGGTGAAATTTATAGCTCCATGCATATATCCAAGCATGCGTTTTTTTTTTTTTTTTTTTTTTTTCTTCTTGAGCCATGAATACATCGAGCATTTTGTGCGAAATGTCTTAATTTTATAATATAAAAACAAAGCTCGTATAAATTAAAGTTTAATTTTTTTGCTTACATGCAAGGTTTACAGACAAATTTAATAATAATTTCATAGTTTACTGATTTTATTAAAATTTGGGGAGGAAGAGAGTGGGGGACGTTTTCAGTTTGCGATCTTGGCAAACAAATGAGAGAAATTTGGTTGTTGAAGTTCAGCCCCACTCAGGATGTGGCCACACTGATTTCCTTCGTCTTGTCAACATTATGCAATAAATTTCCGAGAGGACGTTCGCGCCACCAGGAGGTTGCATTGTGGGCCAGAGACGCAATCCGACCATGAAAACATATATATTTAATATTATAATGATAAAAGTATTAATTATTATTATTATTATTTAGCTTTTTGAATACATTTTTTTCCAACTTCTTCTTTTTAATAAGTGGGAATTGATATACAGTTTTTCACGTAGTCACAGGATTTGTTGTTTATAAGTATATACCGTTAATCACTGCACTTAATATAGTATTCAGTTATCATGCACTTATATTTAATTACACTTAATCACTTGCACTTAAACAGACTGCTATATAATACACCACTCTGACAATAACAGTATAACCTCCACATTGCCACGCGCCATAGAAGATGCAGCTTAGTAGGGGATGCACAGCCTCCCGAGATGACAGATCTGCAGCATCCTTTGAGATCTGGAGCATCCCCCAAAGATCCGGAGTTTGCACAACTCTTGGGGTGGAGTATCCATCTGTCTCTGCCAAAATTACAGAGGCTATTTTCCCTTTAGTTCGTATAAAGTGTTATGAGAATTGTGTGCAAGCTAATTTACTTTATTACATCGTCTATAGTAGTTTCGAAAACTCAATTTAAAATTGACATTAATTATTTAACATATAATAAAACAATCAAGAAATGTAATCTGACTGTATAAGTTTTATTTCTGTAAATAATGGTCTTTACAAATTTTATGTTTTATTTATTATTTTATTGGACAATAAAAAGTTTGCGTCTCATTTCCAATTAATCCCTGGGTGAAGTTGGCACGACTGGGGTTGCTTTATGACTTGGCCTGGCGCCTGAAGTTGCCTTGGCGCCGGCGAGGGTACGAACTAAGCGCCACAGTAATTGAAACTTAAGCCTACGTACTCTCGTGAACCAAGTGAACGAATGAGACTTTGTATAAGCATGAGTATTTTTTTTTTTTAACATAAAGGGTAGTCTGTGGGGTATGAGTCAGACGAAATATTGAATTAGAGAGCGTTCGTTATCTGTAATTTTGGTCAATAATTTTTGTATGGTTCCAATTTCCAATAAGCTCTGCTAATTTAAGCTGCATAAGAGTACTATGGCAGCCACTTTTAGGAAAATGAGAGGAAAGTGCATGCAGCAATGTAAACATTGTAATGTAAACAACATGCTCTTTCCTCGTTTATGTCAATTCCGGAAGTGCGTGAAATTTTAAGGAATATATATAGGAGAAATATATTATAAGATTATGTAATTTGTAATATCTCATGCAAAATTCAATATTTTACATACTACTATCGGAACCAAAAAGGTGTGCCCCTCTCCTTATGGGAGTTATATGCTATTCAGGGGCACACCTTTTTGGTTCCGATAGTAGCTATGTAGCTATGATGCCCAAATCTTCTTACAAATTGCAAGGCGTTATGAAATCTTTTGAGACGTATATCTGACGTGTTGTGTGATGACCTTTGACTCGAGATGCTACTACTTGCTTATCATAAATCCTAAGAGGTTTTCATATCCTTAATTACCTTTGTAATAGTGAAAATTATTAAATGTAAAAATGATTATTTTATAATTAATTACTTTTTTTAAAAAAAAATATTCTAAATCAAGTTTTATAATCTTTTATGAGCCATAAAATAATTTTTTAATTAAAAATTAATTTTTTAAATCATTTTTTACATGTAATTATAATGTTGATGAGTATTTAAATTATAAATTCCGGTAGTGACTTCAATAATTAGCGATGTACAGTACGGTATGCTGTAACAACGTGATGTAGCGGGCTTGGATGTCGCCCACTGGTGCTCGGCGTGCGGACATTTAGGGTCATGTAGTCGACCCGCTGGCTGGTCTGCTGCTGACCACTGGACCCCTCAGCCAATAAGGAGAGGGAGATTTACGGAGCTGATGGGAATTACATTTGATCATGTTTCACCTTGTCTACGATTTTTAACTGATCTCTACTGCTTTGGAAATTTATACTTTTATCCAGACTGCTTTATTTATATACCTCGTGAGGCCCTGGTGTCATCACTGTACCCTATAAAATTTCATAGTTTCTAATTATTTTTACGTTATAATATAATCAAATTAATGATGCCTATACTTTAAACTACATGGTGTGCTGTGCATGTATGTAACAATTCCGTTCTGAGATGTAGAAATTACTGTATCTATAATGTATTCATTTATAAAGTTATTTACAACTTATTATTTTCTCATCATATTATTTACATTTATTTTCTCATTCAGAAAGTAATGACAGTAGAAAGAGAAACAAAGTTTGAAACCTCAACTTTTCTTCTTACATACTAAAGAATTCTCATTGTATTATAGTGGTACATAATGTAAGTATACAGTAGCCCGCAGTGCACAGTATTAAATCTCCTCTTTGCTGTGCAGTAAGTAAGAATTATTTGCTTGCATGCTCGGCGTAATTGGTAGCAAGCAGGCGGCTGCAGTTAGACGTTAACCTGCGGTCTTGATGCCCTTTACTGTCCAGAAGGACTTCTGAGAAACCTCGTACGGCTTATTGTATACCAACCTTTGGTGCGTTTACAGTTTTATGATCACAGCAATGTCAATTATTGTCTTAACTTATTATTGTCTTCTTGTGATGGATACTTAATGCAGTTTCCAGGTATAATACTACTTTTAATTATACTTACATAAGTTTGATTACTATCTGAAACACTTTCGATTTCGATACGACTTTCGCACGTCTCATCTGATGAGTTTTCTGTCACGGATGTGCAAATTTGTGTGGAATTTTAAGTAGTTTTTAATTGTAATTAATTCTTAAAATATAAAGATGATTTCCACACTAATGATTTCATCTACAAATAAAAAGTATTATAAAGCAATTAAATAGAATTTTAATCGAAAGTCAGTTGCTGTAATCCAGTTTTTTTAACCACTCACTTATTAATTGGGCTCAAGTACATGGCAAAGAAGAAATGAAGTAATAATAATTTTTGGTTAATATCTTCAAGCACAATTTGATTTCTTATGGAGTCACTTTAACAAATTAATAATATCATTACCGAGTCATACAGGGGTGATAATTTGCTGTTGGTTTACAAATTAGTCCCCTCTGACATAGCAGCAGCTCGCGAGGAAGTCGAGCCAGGCACGGCCAGCTGGCTTCGTATTGTTTGAACTCCGCAAGCGGCCTGCTGGGGTATTGAATGGAAATAGGGATACAAAGAGGAGCATATTCGCAACTTTGTGTCGCAAATAATCAACCTCACGTATAAGTCAAGTTTGCGTACAACAGCGTGCAAAATTCAATAGATATTCTATTTATTATGAAAGACTAAGTTTTTAGTTATGTAAATTAATTAATAGATATTTCCTTCTTTTATGTTCACATTTTAATGATTTGTTTTTATTATAATTAATTTTAAAAAACTTTAAAAGAAAATAATAAAGTTAAAAATGTTTTTATTCTGACATGATACTTAATTATTTAAATTAATTACATTTCACAATAATTATATTTCTATAATTACTAATTAATGCATTGTATAGTATATATTTTTTTCTGCTCACAATGTATCAATATTTATTATTATTATTATTTCTTGTTGTTATTTCCTAAGATAATTAATTGTTGGGTAATATCTCGGACACGTTTCACTGCTCACTTAATTAATGGCACGCAATTAGTAGTACAAGCAGCGCCTGTCCGCACGCCAAGTTGCTACAACTGCGTGGGTGACACGATGACGTCACACTACTGTAACCTGTCTCTTGAAGAACGTATGTGGGTGATCGTTAAACTGCAGTCTTGGTACTGGGGAAGTCGGTGACACGCTGACGTGACAATATCTTAAGGAACATTAAATGTGCAGGGTGACACGGTGACACAGAGATGCTTCATTTCGTACTGCAGGTTGGTATTTCGAGCTCTGTGGGTGGACGAGAGAAAAGTTGCGACCACACGTAGGAAAAAGTAATTTGAACATTATTTGCAGTGAAAAACCTAAAATGTTTTTTTTTTTTTTTTTTTTTGTATGTTATACGCAATGTCAACCACACGTTTTACTTGACCTTGTCGGCTCTTTTAAGGATTTTTATGGTAAATGGACATTTTTGTACGTAACTTAACAAGTGGGTTAATGTTGTAGAGATTCATTATCAATTTGTAGATCCTCCAGTGTCCAGTGAGTCATGGTCAAAGGTATGTCAAAGGTGGGGTTCCAGACATTTTTATAGAATGTAACGAATGTACCATGGGACAAAATCTTCTAATATCAAAACAAATTAAAAACACAGAAATTTCTTTTTATTAATACAAAGAAAAGTCGCCGTAAATATTCAATGGGGAGATACTAGTTATATATAACTATTAATGAAAAATGATAATGACCATAATTTTTCATCAAAAATTCCTTCAAAAAAGTTTAAAAAATGTGCAAAAGATTAAAAAATAAACTCACAATCAGTATTGTTGTACAAAATGAAACATGTTACGAAATAAATTGCCAGTCTTCTAATTTCCTTCTTCTTTGCTTTATAAACGAGACACAATTAATAATTAATATAAAGAAGTTAGAAAATGTTGCCAAATTGAGAATTTATTTTTTTTTTGCGGGTACCTGTACAGTACTGGCAACTATAACGACCAGGGCTGGAGTATATGCAGGTGACGTCACAAGCTCTGGGGGGTGCATTATCACAAAACCTTTTCAATCCTTTATACATATGTCGACAAGCTTTTGTATAAGATATTCTCACAGAGTAGGAAAAAAAAATTATTACATGCAAGTACTTCTTTCATGCATGCTATTAAAATATAAATTACTGTGGCGAGGAGAGCACTTGGTGGCGAGCGTTCTTTCAGATCTCGAGGGTTGTGATGCCGGACAAAGGGGGCACTTGACTCCGCGCAATTTCACACGTTATGTTACGTCTGCAGACAAGTCGATACTTTTTATCTGTGATGATTGCTTCGTCGTCGTCAATACTCTGCAATGAATTTTATTATGGAATATGAATTTGTATTGAAAGTGTGTGACCCTACAACCTACCTACTTCTAAATACAGTATATTATAGTATAATATTATTATATGTGCATGCATGTTATTTACATAATATTTTATAAAAATTTTAATTAATATTCAAATTATTACATATTCATTTGCCATAAAAATAATACATCCATCAATTATACATATTATTATTTATTTAATGCGATCAAAGAGATAAAAATTTGTGATTTTGCTTCTTAAATGTACTTTACAATTACATATTTCACATAAAAATGCCGAGAATGCACGCTTTTCTTATAATTAATAAAATGGAGTTCAATGTGAGAACTCTTGGAAACCCACTGAATCAACACCTCTGCTTAAATACGGAAGATCGAGCCCATAATGCATGAACTCGAGTGATTAATATTGAATTATATACACCAATCACGTAGTCAAAAAGATACAAAGTCGAATATAATTTAAAGTTCATAATAACAACAGACACGTGTATCTGTATATAATTTAGGGCATTAAAATTACTGCTAACAATTATTTCAGCATCCATCTTAGAACGCTGACGATGCGTGCACAGTCCGGGGCGAGGTCTCTCCGCACTGCCCACTCCTCCTCGCTACCAGCCCGCGCCCCGGGCCGTGTGACCCACAACAAATTATATTTATATTATACGACGCTACTTTGCAGTCCCGGGCCCCACTGGGGTGGACGGTAGCTTCAGTAGCAGCTCGCATGTCATTCCGAGAAGCAAATAAGACGGATGTGAAATAATAAAGAGGAGTATTCAATAGTACTACTCTGGTATAATTTATAATTTAAATAGAATCTTGTATATAATGTTTCATATAACGGGTTATAATAATACAATTCTTCCCTATAATATACAATATATTATAATATAATTTATACAATATATTAAAGAATTAAAAAACATATTTAATTTAAATCAGAAAAGAAAATTAGCTTTGTTGCTAAATCAAATATTTTAAATAGTAGTTTAGATAACAAGAATGTTAGCTAATGAATTAATGTTGTTGTTTTTTTGCTTATATTTTTTTTTTTTTTTTATAAAATTAATTATTCATACGATATAAAAAATTCTTGCAAGTCTTGCATACTGCGCCATCTCTTATCGGGTGGTTGAAGCTTTATTGGCGCGGGCGCACGAGGGCATGACGGCGCGAGGGAGAGAAAGGACCGGTGTCTGACAGACAGTGTGGCGTGTGGTACTGGCTGCGAGACAGCGTGCATCAGCACGGGGCTTCCTGCACGCCGCGACACGTAATCTACACCAAGTCAGTGTGAAACACCAAGAACGAGGTACCAAAGTCTGCAGGACGGTCCTTGCAGCTTCAAGAACTCGAAGGCAACTTTTAACTTTTCATATTGGTGACTAACAACCTTGTGACGTTTGACCTTTGGTGACCATTGTCAAGTAACTTGTGCTGGAGAGAATTTTTCCACCCCGAGGTACCCGAGGTACCTTGAGTACCTAGCGAGAGGTACCGTAATTACCTAGCGAGAGGTACCGTAAGTACCTAGCGATCAGAGCGGCGGATCTCGAGAGTATCTCCCAGCGTCAGAGCTAAGTTTAGAACAATTGCTCCCCGCGGTTCTCCAGAGGTGAGGCTGTCGTTGCTGCAGTTTGCCTTCAGCTCGCTGCACAATGCGCACTCGTCCCTAGTGGATTGGGACATCATGAAAAGGCGACGAAGGAAGGGGTGAGTCACTTCTCCATGGACCAAAGATGCTGCTGCATCTTGTTCTCCGTTCATGTATAATTAAAAATTAAGTTCTGTTATATATTATATATTAAAAAAAAAATAGCGCATTGTTATCATTCACGAGAATAAATTTAAGCTTTACATATGAATTTTGTATGAAAGAGGTATTGTATAGCTCAATATGGAGCTGAATGTAATATAAGCTAATTTCGTAAACTTGATACATCAGGTATATATACGAGATGTCCGTTGGGAGTCAAGCTACTGTACGATACTGAAACTTAATTTTATCATTAAACTTCATTTTATATGTTCTTATATCAAAAATTTAATATTTCAACACATAAATTTGAATACTGCTATAATTATTTATTTATAAATTAGGTCCATTTATTTTATAACATGATTATTACGTATAACCTGTCTGTAGATTTTCTCTGCACTGAATTCACCTTTTTTTCTGTGAGTTGGAACTGATGCTTGAATAATTGACACAGTCTCAGGTACCTTGTTATGCACGATCAATAGAAATAAGTTGGGAGTCAATAATACGAGCAAAATTGTTACTGGGAATTTTGTTGTGAACTTATACAATGATGCACACTGAGGGAAATCCAACCGAATTTACCAAGTCTTCTAGAATTCTACCCAAGTTCTCTCTACGATTTGTCAATAAATTTTTTGTTGTTATGACTGCGAACAGCAAGATTTTTACCTTCCCTGATTTCTAGCTGCTCTAAAATACAACGAAAAACAACACTGAATTTTGGAGCAACTTTTACAAGCATCGATCAGTCTCATGTTCATTCGATATATGAAGCTGAACGTTCACCATGACTCCATCTATTATAAGGGATGACGCCCATAGCGAGAGCACAGAGGAGTAGCGTTTGGCCTTTTCAGAATTGTACAGTAAAGTGCATAAAAAAGAGCATCCAAATGAAACACGCATGTAAGAATCGTTCATTATTTTCTACATGATTTTACAATTTGGATTGCATTTTTTCGTCATAATATACACTTCAATTCCGAATGCAACCTGAAACCTTTTACTCTACGTTTTTTTTTTTTCATCTTAATATTAATATATATCGAATAAAATTTAATGTAATGTAAAATTTAATGTCGAAGAATGATCACATGAAATTTCGGTTTTAAATTTTTTACTGTATATTTCATTCACTTGAAGAGGACTAGAGATATCACACTCACAAGGCTCCCCTCACTAATATGCAGTTGCAAGGAAACCGTTTGTATCTATTATAATGTACGCCAGGGAGTTTGCTTGCACTGTAGGAGATACATAGGTGCTAACGCACACGGGCTGTTTAGCTAAATTTATTATTAGCAACGTAAACAAGAGGATGTACAGCCTCCGTGTAGGTAAAACTGGAACTGGAGCAAGAGGAGGATTAATACCGTACACTGGAGTTCTTGAATGTTTCTCTTGCCGTCATATTATATAAATTGTTTGTTATTTAATTGAAATTTTTGTACTATAAATCATCAATTTTTTGTGATTTGTAAAATATCTAAAACATTAATTATAAAGAAACAGTATATTGAGTGATCAATTTTATTTTGTCTCCAGCAATTAGAAAAATTGAAATAGTTATTTTTTACGATACGTATATTATTGTATTCACTTAAATGTTGACATTTTATCATGTCATTAAATGGGGATGATAAAAAGCTCAATTAAGCTCTGTCTGTGGTTTATTGCCTCGACTCAGAGACAGCTGTGTTGCACTAAGACGAATGTTTGAACATTGTTGCAGCTCTCAATGTGAGCTACTGTTGCAGCCGTGCTTTATTCTTACCAGTTAAATTCCTGCAGGCTAACTTGACTTGAAGAAGTTTTTTTTTATATGAATGAAGGAATTTTGTAAAAACTCATTAATTATTTATCTAAAAGCTTTATTGTTCATTTTTTTCTCTTTCTTTTCTTCGTAAGTAATAAAAAAAAGACTTAGAAAACCTTCATATATTACATAATATAGAGGTAGATTTGTTTCAAATTGCAAAAGGTTTCCACTATACTACAGGAAATGGAATTGAAAATTATATTTTATTGTCAATTTTGTGTGCTATTGTACACAGCCGCAATTTCAGTTTTATAGCTTAAAGTAAAATGTATAGCCGTTATTTAATTCTAAAACCATAAGGGAAGTTCAATTATTTATAAGATAAATCTATAATTCCACTTAGCTATAAAATAAAATAATGTATATGCGACTTTAATTGAACTAACCAGCATTGTATATATGCTAAACGATAATTTAATGCAAAACGACGATTTTATATTTTATTAAACTTACTTTTCATATGGGTTGCAAAGTTTTTTAAGCTTTTATATGACGGTATACGTGCGGTTTTTGTTTTAAAGGCATACAGGCCTCAAAATACAAATTAGACAGTCACCAAGTGGGTTTAGAGTATATAATCAACATTCGCATCATTTTTTTCCACGCGTGATGCATCCGTGCGAAGTCGCAGTTCAAAGTAAGAAATTTAGTCCTTGATGACGTCACGAAGTCCTTGATGACGTCACAACTCAATGCTAATCGGTGCTAGCTGTGAGTTGTGACGTCAGCAAGGACTTTCTTTACAGCGCGACTTCGCACAGACGCACCGCGCGCAGGTAAAAATAATACGAATGTTGATTATAAACTTGAGCAACACTTAATGTCTGTCTAATTTGTAATTTGAGGCCTGTATACCTTTAAAATATTTTTGAAGCTTTGAACAAAATAATAATAATAATAATGAGAACATCAACCAACTTACAAAAAAAAATAATAATAATAAATAAAAAAAAAAATAAAAATAAATCGTCGTTCGCAATTCGAATTTTTCCGATGGTGCCTAAATGAAAAATGCCATATTGCCGCTACTACTTCATACACGTTCTGGGTGACGCACAAAGCGGCTCATCAGCGGGAAATCACGCGGCGGCAAATTGCAAGCGCGCTAACAAAACGTTTTGAGAAGTTCATTTTGAACAAAGGAACGGCGACGACGCGAAGATTTCCACCTCATTAGCGCACCCGAAGACTTCAATTTAAAACAGGAAGGCTCTTTATATACATAGAGCTTGTATCATCAACGTGCGTATATTGAACTTTTTCTCAACTTTAGCAGTGAAAGAGAAGCTTGTTAAATTTACGTTGAAATATGATAATATTTCTGAAAACAGTTGCTCTATAGTTCCATAAAATTTCAGTTATATATTATAATAATAATTTCTAAAAGTTATTCTCGGTCTGTTGCGCCCACGTACTTCTTACATATGCTGGACGTTATGCTTATCTAACTGGCATCTCTGTTTGATACAGAATTATGTTAATTGTCGCGCGTGCTGAGGAGATGTGCGAGCAAGCGTGCAGACTGGCACGTGAACGTCTGCCGTGTATACAGTTCAACAAATGTAAGGTTACCGCCGGAAGTAGTCGGAAGTGGAAGGATTTTAGCTGAACTATGGGCATGAAAAATCTAAGACATTGCAGATAGTTCAAAATCCCTAATATGAACCTCTGTGCCAAGTTTCAGGTCCAAAACTGAACTAGAATGTCCAGAAACCTTCCACTTCCAGCTACTTACATTTATTAAACTGTATGTAACACGTGTTGTCACTCCCTGTGGAGGGCTGGAGATTGCGATAAATAAGAAGAAATATAATTTTCATCGTGCCAGCACAGAGAGGAAACAATAAATATAGTTTGTAGCAATGGTGACTTTTTTTCACTGACTTTTTCCATGAAACGTTTTAATAATATCACCAATTATTTTTAGATGTCTGATGTTAAAACAAAAATACATTTTGTCTGCCAAGATTGATTGTTTTTTGTAAAATGATAAAATTTCCGTTAATTCTATTACATAAAAATATTGATAAAGCTGGGAAATTATACGATATTTTGTCAACAGTGAATTAGCTGTCATTTATTGCAAGCATGGAAAGTTCTATTTTCGTGGAAACATTATATCTTTTAATATAGATACAGAAGGATCTGAAGGATGAACAACATTGAATTTTGGCTTATATATTATTTATATTAAACAGTGTTGTGTAATAATGTGCCATGGTGCGTATATGGAATACGAATTCCATCAATATAACAACTTTTCGTTGGTAATTTATTGAAATTTATATAGTAAATTACATTCAATGACAGCATAATTAAGTACTTATTTTATGTGGATGATGTCCGGCAAGTGACGCGTGACGGCTCGTGGCATATTTGGGGACAGCAGAAGTTGGCCGGCGGAGCGAGACCGCAACACACGCCTCCTGTTGGCATGAATTTTACATAAGTCCGCACTCACCGTTGTGTTGCCATCACCTTGCATGCAAACTTAACCCTCTTTGTTGTTGTTGCTTTAATTAATTTTATACATTGAAGTAATTTATTCGTATGAAGTAAATTAAATTTTGTTTTATATCATATTAAATTAATTTTAAGGTTATGTATATTAACTTTATATGAGATATAATATTAAGTTTGTGATCATGTTCTTTGGTTTTAAATTGAAGAAAATTTGCATGTGAATGGAAATGAGAGAGGTAAAAGATTAATTGAATTAAAAAAAAATGAGAAATTTAGTTTTTATTTACAATTTAGAATGCAAAAGTTTCAGATTAGAAATTTATTTAATTATGTTGGTTAAGAAGTCAAGTTTATGGTAATTCTAAACAAAATTGCACTTGAATTCCTTATGTTACGCAAATTGGTGCCATAAAACCGGCAATAAAAAGGAAACAAATTTTATTTTTGGAAAGAAAAATCCAAGTCAGTTATAATATTATACTTTAAACAAAAAAATTATCCTATAATTATGTATAAATTATAAATTACAGCATAAAATAATGCAAGCATATAATAAAAAAAAATACGTCATAAATTAATTTATTTGCGGGCAATGCACTATATTTATTACATTTTCTCTGAATTCTCCGATGTCAAGTTTTTTTGATAGTGCAATAATTATGTCATTAAATGATTAAAACTATAATATACCCCATGCATATAATATTATCCATGATAGAATTAATGACATTTAAATTTTAAAATTAAAAGTGACTTTTATTGCGAGCTGAGTTACGTCATGTGTGAAATTTGAAAAGTGTGCAGCAATGCGGGGGTGGATCGTTTAACGATATTTAGCTGCTGAACCAACAAAGTCCATTTCCGATATTGCAGCACTCAACTGCCCCGAGGGGCGCCGACCGCCTGTTGCTCATTTAACTGTGGGGGTGGGGCGCGATCGGACCAGCCTGCAAATATTCTGTTCGAGACAAGTCGCTATACGTAGTGCTAACCAATATTTTTAAACAAGGGTAGTTTAAAAATCTGTGGGTGCTAACGAACCGCAGACCAAGTCAAAGTTGAAATTTATGTTTGAGTCAGATTAATTTGTAATTTTCTTCAAATTTATTTAATTCAAGATTGTAGTTGGTCTCTTAATTATATAATTTATATTTTACATATTTATATAATTGTGTGTATTTGAAGATTAAGATGAAATGGTATAATTAAATTTCATTACCTGCATATAAGGGCTTGGGATATTTTATTTTCTTGGCAAAATAGCTAAGACCATGCATACAACAGAGACGATAAAAAAGTTTTTACGATATATATTATTATTTCCATATTTTTATTTTTCCTTGAATAAAAATAAAATTTTACAATCCACAAACTGCCTTGGCAAAAGTTTTTCCCTTGTTAGGGTTATGGTCGAGTGTTTCGCTGTTTATGAACACAGCTCGACCTAATGGTATACAACATTATACTGTATATTTCAAAAGTATTGACCTCAGATAATATGAGAATACATGAAGCCTTGAAGGGTTTATACTATTAGAAGTAAAGTGTAGCATGGTCAACTTACAGGGTGAATTACCGTCCTGTGGTGCATATTGACGCCATGTGGCCTCGAGTAATGGTGCGTGGAGAAGAGTCATTAAAAACAAGCCTAAATAGCCAATATAAAAACCACACTCGGATCAGTGGAAAAAAGCACTAAACTGAAAGTGAAGTTAAAATTTTGCTCTGGTATCCACTCAGATAGCCAGGTAAATTGAATCAAAATTATGGTGATATCAAATGTATATAATCTAATTATACTGATGGATGATAACTTTTTTTGCCATCATTTTATCGAGAAAATTTATATGAGAATTGAATGAAGTGGTTCATTCTATTATCAAAAAAGTGGTAAATTGTGTTACTGAATGACAGCGGTTGTAAATTTTAATTGAGTTTCCGCACTTGAACGGACAATGAACAAAATCGCAAAATAATGAATTTCGTTTCAATTTTAATTGTAAATAAAGCAAAGAATTAATTCATTGAAGGAATGGAATTTATTTATACAGGAAAAAAAATATTTTTAAATAGTAATGGACTCAAATTAATTAAAAACTCTATTTTTAGCTCAAAATTTTAATCTTACAAAATTTAATTTTCCTTTCTCTAAATGAAGTCTGTGTGTCGAACCGTTAATGAAAGTCGCGGTGACGGAATTACAGTACAGCAAAGAAATTGATGAACTTTGCTGTTTGAACTCGCGCTGGGGCAGCTAGATCAGTTCCCACAGCTCTCGGTGTGAACCGTACGTCACTTCCGGTTCGTGATTCAGCCTGTTAATGACTCGGATCACGCCCAGGTTATAACGTGATCCAACTAACAAGATCACACTTGCTTATCATCGTAAGTGTTCACGATAGTCCCATCTTTGGAAACAGACAATTTATTCAAAATATTAAAAAGGTTGTGGAGAATATAATAAAAGTAATATGTTGCAACGAGAGAGAACAACAACTTTATTTTCCTGCAATTTCTTCAGGGTACATGGTTTTATGTTTCTTGGAGGTTTTGTTAACAAAAGACTTGTACTCCGCTAACTATTATATAGATCCGCGTTGTCTCGTCTTTACTTTACAAGAGTTGCTTGCATGGACGTTATATTACACCGAGGCTGCATTGCACTCCCTCATTACCCACCGCATGTAATTACAGCCACAAATTACACCAACCTTACAACAAGTACACTTAATTTTATACAATATAATGTAGACGAATTATTCATGATTTGAAGGTCTTTTTTTCCACCATGCATTTAATTAGTGCATAATTGATGCCATAGGAAGTAATATCAGAAAAACAATTTTAATTTATTATTTTTGTGATTTATTCAAAGTGTTAGTTTGCAGATAATATTGCAGCCCTTGTTAAATTTTGTACTTTAAATAATTAAAAATGTTAATCATACTGGTGCATAAAAGAGATGTGCTGTATATACGTGTATTGAATAATTTATAACTCATTTTTTAAACTGTACTTTTCATCCCATTTTAAAACGTATGTATTAAAATATATAATTTACTACTTTTTAATGCAACTCGTATGAAAATGAGTAGAAAAAAAATATCATAAAGAAGATGAACTATATAACAAACTTAATACAGAGATTCTGAACTTAATATGTGCTAACAAAACGATTGTTTTTGTTTGCATAAATCAACGTATATTCCTTATTGACTTGAATTGTGAATCAACGTGAACTTGTCTCCGTCCAATTAGTCTCCCCGTGTATTCCAGACCGTTAGTTTTATCGCCAACTTGCTGCTGCTGGTCAGCTCGTCCTTGGGCTCTGCAGGCCATATACCTTCGCGGGCAATAATAGGAGGAACGGGCACGCCCACTTGTCTAACAATCAAACTACAGTCACTCTGATTTTAATATACCTTCGGAAGTTACAAGGTTATAGCTGTGAACTTCCATTTCAAAACTGTGTAATTCAAGTCTTAGAAAGTTTCATCCTTGATATTTTTGCAGGATTTACATTTGTTGGTTTGAATGGGAACTTTAATATAATCCAACTATATAAGAGGTTATCGATTCAATCTAAACTCCCAAGATGTTGAAATGAATGTTGTTTATGTCAATCAAAGTTCCAGCTCGGGTTATAAACATTGTTGTAAAAATAATGTAGGCTTCCAAGGTCAATTATTGCGGTTACTTAAATAATAATTGAATATGAAGCAACTTTGAAAAAAAAAATTGTAGGTTGTATTTGTGAAATCAACATAGCGTGTATTAATTATCACGTTTTATCGTTGTTGTAGGATGGTCATATAATGATTTCAAGGTAAAATTTGAATTACATGCGGAATTGTTTTTTAATAAAAAAAAAGGTATAAATATGTATTGAAAGCAGAATTTATTTTACAATATTTACATATTTTATTGAATATTGAATTTATTTTTATTTACATTTACATATATAAGTAAATATTCCAAACATCATGCATGCCAACGAGTGAGGTATATCTGTTATAAATTAATAATCTACTTTATTAAAATTGCAGTTTTATGTAAATTGTCAATATCAGCAAATAATTTTATGTACAAAATAATATCATATAAAGTGATATTCTATTAACCATCGGATATTTTGTTTTATTAAATATGTGACTTACAATTTTGTTACAAAAGTCAAATCGGTTTTTTTATTGATTTTTTGATTGACTCAAAATACCTTTTTTTTTAGGAATCAGTTGGTTAAAATATTAAAGATACTATTAATAAATTTAATCATTATTTTTATCGGTTCCTTAGACTTGATGCAGAGGTCAATAGCATGATTAAATTTTTATACCCAGACGTCTTTAAATTTTAACTGTCTAATTAAAAAAAAATATAAACATTGCATTATTAATTATTCCTTCATATACTTCTCTCACTGCAGAGTATGTTGTCGGTTGTTGTTTACGGTAACGAGTGTGCCGGTGGTAATGTCGGCTTAATTAGGTCCTACACGGGGCCGGTAATGGCTCCCCCGGTACCGGACCGACGACAAGATGAATGGAGTTGTATGCAGACTGGATTGTGCCAAGTTCCAGACGGAGGTACCCGTAACAACGCAAACATCGAACCCTGGTCTATAACTGCACTTGAGAAACTCTCGGGGGACTTAAAATTTTTAAAATCTTTAAAATAAATATAGAGGTACGATGAAAAAAATTTGGCTCATCTCAAATTAAATATTAATAATATGATTTAGATTTCATCATGCTAAAAATATAATTAAATAAAAAATATGAGAAATAATTATCACTCGGTTCCAAGTAGTTTTGATAACTACAACTTTCAACAAGTTTTGTCCCAAGTATTTTCCTGTGAACGACATATTCTAAAGTTTGATCACGCTGTCTGATTCACGCCTCTATTTCCGAGTACTTGTGCCGATATTGTTAGGGCTTTTCCTTCCACCCCCGGGCCATGCAAAGTGCTAGAGAAACCGTTTTATTGATGTTCAGCCCCGAGCTACCGAACTGTAAGTTTTACTTTCCGCCGAGATGTACGGAGAGTTCTATCTGCACTCCGGGCTGTACAGTGACAAAGTTGATGACCGCTGTGAGAGCAAGCTACTAGTCTCCATTACACAAGTCTTGTCGGCTTTGTTAGGATAGAAATTATATTATAGGTTCAGAAGAAAGAGACATTGAAGATCTAATTATCTAGTGTCTTTGTAGAACTCGATGAAATTTACATTTTTCTGTTCACTTCAGTTACTGAAGACATTTCGTTGATTTAATTTCTGAATGTAAAGAGCTTTTTTTTTCTTTAATTAATTTTCCATCTGTACGTATTTTTTTATATTGCAACATCTTTTGATTACAACACGCTCAATGTCTGGATATGGACTTTAAAACAGCTGATGTACAACTCCAACTTGATCAATAGGTTGCGAATCTCCGGCAAAAGAAGTTGATGCACCTGACATGTGTACACAAAGGAGCTTGCGAGTGATGGAACGGTTTATATGTTATATAAAAAAATCTCCGTCAGTTTATTCTGAGAATCGGAAGAACTGGGTCACAGCAGCGAACTGGATTATGTATTGGCAACAATTAATCTGCCACCTGGGTTTCGTCGCAGCATTCCTCACACCTTCACTAGCAGTAAGGATGTGAGACTAATTAGACGTACATTATTCCACTTTATGAGTAATGTGGGTTTTATCCTTCGAAGAAATTTTTGGCTTTAACATTTTTATGATCTCGTATATCTGTTTTTGTTTTGTTTTTTACCTACTACATATAGAACATATATATTATGCGTATATTTATGGAATAAACACAATCATTGCTTTATTTCAAGATGTTTTTTTTTTTTTGTAATTAAAAAATATTAGAAATAAAATTTATATGAATATGTGCAATCAATATCATTCACTGTTTAATCAATTTGGCCATTTTACCCCTCATTTTTGCTATACATCAAATTAAATTATAATGTTTTTTTTTTTTATTTATTAACATGGCGCAAAATTACAAAATTTAATAATGAAAAGATGATGTTTTTTTAATTAAATATTCATAAGGTTAAAACAAAAATTTATATTGCATGATTATTAATTCTGCACATCGATGTTACGTTTTAAGTAAAATTTGTGATCTTGTTGTTATAAAGTGAGTGCTTTATATTCAGCCCAAGTAGTGACAACATCATGCAGCAGTACCAAACATTTCAAGTAACAGCTTGGTGGTGCAACCAACCTTACCTAATGCGCTTACTGACTCTTACATCTCGCAGTAAAATATTTTATCTCAAACTTTTTTTTTTATAACACTTTTTATATAATATGTTATATAAAGTTATATATTTTTATAAAAAGGTTTATATAAACTTTTGACTTTGTATCAAAAAGTTGGAAAATATTATATTTTAAATGAGGTTTTTACGCAAAGTTATGTTATACAATATTTTTTATTGCATGTTCATTAGCTTATAGTGTGTAGGTTGCTCATAACTTACCTCTCGGTGTATGATCGCCATGCTGCATGATCTTGCAGGCAGGTGTGAAATCAGCTCTGAGATTATTGTATACAGTGATACAAGCAGAGAGCAATAATAATAATATATCATACCTTATTGGAAAACTATATGAATGACTTTCAATTAAATTTATGTACATGACTTAACTTTCATTTCAATACACATAAATTATTATATTTTTTACACATTACTCTTTTTTTTCAATATTCATTATACATTTCAATCAAATGAATTCATTAACTTAAAATATTTTAATAATGTTGGTAAATGAGACATATGTTTTATTTTTTTCATGTCACTGATAATTTCTACTTGAAATAATGAAATGTTTATATTCTAATGATTAAATAAAAAATTATATCAATCTACTTAACATAAATAATTGTTGTTTTTGTATTCCATATTGGAATATTGTTGGTATTGAGTGTTTTTTTAATCAGGTCATGTAATACATCACAAATAAACCGGCGACATTACATCAGATGTGTCATTGAGAAGAAAATAAATACTTCGCTACTGCAGCGCCAACTGCAGCAGCGGTAAAATTTTGAACTAAACTTGAAACTCCAGCATTCCATGGGCTCTCAAGGAGCAATTTCGAGTGACAGCCAACAGCGTTAAAACACACATTGTTGAAAACTTAATTGTTGCTGCAAGTACAGTTAGCTGTGAGAGAGTAGTATTTATAGCAGCAATAATGAATCTCAAGTCATCGGAACAAGTAGTAAAGAGCATTACTTTGCACATTAACTGACACTGTAGGGAATTCTTTCAGTATAAATAATGGAAGTAAAAATAAATTTATCCTTTGGAATAAATTTAGTACCTCCTAAAAGCACTAAATACAAGGTGCTTAGTCATAGATTATTGTTATGTGTTGTTTTTGTGCTGTATATAAGAAACCATTGATCAATGTTAAGGTCTGTCGCTATGAAAAAATGCAACTGAAATTAAATGAGATGTCGCTACCTGCCTATAGTAAAAAAGATACGGGATTCGGTGATTTTTATTCGGCATTAGCAATGAAAATAAAGAAAATTAAGCGTTTTTGTTGAACTTAGGGCTTAAACGTGTTGTTTGCCTATGCCTTCTACCGATTCATTATTTAAAATATTCATTATATATAGAGTTATAGCAATTAAAAGTATGCAACATTTTACTGGAGAGCAAAAGCTGAAGGCAAGGAAAGAAACAAGGAGGGCAGGCGTGCCGTTGCGAGTGCGTCCTTTACGTGCCATGCGTGCCGTGACGAGTGCATTGTGAGGTCGACTCCAAAGTATTGTACTGTAAATTGAATAGAAAATAGAAATATGGTAACAGAGTGTTTTGTATACAGCATTCTCTGTTATTATTATGAATTATTTTTTTTAAATAAATTTAATTTTTGTAGTAATTAATAGGTATCAAAAAATGTTTTGTTGCTTTTTTGTATAATATATAGATAAAGAAACTAACCTAATTAATTTAAAAAAATACATTATCGGTTTTATATAGGATAAATCTGAATACTATAATCACCAATCGGACATATAAAATCTTATATTTTTTGTATCCGTTCAAGCTATACTTTTTCAGTTTTATCATGTCAATTATCTACTGGAAGGAGTAAAAAAATTAAATTTATGGAATATGAATAAAATGCTAATGTATGCTCAAACTAATAAAGAACTGTGGATCAATTTTTTAGATGTATTTTTAATTATGTCAAATTATAAATTAAATTAAAAATGTGACGTTTAGAAAAAAGGAACTATTTTTTATTGTTATAGTAACTCTTTCACATTGAAATTCAATGTATTTTGCTCCTGTCCGTGGACCACATCATGAGTGCGAATGCTGCTATCATGAGGTAGAATGTGCAATTGCCCCGCGCTGCTACTGCTTGCATTCGCGAGCTGCAGTTTTTTTTCTTCACTTCCTTCCTGGGTCCGGAGGCACAATATTACTTCGTACATGTAAATCTCAACCGCAACCCTAAAAGCGAGTTTCGAGCTAGTTTCCGCCTTAGTTTCCGCTCCTATTTGACCACCGAGTAATCACGAAGTTATACGAATGATAACGATTTGGACTTGAAAAAATTTAGTAATCTAGCCTACCGTCGCCATTACAACGTATAAACATGGAGGAGGAAATTCAAGCGACTTATTTGCCTGAACATTTTCGTTATAACTTCGAAACTGCGGAACTGAAAACCGAGAATGATTTTTCATGTGATCTTTCCGGCACAATATTACTTCGTACATGTAAATCTCAACCGCAACCCTAAAAGCGAGTTTCGAGCTAGTTTCCGCCTTAGTTTCCGCTCCTATTTGACCACCGAGTAATCACGAAGTTATACGAATGATAACGATTTGGACTTGAAAAAATTTAGTAATCTAGCCTACCGTCGCCATTACAACGTATAAACATGGAGGAGGAAATTCAAGCGACTTATTTGCCTGAACATTTTCGTTATAACTTCGAAACTGCGGAACTGAAAACCGAGAATGATTTTTCATGTGATCTTCGAGTCAATGTTACAACAGAAAAGAAGTGGAAGATATGGCTACGTGAATTTGAAAAGAAAAGCCACACAAAGTGGATTCTACGTGATACGAAAACGTGTGCATCCCTTTATAGCCATTTCACATACGCTCGTGATTATGTATGTCAGCATAACAAGAAAAGCAAAAGTAATGCAAGTGCTAGGAACCTGTGTTGTGACGCAAAGCTTACTGTGAGAATAAAGAAAGACAATAAATATACAAGGTGTAGGGACTTATTTGTTAAAAATGGTTTATTAGCAAAAATTTCAATCAAGTTTGACCATTCTCATCTCATAGAAAATGCTGCTGCTTGGAACATGCTTCGCCCTACAGAAGAGACGGCTGAAATATTTACCGAATATTTCAGAAATGGTAATTATATATCCTCGAATAATAATTGGTATAAATTTATGTCCATAGAACAATATTTTGTGAATTATATATCATGTTAAAAATTTTAAATTACACAGGACGTAATTAAATTAACAAAACTATTATTTTATTCATATGCATATCATAAGTTTTTTATTTTTGTGTACAAATACCGTATGTTTTAAGAGTGATAATTATATATACAGTAATTATATATTTTAATATAATTTGCTTCCTTGAAATCTATTTTTTGCAAATTATATTTTAACTTTTTATAATTTCAATATTATACCTGGAAAAGTATTAAAAAAGGCTTCTGTTATAGCAAAATATTACAGATTATTATGATATAAAGCCAATAACAAATCAATTTATTTATACACTCAATTGAGTGTAAGTAACATGATTTTTTTTTTTTTTTTTGCATACAGTATATTTATAATTTTGTTCATCTTTCATAGGTCTCACTCCTAGTGCTGCCAAGAGATCTCATGAAGAACAATTGGAAGCAGAGGACGTTCAGAAACTAGCAGATAGTTCTATCAACCCTCCTGGCAACTGGATTCATCACCAATATAGGGTTTGGAGGAATAAGGAACTAGGAGGTGTCACAAATAGCCAAGATTTTTTCAGGTAAATTGTTAAATAGCATTTGAAAATAATGATTACTTCCCAAATCTTTTAACTTCCACTGTTCCAATAATTAAATACAACCCTTGTTATAAAGAAATAGCAGGTAGTCTTTTTTTCTAAGCATATATATATAAATATATTATAATATCCATGTGACATTTTATTCTAAAGTTCATCTCAGTCTTTTAGCACTATTGTACAATTTTTTTTTCCATTTCTAGTTACAGTAGATGAAAATAATATTTATTATTTTCCAACTAACACAAGATATTAAAATATATTCCTCACAATTAATACTTATATAATATGTTTTTAAAATATTCCTATTTTTTGGGCATTTTACACATAAATTTAACCATACCTTTTATGTGTTTTCAGGATAGTTTTACTAAAATTAGTTGATTACTGTGTGTCTAATAAACAAAATTGTGTATGATATTGTGTGTAATTTGTTTAAAAATTAAAAATAATATACTTTGTATTTTCACCAAGTAAAAATTTCCCATATAAACATATAATTTAGAAGCAAATTTATACTGTATCTTTTTTTAATTTACTACACCTGGCTTTTTCTACTTATTTTTTGTACTACACAAAATATGCATACATACTTTTTTACTGCTGAGTGATAATTAAGAGAGACACCATAGTAAAATAGCAGTTATAAGATGGTCCTTTATAAACCATCAGCAATACTTATTAAAACTATAAACTATACTGTGATGTCTCTCTTGGACTCTTGCTACAACACATTTAAATCTGTTTAAATTGCAGAAGTACATTTAGTATTGTGTATGTATAGTATTTTACAAACTTGAACTATAACAGCAATGTAATTAAATATTATATATTCTTGACTTGGGTTAAGAAAAAAAAAAAAAAAAGAAAAAGTAATATAATTTTCTTAATTGTGTCTCTCTGTGTTAATTTAATTTTATTATGATTGCAATTAAGTATTTCAATAAAATTTATATGTAATCTTCTTTGTATACATACATGCATGATGCATACCTGCATAGTCTGTATACCTGCATACATCATGCATCCATGCATACATGCACAAATCCATGCAAGTATGCTAACTTTAATACTAACTTAAAAAGGGATGGCCAGAAGAGCCTGATATTTAATCTTACAATACCTAAATATTTACAAATTTCCCATTATAAAATATAAATTAATACATATAATCAATTTTTTTACAGACTTGCCATGACCAGAAGAGATGAGCTACAAAAAGAAGGCTACATAATCCAAGTAAATGAAGAACCTTTTTGTATGGCAACCATAACTCCACTCATGCAGAGGTATATTTCTAAGCTGAAAGGTCCTCAGTCCATTTTCATTGATACTTCAGCAAGTTGTGATCAAACTAATAGCTCAATTACTACCTTTCTTGCTGCTAGCAAGGCAGGAGCTATTCCTATTGGTATTGCAATCCATGACAGCCAGAGCACTGACTCATATAAAAATGTTTTTGCTATATTCAAGGACTTATGGAAGCAGTACACAAATTTTAAAATAACTTGTTTTATGACAGATGATGGCTCATCACTTAAAAAAGCATTAAATATAATATTCCCTGATATTAGGCAGCTGCTTTGTCATTTTCATGTAGCACAGGCCATGTGGAATTGGCTTTTCAAAAGTCAACATGCTATTCCCTTTTCTGACAGAAAAGAGTTGATGCTAGGGTTTAGAACAATAATGTATGCCACAACCAAAGAAATTGCTAGTGAAAAATACCAAGCATTATTAGATAACTCTAAAAAGTATACTAACTTTCAGGAACATTTGCAGCAACTTTATGTAAGAAGAGAGGAGTGGTGTATGGCATATAGACTAGATGTTATCAATAGGAAACATAATACAAACAATTTTGCAGAGGCTACCTTCAGAATTTTTAAGGATATCATTCTAACAAGACTTAAAGCATTTAATGCTATTGCCCTGCTAGACTTTGTTTGTAGTAAACTTGAATCATACTATCAGTTGAGACTAAAAGACTATGCTTTTAACAGAGTTTCTAAGCCTCATCTACTGTTTAAAAAATTTGCTGATAAGGGTACAAATTTGCTTGCAGCAAAGCCTCATGCTATCACAAGAATTGATGATACAATGTTTAATGTCCTGTCAGAAAGTACTGATAATGTTTATAGTGTTGACAGCAATATTGGTGTGTGTAGTTGTTTTAATGGAAGCCAGGGTGCATTTTGTAAGCATCAAGCTGCTGTTCATATCAAACATGATATTCCATTTTGTAATAGTCCACAGCTGGATTCTGCAGACAGGAGGCAACTGTTCTTTATTGCATATGGAAATAACACTAATATTAAAGATGAATTTTTTGAACCTATTATGAAAACAGCTAGTGGCTCATTTCATATAAATGAAGTTTCTGATGCTAATATACAATATGAGATTGGCAGTAATGCAACTTCTGTTCAAAGCATAAATGAACATACTGAGACTTCATTAGACTCTGATAAGGTGATACAGAATTTAGAAACACAATTCAATTCCTTTGTACAAATTGCAAAAAAAAACAAATCTGATCCATATTTAATAAAAATTGCAGCACAATTTGTAAAAAAAGGTGAAAGGGTTAAATCAGCTATGCAACTGTCAAAACTGCTTGTATCAATGGGACACACAACCACCCTCAGTGGTAGAAAAATTAGAGTTCAACCAACATCTACCAGCAGGAGAAAGTCCTTGAACAGAGGCTGCTCAGTTCAAAGAGCAGGTAGACCTTTAGCAGGAGTGTCAAAATCCAAGAAAAGGCCTAGGAATCTCTCACTCAACATAGGATTAAGTAGAACAAATGCCAAATCTCATGGTGAAGGCCATTAGTTTATGTGTGAAATGTAAGACTTGTTTTTTGAATAATAAATAATTTCCATGTGTATTTTTTTTCTATATTTATTTACCTATAATTGGACCCTGTTGTCACAGAAATATTAGTATAAATCCAATATTTTTTACTCATAAATAGTTCAATTATTTCTTTTTTATTTATATTTTTTTCGAAGGGGAAGGGAATTAGAATTCAAATTACTTATATTCCTAATATTTATCATTTTTAGATCTGCAAACATCCTAAAAATTAAAGAAAGGAAAAACGCTGTGTTACATTATTGTCATGCAAATATCTTTTGCATAAATTTATAGCAGGTTGTTGCATGTAATTATGATGTACTCAAAGCATCTTCATTGATTTTGGGTTTGTTATATGGTACAAACCTTCAAACAAATAAAATTTATATAATTGCGCTACTCATTTAAATAATATAATGATGTTCATTTCAAAATGGAGAGAGTGTATATAATAATACATATAATAGATATGTAAAATAATTATATTTAAACATATATATCACTCTTAAAAACATGTTTTATTAAATTTTATTACAATACTTCTTATACCAATATTCTTTTTCTTTTTGTCAAGTATATTTTTAACAAAGGTTAAAAATAATATATTGAATTTATCTTTCTTATAAACTAAAGGTTCCTCTCAAAATATCAGAAAAGTAATTAATAAAGAAATAAATGCATGCATATTATATATATTATTAATATTATTATATAAAAAAAATATATAATGAACGTAATAATAATATACAAAACACTTTCATTTCTGTTTGAATTCTCGCGCAATCTCTCTTCGTTATCATTCGGATCCATTCGTATATGTTCGTCATAAATTAAGGCTCGAAATTGTATTTTTGAAGGTCGGTTGAGGTTTACATGTACGAAGTAATATTGTGCGGTCCGGAGAGGACGGGGGAGGATGGGGAGAAGGGAAAAAAAGAGCAGGCGTTACGTACTGAATGCGTTGCTGTACGCGTAAAATGATCAAATTTTTTTTAATAAAAGTTAATTTTCAAGGCACATTTTTTTTTATCAAAATTATTATGATATATATTTTTCAAATATTTATATATTATATATACAATTTTTTTGTGTGGTTTTAATGATAAAACTCCCTCCAAACTTAATATTTTAAAAAGTAATTAAAATATTCTCGACCTGTGTATTATATAACGATGAATTTGAAATCTGAATCTGTTTATTATAATAATCCTTCCTTTTTTTTTTTTGTATCCTCTCAAGCAATACTTTTCAAGTGTTTCATGACGATCATCTATACTTGGAGAGACTGAAATTAAATTTATTGAATAATAATGAAAAAGCGAAATCAATATACTTTATTATGATTCATAATTTTCCTAATAAAATATAGATTAATTTTTTATAAGTTTTCATTGTTATATAATTACAACAATTTTCACTGTCGCGCGCAGGTCAGAAGGGTAAACGAACTCAAGAAAATAACTTGTATTTTACTCCCCCAACCCTTGCTATCCTCATTCATAAACCTTTCTTTTCTTTGAGAAAGGTGAAGAAAAGAATGTAGTATATGTTTTAGATAGAAACCTAGTTACAAACAGACTTCAATGCAATGTATAAATATTTTTGGGAACACCACTTTATATTTCATAGGAGAAAATGAAAAAATTGCACCAATCAAATGTAGTAAATTATGCATAATAAATGCATAAATACTGCAACATCATATATACATTTTAATATATATATATATATATATATATATATATATATATATATATATATATATATATATATATATATATATATATATATATATATATATATAATATGTATATATAATGTTGTATTAATATGTTTCAATTTTTATAAAAAAAATTTAATATTATATTAAATATTATATTAATATTTTAATATTATTTTATATTTTGTATCATTTATATTTATATTTTTATATACTTTTTTATAAATTTATATTAAATGTATGTTATATTTATAATATTTATATCACATTAATAAATGTTGCATTCATTGCATTTTGATTGATGGTGCAATATTTTTATGTATTCATTTTTCCTGACCATAGATAAGGTAAAAGCACGGCCCGCGATTATATTATATTTGCGTCGCGCGAGCCGCAAGGCGCCAACCCTTGTGAAAGTCTGCAGGCCAAGTGGCCCGCCTCGCCTGCCTGACCGCTAGCGAGCAAGGTGCAGGCCGGCCGCTCGTCCCCAACAATGGAACAATGTACAGTGCAGTACGGTACATCTGCGGCGAAAATAAATCAGCAAAATGGCTTGTGAGGAAGTAGGGAAATATTATATGTATTTTTTCGTACTAATAAAGTCATCAAAATCTTACCGATACGAATTTATATTAACAGGTTTCCTAAAGATTATATGTATGAATAACATTATATCATCAAAAATGGAATATAATTTATCGTTCTGCAGAAGAAGCCGAACAAAATTCATCCAATAATTATTTTTTAAAAGGCATACGTCGCGCCTCTGGTGGCCGGCTGCATAGCGACAGACCTTAATAATGAATCGAACAAAAAACATAAATGTATTATAGTTTAAAACATGAAAAAAAGCCCTTGAAAAACAAAAGCTAATATTAGTAAGACTTGGGTAAATACCAACTCTCTTTTGTTTATTAATGGTGTGGAGGTGATGTAACATATTGATTTTACAACAAGGCTTATTTTCTGTAGTTGGGAAATTATTTGGTAGCGTCCCATTTCATTACGCGTCTCCTCAAGGGATCCTACTAGAGCCATTCCCTCCGATATGGTCTCTTGCAGTAGGGCAGGTACCCTGGCTTGATGGTACGATGACCCTCACATTTTTCAGCCATGTTAAGGCTTAACCTGAGAAATTTGGACGAAAAATTCGCTACAACAGATTTTCTTCAAATTAATTTGGTGGACTCACAACAATCGTCAAATTAGCCCTGAATTTTTTCGGAATTTTTTAACCGTTGGTTTAATTATAATTAATTTATTTAAATGAGAATTTTGTATCCTTCCAATGTTAAATTTGTTAATTAGCATTGCAAAAAAACTATACAACAGATTCTTTTACTTTTTTTTTTTTACTAAAGCCTAATTTTTTAGACTATTTTTCTGAATTGTTTTCATATATTTTGAACCGTGGCGATGATCGTTTCCTGTATGTGATGAGAAATGTGGCAACGTTCTCAAGGACTGTTGTCACCACCCCCTCCTAAAAATTTAAGCTCATTCCAATGCAAACAGTGTTGCCACTATAGCCACGCCTCTTGACCTTGACAGACAAACTCTCAGGTTATACCTTAAACAGGTAAGGCACACGTAGGAGATAAACTTATTTTCGGAGTGTTTTGAAACTGAACAGCGAGGACTTGTATGATTTTCTCCTAACAAAATTGTTTGTGAGTGATGTTTCAAAACACGATTGAGGGACCACTGCATGGGATCAAATACAGTATATATTATAGCGAGTTGCCGGTTCAACCCTTCTCCTGCCGTAGCAAATTAACCCCTCTATATATTTCTGGCTACGCACCTATATAGAACTTTTTTTTTATTTATCAATATTTCAGATAGACATTCATGCTCTAAAACACTTGACTTAACGTAAATTCACCTGGCACGTGTCGAGCGAATATTGACAACCACGTGACACATCACGTGATATAATCTACTTTATATAAATGCGAGAACATTCGTGTCCGTAAGTCGTAAATCTGAGCCCGCGGGTACGTATAGGAAGTGACGTCATAAGGGGGATAACCTGAAAGATAAGTCAGGATGAATGAACCTTATCGACAGCCGATCACTGCAGCAGCAGCAGCAAGATGTTCGTTTTCGCATAGTCACTAAATTATAACCACGTTATCAATGGAAGACTAGTTCAAACCGGTCATTATATAAAGATATAAAAAAAAATCCACTTGTAAGTGACAGTAAAAGTAATATCCGTCATTAAAGTTAAAGAGGCTCGTTATAATGACAGTGTAAATTGATTTCACATGAGATATACATGCTGATTTAATATGCTCATACTTCCTCTTAGCTCTTTTATAAGCTGAAACTTTTCCAATGAAGCTTGAATTCTTAAATTCATCGAACTGTTAGAAACAATATCAGGACACCGATCAGCTTAATCTTGCTTGGCTGCTCACTTTCGCCTCCTCTCCAGTAGCATTATTTAAAAAAGAATGCCGATTGAAACGAAGCTCCTTGCATTCCTATAAGCAGTATAAGGTCCATTCCCTTCGCTCCCTCGCCGCATTCTTGAGTGCTAACTATGCAAGAAATCTTCAAAGCCTGGTGGTCCAGGTAAACTATAATATAAAAAAACGAAACCTGCACGGAAGGCAGATTCCAATTTTACTGTGTGCTGCACATTTCAAAACTGCAAACATCGAATTTTGTAAAATTATAATGAAAATCGAAGTCTCTGTTTTTGACACAGACCTTGTTGGTGAACCTAGGGGAGCTTAATCGTTTTTAGACATTTTTTTAAGGACAAGAAGGAAACTCCATTAGTGAAAGAATAAAAAATTACTCTGATGGTTCTTAACTTTTTTATTTTAAGGGAAGTGTATAGAAAATATAAAGACAGTTTTAAGTGCAAATTTAATATACTGTCCTAAATATATTATTTATCAAGTTCCTACTACTCTAACAAACATAAGTATTGTGTAGATTTGCACTGTCCTAAGTAATCCCTTGTTGACGAGCTGACACTCTGAGGGCCCCATCTCTGTGCTGTCCTCCCACACGGGTGAGACGGCAGTCGTGGCGGGACTCGAGGAAGCGATCTCTGTGGGTCGCTGCTGCCGTGGCCTAATTGCTACCTCGCACAACGCCGACCATTATACTCCCACCTCCACACCCGGTAGGATATTACTGCAGCTCTGTCTGGCTCATTACAAATTCAACAAGTTCTTCGATATCAAAACCCAATAATAACCCAATCATTTTATATACAAAGCTATTTTTGGTAGTGCGTACATCGATGAAAAATTGACTTTCTAATAATTGATTATTACTCTTTTAAGATTTGATTTCTATTTTTTTTTTTTTTTTTGTATACTATATATAGGAGGTACCTACATTTTTTTTCCAAGGCTTGTTTGTCGAAGTAAGCTCCCTTAATTGCTCTTTGGAATATGTTTATATTGATGATGTATTGAAACATACATTTATGTCTTGTGTCACAAAAACTCCATATATATATATAAGAAAAACCACTAGTCTTGATGTTATCAAAATATTGATGTGATCCAACAGAAATACGGTACAAGATTTAGCCCAGCTGTATATAATTTATCATGTTTTTTTTTTCATAAATTCTTTTCGTTCTTTACAAATACTTTTTTTTTTCTTTTTAGTTCTAGTACGTATACAAGCATGAGATTTAAAAATATATTTTTATAAACTTTTCCGTTAAGGTAGTTATAAAAAAATACATGCCTAATATTTTTTATTCGAATTGAAAACATTGGATATAACCAAGTAACATTGGGTAAGGTTTGAATGCCAATGATTTTTTTATTCGTTTTGTATAACTGTTGACTTGAACACAAATCTCTATACGCACGAGGAAATATTTTTATTCTATACGGTAGTCAATATAAGGACTATTTTTATATAAATAATAATACATTATAAAATAAAAAATAGTAAAGATATAATCAATATAGTAAAAAACAAATAATAACAAAATAAATAAATTTTTAACGTATTTTTTACTAAAAACCTTTCGTAATAAATAATAAATATCTTATAATAAATATAATATTCTTTTAGTATTTTGTTATCTTTATCTTTATTATAAATTTTAGACTTTTTTTTTTAAAAGTCGCTATAAAAAAGTAATTCTTGACAACTTGAAGTTTATTTGTAAAGATTTTGCAGAAGTTGATGGCTCTCCTCCGAGGTACCGAGTGGCTTATCGGTGGATCTGGCTCTCTCGGTATAGGACGCCGATATCAGCGAGGGGGGACTCATTAGCTCCCCTCGGGGGGACCACATCTGGTGCTCTCATCATTCACCTGTGGGGGAGCGGATTAATTATTGAATACCTCACCTCCAGTCAAGCACGTATAATTTTAGGACTTTAATAATGAATGAACCTTTTACTTCGTCTTAAGTGTGTGCTTATTAAACTTAAAGAAAAAAATTGTTATATCTTAATTATTAATGAAAAAATTAATATTTTTAATAAATTATAGAATATTCTAAAGTTCAAATTTTGTGAAGTGCTTAATTAAAACATTAATTTTAGAGATATATTATATTTAGTGCAGGATTGATTTTTGTTCTACCCCCCTTCTTCTTTTTCTTTCCTCATACCAAAATTGAAATTAATTTTTATTTGTTATTCAAATTGAATATTTTTTTAGAATATGACAAAAATTATAAAATATATTTTCTAAAGCATAAAATATACACTAGCTCTATTGTTATGATTTATTAATGTAGTTTATTTAAGTGAATATAAATAAAATTACCATTATATAAATGTTATCTATAACAACATAATTCATAAAGCAATTTCTCCAACATAAAAAACAAATTCCAAAATAATAGAAAATGCGATTAATTACAGTAAAACCCCCCACAAAACTCCACTTAAAAAAAATTCAACTACTTTTTGCATTGAAAAACATCAATGACCATCAAGTTTGAACATTTGGAAAGCATGGAAATGAAATATCTCCAATGTATCATATATACGAAGCAATTTAATGTTTTTGTTTTCGCTATTTTGCTGACAGAGAATAACACATTTTATCTTTCTCTCCTTTATGTTTTGTATGCATTTCATGCGTATTTCATAAGGCTATCAAAAAATTCTCTGAGCCCTTACAAAATGTTAATTTCGGGTGCTTTATTTTTCAAATCATATTTTGTTTCTTCTCATATACCACATGGAATGTTTATATCAGTATGCAAATTAGGCTATCAAGAATAATACGCTCAAAAAAATATTTTTTAACATATTATTATCTTTCTTATGCATACTTAATAATAATATATGTAGGCATATTCTCATGCATAATCTATAAGAATGCATTTTTATCCTCCATAGTTTACCCCCTTTCTAATTTTATTCGATGAATATAATGACCTTATTTTAAAAAATAAACATTAATAATACTGCCCTATGGTCATATTTGATTATTTTTTATGTGTTTATAAAATACTCTCCTCATATATATTTTTTTTTATTGAATTAATTCTTTCATGCATTAATTTTCTCATGTTTATATAGAAGTGAGAAAATTTTAAAAACTACTCTATTTAAAAATATAATATAAAAGAGAGCTTTTTTTGAAAAGAACATGAAAAGGAAGGCTGATAAAAAGCTTGTTTAGAATTCTCGGGCTGTTGCAAGTTGTGAATGCACTCTGCATAGGATGGAGGAACACTTGCTATACAGCTCGAGCGGATTTGGGTTAATTATAAAGCCGCGCAGCTCTTTAATTAACATGTGTACTCCCTTTGATTATATATAAGAACGTCCAATTTTCTCTGGCGTACATGCCCAGCAGCCTTGCGACATCAACTCTAGAGAGAATTAAGCCTTTTTTTATATATATACACTTGATATTTGAAGGCGTATAGGCTTATACTGTATACTACTACAAAATTTAATACACAGTAACTATTTAGAAGTTTTCTTGAGCTTACAGATCCTGTTTTTTTTTTTTTTTAGCAATTTCCTAAAGCGTGCCTGCAATGTTTAATACTATCGTTATAGTAATAAGCTCAAGTTTGTTGATGTAAAGGAAGTTACAAGCTAAATTCAAGATCGAACTCGAGACATGAATTTCTTCATTTATTGTTAGCATTTTTAGAGTTAGATGGTGGATTTTCACTATTTAACGTGAATTTGACTTTTATGTTCAACTTTCATTTATTTTATAAGAAAAACATTATATTTTTAAAGGCCTAAGAGATAACAAAAATGATTTAATAACATCAAGGCTGTAATTCACAGAAAAATATAAACATTATTTTATTTCATGTTATTGAAAATATTTGCAAGTGAACTCCCCCTTACTATCAATTGCGTTGATGCACGTGTTCAGTATATTTGAAATTCTCCATATGATATCCACATTTTTTTTTTTTTTCATCCAAACTGAAAGTAGCATCATGGGAATGATTCAAACTGTCCCACAAAATTGTCCATATACTGTTGAAAAATGTTTTCAAACAATCATTTATCTTTAGTAAATGGAAATGGTTTTCTGCAATAAAGAGAAAAAAATATATATAAAACCATTTTTCATCATCATTTTTTTTTTTTTTTTAAAGTTTGTGGTATTGCGTAGCGTCAGAGGTATCACCTTATAGTGCGCGAGTGTTCACACGATGCTTCATAGCACGTATGATAAATTACCCCTGCTGGAAGTTTGCCGACACCAGCAGTAAACAAACGAGATATTTATTGTATTGCTAATACTGTGAGACCGCTGGAAAATGTATGTGCACAATATTATGGGCTACTGTATATTAACATTATGTGGCTTGACGTAATAATTTTGTGTAGAAATTATTATAATGAAAGTGATACCTTGAAAATAATTAGAACAAATTGATATCGAGTTTTAATGTGTTTTTCCTGTTCACTTTACTTATATATGGAAGTAACTACTTTTTTTTTAGTGTATTTTACACTCCAATTCACTTAATGAATTACAAATTAAATATTTTAATGTAATATGACAGCTCTGTATATTATTTATTTTTTACAAAAATTCAATCCGTCACTAAAAACTACAGATATACAGTATATTAGCAAACATTATTATACGGCGCTCTATATCGATACTTTACACAAAAAAAGTGGTGTGTTATATTTAGCATTTCTTGATGAGAATGGGGTCATTTGTTTGAAGCCTGACGAGATGCTGGCGTGATCCTGGGCAGGTGCACAGGTCATCGTCCCCTTGTCCATCAGTCGCCGCGAAATATTCTGCTGGTTCGCTCCCCTACGGTGCACGGCGATGGATAAATCGCACCCTCCATGAGTCAGCCGCCGCTCTGCTTTTTTACACACATGATGTTTGCCGCAAAACCAATTTAGAAAATGCCAGTGTAGCCGCTGCGATCATCATTTATAGCTCGATTAAGTTAGTAGAGAATTTATTATATGTTAGGCGTGTCTTGTATTTTCTATATTAGGTAGTCTCCATCAAAACTTTATGTAAAAGTAATTTTTTTACTATTTTTTTATATATGCAGTATTTTTTTTTTTATTTATGTAAACTCTGGTGGGCAAGCACTAAAACAAACCATTAATATAAAACCACACCTTTGAAGCGTACACTAAAGTGCAAGTGGTTTATGGTGATTCACATCGTCGCACATTGCATACAAACGAACATTTTGCAAGTACAAAAACGTCAGAATTCCATTAACCCAGATTGTTAATTACAACTGAAAAGTGATTATGATGAATTGGTGTCTTCTCAAAGGCTCTCTAATTTTCATAATTTTGATCCCGAAATGTTAATTTTGCAGTACTGAAAGGGTAACTCCCAAACATTACGGGTAATTTTTAAGAACCTCTCTCCCCTTCCCCCCGAAATTGTGTTCGCCATTTTTTATTATAGACTAAATTACATTTAATTTAATTTTTAATTGTGCCAGAGCTCATCCGATGCATCTTCAATTAATCCGAGTGCAACTTGACGTTGTATACACACCAGGCCTGCTTGATGTTTGTTGCGAAATGACACGTGCGCTCTTCGTGTTTTGTGTCCTCACATGAGCAGTGTCAAGCACGTTTTTTACTGTTATTTATATAAATATTAATTAACTTTGTTAATTCTATATATTATCATCCTTGATCAAGATGCAAAAAATTAATGTACTGTTTTTATTAATTACACGTACATTACACAAAAATATAGTATACGAGACACACCCATGCATTTATCATGTACAGTACTCTAAAATCTAAAAATAGAATAACAGAAAATAATATTTGTGTCTCGGCTAGTTTAGCTTGAATTGAAGGTCAACTTGAATAATTCTATAATATATATTTATCCTTTTAGCTATATATAGTAGAGTATAATAGCTATTTAATTATATCCACCTTATTAATAAACGATACATTTTAGTTGAAAATATCTGCTTTTTTAACTCTTTCTTTGTAAATGAGGCTCATGAAACATCAATCGTTTTCAAAGTTGACTCCATTTCGGTGCTCATTTGGTTCCTTGTTGGTGCTCATGGTTGATTGTTGTCGTTGCAGGCGGCAGCAGGCGGAGGCGGCCCAGCTGTACTCAAGTCACGTGACCACCAGTCCTGCCAGCCCCGCGGACTCCGAGAAACTCAAGGTGAGAAATATTGTCTCTGTCATTCTTACACGAGGAAATAAATCAACTTTTATGTACCGCTGCAACGTGAATCTTGTTTTTAAATCATTTTGCATTATTAGAAAAGTGTCAATGTTTGATTTTTTCACAGAAGGGGATATTTTCCTAAATTTTGCATCTACTAAAATATTCTGTCGATTTGTACAGTGATTTGAATTTTACTGAATCCTATATTTTCAAGTCAATCAAGGTACACAGTGGACCTATATTTAGTTAAAGCCCATATATGTATAGAGAACATTTTTTACTCCATGTAGAATAATCATTACAATTAAATTTTATTCATAATCATATACGCGCACAATACAAAATTAAATGTAATTTTGAAAACTGATTTCTATAAAAAAACAGTATTTTAAAATATATTTTAGTGATTTTATTCAATATTAAACAAATAATAATAGACCGTATATATAGTTTAAAAATGATAACTATAAAACAAAGAATATATCATATTGTTGTAACTCACACATTATGATGAAATGCCATCATAAATAGTAAATACGTGTGAAGTTTTCTTTCTTTAGTATTTATATAATCATCCACTTTATAAAGGCGTATCCTTTAAAATAATATTAAAAAATAAGTTGAAATCAACTACGTCTAAAATGATGTAAAATTAACATTGTTGTTGAACCTAATTTACATCTCAGCGTACCTTGGTGGTGTTATTGACCACACGTCAAGGTCACGAGGTGCGATTAATTCAGGTGCATGCAGTGGGTGAACCCCCGGGGCTCACACATAAATCTGCACGTCCCTCGTAAACAAAAAGAGGCCCGGCTACATCGTGATTTATCCCCGCGAGATGAAATACCTGCAGTAACCAAGAGATCACATCCGCGACGTTTATTGGAGCTCGCGCCCACACCTCCAGTCATATAAATTCTAGCTAGGGAAAGTATCTTATAACATTTAAAATGAACTTTATAGTATCTTTTGATAAGGTTCATATTACATATGTGATTTTTTTTTAAATATGTTTTTTTTTACCTTATAAGTTTTTATGTCGTTTGCTAGCAAGTCTTCTTTTTTTTTTTTTTTTCAGAAAAAATACACACTTTAAAAGTCACGATTTATGTAAAGATGAAGAATTTTTAATGTACCGTGGATCTAAAATATATTGCAAAATGAATCACTGGGTGTAACTCTTCTATTTATCTTTACTTTCATAAAAAAATCAAATAAAAATCCTTGTAAAAACTTTCACCCAGCAATTGCAAAAATGCTAAATTGTTTATTTTAGTAACTGTTTACCATTTTGATAAATATCATAATTATGTGACAGAGATGCGTTTCTTGTGTGTGCATTATTATATTTTTTTATTTAGAATGATAGCTGAGGTTTAAATTTAGATATAGATTGTGCCTTTATGATAAAATTACAAATCAGAACATCGACGTTTCATTCTGCAAAAAGATTGAAATGAAACTACAACAACTGCCAACTTTACTGTGTTCATAGACTCTGGTATTGACAGTTCATTCTGTTTATATTTTTTATAACGAACTCGTAATAATCAACTTTTACATTTGTTGCTTTTGTGGAGATTTGATCAAAATAAAACAAAAACCTGTAAAAAAATCACTCAGCAAGCTTAGTTACTTTCTTTTGAATGGCTTTTATTTGCTCGAGATACAAACGTTCACAACAAGAGGTAATGTTGTTTATTCAATTTATCATTTTATATTTTCCGTCTTCTTGATGAAAATATATCAGCTTCGCTTTTTCATAATAAAATCTCTCTGTAAAAAACTCACAGAATATTCAACCGTCTGAGAATAAATGTAAATACAATTTTCATTGAAATTGTAAAGTTATGAGATGGTAGTTTATTGAAAATTTGTGTGAGCGAAGGGAAAAAGTTATAAGCTCAATTCAATGGCGATGTGGTAAAAATTTGTGTTCAAAGCTCAAAAATAGATATAAAATATAATATCAAATGAAACTCGTATAACAAGTGAATTATTAACATGCATCATGTATCATTGGCAGATTGTATTTTTTATTATTTTTTTTATCATAACATTCCAAATCAAAATTATTTTAATTTCTGCACTGCTACTTTAATCTAATCAAATGTGCATGCAGTTATCTTACTCTCAAAAAAATATGCTCAAATAACGTGAATTCAAGTTTATAACAATATGCAAGAAACAAATGAATATACAGTTAAACAAATTTAAGATTACAGCTGAAAAAAATGCAAAGGTGAAATGATGAAATTTAAAAACTATAGTCTTTAGTTTTAATCTTTTTCCTATTAATTAAAAGTCGTGAATTTTAATTATAATTTTCATCTGGTAAAAACATTGAATGCTTTCCGAGCGTAAATTATAATCTTAAATATCTTCAGCCATTTGGAAATAGGAATGGCAATTTATATATATTTTTTACACACCAATGAACCTATATAAAAAAAAAAACTTGAAGTCCTACATTCGAAGCTTAAGGGTTACAAAGTTTTTTTATTGAACTTCTATTTTTCACATATCCTCACGCAATATATTGATTGGGTTTGCCTCGGCAGCAAACGCGATCTGTCGAGCTGATGAGTGGGCTGGCTATCCTTGCAAGTTGCAATAAATCGAGGTACACCGTCGTAAACTACACGAGCTTTCAACGACAAGCAATGTTTCTTCCACTCTTGGGCATGATTGCCAATCAGTCCCCAGACCTCTCATGCACTCGCTTTTGTTTTATACAAACTTTATTTATATGAAAAGTTTTAATAACTCTTGAATATTAATTAATTATATGCTGAGCTTCTGTATAATAGAAATTTTCAATATCATAATTATATAATATATTGATTTTTTTAACGTGCAGCTTATAATAAAAGAGAAAGAGAGAGAGAGAGAGAGAGAGAGAGAGAGAGAGAGAGAGAGAGAGAGAGAGAGAGAGAGAGAGAGAGAGAGAGAGAAAGAGAGAGAGAGAGAGAGAGAGAGAGAGTCTGGATGGCTTTATACAAAATGAAATATCATTTTAATTTACATAAATATAGGTATTAAAAATTGTTTTATAGTCGTTGGTATTACACATTGAAATACACTCCCCAAGTGAGCAGCTCACTCTCAATATGTTATACATCGCGATACCATGCAAGTGATCCTGTGGTGAAACGATCGGTGAGGTCCCAAAATTAAAAACAGGGGGAAAGACAAGTGATACTGCTATATAAAGTAAAGGGGCTTCTTATTGAGCCAATTTCAGGATTGTGTAGTCGTGAAAGCAAGATTGGATCTCGCACCACGCTGATACGTGAGACATCGCTGCTGCTGCTGTTCTGTAAAACGTTAATTTAAAGACTTTGCTGATTTAGCTTAGTGTTAGTGAAGCCAAACTGTAAAAATTGCAAGTCTTAAGGTGGATTTTCATGGGCGGCAACGGCGACGCGGCGCGATTTTAACTTAAAAGCTGTGAAATCCTATGCGGCGGCGAATTCGCAGGTAATCGCGTTAATTACAATGCTCTTTTTCTTTTAATCGCCCAATATGGCCGCCAATGGATGTTACAGCAAGTGCGCATTATTCGCGTCGCGTCGCATGGTAAAAATCGCCATGTGACTCCACCTTTTACATAAAATTATATATCATTACCAGCGCAGTATCGCTAAAAAAATTTTAATAACAATTATACTAATGGAAATTTGCATGTGTAACTCATATTATATATGATAGCAGTAACATATGTATGAGCGAGCAATAATAACAAGTGCTATTATATAAAACCAGCAGGTGTATATACAATCGTGCATTGCGCCTTAGTTATTGTTATTTGCCTTTGTGTCTCGCGGGTTCATGCACTCGAGATATCGACTACTTACGTCAATTAATCGATTAATCGATAACCTTGCCATTCTGCATGACAATGTTGACAGGACAAGTTTACCAAGCTACTACATGGCAATCACTCATATTAGGGTACACGTGATTATTGATGTACCTTCTTTTAATACCCATTACCACTGGATAATGAACAGTTACATTATTAATTAGAATTTGGAATATTCTGTAATGTATAAATCATGAGGAATTAATATTTTTTGTTATCAAATTCCATGTGTTATTAATTAGTGTTGTCTCAGACTAGCGATTTTTAATTTTACCCCCACGGTTGCAGGGTACCACGCAGGACCTGTTTGAGCTACTGGAGCGCGTACAGAGCAGTCGGCTTGACGACCAGCGCTGCGTCCTGCCACCTTACTTCACACAGGTATGTCACGAGGTGAAAGTAACTTTTGCAGTACCTTCTTGTGTTTTCACCCTGAATATGGAACCTCTCCTTCCCTTGGATTTTTAGTAATTCACCTAAAAATTACTCTCTTCCTAATAGGTATTTAAATTGGATACCTTTTTTTTTTATCCATCACAAGGTCATGATAAAATCCTCTTCTCATATAAGCAATGTAAATTCTTCTATACAAAACACTCGCCTGCCTCCCACATACCAAACCGGCCTAATTTCCTCACTGAGCCCCGCCTTATATTCAACCCCTTGTAATGCCAAACATCTCTGGAGCGTATACTTCCCCGCAGGTCGATATAATTAAACCTTTCCTTACCTGAATCACCTTAGGCTCATTCCCAGGTCAATTTATCTGCTGATGGTAATTACTTGCAGCTGCTTATAACATAGATTCGTATTCTTAGCCTAATTATAAACAAAGAATTTTGGGTGTAAATCAAATTAAGAAATGTTAACAGCAAATTAAAAAATTCTTTGTTGTCTGATATAATTTCTAAGGTCCATAACATGCTTAAATATTTTTTTTTACTCTATTTAAAGATTTTAAAGAACGCAAATAAAAAAATATCTAATAAAATGAACAAAAAAATTAATGGTAAACAAGACTTTTTAAACAGTTAAAAAAATCCTCTGCTCTCTTTTAAATCCACAGTAAATTTTTTTATCTTTCCATTTATCCAAAATAAATGGAATTTCTTTATTGTAGCAATTTGCATGTTATAAGACAAGCATGCTTGTAGCGGGGAAAGCTTGTGGTTGTGCCAAGAGGGTTGCTGCTTTCTACTGGGGGAGGGTAATCTGCCCGCGGGGGGTTGGATCCTCCCCAGCTCGTTCGTTGGGGCAGGAAGCGAGCGAGCCTGCGGTTTCAGGTAAACAACGAACGTAACGACGCAAATTGTGGGTGAAATTAGGGGTGACTAATGTTCAAACAGTGAATACGTAATGCAGCATCTGCTCGAGCCGTGGCTTACTTGTGACCAGGTGACCACAACTTTATAATACAAAATCTTTGCCTCCAATGATTACATCGATCGGTCAAAGTTTGTGACATTTTCAATGATATAAAGTTCACGTTGAAAATTTCCATTACACATGCTAATTGAATGCGTTGTCGTCCTAATTACTGCAAATGCTGTATCAATGTTTAAAGCACATTTCAATTAGCCTAATCATGTACGATTTGATCTAGTTAATTTGTTTGTTGTGGCTGGAGATAACTTAATTAAAAAGTCACCAGGCAAATTATCCAGTGTAGTCTCATGTAATGAAATTGTAACATCCTGTCTTGAATATATTTTAAAATAAAATTGAAATGTTCTATAATGCTATATATACTTTTCAGTCTTTTTACTAAGTTATTTTTGTATGTTATTGGATTTTTCCTTGATTCATTAAAAAAAGTAACTTAACTCTTATACGCAAATCTTGGAAAGCATGCATGCATAATCAATATAATCATATTTACAAATTTTATTTTACTCAAATTTTAATAAACTAATTTTCAACTGATGTAAATTTATAAGTAAATTATTTACATTAAAACGACCGTAACAAAACAATTGCATGTGGCATATGAACAAACATTGTTTATATATACATACCGTCTGTATTTCACCCCTATAACAGTAAATAATTGTAACTACCTCTGACTTGCTTGTCGGGTATTATATATAATACAGTTCCGTATGATAAAGTTGGTTTTAAGGCTGGAATAAAACAAAATTCATGCTCTAAAATGAGAACCGCAAATCTTCAACAGACAATTATATTTGAAAATAATTAAAATGTTTTTGTATAACATTCTGGTGGAAATTTATATAAAATTTCAAATTAAAATAATACAAAGAACATTATAAATAAGGAAGCTGTCATCATATAATAAAACGAAACGTTTCATTGATTCTCATTATAATCCTACGTACGCAATTTCAAACAATTTTTTGTTGTTGTAATAAAATAAACATTCGTGTCTAAACGTAGAAGTACACAATCATCTATAAACACTTTCTTGATGCTCTCGTCAAGTCTTGAACAAACATTCTCATTCTCTCATCATCTAAATATTAATATTCACAACAGCAGCAGCTGCTTTTGCAAAAAAAAAAACACGTGCTTTTATTAGAAGTTTAATGAACCTAGATGACTTATAGAAAAATTATATGATTATGGTTATGATTTTTAATAATAGTCATTTTCATTTAGTAAATTATAAATATTTGATATTAGAGCTCAAGTTCAGGGTTCTGGAAAGTGGAAAATTGTACTATAAAAGTTATGTTGGCCGCGAGCCATAAGCTCAGCTGCCTGTACGCAAGATCGCGTAACTTTTGGTATTGTTACGCTGCTGCTGATGGTGGAATTCAATCATTGTTGCACGAGCTAGCACCAACAATGGGGTGGAACATCTGTGAGCAGCCTCGTGACTCATCACTTCTGCAATGATAATAGTTTCACTCTCACTTTCATGCGTTCCATTTCAAGTTTGTTTATTTCTCAGTATTTTCAAATCAATTACAATTTTAATTCTCAGATATTCACCTTTTTATCGTATTTTTTTTTGTTTTTTTATAATGTGATCGTTATGGACGAAAAGAAGGCGAAATTTGAGATAGAAATCCAATAACCTTGCAAATAGAATTGGTATACTTCATCTGCTAATAAAATATATCCATATAACATTATTTATATGATGTATTGTTTATAGTTTAAAGATTGATCTTAAAAAAAAGAAACAGTCTTAATTTTCCAATGATTAATTATACTATCAAAATGACAACATATTATAAAAATTTATTGCTTAATTATTGTTTTGACTATATCCATTATATTATTTCTATATATTATTATAAACATTTACATGCTGACACCTTTTTACCCTAAAGTCATATAATTATTTAATATATCAAATTCTTTTTATATATAATTATGAAATATTTAGCAAATTTTTTGTGAAATAATATAAACTACATATTTATAACTTTAGTATTTTAATTTGTTTCATAATTTGCCAGAAGGTATAAAATTTAAAACCTTCACAACATTGTCATTATTCAACACCTACACACAAACATAAGAATAATAATTCTGACAAGTGAACGTCGAAATAGCTCAATTAACTTCATATCAATAGCCTTATTACATTCACAGATCTCATTCATCATTGTGCTGGCAGATTTTCACATTACTGGAAATGATCTACCCGAGGACTCCCACCCAAGCACGTCACGTGACTCCTACCCACCTCACCTTGGTATAACACGATGTCATGTCCTCTCTGGACCACTGATATTATCTTTGACAAGAATTCATTGCAAACTCTAATCCCCTAGCTAACTCAGTTTTTATCTAGATCGTTGCAAATTGAGTTAGACTTTTTTGTTAATGTCACTTTGCTAACTAGGATATAAATTGGTTTTCAATACAAATTTATAAGCGTTTTTTGTTGCTAACAAATACTTGTCATGTTTATGTAGTTCTGATTTTGTTTTGATTTTAATTTGTAACGCCTTATTTTATATATATTTAAAAAAAAATAAAAATACATTGATGTTAAACATGGCCCCCATAACTTCTTCAGCAGATGGGCAATGCAATTTTTATTTGAAGTTTCAGTTGCACGCCTTTAGGCAAAGAAAATTTTAGTTGAGACTGTTAGAAAGTTTAATATTGCTTTTGTTGACTTGGGTTTCGTTTGCTTATAAGAGACTGATATTACATTTCTAAAGTATTATCTTATTGACGACTCCCAGCGCATATGCACGAATAAGAGCCTTTGTTTTATTTTTTAAAAAATCGTAAGGATCGTTTTGTAATATATAGTACAGAGAAAACCGTCAATGATGGAAAATATTTGTTTAAAACAACAACCCTTTTTTTTTTTAATAATTAATAATACTAGAAGTTTTAATAAAAAAAAATACGAGGAAACCACAGAAAAAAACTGGGGTGAAACAGAGCTTAAACTTCGTGGTTTCTATAAAACGTACTCTAATAAAAACTTGCGAGAATTAATAATACTATATTATGAACCTTTTCTATTCTCAATGTAAATAAAGTTTCATCTTAATTGTGTCTTCAGCCGTGATAATTATAATAATTTTATCCCTACATCAATTTGTTCAAGGAACCAAACTTTTATGCAAGATTTAATAATTATATTTTTTTTTCTTCTTTTTCCACCTTATATTATATTATATTGAACTGGTTTTATCCATTTCTCATTAATTCAAATTGTAATGTATGATATTGGAAATAATATAAATGAATATGACGTTGAGGCTGCTGATGCAATGGATATAATTATGTATAGAATTATATAGAATATATAGAATATAAACGAATGTTAAAGAAATCAAAATATTATTTGTTTTCATGAATAAATTAGAATCATCATAATTCATGATTACATTTTTATAATACTGTTAATACAATTATGTGTGATTGTCGAGATAAATACATGAATAATAAATTAAAATCAAGGAAGCTCAACTCTTGGATGCTGTTGCTGTATGTTTAATTATTTTATTGTAGAATTGTAGAAGTTAAACAAAAGTATATTAATTAATTATCATTTAGTTGTTTTTTTTTGTGTTTTTTTTTAGCTTTTTAACTGAACACTAGTATAGGGTACTGGCCACATTTAAGTGACTGAATTGAATTTAACCTCCCGGCTCTTCGTAGACCCTACTTTTGTGGGTCCCTTCCAAACCGGGGCGGCAAAAAAAAAAATATATCATTTACAAAATCCTATTAAATTCTCTGTATATGCATTGTTGAATTTACTCGGATTTTTTATTTATTTTATTTTTTTCAATAGCATAAAAAAGAGGGCTCGTTCTAAAAACCATGATACAAAATACATACTACACGCCAGTACTGTAGAGCCGTATATTATTATTAGTTGTATCAAGGTGGCTGGATAGTTACTATCCAGCCACCTTGAGTTGTATTGAAAACAAGCCATCTAGTGGCAAGAAATTGAACTAGCAATGTAAGTAACTGAAGCTGCTGCTCCCTGGCGGCTAATTCTATAACTTCATCCTCTATAGAAAACATCATGATCAAATTTTAACCTGGTGAAATGAAATAATCTTTATTTAGCTAAAATTTAGCTTTCGCTTTTTAGTTGCGACGTTAGATGAAATTAATAATGTATGTAATGAATAAAGAATTCATAAAATAATATGAATGAAATAAAGTTACTTAATTTTCAGTTACATTTTTTTCAGCACGCTGGTTGTAAAATGTAAGATTTGCGCCTGCAAACTAGGCAACTTTTTCAGCACGTCCTGTAAGCGTTCGCACTTCAGTTTATATACTTTTACAATAATATTTTAATTTTAAAACGATTTAATGATAAATATTGCAATGCATTAATTATTAAAAGTAAATTTATCTATCCTGTTTACTTTATTTGCCATTATTATAATTTTTTTTTAGAGATTTCGTTATTTCGTCATCGCTGAATCGTCAATGTAGAGCAGTTATACGATGTGTAAAGAACTGGAGATTTAAAAATGTTCAAAATTTAAATAATAATGCATAAATATGATAGTCATTTTGTTTGATTTCCCAAATATTTTAAAATTAAAATTATTAAAACATTTAACAACAATCAACACTATAACTACATATATACATAATGCAGTCTTGACAGTAATAATTATTTGATAAAATATAATTCATAAAAAACTTTGCGTATGTATTTTAGTCTGTAGAAATTTTTATAAGAATTCATCACGCAGATTTTGTAATGCAAGAATTTGATATCAAAATTTAGAACTTGAATTATCTATGCTAAAGTTTGTCACTAAGCTTTATGTGATATAGCCCTTATTATTATTGGAAATGAGTTAGTTGTTTGCAGCCTTAGTAATCTCTTCACTGGAAGTAAATACTACCAGTGCTAAATATTCAATTTTCCATGAGAAGAATCTACAGAGTTCACAACATAACAGACTCGTCGTGGAGTGATACTGATAAGAGTAACACGTATATGGATATTACGGCTAATTAATAATACTAATAATCATGATTAATAAGATTGATTCATAACATTGAAATGACTAAAACTTGTAGTTTACTACCACAAATCGACCTCGAGTGGTAATATACGTCTTACTACCTGTCTACTGCGGTGAGGAGGTACAAGTGCAACTTCCCGGGAAGCCCGCGAGCAGACTGCAGCAGCGAGCGAGGGATGTGGGATTTGGCACTTCCGGTGCTCGTTCGGGCGAGACGGCAGGAAGAGGCCGGGCTCGATCCCGCGTCTCCTCGCACCTGCCGCCTAGGCTGCTGCCTTATGGCGGGCACGTACTAGTAGGCTTGCTGAATTATGTAGTACGTATTCAGGAATGTCCGCACTGCAAGTCCTAGCTCATATTGCGCTTAATACTGATATTCTTTTAATTCTTTATTATATATACATTATGATGTGTTGTTAAAGGTATACAGGCCTCAAATTACAAATTAGACAGACATTAAGTGTTGCTCGAGTTTATAATCAACATTCGTATTATTTTTACCTGCGCGCGGTGCGTCTGTGCGAAGTCGCGCTGTAAAGAAAGTCCTTGCTGACGTCACAACTCACAGCTAGCACTGATTAGCATTGAGTTGTGACGTCATCAAGGACTTCGTGACGTCATCAAGGACTAAATTTCTTACTTTGAACTGCGACTTCGCACGGATGCATCACGCGTGGAAAAAAATTATGCGAATGTTGATTATATACTCTAAACCCACTTGGTGCCTGTCTAATTTGTATTTTGAGGCCTGTATGCCTTTAACATTTAGAACAACCCTGCTCAGTGTACGTACGTTTTCTAGAGCCGATTTCCACATTATATTACGCACTTGGACATAAGATAGATCGGGTCATACAGAATGGGTTCCTGTTGGGCAGGGTTTACGCACAGATTTGATGGTTTATTCGTCTATGTAACGAGAGGCACAGTGACATAGAATATAATAATTAGTTCCCTTTAAACAATATCACCCTGCAATGATATAATATAATATATTATATGTAAATAATGATGACAAATCTCACTTAAACGTCATTATAATTATTGGTAATATTTTTACAACGACAAATCATGTTCCGCAATATAGTTAAAACAGAACATCACATGTCTCATTTAAGGTTGGTCCCTCTCCCACTCCCCTCTTTTTTGTTGTATATTATAATTGAGGCCCTCAGGATCAAACTATAGCTTATCCACTTTTCAGTAAAGGTCAGTTTCATACCTTGTTTTCATATAGATAACAACCTTCTACCTGAATGGCTTTTATGATAGTTTGATCCTCATAGCCTCATATTATTTATTTATTTATTTATTTATTTATTTATTTATTTATTTATTTATTTATTTATTTATTTATTTATTTATATATATATTTATTTATAAATATATATTATTTCATTAATAATATCAATCAATGCGTCATCATTTCTACCAAATGTAAATTGCATGAACTTGATCGCGCGCAACCGGATCTGTTTTCCAATTACAGAGTGATTTATAAAATTGCTTGTAAATTTTTGATACTTTGCCATAAAAATTAATCACATTTTTTTAATTTGTGTGCTTGGGAATTTTCGTTCTATGTTTTGTTATTATTTTTAACCATACAAATTGTAATCGTAAAATCCATTTAATTATATCATTATATCTATATAAAATTTCATTATACGTTAATTATATTATTTTACTTGTATAGTATGCTTTACAATACACTGATAGAGAATTCTAACACTATAGAAACGTTGTTATTCTTCAGAAAGCAATTTGCCAACACAGACTCTGCATGGTACAAATTTCATTCTCACAGCTGTGCATGAATGATTCTTTTGCTAATTCTTATCGTGTAATTTACGTTTGTTTGAGAGCTTCTTTTTACGACCGTGAAATTGTATCGCATTACTCAGGTATTCTCAAGGACAATGTAACCAATATCCGGCATGACAGCAAGGTTCACTTTACCTTAACTTTGTGAGAATACACGACCCTATTGTCTGTGTGAATCACGGGAATTCTTTGCAATTTCAGGGGTACAAATATTTTCCTACTTTATCTAGCTGCAAATAACAGATTACGTTTGTACTGCAAATAAATTTGTTGTAGTAAAATGTTAGAATTTTTTTTCAAATTGATACGATTTATAAAAAGTTAGTGTTATTTGCAACAAAATTTCATGGTCGAAATAATAAAAAAATACAAAACAAATATCGAGGTGGGTCCATATCGCCCATTGCATACTATTTGTAGATATGTATATATATATATATAAAACTTGAATTTACACACATATTATATTATATTATTCTATATACTGTATTGTTTGAGTTAGAGCTATAGTTATAAAAAGCATGCTATAAGGACAGAGGGATTGGTACTGTAGTCGACACTGTACAAATATATGTCTGGACTGCACGAACTTTACTCAATTAAGGAATTGCAGATTTGCAATTTTGGGACCAAAATACATGAAAAAATCAATTTTTTTCAGAACGGAGCATATCTGCAATCTAGAGTTAAGCTATAATATCGACCTAAATTGAAAAAAAAAATCTGTACTGATTGTTATTCACCATTGCAATCACTAATGACAATCGTCACCCATTTATAAGTTACGAACTCCCACTATTTTCGAGTATTATCCACTATTGAATAATACTCGAAATTCCCAAAACACCAAAAATATTTTGGGAGATGTAAAAAGAGCGCCCAGTTTATCAATATGAAAACAGTTTGGTTCTCAACACGCCTCCTCGTGACAAAAATTAACGCTTACAAAGAGAGGTGTACTTCGTTGTGTTCTACACAGAACGTTAAATATTTCATTCCATACATTTAGCACAACATATGATGATAATATAGTAGAAAATTGTCTTTTTAGCTAAAAATTGTTGCAAGTTTTTACCTGAAACCCCGAGTAGTACAAACATGAGTCAATAAGTGAATAAGAGCATGTTTTAAAATGATCATCAAATTTAAAGGTCTGCAGGCCCTGAGGCAAATATTTACAATTTATTTACGAAGGTAAAGTTAATGACTTTCATTCACTACACTGCAGAAGTTACGACATCTTTCTGACATGTCGTTTTTATGAGCACTGTCAAATAATATAGATAAGAAATTGACTCTTATCACAAAGTACTTAGGCCTTTTTCTAGAGCGACAAGACTCATTTGTTGGTAAATGACACATACGTTATCAAGGTTATAATAACACAGCTTGTGTTTATGCTTGCTGCTGCTGTATGCATGCTTACGGCGGCGGGCGGATGTTAAGGAGGAGGGGGGGGGAGAGCAGCTGATTCCCCTCACCTGGCGCGCGACGAGGCGGCGGACTCCACAGTCGGTTCTCGGCGAGCTAAGCGCGTGGTGCGATCTGTGAGTGTGTGACGGTACAGCTGCAGCGTGTCAGTGACAGTGAACCGACGTCGGGCCAGTGATATGGGGGTACTGCGCTGGAGACGTGATTCTCGGGACTCGAACCCCGCTACTTCACCGGTACGTAAGTGAGAGAGTGCTAAAAAAAAAAAAAGCCTCCCTAAAGTGAGCGACAGCATGATAAAACCAAGCATGATGTGGGGGAGAAAACACCGGAGTATTTCAGATGGACAATTGCTTCCCATCAGAAGGAAGAGTTCATTACAGGTGATTAACATTTGTCTCTGTGGTGTGATGCAATCATTTTTTGTTTCTGCAATTTTTTGTGCATCGTGCACTGGCTTATTGTACTTATTTTTTTTTATTTCTCTTGTGGCTGTATTTGATGTAAAATGCTGCATTTTTGTAATATTTGTTTTAACATTTGTTTTATTTGCTTGTTTGAGCATTTATTTTGCTGTTTTATCAAGTGAAGTATTTCAAGTAACGAGTCATCCATTGAGAAGAAAATACATTCAATATTAAACTTGTTTTGTCTCGTAACGTGCGTCTAAAAGACGTTGAACTTTATACCCTCTACTACTGATAGTGTCGAACTATCTGCAAAACTCATAACATTTGAGACTTGGGAATGAATATTAAGCAACGCAAACATAAGCAGTATGCATATGCTTGGTTAAAAAGAGAAAAATGGAATCTAGCTTTATATAATCAAAAGTTTTTAAACTGAAACTCTTCAGGATAATTTTTATTTTACATAATAGCTTCTATAATTTTTTGCTTCATCGACAAGTACTGTAATCTGTTCTAATACTCATAATATAGAAGCTTACAAGTAAATGACGAAATAGAGCAGAAATAGCAAGTTTTGCTAAATCTAAAATGTAATAACAACTTTGCTTGCTCAGGTAGAATTACTTCTTTTCTCCCTGATGCATGCTCGATGCGCTCGTGTGGAAAGAGTAAAAAAAAGTCCGTTAAAAGTTTAAAATACTGACAGCTGCACGAATATTACCGCCTTATTACCTAAGCACGTTCAGATAATATAATATTATGTGATCGTCTGCTAAACTAAATCAAATACGTATCGTTATTACACAATATTACGTGGAGTTATTTGGCAACAAATTAATCTACGCCATAATACCGTATACTATGTATAATAACATATAATAACCAAGTCATAATTAAAGAAAAATAAATCGTTATTTTGTTGTTTTCAGCAACCGAGCAACTAATTTAATATTTTCAGTTGATGGTACGAATTAATTTCTCTCCATTTTCATACACTTGGAAAGTGTATATAATTTACGTCTGAAGAGTGTGCATTAAATTGTAGACTTGGTGCAATAATACGTTGCAGATAATGACTTTAATGGAGGCTTGAGAATGTATGCTGGTGGTTGTCGCTAGAGTACACAACATGGCAAAAGTGTGGAGCATTTTTTTGTTTGTCAATTTTTTTTATCAAGTTCATCTTTTGTTTGCATGCATTTAAATTTAAATCATAGCATGGAAATTGAAAATTTATCTCAATTTTTATTAATTTTTAATTTGCAAATTTATCTACACTGGAAAGCACAAAATAGTCAAACTACATTTTCAAAAATTTGTATTCATGCATTAACAAGAAATTTTGTTTAGAGTTTTTATTTGACTCGTTACAGTTCTTGTAAGAACATGCCATGGCACGGACGCTGTAATTATTCAATTGCTTCCCAGCATCAACAATCGTAACAACGCTATGCGAAATCTACTTGGCTCATCTCAACAATTAAAATACATGTTTCAAGAGTGCAATTAATTCAACTTTGCACTAATAAATCATATCCATAAATTGAGAATTAAACTTTTGTAATAAAAAGGGCTTATTTGCGTCCACAAGGAAGTTGGCATCAGTTTGTACAACACTGATAACGTTATAGTTAATAGCTGACACAGGAGAAGTCAAAAGCTGCAGATTTGAGATACTAGCTTATTGGACATATCCAGGGCATCAGTAGTATGCCCTGGATATGTTATAATATGATATGTTCAATAAGGAAAAAAAGTAAAACTTGTATCAACACATCGAGATAATGTTGCTATTTTCGTCACTGGTACGGACATAATAAGTCTCAGCAATTTTCCACCTATTTTTTCCTTATAACAAAGGAAGGTTATGTAATATACGTGATCAGTGATTATATTTTTTCCTATGTATATCAAATTAAAGGTTTTACTATCTTGTAAGATAATATGACAATCTTAATTGAGTTATATTTATAGAATTAAAAAATCTGTCAGTACAAGCAGACTTTTCTTTTTTTCATATTACTGAGAACAATACAAGATAAAAATATAATTCCAGCATATAATATTCCATTTCTTGTGTCGCAATTTGTGAGTACTACACGTGAAAGAAAGTCCTTGGCCTTGCTTATACGTCCTACATGTGAGAAATTCGAGCGTGCTTTCTCGACAACTTTTTGTAGCTAAAAACTTCTTCTTTGCGTGGCTATGAATGGACGTACGGTGGGAAAGTCGAGACTAGCCCCCGGGGGGAGCGAATTAATATTGAAATCTCATGCTAATAAAAATTCTCTAAATAAAGTTTAATGAGAAGCATAAAAAAAATTACTGGGCGCTTTTTTTTCTTAATTTGAGGCTATAAAATTATCACGTTACCTTTTAAAAACGGTATAGTTTCTCTTCATTATTTATTATAGTACGTTAAATAAATTACAATATTATATGACGAAATCATCTAACTTAAAATTATATATTTCTCTTACAGCCGGTGTTACACTATATACAATTTTGCATACAATTTTTTCTTGCAAGAAAATTGCATTTCCATAAAAACAAGTGGAGTTAAATTTTTGTTATAAGGAAAATTTGTATGCAAAATTGTATCGTGTAATACCGAAATTTCTGCACCTCCTTTTTTCATCATCGATATTAAACTTTTTCGTACTTTATAATAAAAAATCCCATCTCGAGCTTGAGATTAGATATCGTCACGACTGAAATGTAATCACGTGCTTTACATTTACAAGATAGCACACAATGTGTTTTGTTGTCTGCTGAGCAATAACCGAGATTGCTGCGCTCCATTGTGCACCAGCATAATCAACTAAGTAACGTCCCTTCTTCTGCAATCAATATCACAACCCGTTCTCTCTAACACACTTAACATCAATTATGCTACATGCACGAGACTATATAATATAGTGATAGAAATTGGAGTAACTTGTTTACTAATGGAAATGTGAAGAGCTAAGTAGAGTGTCTTAAGTGGTGACGAGATAATTCAATGTAAATTCAACGGCTTGATTTGTCTCACAATAATAATTATCTTTCCAATTTATGTATACAATGACATTTAATCAAAACGTAATTCGCGTAATACAAACGTAATGTGCTCATAGAAATTTATAAAAATGTAAATTGTTTCTAGATCCGCACTTCTGTAGTTAATGATTGTCATATAACTTTCAAAATATTATATAAGAAATTTCATTAATTTTCCCTTATTTTATAAATAAATTGACAATTTTTTAAGTTTATAAAACCACTTCGTATAATTAAAAAAAAATACAAGAAGAAAAAAATTTGAAGAAAACAAAACAAAAATCCCCTGAATACGTTCTTTCGTATTTATGAAACATCAAGTCCTTATACATATCTTTCATACCGCTATACAATATAATATATCACAGCCAAGTATCCTAATGGCCATTGTTTGTTCGACATGACCACATTTTGCACGCTCACGACGTGTCTGCAGTTACCGCGGACGATGTTTTTTTAACTTAATGGATAACGGCAGAACTCTAGTCGGAGATTCAGGAAGCTTACAGGTGCTTACTGATGTCCATAACCGCTCCGTGGTGCACAAGAAGTGGTCCTGCATGTCTGCAAACCGCGGAGGTAAACCACCGTGGGAACATCCTCTCTCAGTACCACTTTATGACGTACTAATATTGTTTCCTTTAGAAATTATATCGTCGTTTATTGAGCTTTTGTAATAGCGCTTATTGATGTTGAGATAACATGATTATATTTTCTAGCTGGTGCGTGTTATAGACTTCTTTTTTTTATGTAAGATATTAAAATGTAAATTTTCGAATATTCCAATATTTCTGATGGTGAATTTATTCCCAGTACAATTTTTCTTAAAAAACAAGTACTTCGCATACAGAGTGGTGTCAAAGAGAGTCATTGGAATTTCATGACGTATGTTCTTCACATGGAAAATGATCTCGTTATTTAAAGAGAAAATTCACATTTAATGTTCTAATGGCACTCTGCTAACATTAACATGTTCAGTATATAAATTACAGTTCAATCAATGACCAGGTGTCAAGAGAGTTTAACACGTTTTTTATTCACAGCTTCTGGGAATATACTGTACCATTTTAATGGACTATATATCTAACAAATGATTTTTTTTTAACCCCAATGTAACATGCCCTATAAAGAGTTGAATCCCAAATGATTACATTGAAACTAATGTTCTGGAATCCATACAGAAAAATGTGCTCGCGAGTTACATAAATCAGAGACAATGGAGAGAGATTTCATATCGATAATTTTGTGCTCGTACTTTTTCGAGAGCTTAGTAATTATGCAAATTACACTCTTATGAACTGTATACCCTTATATATACTTACATAACAAGAAAGGTCTCTTACACATCGAGTGGCGTATTATTATTGGATGATAGTAAACCGTCTATGGAAAGCCAACAAAATGCTTTTGTCTTCAATTACGATTAAATTTATATATAATATAAATTAAAACTGAATTACCAATTTTAGGATTAGAACTTCAAACTCGAAATATTGCCACTGTATATATATGTATAATTCAATTTACTTCTATTTTATAAATTAAATTTCTTAATAAGGTAAAATGCAACTTTTATTATGTGTAGAAAACATATAAATTTTGTATAATTACTGTAATAAAATAAGACTATAAAATACGAGGAGGCGTGGCGGATCTCTCTGTACATTGCGATATCAGGTGTTATAATATATTTACAATATAACTTGATATCTAGGGCAAGATAGCAGTTGCATGGCTTCATGTAAAATGATATCACTTCCTTCCTGCCCTTTAAATCTTATGCAAAAACTTGTCTCATGATAATGTTGAAAAGTACATGATATTGCCGAATTATGATAATCTTGTAAGAACTGCTACAGAGTAATTAAATCAAGGTGATTTGAGGGCAGGAGGTCGACAGGTGAGAAGTGGAATTACTGCAAGCAAAGTTTAATGCACGGCAAGTGTACATATACAACCGCTGGCGATATTCCATACTTTACTGCTATCATCCGTCATATGTTTCAACATTACCGGACATTTTAATAATTTTATCATACCACGTTCATTTACATCTAGTGAATAATTAATGTTTTCTATACCACAAAGTTGAATGGAAAGTAATAATGACTTTTAATGGTGCATGAGGTTTTATGTATACTGCGTGTGTTAAAACTGTATACCTTTGAATTACATGTTAGTATCGATGTCCACGGGTACTATCTATGATTTTAAAATGTATACTATATGAGTTTGAGCTTCGTTATAAAATATTATTTATATCGAATTATCGATTTAATTGAATTTCATTTATTGAGTTCAATATAAACAATATGGTGCAATAACATGCATTAAAATATTATTATACCGTTCGATTTGATTTTAATGCTATTACGATTACATTATAATTTTATTGCAAATCCTTTTTTTATTATAGTAATCTATAAAAATACAAATCTAATTGTTGTATATAAATTAGATTTTTATTGAGACTGATAACCGTCATCAATCAAAACTTTTGACAGGCGGTTTTGATGCATTATTAAATCTTATTGATGTTGTCCAAATAATCTAAATTTTCCATCTCAAAAAGTTATTGATGTATTATTTATATTTTTGGAGCGTCAGAGCAACAAAAGTCACACTCAGAATAAAACATGATGGTTTCGAGATATATTTTTTTAATGTTTGTGACGTGTCTTAACATATAGTGATATATTGGATCGTAGAACTCTTCATTCATTCAAGATTTGTATTGGGTGAAATAATAAATGAATCAATGAATCAATGAATAAATAAATAAATAAATAAATAAATAAATAAATAAATAAATAAATAAATAAATAAATAAATATAGTAAAGTTAATTCAAGAATCATAACGAATGTGTTTGTTTGATTATGCAGTAAACTTCAATCTTGAAATTTATCACGTTATTCGGCTCTTAATCATTCCACTTTTTTCTAATTAAAAATACATTATCATGTTTTTCCGAATACTGCCAGTGGGTGATAAACTAACACTACTGGATGGACTTAATATTAAGTCGGGTGTCATCAAACCAATCCTCCCATCAATCGAAGTGCGGTTCTAATACTGGGGTGTTTGCAGAGATGGCATTTTATTAACCTGGTAAAACTAATATACAGTCAACTCAATATAATTTGTCACCGGAAATTACATTTTTTCAAGTTTTCTAATTCACATCAATTCATGATTTCTTTTACTGAACGATTTTTCTTCAAATTTTTTATATCATACAAATTTAAATCTCAAGTTATCGACCAAAAAAGTTGAATTTTCGGTTCGGAACTTGATGAAATTTAAGACAAGTAGTTTGTATGGTTAACCCTGGGGCTAAGGAAGGTGCATTGATGACCCATAATATTGCATCATCTTGAGGTGAATGACCCCCTTTTAAAGCGGGCGGCTGTTTTAGTCGAACGTTATTGCAAGTAATCGCTTAGATGGTCGTGAAGGCTGCACCATTACTGCAGCATGCATTGTCGGAGACACCATAAAGAACTGATGGAGTGTAATAGTTACTACATCGGGAGAGAAAAAAGTTCTTAAAACTTCACAACTCCTTTTTATTTCTAAAAGAGTTTTATATAATCTTTAATGCTTTCTCTGAAAACACGAGTAAAGAAAGGAAGAAACTTTTTTACACGTCATTTAATAGCAAAGTTTTAAATTGAAAATCTTTGATGAATATAACACTTAAAAGTATAAAATTCTGGCATTATATATTATTGGATTACTATAGAATATATACATGGATTCCTCCTCTCCCAAGATTTCTTTAATTCATTATTTGCAAATGCATACATTAATTGATTAAAAGAACTTTTGAAGAATTTAATTTGATTTTCTCTCTTCTTGTCGATGAAAAATAATTAAAATATACTGTAAATTAGAAAATTGTAAAAAATTGAAAAAAAAAAATGCTGTTTTTTTCCCCTCAAGGAAAGTTTTTTTTTTATCTCTCTTTCGTTTTTATATTTAATTATAAGTTCAGTAAATTCAAGATTTTCAACTAAATTTATGAATTTAAAACACACATCAAATTCTCGCTACATACAATATACACGAGTTCTAAAAAAAATAACAATTTAGTTCTCTCTTCTTTATCAATTTTTATATCATGGAAGCGCTGCATGTAATTACTTTCTTAATACAAGTCTGTACCTGTGTCTCGGCGACATGAAAGTAGAGTGAACAAAGCTCGCGTTGCGTCAAGCGCCACCTGATCCCCCACCCTGAGTGGCGAACAGCAACCAGGTCAGGGTATACTTATTTGTCACGGAACGGCCGCTGTGACGTCCATAAAACGTCAAGTTTCCTCACGGGAGAGTGCAGCACATGAGAAATGTCAATAGAGTATTGTTTACATTACAAGGTATTCTTGTGGTTATAAAGGAGTGTTGGAGCTGCATGTATTGTATAACATAAAGACATATGCAAAGACATCAGCATATTTTTTGTATGCGCTGATGTCTTTCTTGTTTTTCGCCTTTAAATTTTTATGTAACACGATGAAAGTAAACATGATTGACAGAAATGTGATATAAAAAAAATAGAACTGATGTATTTTCTCGTACTTGAATGATATCTCCCACACCATGAGATGTTCCATTATAATCGAATGTCTGGCGTTAGCATTTGTCTCTTGAAGTTGTTGAGCAGATGAGATACTTTCTGAAACTTTTCTGAGCTTGAATATTAAAACAAAAAATAAATTTAAACTTTTCTACTTTATAATGAAACTGTCATGGTATTTCACGCGGCACCAGCTAAGCTTGCAGTTACAAGATGATATTTTGGTGACAAAAGACGAACGCCTACCGTACACCTACATCCTGCTAATTGTATAGTTACATTACCGTTTAATATGCTACGCCCTCAATTATATTATCAAACAATGGAAAATAGCAGCAGTCCTGCTGTCATATTGCAAACACAAGTATCGTAATGTTTCAATTTTGTCTCCAACATGCTGCACGTAAATAGAAACGCCTCAATAAAAAAAAACATCACGACTTTTTCTCTAACTAGCTTTTCGTGCGTGAGATTTTAAACAAATAAAAAAATTTAATCAATGTGTTTTCTCTCAAAATATATTATTTGCAGCAAAGTTCAGTAAGTAGGCTAGAACAATTTTCATGCTTCATCTGTTATTTATTTTACTAAAAACCTCATTTATTTGAATGATTTTCTATGAAGAATTAAGTTCAGATTTGTTTACGTTTAACTTTTTTTTTCTTCTCCTATTTTAAAAAAGTTTTAAAATGAACATCGTAACTATTCAACCACTCTAAAGTTTTTTTTTTCTTTTTTGCTTCTGATTTTTAACAAAGGCGTTAATGTAACAGTGAGTTGTAATTGGTGCAGCAGTTTTGAGCGCACTCAGACACTAACTGTAACACACGGTAGGCAATCTGCTTCTTCTTCCTACTAACGGATTTACGGGCTAAGGCCTGCTTAACAAAAACTCTGAATCATGCGTCGAGAGAGGCTGCGGGCTTTCTTGCAACGTGAATCTTCTACGTCATACTGTGCACCAATGGGGTCACTGACCTCTTGTGAGATATGATCAAGATTGGACATGATATCAGCCGTAACTGCATTCGAAAATATCATCCGACATTGTTTGTGTAATTCTCGTTGCAAATTAAATATGTGTCATGTCATGAAAAAATAGAAATAATTTCTGTGTTTGATAAAAAACACAAATTATAGGTTATCATATTTACAAAAAAAATTACCATATGATTCAGCATATACGTGCCATGAGAGAAAAACTTTACTGTATAACCTCAAATCACATGAACTCAAATACAATAAAAAAAATTGTGATGTCCGTTTAAAAAAAGTGTAATCTCGTGCTGCATGGCATTTTGTTTCCTCGCGTGTACCATCGTTGACATTTCTTCTATCTACTGTGGCTGATAACAAGTGCAATAACCCGCGGTAAAAGGCCATTGTGTGGCCGGCTGACATTAAACGTAATGACATTGCCTTTCCTATCGCGTCAATATTTTTTAAACAGTTTGAATATTGCTTCTTACCTAATCTTTACTATAATGTTAAATTACTTTTTCCCCCTCTTGCTATACACAATATTTTATAATATAAAATCAAATTTCCTGTTCGCTTCCATGCAGGGGTTGTTGTTATTCTTTGTCTCTATTATTGAACCTTACAGCAAAGCTCATTGTGATTATAATATTTATCGTTTTTAGCAGTTTGATTAAATTCAGTTCCTTGTTGCCAAGTTTGCCATGAGGGTTGCCACTGTTGACGGTTGCAACAATGATATGATGAATGTGGAATGCTCGTATTAATTCATTCTCATGAGCAAAATTAATCCTTGTGTTGACCTGATGTGTTTGTGACTTGCTCGCGTAAACTTCTCACTTTCTGACAAATGAAATGTTGGTACTAACGGTGACATATTTTTTAATTAAATATTTCTTGTTTGTAATTTCTCTTTGAGATTTTTTGTAATTATTTTCTCATATTTTCTGTTCTATGTTGACAACATTTGTTCTGTCTTTAGAGTCTCGGCGTGCATTTTTATTAACGATTATAATTATACACTACTGCATGTATTATTTTTGTACTGGTGCAGCACTGCAATTAAATTTGCTTTATAATTAATTATAAAACTCTTTTTATTAGTACTTGTGGAACTAAATTTTTTTATCACCATTTCTTTTTATAAACTTTAATATACGTGTGTTTCATATTTTTGTAAGCTATAAAGTTAAAACTATTTATGAACAAATTTAAAATTTATTCATTCCTTCTAATTGACAATTATTTATTCAAACATTCACACACGCAATTACATTTTTATCGCAATATACATTCTTGGGTCCTTGAAATGAAATCTTTACATGATATACACTTTATAAAAACGTTATTATCTCACTGCGGCATTGCTGCGGTCTATTGTTTGGCTGCTGTGTGGGATGACATGCGTGCAGCACGCCAGCCTAACTAGGACCTAACTCACGCAATGCCAGACTACACTCAGACCAGTACAAGACCCCCTCGACCAGTGCGACACCAACTCTGATGATGAAATCATCAAAAGTGGTACTCATTTTGAGTATTAACTTTGATAAAATGTACAGACAAGAATCTTGAATTTCCACCATCTTCATAAGTATTTTTGAATTTCCTCCGATGTGATTTTTAAATTTATTTCTATGTAGTTTTATGTAATATTAGTAGTGTGCGTCATAGTGGCAACAATAAGTTATTTGCCGCGAAATTAAGTTAGAATTGGAACTGTACGTGAGAGCGGGACGCAGAAAAAGAAATGTGATCTTATTTAAACTTTGTGATTATGTTACCAAGGTTGAATTCTATTGAAAGGTCATAATGTTAATTCACAGCAATATCATATGTATAACATTTTACTTTTAAAGAAAGTAGAAATGATTATAAATTGTTTCACTTCATATTTTAATCGTTGTAATCTATCAGAATACATGCTGTAATGTATAGAAACATGGAATCAATAATCACAAACATTAAAGCTACAGAATGTTTAACATTACTTTTTACATGCAGTTATTTTAATAATCAATTTGTCGTAGAATATGTGCGCTGCAAAGTATATTGAAATTGGAATAATTAGTTACATTTTTTCTTATAAATCACTAGAGTAAAATAATTAATACATTCACTTATTTTATTGCGCAATAAATGTATTGCGTCAAGTTACGTAGATGCTAGAATTTATATAAAAGAAAGACTGACAAAAGCAAAAGAACTTGAGACAGCGCATATTCTGCATAATGTGAACCACACAGTAACCAACAACCTACACTCAGTTTTAGATTAAACTCCCACATAAGCATTCTTAGAGTCCATATTTTTGAACCACACTGTAAGTCTCGTCTGAGAGAATTCGCCACTTATGAAAGAGGTGTGAAAAGCGTCTGTCTTTGCTGACGAGTGAAGTGTGAGGACTGTACACTCATTTTCATAATTACATGTCCATTAACAGCAATGTGACACCTATAACGAGAGGTTCGTGGTTATGAGAGCGTCAGTAGAGATGCAAATGTGGCTTCTACTCGAGCATGCAAATGTCGTCAACAACAGCCGGGCGTCGTCCTGTCTCATTAGCAGCAACATCCGTAGATTTATGTGCAGTCGTCGCCGCGTGCATTTGCTTTTTACCTTCGCTTTCTTGCAACGTTGAAGAAAAATCATTTCAAATGTAAATAATATCATTTGTTTAGCTTATTTATCCACTTCTACATTTATTTCTATTATCAACATAATTATTATTAAATTGATTTAGCTTTCTCATATGAAAATTTATATGTATACAATACTCTTGTCTTCAATAGTTTGTTGTCGATATATTGATATAATGTTGTTTTCTTGTTGAACGAATTTAGCCTACTTTCTTGTGGGATGTTAATTGATCACTTTGCCACGGGGTGTGGGCTCTGCAGGAAATATAAATCAATTCATCAAGCTATTTTGTTTCTGCAGACCCACACTTGATTTAAAAGACGACTCTTGCTAGTAATTTATCAATATTAAATCCAATATCGTTATGTTTAATAAATCATCATTTTCATGTACCTCTCGCATCTCGTATATCCGTATAAGATTCGTACATCACGCCTCTTGAATTATTATAGTCCTGCTTAAATTTCATTGACGCCAAACATTTCTCATTTTCTAACTGAAGTCATAGAAACATCTCCATTCATCAAAATCTTATGTATTTACAAAATATGCGAACAAAAATATCTAACAAAGTAGATTTAGAATATATACAATTTTTTAAGTTCATTAAAGACCAATTCGCTTATACATTTCATCACTCACAAAACATCAATTTGGGAATTTTCAGTTATCAAGTAAACTGTAGATATTGCTATTTATTTCCCGCTTACGTAATTATCAATACTTGGACCTCCTGTACAGTACAAAGTACTTTGTTGATATCCGCATCCTTTATGCATTATATATTTCTTTTTTATAACTTCCGTTAAATAAATAAATAAGTAAATAAATAAATAAATAAATAAATAAATAAATAAATAAATAAATAAATAAATAAATAAATAAATAAATAAATAAATAAATAAATAAATAAACATAACGTAGACACCGCTCGTGACCTCGTGAGGACACAACCTTCCTGAGAGCGCCGGATATACTGGCGAGTCTCCACCGTGCATATCGATCTCCGAGTCGTGACTCACGCTCGGCCCTATTGATTGAAACACCTGACGTGCACCAACAATCGTTAATGTTGTGACGGGAGCGCGGGACACTTTTAGGCTGAAACCTATTTTTTGTGTTTCACCTTATATAATTATTATAGTCTAATTATCTACCATCGTTGATGTACATAGATTACGTGTATACCTTGTCAAATAAGTTACGCTGAGGAAACCATGGAAACCTAGTGTTAATCGTGGTTAGTCTGTGTATAATAACTGCGATGGTCTCAACATTACCATATTTTGTATCAATTATGCATGTTTGTGTCTGTCGGGAGAAAGTGAGAGGGCTCGTAGTGTGCAGCGAATGTCAGCGCTGGGAAAATGCAGATCATGGAATCTCATCGAGAGACTTTGCATACAAATAACACAAGCTGTGATTACGTCTTTATCCGAAAACTGTTCTCCGTTTTTCACATCGTTACTTAAATTTTCATTTTCACGCATCCTGAACAAAACGTCGTGCTGCGAGCAATAAGGAACTCTTGATGGAAGTGCGTGTTCTTGAGAATTTTATTTTCTGGGAAATTGCAATTGACTTATTTTAACGCATCTAAATACACCTCATATTTTTAATGGGAATATAAAGAAGGGACAAAAAGAAAATAATAAAGAAGAGCGCTATAAAAATCGATATTGTTTCAAATTATCCTTAAATTTTTACACATTTTTTTTTTTAATGAGGCATATGTTTTGTCCTTGTTTTTCAACCCATGAAGAAAAATCAATATAACATATCATGTATATATTTCTGTTTTATATACTGCAGAGCATAATTTATAATGTATTCCATATGCAGTAACGAAGTGTTCGTGCAGTATGATAATAATTGCAACGTTGCAATTCAATATGAAACTCATCAGTTTGAAAGCGGTTGCATAATATCCACAGTTATAATATAATTGAGATCGATACCTGACTGTGAATATATGTAAGTTTAACTGACTTGGTTGCTGTTGCAGGGTTCCCGCGATGACTCGAAGCTGGCCCCCACCCCCGCGCCCACCCCCGTGGTACCGGTCCCGCCCCCGGGCTCCCAGCGGCTGCTCGAGGAGGCCTTGCAGCGTCCCGGCCCGTACCCCATGGTGGTGCTTCCCCCCGCCGGCGGCTACTGGCTGGACGGTCCGGACAGCGAGTGTGCGCTGGACCCGCGCGGAGAGCCCCTGCTGCCCACCCCCACATCTGCACCGGCTCTCGCCTGGAAACTCAAGTTCGAGGTGGACGAGACCGCCAAGTGTTACCGCAGGTTCTTCATGGGCAGGGTGAGTACTTGCTGTTAAATGGGAGGTATGTGCATGTCTTTGGTGAGCTGCTCAAAGTAAACAATAATTATGAAAAGAGAGCTATAAAAAAGTATATAGCTTTACCAATAATTTTCAGAGGAGGTGAAAAAACTTTCAAAACACCAAAGCCAATAAATGTTCACTAAAATTCAGTCGAAAGGTGTGCTCTTGAGTTATGGTACAGCTCATAAAAAGAAGCTTGTTGACTTGGTTAATACAGCAATGCAGCTCATTAGATATAAATAAGTTGTTACCTCAATGGCTTGCAACCAAAGGCCAAGTCTCGTGGGAATGTTACCATCATCAATGTCATTTTTTGTAGCCCGTGCTCGCAACTTGGCCCGCCACCGTCGTTCAACATAACGGCAGTTTTGTCTGATCTCCAACGTAGATAGAATTATTATTTTCAAGTTCTCAACATTATGACTTGAACAAGCCATTGTTTTGTAACGCATACAATGTAATATAATTGCTTAAGTCCCAGCTACGAAGTTTATTACTGGCGTCGCCACGCACTCCAAAACATTCTATTGCGGTCTGGTCTGAAATTAAGTTTTGACTTCTTACAACTAAAATGCATGGAATGCAATAATTTTAACCTAAAATACACGCGATCATTTGGCTGTCTTAAGTTATGGTAATTTAAACTGGATTAGACGAGTCTAAATTCCCACAAAAATGTGTTTATAATTATTATGTAAAATAATATAAATCTTCAAGTGACAATCTTATCTTGGGTTAATTAAGGTACAGCTACATTTAAGTACCTATTTTTAAATTTTAAGAAAAATGCATAGTATAAGAAATATGGAATTCCCGCGTATTCTGTGTTGCTAATTCTTTACGGCTTACCGACAGTGTTAAATAATATTTGCATCACATAACACGCGAACGTGCGAAGGTCGCCCTCTCTACGGAGTCTCCGTTTTGATTATGCAAATGTCTGTGGAGGCAGCGCTATCACACAGATAAGAGCGTCAATGCCAGTCCAGCCCAGTTTGGTATCACAAAACCTCGACCCCACCGTCCTAGATGTGCGTATAGAATTCTATAGGAATAACAACAAAATATCAGCAGTATTAGCATTTAAACAGTGAGGTCGCATAATCAATGGAATTAACACTCTTATCAAATTGTCATATGAATGCACATTATCGTCGTTGTAGCGGGGAATTATCGCTAGTACGAGGTAACCGCAACGGGAATTGTCGTAACTCGGTTGGTAGCGAAGAAAGTTCCGGCAAAGAATTAACTATTCATCAGTTATCAAATGTCCTGTTTCATTATTAAATACTGCATGAAGTGGTGAAACACTAGCTGCAAACTCTTATACTTGGTTAATATTTTTTCATTAATAATTAGGTCCTGTGGCAATTATTCCACGTTAATATTGCTTTTCTGTAGCAAGTTTTATTGTGATATTTTTTTATGAATAAAATACCATTTTCTTTTTTCCCAGCAACAGTAAAATATTTTAATTTATATATATATATATATATATATATATATTTTTTTTCAAATTTAGTTTAATATTTTAGGGATGCGCTATACAGTGGCGTAGCCAGGATTTGACCAAGGGGGGGGTTCTTCAGGACAAAGATTGAGAAGAGCCCACTGGGGGGTTTGGGGGGCGAAGCCCCCCAATAGCCCGCCGCAGGCGCGATTTTTTTTAAGGACACGCCCCTTTTTGAGGGTAAAATAATGGAAAAATACTATTATATTAGAGGGTAAAATATATGGCCTGATGCAATTTTTTTAACATTTTATATTTTTTTCACCCCATTTTTCAATTTCTTTTAAATACGTGCGTATATAATAAATAAAGCTTTGAGTAAATTATTTTAATTAAATCAAGTAATTCATGTAACCACTTTATATTATTTTTATAGAATCAGTGTACGTGTCATTTAATTGAATTTGATTTTTAAAATTTATTTAATAATCCAAGTTCACATCATTAAGATATTGTGAAAAATAAATAAAAAAGGGAATTGCTTCTCTTATTTTTGTTAAATTTTGTCTGCACCGGGCGCGTGGAGCAACCAATTAAATGAAAGTGCGGCACACGTGAGAGCGTTTTAATTTATACAATAGTAGTTATATGCACATGCAGTTTGTAAGGGAAATAAAACATATATTTATGAGTCGCACTTTTTCCTGTTAAAATTAGAAACTAACTTATAATTTGTTTATTTTAAAGAAAAGACTACTTGTTACCCCTAAATTTCAATTTTCTATTTAACTTTTTTTTTTCAAATTTCTATAATTTTTCCTTTTTTCTTCTTATATCCAGTCACTACTCGATCTTCATGGGGGGGGTTTAAACCCCGAAAACCCCCCCCGTGGCTACGCCACTGGCGCTATATATAAGCAAGTCCCGTATATTTCGTAATCAACTGTCCTCGCTGCGTTTGTCAGTTACAAACAAAAATAAATTCATTCTGATTTGAATTATAGCTGTGAAAAATAGCACATTACCTAGACGAGAATTTAATCTTTCTACCTTAGATTTTGACTTTTTTATTTCAAATTTTAATGAGTTTAATGACCATTTTCTGTTATAGTAAATTTTGTTTCATAAAATTTTAGTACCGACGCAAATTGAAACTCATGACTATCTCCATAACTTGAGAATGCTAGACGGGTGTGAAGCTGTGAACCGTAGCTAGCTGTAGCGTGGTAAACACACCCTGCCTGACAATGCTAGCTAGAACTGCCTCATTTACATGCATGATATTCCGGACACGCCCCCTTTACAGACAGGGAAAAAATAATGTTTTTTTTATGTGAAACATGCACAGTATAATTGTTCACTGCATTACCCTACTGGAAATAATCAATTTACCCTTCAGAAAGTCATTCAAAATTTTAAAGATTTTGAACGACTTTTTTGAGGTTTTGAACGGTGTTTTAAGAGACTTGAAAGACATTAAAATATTTGAAGGGTGTTTTGAATGATATTGTGATTTTGAAAGATTTTTGAATGACTCAATGCAATGTTGCCGAATGTTGCAGCAAATTCAGTTCTGTAATTTTGCTCTATAAGTCGAATTAATATTTAATAGAGACTGGAGAATTAATAAAATAATTGATTAGTTAGAATTTTAATTTTTAAAATTAATCACAGCGTTTTATTTCCTGAAATCAAGATCCAGAACAGTAGAACGTGCAACACTGTATTCATAGGAATGAAAAACAACGATCAACGTTTTTTGGCATAAGTTTCCTAAATTCTTTTATTTTTTCGGTTTAGTTTCATTTTGAAACTTGTGTTTTTAGTATTTAATGTAAGATAAATAACTTGAGTTTTTATATTTCTCAAAGTATATGCTGAAATTTCTCAGCAAAAACCAGAAAATGCTTATGTTAAAAACCATGTTGATAGTCCCTTGTCTCGTGTTACTGGTTTTTGTAATTTGTAACGTTTATAATAACAGAGATTAAAAATTTATATTCTAATAAATAAGAAGAAGACCTCAAGAGACACTTCACATATAATATGAAGTGACCGCCTCAACTCTTTAAAGAAGAGATTGGTTTATCCGAAGAAAAAAGGTAAAAAAAAAGGACTCTACAAATCCATGTTTTGTATCTTGGAGGTTTATATGAATTTCTGATGTGCATAATTGTATTTACAGTACAGTACTGCCTGCATAAAATGTTTATACTTTTATTTTTTTTAGTATAATACAAACGCATAATGTGCTTATCCAAATTAATAATCTATGGTATGCATATGCATACTGTATTATGTTACAGTATGCATAAAATATCTTGTTTGCAAAATGCATACAGTACTGAATGTAGTATAATTATGTATACACTTGTGTATGAGGTGCTTCACATAGTTATTCATTAACTTGCTCATGGCATAGGTATGCATATCATATGCATACACTGGGCAGAATTAATGAAGAGGCCTGTCGCCTATCTGTTTCTGGGCCAGGCATGTGCATACATGCCTGACCCAGATGCACAGTGAATCACAATTCGCGTGCCAAATTTTTTCGTAAATTTGGTATTGCAAAAATTTTCGTACAAACTTCAAATTTGGTACACTTGTAGCTGAGGGTTGTAAAAATTAGTTCAGGGTGTTAAAATTTTTATTGAACACCAACAACACCCCTTTCAGGGGTGGTTTTTAAAAAAATTATTTTCGCCTTATGGAAATTCAATGTTAAATACAACTTTTTTTGAAATCATTGGAATTTTGCGGGAAAAGATTCAAGCATGGGGTAATCGACCCTCCTGAACTCAGATATAATTTTAGATTTTTTCCCAGACGCACCCCTGAGGGTGGAGACCTACCCCTAAAATCCATGTTCCTTAAAAATTGTGCTAAAATTACCAAATTAATTTTCAAGGGGTAATCAACTTTCTTGAACACGAAAATAATTTTAGATTTTTTCCCCGACGCACCCCTGAGGGTGAAGACCTACCCCTAAAATCTATTTTCCTTAAAAATTGTGCTAAAATTACCAAATTAATTTACAAGGTGTAATTGACCCTCCTGAACTCGAAAATTTTTTTAGATTATTTCCTCGATGCACCCCTGTGGGTGCAGACCTACACCTAAAATCCATTTTCCTTAAATATTATGCTAAAATTATGAAATTAATTTTCAAGGGGTAATCGACTTTCTTGAACACGAAAATAATTTTAGATTTTTTCCCCGACGCACCCCTGAGGGTGAAGACCTACCCCTAAAATTTATTTTCCTTAAAAATTGTGCTAAAATTACCAAATTAATTTACAAGGGGTGATTGACCCTCCTGAACTCGAAAATAATTTTAGATTTTTTCCCCGATGCACCTCTGAGGGTGCAGACCTACCCCTAAAATCCATTTTCCTTAAAAAGTGTGCTAAAATTATGAAATTAATTTTCAAAAGGTAATGGACCCTCCCAAACTCGGAAATAATTTTAGATTTTTTCCCCGATGCACCCCTGAGGGTGTAGACCTATCCCTAAAATCTATTTTCCTTAAAAATTGTGCTAAAATTACCAAATTATTTTACAAGGGGTAATTGACCCTCCTGAACTCGAAAATAATTTTAGATTTTTTCCCCGACGCACCCCTGAGGGTGGAGACCTACCCCTTAAATCCATTTTCCTTAAAAATTGTGCTAAAATTATGAAATTAATTTTCAAGGGGTAATCGACTTTCTTGAACACGAAAATAATTTTAGATTTTTTCCCCGACGCACCCCTGAGGGTGAAGACCTACCCCTAAAATTTATTTTCCTTAAAAATTGTGCTAAAATTACCAAATTAATTTACAAGGGGTGATTGACCCTCCTGAACTCGAAAATAATTTTAGATTTTTTCCCCGATGCACCTCTGAGGGTGCAGACCTACCCCTAAAATCCATTTTCCTTAAAAAGTGTGCTAAAATTATGAAATTAATTTTCAAAAGGTAATGGACCCTCCCAAACTCGGAAATAATTTTAGATTTTTTCCCCGATGCACCCCTGAGGGTGTAGACCTATCCCTAAAATCCATTTTCCTTAAATATTGTGCTAAAATTATAAAATTAATTTTCAAAAGGTAATGGACCCTCCCAAACTCGGAAATAATTTTAGATTTTTTCCCCGATGCACCCCTGAGGGTGTAGACCTATCCCTAAAATCTATTTTCCTTAAAAATTGTGCTAAAATTACCAAATTATTTTACAAGGGGTAATTGACCCTCCTGAACTCGAAAATAATTTTAGATTTTTTCCCCGACGCACCCCTGAGGGTGGAGACCTACCCCTTAAATCCATTTTCCTTAAAAATTGTGCTAAAATTATGAAATTAATTTTCAAGGGGTAATGGACCCTCCTAAACTCGGAAATAGTTTTAGATTTTTTCCCCGACGCACCGCTGAGGGTGGAGACCTACCCCTAAAATAGTGTATATTGCAGCAAAATAAATAAATACCATGGGATAAAACATCAGTTGTTTAAAATCTAACTACAGTACATCCCAGCTTTAGCGTCACCATTTTTCTCCCCATTTCTATACAGTGACAGGAAAGAAAAGACAAAGGTATTCATATTGAGGTCCAAGCAAATTTGCTAAATAAGCTATTTGTGAAGTATCAACCAATTTATTTTTTTACATAATTTTAGCACAAAAAGTTGTGAATAAAAAAAAAATAATACTTGATTCGAGGGCTGGCTACAATTTTTTGCTTGCAAGAAACTTAGTAAAATTTCGTTTGTATGCAGATGATTTTTTATTTTAAGGGTTATTGTCTCTAGTCTGAGGAGATGGTGAATCACTCTGAAAATTTTAGTAAACCTTCCTTACATTATAACATAAATATTCAGCGAAAAAAATGAAAGCAAAAGTTGGTCTAGTTTTTGAGGTATTAGAGTTATAAATAGTGCGAATATCATTGGAAATCTGGCGGCCATTAGTCAAATCAGCATATTTTTCAACTAAAAAAATTATTATCTCAAAAACTGAACTGAATTATTACTTTTCCTACTTTAGAAAGTGCAAGAACAGTCATTTTGTTTTCTTTGTTCTGTTTTAAATTTTATATTTTTTTACCATCAAGAAATAATTACCATAGTGACAATAATCCTTAATAATGTTGAAGGTCACCGCCCACTGTGCCTGAGGTCGGGATGTGTTGTGCAGGAGGAGCGTGCCTGGGCGTCGAAGTAATGTACACCCCAACCAGTCAGCAAAAATGCAGCTGACGCCAGAAAAGAGAACTTCTGTGTTGGTAAGTATATACTTTGGTGATGAATGTGTTTGTCTGTCATCTTTCATTTTTGAGTGTATTATATAATTATGATAACACCCATATCTGAACTCTTAACGACGAACTGGTTCTATGGGACTGGTTACGGAACCTTCTCTTACAATTCATAACTTAAATTAAAAAAAAATCATCATAGAGGGTTCAGTAGCCAGTTCAATGGGCCCTGACGAGGAGCTGGTTTCTTCGAACTGGCTACGGAACCTTCTCTTACAATTCATAAATTTAATAATAAAAAAAAGTCACCATAGAGGGCTTAGTAGCCAGTTCAATAGACCCTGACGAGGAGCTGGTTTCATCAAACTGGCTACTAAACCTTCTATTGCAATCCTTATCATAAATAAAAAAAAAAGTCACCATGGAGGGCTCAGTAGCCAGTTCAATAGACCCTGACAAGGAGCTGGTTCCATCGAACTGGCTACTGAACCTTCTATTGCAATCCATAACATTAATAAAAAAAAAAGTCACCATAGAGGGGTCAGTAGCCAGTTCAATAGACCCTGACGAGGAGCTGGTTCCATCGAACTGGCTACTGAACCTTCTATTGCAATCCATAACAGAAACAAAAAAAAATTAATCATAGAGGGCTCAGTAGCCAGTTCAATAGACCCTGACGAGGAGCTGGTTCCATCGAACTGGCTACTGAACCTTCTCTTATAATTCATAACTTTAATTAAAAAAAAATTAAAAAAATCATCATAGAGGGTTCAGTAGCCAGTTCAATAGACCCTGACGAGGAGCTGGTTTCTTCGAACTGGCTACGGAACCTTCTATTACATTCATAAATTAAATAATAAAAAAAATCATCATAGAGGGTTCAGTAGCCAGATCAATAGACCCTGACGAGGAGCTGGTTCCATCGAACTGGCTACGGAACCTTCTATTGCAATCAATAACATAAACAAAAAAAAGTCATCATAGAGGGCTCACAGTAGCCAGTTCAATAGACCCTGACGAGGAGCTGGTTCCATTGAACTGGCTACTAAACCTTCTATTGCAATCCATATCATAAATAAAAAAAAGTCACCATAGAGGGCTCAGTAGCCAGTTTAATAGACCCTGACGAGGAGCTGGTTCCATCGAACTGGCTACTGAATATTTTATTGTGTAACATTCTTCACCATCCTTGATAAAAATTGTCATAGAAGCTTCAACATCCAGTTCAATGGAAACAGCTCTTCATCAGGTTTAATCGAAGTGGCTACTGAACCTTCTATTGCAATTCATAACATAAATAAAAAAAAAGTCACCATAGAGGGCTCAGTAGCCAGTTCAATAGACCCTGACGAGGAGCTGGTTCCATCGAACTGGCTAGTAAACCTTCTATTGTGTAACATTCTTTGTCATCTTTGATAAAAATTGTCATATAAGGTTCAGTAGCCAGTTCGATGGAAACAGCTCCTCGTCAGGGTCTATTGAACTGGCTACTGAACCCTCTATGATGATTTTTTTATTTATGTTATGAATTTTAATAGAAGGTTCAGTAGCCAGTTCAATGAAACCAGCTCGTCATCAGGGTCTATTGAACTGGCTACTGAACCTTCTATTGTAAATAAACTTTCTTTCGTATCCAATTCCATGATACAAATTATCAAAAGGTTTTCCTTATACTTTCTATTTTTTTCAGGTTTTGTGAGAAAACTTATTGTGGAGAAAGGAAAATCTGCAGACTATGCCAAATTAAAGACAAGGAAGAGGTTCGTGTCCGACGTTCTGACGGAAAAGATTGGAACAGAAGTCAAAGCAAAAAAAAAAAAGAAGATGAAGAAGAAGAATTTGTAGTTTGGCGTATAATGTGGCTGAAAGGCTGAGTCCATATTTTATTAATCAAAATTCTTATGAACATATTTGATAACACACCAAGTTAATTGTTTTTAAAAGTCACTCAATTTTTAAAATTATTAAACCTTTATGATGTGCGACAAACAGTACTTTGGCCTAGCTACTCATTTATGTTTAAATTTAAATTTATTTGATAATTAATTAATACTCATTACATAAATAACAATAATTTTGTGTGTCATCAAAAATACAATAATTTATAACTATTCAAATATTTTTAATTTACTTATAATATGCTAGATATGTGCCAAAAAACAATTGAATTTTTGTGTACTATGAAATATTTACACATTGTTATAATTCTATAAATAATTAAACATATTGTCAGATTCATAATAAATATTTCTCAAGTACATATTTATTATTATTATTTTTCCCCTTCAAAATTGCCATTCAAAATTATCCCTCCAAATTTAAAGGGTTTGGTCCTTCAAAATAGTCTTTCAAAAATTGGAAGGACGTGTCCATGGATAAATGGCCCAAGGTTTTTGAAAGACGCGTCATTCCAAATTTTGAAGGACATGTCTTTTAAAAAAAATTGAAGGATTATTTCCAGTAGGGTACTTACGCTGTAATTACCATCGTAATACATGCAACACATATTGAATTGTAAAACCATGAAAATGATGCAATTGTATTATACACTAATGATGAAAACAATTAGTGGTAAATTGCTTGATATATATCTCTGCAGAACTGGGGTGGACATTTGTACAGTCTTGTACCAAGTAACGTGACCAGATAACTGAAACAGGTTTATACAGCTGTGCAGACTGGATTTTAAGACAATGAATGAATAAATTTTATCACATGCCATTTTTGTCCTTATGAATTTTTTTGTTTTTTTTTTAGGTAAAGGCTCATAATTAAAAAAATGCATATTAAATTTATTACTGTATATTCTGCTATTCCGGTATTAAAGTTCAAGTCCACACCAGGGTATCTTATATATCATGAGTGCACACCAAGTACATGTTTATTTTTTATTTGTAATTTATGTGCAAGTCAAGGCAAGTAAAAATACCATGATAAAGGAGGATTTTAAAGATTATTGGATACCGCAAATCTTATATAGCTGCTTCCACATGGCCATTGGCTGAGTGTAAAAGTAAGAAAGATCGTACCGCTAGACATGTAATTAACACAGAGTTAACATCTTACAAATTAAGCTTATGTAATCTACTAATTATTTTGTTTTGAAACTTGCACTTTTTATCATGATGGAGCATGCGAGAATTTTGTGAAATACATTTCTTTGATTATCATAATTGAAGACTGCATCCACTACATAATACAATATATTTTTTTACTTGAAGTGGACTTGTCCCTTGCATTTTTGTACCAGCAATATGATTCTATCAAACTATATAATTACCCCCATCTATCTAAATTTCTATACATGTCATGTAGATATGCAAAATTTGTAACCAATACAAATAAATAATACTGATTGTGTATTTAATACTATAAAAACATTCTCAGAATTCCAATGAGACCTATTAAATCAAAGCCATTTTAACAAACGTATAATTTACATATTATTGAATATTTATTTATAGCTTGTTATGTTATACACAGTAACAATTATATTATCAATTGTTTCATACAATGTAATGTTTTATAGTATGTATAAGAGCTTGTTATTAAAAACTATTAATTGGTTTGTCAGGATAAAATATGTTGCTGTATTGTTGTCTATTGTTTTGTGATGATGATGATGGCAGCTGCTAGGACGGAAGTGGGGGGTTCTCACGCAAGGTATTGTGGTAGTTTCCGGCCAACTAAAAAACACCACGATTTTTGTTGTTGAACTCGCTCCGCTGAACATTTCGCTGGCGTTTTTATCTCGACAGCGGGCGTATCATTTGTAAGAGACATGGGGGCTGGATACTACCGTGCTACCAGTTATGGGAACCAGCGTTAAAACGTGGAGGGGCTTACCATATAAATATTATACTCTTTACGCAAATTAACATAATCTGGATAATTTTTTTCCTGGAAGTCATTAAACAGTTAAATATTAACTGAAAATTTTTTTAAGTAAATATATATGGTGACGTCAAGGAAAAAATATGTAAGATTAAAACAAGATTTTTTACCCGAGTCATTGAGGGATGAAATTAGTGATAATGTATTTAAAAAAACTATATTAATCAAAAAAGAATATTATAACATAAAAGATTTTTATGATGAAAATTCAAAAATAACGCAGGAGGATGTTGCAAACTGGAACGTTGCTCTTACGGATCAAAACAAACAAAAAATGTTATCTTTATCTATGGCTCCGAAATAAAGACAGTAAACATATTTTAATGTCTGACCATCAGAGTGTTATGTGAACTATAGTGCAAAGTGTTATGTGATCTATTTAATAGTGCATCAAGAAATCATATGTGGAGATAATAAATAAATTATATTAAAAAGAGTGAAAGTGATTTTGAAAACTTAAACTATTTTTAAATATTAAAAAAAAAAAACATCAAGATTAAAAAACCTGATGAATAATGATAATAATGAATAATGTTAATAGTATAAATTTACTTAAAATCATTTGTGTAAACCTATAATGACATGTTAATTTTAAGTAATTTTAATTAGATTTAAGTACCTGTTATATATGATTTATGTAACAACTCTGACGTGATCTATGCTGTAAAGCCAACGATCGAAATAAAATTATTATTATTATTATTATTATTCGGGTTTTTAACTCCCAACCTAGTTGGGGTGGTTAAGCGCCAGCACCGGGCCCAATTGGGCCAAGATGAAGGCGCCCGCCTTTATTATTATTAAAAAAATTGTAACCATGGAATATACACTTTTTGATTTAACCTTTTCTCTTGGCAGACATTGAATTAATACTATTTAAAATTTGCTGTTAGGGTATCATTTTTATCCTCTATAATATACCAAATGACGTTCATGCAGCCATTCAAACCTTTTTGGTATTTTCACTTATTTCCAATGGAGCCATGCATGAAACTCATGACTTATTTGATTAATATCATGGAATTGTGGAATTCAAATGTAGCTCACATCCTTCGAGCCCACATTTTTACGTGACCAACTATACCCGCTTCATAGTTTGATATTGGTCTGAGGCCCATCAGTGCGTGGCTGGCAGGGGTCTTGCAGGTGTGGTCTGCAGTGCAGGCACGCGGGTCACGACAAACAAAACGCACACCAGAATAGACGAGTTTGACAAACGGCGGGCACACAGACGTGGCTAGAATAGAAGTAGAGCGCTATATGCTTGTGCTCATCCGTAGCAAGATTGTTAGGCCATACTCCAACCTTTTTAGTGAGAGAAGAAACAGCTCCAGGGTTTCCAAAGATGCTATGATGCAGTAGAAGCTTGTTTGAAAACCGCACGAATATCACAAATCTGAAGAGATTCTTCCTTAGTGATAAAGCGTCAACAAAATCCAAGAATTGAATGTTCGTGATAAAAATATTTTTATCTCGAAGGAAATATTTTTGTTCGTAGTCATATTTTCTTACAACTTGAATATATTTTGCAATGCTTTGTGAGAAAATATAAACTCCTTTGTATTCAAACAAGTTTTAATCGCTTGCAGTATGATTAATGTTGTCTAGATTGGCTCCCACTCCTTGTTATATTGTCTTGTCAATAATTCAGTTTTCCTTCGGTCAAAATGATTTTTCTTACCACGTTCACCTACCAAATTTCTTCTTGAAATGAGCAACGGGAGTTTCGTCTTTTTTGATCATAATAATTCAATAATTTTAAACCATTTTTGAGCAAACTAGGGAAATAGGAGTAAATTTGTGCAGTAGTTTCAACAAATTAATTAATTAAAATGTAAACTAGATATCACATTCAAAAAAGCGTCTATGCAGTCGCCCCAAAACTTGAGAGAACGGACAATCCAGAAATATAGAATATATAAGTAAGTTTTTGTGTCATGTACAGTGTGTGCTTGTCATTAGTTTTAAGTGTTTTAAATTTACAGTGGGGGAGATATGAAGTAGTGGACAATAAACAAGTTTAAAAAAATGTCACTGATTACACGTTCCGTCTCGTTTCATGCCCGACATGCTTTCAAGATATACGTCTTATTGCAAACAATATTTCTGTATTTGCCAATACTTTGGTACATCAAACACAACTACTGTATCTTGTCAACAATAAAGTCTACTATTTTTTCGTTCCATATAACTTTTTGTTTACATTAATTTATTTCATTCTTTTTGTGTGCTATAGCTGCATGGATTTGATAAAGTTTGGCGTATTTCCTTGGGGCATTGTTTGTTTTGATCGATTCTTCTTTTGCTAGAGAAAACAAACTGAGCAAGTTTGCATATTTGTTACACAGGGGAGCTCTTGCCAGTTGTCAGATCCTATCCTAGTGCTAATGCAGTATTATTAGCTAAGGAAGGGATGAACTGTATACGGAATTATACCCGATAATTTCGCACAATAAGTAATAGTTTTATTACTGAAACACAAGCACTTTATAAAGATAAGTTATATGAGAGCGATACGTTGCACGGCTTCTAGGCTAGGCAGCCAGGCTAGGTCTGGCGTGAGCAGCGCGTGAGGCGCGCGGCAGCGAACCCGTGACGCAGGTACGTGCACAGCCAGCATGAGGCGCGCTCTCGCTCAGGAGAGAGAGGCGCGCACGTATAAGGATGACTTTACGTTACGCCGTATTGCAACCATGACATTAAGATAGGGAGGTTAATAATATAGTAAAATATACCTTAATGGATATGACACCAGTGAAGTCGGCTGCATTTTTGCTCGAGATTACGTCATGTAGAGAACCGGACACAACGGAGCCGAGTTCCGCCCGCATGTCTTTGCCTCACGAAAAGGGGGGGGGGGATTACAACTCGCACTACATCAGCTTTGAGTTGCTTCCGTCATATCTCTCACCTTCGCAAATTTTTAGAAACATATTAAATGCGTGCAAATCTTTTAAAGAAGCTCTTGAAGTAATTTCATGGGAGCCCAACTACATATATCGTGATTAAAAAATTAAGCTTTTTCTGATAGGAGAATAATTTCGCGAATAATTTTAGGAGAATAATTTCGCGAATAATTTTGCAAGTGTGGCATCTTGACAGACAGCTCTAATAATTCGCGGATGATAATGACGTCACCCTAACACTTGATCACCTCCGGTATGACTCACACAGGGTCAGGTTACCGAGGGAGGGTGAAACCACCGAACTACATACACTGCTGTTGCGACAAAATCTCGTCCACCCCTAAAAATTCACCATTAATGTGCTCTCAGGATTTGCACTTCAATGAAAAGCAATGTGGTATTATATACAGGCGTTGATTTCTTTACGTAGTTAAAAATTATCATAGCTGAAGTATTTTAATCAGAGTTTTAGTATTACTGAAAAAGGAAAAAAGTCTAAATATGCCTGGTCTCTTACAACGTGTGTTGTAAAATATATTTCTACGTATATTAATATGTAACCTAAAAATAGAGAAGCACGGATCAAATTTAAAATCGAGCGAATCAAGTTTTTATAATAATATTTATTTATCTAGCTTGTGCACGATCTACACTTATTAACTGTCTTGGCTCGTTTCATTATACCTTGTTGTTTTGGATAATAGGCTTTCCATATTTCAGTATTAAATAAGTAGAAAAAAATCCGTGTGTTCTCCACACGCATGATATAAATATTGGTTAACGATGAAAACTCTCTCGTCACGACTTTACAAAATGTGTTTTCTGATATATATTTTACACTTTCATCTGTTTTATGTTATAATTTAATAACCTCGCTACAAGTTCTAATAAAATTAATTGCCGGTGTAACCTTTACGTGTTGTGGATCATTTATCAAGACCCAGCGTGGTACGCTCGCTTGATTGTTGGTGTAGATCAAAATTTAATATAATTATATACAACACCTCAGTGTACAGATCAGTGCATGAAAAACGAAACATTTTCTATTAGCTAAAATAAGAGGATGGATGGTGAGCTTAAATATAACCATTTTCACTTTGATCATTTCTCATCTCTTATATAATATGTATACTTGCATTTTACAATCTAATTTATATTCCGTAAAAAAATATAAAAATTATATTTTATAAAATAATGTGTCATCAGTGTTATAGCTACATATGCTCCATCTCTATCCCATAACTTTACCTTTGAAAAAATATATATATAACATAATTCACTTAAATTTGAGCAATTGTTGCATCATTTGAAAACTATCCTCTCTGCCTTTGTGTTGCTCTAATAACACACCTCTGTCCTTACAGCATATTTCATCATATCTAAGTATAGAGAAGTGGCCCTTATGTCACGTGCTGCCCAGCCTGCACGTACAGGAGGCCCGGCGTTCGTGCCCGACCGCTCATTACGGCGATTATCAGCAACCTTATCACCGGCTGCCATAGACACGATCGATTGCCACAACAATAATTAAATTGAAGTCTGAACATTTTCCTCGAAGTATACTATAGCACTTTCAAGATTACAACGTTTTATTTTAGTAATAATAATACAAACCTATGTAGATCATATTAAGAAAATTTTATATGCAAGGACAATAATGAAATATTTTGGTCCTTTTTAATTAAAAAGTATATCTTATAATTAAAGATGTCGTGAAAAGTGTTCGGTCTAACTTTCTCTGCATTCAGATTTAATTACTTAAATTTTTTGTATAATTAAAATCTAGACCCCACTTATCTTTTTTTAAAAAGTTTATTTATGTACGTCAGAAATGATGGCGTTACTTCCGATTCGTATGAAGAATGAATGCAGGTCATGATATTCATGATAGCTGGATTCTTAATACATGTATATATGCCATGGAGTCTGGCCATAGGTTTAATTAATAATAACATGATCTTATCTCCTCACTGTGTTTAGATGAACATTTTATGGATAGAATGTATATATGTTTATTGTGTGTGTGCTTCGTCGGACTGATAAATTAATTGAATTGACTTGATTTATATTACTTATGTAATCCAAATATTGAAATAAAATTCTTATTTCTTCTTATTCTTATTCTTATTAATTGCATCATTAATGTGATAGTTCGAGTGTCCAAATAATTTTTTAAGTTGCCAAATCAATGAAAGATAGTTTTGAAGTAAAGTAACCGCTTCTATCGTATAGCGCTTATAAATAAATACAATCTGAAAAAATTATATGCGAAAATCTAAATGTTTACACAGCCCAATTTTCGTATTAAAACTATGGTATCTAGAACACGCAAACTAAATTTTTTGTTATCTTGTTTGTTTATGAGTTATCTATCAGTAGGTTAGCCACATAGTTCACCGACAATGATTTTTAGTGCTAAAATATTAGAAAATGAACCTTACGGCATGGAGTGGACAACTTCAAGAAGGTGAAAGTGGGGCGTGTTTTGCGGAGATCGGGCGTGGGCTCTACAGACAAATAACCGACCTGATAGAAGCGACCTCTGACCTCGCGAGAAACAAAACAAGACCACAAATTGCCATATATTACGATTTTTCTTTCTTGTTGGCTAATAGTTATTATATTGCGTAAAGAAATTTGCGTGGGATTTTTGTTCCCAATGTGCTACATTTGTTTCTCTTTCTTGAATTAAACTATCCATTTCGAGTCATGTTTGCAATTTTAACTTTGTTGACATTAAATTTAAAACTCGTTTCAAATCGACTTCTCGTGTGTTTGTTGTGTCACCACAATTTGTCCTTAATATCACATTGCTGTGACGACACTTTAATGATCCATTGCGCTCGAAAAAAAATCAAATTATTCTTTTAGACCTACATTGTCCTGCAAATAAAAAAAAAAATGTTATACAATTCAGTATATGAATATAGAAAACAAAATGCTTCAGTAGTCTGACAAATAGTATGGAAAATATACCATTTTTTATCCCGTATATCTATAGGCTATTAATTTTTTGTCAGTGTCTTCATAGTGCAAAATAAAAATAGAACAACATAAAATATTCCTGTATAGATTTGCACATCACCATCCTTGTCGATCAAGTGACAGAGTACACGCCAGGCGGGTCAGTGGGCTGAGCCCCAAGCTTTTGTGTGCGGCCTAACTGTTCTCCACGTTCGCCATTACGCCCGCTCACGAGTTGCATTGCGTCGTGCGCTTCATCATCGTATCAGCGCCAGGGGGCGTCGTGTCGTGATGGCTCACAAAACTCAATATGGAAATATCTCCGTCGTAATGGTGGTAGATGGAACACAAGTGAAATTAGCGAGTTTAGTGGGACTTACAATTAGTGCGTAAATCAGCTTCAATATATAATTAGGAAATATGTTGCGAACTAGTGGGACTGTAATTATTATAAATATTTTTTGTCAAATATAGTCATTAAATATTGCGAAAGAAGCAAAGTAAACAATATTAAACAACTGTAATAAATGTTACGTAAGAATATAGAGATATAATGACATCAGGTGGTTGTTTTTATTTTGCCAAATTATATACTATATATCTTGGCTGTTATATATAACAAAAATACAAAGGAAATAATGATAATTAGTTAACAACAATATGCAGTGAGTACAAATTAATTAAGCTTGTTATTTGAACACAATGCATGGGAACTCCCGGCTGTCGTTCTGATTACTCGATAACAAGTGATAGCTAATAATAGAGACGAGGAGGTGTCGATATTGCGGCGTGTGGGCGGACACACCTGCGGCTTCCCTTTGTTATCGTGATTGATTCTCACCGTGACGTCACGGTGCACCAGGACAGAGGTCACGTGGTTCTGCAGCACCTGTGGCAGTGACGTCACTGTGTCACCACCAGACTGGGGCATAGGTCACGTCTAGGATGCCTTTTGTGTATATGACACAAATACTTCATATGCATAAAGTTCTCTAATTTCTTATTATAGCTATCATTCTTCGGACACGCGTTTGAAGAAAGACCAAATTCAAAACTTAACATGCAGAAAATGGTTCATTTAAATTATGTAGCCTCAAGAAATGACATTGATGGTAAAATTTCCACATTCAATCGGTTTAGACGACTATAGGTGCGATATAAGTGTTATTTTTGTAGAGCGATGGACCTTGTCTGACGTATCGTGTGTTTCAGGAGCACTACAATCTGGTGGGCGACGACCCTCAGCTGGGCCCCGTGCTGCTCTCGGTCAAGACGGAGCACCTGCAGGCCGGACAGGAGCACACCAGGATCGTCCTGCGCATGCGCACCGGCACCATGCACGAGCTGCTGCCAAACTCGTGCATTGGACATCCGCCCTGTCCAGCAAGACTTGCAAGGGTAAGTGTCTGTTCTCTGACCCTTGAGAAACGAACCCTAGAATGTCTTCTGAAGTCCCTTTATAATATTTTTTATTGCTTAGTCAACATATCACGATTGACCCTACCTTAATTAAAGTGAGTTCCTTCCTTCTTTAAAAAAATACTTTGCAAATCTTTTAAAAAGAAATCTCAGTGTCTTTATGATATTCTGATCTTATCTCAGCCTCATTAGGCAAATTTCAAACAAAAAAATATGCATGAATATATCAATCATGGTTGCTGCTTGACTGTGACATATTGTTATGACAGAGCGAGACTTGAATGAGCACCGTTTTATCAATGCAGACTTGACATCCATCACATTTCGTTGTTTACCTGCTCGTCTGCAGGTGAGGTGGGCGTGTCGATTGCAGGCGGGCCCGGATCTGTAGCAAGCGTGCTGAGGCGCGGCCCGTACAGTGGTCATGCTTGGCGCCTCGTGGGCCCCAGGGAGGGGCGATACTCGTAGCATTGTAGTCAGTTAATGTTACTAGTAGGTACAGTTCGTGATGATGACTTATGGTATTGTAACGCCATCAAGATATGGTGTTATGTTATCCCCGTCCACTTTGCTTACAAACTATACTAAACTTATAGTCTATCGTTCATTGAAGGTCCAGCTCTAGTCACGTAGAAATACGTATAGTGTAGAGTTGGAGGGGTTGCGTTCCCCCATCCCAATAATTTTTAAATAAGAGAAGATATAAAAATTATACCTGTAAAATCGAAATCTATTCTAGAGGTTTGTATTAAAAATTCTTCTTTTCTTAACATTCGTACAGTACAAATTGAAATAAACCGTACAAACTTTCCCATGCAGTACACCAAAGTACGGTCCCGGAAGAGGTTGTGTGCCGAGATGCAGCACGCCTCGATGCCCCGCCCACTGCGATTAGACACGCTGGCAATCCGTCACGCCAGGAAGGAATGCCTTGCCGTCACCTTGAAACATGAAACGGAATCAACAGAGATCTTGATCACCTGTTATTAGATCTCGATGTCGTGATTATCAATTTATAGTCTGTTATATTCAGTGAATGGAACTTGGTCGAAAACGCAAATTTGTCGCACACTCGCTCAAAAATTATTTCAGTCGTGAAAAAAATAAAAATAAAGTAATAAACATCAGAAAAGGAACACTAAATTAATAAAATAATGCATGTGTTGTATAATTTTTTAAATCTTCAACATAATAGCTATGAATTGAAGGTAACACACAGTCCTTGGTTTACATTAGAGAGTGCAAAAAGCATAAATCAACAGGGACAGCAGTTTCCGGTGTCGACTAGCTGATGTGACTGGACAGCGTCATTAAAGCGAGCTGGACACGAGTCAAGGCCTCCCTCCTCTCGCGGGGGGCGTGGCTGGACCGCCACGTGGTCATCACGACCCAATCTTGATCTGACACCATCACAGTGTCGACCTGCTTATCACCGAAGATGAAACTCGGTCCTTCAGTGATTCATGCCATTTGGAATTATTCTAAAATACTGTATATCAGTATATCATAATACAAAAAAATTTAAAAAATATATATAATAATATAATTATATGCATGACAGTTAATTATCTGATTATTATCGCGTATATAAAAATATGGAAATGAGGAAATGTATCGCCCGTCAGACAAATGTCATTGCATGCTGCTGTGCACGTAATTTATAAAAATATAATATATTGAGGTTTCTTTTTTAGGGCGTACAATTAAATTTTCATTTCAATACTATGATTCTTTACAACCATCTAAATTTTTAATGATCTTTTATTGTTACCAATTTATGTCTCGCTCTTTATTGTTGCTGTTCCATACATAGGAATATGAAAAAGGAGGAGGGGGGGTCTTAATATAGAATTGTTGGTGCTAAAACTACTAGACCAACCGATTGCAACGTCATCAGTGATTCTTTTCATTGCGTATAGTGAAGTCGAGTAGGTTCTGGACTGAAAATACGTGAATGTCGGCGAACGTGATCCAGCCAGAAACGGTTCACGGTACCTGCATGCCAAGGTTCACGGACAAAGCCCGGCTGTCTGCCCCCATAAATTTTGTTCTCCACAGCGGCCGTTGAAGAGAAGTTGTCACTGTCGCTTTTACCTTGACGAGGGTAAATCTAATTTTTAATTCAACAGATTTAATTTGTCTTTTCTGGAATAATTACATTTTAAATTTAAAATTTAATTCTATATGATGGCTCTTTTATTCAAGAACTAATTGCAAGAAGCATATTTTTTTTAAAAAGCACAATATAATAATGCAACCCCTGTTTCTAAATATGTATTATAGATTTCTCTCCAAATTTTGCTGCTTTCTGCATAGCATTTTCATGTAATGAAACTAATAAATAATAAATCTAGCATTGCAATGAGAGCAAGAAGCCACCAAACTTTTTTAGGAAGGCAGATATTGGAGACAAATTTATAAATATATTATAATGGAAACAGTATGTAATATATATTATGGAGAAAATTTCTGGCGCACCAGAGCAGTATAAATTCATATATAGCATAATATGGCAGAAATTTTGATAATTAAGACTTTTTGTAAAATTTTCTGAGAAAGACGAACATGCGTGTGTGTTTTTATATTATAAAAGTAAAGAAGATTTTTTTTTGTTTATCATGGTGAAAACACAAGATTGAATGAAATATTTTAATTAATTTTCTTTACTAGCCGATTCATGAGTTTATGAATGTGATCATATTTACTTTATTCAAATATTTAATGCAGTTCATATAATTACATTTAGTTGAATTTCTAAGCAAAGTCACTAACTTGTAAGGTAATGTTGTCTTGTCTTGTATTTTCATTTCTTTATTTTTCATCAGTCCTCTTGATTGCGTCTATATCTCTTTATATAAAACAGATTTCCTTTTCTCCAGCCCGCGAGCATTTGCATGATAACACAATTACCTGCCAACTACGAAAGTTGCGCCGAGTTCAAATTAGCTTTAGATAGAAGTCCTCCTGGTCCGCTCGACCGCAGAGTTGGTTGATTTAATAAAATGCCTTCTTGGTTCGCAAAAACAATGTATTTTAATTTATTTTACGGATATTTTCCATAATTTGTTTATGGACTTTTTGGTTTGAAGCATTAAAATTGAGTTGTATAAAAATAAAATACGTAAAACAACATAATAATAATGACAAAAAATAAAAACTTTTCGCTTTAATCGCTCATTTCCTTTGATTCAAGAGTAATAATTATTGATAAGATCTTGAAAAAGGAGAAGTAATTATTAAATGAAAAAAAAAACTTTGCTTTGTTTTAGTAATTATGCTCTAGAACTGCGTAGAAAATATACAAGTTGGAACCTTTTTATTCTGAGATGTTTGAGTATTATAAAATACTACTTTAAATAGTTTAATAATTATTTAACTGAATTAGCATAACTAGTATTTAATTGTTTCTGTTTTAATTAGCTTGATATAAATGACGGAACAACAATGGGAACATTTTTTTGTTTCGAGCAGCAAGTGAGAATATATCAATTTGCATCGCTCCTATAATGGACCAATCAAAAATTATTATGATGTGTGAATGGCGAACATAATGCGTGATCATCGTGATGGAAGATGGTACCGTAAATTCTTCTCTGTTTAATATGCTTTGTTGCTCTTTAATTGTTATCATGTTAAAATTTCTATATATAAAAATTAAAACGCTTGTGTCCTATTTTATTTTTATAAATCCATACTTACATGTAGCACTGTGAGAAAGATCCATCTAGCTATATACAGTAGAGGCCAAATATGAGTCTTTACAATTCGATAACGCCTACACGATAAGGTTGCTGAACTTAGAATTGTACATCCTGGGAATGAGAACTTTAAAAACAGAAATAAATAAAAAAAGTAGCGTGCAATCAATGTGGTTCGATTTTTTATGTGTAATTGAAGTCGTGTTGTGTCACGCTGAAGACGTCGATAAACAGTGGAGCGCGACCAACGATCGGATGACAATTCATCGCCACTCGAGTGTGGGGAGGGGAATCTCCCGGGGGTATCGAGGAAATGAGTTGAATCAAGGTTTATTGGGGCTGTGATAATTAATTACAAATCAACTGCTCATTCAATTTAATTCCAAGGTAAAGAACAAGCAATTTATCGCAGTTAATTGTTTGAACTAAAGGTGCACAGTAAAAAAAAATCGTGTTTTATTTTTTTTTGTGTTTATTTATTTTTTTACGTAAAAAAGGACCATTAAGATAGTATATGTCAATTATTCCGAAATCTTCTTTAAAATGACATAAAGTGGCATCTTTTTGCCAATTCGTCCTATATAGCCCATTTTGACGTCAATGTCCATTAGATTGTTTCTACGTAGTTCCGGCACGCACCTACCTGTGCCCTCCACAACATTGTGGGCGTCACCTCAGATGGCCCTCCGAGGAATGCCGGCAATGCGAGGCGTCAAGTCGCTCTGACATTGAGAGTGCGTGTGAATGTGGTGGCCCAAGAAGCGATCGCCGCGCCGCCTCTCAAGCATCCGATCTGTATGGGAAGTAGACAACGTGTGGGAACAACTGGTTCTCTGTGACCGCCAGCACCTTAATAATATCGGTGGAGCTAATTAGAGCACTTCAAGGTCACCTACGTGAGATGCATTACAATTTGGAATCACCCCGCGTGAGGGGTCTTCGCTACTATACGGACGATGATCATCGCTACATACCTTGTAGATCATTGTTTTAGTTTTTAACTAGAAAATAGTGAACATAAATTTATACTGTACTAAGAAATCTCTGGCAACATCACAAAATTTAATTTATTGTGAAAAAGAAAAAAAGGAAACGATATACCCGAAATAAGATCACTTCTATAATAAACTATAAAAATATATGTATAATTAAAATACAAAATTATGATATTTAAATTTACACTCGTAATTTTAATGTAAATTTTATTTACTTATTTAAATATAAATACACACATTTTAGGTTCAACTATAAGGTTCCGGATAGAATAAAATTATAACTGCATGGGTGCAGCGCGCGCAGTGCCCCCAAGTTGTATCTGACCTCCAAAAAACGTCTTACAACGTATTTGGCATTACAGTTAAAATAGCATCTGTTTTAGTTATAGTTTTAAAATCATAAGGCATGCATAAATATATGCATTACCAGCAGAATTGCAGTTAACGATCCGAAGAGTGCCTCCATGCGTGCTTTATAAACTCCCGGCAACTCGTCCGAGCGGTCCTTGCGGTTCTCCGTGACACTATTTCGTCAACAATGCACCAGTAAGTTCCCAGCGCTCGAGGTCTGCAGGCCCTCGGTGTGAAATGTTTGCTGCTTTTACGACCAACAAGAAATGCTTTAAACGGAAATGGAAGTTTTACATATTTTTGTTTCGAAATATGAATCTCAATTTTTAATGCTTAACTCGTTATGCGTAAACAAATACAAAGTATAATAAAAAATATTTGAAAACTGAAATAAAATAAAATTACTTACCGATTTTCTGAGTTGTGGACGTGTATCTGCATGCATGACTGGTAACGTATTTAAAAGAGTGCTTTTCCATTGAACGATGTCGAGCGGGGCTTGCATGGTTGGGAAAGGCGCATTTGCTTCAATGTCATATGGCGGCCGTTGGCGTAAATATCGCAGCGTGATTTATTTGCTGTGATTTTTCCACGCCAACATTGCCGTCATATGATATTGAAGCAAGTGCGCCTTTCTCGTCCCACCAAGCCCCGCTAAACATCGCTCCATGCATGCTTGAATGGAGGAGCTTTACGCTGCAAATGTGATCGTGTTTTTCCCTCTTAAGAAATTTAGTTTTATAGTATCTGATTTATTGTAAACTTATTTGCTAGTCTGCATTTCGTACAAACCTCGTCGTGTCAACGCCTCAATTTCTTCAATTTTCGTTGCCCCCTACTGCGGTGTCGTCACGCGTGGCCGCGCAGGTAAATCGCCGCAGCTCGACCACGCGGGAACGCGATGTGGGAACTAGACGTGCCAACCGTCATTATACTGTCTGCAACTTTAACACAAACGACTTGTACTCTTACTGATTTTCTTAAGGGTAAGGTAACGCCACCAATGTTAAAAAAAATCCCTCTCACAAAAATTCTGAAAAAAATTTAAAATGTTCTCCTCTACACCCCCTATCAGTAGCTAAAATATCAGGTATACAAATACGATCTAGTTTTTGAGTTATGAATTTTTAAAGTTGACCAATTTAACATGGGAGTTTCATTTCTCCATGTTAAAGTAGTCAACTTTAAAAATTTATAACTCAAAAACTAGATCGTATTTGTATACCTGATATTTTAGGTACTGATAGGGGGTATAGAGGAGAACATTTTAAATTTTTTTCAGAATTTTTGTGAGAGGGATTTTTTTTAACATTGGTGGCGTTACCTTACCCTTAACAAGTTCTTTTTTGTGTTCCGATTGTGTAATAAATTATAAAGTATTGTCTTGCAATTTATCACGTTCCAATTTGCTATAGTTTTATGTTTGTGGTTGCTAACTGAGAGAGAGAAAGAGAGCTGTAGAAGTTTTTTTACTCTATTGATTGTGATTAAATTTTCATACTTTTAGCGCGTAATTTCGCTTTAAGTTGACTTAACAATAAAACTTTCAATAAATATTTCACTGTACGCTTGAAAAATTACATACTATAGAATCGTGAGAGCCGGTATTGTATTATCCTGAGAATTAGCGAACATTTTTCTGACCGAGTCCACAGCAATAGTGGGTCATATGTCTAAATTTACGCCCCTTTTGAAGACAACACGTCTGCAACCACGAACAATAGTCATGCGATACGGTCTGACCCATTCCCAACCTATTAACTTGCATTTTTTTTTTTTTTTTTTTACAATTTTCAATGCTTATTTATGCATTGAATTATTTAAAAACTGATTATACTTGTAAAGCATGCAACAGTGGACCTAACTTTGAGCTATTGTATTGCATGCTTGTCTGAGAATGCATAATATTTATGTGCAATTTGTGGTGTTCAAATTGACTCCCTATATATCTCTAGCACAGTGGGAATGTTTACAGTACAGAGTATAATATAATTGAGATAAATACCTTGCGTAGCAGGTGATGAATACAGGCCAGGGATAATGTGTATCATATATTATACATCCATAAGAGCAGTAATTAAACTGTACACTTTAAAAGATTGAAGATAATTAAAAATATATATATGGGAATTTGCATGAATCTCTTATACTTGTCTTTTCTTATCAGATAAGTTTGAAAGTAACTTCCATAAAATATACAGATTTTTTTCAACTCTTTCAATCCTAATGCGACGATACATACAAGTGAAAATACAAAACAAAACCAAAATATATCATCCAAAGAACCCTGAAAAACTGTGTCTCAATCCAAGATATTATTAATACATAATATTATTATATAATCATATTTGTTCTTGAAGACAACTGACTGTCTTCACGGTGTACGCAGTTCAAGGAATGTCCATGTAGATGGATGACAAAGCAAGTTCCCATCAGCAGCGTAGTGGCTGTTTTTGCCGGCAGCAGGCGGGGGAGCGTAAATCCTGCAGCGGTAGGCGTGGAGGACACGGCTGGTGCACCAGCGGTGGTGCTCGTCAGCACGGCCCTGACCTCGCGGCGTGCCCAGATCATATCAAACGCACGCACCTCACACTTTCAAACGGTGCAATCAGATTCATCTTCTGTCGAGTTGATAGTCAAGAAATTCAACGACGGCTTGCAATATTTCATAATACCAACAATGATGTAACTTTGACGTTAAAGTGGACACACATCTGATGGTATTTTGTTGAAATAAACTTATACGCAACAAGAAATATCTTTCAATTCTGTTCAGAAATGCGTAAAAAGTAAAACCGATAACATAAATTAATTTTAAAATATTCTTTGTATAATACGAATATAATTTCAAATCAACACATCTACTCTCGTATTTTATAAAAATGACATCATAGAAACTCTTTGCAATGTTGTAAGTAGCTATGCTATTTCCTTATAGAACACTCGATGTGCTTGCAACACAAACTAATCTTACATCTCGATGGGTAACAAGCCAGCTCAGTGACATACGGGTGTACTTCGGTTTGCGCGGGTAACTTAACACTCTTGGTGCGCACTGCCGTGACACCCCGCGCGGGTCACGGACCACACACGACTGTGACGTCACCGACGTGCAGAATTACCGGAAGTTTGCTGCTTCTTTAATGTTCCAGCGTTGTGATTTTTAATATAATTATATTTTAACATCTCAAGTACTCCATATTTATTACAACCACTTTATTTAAAACTCAACGATGCATATATCAGCGGATTTGCAGAAATTCTCCAAATTTTATAACTGTAAAATATTACAACCGCTAGTATCCATGACCTTATCGTATCTAATATTGTCCATCCAGTTCATTAAGGTACTAATAATAATGTTCGCACACCGCTAATGTAAACTTCTCATTTTAAAACTTCCCTTTCGGTTGCAAGTGCCCGTACTTGAGTCGAGTCGATCAATTTAACGCTTTAAACGTCACTGATTAAAAAAGGTCAACAATTATGCAGAAGATGGACTTTAAATAACAAGGCAATGTCCTCTGGGCCAGCTGATTGTCCTCGACCTCACTTTGTCTTCTCCAAGCCTCGAGATGTTTACAAGCCACAAAGTTTTCTTATGTGGATTCTTCCAACGTTCATTTTTATGACTGTGGTCAATTTTCGTGCCTTAAAGCAATAAAATATTTTTAAAAAATAGTCTACTTGGATATAATCATAATAACTTTATATTCTAAGAAATTAGAAAATTAATTTTTTCATCATTTTTTTTTACAGCTTAAATGTTGTAAATTTTTCCTAGTTTTTTGTTTAAATTATTACTTAAGAACTTAAAATGTTCTGCTTTAAATATAGGTATCGTATTTTCTAAGGAATTTTTAAGAGTTTTACAACACGCGTACAATAAATTCTTAAAGTAATCATATACTATTGCCAATATCAGCATTTTGCAATTAAAGTAATCACAGGAGTATTCGTGCAGATAGTTCACTAGTTCACTCCTGAACAGTTCTTATATTTGTAATAACACGAGTCTTGTATAACCAGAGTTTCATTTTAACGGGATGAATATTACAACAATGTCAAACTACGTGTAACCTTATTTGACCCGTGAGAGAAGTATAAATTATAAAACCTAAATATGCAGTTTTTGTGAAAGAGAGCCCTGTCATTGTCTGACCTTTGTTTGACCTCTGTGCTACAGATGCTGTGCGAGGAGGTGACTGCTGAACGGTTTACGCCGGTGCTCTGCCCGCGTGCCTCCGAGCTCGTGGCTGCCTATGATGAGCACGTGCTGGTGTCCACCTTCAAGTTCGGCGTGCTGTACCAGCGCTTCGGACAGACCACGGAGGAACAGCTGTTCTCCAACCCCGCGCCCTCGCCAGCCCTCGACGAGTTCCTCGATATGCTGGGTCGCAGGGTCCGCCTCAGGGAGCACAAGGGGTGAGTTATTGCGTAGGACGAGTCTATTGATTTAAAATAAAGTTGGCGTAAGAAAAATACAATGGAGGAATAAACACTTTCAATAAGCGAAAAAATGAGTATCATGTTTACCGAGCGATTGAGTCTATATACATCGAAAATTGTTACATTTAATGTACTTAAATTAACTTTAATTTGTATAAAACTTTTAATGCTGCATTAATATACTCACAATCAGTGATATGACAATACTCAATTGTTAGTAAATTACATCCATTGTTCATCAAGCACTCCATTATTAATCAAATATACATTAGCATGCAATACAATACATACATGGTATTGTCACATGCATTTAATGTGACCTAGATGTTGATTTGCAAACTTTTTTTTTTCTATTGATGAGCAAATTAACTAGCGCTTGTCTATGATTGGTCCATTGTGTTTGGGCTCGCACGTTAACGCAAACTGGGTTAACGGCGGCTGGACTTTGCGGGTATAAACGACACGCGTGCTGTTCGCTAGACGACACGCCCGACTTGTTGACACGCCACCTCGGCGCAACAAAAAGTGTCAATACTTTGTAAACAACAAACAGGCAAATGAGGTTCTTTGGTGCTGGAGGAAAAAAGAAAGACGTTTTTCTGACGCTTTTAATTAATAAGACATTTTTTATTTGTAAATCGCTGCTCTTTCATGAGATTATGTGTCGCAAATTCACCATGCGTCAAGATTTCTAATTTTATTATTTATTTATTTTGCATTACAACTGAGCTTATTATTCATTTTATATATATACTGTAATACTTATTTGATATTGATCACATTTTATGCATAATATATTTGGTAGCTATAAGGTTGACCCTGATGAGCGTCTATAATTCAATTATCGCCATTTTTGCCATCATATAAATTTAAGACAGCTGCAGTACAATTACAAGATATTCTCGATGTTTCTTTACTTTTCGAGAACCCCGCATGGACGAGGGTTAGAGACGTGCAATTGATTTTCAGCAGTCTGGAAGTCTCCATGGCACTCTCGCCTGACGTGACGCTGTGCTTGCAGGTACCGCGGGGGTCTGGACACGCAGTTCGGACAGACGGGCGAGGAGGCCGTGTACGACGTGTTCCGCGAGCGCGAGATCATGTTCCACGTGTCGCCGCTGCTGCCGTACGCTGACAACGACCCGCAGCAGCTGCAGCGCAAGAGACACATCGGTGAGTGATGCGAGCCCCTGGCTGAAATGTCGAGGCAACCCGCAATGCTCTTAAGCTCGATAAGTTGCCTATATTACAGGCGTGTAGTAAAGTTATTTTATTATATCTTTAATGAGTGAAGAAACCTAGATTAAGATTATTAATATTGTTTATATTTATTATATTGCAGTAGAATTTAATTAATTAATTAAAAAATTGCTTCATTTTTTTTAAAAAAATTAATCTTTTTTGTTTGGTAATATAACAAATTATTATATCATTTATAATTGTAAAGAAATATGTTTGCAAAACTTTGATTATTTATATATTTATTTAAACACTGACATGACTCACATGAGTATAAGTAATACACCTCCCATTTGTCTATACAATTCAACAATTGAACTAACAATGTAACTGACATGACGTTGTTTCAGGTAACGACATTGTTGCAATTGTGTTCCAAGAGAACAACACTCCGTTTGCTCCAGACATGATTGCCTCGCACTTCCTACACGCCTTCATTGTGGTGCAGGTCATTGACCCCAACACGCCTAACGTCAGGTAAGAGCGTTCACCAACATCCCCCTTCTGTTAAAAAACACGCTGAGATGTTGCTGATATCGATGCTCCTCCACCCCATGCCATACTGACGTATTTATCTCTCGTAGGTACAAGGTGAGCGTGACTGCTCGTGATGATGTCCCCTTCTTCGGTCCATCGCTGCCATCACCCGCCATGTTCCGTAAAGGACCGGAATTTCGGGAGTTCCTGTTGACTAAACTAGTGAATGCAGAGAACGCCTGCTACAAGGCAGAGAAGTTCGCACGACTTGAGGTGAGTTGAAAGTCACGCCATATGATTGTAGTTTGCAAATTTATTATATGAATTATGACTTTTTGAAATTTTAATGGGTCCTTTATTCGTTATAAGTTATAAGTTATAAATGTTGAATAAAAAATATAGTTTACAACTTAACTTAGAAATGGAGATATGTAATTATTGGTTATATATACCCATAGCTGAAAGCTCTGATGCAAAGACATGCCCCACAAAGCCTCTTGTTCTCCCCATGTCTGACTGTCTGCCCGTCACAGTGCCGCACCCGAGCCTCGCTGCTCTCCTCGCTGGCTGACGAGCTACGATCCAAGTCGCAGGACTTCCTGGGCCTGCCAAGCTCGGCCCCAGACACTCCCAAGTCGGAGAAACCAGAGAGCACCGGGCCGGGCAGCCGCTTCATTGACACTGTGCGCAAGGCCATCAGTGCCAGGGTGCGCAGCCAGGTCAGCGACCCAGGACAGCCAGCTGTCAACAACAACAACAGCATTAAGAAAGGATCAGTAACGGGCGTACCACCTGCACCAGAGTCTACACCTTCGGTGAGTAAATCATGCCAAGACAATTACATATTGTCTCACAGCACACTGTCAGTGAAAGGGAAAAAAAAATGTTGATGTTCTTTAATAAATATAATTAATCAAAATTTAAAATGTACAGTTTAGTAATTAAAATTCTTTGTAGCAATAAATTTTATTAATCTTACAAACTAGAAATGTTCAATCAAATTTATCAGAATGTGTTTATATTAAAGATTATAATCTTATAATTACGTTGTATTTTTTTTTTTTTTTTTTTTTTTTTTTAAATCCACACCCTTGTCAAACAATAAATGTTATAACCTAAAATGGATTATAAATATTCATACATAGTGATCATCTTTTCTCTAACATGTACAATCTGTCTGATGTTTGCAGAGTGGTCGTGCGACACTGCAGAGCAACGGAAGCAGCACGGTGGGCAGCAAGAAGTCGAGCAAGGAGAGTGTGCGGGCCAGCAGTAACCCGGGGTCCCCCACCTCGAGCCCAGACATGCCAACACACAGGCCGGCACGGTGAGATTAATTGTGATGGCTTCATCAAAATATTTTATATTTTTGCTCAGTTTTCAATGCAATCACAAATAAAACAAGTACAAAACTATCACAGCAGTATATTTTTTACAAAAATTTCAATTATTTGTGTTTTGCTGTAAATATTACCAGTAAATTAATTGACAATGTTAAATTGTAATTATATAATTTGTTTTAATGTTACAGAGGGGACATGTCCGAGAGCGACGACTCGTCTCTGAACAGTGTGGAGCTCGACGCAGGCGGAGTATACAACGGAGACAGCGACACTGGCCTCGAGTCAATGTCTAGCGCGGAGACCCCCCACAAGCGAGTGTCACTGTCCTGCAGTTTCTGTCTGGATGGAGATGCGGGGGCTGGGGAGGCGGGGGCAGTGGAGGTAGCAGTGGCGCGCCAGCTGGAGGCCCTCAGGCAAGAGGTGACGAGACTCAAGTGCGACAAGCTCGACCTGCTAAGGCAGAACGTGGTGAGTCCCCACACCCTCCCCTACTACCCGCCCTCTCGGTCTCTCCCTTCTCCTGTTCCTTGCCGATCCTTTCCCTCTCCCACTCAACGAAGATCTCCAATTCATTGTCGTTCCTTGCCATCCCCTGCTGTTCCATCTCCCTCCCATATCTCCTCCCCCTCTACCAACACCCCGTGCCATTCCCCCTCCACCTCTCGCTACATTCCCTCCCCTTCATCCTCCCGCTCCCTTCCTCACAATATTCCTGCAAAGCAAGACTGAGTCTGTAACTTTATCTCACTCTTTGGTTCTACTTTTCTCTCTTAATTCTGTTACATTTTTTCTGTAATGCTGCTTGTAGCTATTACACAAACATAACATTAACATGTTATGCGCATGACATTATTTTTACTTTCAAATGTAATTTTTTTTTACACTACATGACATGAAACAATTTGCTTTAGTCAGAATTTTTGCTCACCCAAATTTTTTAGTTAACAACAATTCATGCATGTATAACTGCAAAAAAAAAAAAAAAAAAAAAAATCAAACTCAAATGTTTTCTAAACAACACATTAAAATATAGAATAATCATTCTTAAAATTAATGAATTCAAATTATTCTATTAATTTTGTGTAAATATTGTATTTATAAAAATTTAACGTTTCTTTACCAAGATGTTTTGTTCTTGTAATTTTTCATATTTTTGCACTATGAAGAGGTAATATTTACTATGTTTTTGCAAAATATATTATTATTTTAGCATAAATTGTCGTAGTGTTTTACTGGCTGTAAATATTTTGATAGATTTATAGTTTTGTTTTTTTAAGTAGGATCTTTTTTACTTAATAGGTAATAAAATTGTTTAATGTGCACATGCCTTGTTGCCAAATACGTATTAATTTAAGTAAATTCTATCTATATAAGTATCTATATACTGTGCATAATATATATATATATTATAGAATTATATTTGACTCTGCTACTTTAAGATATATCAATTAACTATAAATTTTAGGATTCACATATAATAAAATGTCAAAAAATATTGCATATATTATATATTTTACTAATTATACAAAGGATTAATTTTGCTATTAATATGTATATTAATTACCACAACTAACAATTACAACAACTATATTTTTCCAAATTAACACTGCTGTTTCTCTCTTCTGGTCTAAATGTGTCTGCCCGGTACCATTGCCTATAACTACTTTCTGCCCTTGTGTGCCTACAATTGCTATCTTTAAGTGTGCCTGTATGTATATATGTACAATACATTGCATTCAAAATTATTTAATGTACTTAATTCGATGGTGCATTAAATTTTAATGAATGTTATGTAGTTAACCTCTTGGAAAGTTTTCTAATGAATCATATATGCAGTAGCTTTAATATATAAAGTATTATAATCTAACCATCGATAATAAATGCTGTCATTTTTATTTTTATTTTTCTCAACAAATTTGTAGAAAAATATATCCCCCTTATTGGCATATATTATAAATTTCAGGTATAATATATAATTATTACAATAAAGTTTTGAAATCATACAGTAAATACTTAAAAGATAAAACTTTCCAAGATAAAATCCATTTTCCTTGATCCAATAATGTGCCTATATTAAGCTTTGAGACCCTTGCCTCCCTCTGTGCCTAACTGGTGTCCACGTGCCCTACTTATCCTGGTGTTCCGTGGGCTGTGGTGTTGGTGGTGGACTGTTGCGCGCTAGAGAGGACTAACGTGCGGTGCTTGTGTCGTCAGAGTTGCCAGCGCGATATGAAGAAGCTCACGGAGCAGACGCTGGCTCTGCAGGCGGACCTCGCCTCGGCCTCGAAGGAGCTGCACCGCCTGCGCTGCGTCCTGCGAGAGTGTGTCACCGCAGAGAGCTCAGCAGTGTAAACCAAAGTTAAATCCCTCGGACATCATTCCCTCAGTCAGGCATTCTTCAATTAAATATATATAAATATATATAAAAAAAAATGCTTTCTATAAATGTGTGTGATCTCTTTATAAATGATTTGTGCGATTGTAATAATTTTTTAAATTATATAAAAAAATAGATGCTATATTATTTCTCTGCTTCAAATATTAAATTGTAAATGTATTAAAAAAAAAAAAAAAAAAGTATGTTAAAATAAATATTCTTCAAATTTGTGTCCCTTATAATATTATATAATGTGAGGTGTGTATATAATTGTGAGTCGACTATCAATTTAATGGATATTGGAGATGGAAATATTTTTGCAAGAGTTCTTAAAAATGAATTATAAAAACATAATTATATAAAATTGTAAGCACTTCAGCAGCACTTTTATTAAGTTTAATATATTAAAAATATAATCATATTTCTCTTAATTGTTTCTGGGCTAGATAAACCAAACAAACTATTTTGTGGTGTTAATACAACTTGTGTATATAATATTAATTAAACTTGTGTGTAATCATATCTTATCATCTTCTCGCAACACCAGCCTAATAAGTTAATATATTAATTAGCATACATTGCAACATTCACATCCCACTACTCGGCTCAAACTGTTTAAATATATAATTTGCAATATCATGACAGACATACTAACAAAAAAAAAGAAAAATGGATCTTTACATTTTTGCAAAAAATAAATAACTAAAATTTGACTTAAAATTTTGAGACAGTTTGAGCCATCTCCAACTGACCTAGCTGTGCTGCTGTTGACCCCTTGCTATCAATGTACCTGAATCTCTTCAGTCTAGAAGTCTCTCACCATTCTTGATCTTTGACGTTGAGTGTGGCTAACACAGCAGACTTTACTTGCAAGCATTGCAACGCTAAAATATTGCTCAAAATTTTAGAAAAATATACAATGTCTATATTTTCTTAAGTACTATCAAAAATCATAATGATTAACAGCTCTATAATAATAATTCATGTATTATATTTCAAGATCATTTATGCCATAATAATTATTATTAGCCTTGCAATGCTAATTGTTTATTCTAAATAAAAAAAAAAATGTGTAGTTAATTGTAATAGATATGTAGCACACACAAAAGTTGGAAAAGAAATTTTTGTCTTAATAAAGAAAAAAAGATACATTATAATAAAATTTACTTCTTAAGTGCAATGTATAGCACTACTTTGTGTAAAAAAAAAATGAATTTGTATAAAGAAATTTTATGTTTAGATTTTATAAGCACAATTTATTATTTATTTAAAAAAAATGGGTACATCACAATTGCAAAGTGCACTGTGAACAATCTGCACATATTTTTTTTTTTATCATTTTTCATTAGGTATCATTCAAATATATACCACACAGCTTACCAAAGTACATTTAATATTTAAGAAATAGTTTCTCAAGTCATTTGCATAAAATTTTTAAACATGTCATATCTATTTTTTTTTTAATTTATTTATTATTTTTGTTGTATAATTTTTTAAATATAAATACGTGAACTAATTTGAAAATTCGAATTGTAAAGTTAAAAGTTAAAAAAAAATAATAATTTCTTGATTACATGTCTGATTTTATTTTGAGCACTTGACCAAAAGAAACTTATTCATCCTGATTCTTGAACAGAACGTAATCAGGAATATATGTGTAGCATTCTTTTATGTTTTCATTAATTGCTGTATGTTATATCTTTTCTCTGTAAATAACATAGAAATCTCAAGTAAAAACACTGAACTTAATTAAAATATAAAGTGAGTTTTTTTATTTCTATAATAGATATAACCCTCAACTGCAGCTGTCATATATGTATATATATGATTATATAGCAGGTATCACATTGATATATATATATATATATATATATATATGAACTAAACATAAAGTGTAAAATGCTAATTAATATACAGTGTAAAATAAACTACATAATTATTGTTTATTGTATAACCTCTATTATAGCTAGACATATTATACACAGTCAACAAAAATGTATATGAATTAAGATTATAATTACTACTGAAATTAAGTATAAGCTGGAAACTATAATAGAAGGATTACGACACAGCTAAATAAAACTATAAAAACATGAAAATCTACATCTTTGTAGTGATATATATTATATATAGTTTGAAATCCCTAATGTAAATCTCTGCAAAGTTTCAAATTTAAAACGTAACTGTATAGAAAGTCCAGAAACCTCTCCCTCCTCGGTGTTTAAAATGCATTTAAAATGCATTTTTAAAATGCATATTATTTAATAATATGCATTTTAAAAATGCATTTTAAATGCATATTATTTATATGGGTATAAAAAAATAACGTATTGCTCCAAGCAGCATAAAATATATTGATTATAAATAAATAAATTTAAATTATTACTTTAGTTTTTAGTTATATAAGTCTTACAAATAAAAGTACACTAAGTTATATTATATACTAAATTAAAACTTGTCATGAAGAAATTGTAGTTTGAATTTTTGTAGCAAAATTTAGTTAAAAAAAACTTTGCGAATGTGCTGCACTCTCAAACGTGTGCGGTGAATTCAGCAACTACCAACACTTTTTTCTGCTTGGAGCTGCAGGTGCTGCCACCTTTAATTTACTTCTATTTTAGTGGGATTTTCAAATCAGCTAATTAAAGAATTTTACAGGGAAAATAAATTTTCTTTCCGATACTGCTGATTATTCAATAAGTTGGTGGTTGATGATGCATGTAACAATTTTAACGGCAAGTGATGGATATAGTGCATTTCATATTGCAAAGAAAGAAGTGGGGAAAAATTAAAGAAACAATAATTTTAATTAAATTTAAGCATATTATATATAATATATTATATATATTTATATATATAATATGCGTTTGTATAGATATACAAACTTATAATTAAAAATTGTATGTCCCTATATTTTAATTAATTTTGAACCGATTAATATATCTGCAGATTTAATTTATTAATCAATAACATTATATTGTTTGGGAAATTGGGTATAGCATTTTTTTTATTTTCTTACGCAATAAAAATATATTATTTCCTTTCATAATCTTCGGTGACAGGACAATTCGCTACTAGACAATTCGTCCCCGGAAAATTCATCCCCGGACAATTCGTTACCTAGACAATTCGCTACCTGGACAGTTCGCTACTTGGACACTTTGTTACCGAGGACAATTCGCTACTCGACATTTTGTTAACGATTGACAATTGGCTATATGATGTAATTGATGTACATACCGAGGAAATATTCGCCAATTTTAATTATTTTTACTTAAAACATTACATTTACTACTTCAAGATCGATCACCCGCACTCACTCGCCGTATTTTTCGTGAACAAAGTGTATGTGTGCAACTTTATACTTCTACTATGTTCATTATTTATAGTTATTTATTTATTTTTCCATTTTCGTTCATACTGAAATTCTTAATTCCACCAGAATTTTAACTGCTTTATAATTTATGATATTAATCAATTAAAACACACACTATGTTCTGTGTTCAATATCATATATATATTCTTAATCAGTGTATATTTTAACTCTATGACAATTAAGAGTACCTAACTTTTATGTGAAATAATAAATAATATTATGTAATTCATATATTAGAATTTTTTGACTGTGACAACTAATAATTGTCATTTTAAATAAACAATCTTTCAATGTTTGTATATGAGTACTTTTTTTCCTTCTGCTCTCCTATTATAATGAAAAATGTAGTCACATGTTAATTTGAGGGGGAAGAAGTATTAGTCATTTCCACTTGCAGGTATAATTGAATGTTGCGAGTTGCTAATTAATAATCCCCTGTAATGAATGGTCCAGATAGCGAATTGTCCTCGGTAACAAAGTGTCCAGGTAGCGAACTGTCCAGGTAGCAAATTGTCTAGGTAACGAATTGTCCGGTCATGAATTTTCCGGGGACGAATTTTCCGGGGATGAATTGTCCGGGGACGAATTGCCTAGTAGCGAATTGTCCTAGAACCATAATCTTCAATAGCTTGACATGATTATATGCGTATCTTGCAACATTCAACATGTAACATCATCATTACAGACTTACCAGTATCATCCGTTATACCTTTACTTGAATTATTATTTAAATCAACTGGTTTACTCACATAGTAGTTAAAATATTAATTCTTCTAATGCAAAGTGCAAAACTGAATTGTGGGGGAAAAAAAAACAACAATAATTTCCCCATTTAAAATAAAAATGGTTCCGGTTTCTGGATTATTAATATTTTATACGCACGACTTTAACGAGAGTTATATCAAATGTTATATTAGCTTATTAGCTATTTAATTACATTATTAAGAAGTTGAGGTCGAACAAATAAATAATTTATAATTAAATTTTTTTAATAATATTAAAATTATTCACAATTGGTTTAATTAAAGGTAAGATAACATGAAACATCGATTGTTGTAGTCCCATTTGATTAACATGTAATCCTTAGCAACCTCATAATAATTCTGAATTTTTTTTAGAGACAGTTCTTAGCACCAAAAAAATGTAGAGAAAATTTCAAAACAATCACTCGATCCTATTTTTTTATATTAATTTATTAGTTTAGGTCTCCATGGAAAAGCCCTATACTGGAAATTTAAAAAACTAATTTAAAAAAATCAGATCGAGCGATTGTTTTGCAATTTTAATTTCTACAGTTATTTGGTGCTAACAAGTAAGAACTGTCTATAAAAAAAAAAGAGAAAAAAATTAATATGAGGTTGCTAAGGTTTACATGTTAATCAAATGAGACTACAACAATCGATGTTTCGTGTTATATATCTTACCCTTAATTATAAGCCAATCAACTTTTGCCCCGCTGGGAATGAAATTCCCAGAATCCAAATTGTTCTATAATGATTCCTATATAATATATTATGATATTACAAATTATATTATATATATATAAATGTTTATATAGTTAATTATGAATAATAATTTGTGATGTGCGAAAGTAACAAAAATTTCAATGTTGAATTTAATTTCAATTTAAATTATGAATTATGTTGATTCGTCAGTCCCGCGTTGCATGTCTCTAGTTAATGCAGAGGGTGTGTTCCTGATATCGATTTTCCGAGGAAACCATGCCACAATATGGGAGAGGACACATTTTTATTTGGTGCACATTAATTAATTATAGCCACCCTAGTTTTGTTTCTGGAATATTCTTGTACTGTACCAGCGGCTTCGATACTTTCTAAAATCCGTTTTTTCTTTTTTTTTTTTTTAATAGCCTTCCAGAACGTTTTTTACTATGAATTTTTAAATTTATAAAATTACCTTTCATTTTAAGATAAAATATAAAATAATAATTATGCTACTGTCATTATAAAAGTTAAAAAGAATTGGTTAACATCGCTTTATCAAAAATGTAATTAAAATATGCTATTGATTTGAAAGTTTTGATACGTTTTAAAAATAACAAATTATTACAAGTATAATAACTATGTTACATAATATAATATGTAGCTAGTACCTTGGGGCAATCCCTCAAAATATATAATATGCTATAAAATATTAATGATAAGTTGTATTCAATTAATTAAACAATAAATTATATATACTTTTTTAATTCTTATTTTTTTTTTCTGTAGACAAATTTGAGTCAATCAATGATTCACGGTTTCTGTATTGGTAAAATTTTGCATACATTACTTAATAATACTATACACACTCAAAAGTGCAATTTTACTTAAGGTAGAGATAATACAAATCAGCTGGCCCAATGCTAAAAAAATTCCATTCATAAAAATTATGAAAAAAATTTAAAGTGTTCTCCTCTACATCCCCTATCAGTAGGTAAAATATCAGGTATACAAAAACGAGCTAGTTTTCGAGTTATTAATTTTTAAAGTTGACTAATTTAACATGGAAGTTCCATTTCTCCATGTTAAATTAGTCAACTTTAAAAATTAATAACTCGAAAACTAGCTCGTTTTTGTATACCTGATATTTTACCCACTGATAGGGGATGTAGAGGAGAACATTTTAAATTTTTTTCATAATTTTTATGAATGGGATTTTTTTAGCATTGGGCCAGCTGATCCGTATTATCTCTACCTTAAGAGTATAGCAGTACTTCAGACATTATTTATGTTTACAAAATAATAATTTTATAAACAAGCTAATAAATAGCTTGTTTATAAAACTTGGAAATGTTTAGTGCAACGTACGTTATAAACCATTATAATTTATGAAATTATTCAAAAGTATAATTAAAAATTAAATATATTATTATCACGTCACATAAATAATATAATTATTATGTTCAGAAATGATGATCTTATTTTTATATTCTAAAGCTAAAGATTCATCAACTTTTCTAAATTATAATGATTTTTAAAAATTTTAATCCATGTCACATTTGGGAGGACAAAGGATTGGTGATGTCATCATGGATGCTGACCATTGGTATAATATATATTTGATCATCTACTAATCTAAATCGTACATAATTTTAGAAAATTATAATCATGCATGATCATGCAAGGATTTTCTAAATATCATACCAATTTATTGATTACTGAAACAAACAAGCATATGTACTTAATTAATTATAATACATCATAATTATGCATGAAATATGTAAATGTGAACTACATGAGACGTTTGTATATAAAAATGCATTTATAAATTGATGTGCATATAAAAATTTACTGAAATGATCCTTAGTTAACGTAATGAACTATGAATGAAGTCAAGCAAAATAAATTTGAAAACAGTGATTCAAAATATACATTAAATTACAAAGATACAAAGAACAGAAAATTCAAAATTTAACGAAAGTTGGGCGTTGGCTTTAATTTGCTTTTATTGAGTTTCAAATTTCGTCAAATCGTTAAATCGAATATTTAAAACAAATAAAAATTGTCTCCAGCATAAATGAAGTAGTAAGAACATGTACACGCAATCATCAAATAAGACAATACAGTATAAAAAGTGTTCTAGAAATATAATTTTCTTTGCACCACACCGCACCCGTCTGAAAACCTTCGATCCGTTTAAAAAAATTGCCCCTCAATATACGGAACCTCCCTATACTGAATAACTTGAGAATGAACTCGTCCATAAACAACGCGACTCTCCTTCAAGCTTGCAGTCCAATAGTAAAAACAGGTTTGGCTGGCTAGCGAGTCTCTAGTGGTTCGGGGCGAGCTCCCGCCAGAATGACGTCACTGTTGTAGTGTAGTGCGCTAAGCAGTAATGTGCCGTATAGAGGATAAAATAATATCGCAGCATTTGATTAGTACTACTACTATGGTGTGTTAATTTATGTGCAGTTCTTCTTTGTTTGCATCAAGATGGAATTAATATCATGCTCTCAATGAAGACCCAAGGTGGCCAAGAAGATGGTTAGAGAGACTCGACACCTTTGGGTTGGGAATTTGCCGGATAATATCCGAGAGGATCGAATTCGGGAACATTTTAAAAGGTACGTAATTTGGTTAAAAAATTGTATTTCTTTTTCAGTAATTTTCGTTCCCGCGGATTGCGCAGCTGATCGATTTTACATTGATTTTTGGCTTCCGATAAGGGTCTTTTTGTGTTAAATAATTAAATAATTAAATTTTTATCTTTTTTTTTCTTCTTTTTGTGAGGAAATGTTTTGTAATTAGCAGGTACCATGAGAACCTTCGCCGTGCTTTCTTCTGTATATTTATTTATAAATTGTCTTCAATTTCAGCATAATATATGCACATATCAACATGCATATATTATATTATCATTATGTCTTATGCATATTTGCAATATCAAACCAGCAAAATAAATGCATAAAATCTATAAATTACCAGAACGCTAAATCGATGTTTTTTTTTAAATTTTTTTTCTTATGTTTGATACATTATCTCAATATGCATGATTATGCATACATTCCATATAAACCCCCGTTTAAACAAAACCGCGTTAATTTTATTATTATTACATAATTAACTAAATAAATTTGCGTAATTAATATAATTATATTAATATTATTTTATTTTATTTTACGTTCAAGAAAAATATTTTTAATCTTCAAATATTTATTTTTCTACACATAATTTCATAGTCGAATAAAAAATATTATTATTACTAACGTCTTTAGAACATAATATTTACAAGAGTGGGACAACGTATTATTATTTTCTCAACTGCAGCAGCAACTTTCTACTGTATTACTGTGTACTGTTGCAAGCGTCTTTCATCGTACATTCACCTCATTTTACTAAGAGGAGCGAGAGATCTTGCCTGCTCGCTGTCTAGTAGTTATTGCAGGTAGAACGTTTCGTAATGTTTTACAACAAATTTATTACATCCTACTTTTTTATTTAAACTTTTTTTTTTTTATTTATACATGTACACGATTAAAGCTTTTTTTTTTGTAATTTATGCACAAATTTATCTCGACTTCTTATTTCATTGTAAACTTTACCTATAAAAGTTGAAAGTTTATCTGGATACTTGCGTAATTTAAATTATGCCAACAGCAATGCATGCAAGTTGACAAGAATTATTGCATACAGAGTATCAACTACGATGGAGAAGGCAGAAAAAATATGCATATTTATATTACAAAGTTTTTTTTTTTCAATACAGTGCTAATACTGCTAGCTACATTCAAGATTAACTAAAATCTTGACTACATAGACCAGTTTAATGTAATTTTTATCAAACTTCAAATTAAAACAAGTTGGTTAAATAATTAATATTGAAAGTTGAAGTTGAAATATTTGTGGAGTAATCTTACAAATTTTGAACACGAACTATTAAAAAAAAAATATGAAGCAATTTATCGAATTATTTAAAAATAATAAGCATCAATTAATTTTTACACCTTTTTCTTATATTTTGTTAACAGACAACAAAAACACCCATCAAACGATAAAAAATGTATTTATATGTACTGTATGTTATATATAGCTTTGAGATGAAACAATAATAATTTTTGTTATTGATAGCTAATTTTTTTAGAAAACAAATTCTTATCGCTCATAAAAAATCTTAATTTTATTTCGATCATTGGTTTTTAAATGTCAATTGTTACATAAATTCACTCTTTTAACTTAAAAATGATCATTAAAAAGAGCACGCGGAAATGTTTATAAATTTATACTATTTTATTTTTATCTACGTATTTTATTATTTTTTCGTTCGACAATTTATCGGATGAAATGCAAACCTGACCTTCAATAAAGCCCAGAATATATTGTGCTTATCTCAAATTAAAGATAACAGCTATTCAGTATGGTTTATATGAGATCGGTTGACAAGAAAGTAAAAGCCTGAGAACTAATTGCAATTTGAACAGGTGATAATTTATTTTATATTGCACTCTGTACTATGATGTAGTAGTAATTGTAAAGGAATAAATCGCGTAAGAAACAAAGATAGTAGAAAAATATTTGAGAAATTTTGTTTAAAAAAAAAAAAAATCGCTAAGATTTTATTTAAAATTGATAACCTAAATCGTAATAAAAATATGGATTAAAAGAGGCAAAATAATTATATATTGAAATATTATGCATGAAATCATAATAATATGTACAGTGTAGCACGTAGGAATATTCCAATTCTTTTTTTACATTCAAAGTACAGTATAACTATGAAATAAGAAATTATTTATTTTATAAAGAATTGTTTCAACTTTTCAACACCATTAAATTTGTTTTAATTTTGAATACTTCGCAGTATATTTTTTATATAAACGTATAAATAATTGTTTTATTTATATTATATAGTAGTAGTAGTTTGGACTGTTCGGCATACCATAATATAAAATACGTGCAAGCTTACAAAATTATAAAAATTTTCAACTTACTATGGCATAATGGCATGATTAAAATGATTAAACAGTTTTTTTTTTTTTTTTTTTTTTTTTTTTTTTTTTTTTTTTTATGAACAGTTTCAATTGGTTTAGAAGTAGTGACAATACATGTATTGTCATTATTTTTTTTTAACACGCTACTGGCACTCTGTGGTAATTTTTACGTTAAATTCGAAGCTATAGCCGTCCCAAGTTAGCATTGATTTGAAGTCACGCGACCCTCCCATTGGTATTGTATTGGAGGGCTCGTGACGTCAAATCAACGCTAACCCGGGGCAACTATCCCTGAATATTGTTAATGGTGCTACGTAATTTGATCAATTTTGTATCAAACAGATTATAGTTGGCGAATACAGTAGGATAGAAGTTGCGCCGACAGAGTAGTGTTTTTTTGTGTAAGTCTGTAACTTCTGTCTACCTGGCATCATATACATGTACTTCTGTCTACCTGGCATCATATACATGTACTTCTGTCTACCTGGCATCATATACATGTAATTACAATCGCATTTGCATGTGACTGTACGTACGTCGTGAATCCAACTGTGTTTTCAGCATGAAAATGTCATATTATCAAGACCTTGAAGTTACTATTTTGTGTTCGTGGCTTTAACTTAAACCTATGGCTGGCATTTTCTCGGTACTGTATTTTATTTAATACACTCGACATAAATATACGTCCAGTAGCAACTACGCGTTATTTTATATAAATTTTATTCTAACCCCATGTTTTTATAGCTTGTATAGCAAGGTATATATATTTTTTTAAAAAAATACCTGTAGAAATATAAAGCTTGGCAACGCTGTCCTAGAGAGAAAGCCTGTCATAAAGTTTTTTTGTATAAAAAGTGCTGCTGGCGGCATACAATTGCTACAGTGTTGCCAATTGGTGTCTAATGCGTACTTGAGGCTTGTTAGGGGCAGGGTGACCTCCCTTGTGAGTCAGGGTTGCAGGGGAGAGCCGGAGACGCCCATCTCGCCGCCTCTCTCCAGCCCAAATGAATCGCATCGCAGCAGAGTACGGAAATAAACTAATATTTTAAACCTTTTTCTTCTTTATTTTGAAAGGAATAAAACAAAAATACAAATTATAGTTAAATTTTTAGTTTCTTACATTGTGTAATTCGTTCAATGCAATATTTATTACTGCCTAATTTATTTAAATAACGTTTGAATTGTAATATTTCCTTGTGTAATTAATTATCGGCAAAAAAAAAAAAAAAAATCGTGAAGTTATAAAACTGTTATAAAAACTCTCCCTACGTAAAGGTGATACCTTAATTCATACCATGTAGATGTCAATTGAATATTTTTTTTTTTTTTATGCACTTCGTAAGAACATGGGTATTCATTGCTTACAGTATGTATAAAAAGGTATTTTATGTAATTTAAGTATCTCGTGTACTTAAAAAAACAAACAAAAAAACTATGTAACATTTTGTGTGGAATATTCGTACTGTTTGGGGGATTATCTTTCTCGGTGGTTCTGCGAGGTTACACATCAGCAGTATACCGGCTTGTATTTCTGGCGGCTTGCACACAGGTATCGGGTGAAGTCCGTAACTGCGGATATCGAAAATCACAACTTATATGCAGAAGAAAACGTACGTGAGGAGGACTTTTCAGAAAAGTCCTGCCTGATGTCAAATTCATTTAGATTCCACTGAAATGACAGATTTGGAGCACAACGGTGACGTGGATAGCTTGATTACTATGACGTATTACGGTTGTTAATGCGGTGCGATTGTATCTCGGTGGGCAACTGGATATCAGGTGCATATATATATCAGCCAGTTTGACCGGTTTCGACCGGTCCGTGGGGACGACATGGCCAGACGGTGGCGAGTTTCCATCGAGCAAGCCGCCGCCGCCGCCTTGTGGCGTCGTACGTCGCAACAGCAGCGTTGCCTGCGTGCCTGCTGGCTGCCAGGCCACGTAACCAAACTTCTCCGTCCGCCTGCGGTTTTCGTGAAGGCTCTCTACTTTCTGGCTGCTCTACGCTGGACACAATATACCGGCTAAAGAATATCACGGAGATTCCACTCTAGAAAGTAATCAATGCAATATTTATTAGAAATAAAATCTATAGGCGTGCTTATGATTTTGGTTTAAATTTTTTTTTGTCATCTATATCAAAACAAGCATTTAAAAATATTATTTTTTAAACAAAATTTTATTGTACTATTTTTCTCCAAGCATTAATTTTTTTAGACCTGCTGTTCTTATTAGTATGTAGTTATGTACAGTGTATACTGTCTATACATATTATGTTCAGTAAAAAGTTACTACTATTATTAAATATTTATTATGTGTTAAAAAGTTAATGGGATCAAGAATTATTACACTGTTGGCATGCAGTAGATAAAAAATAAGATGCCCTGGTAGGAGATTCGTACTCGCTCCTGAAATAATTCTTTGTTACCATAGTCGTAAAGCATAAATAATATTTAATGCAGCGCTGCATGAGAATACTAGCAAACTAACTAAATTAATGTATGTGTATAACATTAATCAATATTTTATTCATTCGAAGCATGTCAAGCCTGCCTATCTGTTGTGTCATATTCATAAAAATAAATGACCTTTCCCTTTGCTACCTTACACCATATCTATATTATTATTTTCAATTTTACCTGCCTACGTGTATTACCTCCGCCCCTACATTTACCAATCTATAGATTTAATATAAAATTTGACGCTGCAGTATTCAAATTACAAAACTTTAATATTAAAAAAATAGACATTTTGAACGACAATTTCATTTAAAATTCAATATATTCATTTTTTTAACGTAATATTTTTGATTAACAGTAAGCTGGATAAAATTTTCTATCTTTGTGATAATAATGAGCTGTATGCATCTCAAATTTAATATAAAAGAAATTACAATTTTTAGTAGAAAAAAAAAAAAAAAAGCTTTCATTAAATTTGAGAAAAGGGATTTTTGATAGCAGACGCCTTTGGATTTTTGTGTCCGCTTGCAAGGGAAAATTTACGGTTATAGAAAGCAGGCAGGCGGCAGAAGGGTGAAATAAATATTATCTCTCAGTTGGAGCCAAAATGCCGCCGCCATCGTTGCTACCAACACCGTACCCGCCTTGATATATATAGCTGCAAAGAACACCATTATAATAATGCAAGGCAAAAATTTACATACTTTCCCATGTTATAAAACTTGGCATTATAATACTTAAGTTATCCACACGTTTGCATTAATATATGACTTGCATGGTATATAAGGCTCAATTTTGTATTCTATAACGAGATGTGTACGAAACTGATGCAATAAGAGTCTTGTTTCAAAACAAAAATGATCCATATTTTTACAAACCTGACCTTCACTAGTAACTGAGAATGCTTATCTTATTTTTGTGTGATAAAAAGAGCAGTTGATTATGAAGATCGGGTTGCTAGAACGCAAAAGTGAGTTAGGGGTGATAATAGTGGCTATATAATTGTAATACGAACTGACGATAATATACGTTGTAGATAAAATTATGTACCAGGTGATAATTACAATTATGTAGCACATTGTAAGTGGAAGTCGAAGAAAGTGTTATCAACTTGAGAAGTATGACTTCCCAATATCATTTTTAGCATGAGGATAAATTTTAGTTACGTAATTCACTGATAAATTTATGTGAAAGTTTTTAATATTTTACTGTCAAGTATAAATAAATATGAACATTTTTACTGCTGGTAGTAAGTTATATATTTTATACTACTTTTTGCCTTTCAATCATCGTTATTTACTTTATAAAATTTGTCGTGGCATTTATTTACAAGTTGGTATTTAAGGTAGAGATAACGCCGAACAGCTGATCGACGTAATGCCCTTTGATTAACATGTAAACCTTAGCAAATTGACAAAAAATTTGAAATTTTTTTGAGAGGCAGATATTAGTGCCTAAAAGCCATGTAAAAAATTTCAAAACGATTTAACGAGCCGATTTTTTTTAATTAATTTTTTTAATTTTCAGCATAGGGCTTTCCCATGGAGAGCCAAACTAAAATATTAATTTAAAAAAATCGGCTCGTTAAATGTTTTTGAAACTTTTTCTATGGCTTATAGGCACTAAGAATGAATGCCAATACACAAAAATGCACACTAAACACATTATCGACTGTCAATTTTTTGAAGTGTTGACGCCATATTGACACTAACTGTTGTCTCAATTAGCGCAAGTGTTCAAGTATTTGAAGGGTTTGAAGGGTCTAGTATTTAGTGTTTGAAATAGCAACTTCAAACACTAACACAGACACTAAATTTTTTAACATTGATCAGCTGATGCAAATGTTTCCAACTTTTGACACTACGAAGTGTTGGCGCTAGTTTACAGTAAAGTTGTCTCATTTAAAATTAGTATTTATACTAAATTAGTATTTGAAGTGTATACACTTTTAGTTCGCATTCTTTAAATGAGACACGGCCTAATATCTGCCTCTCAAAAAAATTTCAAAATTTTTGTCAATTTGCTAAGGTTTACATGTTAATCAAAGGGGATTACGTCGAACAGCTGTTCGACGTTATCTCTACCTTAAAGCAAACACAGCAGTAGTATAGTAGTACTCTCCAAGGGTAAAGTAATCCAGTAAGAATCAAAGCCAGTGGTAATAGAACGCAAGGCTATATATGAATAGAGTGACGTTAGTTTTCTATTCTAGCCTTGATAATAATGGAACTTAATAGGGCTTTATCATGCATAAGGTAAGCAAGGAAACCAGCAGCAGGCTGCAGGTATATCTTGAGATCATTACAGCAGCAGCAGCAGAGCATTAGAAAACGTCAGCTTATAGGCGAGAAGATGGTTGCCCTGAACAAAGGCTAACTTGGGACGTAATGTTGTATTGTCCATCGATTGAACTGAACCTCTTCTTTTGCAAGGAGGGGCCCCGCCGCGGCAGAGAGAATTATTATTCTAATCTCATCTCCTCCTCCTCCCTGTGAACAAGAAGAGCCAGTTTTCTTGTGTGTCCTGCTTTATAGAGCACTTCCCAACGTTGCCAAGTATCATCTCAGATTTCACGGCGCAGCTCGTTCCAGCAAAGACTAGAAGCTCCTCTTCGTCACCCGGAAATGCCCCGTCAAGAGGGTAAAAAAGTCTCAGGGCACAGGCAAGAAGGAACCGGTGGGAGACTTACATAAACAAAAGAAGCTACAGCACATGGCGACTGCCTGTCGTTAATTATTATTAATAGTATAGTGTAGAGAAAAAAAAAAAAGGAAACTTGTGCTGGGTTTTATTAGTTAGTAAAGTTGTTTAGTTCAATAATAAATCTTGACAGCGAATTTTGTACACATTTGCTTCATATTTGACAGCTTTTAAAGGTGGAATAGACAAATTGATTGTAGATTATGTAACCAAGTCTTTGTTAATATGTACTGTTAACAAAATAATTTATCGAATTGCTTCTTAAATTATCAAAGAACATAAAAAAAAACTAAATTTTTTACTACTTTGTAAAATTCTAGACACAAATTTTGTATTTTTTTTTAAACGACTTAAATTTTGTTACACGTAACACTCTAGATTTTGTGGCAACAATTAATATAAATAATTGTATATATAGTGAATATGTACGTAAGCGATGAATGTAAAATAATATCATATTTATTTTAATCGCTCTCATGCCATGTTCAATTGATATTCATAGATGTATTTTTGTAAAGTACTGTAGGAATGTAATTCGGTTTTTCAGCTCAATTTGTGTTAATTTGATTAGAAGTTTGCGTGCGCACGTCGTGTGCTCAGGAGCGTCGCAAATCGAGTTAGATAATCGCCTTCGCTCTCTGTTCTAATCAAATTTTGCGATGAAATTGCAAAGCCAGCCTGATGAAATTCTCTTCTCTATAAACCCTCCGGATTAAAGAGCCCTTTCTTTAATTTTTTCGTCAATTTTACATTTTTTTTATCTACGTCTTGTTTCCTCATATCTGCAAACCAAGTAATTTGCCGTGTAATAAAATGAGAAGAGATCTATTTTTGCCATGTATGGAGAAAATTAAATTTTAATCCTGCTATACTTTTTTTTTAACACCATAGCATATAAAATCATGTAATTATATATAAATTGATAATGTAGTATATTCAATTATTCATCAATTCAGATTGAAATTTGAAAAAAAAAAAAAATAAAACTCAGTTATTTATGAATGAATCATGAACCCCTTGTTTGCTATTATGTAATTATTCATGCCAAGAAGAAGTAATATCGCTGTGGCTTAGGACTACGTAATTACGACGTTATTGGTCTCAAATGTCTCCATATAGTCACATTGTTCCATTTTGTCAATTATACTGTATAGTTACGTTGTTTAAACTTGAAAGACTTCAAATTATGTTTCTGAACTCTCCATAATGCATATAAACAGAATAAAATTATATGATAGGGCTGCAGTTGTGTTTCAAAATAATGTCCATGCAAGTGATGTGTGAACATTGAGAGGCTGGCAGCAGAGCGCTGTGTTGTGCGGGCTGCTGAGCTCCTGCTGGCCTGGGAGTCGTCGAGCCTGGCTGATGGCATGCGGAGTTATGCTAATGCGGGTACGGAGAACAATGCAGTCAGTGAGGGGGCGAACACCACCCGCCTACCCGTGAACCTGTCGCACCCATGTACTGGATAAGTCATCAGTCATAAATGGTCCAAGTCAAAATACCAATAGTTGGTTCAGCAGAAAGACAGTACAAGTTTCAATTTTGAAAAATTAAATTAAAAATACAACTGCAAAAATTTCCGCTAGATATAATATCAAGTATAAAGTATTTTTGAAAATCCATGTCGAGAAAGGTGCGAAATAATATAATTTGAGTTTACATATTTATCCAGCAATGCATGACGTCACTGTAGTTTTACATGAAATTTTGTTTATATTACGTACCTTCATACACGAAAGATTGAGGGGAGGAGAAACAGGGAGAGGGGGGGAGGTTACTTGTGCTCCTCAGGGCTCGCTAGGGCAAATGATTATTATTAAAAATAAAAGAGGCACGCCAAGTTTTATGGGCATAGCGTGCTTGGAGTTGTGGATTTTTTTACTCCCTCCTTTTTTTTTATATTTTGTTGGCGTCACGTAGAAGCTGGAAACTAATACCCCTGCAGCCTCGCCGCTTTTATGGCACAAGATTGCTTGCTGTCCGACTGCTGGCTGCTGGCCGCCTGTGCAAAAATATTTTCCCCCAGAGTCTAGTAAAAGTAAAAATTGTCTGCATGATTTTGCACCGTAAATATGCATAATTTGCAGACATAAAATAATATCTCTTGTTTGAGGTGCAAGGTTTGGTTTCCTTCAGGGACGGGGAAGTAATTGTAACTGCGCTATATAAAAATGTGGTGTGCAAATAGACTTTAGTTGACATGATGCTAAGCCAATTAAATTGTGGCAAGGTATTCTGGATGGTTTCAGCGTTGCTGGTGCTTCCTCCACCTGATTGGATTAGTTTGAGTGTGACGTCACCTTGATGAGTTTCATGGTGCACTCGGTGTCACAAACGTAAACTGACAACTTTCGACAGTTTTTTTATTTAAAAAATTGGTACATTTATGTTATAATTATTGCATGGTAAAGAAGTGCAAGCATCAACACTTATATACCATCATGTTATTAAATAGTTAATTTCAAGTAAACGCTTATCATATTAACATACGATAGGTAATTTTCCTTTGGACCCTATAACTAACGGAGACTGTATGCTTTCATCTGGACCGCTTGATTCACGACGCTTATGAATGTTCAATTTTTTAATATTAATTAGGTTTTATATCGAAAGTTGTAGCTGCTAAATAAGGTACTCAGTTGAGAAATTTCATGCAATTCTCTGAAAAGGTCTGTGAGCCCCCTTTATAGTTAAATTGCTTTTCTCGAAATTTGTTGATTGACAAATTTTGTGATATTTAGAGAACATAATGAAAATGTGATAACTCACCCAATATATTATAAAAACCAAATTCAGTGGAGGGAAATGTGCAGCATGATCGTCAAAGCTAGCTGCAGTGTTACGTAAAATGGATTAACTTTACCAGTTTGCATTCAGCAAAAAAGTATAGAAAGAAGCTTAAAACTGACACTGCATGTGACATGCAATGCGTGTGGTGCATTTAGATAATGCAATTATTATTAGAGACATATTATTTGTGTCGGCGAATCTTATTTGCACTCCAAGCTCGTAATTGAGTTAATTTAATAGCAATAATAGCATTACTGTATTTAAGCAAATACGTTGCATTTTTTATCCACATTATAATTGCGGATTTTGGATTGCAGACCATCTGTGCTTGCAGCATTGAATGCAGAACAACAAGGTGTGAGAAAATGTAAATTTAATTTGTGTACTGTATATACAGTCACATCATTTTTGACTGCAGTTTTTGTAACGTTGTGAAAATACTGGATTTTTTTACCTGACAATTATTTTTCAGTCACTTAGAATGACATTTAAAAAAATTAGAGCTGCAGTAATTAAAAATAAATAAATATTAAATTTCTGTTGGCTTATGAAAGGTTTGTTTTCTATTTGCGACCGTGTCTATTTAAAGTTTTTTTTTCGAATAATTATTGCCATTAATTGACTGCTCATTTGGGCGTACAGTACGCCGAATAGTGTCATACTTTAATACAAACCTGTAATAATCAATTTCTGCTGTTTTCCATAGACATGATTATTATTATTGGTTTGTCATCAGGGTATTTTTTTACCTTTAAAAATATAATTAAAAATACACCTGAAACATTCATCATGGTCTTGGAAAAATTTTACCTTGCATACTGATATTTTTATACCTTAAGCCTATATTACACGATACAATTTTTCTAATTATTGTATACAATTTTTCCTTACAAGAAAACTTAATCTCCATTTGTTTGTATGGAGAGGAAATTTTTTTGCAAGGAAAAATTGTATACAATTATCAGAAAAATTGTAACGTGTAATATAGGCCTTACAGTCAGAAGTAAAATTATAAAATAAAGCTTAACTGTTTCAGTATCTTTACAAGAATTAATCTTAAAGCTATGCATGTTGTTTACCCTTAACAGAGAGTTACAAGTAGTAGAACATAATGGAGCCCTAATTAAACGTAAATAATCATTATAATGTTAAATTGGACTTCTCTGAGGACCTGAAGATTGACTCCTTGGTTTAGCACGCAACTCTGCACGAAGCTGCAGGAGAGTGCAAGCAAGGGCCATTGACTGGCGCTGTAAGCCCGCGGCGCCTGCCAGACTATTCCTGTCCTCTTTCATTAGTCATGCCAATCAGGGGGGCACAGTTTTGTAGGGGGAACGCTCGACGTGTATTGTCATCTAGGAATGCAACAACACTTCAGTTCTATGATCATTATAATGATAAATTGAAATGCACCTTGCATGGTCGTCCTTCAGTTAGCTTAATTTAGTGACAATCTAAATCTGAAAATCTTGCTCTAGAATTGTATGGTTTGAAAAAAAGTTGTTGTTTTCAATATAATATCAAAGATATGTCAATTGTCGACAAGTCTCTCTGATAAGTGATAACCACCAATAAAAAAAAGCGATATAGGTGTGAAACTTGACTCTAATATCAGCAGTGTCTGCCCAGTAGCAGACATTATTCATCGGTGAGACCCCTTCATTCTCTGGGGCTTGTTTACGTGTGTGTCACGTGACACGATGACGTCACGGGGTGTCGTGATGGTCCGCCCTCCTCCTCTTCACTCCCACGCCACCGATGTTATAGTGCCGCCCGCTCGCGACCGCTGCTGCTAGAGACGTGGATCGATGGCCGGAGCGCGTGCCTCGCGCTGTACCGTCCCCAACCACAAAACCAGGCAGCTGCTGCACTTTGGAACAATTGGAACTTTGCTCTGTCTCAATATCGCGCCAGCTATCACACCGTTACTTGCCCCCATACGCCCTCGCAGATAACGCTATAAGATGTCCCGCAATATGAACATGAACAAACATACTGCACTTCTATTCACTACTCGTCAGTGTGCACAGCGAGAAAATTGTGGGAGTTGTATTAAAAATGACACGGTGTAAATATCTAAAAAACCATTTAATACTGAACTAATATTTACTTGAAATAGCTAAAGAAAACTCAATTAAGCTGCATGATTCCGAGGCAAAACCTCCGTACGTAATACCGTTCTTATTAATTTTTGTTTCAATATGTTTTGCAGTCAGGTGAATTGTATGCAGTGAACGTACCTTTAAATTGTAACTAGAGACATCAGACCATATTATATAGTTTAAGTATTTGCATTTTTGAGCAAAGAAAAAAAAAAAAAGGACAGAAGTTTCGTTACTCCTAATTCGCCATTGTTTTGATCTAAACATGTAAACATGGAGACTTTGATAGGATTGAATTTATTTTTATTGTTTAAACATTTTATCCTAATATATAAAATACATTTTCTGATAAGATAGAATAAAATTACTTTTGTATATATCTTGGATTGTTTTAAATTTTCCAAAGCTCCATGCGCTGGCAGCAACGAAAAATTTCAATTTACCCGATGTAAACAAAAACCCACACACAGTTTTTTTTTATCGTTATTTTCTTTTCATTTCGCTTCTGCTGGTGTTGTTTTGTGCGCCAGAACGGTTGAAGGAGTCTGACTATACTGTCACTGTCAAAACTATATGCATCTGAAAGTACATGAACGTTTTCAAGAATGAAGCAAAAGTATTCTGATAGCGGTAGTATACGCTTCCAACGCTAGTCCTCCAACATAGGAGGGTGCATGTTTCCCGCGGCAACAGTGACTCAATTATACCTCGTTTTAATTGGATTGCAGAACAATGCCTGCAGGATTAATAAGTAGCGGTGGGTAATTAGTAGGGAACCATAGTATAGAGACGCAGTAGCGTTAAATAGCACCAGATATTATTAGTATTTATTATTATGAATTATCTATGTGAGTGAAGTAAACAGGAGCAAAGAGACACGTCGTAATATGTTGTTATTCTCGTCTCTATGTTTATTATCACGACAAAATTAATTATGTACTTCACTGATTGAGGTAAACATGTACTCAAACAAAATGATGAAGAAATTATCTCTGATATGAAGCTATATTTATATAATTGACTTCGCACACATACGGTTGTCATTGGAAAATTACCACAAGTGCAGCTTACAATATGTAACGTAATGCGTCTTGGCTATTGTCATGGCGTGTCTTCTTCATTTTATAAATAATTATTATTATAATTTCTTTTACATGGTTTGTTAGATCGACATGGCAACGTTGTAATAATAGCCAGCATGGCTCGGCACGGTACGTAACACAGCAACATTCGTCACGGTCGACAGCTCAAATCGATTCGCGGGCCACAAAACACTCCTCTCGGTTGCTCCTGCTGTAACTTTTTATATTTTTATTATCATTAGAGACAAAAAAGTATGTGTCAGGCAAGCAGGCTGGCGTGACAATCCTCCTTCTTATTTGCTACTGCTGCAGGTCGTGAAACCGTGCAGTTGCAAAATACACGCCAGTCGTCTTATTATGCAGACAACCCCCTTTTATACAAACTTTTATGAAAATTGAACAGGCATTACACTTTTCCTTTTTCCCCTCTCTCTTTTCATTTTGTCTTTGAAAAACTTTTTTTTTTTTTCTTTTCTTGATGAAAAGCCTGTTTCTTTTCAACTTGAGTCAAGGTTATCTTCTTTATTATTATAGTTGGAACGCAAAAGTTGTAGTGGACTTGTAAAGTTACATGAAAAAGATGAAAACCAGAATTATATCGCCCAAAGAAATAATGCTGGATCGTGGTTATGTGAGAAAATGAATAACAAAGTGATGGATGTGGGATTGTAGATATTTTTTTTATAATGCTAACCACTGTGAGCTTACATGAGTATCATTGCTGAAATTACCTGGTGTGTTTGTGTACCTTTTAGCATCATGAATTTTATTGACAATGCTTCGCTGTGAGCTGTGATGTCACAAAAAATTATTGTTGTTTACAAAAGCCTCAAGTCGATTGTAACGTTGTGATAACAAAATTTTGAATAAATGACAACACAAGCTAAATTGCGTAACATTTACCTAGATTTGCTTTTTTATCGATATATCCCATTGTCACAAGAAATATATTATTAAGTAAATAAATATAATTATATATTTACCGATATTTGAATTTAATATTAATTACACTATTTGTTGAATTCTTTAAAAAAATTAATCGTGTCTTTGTAGAGAGACATTTAATTAAAGTTTTTTACTTGGTTGCTTTTTTTCTGAATATTAAATTTGGTATGAAGCAAATACCAAATTTAATATTCAGAAACATTGCAGATTTTCGTGATAATATTAAATATTATTCTCCCTTGATTGTCTGTTAAATAATGCACAGTTGTGACTCGTTGGTAATTCCATGCAGTGCGTGCAGTAGATTGTAATTGAAGGGGATGGCCTCGCTGGTTCGCAACCTCGAGTTGGTCACCGACGATGGACATTCGAGCTAGCAGACGGCTGCGGTGAAAGGCGCCAGCTACGACCCACCGACCACCGCTGCTGCTGCTGCATCGATTGATTTCTCTCTTTCTCTCTCTCCCATGCTCCCTACGGCCGGGTCGGGGTGCTACTGGCGTGGGTGCCTAGTCAGAGCTACCACCACAAAAGCTTGGCGCCACGTAGTATTATTATCATTATTGGATGCGCACTTTCCATTCTAATTATTTTTACGTATAAAATGTTGGTGAAAAATCGTTACTCATTTTTTGTATGGTGAAACGTACGAAATTTATTCTCTTATTTCCAGATTTGAAGAGAGATAGAGGATTACGTATTGAAAGTGTAGAGGATCAAGAAATTAAAATACTAAATTTAGGTTGTAGCAATGGCTACAGAGGTTACTTACAGACGCATTGATTGTTATATGCCCGTAATAAATGATTTTGTCATCAATGATGTGAGCTAGACATGTAGCTGCTGCGGCGGTATATTGACTAAATGCGGCATTTCGGTCGCTGCGGTGCCGTTTCTTAGCGAGGCTTTGTTAAGCGGTCCTGGCTCTACCTGCTGCTGCTGCACCTGTATTCTTATATTGACACCTGAGCTGCTGCAGTGCAGGCATTTTGTTGGCTCGGCTGCAAGAACACGCCTTATACACACACTTTTGACAGTGAAATTTGCTGGGCTATAGCTTTTTGTACATTGCTAACCGAAAGAAATGCCACAGTGTAGTTTTTAGTCGAACGAGTTTTTATTCAGTTACGATTGATTTGATGGTAATTTACCACTCGCAATCACAATCACGAAACACACAATATCCAGTATATTTGGATTAATTTATTTTCATTATTATATGTTTGGATTTGAATATTCTGGTTAATTATCAGTAGTTTTGCAATTAAATTTTTCTACCATCACGAGGTGTGCAAATATGCCAGTAGTATCTTCTTTTATATATTATATTTTATCATTACTAGCGTAAAGGTTACATGAAGTAAAATATATGGAGTTGAGCCACAAGGAGTGAAACAGCACTATATATCATGGGTGTAGCCAGAAATACATATAACTATAATGCGGTGTTCCATCAGTATAAGGCTTTTATAATTATGTACATAATTAAAGACACATTGCCGTGTGGTGATGCAATGTGAGAAAGGGTGTCAGTAACAATTGAAACCAAGGTGTAATCTGTGCGTTTTCATCTTTGAATGCAGGCAATTTTGTTGAAAATTGACAAAGCTCTTTTCTTGTTTCAATATTTTTTTTTTTCAAATACATTGCACATCTATTAAGTATTGCTATCCCTTTACTCAGTTCACCTTTTTGTTATTTCTAGATACACCAGTACAACACACACAATAAAGGGTGTTTTTTCCCCCCTGTCACTCCCATTGAAGCCTCCTTTTCAAAAGACACCTATGTCAAATTTTGCACTTCTATATGTAATTGAAAATAAATTCGTTCAGAAGCTAATATACGACACATCTTTTGTTAAAAAAAAAAAAAACTCTGCAATAAAATGTCTTGTGATAATAATATATTTTCAGTTTGCCGTATAAATGCTCCACAGCAATTGGCCCGTTCTAATCCCATGGCTGCTGTACTTTTTGGAGGCCGCGGAAGGTTACACTCGACGAGCATCTATCTTTTTTTTGCCTGTAATGTTACCTCTCCTACGTCGCTGTTGTGACCCCACCTGCCGTACTCCCCTCAAGCGCTGCTGATCGCATGATGGCCGCGATGGGGCTCGGGAGTTTTGTCTGATTGTGAGCTCAGTGTGCCTGCAGCACTCCGCCACCAAGTTACTGCGCACTTCCTTCAGCAGAACATTGCTTAGCTTTGCGTAACATAAGCCAGCCTATGTGCGGCGTGTAAATATTTGGATAAAAAATGGACTATTTAAAAAAAAAAAAAAAAAAAAATTGCAAATGGTAATATTTGAAGCCAGCTAGCACTGTAAACATTTTCTCCTTCGGAAAGCTCTCATCTTTTAACTTTAATTTACTCGCAGTCTCTATACTCTTACAACATAAATATTTCAGAAGAGAATACAGCTAATGTTCAAATTCAAATTTTTATTTCGACCATATAATAGGCTGTACAGCATGGACCACGTCAATTATTATACATAAAATATGTAACATACTTTATTCTAATTAAAATTAGAATTTCTAAATTTAATTAATTGAAACATAATTATACCGAAACAGTATTTAAAAGTATGATCTTATATTTTCTATTGTACGTGGTGGCAACTAGAATTGTACTTTCACTGTAAATGCAGGTGAATTTAAATTGGTACAGTATTGCGTCACTAAAATGTTAAATATCTGTAATTTTAAAACTTGTAATTTGAATAATAAATTCAACAAATAAGCATATTAATAGATTTTTTTATTAAAACGAGGGCGGGGGTTGCGAATGAATGCCGAAAATATAAAAAAATATCGATGAAATATACGAGTAAAACTTCAGCGTGACTCTCAGCGTCGGTATTTCGTCCGGGGGTATTTCGTCCGGGAGTATTTCGTCCGGGGATATTTCGTCCGGGAGTATTTCGTCCGGTCCGGGCGGGGATATTTGGTCCGGGGGTATTTCGTCCGGGGGTATTAGGTCCGCTTACCCTCAGCGTCATAGCTTTGGTATGAAGGATGAACTATACATCAATAACCACAATCCGTTTTATTGCTAGGATTTCTCACCACCACTTTCTAGGCGAGACACAATGCTGGTAATAAAAGGCCACATCGTTATTATTATTTGCCTGGCGTGCCTCAGGGTTGTGATCTTGGGCCTATCCCGTGATGGTGCGCACAAGCTTGCGGCCAAACCAGCAAATTACAGCCCCGAGCGCGCGTGCACAAAATCATCTTCATTTCCAGTTTTCTCGAACTGGAATTGTTCTGTTCTGCTGGGGCAATTTCATCACGAAATTAAAGGAGACTTCAATCTAGCTCATGTCTCATAGCAGCATTTTTTTTTAATGTTAGAAAAGTTGAAAAGAGAGAGACATAATAGAGATATATAATATAAAATCTTTCAAATTGCTGCGTGGAAATATATGTTTCAAAAAAAAATATATATATATATATATATATATATATATATATATATATATATATATATATATATATATATATATATATATATATATATATATATATATATATATATATATATATATATATATATATATATATATATATATTATATATTTTATCAAATTCAAACCTGCAGTAGTTATGTTTTTAAGGAATGCACAAACAAGGATATTCAGCTTTGTTTTACAATTAAATACTACCTTGTTTGGAAAGGTGTAAAATAAAATTAGAAGCAGAAACAATGATCTTCTGTTCTTAGTCGATAACATTAAAAGGTAAATTAAATTTGTTGTTGCCATTTTATTGTTTATAACAATTTAAATAAAGTAAAATATTTTCAATCCTTGGAGTTGGACGACATAGTTGAAAAGAAAGCTGTTTGCTTGATTTTCGGCTTGGAAAGTTGGGTGTGATCGGTGGGTCGCGCCAGGCTTTATCAGCAAGCAAGCCGTACAGCGGCGGCCACCGCCTTGGGTTATGTGAGCCCATTGTTGGCCCCTGTCCCCCTCACTTCACACCGGCATTGTTGCAACGTCGAGCACCTCTGCACGCTTCTACAGCTTCCCTGGGAGCGACGTTCCTTATACGTACTGCTCACCCCCAGCCAACAGATCTATATTGTTTCTAGAAGCATTACCATTTTCTGTCTGCTCATACATTTAGCTGGAGAACATTCGTAAAAGTCATGTTTATATGAAAATGTATATTATTTTAAATCATCCCCATATGAGATAAGCCCTATTTGACAGAGCTGTTCTTGTAATTAAAAAATAGAGTCAAAAGATGTTACAAAGATGGAACAAACTTATTTTATTAGTAATAAACTGCAGCTAATAACATCATCGACCTTGTATTTTGTTGCGTGTTTATTTTTGTTGTAATATACAACATCTGCATCAATTTATGATAATTATATCTGTAGATATTCCTATATATTTACATAATATTTCTCCCTCACTTCCTGTTCGTGTGTAGGTTTTCTCGTTATATTCGGGTGACGGAAGGAAGAAGCTTTCAACGTGCTTCTTGCAACTTTCGTCCCCCAGCAAACTCCCCACGGATGCAGGCAACTTACAGGCTTCCTTATATATATCTTATTCTTGCTATTAGTTACCTATAAGGAGATATAATTAACCTTAATATTTTCCCCAATGACCTCAAGATATATTATCCATATTATGTACAGTATACATTATATATTTATGTATAAATGTAGGACGCATCACATATAAAAGTACATATTTTTATTGTGTGTCCAGGAAAAAAATTGCTGTTTATAATAATATTTTGATTTTGGTACATTTTACTGCTTTAGTTTTAGAGACAACATTCTTTTGGACAGCTTGTTTTGAGGACTAAGATATTTCGTTAAACAGAAAAGAGAGGTACATAATATTTATTTATATTCTATATATATAAAATATATATAAATGACGAAATTAAAACAATTTAATTATTCTTTACTGATCATGAAAATATTCATGTTTTTATTGTATATTATTTCGTATTCATGCTCTAATTATTGATTTCTTTATCGATTCCGTCTATGAAAATAAAATGTAGCCTCACTATTTCACCTCAAATTGTTGTTATATTGAGAAAACATATTAACAGCATGCGAGGCTCTACACGATAACATTTATAATATATTCAGAGCTGACGTCATGATTGACATAACGTTGAAAAAATAATTTTATTGTCAATAAGAAAGGTTGGATCCCAAGAAGATGAATTTGGTTTTCCATCTAATGCCGACAGTACAGGTTAATTTTGTAGGTTATACTGCATAGTTTAAATTTACTGTACGTTGAAAGTTTTAAACCGTAGAATATTTTTCAGATAGTATTCCAAAGCCAGAAAGATGGTTAGTATACGTGAGTACACGGAGTTGATTTGTTTGCCTTCATGTCTAAGTAGTATATACAAGTAAAATTTGAATGTGCTTGTTTTTGCTGCTGCTGCGTTTACTTTGCCTTGAGTTGTTGCCTAAACCCGTAGCGCCGCTGCTAGTATATATGATATTCCGCCTTTCTCTGGTTTTGGTGGTGGCCCTAGCCTTGGTCATGTGTCCCCACGCAGCTGCGAGGTGGTGCAACATTGGCCATCAGTAGAGCTTGCCCCTGATGGTGTAGCACGTGAATTTCATAAAATACACGTTTATTCAACGGGAATCAATCATTATAATATTGAATAATGTAAGGTCAATCTAATGCACGGGAATATTGCATTGACGTTTAAAATCTAACTAACAAAAGTAGAAATTACATTTTCACTTTAAAACAATGTATTGCAAGAACAAAATACCTCTCGCAGAGGTGACGTCACTTTTCTTCATGTTAATAATAATAATTTTAAAATAATACTGGAGTTTTGATTTTTCGTTCTAATACTGTGATTTGTCATGCCTGTGTCCTGGATTTGTTTTCTATACAGCAAATTAGTGAGAAATGTTCTCATCTGTAGCTAGGTAGACAAGACATAGCTGGATAACTGGTGTCCTTATTCAGTGGCGACCCCGTTTGTCACATGCAGTCGGGAAAGCTGGAACTTTGCTTCACAGTGGCGAACAGTCACGCTGCTGTTGTTCACAGTGATATAGTACCACAGTGCATGCAGTATCTAACTGCACCTCTGTAGTAGGCAGCACTAGTAATAGAATGTGCTACATACAGAAATATAATGTTCAAGGGATATTATTATAGTGTGAATTGTCCTTCATTTTAATGTCGTAACCGTAAATATAATAATGTCACTGAAATAACCTTGTTTTATTATTTATAATATTTTATATAAAACATCAGCAAAAGTTTTACAAATTAAATACAGTATAGTTAACAGCAATTAAATACAATTATAGTTTCATATAATAATGGAATTGCACACCAGATTTTGTTATTATTAGAATTTACTGCACAAATTGAAGTAAATGGTCAGATTTTAAATTGACGATCCATGTTAATTGCAGATGTATTGTTTGTATAATAGACAGTTATATATATTATATATTTATATAACTATATTATATTTTGTGATATAGTTTAATAATGCTTTAATATAATAACTTTACGATTCAATGTGATAAACTGCGTTCTGAAAACTGCTCTGGCTCAAGTGCTAAGCAAAGTCGCTGCGTTGTTTCTATTGAATAGTGGCTTGAACAGGTGACAAATCTTGGCGTTATCTCATTAATCTGTTATCTGTGACGCACGTTGCTCTCTAATCACTCGCACTCAGGCGACAGACCGACCTCCGCAGATAAACCTCCGAGTCGCTCCCATACCTCGAATTAAGTTGAAATTATTAGAGTGACAGCTATAAGATGATGACGACAATGCCTCCGAGCGGGTTGGATCCTATGTATTTCTGCTTGAGGGACGAATCTTGCTAGATGTTTTGCCGCACTGCATGTAGTGTTACTTGCTGGTGGTGGCTGCTGCCGCTTGCTGTACTTGGCCGCGGGTCGTGTCTGGAGAGAGCGGTGGAGTATTGATTCCGAGGCCGCCCGCTGCTCGCTCAATCCTCTGCCGGGTCGCCACCGCTACTGTGTGAGCTCGCTTGCTTGCCCAGCATGCACGTAGACCTAGCTACTGCTCGCCTCCCCGGCTCGACTGACACTTTGACCCCCGACCTCCAGCTCACGCGGAGAACGTCTCTTTGATTCAAGAAACCTCTGAAGTTTTTGGCTTCATAATTATATATATTTAATAATCTTAATTTAATCTTATCTTAAAAGCTGTAGGTAATGGAGAATGAGTGATGCAGAAGATTCTCGTATCATCTCCAAAGTTACAATTCTTCTGCACCTATAGTAATAGCCACAAATACATGTAATAGCAAGTATAGCTAGTGCGATGCCAAGCTGTATCAAACTTATATGCATAAACAAACAGAACTAACTATCCGGCATTTTTTTTAGACGAAAATTTTCAGCTTTAATCGAATATATGTCTCGATTTGTTCTGGAATAGTCCAGAACTGTACCCCGGTTATGTTGTGCTTGCGTGTGGCCTCGCACAGTCTGGTGGTGCTAACACCCCACCCATCCTTACTCATCAATTTATTTCCCTATGTGTCGTCTGGCCGCCCTTCCGCACCCCTAATCATTAATTTGCTTCTATTGCGGGGTACAGGAGAACTCAAAAGTTTTTCATCACATTCAGAGCAGCAGGAGGTGTACAACTCGGGTCAAAAGTTTCTCAACATTTGGTTGTGCATGTATGTTTTTATGATTTTGGTGCGGTATATCTATTTTGCTTGACATAAATAAGTAATATGATAATGTTCTCTATATTGTGACACGATATTCAGTAGAAAATGTATGTCGAATGTGGATAATTTTATTACCTAATCCATGTAGATTTAAACTTTTTAAGCGCCAGGTATATTAATAAGTTTAAGGCAGAGCCAAATATTTCTCGACATTAAGTATAAACCAGGGCTCGGTTCCGAGAACGTTCACGGATCCAGATCCGCGAAAGATCCGCGGAAAACAATCGAGGATCTGGATCCGGGATCCAGGTTCCGCGAAAAACGTTCAAGGATCTGGATCCCGGATCCAGGTTCCGAGAAAAAAGTTCGAAGATCTGGATCCCGGATCCTTGTTCCGCGATAAACTTCCCGCTCCATGGATCGCGGATCCAGGTTCCGCGAAAAACGTACGAGGATCTGGATCCCGGATCCTGGTTCCGCGATAAACTTCCCGCTCCATGGATCGCGGATTCAGGTTCCGCGAAAAGCGTTCGAGGATCTGGATCCCGGATCCCGGTTCCGCGATAAACTTCCCGCTCCATGGATCCCGGATCCAGAGGTTCCGCGAAAAACGTTCGAGGATCTGGATCCCGGATCCCGGTTCCGCGATAAACTTCCCGCTCCATGGATCCCGGATCCAGAGGTTCCGCGAAAAACGTTCGAGGATCTGGATCCCCGATCCCGGTTCCGCGAAAAACGTTTGCGCAACCGAGGACATTTTTCATGTTTATTATTATTCTCCAAACTTTCCTCTTTAGGATTGTTAAATTGATTGCTGATAAGGTGATGAGTAAGGAAATAATTATTACTATACTTAATATTCCATCATTAGTGTTTATGATTACTGTTTCTGTAAGTTATAAGTTTGTTATATTATATATATAATACATAATAATAGCTATATGCGTATATGGGCCGTATATATGCTGATGCTTAATAAGAATGGTAGGAAAGAATAAATAAATAAATAATTTTAAAAACAATATAAAGATTATAAAGAAGCAACATTCAGATAAAAACATAACTTTTTATTTTTAATAATATAATTCAAGAAATGGATCCCGGATCTAGGTTCCGCGAAAACCGTTCGCGGATCTGGATCCCGGATCCCGGTTCCGCGTAAAAGATCCGAGAGCTCGGATCCGGGATCCTGGTTCCGCGATAGACTCCCTGGCACATTGATCCGGGATCCAGGTTCCGCGAAAAACGTTCGCGGATCTGCATCCCGGATCCCGGTTCCGCGTAAAAGATCCGAGAGCTTGGATCCGGGATCCTGGTTCCGCGAAAAACGTTCGCGGATCTGGATCCCGGATCCTGGTTCCGCGAAAAACGTTCGCGGATCTGGATCCCGGATCCCGGATCCGCGAAAAACGTTCGCGGAACCGAGCCCTGGTATAAACATAAACAGCGTATACAATACGTGGCAGAGCAAAGCGAATTCGTGGAAATTTTATGCATAAAAACACACACAATATCCTTCTTTCCACTGTGTTAATCCACCTGGTACGACGGAAGAATTCTTTTTCTTGATATAAAAGTTAGAATCTAATGCCTTTCTTCTTCCTAATTGGTCGCCTAGTACCAATTATTAAAAAGCCAGTTAGATTGTTAGTTTTAATTATCTGGTGCGCAGTAAGGGCTTCATTAATTTTTTTTTTATAAATTTCGGAACATGCGTGCTTCTATGCGTGGTTGACTATATTAATAAACTTAGCATCTAGTTTGAAGAGTTTATATCAGTATGGGTGCTAAGCCAACTAATGCATTGCAAGTAATAGCACTAATTACTCAAATTTGTTGTTACAATTTGGTGATGAATTATAACAATTATATAACATAAAATGTATGTATTGTTAATTTTTAATTTTATTGTATTTTCCTAAAATGTACGTTATTTGAAGAGATGTCTTATAAAAATAATAAAATAATTAATCAAGTTAAAATTCATCTTATAATTAATTAATAATAATTTGTTTATTGAACATAAATATAGTAATTATAGTATTATAGAATTACCGGTACACTGGTTCTATTTTTCAAATAAAAATAAAACTGAGCACGATGAACTGAGGACCAATAAAAAAAGGTTGGTATCTATATAAAAACAAGATAAGAAACTGACCTTTAGTGGATGTAAGCTAGTTAAAACCTAGACCTCTCAGTAAATTTATAAAATACAAGAAGAACATTTTTAATTTTTTCCATATAATCAGCCAGCTTTCAGTAGCTCCGAGGCTCTGCGTCGATTGTATTGGACAGTAAAATTAATAAGCAAAAGGAAATAGAATATTGAATAATTCGAGTCAGACTGTTACTATTTTGTCGCCAAACTTGCGGCTCCATTAGATTTTAGAATCAATGTCGTTTTTCTTTTAAATGAAACAAATTTATGCAAATATAGAAAATAAAATGACAATTGAAATCCTTTTTTAACTGTCAATCCGTCATAGTAATTAAATAATTTTTGAAAAATAGGGTCTTAATTTTTGTTTTTCAAAGAAAATTTGTACATAACATGACTTTTCTTAAATACCATTGCTGTGCAAGTTGCACCATTGCACGTGTCATTTATGAATACAAAGTGTGGACTGTGAAGCACATTCTTGTCAGAGCCGGGTGTGCCAAGATTGGGCCACGCTCTAGATTGGCCAGTATGTGAGAAAGATAGCAGCTTTGCTGTGTTGTGCAGTACATCGTGTGTCAATGCTGCTGGGATGGAGAAATCCTGCAGCCCTTTCTTGTGACACCGCGGACGCCTGGCACTGCCACGTACAGGCAGGCGCCCCAGTACACTTGAAAGCAAGCAATACAGTACATGCTATCAGTGTCTTGCAATTACATAATAATTCCCTGATTTTGCTATTTAGAAAAAGAAAATTTATATAGATTTTTAAATAGTCTGGGTGAAAAAATTAAAACTCTGATTTTTGTGATTGAAAACCGGTAATCATAACATTAATTACTGATTTACAATGCATTTTTTTCACAAGAAACATTATCTTACGTCAAATATAGAAATTTGCTGCATGCATGTGTTTTAAATGGTGACTGAAGTCTAATGAAACTGTAAATGTAATGGTGGAATAAAATATTGAAATTATACAAATTCACACGAATTTGTATAACATAATATATGAGATTATTATGAAATGCTTGTATTTTAAAATATCGTTCCATCAGGTCCTTGCAATGATAATAATTTAATAATATTATCAATTTTTTTGCATTTTTATTAAATTTCATGTATCGGTATTTTTTTTAAATGATTATTTTATAGTTGTCTGATCTTGGCCAAAGTAAAGCCGGATTGTTTTTGTGTTCACTTGCACGTGTCACACCTGTGCACTGAATGATAACGTTTCGTGATAACGCTGCACCCATCTTATCAGCATTCATATCTGCCTTCTGTAGCAGTGAGGTGAGCCCGCAGTGTTTTAACGGGACGCGTTTTGTGACAAACTATCACGAGTTCCATGTAGTGGTTTTATTTTTGATAATGGAAACCTAAAATGTAAGTACAGTGACGAGATAAAATTTAGTATTTTTAACACCAAAACTCATTACTGTGATTGTTATTGCATTGTTTTAAAATACATTTTAACAAGAAAATAAACTGCCACGTTGTATATTGGTGTAAAGTAAATATTGGTGTAACGTGGGCGCGCTCCTTCAAGGTCTTATTCTTGCCAAACATCCTGTAGTGACGATGTGTGGTTTCGTGCTTGTAAGTATAAGCTAGGCCCAAAGCAGTACCACGGTGTCTGTCTATATATCAAATGGCGAGCGAGGTAAATTTGGCACCGAATGAGACTAACTACCAGGTTAACGTGACACGTGCAAAAAGGTTGCGAATTTCTCGAGGTGAGGTTGAAACAGCGTTGATTAGCTACAAGTTCATGGTGAAACGAGCGAGCGAGGCTAGTCATCGTTGTCGTCGCCACGGGCGTATTAGCGTGTGAAGACTGCAGGTCACGCGTACATGTGAGGCGGGACTCGTGACCTCTCTATGATGACATATGAACCTAAAATTTCTAGTTAAAGGCATACAGGCCTCAAATTACAAATTAGATAGTCACCAAGTGGGTTTAGAGTAAATAATCAACATTCACATCATTTTTTTCCACGCGTGATGCATCCGTGCGAAGTCGCAGTTCAAAGTAAGAAATTTAGTCCTTGATGACGTCATGAAGTCCTTGATGACGTCACAACTCAATGCTAATCGGTGCTAGCTGTGAGTTGTGACGTCAGCAAGGACTTTCTTTGTAGCGCGACTTCGCACAGTCGCACCGCGCGCAGGTAAAAATAATACGAATGTTAATTATAAACTTGAGCAACACTTAATGTCTGTCTAATTTGTAATTTGAGGCATGTATCCCTTTAAAAGAGTTACATCATCACATATCGTATTTTTGATTATAACTTATCATAACCATTGCAAAACTATATTGATTTCCAAGTCTTGCTTCCAGATTTACTTCTCCTTAGCTATTTGATTATTTTTATATAAAAAAAATCCCTCTTGTTAATCAAATGTAAATTAAAATCATGATACTGGCATACCTACCCACAGTATTGATAGCAAGCAATATTAATTTATTATTTACTGTGCTTGCTTCACGACGTTGCTGTTACATGTCGACATTGCACAGAGCTGCTACTGAGTGGCAGGTTATCGTGAGACGGAGCTTACTGGCAGAGCCAAGTGTGGGCATCGAGCCAACCTGCGCCCGTGTGGCCGTGCTATAGTTGGGCCCAGCATGCGAGGTACTCTACCAAGCACATGACTTAAGAAATAATAAAATCCCGTCCATACTATATAGTTATGCTTATCCTGCAAGGCAACTACCTTGGGATGGTATCAAGTATTGTTGTAACACGTTGGAGTACCAAAATAGCATACACAGCTACTTTTAATACTATAATAATTATAATAAATTAGTTAAGAGCAGCTAGCTTATAAACCCTCTTTAAGTTTCCCGCAGCACTGCAAACGAGCATACAGAAACGTGTGAACTAGCTATATTAACACACTAGAACTAACTATACAGTAATATAGTAGTGTAGGTACGTTTTAATTTAATGTGTATTTTGTCTGGTCAGCATATTTATATTAATGTGATCACGTGAGGACACCGATGAAAGCAGCAGCAGGACGCTTGCTGGTGGGCGACAGGATCTCGGTGCATGCTGTTGCTGGCCTCTGAACTCATCCTCTTGGAGAACAACTGGGAGTCACGTTGGTGCCGTTTATTGCTGCTACTCCTCACGATTTTATCCCTTCCAGAGACCTACTTAATTTATGTTTTTCTTGTTTTTTTTTTTTTAAACTTCACGTACAGTTTCATGATCACGCTTTACTGTAAAACAATGTATATTGAATTTATTTACGTAAAATAACTCCTTTCTATTCTCCCTTCTTAGGGTAAAAAATAAAAGTTTTAGGGCCGTATAGCATTCAACTACCAGAAAGTAAATAGAATTTGAAAGCGTTTTTCAACTTGCATTCGGATCTCGTTTAGATTTGTAACCAAATTGTATCTGGTGTTTTAAAGTAGCTGTATTGCGCAGTAGCTATAGTGGAACAGGCTGCTGGATGACTGATGCCATTAGAGTGCTCACATTTGCCGGACACGCCTGGCAGGCAGACCGGAAGGAAATTCGTGCCACCGCAACACGGAAGTCACTGCGGGAACATCCTCTCCAGCCAGCCTGAATGCGTAATCCAAGAGAGAAAATGCTGCAATGCTCACCAATCAGCTTTGAGTTGACTTTTCTTTCTAATGCCAAGAAAAAAACTATCTGAAGTTCTAAATTTTAAAGCAATGGCAGTCAGAAATTAAATAAAATTATGCTTTTTAATTCCTACAATTTTTCCTGAATTGGTGTCCATACGTCCATACTTCTGAATCTTCTGTTAGATAATATTGATAATAAACAGGAAATCTGGCAATATTTTCAGGGAGCAAAATAAAAAAAAATAAACATGTGCTCGTGATTTTTTTAATAATTTTAACTCAATTCTTAGCTATTGTACGGCCACTGAATCTTATATTCGTACTTGGAATATTTATACATCTGAACTCTCTTATTTAGACTGGAATGAATTTATTTATATTTAATTTACGTTATAAAAATAATACAAACAGAACTATTCTAAAAATACCCATCACTATAATCAACTCCACAGAAATGTGGCAACGTTGCACTATAAATAATTAATCGTGCAGCAGATGTTGGCCACGTAAGAGCTTGCTGCTGCTGCTAGCAAGTCTCGTTGGAGCTTCTATCTTCCTGGTTCGTATCTCTCTCGCACCACGCACCTTGTTAAAAGCAGAAAGTGGCCTGTCCTGTCCATATAAAATGCTGATTCACCACAGCGTTGCCACACCAATCATGAACCTGATGGCCAATTTCACAAATTTGATTTTTCATCACTTCGATTTTAGTTAGAACCTGTTTTATGTTTTCGATAATAAAACATTACGTAATGTCTTAACACTTACGTCATAAAATATTTAGAACGCATTCATTCTTATTCATGCGAGTTTGCAATGAATTATTAGATAACCAATTTATTTTTGTTTGAAAAATAATTTCAAAACATGCAAGTCTTATTGGTTCAACATGCTATACGTTTTGGGATTACATGAAGAAACGATCGATCGTTTCGCACCGAACTTACCCATCACAAATTTATAATTTGAAAGTTCTAGCTTATGATTTGTACACTACCTTATATTTCTATAGCAATTTTCTTACTAATTCTATTGAACTGAAGAAATAGATGAAATTGGTGAACTAACTATAATAATTTGGATAAAATTCTGCTGCAGGAGAGACTGAGAGAGCGTTTGCCTCAGCTTGCATGTATGATTTCGAACTACTGAGGCCACATCAGCTCGGAGTTGCAACTTACGCGCAGGTTCAGTGCCTAGACTCCACGTCAGCCGCTCTCTCATTGGTTATCGTGGTGACGAATGGGATTTGCTGTTGCACCCCGCACCGCTCCTTGCTGCCATGCCCCTCCGGTAATGCCGCGGTAATCGCCGCCGCCGCTGCTGACGTCACGTTGCCATGACGACTGGCATGCAGGCAGGCCAGCAGGCAGGCGGCGAGGGCAATTGAAAGAGGATCCAGGCAGCCAAGCTAAACTCTGGCTCGCCGCCTGCACTGACAGTACAGTCCTACGCATTACAATCGGATCAAAAACTTTGATATAAAGTTTTAGTACAAGACTAGGCAGCTAAAGAAGAGACACAATTTGTACATTTATAACCTTTAAGACCGTGTTGAATTTAATCATACTCAGAAATAATGTATTTTGCAGTTAATATTTGATTTTCATTTAGAAGAGAGAACTCCGTACAACAGTAATGAGAATGTCAATCAGGTCTTCATTTGTAGTAGCGAAGTACTTTACGATTTTTATGAATTCATGATTAATGTGAATGGGGTACTGACCGGCATTTGAAATAAAAAAGTACTAAGAATTCTATGAAGAACGAGCCCTATTAGAGCATTCTACGACAATTTGCTGATTTTATATGAATTTTTAAAACTTTTTTTGATGACGTCATAGCATTGAATCTTAAGTGGGAAAATGCATCAGTTAACATTGCTAAAATGGAAAGTTATTGAGGTAAGAATTTGAAACCTTCATTATCGTGATTCTAGCACCTAAAAACCTTGCAAATGAAGTGTTGGTTACATTTCAATATTAATTAAGTATGGGATTTGGTAATGCTAACTATATTTTTCCCATTTAAGATTCAATGCTATGACGTCATTTTTGAGAGGTTTTAAAAATTCATATAAAATCAGGAAATTGTCGTAGAATGCTATAATAGGGCTTGTTCTTCATGAAATACTCGTGCCTTTTGAAATATTGACAAAAACTTGCCACTTTTTTTTGGTCAGTACCCCATTATAATATAATATATTATATCATTTTTGGGTATGGCAATTTTGTAAAGGTCCTGTACTGATACCCAACTGACAAAAGTGATTTGCACACTGGATATTATTGGATGCTGATCTTTAGTCCCTACCAAAATTAGTTTCCAAATTAGTTTATCAAGTCAAAACTGGTCACAGTTTTGAGAGGCAAAGTTTTTTTACCTACAGAAAAGTTCTAATAGCTTGTTGCATTAAAATGGCATTTTGTTTGTGCAAAAAATTATTTTTGGAACATTTCGTGATAACATTAATAACGAATAACTCATTACTGATTCTATTTGAAAAAAAATTAAGAATGTGAGTTGTTGTTTAGTCTTTTTTTCCAGCATATTAGTGGAGAAAGAATAATTTTGGTGCTATAATAAATATCCACACTATTTGTACTTTAATATTGTGGAATAATGTTAGTAATTCTGTGTTAATGATTTTCACAGAATCGTCTTGTTACGTGGAGCATCGCCGCTCTGAGGAAATCCAAAATGTATTTATATTTTATTTGATGTTTTTCCATTTATTTGTGTTTCATGGACATCTTGTTTTGATTGTTTTTTTTTTTTTTTTTTTGTTTTCAATTAAAATATAAATGCATTTGTCTCTCGTTTTCTTGTTAATTAAAGATAATATTTATTTAGAACTCCATTCTAACTTTTAGAAATAATTTTTACTGTTCGTGCGCCTTTGCTTGATTGTTTTACTTGTTTGAAAATGCATTTCAGATTATATGTGCCAACGTTTTGCTTTTATGTTTTGTCTACCTTCGCTGCATCATAATACTGCACACTACGCTACCATGTATGCTTTGTTTTCGAAATATTGAACCTTAATATTAATTAAAATACGTAAAATTGGATTAAACATTAAACACAACCAAAGTTGTAACAGAGACATTGTCTCTCGCGACACAAAGATTTAATAACTTGTGATTTAACTCGTGTATCGTACATTAAATTGGCTTTGGAATTGATAGTAAAATTTTTAATAATTTGTTGTTTAAATTCTGTTTTTGTTTTTCTTCTTTTTACCAACCCTTTTTCTTGTTATCATTAAATACTACTACTATTGATGATGTTATTGTTGCTTGCTGTGCTAATGTGCATTATAGTGATTGATTTCAACGCGTTGTAATGAAGTTTGTTTGGCCTCGGGCCTACATGGCAACGTTGTGAAGTAAAGAGCAAGCCTGTTATGCGGGGGGAGGGCAAGTGGGGGGAGGGGAGGTTCTGCAGAGTGACGCGGCAGGCAGGCGAGCGCTGAGCCATGAGTGGGGCTCGGGAAGAATCACAAACTACGACTTCAAAAAATTTAAACTTAAATTTAAAAATTTAAACGTTGCAGTTGCTATATCTGCAGCTTAATTGAAATTAATATTGAGTTTGGGTCTAACTGATCTTATCATATAGATATTTAAGAATCATTGGGACCGATTCATGAATGAGTTATCCAGAGAAGTTATCTGTTATCTACGTTTCTCACTAACCGCTCTCAGCGCCAGCCTAATTCAATGGCAATAAACGTCGTAAATCGTCTTCGTGAATTACGCCCATTGTATTTAAATACAATATTTTTATTCATTTTTGATAAGATTTATAGTTGGTATGGAATTTCGATGCAGATTTGTAATGATCAACCTGTAACTCACTTTTCAGACTATTGGGTATATAAATTATATTATTGTCTTATTTCTTGATTTACCTTTCGGGTTTTTATTTCCTTTGAGGCAAATTAATTGAAATTTGAATTAATTAAAATAATAATATGCTATAAGCTCTTTAGATTTAATGTAATACGTAACCAATAAATTGATTTCTGCAGTTTTATAATTTATACTTAAAAAAATGAAATATTCAGGCTTCATTGAGGATTTCAGACTAATGTTATATGTAGAATGAAGGAAAGATAAACAAATGTTTGCCTCTATTATGAACATCATAGAAACACTGAAGATTTAATTATAAGGGATGCTTATGTAGGGCCATTAATTATTAGATTATTACTGTTATAGCAATTATTTGTGGGGTTGAAATTTTCTGACTAGTCCCCAGTTTAAACTAAACAAATGGCTTTTCACTAGTTTTCTTATTTATTGTGTTAATAAGTAAATATAATGCATGTAATAACAATAAATTTTATTTAAGACTTGGTAACTTTAATATCGAACAACATTGCCACTCGATTGTATTCATGGTCCCATGCAGTGCCCAGTGACACTGACATTGCAAGTTTTGATTTTGGATGCACTCTGGAAGTTTCAGACTGGATTATAATGCATTTTTGTTTTTTATTAAAAAAAAAAAGTACAGCTTTCAAGCAATTCAAGCAGCCTTTGCTATGAGCTATGCTGCGCTCGACGTCCTGAGATGCTCTGCCACACAAAATATATCTGCGCATGCGCAGATTTTGTAGCCAATCACTAAAATGCGAGCTGGAAATAACCAGAACAGGTGAAAGGGGGCGTGGCATTTTTTTCCCCTTGGCTTCGTGCCAAAATTATCGTCGTTGGCTCGCCCACCTATTTTCTTTCTGCTCGTTGTTTCTTCTCGCTGGCTGCTGCCGTTTCCGCAGACGTAACTCCGCACGATGAATTATTGCCGTAAAGTAGAAAGGTCTTGCTTGAGCTGAAAGTACGTTCCTAGGCACAATAGCAAATAATTGCGTCGCTTCAAAACGTTTCACGTTATAGTTCTTTCGAAGCCATCTTTTGCTTTCAACGTGCTGAGAGTATTTTAAATCACGATAATATACAGTAATTTCATAACTAATTATTCGTCAAAATTATTTGCTCAATTTTAGTATTTTGCCTTGCTGATATATACATTAATTTGATGAATCAAAGAGGAACAATATCCACAGAATATTGGAAAATTCAATTTATAAAAAATACAAATACAGCCTGTTATGATCCAAAGACTGTATAGACAGAAAATATGCCAAAGTAGTAATTATATTTTTATGAGGATATAATTTCTTGGTACTTCGTGATGATCTGCTATTTATTACATTGCATCACGTTTTGCTATCCCTCATTCAGCCTGCAGCTACATAAGATAGGCAACCAGACTTACACTTCATAAAAGTATTTTAAACAATATATCAATGCATAGTATATTTTCATGCTTTGTATCTTTGTATCAAGAATAGTGTATACGTCCTTTCTATCATATGGTAGATTACATATTACAAATTTGCAAAATCCAATTGCGTTAGTTGATATAGTCCCATTTTATATTTACGTGCATGCAGTATAATATGATTGGTTGATATTTTGTGGCAATTGACACATTTTGGTCATGTATGCCCCCACGGTAGTATAATTATATGATTTGCAGTTTCATCTTACAGTAATTTTGAATACTCGTGCCTTCCGATTGAAAAAAAAAAGAAAAAAACTTCATGGTATTACTTTTTTTTCTATCATATAACATAAATTACACAGAAATCTGATAGGAAAATATTATATGATACTACTGTACCTTAAATTTGGCCCTGCCTGCATGTTGTTGGTTAATTCCGGCCTTTATCATATGATTCGGATATGGCAGCTTATTTTCTTAGCCCATGACGTGATGGAAATTCCGCTGCTGCAGTCATATCAGAACAATAATATAGCAGGTTCTGTGCCTGACAGCGCTGCGCAGCACGTTCCTGTTCGTTTTAATATCAAAGATTAAATTTCTCTTCCTTCGCCGTTGTGAGTTGTGTTTCCTGCTGTGAGAAAGAGGCAAAAATAATATGACTGGAGATTCAATGTCACTCAAGCTAAATTAAATTTTAATCTTTTACTGACCATGCAGTTGCTGTATCACTTGGATTTATAGTCAATAATAGATAATTATGTTTGTTTATTTCAGGATAAGTTACAACTTACGGTCATTATGGTATAATATAATATTGAGATTTATTGCAAAATCGAAAGTAGAGCTGTTGGGAAACTGCTTGAATTTTCCCGAAACATGTGGATTTTTAAAATATTGTTGAAATTTAAAATTTTATTTCTCTATATCTTTTCTGAACAAAAAAGAAGATTTAGATAAAACATGCATAATTAATATATAGAATGATTACTGTGTTTGTCATTATTTTTCTAATTGTCGAGCCAGCTGAATCTCTTTATGAAGTAAATTGCACTTATGACATGCATGAATCATATATGAATGGAATATTACATTTGGAAATCAATTTGCTCTGCAGTGTATCTGCAAGTTCTTATAGCTGCATGTGCGCATTTGGTTGTATATATCATAAGCTGGTAACGTAGTTTTCATTTCACGCACTCAGCGAGCTTGATTTGTTTCGTGTTTGGTGCCAGCGTCACGAAGTCACGTTCTGGTCATAAAGAATCGCCGCGGCATGTACTCACGCTCGCAACAGAAGCAGCAGCCACCATCGGTCACCGCGGTTTCCGTGGCCACATCAACCGTCCGGCCACTTGCACACGAGGCCTTGCGGACATGAGTACTGCTGGGCCAACCACTGACATGATCAGGTTCAGTCTCCATTCGCCTAGGAAATTTAGGTACTATACTCTTGGCGTTTGGAGTTGGAGAGTTTGAAGGTTTTCATCGCCCCATGTCTGTCTGACACGTGATTAACGTGGCTTCCTGGATGTGCTGTAAAAAGTGGCATGGTGAAATTTGTGACTGACGTTACGTGTGTGTGTTGCAGGTATGGCCGCGTGCAAAGCGTCAAGTTGCTGCCGCCGCGCCACGCTGGTCCCGGTGCGGGGGCGGGCACGGCTGCGGCGGTGGCAGCTGCTTCTGCTGCCGAGGATGGTGCGGGCTTATGCGCCGCGGTCGCCTTCATGGACATCAAGTCCGCTAGCAAGGCGCACACGGCAGAGCACAAGCTGGACGAGCGCTGCCTGACGACCGAGTACTATGAGCCGCCTGCTGCACCGGCCACCCTCGTGCACATTCACGATGATGGTCTGGGGGCAGCAGTGAGTGCGCCTTCGGTGGGGGGAGCTAGCGGTACTGCACCGCTCTACCCACCCAGGTCACCCAGGTTCCCGCACGGGTAAGTTAATAAGCAACCTATAGATGCACTTGTGAGCTCTTCAATTAACGCGCATAACCAGTTTAATCACCCTAGTGCGGTCAAATTAATTTGCGAGTAGGCTGTTTTCCAAAACCAAACTCTCCATTTGGATTTGGGGTAATGCTTCCACAGGAAAAAATGTCCACTGAATATAATAAATAAATTGCAAAATATCTATAGAACTATAATAAACGTAAAAATTAAGTTTCGCCTTGCATCTCACATGGACCACTTTGCAGAGATTATAAACATAACATTTTAATTGCTTTTCTGTGTTCTTGAAATTTAATCTTATCTCAGAGTGGATATTGCTGGTTTTGAAATTAGGTCACTCATTAATTTTGTTAATATTACCAGCTCCTTGAAAATAAGAATCCAGTGGTATTTTTTTTCTGTTTCCTCTTTTTATTAAGTTAATGCCTCCTTTGTGGGTGATAATTCTGTTTTGGTTACCCCTCTAGGCATTTTATTTACTATATTTAATTTAAACAAGTCTTATTGCTTTCTATTTCGCTTAATTTTTTTGCCATGATTGAAGAGCTCATATTTTAACATTTAAAATTAACCATTAAATAAAAATAACAATAAAAAAAAAAAAAAGAGTTTGATACATATGCTATAAATTACTGACAGAGATATCGAGATAATATTATGGTCTCAAAGCTGCTGGTCACTCTTATAAAGTGATAAGTGATTGTTATACAAGTGCAGTGCTGCCCTAATATCTTGTGAAGATCATCGTAATAACAAGATTACCATCTTCAGTGTGGTGTTCTTCATGTGTCATCGAGGATACAGTGCTTGGAATATTATCTATCGTCGAGTGTTACATCAGTGATAGTTCGTCAGAGTGCGTCACATGTGAAAAATCAACTTTGTTACCTCAAGATTTTTATTTTGTGCTACTTTAAAAGAAGTCAAAGTGTTCAAAGCTTTATACATCATTATTATATAAAAAATAGTGACCAGCAGCTGTTATAAAATCTATTTTATTTTCAATTATATTTTAGATGTATCAAACTTTTTTCTCGTGTGTTTGATCTAATAATATAAAATAAACTTTTTAAATAAATTATAATAACCGCATGCCTTACTTTTTTTGTTGCATGTTTATGGTTCTTATTATAAGATATGCTATTTTATCAAGCGATTTTTTACTGGACCGATGTAAATTATATTTCAGTAATTTGTTAGGAAATTTGAATGTTCGTATTTCTAAAGAAGTGAAAATTATTCCGCATATTATACAGTGCAACACTTGCAGCTTTTGTTTCATAACATTTATCCTTATTTTTCTCATAGTGAAGGAGTGAATTAAAAAGTTCCAAGTTTTCTCATTTTCTGTACGAAATTTAAAAATTAATTTTATTTTCAATCGAGATGAGCAAAACCATTTTATTTTCGATTCGTTATTTAATTTATTTCCGTATTCTTTAATTTTTAATGAATTAATATTTTTTTTTATTTTTTTTTTTTAGAATTAGTTTTCCCCCATGTATGAAGTTTGTACAGTATTTCAATGCTGCTGTGAATCTGAAATCCTCTACTGTTAGTGTGGAAAGGAGGGGGGGGGGGGGGGGGGGGAGGGGACAGTTTTTAAAATCCTAACTCTCGGATTGAATTATTCTCCGCGCTGCTTGAGCCTTTGGAGAGAAGACGTGTCACTGGAAAAATTTGCTGACACTCACTGAGCTGAAAGAAAACTTAGAAAAATTACGTTACATAATATACTGGGTGTAACCAGAGATTTTATAATGTATTCTCTTTGGTGTAACCTATAAGAATATTGAGCATGGAATTCGCTATTCAATATAATTATATGCACAAGGGTACTTTACTTAAAATACTAATTTTTCTGAGTATATACGTTAGTGTATACTCTGCCAATAAACCGCCATTACAGAAGTTGAGTCTAAAACCATCCTTGCTGCACTCTTATATGAGTGTCTATGCACCATCATTGTAGTGATGACTTCGTATACATCAAGGCTAAATGGGAGGAATTAGTGGCGATAATGACGAGCATGGAGCTAGGGCGATGCCCGCCCGCCCGCTCAAGGTGAAGCCAAGGATATTGCACACATTGCTGGTTTGCTTGATGCCGCATACACGCCTCTATCAGTATCTCTCACACTCATCTGCATCTTGAAGGTCCGGCAATGTGAATAGAATCATAAGTTAAACGTGAATGTGGATTAAATAAAATAAATAATATTAATTAATTTCAAATTTTCATCATTGACCATTTTCATATACTTTCTACCAAAAACAATCCTTGTTAAAATTTCAAACTATAATATATAATTTATTACTAGACCTCTAAAATTGTAGCCTTGTAACAATTTTTAAATACATAATTATAAATTATATTGCAATGCAGTAATTACGTGTTTAATTATAATTAGCACCGTTAATTTTAAATTAAAGCTCCAGAGAACTGTTACGTAAATTAAATAGAACATAATCGATATTAATAAATTTGTATATTTTTCTACCTTACGAGTTTTTTTGAAGTACTGATGGTTGCAACTTTGCAAGGTTATTATTGAATCTATAGAATGTTAATAAAATTGTGAACTTAAGCCTATAATACAACTATATTCAACGATCAAATTAAAAAATTATCCTTGCATGGCTGCAATTTTAAATGATTTGGTAACGTCTTGATATAGCTCGAATGTTGTCAACGCAGTGTATAGAAAACTTTTGAACTTAGAATGTGGTGAAATGGATAGACAGGTTATTCTTATTACAAATTAAAAACCTGTACAGTATATTTTCATTGCACATGGTCCTCGAGTTTTATATGTTACCATTTTTTTTTAAAAAGATTTTTGTTTTTGAACCCACTTAAAAAATTATGCTGCAAGAGCTGTGACTTAATATTCATGCAAATATTTAACACGCATACAAACATACGGAATGACGTTGCATGACTATGACATCACAGCGTCATTCTCCTTAATTTTAAGGGATTTAAAAAAAAATAATAAAAAAAATGATCATGCTTAAGTCGAAGCCCTCTATATCCAAATACTGAATACAATAATTAAAAAATCGTGCAAGTTGTCCGTTATTATACATACCATTTGAAACTTTGGGACAACTAAAAAAAACATAGACGTAATTCACGTCTATGACATAAACATTAATTATCTTGCTGCGTTTGAGTGCATGCAACATCTTTACGCATGGAGATGACATGTATACATAATAGTGAACTTGCGTTTGGATAACTTTTGATTTGATTTGTTTATTGTATCCAATATAATACAAAAATTCCATGCAGTTGTATGATATATATTACATGTTTGCAAATCTGCATCTCCATAGTCAATGATAAACAGTACCAATAAATCCGCGGGTGTGACGTACGATGGACAAACTTTATACCCCTGTTCAATTATTGGACGTAATCAGCTTATCACGCAATCTAGGGCGAACCTAAATTATTTTGGAATAGCCGTGGGTTCTCTTTTTATCTTTAAAATACGTAATCACGTCTGTATCTCTTCGTCTCTTAGAGCAAATGAAAGGGGGTAAAATTCCGAATTCCCTTGTCAAAAATTCCTAGCTACAGAAAACCCCTTTTTCATCAACCTGGAGAAATGGAACTTCCATGTTAAATTAGTTAACTTTAAAAATTAATAACTCGAAAACTAGCTCGTTTTTGTATACCTGATATTTTACATACTGATAGGGAATGTAAAGGAGAACATTTTATTTTTTTTTCATACTTTTTATGAATGGGATTTTTTTTAGCATTGGGCCGACTGATCCGTGTTATCTTTACCTTATAATCGTGCAATAACGTCAGAAAAAAGTTAATTGGTCCTTTGCGCTTTTTGTGCTCTCAATGCGAGTAAAGCAAAGATTAAAATAAAGGTTTTAACGACTTTATACTTTATACAGAGAAATCTTTTGCTGCATTCAATCACCATTAGAACAAAATGACTGTTCACTTTCTGAAGTAAAAAAAATAATTATTCAGTCCAGTTTTTGAGATATTAATTTTTTTAGTTGAAAAAGATGCTGATTTGACTTGATTTGACTAATGGCCGCCAGATTTCCAATGATATTCTCACTATTTATATCCTGATTCCTGAATATCTAAAAAACTAGCTAGACTGTCTTCTGCTTATTTTTTTTCACTGAATATTTTAAAGTAGAGTGAGCGAAAAATTGACCGATGGTAAAGCTTATTCTCTTGCATGTAAAAAGTTACTTTGGAGCACCATAAATAAGCATCTGAAATCAGTTGAGACCGTCCTTCGTATAAAAATTCTGAGCATTTGGGTCTAAAAGTCGATGACTTCGTCCATCTACTCCATGCTGACGCTCGAAAAACGTGGATTCTTTTTAATTCGAACTTTAATTTCTTTCGCAATCTCCCGTAAAATGTGTTTAAAAATATTCTAAGATAGAACATATTATGGTGAATCAGAAAGTGTCATAACCTTTATTAGCCCTTCATAAAAATTTTGAAAAAATTCCGATACAATACCAAAATCCGAGGCAAATTTTCATTTCAAATGTTGCGGTCTATGGGTTAACAGCTGACTGGATCAACGGGATCAACAACACTATATAACTTCAGCAGATGCTCGTATTGCGCAACTTGCATAAATTTCTACTGCGCAGCTTTTGAGGAGCCGACGTAACTTTTTCGTATGCACATATAGTGCGTGACGTCATTCCCGTCATGCACTGCGCACTCAACTCGCTGACTCCTCTTTAATTAAATGTAAGGAAGGTTTACAGCCGGGTTTACTGTAATTTTCAAAGTGATTCACCATTTCCTAAAAACTAGTGACAATAATTCTTCTCTTATATTTATTCATTTCAGCTGCATATAATATAATAATTATAGCAATACATTATATTTGTTGCATTTTATAGCAATTTAAAAATTATCTTTTATATGTCATATATAATGAGTGCGATTCACGAAGAAGTTAGCCAGGTTTCTAAACACGTTTATAGCTTAATCACGTTCAATTATACCTGTTTAATTTACGTGTTAAACCACCTATTTAAACGTGGTTACGCTAAACGTGGTTAGAAACCTGGCTAACTGCTTCGTGAATCGCTCCCAATATGTATATTATGAAGCAAAAAATTCAAATTAAAATTTCATTTTGATTTCACATTTCAGGAAATAAATTATACGAGTCAAACTTTTAAAAGTTATAAGTTCATGCATTTATTTTGAGCTTGTATTTGCCACACCATAATGTATCGAATATTGAATGTGTCTGATTAAAAAAGTGATTAATTATGTCGAAGATTTTGCCATCATTAGAATTCTCTTCAAACTTTAAAAAAAGTTTTTATTAGTATTTGCATGATTTAGTGAACATAATGATTAAAAATATCGATGACGTTTCAGATCTGCACCGTGCAGTGACGAAAACGTTCATAGTGTGCCTTTTAGATGGCAATACTGTTGTTAAAAATAACTTTTGTTTGTACATTTAGACGAATGATTCCTGAGAATGTTCCCATTCATGCTGGTATGTGTAAACGAATTTTATTGAAGTTTTCTGGAGGTCAAGCTAGTATATAAATATACTAGTGAGATATATGATGCAAAATAATGAGATCTTTCGTATATACTGCAGTATGGTCTAATTAACGTTCCGAACACAAATGTCTCAAAGTTGCAGCAAGGATATGGAATAAGACACGTTGGATATGGATATTATATTTTTGATTGATCAATTGGTGTATTAATAAATTTGAAATAATAAGCTTGCTCTCTCGGTATTACCTGCTGTAAGATACGATCTATGCCAGCAGAAGTGAGTTCATTTCCCATTTATTTACTGCATGTACTGTTCTGTATACAGGCGGCATAGATTCATAATAGTTCTGTTCGTAAATACACAATCAGAAAGATTCGATTTTTATTAATGATCCTAATGTTCCATGTACATAAGGTTCATCAATGAAAATCTATTCTTTCTGTTGTATGTATTTATGAACAGACCTATTATTTTTATTGCTTTTCGATTGTATACACAATATCAGCTGGTAATATTAATAAAATATGTGCAGCAGTGTCAATTAAGAGATGTACCAAATTTTTTAATTTTAATATAATATTGTTATAGGAAAAGTCTGTATAAAATCAAATAATTATGAAATGACACCAACGTCATGTCGAGCAATTCAGTTTTATTTTTATTTTATAAACACGGAATGTTACTATTTTTGTGGATTTTTTGTTATAGCCAATTTTTTTTTTCTATCAATTCGTATTTATTTATGTGGCATAACACATTTTGAGAATATTGATTTTCTGATGTTCACCCATTTCTTAAAAAAACTCAAATCATTCTATATTAACTGAGAAAAAGAGGTACAATCAATATTTTTAATTTAACTTTAGTTCTAAAAGTTTGTTCATATGATAGATCATATTTTTTTTTCAATGTTTACATTGTGTGATCAAATAGGCAACACTGTGTTGGGTGGAAGTGGGCCGCGGTAATAAATGCATGTAGTCGTATCTTGCATGGCTCGTGGCTTATGCGACGTTGCCAAACGTTGCAACGACTGATAAATTCGGAGCTGCCATGTCGAGTTGGCTTTGACTGCAGTCGTCGCGCTGGCATTGCGGCGTACTCGAGAGTGCAGTGAGACAATAATAAGACTTGTCGCCCTACATTACGTTGACATTCAGAGCTGACTGCAAATACCATCGGAGAAGACGTAAATAAGTATATCTTCTTGTCAGACGTAACCTCATTAGTTAGGCAAGCCATTTCAAATCATCGAAGACTGACTTTAATTTACTGTACAGGGAATAAGTCTTCATGACTTGAGATGTAATTAAGACATCAGTCTTCATTACCAGTAGTCTGTACGGAAGTAAACGAAATAATACGTGGATATTATTTTTAATAACAAGTAAATTGTTAATTTGTAGATTCTGGTTTGAGTTGGAAAATTACGTAGTTGGCATGTTCAGGCTTCGGTATTTTTTTTATTTATTTTTTTCATATTAAGTTGAAATGAATAAAAAAAGTGCTGTTTCCTTCCATAATTATAGTTATAATATGTAGATTCTGAATCTGCGTGGCACAACTTTTAATGGATTTATTATGAACGATAAAATAATACAGAGTTATATTTAATTACGCTATTTAGAGATAAATTTATCATCAGAATGCATTATCTGTATTATTATGACACAAATTTTAGCGATTAATTACAAACAATGGGATTATAAGTGCTTTATTTTTATGTTATTTTAATAATTTTATGAGTGTTGCTTATTTGATATATTTATGTATTTAAATATATATGTATTTATAATGATATTAGTAAATCAATTGAATTAACTTGCGTTACAAATTTTGCTTATTATTCAGGTTAGCACAATGCATAAATAGATGGTGTACTATACCATATCATTATTTTTATTCGAATGGACGTCATGGACAGCTGTTCAGCACGTGTCAATTATGCAAAAATGCAATTCACCTTTTGTATAGGTATAGAGTAATAATAAAGGCAAACTAAATATTATAAAAATTTAAATACAACCCCCTAAGAAATACTGCTTTCATATATAGGACTAGCAAATAAGTGTTGAAAATAGTTACGCTCTTCAGTCTGCACTGTTATGACATAAAAAAATCTGAATAAAAATAAACCCTTGTAGTTGGTAATATTTCTTTCAAGGTAACACCATCATGAGCTCCTTTGCAATAACCATGCACAATCCATATAGTGTCAGTATATTCGATATACCAGTTACTTTATATAATGTACACATTGCATTGTAACGAACGAAGCATGTTGCATTTTTTTAATATATATTATATGGGTACCTTACAAATATAGTAGTTAAGTCCCTTTTGAATGCAACCTAAATCGAAATTTTACATTTGAATATGTTTTTTTTTTTTTTTTTCAATGATAAAATGATATAATGAACTGAATTTCTGTATACAACAATCGAGTTTTGTCCCATTTTCAAGCTTTGCAACATGCCCTTTAATTTTTTCAAAAAAGAATATGAATTTTGTTGCCTTCTGAAAGTTTACTACCGGTATTTCAGATTATTGCAAATTAACCACTGAGTAAATTAACGATTTTAAATTTGAAGTGAAACTGATGCGTATATATTTACAAACATTTTAAAGAAGATTAATCTTAAAATATAGTTTTCAGATTTTATATAATGTGTTATTTTTTAATTATTTCTCTTAATTTTTAAATAATAATAAAAAAAAATCATAACATTTTTACAATACCTTTCTATGACAAATTTTGTGATTGTGTCCACCAGCATGAATACATCTAGAGCCTTTATTATAGGATACACTATTACAATACAACATTTCCTTACTTACTTTTTTTTTTTTTTTTTTTTTTATCTAAAGCCGATATTACACTTTCAATTTTGCATGTACAATTCTTAAAGTTAAAAATTGGAAATTATAGGTAACATTCTAATGCATGTGTTCCAATTTTTAACTTTAAGAACTGTACAGTACAATTTTTCCTTACTACAGAGAAATTTCATCTACATGCAAACAAATGGAGTTAAAGTTTTCTTGAAAAATTATATGCAAAATTGCATCGTGTAATACTTGCTTCAAACCGAGTTCAAACAACTGGAGTTGAAGTTTTCTTGTAAGGAAATATTGTTTGCAATTAGGTTGCTGAATGCCATTTTTTAGCAGCTCAATCAAAAGAGGAGGTTGAGAAATGCACCTATGAATTTTATGCGATTTTTTTTTAGTACTGCATCATATATAACCTAAAATGGAGATGATAAGAGGTCACGTGACCTGAAGGCGCCTGCCGCAACGCCTATGACGTCATTACATTCTTTGGTTTACCTATATAACACATGTAAACAATTATTGCATTGTTGCTTGTTTATTAAAAGTTAGTATTTGTTTCCATAGCAACGTGGTTGTTTATAGTTGAACCTAAGAATGTAATGACGTCATAGGCGTTGCGGACAAAGCCTTCAGGTCACGTGACCTCCTTTCATCCCTATTTTAGGTATGATGCAGTACGAAAAAAAATCTCATAAAATTCACAGGTGTATTTTTCAACCTCCTCTTTCAATTGAGCTATACTAAAAAAATGGCATGCAGCAACCTAATTGTATAAGTAGAATCTGTAGAAAAATTGTCAATGGGGGACATTCACAAAGCACTTTAACCCCAACTTTAGCCCCGATTTTTAACCCTGGTGCTAAACATGCATGGTACTAAACCATGCAGGGGCTAACCATGTTAAGCTCATAGTTTAGCACCATGTTTAGCACCAGGGTTAAAACTCGGGGCTAAAGTGGGGGTTAAAGTGCTTTGTGAATGTCCCCCAATATTTTTTAACTTATTTTAATGGATTGCCCTGGGGTGCTTGTTTGTTGGGGGTCATTTGGTTTTACTGATATAATGGACTTTTTGTTTTTTATGTCAATAGCATGACGGTGACATTTGCCACACACGATATATGCGAGTTAAAGATAAATACCATGCAGTAATGCAAGTGAAAAGTGAATTATTCAATATTCAGAATACAATGAAACATTTTGGAAATGGCAATGATTTTTTGCATGAAGAGGCGTTCTTGCTGTGAACTCGCGTACACTAAAATTAAAATTCAGTATACTCGTAAATAGTTTTATTGTTATACGACACTTTGTTTATGGCTGGCAATTTGTAACATATAATAAGAATTTACGATATATTTTAATTGTGTATGTAATGTAGCTCATATATTATTTCTGTGTATAGTTTGCGCCATCCTTGGCGAATCACATGGCATACTGTACGGTGGTATGTAGCAATGATTATAGCAAGCAAGAAAAAAGTTACGATTTATATTTTGTAATTGACCAGAAAAGTAAAAAAAAAAAAAAAAAAAAAAAAAAAAAAAATGAAAAGGTGATAAAAAAAACTTGTATAGCATTGTTAAATTTGCAAACTTTGGTCATCTCACAAAACTGTTTTTTTTTTTTTTTTTTTTTTTTTTTTTTTTTTTTTAATTTAAATATAAGTTATAATTATTTTAATGTCCGTCAGTATGATACATAGAGATGTTTTTCGACACCATCATGTCAGCCGCTGAATTTGGATCTCACGTAGCACATTAAGGGATCTACTGCATGTGAAAATTAAAAAAAGATAGTTGATGGGTAGGTGCTCTATTGTTTCTGGCCGTACTTTGTACTTAACCATGGCTACAGTGAGATAATTTGTTGGTAATCAAGGGGTTGCGTATCTCAGCAGAAAGGTGTACGTAGTAGGCATATTTAATTTTTTTTTTGCAAGAATATATACGAACTGATATACTGTTGTATTTACTTTTATTAGTTAATAATAATCGATGAATACATTGATTACCTCTACGGCCAGAGATAGGTGTAATGCAATAGTTCTAATGGAAATATTTAATTGATTTTCTCTCGATAACCCTATATAATATTTCCTTTAGTTTCATTCTCAGAGTATCACGCCTACTCGTACATTAAAGAAATGACTTTCATGTAGGTATGTCAATTTAAATGGGAAGTACACACTAAAAATATTAATAAACCAGCAATTATGAACCCTGGAAAGCTCCCCGAGGTCTCGTATTTATGTCGTGGCGTGGACTGATTCGCCAGACATGCTGACCTGATTTTGGCATACCCTTTATGGACAATGCTCACATAAAATTAATATAGCGTGGTGCTAAACCTGTCCAGCATGCATAATTCCTTGCGACAAGAGTACAATTGTTTGCTCCATCGAGGTACCATTGATGCTCATAATTATATTATAAATAAAAGTATAATTTTATTTTTACTACATATAGATAAATTCGTATCTGAAGCCATTTTAGGGAATATAATAATACTAGTTTTAAAATACCAACACAAATATAACTATAATGTTTTATACTCCAGTAATAAATGCGCCGCGGACTTCGTTAAAACACTGTTGAGATATAATGGACAACATACATGAAAAAATTTTATTGTAGAAATGAATAGAGGGTACCAAATTATGCTACTCTGATTTTTTTCAGATTTTTTTGAGACCCGGAACTATTTTTAAATAATTATTGAAAGTCCTCTGATTTCAGTTGGCACACCCTGAATCCTTAATAAAAAGGATAGAGACTGGACGCCTATTGACGCCTCCAGGGAGTGCGGTCGCACTTTTAATAATTATTTAAAAATAGTTCTGAGTTTCAAAAAAATCTGAAAAAATTCAGAGTAGCATAATTTGGTACCCTCTATTAATTTCTTCAATAAAATTTTTTCATGCATGTTGTCCATTATCTATAAATTCTTTAGTGTGTACCCTATTAAGAACGTTGTAAAATTATCTTGTAAAGTATTATTGAGCGCATATATGGGGACCAAAAACGAATAAAAATCACTCAGGCTCGATGTTATCAGTGGATTTGGATAGATATATTTTTGTTAACACTGCAAGGGCCCAATTATATAAATAATATTTAATATGGTACACTGGTATAGTGATCTTGCACACCATCTCTATAAAATGAAAATAAATTTCCGCATTGCATGCCGAAGGATATAAAATGCAACATTATATGAAAAATTCACGACTTGCACAAAATTTCCATTTATATTCCGTTTTTCCCTCCTTATCAATTTTCGATTTGTGATTTTGGGAAGACTTTATAACTTAATAATATTGGTAATCGAATATAGATTTACTGGTTCATGTGTGGCTGCAAGTATTTCGTTATGACATCAAAACTGTGTTATGTATCGACTTCTAATTAAACCCTAATTTTGGAAATGCTGTGTTATCACAATATTATCAAACATCAGACGATCAATGGAATCACATTAAATCCATGCACTTATCTGTGCAGTGCTAATTATTACGAATAAAACATCGCTCATACAACTCTGTGCTCCCCCACAGAGTAAAGTGGGCCAGGCCCGTCTGGCTCGCGGAAACTCGCTCTCAAGCTATGTTCTGAAAGGCTCGCTAGCCAGCCCATGTTATGATGGGACTGAGGCGTGGGAATGTTGCCTCGAGGTCGCCAAAATATATCCAATACCTCCCCATTTACATACAAACTTCATGAAGAAAAGATTTTTTCTCAATACCAGTTTTTTTTTTCTATGGTGGCAAGTTTGCAATGACATACTCCGCATGAGGGCTAAAAAATTCTAATAGTGGATCGTAAATTCCAAGTTTTATTGATTCAAGTCTGGTCCTCGGCGTGATTTGCAATTCAGATTTGCGTGTGTCTAGGACCTAACTACGACTGGAGTGTAGCAAAATAAGGACAGAACGAAAGTATTACATGCACCTCTGGACAGTTGACCCCTGTCTGGTTGTCCGATTAGCTGCAGCTTCTACGAACATATAATATTTTGCAATTTGAGAAATTATATTAAAAGAGCACCCAGTTTAGTAACCCAAAAAGAGTAAAAGTTTGCATACTAGCTTGGAAACACCCACAGAGTAGGGATAACATTTTTGAGGTGTACAAAACTGGCAGTACACCTCAATATAGATGTGCAGTATAAAATATATAGGAAAGAAAACTTGAAATGTTTGCTCATTTTTATTTCTAACAAAGTTTTGCAGCATGTCGGGTGCTTTTATCTTAAAATAATTTTAATTTTGAAGCTGATATGTTTGCCCTTCTAAAACGTAAATAAAACGTGACTTCTAATTTTTTCCATCGTAATTTTCGAAGAGAGAAAAAGGAACTGATATTTAATTATTATTATTAATATATTGATCAGTTTAATGTTAGACCTGCGCAGAAGTTTTTTATCGATTCGTCTATATAAAATAATTATTGCTTGTTATTGTTGCGTCATGGTTAAAAAGTTTCACTTTTTCTTTGCATGACCTTGAAATTTATTGCTAATAATACCCAGAGGGCTTATATAATTATTTTGCTTCATTGCCAAGGCGTGTGTTTTGTGAGGTATGTGGGAGCTGCTTGTCCGCCTTTCAATAATGTCGCCCATTTTACAGACTCACGTGTTCTTACGTATCTTTGTTGTGAATTCGAGTAATAGAAAACAAGAATCTCCCTGGGTACCAATTTCTATTAATAATTTTAGTGGAAAAGACAGAAAAGTATCCACTTTTTCATTATATGTGAAATGTTCGAAGGAGGAAGGAAGGATATTACTTAAAAATTAAAAATAGAAATTATAGAATTAAAGAAGTACTGTAAAACTGAAATATCGCAGCAAACAGCGATATAATCGAAACCACAACAGCTTGCCATGTCAGTTCGTTAGCTTTGCGTGGCTTAAAACGAATATACTAGTTGGTTTAAACATTGCTCCCCTTCTAATCTACAGTCAAAATTATAGAGATCATGTCAAGGGTACCATTGTTTCTTCGAAGTTTCATTAACACTACAGATTTTGTAATAGGCTGTTTTCATTTCAGAAAAAAAATCATCATATAATTTGACTGCAAATTCACGACCTGTTTCATACAAAATATGCATAATTGTAATAAAGATTAAAATACAATAAAATTATACTCTGTGTAATGGGTGCTGGGTGCCCAACTGCATATTATACTTTATATAACGGGCTATTCACAAATGTATAAGGATAAAGGGATAAAAGGACTTGGCATAGATTTGATGTTGGCCTTAAATAGAAAATTTTAATACTCAATTTACAACTTAGAATTCAGTACTGGAATTTGATATAAAATTTTAATTCTTTGGCCAAATTTTTTGTGGGGACCAAAAGCCTCTGGCTTGGGATCAGTCAGTGGCAGAGATTGCATGCAACATTCCTGCTGGTTAAAAAGGTTAAAACCTCTACGAAAGCCTGTGAATAGTGATTAAACGTGATGGGCAGTGCTGGTATAGAGGGGAGTGGTTACTGTGGTTACACTTTACTGCAAAACTACGCAGCCACAGAGCCCTTTCGATTCGTTGCACTTTTCTTGTGATTTTCTTATCAATGAATTTCCCGATGCAGTTAGTTAATATCACGGGGAAATAACGTGAGTTAGTGTTTTCTACTATTTTCTAAGAGTATTTCAAGAGGTCCTCCAAAAAATTCTAACTCACCTAGATTGTCCAGAAAAAAAAGCAGTGCACGCGTCGTTAATAAATACGAAAAAAAATGCTGCGTTAGATGGTATGACAATAATATAGCGATATTCTATGATTTGAGTTTAACCAAAAACAGTTTTTTTTTTTTTTTTTTTTTTTTTTTTTTTTTTTTTTTTTTTTTTTAAAGGCTTGTATTAAATTTTATGTTCAAGAAAAGAAATAAAAAAATCTTTATGTTAAAATTAATTTTAGTTGTAATTTTCTCATTTGGTTTCCTTAAATTTCCTTTTTTCTGGAAAATGGATTTGAGCCATTTTTTTTTTTAAATTGAATCGGGTGTCATATCGCTACGTTTTGTCATACCACCTAATGCAATATTTTTTCGAGATATTTGAGGTTCTTTTTCAGTAAGTCCCCATGCTTAGACCTCTATTTTATAGATATCGGTTCGAAATGGAGGATCATACCCATGCATTTCAACTATTTTTTAGAAAATACTAGCTCATTTTTTTTCTGCATGGTGTTAACTCTGCTTTAATGTCATAATTCTTTTATTTAATATTATAGTAAAATCAAGAGAGAAACGTGATATATATATATTTTTTGTTTATCCAACGATTAACAATACGCAGTCTTTTAGCACAATTACAGAAAGGTATTATTTTATCGATTATTATTATTATTATTAATTTATTAATAAATATTTATATTTCTAAATGACAAATATAAGTCAAAATGAGTGTATTAAAAGTGAATTTCTTGTGCAAATGAATTGACAGTACATGCAATGTATAATGAAAGCGAAATTAAAAAATATAAAAAGGTTTCTATATATATATATACATTATACATGCAGGTGAGTGAAAAACCTTTTTTACGTAGAAAGCAAAAGGCTTTACCGTAACATTGCATTGGTCCCTAACAATGATTGTATCTTTAATTTAATTGAAATTAAGTGAATTTTAAAGTCATCGTTATTAATTGGTTAAAATTTAAAATTATTTCGTTTCTTACAAGTTTACAAAGTTACAAAATGTAATATTGAAAAATGAAATACTGAAGTTACGTTTCGACACTTTTAATTATTATTTTAAATAATATCATTACTGTTAAGTATATTTATGTAATGAATGCAATTGATACACCAGCTGATTTTTTTTTGTATGTAAGGTTGGGTAACTTACAGGCATTTATTTTTGTTGTAATTTTTATGTAAAGTATAGTACACCTATACTTATTTTAATAATGTATATGATTAAAATGAAATAATAAAAAAAAAAAAAAAACTCAAGACCAAGTTTTTGTTACCCCTGATTTATTTAATATGAGCGCTGTAAATCCAGTATACGATTAAGAGGTTAATGATTTCAAAATTTTGGCGAGAGTTGCGATTGCTAAATGCACTTTCATTAATAAATAATAAAAAATCCGGCACGCCTCCAGTGAGCTCAACATCGTCCAGAAATGGTACAGGCCATGCAGGTGTAATGAAAGCCTTGTCTGTGGAGCTGTACGTAACCTTATCCAGTGTGAATAATTTTTTTCAATATATTAGTGGCAAAGACGCTGGAAAAAACAATGTTTAATATTCAATAAGCCTACCCATGTAACACCCCCTTTAAAAAATGGTGTGTTCATGTGTACAGCTTTCTGCATAACAAATTGAGTTATAACTTCAAAACATTATTCATTATTGCCTTAAAATTTCAAGTGATTTTCTTTGTTTTTATTATTGTTCAGTATGTGTAATTCATTATGACTAACTCTCTTATGCATTAATAAAAATAAGATAAGTACACTCCGTGCAAATATATTAATTGACTTCTATCTATGCAACAACATTTATAGCAATACGCAATATATCAGATTCATGGTTCCAACATCAACGTTATATTAGGATTTTTCGTATATAACACCCTCAACTCCTACTGTCGCCGTCATAAGTCGGTGCGCTCCGACTTTGTAGTGTTGTAGCTAACGATTAAGAGCTCAAGGCATAGACAATATTATAAAATACTGGCACACGTAGAATCTTATTCTTTGTAAAGAAATGTTAATTTTATACTCTTACTGTTAGAGCAAAAATTAAAATGTTGGCGAATTTTTTTATAACGCAAGGTTGGTTAAAATCAACGTTTTATCCGAGTACCTTGGGTTTAAAAATTAACAGAAAATTAAGAAATGAAGTTATTACAACAAATTTTTTAAAATAAACCTGCCAAATTGTCTTTAATGCCATGATGTAAGTTTAATTTTTATATTAAACTAATTAGTTAATTTTTAAATAATTAAAAACAAAGAAATCGATTTCCTCCTTATTTGTCCGGAAAATCAAGTATGCCATGCTATGGGTTATGGGTACTATTTTTAGTCAACTTTTGTGGGAAGCACATTTTTCATTTAAGCCTTCGTTATTTCTTAATTAATTTTGTTCCCTATTAACGGGGGTTTGATGAATAATTTCTTGTCACTATAGAAATATTGTAATAATTTTAGTCACTAAATATGAATTTGTTTCTTGAGATCTTCGTTTGTTTAATTTTTATTTTGCCGGATGAGTTTCTTTTTATTTCTCTCGACAGTTTGTCACCACAATATCAGTCATTATAGTTGTATAACATTGACAGAATGTAATTTATATAATGTGATATTGAGGCTTCGTTGAATCTGAAGGTCTGAAACGGCGTTAGGTTTTTACTGAAATGTCTATAAAGTCTTTCTCATATTTACTCGAAAAAATGCTACAAGAATATGATAAAGCATGCATATTTCTAATTGTTTCATTTAACATAACATCATTTTATACGTTGCAGTTGCAAGCATTATACCGTGTGTATATAATATAATATAATATAATATAATATAATATAATATAATATAATATAATATAATATAATATAATATAATATAATATAATATTATATATATATATATATATATATATATATATATATACTTATATAGTATTATAAAGATCGCATGCAAGTATGTATTGAAATTAGTTGATTTCAGAGCGATTAGCCCGTAAAATTAGTTTGAATATTTATTTATATATAAATCATAATAATAAAAAAAGAGAGAAGGGTGACATCACTTAAAAAAAAAATTGCTTCTCCTCTTGACTCACTTCGAGGCAAAGCTCTAAACAAGAAGCTGCATCATTGACATCGGACAATTAAAAAGAAAAAAAAAAAAAAAAAAAAAAAAAAAAAAAAAAAACACTATAAAAGTAGTAAATTACTGTGGTAAACCAAAGCGATCTTGAATTTGGAAATTCTAGAACGCTCTGGATGAACCGACAGACCTGAATTAAAACGTCGTTCCTTTCATAACCTCCTGTGGGGCTGTAAATTGAAGTACTTATAACATTCCGTCACCATAATTATTGTTATTACCATCGATTTATGCACTGAATATTTCACTGCTGGACATCTCGCTACTCTGATTGCATTTACACAGAATGTTCTACATTATTTATACATTTCGTTTAGTACATATTTTTCGCCTAAAATTCTTGGTTACTTTCAAACAATATGTTTTATTTACGGTACATCGGTACAGTAACATCTGCTCTTGCAGAAAATTCTTTACGTTTCAGTTACAATAGAAGCAATCTGGACGCATGCATTGTCTGAGCCGGTTGTCTCAAGGAAGTGGAACCTGGTCGTGGGAATAAATTGCAACGATCTCGCGTTGCACGCAGTTATAGATCACGTTCTCCGTCAAAATTCAGTAAAATTTACCCGTCTGAAGATTTCCAGATTTTTTGTTCTCGAGATTTACCATGCCAACGGTTATTGAAGTGGGTGGAACTATTCTTATATATTATACTGTCCATCATAAGCTCAAAACGTTATAATGCGTAAATATATTTATATATTTTTTTTACTCATGAATTAAAGAAATAAAATATGGCAGTTTTGTAAAGGTTTGCTGCAATTTACAGTAAGTGGCACCAAAATTCATTCGTCAGCTTGATCCTGGAGTTCTAGACAAACCTCAAGGAATTCGGTAATTTGAAATGAATGTGTAAACTAGATTATGTTACTGTATATCATGGTATGAGTGACAAAATTTACGTACATCGCTGGTTCCAACCCCTCCTCCCTTGCAATGCCAACGCCCTGCGAACAGGGTAACGTTCTGGCTGTCTCAAGTGTATCATAAAATTGTGCAGGTTATTAAAAATAGAGGGACTATTTTTAAAAGAAAACTAATTAAAAATTTATTCAGGCATATGATAACAAGACTCGTTCATGAACATCAATGATGTAATTTAAATTATTCAAATATAATTTTCCATTAACCAGCAAAGAAATCACCACCTTACTCTTTTAAGTTATATTGAAGATTTGTCATGAAAGTTGTCCATTAAAGTGTATAGCAATTAAAACCCATTAGAGCCTGAATTAATTTTTTGTTTCAAATTTAATTTTTTTTTTGCTATAATTTGAAAGTATTAGGTCTCTAAGTAAGAAAAATAACAATTTTAATTTTTTTAAATTTTAATTGACGTTTTAATTGACAATTAAAGAGTGATGCTAAATTGCATCGCTAGGCTCTAATGTAGTCCATTTCTGCTTTTTTGCTGTTTTGAGGTTACGACCTCTTACAGTCCAAAAAAGCTTTTTGGGGGTCTCTAATGGGTAGATTCTTCTGTTTTATGTCAAAACAAAAATTCAGAGGGTCCCAAGTGGGCCCTAAAGGCAAAGGACCCACTTTGACATCACTTATAGAAACAAAATAAAGTGTCAAAAAAGACAATGACTATTCAAATTTGTTATCTGGGTGTTGAATATGATTTTTTATGTTACTTGGAAGCATATGAAGGGACTTCAACGGGTCCCAACAAGGGGTCCCAAGGGTCCCAGAGTAGTTTTTTGCTCCCTATTCTTTTTATCACTGTAATTGAATACCATATAGAAAGTATTATTTGAACTTATGGCATTGCAAGTCCCAAGATACAAGATGCAAGTTACATGGTGGGGCCCATGCAGGGCCTCATATGAGACCCAGGGGCCCATATTACTCTTGCTCCTATATTTTAGTTTGGTATTTTATTTATTTTTTAATGCGGTCCTCAGTGTCTTTATTCCAGTAAAGTGTAACGTGTAACCCGTACCCTCAAGCTAGCGATAATTTTGTAAATATACAGTTAGCTTGAAAATACGGGTAACCCTTTAGTAGCGCAAAGGCAGTGAGCATTACATTAGAAAATATGTAAGATGCCAAAATACAATATAAGAGCGAGCGTATTATGGGTCCCTGGGTCCCATGTGAGGCCGTGCATAGACTCCGCCATCATGTTGGGATATACCTTGCAATGCTAGCTCAAACAGTAGATTCGAGTGTATTGTTTGAGCTAGCATTGCAAGGTATGAACATGATGGCGGAGTCTATGCACGGCCTCACATGGGACCCATAATACGCTTGCTCTTATATTGTATTTTTAGCATCTTACATACTTTGATTATTTTCTAATGTAAAATGCTCATTGCCTTTGCGCTACTAAAGGGTTACCCGTATTTTCAAGCTAACTGTATATTTACAAAATTATCGCTAGCTTGAGGGTACGGGTTACACTTTACTGGAATAAAGACACTGAGGACCGCATTAGAAAATAAATAAAATACCAAACTAAAATATAGGAGCAAGAGTAATATGGGCCCCTGGGTCTCATATGAGGCCCTGCATGGGCCCCACCATGTAACTTGCATCTTGTATCTTGGGACTTGCAATGCCATAAGTTCAAATAATACTTTCTATATGGTATTCAATTACAGTGATAAAAAGAATAGGGAGCAAAAAACTACTCTGGGACCCTTGGGACCCCTTGTTGGGACCCGTTGAAGTCCCTTCATATGCTTCCAAGTAACATAAAAAATCATATTCAACACCCAGATAACAAATTTGAATAGTCATTGTCTTTTTTGACACTTTATTTTGTTTCTATAAGTGATGTCAAAGTGGGTCCTTTGCCTTTAGGGCCCACTTGGGACCCTCTGAATTTTTGTTGTGACATAAAACAGAAGAATCTACCCATTAGAGACCCCCAAAAAACTTTTTTGGACTGTAAGAGGTCGTAACCTCAAAACAGCAAAAAAGCAGAAATTGACTACATTAGAGCCTAGCGATGCAATTTGGCATCACTCTTACTTCACACGGCATATCACCCAAAATATTTATGTCAACCAACTTTTTGATTTTTTACTTCAAAGTGTAGTATATAGGGAGCATATTCATATAAGAATTAAAATTTTACTACAATTTTTAAAAAAGTTATTAAAATATTTGCAAAATAACTTTGAGCAGAAGGCGAACAAAATTTGTACCCCAACTTTGACTTAGCGTCTGATGGGCATTTTTTTTAAAAAAATCAAAATTGATATATTAGCATATCTAAAGTGTCAATGCAAATAGTTATTGACTGTTTTTATCAATATAGCATCGTAACTTTATTTTTAAATAATTTTTTGCCAGGGAGTGTTTTGCGATGCTAAAATGCATCGCTAGGCTTTAATGGGTTAAGGACAGTTATTCAATTCCCTTCCTTGTATATTATTATAGATTAGGCTCTATGAAGAAATTATTTTTCCATGCAGACTTGACAACGTTTTCACATTTTATGCATGTATACCGTTATCAGAATTATGCACAATGCATCTTTGTCCTGATCGTTACTGGCTTATTTAAAATGACATTTTCGTTCAACTTGTTATAGTTATTATATATCAAATAAATGAACGAAGGGAAATAAACATGTGCGCAGTTCTCTTCGTGAGCTTGATTTTCAACTTCTCCGTACTTTTTTTTTTTTTTGCTCATGCTCACCGATTACGATATATTCACTCGTTTTACTGTAAAAAAATATTGCGTTTAATACTACACTGGCTGAGCACAATCTTTCTGCACATTTCATTTCCATCTGTTGAAAGAAGGTTATAAAATATAAATAAGCTGTCAGCTGTCACTCCGCGTAATTTTAGCTTTAAAAAAGTTATTTATATTTTATCTACATTTTTAATACACGAATTTTAATATTTTATTAATTTGAGATTAAAGATGACCGATCAAAATAATATAAGATAATATTCAATTTTCTGTTAATATTAAATCGACTGCATGCAGCAATGTTTTTCGTACAGTAGATACAATACATGCCATGATGTATTTTACAAAATATAAATAAATAATCCACTTTACACGCGTTTTTCTCCTTCATTCCCAAACTGAGCTATGGTGCTACGGTGTGCAGGAGGCGATCATAATAACCACATGACTTGACACACCCCCTCTGTCGTGGTGCGATAACTAGTCCAGCTGTGCAGCTCACGATAGTGGTGTCGTGCTATTATGTCGCCCTCATGAGGATCTCTTGTTGGCATGACATGCAAAATAGCTGCTGCTGCTACTGCGGAGGACAATTCAGATGACTTTTGTTACTGAATAAATTGATCACTAAACGTTGTACAACTACGTGTGATTTGTCGTCATCATGGCTTATGGGCGTGTGGCGTGACTCTTTTAACTGTCAATGAACATGTGACTCAGTGAGTTTTCAACATTTTTTTAAAATAGTTGTCAAACTTGGAATCATTTAAAAAATAAAAGTAAAATCATTTTTTGTTCTATATCCATTTTGCACTTTTTTAAAAAACTTAATCTTGGCTGTCATGTAAAAATGTACACTGAGTATAAGATAATGAAGGTATAATAGTATAGTTCCCTTTAATTTTTCTCCACCTCAATGTATGAAAAGTAGCTCGTGATCCGTCATATTGTCACGTGAGTGATAGGTGTGATGTCCGCACCTGACAGCGAGTTGTTATCATGCAGTGATAACCGGACAGATACACTTAGTATGCTAGTGTAATGTCGGGGCGTTGACCCTCCCACGTGGTCACGTGGAGGAGGCGCGCGCGTGACGTCGCGTGACCCAGCGTGCGCTGCTGATGCGTGTGCGACACGACATCGTAGCTGACCTGATTTGCTTGGTGTGCAGCGCTATCAGTAACATGCTTACATAGGGCTTTAGTGTCACGTCGCTGCAGTCATGGTGTCAGGGATATGAAGGGTGGAAATAGTATGGCTCAATATCATTATTGCAAATAAAGAGGGTCCTGATGATCAAAAGTTTCCTCCTTGAATATTTATACAAGTACCAGTAGCACTTACAGCAATATCCGTACCCTGGTATTAACACACTGCATAGAGTGATGACAGTTGGTTAGGATGTTGCGGCAATATAATTATTACGTACGTACTTAACTCAATATACTCGTGTTACTGATATGGTTATTATTTCAATGATCAATTGATTGCAAAAGACCAACGGAACTTCACACATTTTACACTGAAAAAGCAGCCGAGCTGCATTCCATGCTGCAAAAGATTGAAATTTTATTGGTTGTTTTAATAATATAGTGTATAATATATATAATTTTTAATATTATACAGTAAAGGTTATGTATGCGCCTAAATTTTAAAGGGAATTCCTTTAGTTTTTATATGGTTTCCAAATTGTAAATAGTTCGTAAATTGTTAATAATAGTTGCAGTAATTTCAGTTACCTGATGAATATAATTAGTTTCTACCGATTAGTAAAACTGAATCAGTTGAACATATCAAGTGTTCATAACGACAGTAATTATTAACAGTGCTTTTGTCACAATTGTTGTATAGGCCGGTGTCGTGTTATATTGCATGCGAACTCCGTATTAAACTAAACTTTTACATTATAAATTTGTTGTGGTTTTAATAGATTTTAGGACGTTTCCATTATGTTCTGGTCGCAACATCAATGTTTTTAATTTATTGTCGATCGTCCGTGTTTATATAACTACTACAATATCGCATTGCATTTGGATTACTGTCAAGCAGTTTGCATAACCGGCCAGAAGGAAGTAATGGCGTTTTTATTGTCAGTAGTATAGTGTGCATCTGCATTGCACATAAAACTATATATATACCATCATATTGTTATGTTCTGTGAAATTGTATGCACCGTTTGCTACATCGAAATGGCTGCATGCTTTTGCTGATATGGCCGTGTAACGTGTATTATACTTGCACTCCAGTGCACAAGTGTTATACCTCGTATAAATTTAATAGTTTTACTCATTCCTTTATTGTCATGTGATAAATGCGGTATTCAGTTTTTATATTGTAGTTTAAAAAAATTTAATATATTTTTATTACGTGTCCTTTTTTAAACTACTTTGTAAATATTTTCAAAGGGGAAGAAGTACAATTCTGGAACGTAATAGTTTGATATATTATGTGATTATACTAGAATTAAAAGTAATGTATATATGGTAGGTAGCACTTTAGCTCGATGAAGACACAATTTGAATGTGTTGTATATAATGGTATATGAAAATGGCAGTAAATAATAATAATATATGTACCTCCTTCCGTAATTTTTTAGTTATTTGTGACAGCTAAGTTATTAAACACTACTTTTCTTATACAATAGTTATAGTAGTTGAAATTAATTTTACATCCGAGAATGTTGTTCATCGTTTTATTGGCTGATAATTTCTTATCGAGGTGATGTCACTCTCGCACATACACTTTAAGAACTTCTCTATATTTCCAGGCTGCACGAATTTAATGATGTGATTGGATAGATGTATTTTATAACAATGTGTGATGAGATGAAAACCATTTTAACTATAATTATCTATACTTCATTTCCACATTCAGTTAAGTTGTTCATTGAAGTAGAAATACCATTAAAACAAAACAATCTGTAGAACCAATGAGAGTTATCGTATTTTGAATTGCATGCAGTTGTGTATATTTTTATAATAATATGTAATTCTATTATGTTGTATATATATTTTTTTTTGAATCCTTAAGGACTTACAGCCACAATATAATGATATTAATCGAAGAACTGGAGTTCAATTTCTCAGACATCATTGTGTTAGTTCTGATCATGTGTTAGTCAAAAGTACTTACAGTACATTGACCTTGATTTAAGTACCCTAAAGTACTATATTTTTTTAGGAACTTATATATTAATATTTCCAAATTAAATAGGTATAACTATACCGGTATTCATTATAATTGTGCATGTAAATTAAGAATTAACACTTGTTTTATTTAGCTAAATTATCTGCAGGCAAAATTACGGTACCAAACTCCTGCTTATTATTATTATTTTATTTTTTCAATAACTAAGAACTGGGAATTTATTTTTATTTTGAAGTACTTTTAACGTGCCTGTTTGTAACATCCAAGTGCATTGGTTGTGTGGGAGTTCCTTACAGCCAATATGAGTTAAATTCAGCATGCATGTGGGATATTATATTGTTTGCAGCCGAAGTTCAATGTAGTGTACATAAAAATACTGTATAATATTTATATTTACGCTCGCTATTTCAAGGGAGAATGTCGATCGATGGACCTCGCCCCAGTGATGTATAATAAAATGGAGTGCTGAACTTTATATATAACCTTTTATTGATTTTTTGTCGATTACTGTATATTTTTGTGCGCAGTTTCATCTAAATCTAATAAAAATTAAATATTTAAATAAGAGCATCTTTAGAGAATGATTTAAAGCACAGCCCTTTTATTAAGGTTATAGAGATAACGTCGAACAGCTGTTCGACGTAATCCCCTTTGATTAACATGTAAACCTTAGCAAATTGACAAAAATTCTGAAAATTTTTTGAGAGGCAGATATTGGTACCTAAAAGCCATAGAAAAAGTTTCAAAACAATTTAACGAGCCGTTTTTTTTTAAATGAATTTCTTAATTTGTGCCCTATGCTGAAAATTAAAAAAAGTTAATTAAAAAAAATCGGCTCGTTAAATTGTTTTGAAATTTTTTCTATAGCTTTTAGGCACTAATATCAGCCTCTCAAAAAAAATTCAGATTTTTTGTCAATTTGCTAAGGTTTACATGTTAATCAAAGGGGATTACGTCGAACAGCTGTTCGGCGTTATCTCTACCTTAATCGCTTTGCAAAATTGTTTCATGATCTAATATTAAATACGCGACTTTAGAATTTTTATTTATGACAATATTTTTTTTTGGTAAGGCTGGCTTACATTATAATATTGCGAATTAACGCAAGCTTGATCACTAGTCCTGAATCTCATCAGCTGCGGTTGGTGTGGTCTGAGATGCTAGGGTGACAGTGGCCCTGATTGCTGCCAGATTTTCGCTTCAGGCTTAAACTGGCCTACACACAAAACGTTGCTGCTAACGGTGCACTGCCAATATAAAAAAAATTACGTTACAGGTTACTGGTAAGTGACCTGTAAATATATTTTGTGGACACTTTTAACACCATTGGTATATACTGTATAACTGTAATGTTATTACAGTATATGCATGAGTGTGATCCTGTAGCAATTTATTTATGCTTTGATTAGAACATTAAATTGCTTTTAGTAATGCAATTATTAAAGCCATATCAACGCAAAAAATTAAATGGTGCAGTTCTCCATTGCGTCACAAAATACAATTTTTAAAAAATTCTAATTGCAAGAAAACATAAGTGCAAATTTTAAATGTTTTTTACATAGTTTGTTGCTATGTATTGGTGTCCTTGATGTCATTAGTAAACGCTTGTTATCAGTCATATATTCAAGGTCACGTCCTGCTAATCGTTGCGAGCTGCGTGCAAACATTAAAAACCCAGCGCTCTAATTTTACGACCGAAACTTCGTCCTGGTGACCATCTCAACTTGATGCATGTTGTGGTAGGTCGTCCTCGACAGGGATAATAACTGCCTCACTATTAAAATGAGGCTCGTTAACAAATTGTCAGTAGTTTTAAAATAATTTTGTATACGTTTTGTCACTTCAATGCAACCATAACTGACGTAAAAAACGTACATAGAACTGACATTTCTAACACCTTTGTCAGGGATGTAATGACTTTTAAAGTTAAAATTAATTAAGCTCTTATCTTTTACGCTGTAGATGGTGAACCATTTCATTGTAAAATTATATTTTTGGTGTATAGAAATTACCTTTAAAACAATCGTTGGAATCAATTATTCCAATACTCAAATCTATGGCAGTTCAAATTACATTTTAATTTGTTTTTAACTTTTTATGTTTGGTAAAAACATAATTTTTATTCCACATGTAATTTGTTATATTAATTATTATATCAATTTTTTTTTTTTAAATATTCCCTGCTCAGCGTGGCTATACACAGAGAAAAATCTGGGATGATGATAACACTAGTCCGTATATTGTTTTTTTGTAGTGTTGTCATTAATATAATAGTGTTTTAAGAAGTAAAATTTTATACTTCTCGTTACCCCAGACTTAGTGCAAACCCTTAGGATGCATAGAATACTAAAATATTTTCCTAGATTTGTGCGAGACACTGGGTGGGTTTTATCTCTTTCTATTCATTAGAGTTGACAGAAGGAGAAGAGTTTTGATACCGGTCACACGAATTTATACTTCGAATAACACTCCGGTGGGGTAGAGAGTAACCCACGAGAGTTTCATCAATCCACCACCAGAGCACGCTAAATTCGCTTTTTACCAGCTGATGAGTGCTTCCGAAATGTTAGTAATTAAATACACTTTTTAATAGAATTTCTATGAGTTTCTATCTGAAAATTATGTTTTTGTAATTCTTATTTTTGGGAGCATCATTTTTTACCAAAAGTCAATGATTATCAACTTAGAAGTTTTTATATACCAAGTTTACTCATTTCGCTAACCGGCCTATCGAGGTGTAGTGGTTATGTCGTCCGCTTCCGATGCAAGAGGTACCAGGATCGAATCCCAGGAGGGGTAAGTACTGTAAATGACTTTAAATCGATTAATAATTATCAAATTTCAATTTAATATTCAAGCTAAATATTAATCGCGGATAAAGAAAAAAGAATTACAAAAAAATAATTTTTAAACAAATTAATTTTTTTAGTGGTTCTGCCCCAGTATAATCATGGGTTAGTTTATAGAATCCCAGTGGCATCATCCGTAGTATAGCATAACACTCCAGGCTACACTAAGCAATACTCAAAACTACACCAGACAGGTGTAGCGCGTATTCTCGCGGTGGGTTAATCTGCAGCCCAACTACTGGGTTTCATCTCACCCGCACCCTGGGATTCTCCCGACACTACCGCAAGAACCCTACTCCTGGGTTAATAAGAACACCACGTTAGATACCGTCATATTTGGGTCTAGGGTGGTGTTCTTACTACACTAAGCGGGTTTAAGTTTACACTTCTGTTTTCTCTGTGTAGCAATAAGTATTTTAAAAGTGTTAGCATGTATGGATAACCTTACTATATAGCATAATAATTTATATATATAGTTGGTTTTAATCTTATATTATATATTTAAGAGATTATCTGCTTTGAATGCCTGATAAATAAACTCGAGATGCATATTATACTACTGTACTTCTTGTAGTAATGTTATTTCATTAATAATTGTAAGTACTGTGATAATGGAATTCCGAAACTGTCATATATATATTATCATTATAACTTCACCATGCATATAAACTGCATGCGTGCTTGCAGAATTAACAGTGGATGTCAAAGACAAACTGTACATGGTAAAAATAGGTGTTGGAAATGAAACTGTGTTTTAAGTGGAGAAAACGATTATTTTCTGTTAATATATAATATATCAATTAAGTGTTAAACCAATTTCAATTCAACATTATTATTCGTAGCAAGAAAATTATTCTTATTGATTTTTGCATGGCCTTGATTTTGATTTATTGTCATAAATCGTGTCCTTGCACGAGTTATGTTTCCTCTACAACTTGTCATCACCGAGCGTACTATATACTTGCTGCTGCTCATTACAAATTGATGGTCTGCGCTCGTTGCATCAACAAGTTCTTCAAACTTTTTATTGTTACACCCAAGTTTGCTCGAGAAATCAGCTGTTGAGGCAGGTCAGGACCTAAAAATAGCACGAACTTTTTACTAGTCGTACGTCAGTAAAAGTATCCTTTGTCTAAATATTGGAGACGGGAAAAATATGAAAACAAAAAACTGAGTGTTTTAATTAATAATTAACACCATTTTTTTTCTAAATATAGTAAGCGCATCAGCTGATCGTATACGTAACACGTTTCTCTTCATATGGGTGCTTTTTTGTTATCTCATATCAGGTGTCTCCAAGGAATTAAGTAATAATGGAGTTAGGCGGGCCTATTGATTAATTCACTTAAAGTTTCATATAAAAGAGACAGTCTATACTTGTAGAATAGTGCAATGTGTAGAGATTAGAACCAGTAATATGAGTGAAGGTGTATGTTATTATATATACAGGGTGGGACACAATTTGTGGACCATTTTCGGTCATGGATTTTGCATTAAAGAGTTGTTTGTGGAGCTTTAAAACTTTGTACCATGATAACCAATATATCTTTGTTTATGACCGTGATGGAAAATTTTGCTAAAAATTTCTAGGTATCTCAATCTCAAAAGTCATATCCACATATCTCTCTTATGGGATTTCAATTACTACGCACCTATCAATACAAACACCATCATGAGAATTATATTATAGTGAATGTTAAATCGAAGTGATACAAAAATTTGATGTTTACCTACAAGTCATTATTGCTGCTTATAGAGTGATTACTATACGTACTCTTTTCGACGGTCTGGGCAAATTAAACCTTGTTTATAAAGTCCCCAGGGGGGTGTTCAGATACCGCTTTATAATTAAGAATTTGCGTAAAAATACGCAAGAAATTAACATATATATTTCCTATGTGTGGTCTAGACGTTATTAATTATTGCTTTGTTAGATTTGTATAATGAAAAGACAAAATTATGCTGAAATGAATAAAGGAAGGCAATGCAAAGTTGTTCCTTTCAAAAAGATTTGAAGTTATATTGGAATTTTGTTGCTTTCCTGAAGAGAACTGGGAACCAACTCGTCCACAAACAGGGCAGCGGTGATGTTCAGACTGTTCAAAGTGTTTCGAGTTACCACTCGCTAAAACTAGAGAAAATACTTACACGTCTCTGAAAGTTCCCATGCATATTGTGTTATATACAAAATAGTGCATTCATAAAGGATTATGGCTAAATTTGGTATTTTCTTTGGTTGAATGTCCGCTGGTAACGTTAGTTATGTTATATATTTAGTGCCAGTGAGTCAATGACACATACACATAGTAGTAGTCGTTTTAAACAACGCATGGCATATATCAGTGATAGATACAAAATTATATTTATATATTTAAGTAAATATAATATATAATATTATACATATATTGTAGATGCAAATATGCTCTCTTAACAATAAACAGTTCAAAGTGCAACATAAGATGCAGCAACCATAAACTTAATCTTAAAACAATATTTTATTAAGTCGTTTGCTGATAATTTCTGGTGTAGTTTCTTCCAAGAATATTGAACTCTTAGTTTAGGTCACATGTGACAGTTAAGACTTTAGATTAATATTTTGTAGAAATGAATTATATTTTAGTTCCGTTCGTGGAACTGAACCCTGAAATAAATTAATGTGTAATACTTGAAAAAAATTAAACGGCAGCCGCCATTTTGTTTCTTACCCCCGAATGTTAGGCTACACGCCGTACCTTAGACAAAGGATTGCTGCACAGAAATTAGCCTAGATTTTAATCTCGCAGGCGCAAAGCAGTTGCCTCATGACAGTCGCAGCGATGTTCGTAGGTGATGCCATTTGTCATCATGCAGTCCGTGAAGACGCACTTTAAGATTTATCATATAATAATTCCAACTATTATTACACGCATAAAAATATAATCATATAATAATGCTGAAAATTGAGGGGGGAAATCAAGTTTTCGAGTTAATCATGTAGATAATGATGTAATTAACTTGTTTGTATATATATATAATATGTAATATGGCGATAATGGTTATTGTATTAAAATTTTAAAAGCATTTTCTGATTTTTATTTCATTAAAGTTAAAATATACTGCGAAAGCTGCAATGGACAACATACATGTATGAAAAAATTTTATTGCAGAAATGAATAGAGGGTACCACCAAATTATGCTACTCTGAATTTTTTCAGATTTTTTTGAGACCCGGAACTATTTTTAAATAATTATTGAAAGTCCTATGTGATTTCAGTTGGCACCCCTGAATTCTTAATAAAAAGGATGGAGACTGGACGCCTATTGACGCCTCCAGGGGGCGTGGCCGCACTTTCAAGAATTATTTAAAAATAGTTCTGGGTCACAAAAAATTCTGAAAAAATTCAGAGTAGCATAATTTGGTACCCTCTATTCATTTCTGCAATAATTTTTTTTTCATGTATGTTGTCCATGGTTATAGATTTTAATTTCATTAGATGCGCACTTTACATTCCTCACTACCTTTTACAAAATTACGTTTTTCTCTGTGAGATTTTCCAACCATCTCTCACCTCTACGCCCATGCAGAAGTCGTGATGTATAACTTTGTTTCAGACGTTAATTGATAGCAGCAAAATTACGATAATGCTGCTTAATTTCATGGTTTTACCTTTTGGTGTGTGTCAAATATCTAATATGCTGAAAAATTAGCTAATGGCAAGGTATCCAGAGTGTGTTCAGGTCAAATAAGATGGTGGTCCAACCTACGAAATGTAGTTGTTTTGTGCTCCATCATGTATCCAAGGTCGAGAGGTCACTCTGGTGTTTGTGTGCAGGCCTGGTGCGGAAGAGGCGTTCGAGCGCTCTAGTCACTTCTACCGCGGCGTGCCGGTGGGCGGCGCGGCCGAGGGTGAGGCTGCAGTGTACCTGAGAAGAGGCCCGGCCTACCACGCCAGTGACGGTAGTGGCCTCAGGGGGAGAGCGAGGGACCGGCTCTACAGAAACGGACCCTATCCACCGCACATCGAAACGTGAGTACCAAGTCCCCAAAATTGAGCAAGAATATGCGTGGACAAAGGTTCGGTTCACCTTTTGAAAGGGCAAGCTAGAAAACTAACAATGGTATAAATTAAAATGCAATGGAATGAATTTTAAATTGATGTGATATCAATAATGTGCCATGGTAATATCAGTAATAACATTTTAGTGTATATATACATGGGATTCAATAAGACTGTTTGAATGATCGTCTTTGCAAACTCTCAGAAACTGCATCTCAATTCTTTTAATCATTATACTGGTTCTATTTCATGCCATACCTTCATTATTGCATCATAATTCATAATAATTTATTGTAAGACTGCTGCTATACGGCTTCCATTAACTGCCAAGAGGGTATATTTCATTTTGTATCGTTGTGTATATACACGACGAGTTTAAATGTCCCTCGTAGCGATGTTGCCATCACGTACGTCGGTATAAAAATGTCACTCTCTCTGCAGCGATAAAATAAATGTCACAGCGGGCGTGCTATTTATCTCGCCCCTCGATAGAAAGGAACCCTCGTGATGAGCTTGGCACAGGACCTAACAATGGTCGCAGTAGCCGAGGGCGCCTCCCCCTGCATTACTTCGGTACCCTTCTGCTGGAGTTTGTAACAAGGATAATTTAAATGCTAATATTGTGAGTTGTCTCAGCAATGGCTTGATTATAGTGCTCGGTTTATCTTCTTTGTATTTGCATGCAAGAATGCAATACATATCTCTCGTTTTATTTATACTTTTTTTTCTCAGTAAATTACATAATATTTTAAGGAAGCCAAGCTAATTTCTAAATTTTTAGCATTTTTGAGTAGTGTCAAATTTTCCACTCGTTTTTTTAATCATATTATACAGTTAAAATAGTATACGTATTGCCTATTAAATTTACCCAAAGAATTTTATATAACACTACAGTACATCCATCTGCACCACACCACGTATAATATATGACGTACATTATTATCTCTGTTTGTATGTACTATACTTTATTGCAATGCTGCATGGGTTTGTAATAAAATCAGACTAAACGCAGCAGAAACACCTTCACTTTTAATAAAACTTTCTGTTTAATATGTAAGCTACTCGACATAATTGACGGATAAGATTTATGTTACGTACAGAAGTTGTAACTTGCATAACTATAACACGTCCAGGAATCAAACTGCTGCTTGAAGGTTTTCTCAGATGGTACGAGAGTGACCTCGAGTCAGATTGTTCATAGACTGTGGTTTTATCAGCAAAAACACACAGCGTGTACACAAACCGTGACGCCCCCCCCCCCCCCCCCCTCTCTTTACGTGTATAAGATCTCAGCTGCGGTCACGGGTCGCGCGCAAACAAAGCCCTCCTCTTCGCCCGCTAACTACGCCGCTGCCACCGCGCTCGCACCGAGCAAAACACAGCATCGCCTAACCGCAGATAACAATGGGCGCAAACAATACGTGATTTACCCCTTCTACTACTCTCAACTTGTCAGTACAATGGTACATGTGCACCAAAAACAAATTTTTGATGGCTGCAAGCTATAATTTGCGCTAATGTTGAATTATTTCAACTATTGTGAAGCATCCAAGATAGAAAACAAGCCTACTTTATAAAAAAAATTATCCAAAACGTATATATGCGTCATCGGTCATACACAATAGAACTTTAAAATTGCTTTGCAAATCAATGACGTTATATAATATATTGTATAGTATGTATAATTTTTTAGTTGAAACTAGGAAGGGACAAGTAAAAAATAATAATATAAAGGCAGTTCGTATTAAAGTAGAAATGCAAATTTAATTTAAATTCATAGAAAGTTTGTCAGTTTTCTAAGATATACGTCAATAAGACCGCTGCTTATTATAATTTGCATACTATTTTAAATTCCTCAACTTCAATATTAAATATTATATGATCTGTGTGAGTGACGGTGGTGGCTTAGGAGGAGGATTTCACGCCGTCACCGTCGCGTGTCGGTGAACACCGAGAGAAACTCTGGGTGAATGACCTCTCACAGCCGCCAGCAGCTCTCCAATACCATTTTTTATACACACAACTATAAACGTTAAAAAAAACAATGTTCAATTATTACAGTGTTGACAAATATATTAATATACCATTGTTATTGTTTAATTTTCCATTATAAAAGCTCAAATTTTACGTGCGAAAGAGGTGAACTGCTGCATGCGCACCAACAGTGCTATATTAAAGTTTGCACGACTGCTTTCTTGACTGGTTTGTTACGTTTTCTCCTGCTTCATGTAAAAGTTTGCAGTTATGTTAATTATCATACAATCGGTATGAACTGTTTGCATACATGATATTCTTGTTTCTTGAGTGGAGATTTATCATCTGCCTGCAGACTCGGCACTATTTTCACGAATTGATTAGCAAAATTTATATTAATCAATGCAGATCCAGAATTTAAAGACTACCAATCGTTTTTATTACTAGTTCTTGTAATTTTAATCGTGTCTTTGATTTATATTTTGAGTATTTTTAATTTAAGTCGAATTCTGCTTCTTCAGTTCACATTTGTACAAGAGATATGTGGCAACGTCGCAGTACTGTGACATAACTTTGAGGGGAGGGGATCGTCCTCGAAGCGGCGGAGGGGAATGTTTAGATCCGCGAGCGCACGTAGGGAGACGGGGGGAATGCATTAAAGAAATGGCAAAGGTTGCCGAAGATAGATGATTTCAGGCCCCACCGCCCTTTCCCCCGGCTTATTGCGTCAGAGAAATGGGAAGGGTAGCTGATGGGTGGGGCTGAAAGAGGGTGAAGAGGTCTTTTACTACAGCATTTCTCTTTACGAACCCTTTCTCATTGATGAATTTTACGTAGCACTACGCGCAGATTGGGGTGGAATTAATTAAATCCCAGGGAGTGTGGGCTGTGTGAGCACCATGATGGGTTTCATATCAGGGCAACCCGACTGCCAACCATGCAGAAGCCAACATGTAAAATCTCTAGAGCTTCCTTAATTTCATCTTATACTGTGTTTCATTCCCCTTTTGTGCCTTGCAGTTACCTGCTCGTATGGAAATAAAGCAGTGAAAATTAATTAAATGAGATGAATTTATTTTCTTTATCCGTGTCGTATTTTAAAGAACTCTCTTTTTTTATGTTTCTTGATATCAAAAGTCAAAATCAACTTAACTATGTTTATTCAAGATAATCTATAATAATTAAGATTGGATGGAACGATCGATTATTATTTTTCTATGAACATTCCCCCCTCCCTTGTGAATATGTTTAATTTCTGAACTCCTCAGTATTTTAAGAACATCATCTATACATTCCAATTCGTGACCGAATGTGTTTGTGTTGCAGTGGCGGCCGCGGTGCTGGAGGCGGCTCGCACCACCGTGGCGCCGGGGGCGGCAGCGGTGGTGGTGCGTGGAACTACGAGGGTGGTCGCTACCCTGCGGCCCCCGCAGAGCCCCCCGCCTTCCCCGAGGAGAACGTGCCTCCCGTAGCGGCGGCGCGACTACCCCCGGCAGCCCCTTTATCCCCTGCGCCCGTGCCCGCCCCCGTCCCACCCCCAGTAGCCGCCCCCACTCCTCCTGCGCACCTCAACTCTACCTCCGCCCGCAAGAGCAAACGCGCCAAGCATAAGTAAGTACTCATTATAAATAAAAATATTTGCCACAAGGTAAAATAATTATAAAATTATAAATTTTTGCATCACATATAAAATAGGACCAACCTCAAATTGTATAGCCTACCATATAATTTTGTTTGGTGTTCTATATTTTTCATTATAATCTCTATGGGCATTTTTTTAACAGTACTGTTATTTTTTTATGATTCTGCATTGTTGCTGTTGTTCATAATAAAAATATTACTGCATGCAGGGGGCATTTCTGAAGATTTCATTCATATTTAATTACACATTAAGAAATAAAATTTATAGATAGCTCCAAATTAATATACAACAAGTATCCTGCTATATAGCAATGAGTGCTGTTGCTTTTATCATCATTTTTTCTATAAAACCTGTGTGTAGAAGACACTTGTGGAGCTGCCGGCTAGTGAAATTAAGAGAAAAATAAAAGTTGCAGATAGGCTTTAGCAATGGAAGTTTCCCTTAACGATGAATGTTTTGTTTTGTTTACAGGCGAGGTGCTGGTGTTGTTGCGGGTAGTGGTTCGGAATCTGACGCGCATAGTTCTGGCCGAGGGTCCCGCTCGTCCAGCCGCTCCAGCTGCAGTTCCAGCCACTCGGGCTCATCCTCGTCCAGCTCGGGCTCGTCACGATCTCGCTCCCAAGACTCGAGCAAGTCGTGTTCGCCCTCGGGCAGGCCGAGGAGGTACCAGCACTCTTCTCACCACAACAACCTCTCGTCACATTCCAACCCCTCCACACATGCAGACGACCGAAGACCACTTGCAATCTGTGTCAGAAACCTTCCAGCAAGGTCGAGTGGTGAGTACAGGACTAATATATTGCTCTTCTTCAACAGTTTTGCTTGTAAAGTGGTATTCTAGTCTTGAAAAGTGTTCAGTGTGGGAAAATATCTTTAAATTATTTTTTTTTTAAAGGACAATCTAAGCACTAGAGGTTTGCACTGAAGCATTGTTCATGACTGTAAATTGCTTTCAAACCAGGCAAACGTTTTGATCTAGGAATATAAGGCTCAACTTATTTTGAATTGATTGTACTATATTCTCAAATGCTTATAGTTTAATCTCTCCCTTCAGCAGACAATGGTTCAATCTTCAATATATTTTTTTCCATTTTAGTAGATGTCTTGAAAATCGTTGCTACATGCAGCTGATTTTTGCTACATGAGCTGCATGGTCACTAAACATTTTTTTTTTTAAATGGAGGTGTGAAACCTTACTTTTTGTTTGACTATTCAAATTTTAATTATTCTAATAATTATTTTCAAAAAGGCATCTTGGATTTAATTCCACTTTCTAATTTTTATTTTTTTAATTAGCAATGTGTGTTGGAAAGGACAAGAATTCAGGGTTGTGTTACTGACTTTGTGCAGACACGAGCCTGAAGGACGGTCTGTTCCACGAGTACAAGAAGCACGGCAAGGTGACGTGGGTCAAGGTAGTGGGTCAGGGTGGAGAGCGCTACGCCGTCGTCTGCTTCAAGAAGCCAGAGGACGTTGAGAAGGCGCTCGAGGTCTCGCAGGACAAGCTCTTCTTCGGCTGCAAGATTGACGTCGCTCCTTATGAGGGCTTTGATGTTGACGACAACGATTTCAGGTAAAACAGAATTCATTAAGTGTAATGAAAGATACTGTCAAAAATATATTGATACATGTATTGTATACTATCATAATTCTTAATTATTTTAAGACTGTTGACTTACTAGAAGTAAAAATTCTTAAAAATGCCATAGTGTGAGCATAAGAAGTTATGAAGAAAATATATTTTCTTTTATTGTATTATACAATTGTATCTAATTTAATAGAGTAATAACTATGCATATTAATAAAGTCATTACTAAAAAGCCTATCTCAAGCTATAAGCATGTGACTCAACTATTGTACACTATATTTTTTATAATTATGTTGTTAATTTTATTGTTTAGTTAGTGCATGCATCACGAAGACTTTAATAACAAATTTTTTGTTGCTTGCAGGCCGTACGAGGCAGAGCTTGATGAATTTCACCCAAAGGCAACACGGACACTCTTCATTGGCAACCTGGAGAAGGACATCACCGCCTCTGAACTTCGCAAACACTTCGAGCAGTTTGGAGAGATCATTGTGAGTGGTGACGTCATGGCATTGTTTGTATTGCAAATTGTACTAATGTATTTAACTGAAGTACTGTTCTTTAAAGCATTGCTTAGCAGAGATGAGAATTTGATTATTTTTTTTGAACAATTTTGTTTACAATTAATTTTTCAACAAACTATCCTTTTGTTAGAACAGTAAGGTTAATGGAAACTTTTTATTTTTTTTTTTACATTCCCTTTACAGATTATAATTAGAAATATGTCTACTATGGCAGTGACTTGTGAGGTTAATGCAATGTTGCTCTGTGTGCCAGGAGATTGACATCAAGAAGCAGGGCTCCGTATCAAGCTATGCCTTTTGCCAGTACGCGGACATAGGCTCGGTGGTGAAGGCGATGAGGAACATGGACGGAGAGCACCTAGGCAACAACCGCATCAAACTTGGCTTCGGCAAGTCCATGCCTACCAACTGCGTCTGGGTAGACGGAGTGTCTGGTGAGTTTGCTTGGATTTTTAACACTTTGCAAGGCTCGTTTGTGACATCACCTCATTATTAAGCACCCACTTGCTTTAAACTGAACTGCTGCTAAATAGGGTGATGATGTCATAACCTTGTCTGCTCCTATGTATTTCTTCCTTCCTTAAAATTTCTACGAGTTGTTTTTAGCTTTCTTCCATTGTATCTCTCTTTTTTCTTATATATTCTAGCATCCTCCCTACCCCTTTCCTTTCCTTTCTTTGCATTGCAAATCTTTTTTGACAACAAACATTTTCTTTCAATTACTTTTTTCTCAAGTATGTTGTGCTCTACTTTGAGTTAAGTCTAACATGAAGGTAATCTCTTTTGCAGAGTCTGTGTCTGAGAACTACCTGAACATGCAGTTCCACCAGTTTGGACCGATCATGCAGATTGCTGTTGACCGGGAGCGAGGGCATGCCCTTGTGTTCTTTGACCAGCTCAGTTGTGCTCAGAATGCAGTAAAAGAAATGCGAGGGGCGGCTCTACGTGGACGAAAACTGCAGATTGACTTTGCCTCGCGAGAGTGTCAAGAGGCTTTCTACACCCACCTCGAGACCCAGGGACATGCCACACCAGCAGACAGGCCTTGGGAGCGAAGAGAACCCAGCATTGAGATCAGGTATGTCAAAACAAGCAAACTGTCATATTGTAATAAATTTCTGCTTTTATTTTTCATTGAAGTAATTAAATCACTCCATTTTAAGGGCTTTTTACTGTATATTTATTGTATTTTGGCTTCATTTTTTACTCTAGGTTTTGTTTTACAGGTATTGCAATACTAAAATATTGTAAACATGCATTTTGTACCTTACGGTTCTATATGTGCAATAAATAAATACAAATACAAAAAAATTAAACTTACCTCAATTATGTAATCCATAATCCCTACATGTGGATCTATAATTATGAGTCGGTCAATTTTTTTTGTTTTTTTTTTTTCCATTTCTTTAAAGAAGCAAAGTGTGTAGTTTCCAAACAAAGAGTGAGAGCTACTTGCTACCTTATTGTTTTAAATAATGATGTGATTCTAAATTCTAACCCCAAATTTGTGTATGTCAGCAGGGAGACTCCTGTGAAGAGGTTTGAGGCCCCTGCTGTGACACCCCCCACCCCAAGGTTTCCTCGATACGAGGGTGCTGCGGGGAGGGCGCGAGGAAGCCACCGAGGGGGTGCCGTTGCTGGTACCCAGCGCACCAGTCCTGCCAACTACACAGGCACCCCTCGGCCAGGCAGACAAGCTCGCTACCCTGCTGAGTTTTACGAGGAGTTCCCTGAGAGGAGGTTTAGGTCAGTACCAAAACATTGTGCATTTTTAAAGCATCTTCATAGGGGAACCTCAGATAACGATAGCAATTGAAGTACTTGCTCTGAGTATTTTTTTTTTATTATTTTTAAAAAGTAGTAAAAGTCTCTGGAGAATATTTTTGTAACTGTACAAGTTACAATTAAGATTATAATTTTGATTTTTTTCCCTCTTTTTATTCTATTAAAGTTATAATTATAATATGAATATAAAAACAAGTTTTTGTTTTTGTTTATTCCTAGAAGTTTTTGGTTGAATAACCATTACAAGTTGTTACTACACTTTGCTCTATGCAGTTAGTAAATTTGAGATTGCCTCCTTTTTTCCGTGTCCTTGTCTCAGAGTGTGTCCTGTGTTCAGGACTGATGACGGCAGCCAGGGAAGTGGAGCTCACGATGACAGCTACGAACAGGAGCTGAGAGAGTACGGCTACTCGCAGCGAGAGAGGCGGGATTTTGATCCTGACAAGCCTGGCTTCTCCCCTGCCTTCCATCGGCACGCTGCAGGGGACGACAAGAGCCCCTCCCCTGCCTCCCTACACTACGAGGAGGGGGAAGAGCTTGGGTCAGCCACTGCAGCAAGGAGACACAGCAGGCAAAAGAGCAGCAGTGACCAGGAGGGCTTCCCCAGCCAGTCCCCTCCAAGAGAAAAACGTTACCCCTATGCTCGATTGCTGTCTCATTCCCGCAGTCCAGGAACCCCAGTGCTCACTAGCCCTCTAAGAGAACTAACCCCAGTAACCTCAAGCTATTACGACGATAAAGACGTAAATGCAGTGATAGATAATAATAATCCACCCGTTTCAAAATGTAAAGACAATAATGTTACTACTAATTCTACTTCAAATAGTGCTAGTAGTAGCATGCCTAGTAATAAATGTGATCTCAGAGAACCGTTATCTGCCACTACTACAAGTGAGGGTGAAAGGACTTCCCGACAACATCGTTATAGTGGTGCCAGTGACGGAAGTGGGGGAAAAGAGGGGAGAAGACACCCTCACAGTGTCCAGGAGCGAGCTCCTTCACTAAGTGAGAGTGACGGAGGAGGCAGCAGCACCAAGAACAATGCAGTGTTGAGTAGGCTAGATGGTGGAGATAGCGCTACGTTACCTCCCCCTAGTGCTCCTCTTACTGAGGCTGGTGGCTCGGAAATTAAACATTTACAAAAAGAAAGAGTGCACATCCAACAACTCTTAGAGCAGTTGGGTGAATCATATAGTTCAGGAGATGAAAGTAGTTCTGCTGCTGTGGCTAAAAGACTAAAGTTAAATTCAGTAGACAACAATAAATTGAATGCTCAGGGTTCTGATAATATTGATAAAAGTGATTGTCATCCAGCAGCATCGGCAGCAACATTTAGAAAAGTTGAACCTAGAAGACTGTCTGATCTTAAGGGTCGTAGAATATCAACTGACAGTTATTCTAAATTATCATCATCAAGTAAAGAAGATGGAGATAGTAAATATCTTCACAGGGATTATGCTCCTCATTTTATTCCAAAAAGACGTAAGACTGAAAGTTCATCAGAAAATGAAGAGCGAATAGGTTTTTTACCACATCGTTTACGGGAAGAAACGGAACATGTTGAGAAAGTTTTATGTCACCGTGATTCTTCTGATAGCAGTCGACCAGGAACTCCTTTGTGTGATGAGAGACCTGAGAATCTTCCCACCGAGCCGCGAAGACAACGGGACAAGTCGACTGATGGTCCTTTGTCTTTACCTTTACCGAGGTTTGCCCATCAGATCCTGTCCCCTCGTCCCTCCCCGTCACAGCCTGGGAAAGTGATGTACACCATCAAGTCTCCTCCTCCCGCAGGGCCTCGGCTAAGGCTGGAGGAGAGACGACCCTCTGATGTGGCGGGAAGCAGTGGGGGCAGTACTGGAGATGCTGCTAGTCCAAGCCTCGTTCCCCTCTCTCCACAGAGACCAGACAGCTCATCTGAGTCTGAAAACTCTGCTAGGGCATCACCGACCCTAGAGGAGAGAATACGAATGCTGGACGAGAAGTACGAAAAGTGGTCAGGCTCAAGAACGTTGAGTGCAGCACTCAGCTCAGAGGCTCTGCAAAAACTTGATGCAGAAAAGTTCAAACTGCGTACTAAAATGCTAGACCTCAATGAGTTACGCAGTCAACCTTCAGAGATAGTCAGGTCTGTCTTAGCAAAGCGTAGCGTCTTTGATGAAGATACAAAAAGATTAGAAAATTATAGTGAAAAATATGAAGCCAAAGATTTTGCTTCTGTTGCTCGAAATTGTAGAACAGTTGTTTTTACCCCTAATTCTGTTTCTACTACAACTTCTTCATCTTTTCAAAATTTAAAGACTGACGTTAAAGAAGGTCCTAATTCATGGAGTGGCAATGCATCAACTTTAACAAAGGCAACACCTTCTTCAGTAATATCCAGTATTCCCTTGCCATGTTCAAGTCCCACAGCTCTCCCTATCACTGCTCCTAAGTCTATTCTTATTACTTCTAGATCCATCCCTGTTACTCCTACCACCCCTTCGCCTACTTGTAAGTCACCCTTCCTCACTGCTGCCCCCACTGTTACTACCCCTACATGCAAGTCGCCATTCCTAACAACCACACCCACCACGCCTTCTCCGGCCTGCAAGTCCCCTTTTCAAACAGCAGCCCCCACCATCCCCACCCTGCCGGTCAAGGTGGCTCCTGTAGCACAGAAAGCTATTGTCACTCCTAAAGTAGGGGCAGTACCTACGCCTGCATCCACTTCTCCGCGTCCAAATTCTGCAGCCAAGGGACTACAGTATCCATTTCCGAGCCATCCACCTGTCGCATCTAGTGGAGCTGCAGCCCCTGCAGTTTCTCTGGTGACTGCATCTCAGCTACTGAGTGCGTCTGGAGTTCGTAACAGCCTAACGAGCTGCCAGCCTCCCTTATCTAGCCCAGTTCAGTCCGCCAGTCCAGCTGTTTCATCAGCTAATATCTCTGCTGCAGATTTGACAGCCTCTGCCACGGACTGGAGTTCGAGACTAGAGGCTTCACCTAGCAACATTCCGCGCTCGTCTCCCACAAGCTCGTACCTGCCGACCCCTCCCCCTTCTGTGTGTGGCTCCCCCTCAGTGTGCAAGCAAAGCCCACCCCCACCAGACCTGGTGACTGCAACCCCTAGCTCAGCACTGCCCGGACACCAACGGGAATCTTCGCACTTAGAAACTACTCCAGAAATCATCTCCTCAGCAACAAGCAACACACCACCACCCCAAATTCCAAATAAGACTGTTAACAAGAAAGAAAATTCTGTAATCACATCAATATTAAAAGATACAACAAAATCATGTGCTATAAAGAAAGAAATAATTGTAAATTCTACTAGTAGTACAACATCACCTTCATCTTCATTAATATCAGCAACAATAACAACAACAGTAGCAACAACAGCAACAAAATTTGATAGTTCAAAAGATAAATTAGAAGTTATTAACAATTCTATAAATCGGCATCTAGTAAGAAAGGAGTCACATAATAATTCAAACATTGTAACAACAACAGCAGCAGCAACAGCAACAACAAACACAACTTCATCAACACCAACAATAATATCGATAACGTCAACAACTCCATCTAGTAAAAAAGAAGGCAGTTCCAGAAGTGAAACTCACAAGTCACACAAATCTCACTCCGACGCAAAGAGAGACACCCCTAGTACAAAGAGCCACGAAATGATTGAACGTAAGGACAGTGTTGAGAGTGTCGAGCGACGGAGGGAGAGCAAAGACAGTGGTAAGGACAGGCGAGAGTGTCTGAGCAGGACACCAAGCTCTGGAAGTTCACCAGCTAGTGTGGGCTGCAAGCGACGCATCAGCTCGCAAGACAGTGCAGAGTCAGTTGGTAGTGTGAGCTCTGACCCTCGTCATCGCAACAGCAAGGAACCCTCGGCCGAACCTTTCGAGGTGAAACAAAGAAACAAGGAGGTGAAGGAGACGACTGCAGAGCCTTCAGATCCCAAGAAAACTCCCAGCACCACCAAGGAACCTGATGACACGAAACATAGAAATCCTAGTAGCAGGGAAGCTGAGTCAGATACAAGACATAAAAATACTAAGGACTCCTGTAACACCAAGGATGCAGAGCCTTCAGATTCTCGACATAGGAACCCTAAAGATTCTGGAAGCAAGGAAGTAGTAGAAGCCTCAGAATCTAGACACCGAAATCCTGGATCTAAAGAACCATCAGCAGAACCATCAGATCCTAGACACAGAAGCAGTACCAAAGAGCCATCTTCTGAACCTGAAATGAAGAGACCAAAACTTTCTCCAAGTGCAGACTCCAAGGACAAGTCTCGATCACAGAAACCACCTGATCGGAGAGATTCGAAAGATGGCTCCAGACGTATGGATAGTAAACGATCAGAGGAAAGAAAATCAGACCGTAAGCATGGCTCCGATAAAGATAGAAAACCTGAAGAGAAAATTAACTCAAAACTTCCTGAAGAAAAACAGCCTCATGAAAGAAAACATGAATCAAAGTCTAGTAGTGATGGTGATAAAAAGAAATCCAAGGAACATTCAGAGAGTAAACCTCAAGATCGTGATTCAAAAGAGAGTGGCGAAAGACATCGTTCCAAAGATAGAGATCGTCAGAGGAAAAGAAATAAGTCTGAGAGAGATAAGGAAAGTCCTAAAGATCATGAAAATCCAAAAGTAAAAGACGAAAAACCAGTTTCTTTAAATAAGACCAAAGAAGAAATGGAAGAGGAAGAATATAAACAAATGAAACGTGAAAGTAGAGAACGGAGAAAAAATCGTGAGGACCATGGTGATTTGTCTGACGAAAAAAACAAAATCAGCAAACGGGAGAAAAAGAATGAGAGACGGAAAGAGGAAGAATTAAAGAAAAGGAAGGAGAGGCCCAAGAAGCTAGAGTCTGGAGGGAGTGATTCTGATCTTAGTGAAGATGGTAGGATGAAGAAACACTCAATTTTTGACATAGTGGATGATGAGCCAGCTTACATCTCCATGTATGACAAAGTGAAGGCACGGTCAACCAAGAATATGCAGAAACAGGAGGAGGAGAAACAGAAGGAGAAGCTCAAAGAAAAGTTCAACCAGCTGAAACAATCGAGGGCCAAGAGAGAGGAAAAGAAACGCTCCACTTCTTGGGATGAAGACTCAGACTCTGATAACATGGACAGAGACCGTTCCAAAATGTCCAAGCGTTCCAACAAGCTGGTGATCACTAGTTCTTCAGAGGACGAGTCTTGTACCAAGTCTGAGAAGAGCGGCAGATCCCGTTATGAAATGAGTAAGACCCTGAGACTAAGTGACATTTCCCGTGATGCCTCTGATAAGTCTGACTCTGATATGGAATCTTCAAGTAGGAGGAAGCAGAGAAGGTCTCGAAACAAGTCTGATGGAAGTGACGATGAGGGCTCTGCCAGAACAAAGTTCTTGAGGAAAAGCTTCAAACCGAAAATTACCTCTGATACATCTGATTACGAGGAGGTGCTAATGCAACAGCACAAGCACAAAACACTGTCGACGTTTGACATTTACTCTGACAGTGATGAGAAACAATTACCAACAAGTACTCCTCTCAACACTCCAGCTACAACAAAGCAGAAGTCTAAGGAGAGCTCACGAGAAACATTTGAGTCCTCTGATGAAGGCAAATTTGATTCAAAATTGTTTGATAGTTCAAAATACAAAAATGAATTTTCTGAAAATGAAGCACCAAATTCACAACCGACAGAAAGAATACACAGTAATTGTGTTGATAAAAATTCTCAAAGAAAATCACATAAGAAAAGTAAAAAACGTTTATCTAGTAAGAAAAATTGTATTAATGACAAAGTTTGTGGCCTACTGGAAGTTGATGAACTTGAAGTTCGTCTTGAGAGACTAGAGGATACTCATTTGAGAACTGAAATTGCAGAACTTAAACGGGAAGACTCTCACAAGCATGAACCAAGACCTGAAGTGCTGGATATCAAGCGGGAAGAGCCACGGCCTAGGCTGGACGATCACAAAGACTCTAGGCCTAGACTTGACAGTTCAGATTACAAGAAGGAGCCTAGACCTGAGGTAGCAGAACACAAACGAGATGAGTCACGACCAAGACCAGACAGCACAGAACATAAGAGGGAGGAGAAAGACGTTCGGCCTAGACTTGAAGAGCACAAGCGAGAAGAGTCGAGGCCCAGATCTGAAGCTACTGACCATAAGAGAGAAGATTCTAGACCTAGACTTGATAGTGCAGAGCAAAAGCGAGATGAGTCCCATAAGAGAGGAGACGAAGCAAGACCAAGGCTGGAGTCTACTGAACATAAGAGACATACTTCAAAACGAGAACGTAAAAAGTCAGGACATAAAGCAGAGGAAGATAAAAGTGAGCAGACCAAGACAGATGAGAACAAAGATCTACATCATGATAACAAAGCTAATAAAATTCGTAAAAAGAAAAGTAAAAAAGATGCCCATGCCGTTATTAAATCTGAACCATCGAATAAACGGGATGACAAGATGGAAGATATATTTGGTCCATTATCTGATGATTCTGAAACAGGACAGCAACAACAAACATGTCATGAAACCTCTACCAAGTCTGCAAGTAACAACAATCAGATATTTAACAACCCTTGTCCTAAAAAATGGCAAGTCTCTTTTGTCTACAGCTCTGACTCTGACATTGACAGTTCTGTTGTGAACAGACTATCTCCAAGTTTACCAGGAGTGCAGGTGGCTCCCGAGAGATCAGAATCACCTGTGACATGTAAAGTTGATCCGTCGGAGGGCAGGAGGCACTCTGAGGAACGTAGAAGAAGACGGGAGCGTAAGACCAAGGAGCGTCGAGACAAGAAAATGGTACGTGTGAAGAGCGAGCAGCCAGACACTGCTGCCGAACTGGACGATCTTGCAAAGGCAGGGCGTGCTTTGGAGTCTAAATTGCTCAATGAGTTTCCAGATCTTGCTCAAGACCCTACTACAAGAACATCCTCACAGGAAAACAAGCCCGAAGGAGGATCTTTTGATGTATTTCGTTTTACTGATGATGAGAGTATTGAATCCTTTGAGAAGCCTAAAGAAAAGAAAAAGAAAAGAAAGAAGTCTAAGGAGGAAAAAAGTCGGAAAGATCACCACGACAAAAGTAGAGACGATCATGAAAGAAAGAACTCTCGAAGTGATGAGCTTAAATTACAATTACCAGTCAGTCTTACCAGTCCTAAAAGCCCAAAGAGGAAAGAGGCTCAATTTAGCCCAGATCAAAATTCAAAATCGTTCAATAAACATAATGATAGATCAGAAGATTCACATCATATCACTGAAATTGAAATTAGACCATCAACAAAAGTTACTGAACTTCCAATTAATAAGTATGAAGATATTCTTTTACCAACAATTATTAAAAATGAGAAAAAGAAACCAGAGAAGTTAATACCAGGCTTTGGCAAAGAAGTTGATGCAACGATTCACGAGAGTGCAGTTAAGAGCATTTGCAAGTTTGAGGATGTTGCTGGTGCTGCCGCCGCTGCTGCTGCAGTTGCTAGTCTGCCCACCATGTCTGAAGAGCCAGGAGAGGAGAAGCCTCGCACCGTTATCTCTCAGGAAGAGACTGAGGATGCTGTAGCTGCCTTACTGGAAGAAACCTTTGACTTCAGACGCTACAGTGACGAGGGAGAACCTCCAATTTTGGATTCTCTTCCCGAGCTACTGGCAGAAGAAGCTCACAAGGAGACTCAGCAGGCTGTGGAGAGTCTGGAGTGTGAGATGCCTGGTCAGCTGACCCCACCTGCAGACAAGACTCCTCCCTCCATCGAGGAGAACAAGGCAGAGGAGCGACCAGACACCCCACAGTCTGAGCATGACTTGCAAATAGACGAGGAGGCTCACTGCCCCAGCGATGACGAAGACCATTTCGCAGGACTGAGGTTTGACGAGCCACCCAAAACACCAGATATCAATCTAGCAAGCTCAAAGACACCAGAACATTCACCCAGAACTCCTGAAATTGATTTCTCTAGACCACCAAAAACACCAGATTTCCCTGCAGCATACTATCAGCAGCAACAAGAAAAGCAGGCTGCTGAGGCAGAAAAACCAACAGCGGTAAGTGAGTTCGTAAGTACAGTGGAAGAAGAAGATGAACCTATTGCAGAACTAATAGAAAAGCCAAGTGAACCAGAAGTACCTTTCACGTCATCAACTCATACTGTTGAAAAAGAGAAACCATCTATTTGTGTCACGGAAACAGAAGTAGTTGAGAAAACAATTTGTGTTCCAGAGCCAGAAACAACAAAACCAAAACTCGTTTCAGAAAAAGTTGAGAAAGAGTCTTCTTCGTGCTTGTCAGAAGCAGAGACTCCTGAGAAACAGACTCTCAGTATCCTAGCTATAGAGTTGACTGAGAAACCATCCCTCTGCGTCACACTCTCAGAGCTAGTTGAGAAGCCAGCAGTTGTACAGGTTTCAGAGCCAGAAGCTGCTAAGAAAACATCTGACTTTATACCAGCAGCCAAAGTGGTTGAGAAACCATCTCCTCCAGCACCAGTAACTTCATTGGCTAAAAAGCCTTCAGCTGTAACTCATTCTATAACACAAACTATAACTCGAGCTTTATCACCAGCTTTAATGCCAACTGTATCTCGAGCTCTAACGCCAACTGTAACTGTAACACCGACTGTATCTCGAGCTGTAACACCAACTGTAACTGTAACACCGACTGTATCTCGAGCTGTAACACCAACTGTAACGCCAGCTTTAATTAAAGCGGTAGCACCAACCATAACACCAGCTGTAGCTCGAGCGGTAACACCAGCCGTAATACCAACTGTATCACCAGCTGCAACTCGGGCTGTAACACCAGCTATAACACCAACTGTAAAGGTGACGCAACTAGCAGTTATCGAGAAACCTTTGGCTGATATTCCAGTTGTAGAGGTAAGCGAGAAATCTACAGTCTCTGTCTTAGAACCTGTAGTGGCTGAAGAAACAACAGAGAAGCCTCAGCTTAAACAAAAATTAGAACCTGAACCCAAACTAGAACCAAAACCTTTGAAAATTGAAGTTGAGGAAATTAAAACGGAAGTGGTAGAGGCTAAGAAGGTGGTAGAAGTGATGGAGACTAAACATCCAAGCGTCATCACAGTTGCCCCACCGAAAGAAATTTCAGTACCTGTTAAGCCAGTGGTAAGACCACCAACACCCCCACCTCTACCTCCGCTAGTGTCAGAGAAAATTGTTGAGGAACCAACAAAGAGCTTACCGGTTGTGGAGAAAGAACCTGTTATTGAAACACCCAAAACAACAACAACAATAACACCTAAACCAACAATTAAAACTGACGAATCAAAACAAGTGGAAATTAAATCTGAGCCAGTTGAGAAAGCAGTAGCTGAAGTTCCAACACCTGCAGTTACTGCTGTTGTTTATGAGGCTCCTCAACAGTTGATCCGTTTACCAACTCCCATTGTGAAGAAAGTCGACTTGTCTGCTCCCGTAATGCGCGATTTGGCATCACAGGCCAAACAGGACATGTTAATGAGACCTGAACAGACTCCTGAAAAGATCAAGGTTGAGGTACCACAACCCAGTAGTCCTGCACCAGACGTCGTATCCTCACCTGTTACCATCAAGGCCCCTGAAGAGCTCAAAGTTGAGCAAGTTGAGCCAACAGCAAAGCCTTCTTCTCCAGTGACTCAACTGAGTGAGCAAGTCGTTACACCCGAAAAGCTTGTCATTTCTGATGTAGCGTGCCGTAGCACAAGGCGGGGAGGACGTAGTAGACGTGGAGGCAAGTGTGTATCGAGGGGTGGAGTATCCACTAGGAGGTCAGCAGCTAGAGGAGGCGGACGACCAGCAAGAGAAGTCTCGGAGACCACAGAGGCAAAAGCAGTTGAGAGCCACACCGAAGAGTCTACAGAAGAAAAATCTGAGACAAGTCCAGAACAGAGAGGTCGAAAATCTCGTAGAGGTCGTAAGAAGAAGTCAGTGGATGGTGATGATAAAAATAAACTACATCTACGTTCATCATTAGAACCAAGCGGGGATATATACGAGTTTCATGATACAGATGACGAGGACTTCCACTTCGAAGCAAAGAGTGGTAGTGAGAAAGCTGCTTCTCCACCTGCACCCAAGTCAGAACCTGAAAGACCAGTTTCTCCTGTTCCTGAAATGCCTGCTCCTGCTGTACCTGCTAGGAGAGAGAGCGTGGAAGAAGCAGTGAGTAGGCCAAGGCTTATTCTTACAATCAAGAGCCCCATGAAGGAGAGTGCAAAGGTGGAAACTAGAGAGGAGTTTGCCAAAGTTGAGGAGCCACCTGAGCCTGTTCCAGAAACAAAGACAGAACCGGAAAGTTCAGTTAGCAGTGCTGAGGATACCAAGAACCAAATGCCAGCAACTCCACCTTCTTCAGGAGGAATGATTTCAAATGTCAAGTCCCCACCCCCAGGACCAGTTAGAAAGTCAAGACGTCTGCAGGAGAAAGACAGCAGTCGCAACACTGTGGATGACATCATCGAGGAAGTCATCCGGGGTAACTTCAAGACGGAAGAAGAGTCTCCAGTGTCTCCCATGGGCACCAGAACTACAAGGCGGTCAGTACGAGGACGACATCACGATGATAGTTCAGAGAGGAAGTTGCCGAGAGTTGCAAGAGGTACCTCACTGAAACCCGAGGAAGAGCAGCCTGAAAAAACCAAGGAGAAGGTTGCAGAGATAGAGGAAGTAGTGAAAGTTGTTACCAGTGAAGCTGCTACTCCTGTCACTGCACCAATACCTACACCCAAGCCTATCCTTCAGCCGTCACAAGTGATAAGAACAGAACCACCAAGAGCAATTGGTCCCCAAACTGGACCTCATAATAGACCTGAGGAGCCTACAACACTCATAGATCCCGTTACTGGTTTGCTGATACCAATGAGAGAGTCTGAGGAGGGTCAGTACATCCCTGTGACGAGTGCAGGCGGACAGAATGCGGCTAGCGGAGTGGCGGTCACAAGTGCATCTGGCCAGACTAAGCCTATCTTGAGTACGACAGTGGCTTCTTCGGTACCAGTGCAGAGCAAGGTGCCCCCACCAGCAGTCTCAGCACCTTGTGCGGTAGTCTCTGTAGCCCCAGTGGTGCCAACAACAGCACCACCAGTGTCCACTGGAGTGTCGGTGATCCAGGCAGCAGAGTCTGTGCCAAGACTAACAGTAGCACCAACCAAATCAAGGGACGCCAGCCCAGGCATTATCAGGTGAGAATAAAACTTAACACTTCCAAGCTATGTGTGTTGTAGTAACAATAGGTTTGTTCAAAAATACACAATTTATCTATGAATCAAGAATCAGATAAACCATCTGTACAGAGAACATAAGAAAAATAAGATTCTCATTTGATTTTGTGTTCATGAACAGACCTATTGTATTTTTACCGAAATAGAGATTGCAGTTACCAAATTTTAAAAGTTTTTTTTTTCACTTTCAAGAAGTTTTTGTATATCCAGTTCTTGCTTTTTTTAATATTCTTAATTATGGCAAGAAATTTTTAATTTTTGCCTTATGCAATTTTGCTTTATTTTTAAAGAAAAGGGTGGAAAGAAACAAATTTTAATTTTATACTGGTAATAATTAAGATTTCAAAATAAATTCCTCCAGCTCTAACATTATTCATTCATGTTGCAGCGGACCTGCCGTGGTACCTCGCCCCTCTGTGTCGGCTCCGGTGGCAGAGGTTGCCCCTCGGCCAAGACCAACCCCTCCTAGCACTGCCACCTCCACCAAGAGCTTGCCTGTCAACCCTGCCCCTCCGGCAGTGAGCGTGGCTCGGCCAGCGGTGACTGCAGCCTCCCGACAAGCACCACCTGTCCCCAGAGCAGCTGCCAGTGGGCCAAGGCCTCCTCCACCACCCTTGTCAAGACAAGCACCTCTACCCAGCGTGGTCAAGATGGCCACTGCAGTCTTACCATCACAGAGCAGCACCACGCCTCCAACCATCACCGTGGCAAAGGTGAGCACAGTGTATGATATTTAATTGGAATGCCAAGACACTTTAGTTCTAAACAGCACTTTATACTTAATATTTTCCATACTCATATTGTCTGTTGTGTTGCAGGTGCAGCAGCCGTTCATAGGTCCTGCTGAACGTCTCGTGAGTCGCCTGGATCGTGCTGCTGCCATGGCACCTGGAGCTCCCTACCCTCCGTGGCCCGCACCTGCTACCCCCTCAGTCATCGCGGGGGTGCAGCAGCCGCCCCGCCCAGAGGCGCCACGTCCAGCTCACCTCAACAGCTCCCCACCACTATCTGCGCACGTGACTGCTCCCAAGCTGTCTCCCAAGACCAGCCAGCAAGCCAAGCCTCAGCAACAGGTGAGTTCCCTTAGCCTACTTTCTGCTTTTGGGGCTCAATGTGCTGACAATGTATTAAATTGCATGTATTTCAGAGTGCATAGCAGGGTGTTAAGAGAATTATAACACATGCTTGTCGTGTATCGTCTATATGTTTTTAAAGTTTAAATTAAACCTTAAAGTACTCTAAACATGTAATAGATATACATCAAAATTAAAAAATAATAATAATAAGTTAAGATTTTTTGTTTAGTGAAAATAACCTTATTTTCTATGCATCTATGCAATATGTGAGGTGTTGCATAAAATTCAAATACATTTTGTTTTATCACAAATTCCTGTATGTATTAGCAATATGGTCATCAATAGCTGGTCTGTTTTCTCAAAACCTCAGTTGACAATGTTCATAATTTGAATGAACTTTTATTTATCTAATATACTCTATTGCAAAATTTAGTAGCGAAAATTAATAAATAGCACATAATAAAGTTTCTTGCTCAGAGAAAGGCATATTTTTTTGCAATTTTTTCTGCATTTTAGGAAAGTAGTTTTAAAAAATTGAATCTAAATTGTGACATAATTGATATTCTATTATTTGGCTATAGATTATGTCCGAGATGTTGCAAAATATTTCAATCATTTTTAACAAAATACCCCTGAAAACCTGGCAATAGCAATAAAATTAGAACTCTATGGTTCATTCCAGTAACTTTCAAACGTTTTCAGTTTCAACAATATATTTTGATGTGGTCTCACCTAATTTTATCTAACGATATCACTTCAAACCGCATTAAAAATAAATAAATAAATAAATTGCCCAGTATGGAGTGCTTGACATAATTGTATAATCAAGAATGCAAAGAATCAGTCTCAATTATCTCAGATTTGATCGTGCTCACTTAAAATCTAATAAAAAAATCCAAAAGCCAAAAAGAGCACTTACCAAAACAGCAGCTTATGTCGCTTGCTTCTAGAAATTTCAATGTAAACTTTGCTGGGCTGCGTGGCAGGTTTAAAAATCATAGAGTAATGAAAACTCTCATTACTGTCACAGGCTAGACGTTCACTGAGATAAGATTTTGTTTCACTGTCAATTTAAAAAAAAAAATCATTTCTTAGTCTCCAACAGGCAGGAATCTGCCCTGGATGTGATTTGCAGCATTTTGATGTTTTTACACTTGTTGCAAGATGCGATGCAACTTACTTAGACGATCTGACTTGCATACTGCACACTCATAGCAGCTACAATTGATCAAGGCCAACTGAAGTAACTAGATTTTCTCCCCACATATATAATAGCTTTGCCTTGCTGATAATAAAACCACGAGTCATAAAACATAAAACTGAATTTACGTACAAAATTTTATTACAAGCACTGCTTACTTGCAGTATATACTGATAGTTGGATCATAACAATTGCCAATGACGTCATGGTAAATAAATAATAATTAAAAATCAGTAAATTAAAAAATTAAAAAAATTGTGTTGGCATCACAGCATATAATTTTATAGACACAGATTCAGTGATTTCATAAGTTTGAAAACGCTGCTCTGCATGCATTATAAATAGTAAATACATTCAGTAGCATAATTCAATATGAAAACAGGATGACGTTATACAAAACATAAAATAAATTGTAAAAGTGAATTATCCTAAGTGAAAAAGTAGTTATCTTATGTACAGTACATTATTGTGCTTTTACAATATAAAATATAATAATTAGAATACATGACATGACATTTTAAATATAAACTAATTTATAAAAAAAAATGTTTAATGATTATACCAAAGACCAAAGTATTGCTTGCATGCTAGTGCATCATAATAATCTAATGATGATTATGTAGCAATATTATTAATTATGAAGTCCTGCACAGCAATTTTTATTATTGTGTGCGGTTATTTTATAAAAATAATATAAAAAAATCTTAAATATGATATTAAAAATCAATGACACTATCCTTAGAGATGCTGCATCGTTTCCACATCTTTTCCGAGCACCTTCATAAAAAAAGAAGATAATATTTTAGAGGGGGGGGGGGGGGGAGAAGAAAATACTTAAATAACTCAAAAACTACATAATCATATTACTATCGGAAAATAATTAGCAACATCAGCCGCCAATGTTGTTTTTAATAGCACCTGTTTGTCGAAATAAATCCGCGCGACCAAATTTTAATAACGAGCTTATTTTTCCCTCTCATACTCGTGCTAAATTAAAAATATATCTCCCGGTTTAGTATATATATTTAGTGTTATTTTTATTAATTAAAATATTTGTAGAGTCACAGTGACGATTGTAAATTCTTAATAAATTGCGCTGCAGTTCGGCAGGTCCAGTGAATTTGATCACGAAGCAATGTCAACGTGGTGTTGACCTGAGGGCGTGTTGTTTCAGGTGACAATTCCGCTCGCTCACTGCAACAGTGTTGGCGGCCACGTCAAGCTGCTGGAGCACTCAGGTCTCGGCAAGGCCTTGCCTGGCACGGTTCCTTACCACCCGCAGCCCGCGCACTCGGCAGCCCCGCAGTTTTCTGCGGCCGGTTACGAGCGCCGCGAGGCCGTGCCTCACAAAGAGGCCCCTGGAGAAGAGGTGTGCATGTTACCGCCGCGACTGCGTGTCGGGGCGGTAGCTCGAACCTCGGCGGCGGCAGCCCTACCAGCAAACACAGGCGCCAGCGAGCCACCAAAGGTGGACGTCAATATGAGCGGGTGTATCGTCGCCCCGCCTCGCTCCGGCAGCCGAGAGTCACCGGCACGCATGCACAGTCAAGTCCTGCAGGCCGGCATGCCGGTACCAGCCTACGAGGCATCACTGGTGAGTACTGTGCTTGACATTGTGGTGTGGGAGTGGTGCTTGTGGCTTGGGTAACAACACTAACCTCGAAGACATCTCGATCGAAACTCGTCTGCAGTAGAAGTTTGTTCCATACGCAGTGGTTCTTTTATTATTGTTATTTTTTATTTATTTATTCAGACAAACTACTAACTAGCTGGTTAGGTTTCGAAACTCGTCTGCAGTAGAAGTTTGTTCCATACGCAGTGGTTCTTTTATTATTGTTATTTTTTATTTATTTATTCAGACAAACTACTAACTAGCTGGTTAGGTTATAGCCCCATTACCAAGAAGATAATAATATATATTATATAAAACAATTAAAACATAATATAATTTAATTTTAAGGATGAATCTCAGTAGGTTGATATCTCGCAATCGTAGCGCCTGAATGCAACAAGACTTGCAGGGGACTTGAAACTCACCATCAATAGGTGACATACAAATTTTGAAGCAAATCTGTCGTATCAGTTTTGTGAAAACTGAGGTAGAAGTTTAACATTGGCCTTATGGACGAAAACTGGAAATTGAGCTGTTGTAAGAAAACTGCAAGACTTAATAAGCGATGAAGTTTTAGAACATTCTCGATTTTTAAAATTTATTTCATTCGATTCGTTTGCAGGAAAATAATCTTTGACTCCAGCAGCAGTAACTGACGAGATTAATCGTTAATATCATTTACATGTACACGAATTCTATAAATTAATTATTGTGAACGTGCGAATTAATTAACTTACACATCGGTAAGGGGCAGGGGGCGCTCAATATATAAAATATTTTTTCACGTTTAATGCTCGTTTTGTAATAATTCATAGTATGTGTTTCTAAATAAACTAGTAAGTGTGGGGAGATTGAAATCATAAACATGGTAATGAAAGAAGTATGGCCGCTTCTGATTAAATCATTAAATGTTAATTGCTTTTATATACATATAAATCAACACTATAAATTTAATATAAAATACTACCAGATGATATATTTTATTTATACTTTATAGTTCCCGGTAGATGGTAGTCTGAGAATTTGCAAGTCAAACACCATAATATAAGAAAGCTGTGAGAAGCTTTTGGTGTTAACATCATATAGTGTGTTTTTATTTTACATATTACATCATCGTTTTTATTTTATTAATACTAAAAACCGCAAAAAATCTCAGTCGAGCATCTTATTGAATCCATGTGAATCCATCTAGCTTGGGTGTTACTTTTTTATGACGGAAGTTTTAATAAGATAAAAATAATATTTGAAAGGCGTGACTGAGTGAGCTCATTCTTCGATGAACGAGAGCTTTGTCTCTGGCTCCCGCTCTTGTAAAACAAAATTTTAGTCTGGCTGTGGTCATTATTTGTGGCTCTCCTGCTTGCTGCTGCCCTACTTCCCCTCCTCCGTGCCCCTCCACTAGCAGGAATCCAACCACCCCGTGCGTGAGGACCTGGCTAGAGGCTGGATTGGCTGGAAGAAAAGCTCAGTGCTGTGCAGAAGCGTGCTTGTATCCGCTAGTAGTACTGCGATGTTGGCGAAGTTATTGGCCGTATCCGAGGAGAAAACAAAAGTTATGGACGAAACAAAGGACATTTTAATAGTAGATATGTGCTCCCAAATTGAAAACTTTACTTCCAACTCGGTAACGAATGTAGCGATGCCGAAATTGATGAAAATACCACCTCGAAGTGGTTTTCGCAATGCGGTATGTATCATAATTTTCAAAATTGTAAGCATAATGTACATAAATATTATGTATTTAATTATTTATTGTAGTTAATTAAGCCGACTAAAATTTTATTTTGAGTTAAAAATTTAGTGACTTTTTGTCGATTCTTTTAGAAATTCTTTTGCATTTTTTATGATTTTTATCTTTTTATATTAAAAAATTATAAAATATTGTAATTTAAACCCATACTTGATGATGCATTAGTTTGCATTTATAGTGTTTACGAGATTTCATTCATGAATAATACTTCACAGAAAAAGGTGGTTTTTGCTGATGGTATGCACTATAATATGCATACCGGAAAGCAAAAACTTGGGACTCATTATTTATTATGTTCATGGTTAATCTGCCATCCAGATTCTATCATAATGCAGACTGGTTTGTAAGAATTCCACATTATTTACGTAACTAAATTACGTAAGAAAGAAATATAGTGAGAGTTGCGTTATTACGATGCAGTTGTAGTGACGAAAGAGATCGAGATGTCTGAGAGCAGCGGGCTTGTTGTGTGTTTGTGTGTGTACTAAAAACGCTGGTGGACTAACGCTGTGGTGCTTGGTGCATGGGCAGCACGCGGCGGCCCCCGGAGCGGGCGAGCTTGCTGGCGGAGGCGGTGCGGCCCGGCCCTCCCCCGCCTCTTACCTGCTGCCTCCGCAGCCCCCACCACCTCAGCAGCAGCAGCCACCCCCGCATCTGTTGGGACAGGTGATCGAGCGTGTCCCCAACAGGCCTGTCTCCCCGCCGCCCGCTCACCAGCAGGTAAAAAACACCGTTGACGTCATGGTGTGTGTTAATTCTTCGGCGTCAATATCGAGATTTTGCTTTGTTTTTATTTTGATTTCGTCATGAATAAGACAATACTTGTAGTTAATCAAAATAGATTTTTCGTTAATTTTCTATCTATTAGAAAATGTAAAAACACTAAAAACATAGCCGATAATTTTAGGTCCTGTTTGAAAGTTTTTGCGTTTGCGATGATATGACTGTATATTTTAATGTCGTCGCTGTCACGATGCCCTTGAATGACATGTCCGTGAGGGTAAGGACGTATTATTATTTTGGCGATGTGTGAATAAATTGCTAAGGTAACTTGCAAGGCAAATGTTAAACTTGATCGTAACATGTTGCGACATTGACACTCGGTCGTTGAAATCCATTACAATAAATTACGGACTGTGTACGTAAATACGTTTCAATTTTATTAAACAGCAGCAGATTTATTCATAATCAGGACAGCTGTTGTTAAAAACAACAAACAACTTCTAATTATTAATTTGTAAAATTTTTAGCTCTCCCCTCGGTAGCTGTATTGATGTTTATCGCATTTTTCACGGAAATGGGGTGTTACAAATTGCTATGGTGATCATTGCCATGGTGATCAGCTCGCAGCATCCATCCCGGCCACGTGATCATGTTCTGCTGCAGCAGAGCTTGCATATTTTCTTTGTGATTTTCACTTCACCAAAACGCCACTGCGTCGAAGTTCAGTCAGTTTCAAGTGTCCAGTTTTGATGTTGCGCGTACGCTGTTCCATGCTGTGAAACTCATTTTTCATACACAGTAGTGCTTTGCCTTATTCTACCGCGTTTTGGTAAATTATCAGTAACATTTGGAAAGAATAGAGAGCCAGTGAGGTGACGAAGAAGCACCAATCTGAACGATGCACGTTTAAATATCAAAATCTGGTTCACATGCGCGTGTGAAATAAATTTTTATTTTTTATTATTAAATAAATTTTTATTTTTTTTTTTATAATGGATTAGAGTGTGGCTAAAATGATTTAATAAAGTTTTTGTTGCTTTGAAAATATTTATATTTTCAGTCTTATGGTGAAGTTGGGCTTTTAGTTTCTGCATGCTGTTTTGATTATTTTGTAAACTCAACTTGATTTTACAGGGAGTTCTTTTGCCTTGTTTTCAAAAATTTAAAGCAGTGGTTCAATTTTATGAACAAAATAATTTAATTAACAACAGAATTTTTTCCCCGTATGATGCAAATTTAATTATTGTTGTTACATGACGCTTCAAAATACAAAACTAAGAAATTTATAATTTTTAAAAACTGAAGAAGTCATTATTGTTTTGCACCTTCTCAGTGAATACTGACGGTAAAGCTGCAGTGTCGTGACGTCTTCCCTTGTGTTGTCCACAGGGCGAGGTTCGCGTGGCTCCTGGTCAACACGTGGGGGGGTTTGGTGCTCCGCCACACCACTTGCGGCCACCACCCCACGCCTCGGCGCCGCCCCCACCACACGAGATGGCACACCACTTGCTACATCCCCAGTTGTTCTACCAGCAGCTGATGCGCGCGCAGCACGAGCAACATCTCTCTCACCAGTACCACCTGCCACCTGGTAAGTTCCCGCAGTCAGACAATTTAGAGCAGAGGTTCACAGTTGTCGTTTTTGTTTAGGTGCAGTTCGCTCGCCCGCAGTGCCGGGGCTTGACTCCAAGGCTGAGCAGCCCGGAGCTAGCGACGAGGCAGTGGGTGCGCAGGGTAGCAGTCCACCTCTCGAGCTGCGGCGACCAGCAAGTCGTGGCAACCGCCTCGCACCACCACCTTCTGCACACCTGCATTCACCACACGATCGCAGTACAGACTCTCCACAGGTAAATCTACTTTCAGAAAATTCCATAGTGATAAACTGTTATTTATTATTTTATGATGTCAATGCTTGCTCAGCCAAAGGAAAAATGGCACGTAAGCTTGCACTTTGACACATCAGAGACCAGTGTCTGTCTAGAAAATGGACAAACAAATTTAAGACATTTCCAACAATGGCCTAGTGCCACTGTCACACATTTATCACTTATTTCATGTAACCGTCATTCAAAGTAACCATTCCCTGTGCTCTTTCAGGTTGCAACAGTGTATGGTGCTCGCCTGGTGCATCACGGATTCCGAGGTGAGGCTGAAAAGGCTCACTCCCACCTTGCACACCACGCCCCCCAGCCGCGTGGCTTCCTGCAACACTACGAGGAAGAGTTCCGTCAGCACCCCCCACCTGCACACCATCACAGACCGGGCGGGGTGAGCGCCCCTCATACAAGGGTGCACCCCATCCCAGGGTCCGAGGCACCACCCACCCAACTACAGCAACAGTCCAGGCTCCAGGTGCAGACGCCTCCTCATGCCAGCCAGGTGCCACCTCAGGCAGACTCTCTACTCATGCTGCTGCAGGTGAGAAAAATAATGTTTGGCCTGCTTGGTGCTTAATTTGTCAATTCCCTTTTTTGTTCTGAAAATGTTAAATTTCTTTCATTTCCCTGTTATTTATTTACCATAATAACTGTATATTTATTGTTGACTGTACATATAACAAAGGAAATTTAAATTTTATTTATTAATAATCTAAATTATTATATAAGCTCTACAGGGTGTATCCTTGTAAAAAAATAATAATAATAATAAATAAATATATTTTTTTTATTACTTAATCGGTAATGAAGTCTGCATAATAAAGATACAATTTTCATGAAAACAGCCATATTGTGATTGGAACAGAACCTATTATAAGAATTTGAGAAAGTGTTGTAATCCCTTACAATTAGCCTTACTTATTGCCATACTTTTCCCGCCTACTTATTGCCATACTTTTCCCTCGTTAAGTGCCACACACTGCCTAGCATTTGTTTCACTGTTAATGCTGCCTTGCATGTTCTGACTATCTTTGTCTCCATTTTGCAGCGTTACCCGGTCATGTGGCAGGGGCTTCTTGCCCTCAAGAACGACCAGGCCGCGGTGCAGATGCACTTTGTGTATGGCAACCCTGACGTGGCACGGGACTCTCTGCCCTGCAACTCTGACGGCTCCACACCACCCCTACGCATCGCCCAGCGCATGAGGCTTGAGCAGACTCAGGTGGAGGGGGTGGCACGCAAGATGCAGGTGAGTCAACCCCCGACTTCAGTGACAAAAACAAAACAATGTTGCATTTGTCTTAAATTATACTTATCATATTATATATATCATATTTAATTAAAATTCTCTGCAGATACTTAGTATCCTTCAAATTATATCCTGTGACAATAGTTGTTTTTTAAAAAGTGTTAAAAAGAATCCAGCAGAGCTGAAAAGTTCTTCTAGATGGAACAGAAACACTTGTAGAAATTGACTGTATTACAGACATCATGTGTTCAACTAACTTGTGTTGACTGGCGACGTGTTTGCTGCTGACAGATGGAGAACGAGCACTGCATGCTGCTGGCCCTGCCGTGCGGTCGAGACCACATGGACGTGCTGCAGCAGAGCAACAACCTGCAGACGGGCTTCATCACTTACCTGCAGCAGAAGCAGGCTGCCGGCATCGTCAACATCGCAGCTCCCGGCTCACAGCAGGTGGGTCCCTTTCAACGAGACAAACTCAACATTGATTTTGTACAACAATTAGTATCAAGTTAAAAATAGTTCATAATTAGAAAATACAAATGAGACTGTCAGCTTCAAACAAATCTCTGCACTTTCAGATAAGAGCTATATTCCTTATCACAACACCTGAAAGGTAGGCTTTATCAGAAAGTGCTAAGAGACGGTTTTGAAGCTGACAGTTTTAAATATTGAACTGTGAACTTACATAGTCCATACAAGTTCTTGGTTTTACAAGTTATGATGGTCATAATTATCACATGTAACATGTTGCAGGCTGCGTACGTGGTCCACATCTTCCCGTCATGTGAGTTTGCCAATGACAACCTTGCTCGCATTGCCCCCGATCTGCTTCACCGAGTGGCGGACATCGCTCATCTGCTGATCATCATTGCCACCGTGTAGACCACGGCTGACCTGGACACTAACTAGAACATCGCTATCTAAATATCAAAATTATCTCAGTGTTTGAGATAATAATTACGAAAGTGAAAATATTTCAATATCCATGAGAAAATACCAGATATGACTTATCAAACGTAACTAACCATTGTTTACTGTGCAAGGTATGAATGGATTTATTGAAGGTATGTGCTTACTGTTTCACCATGAACATCAATAATTTTGTTTTCTAAATCCACACCTTGACTTTTAAATGAAATTGTTTTCTTATAAATTTAATCTTTTTATATTCAGACTAACACAATCTATGTGGCTGCTTTCCTTAATTGTTGTAACTGGAAATGCTAACTATAGTCTTGAACCTAGTTGTAACGTTGGTTCAATTCAAACAATGTGACACTTCATAAACTAACTAGTATATAAAATTTGGGCCATTTAGTGATCTCCACACCCAAGTTTGGTCAATTTATTACAAATTTAATGTACCTCAAAAGGCAATTTCGCTGCACGTCGAGACTGGCTGATAAAACATACTCTGTCAAGCCATCTCTGTAAACTAAGCTTCCATCTCTTGCTAACAAATTTAGAGATTAAAAATAACAATAAAATCTTTTTAAAGGATGTATAAGATCATTATTAATTAAAATAATGTAGGCCTATCAAATTTATCCATACTGTGAATTTATAAATTCAAAAAATTAATAAAAATAATATTTCAATGAGTGGAAAAACATCAGATTCCATACATTTGTACCAATGACATCACTCTTTTGTGAACTAATTCAATTCTTATTGTTGTCTACTTTTTTTTTTTACATTTAAAGATTCCATTTCATTTACTGTAATGTCAACTTTATTATGTTGCATGACTTTATAGAATTATTTTTTTATACATTTATTTTTATTAAATTATTGGGATATGTTTTGATTATGATAACATCTATCCACTCATTGTTTTAAAATAATGGCTATGTGTGGGACCCTTTTTTTTTATCATTACCTTTTATTGTCACATTTTTCTATAGTAAAATTATTTATAATAACAGTAAAATAATTTCAAATTAAAATAAATATATAGGAGTGTATAATGTATTGTTGATGTTTGGTTATATGTAAGCAAGGGGTGTGTTATGTCTAACAAATCGTGTATTATATTGTCAAAGTTAAGAAAAAAACTTTTATGCTTGCTTCAGAGAGAAGATGTTTTTTTGTTGTTGATATATCTTGTCATGAAGGAATAATAATTATTATGTCATTTCTATTCATCATCATCATTCATTGTTTGTTGCAATGTTGCTCTGTAATCCAACCCACCCAAGCCCTCCCTCATAATTATTAAGCACTGTCATTGTAAATTTTGTACATAAAATATAGATATTATACACTAAGAAGAAAAAATACAACAAATAAAGTAATGTAAAGTCATACATAAAGTTAAAACAAAAAAAAAAAATGTTATTTTTTTTTTCTTTGGCTACATTCAATATTTAAAAAAATATATATATAATATAGCACAGGTTCCAAATAAATTTGTTATTAAAAAAAAAAAAAAAAACATATATAAAACTATATTTATCTTCAGAAGGTACTTTTTTCCTGTTGCCACATTCAATAAATGTTAAATTCATTATTAAAAGAAATTGGTGTCAGGAATTTTCTTTAAATAACTCCGAAGAAAATAAATCTTGCTGTTTTTGCTGTAAGACCCCCCTCGCCCACTTACCAAAATTTCATACCGTTGAAAATTAACTTTTTCTCAATTTCCCTCTTTAAGTTTAGTGGGGGCCAAGATGTTTTAAAATTAAGAACATTATAAAGTTTTTTTGTGTCTAAATTTTTAAAGAAATATTCTCATTGCTCTAGATACCGATATAAATTTGCAAATCAAGGCACTTTTTGAGGAGCATCTAGCACTAGTGTGTGACCGTATGAATGGTTTAATTTAATGTATATAATGCTGTGTGTATTTGTTGATGAATAATTGTATAATTAATGTAAGACATGTAGCTCTCCACCCACAAACAAATGATGTGCTAGCGTGCTAGAAATTCACCAAATATATTTAATTAATTTAAAAGTAATATGCATCATAATATTAAATAAAGAGTATCATTTATAGAGAATGTTTCTTTAAAAGTATAATATGGTAATTAATATAAAAATTGTTATAAACATTTAATATTAAAAAAAAAAAAAAAATAATAAAACAAATAAGAAATGTTTTAAATGTCAGTTTGCTCAAAAGTCATCCCAGATTCTATTTTGACTTGATTTTTTTTTTTGTGTATTGTACAAGTGCGGGAGAAAACACAACTGCTGTCCTGGTCTATTTTTTGATGTGTACAAAGTAGGATAAAAAAAATAATAATAAAAAAATAACGTTATTAATACGCTACTACTCGGATTAAAAATAGTACTACTGTACCGTGTTATAATATTATAAAAAAATATATAAAAATTCGCAGCCAACACAGTTTCTCAAAAAAATAAAGGCAGAACAGAAGAAAAGAAAAAGAAAAACATTAAAAAAAAAAAAAAAAAAAGTGTGTACATATTTCAGAGACTATCTTAGGCTGTGATCTCACTGCATTAATTCAGTTAATGAATTTCTTTCTGATCAAAGATCGTCCAGTGATTTAAGTTATTTGATGAAAAATAAAATGGTTAATGAAAATAAAAGTTTCTTTTTATTTCTAGTCCACTAACACCCATTGGATTAAAAAAGGTGTGCAGTGCCTCAAAAGAAGAACTTCAACTGCATTATAGTATATCTTATTGTTAGACTGTACTTTTGATTAAGGGTAAGGTAACGCCACCAATGTTAAAAAAATCCCTCACACAAAAATTCTGAAAAAAATGTAAAATGTTCTCCTCTACACCCCCTATCAGTAGCTAAAATATCAGGTAGACAAATTCGATCTAGTTTTTGAGTTATAAATTTTTAAAGTTGACTAATTTAACATGGGAGTTCCATTTCTCCATGTTAAAGTAGTCAACTTTAAAAATTCATAACTCAAAAACTAGATCGAGTTTGTACACCTGATATTTTAGCTACTGATAGGGGGTGTAGAGGAGAACATTTTAAATTTTTTTCAGAATTTTTGTGTGAGGGATTTTTTTTAACATTGGTGGCGTTACCTTACCCTTAAAGTAGCATATTGTCATAAATTAAGCAGTGGCTCATACATTTTACACCATTTACATATAAAATTAATTAGTGGAATTTTTTAATAATTATTAAATTATTAATATGAGGATGAACCATGAAAAAAGTATAAAATATATTATAATGTATTATGTATTTAGGTTTTTAAATTTTACGTTTTTATTATGAGTTTGTTGAGTGTTTTGCCGAATAAGCTGAAAAATAATTTAAAAGTAATACACCACTATGAACACAAAAGTAGTTGGGGGGGGGGTAACTTTAAAAGAAGTTTAATATATTCACACATTCAGGAAGAAGTTTAACTTTTAGTTATAAAGTGAAAGTTTTTTTTTATCGAGCTAATTTAAAAATGATGTAAAAATTTAAGGTCAAAAGATTTAAAACTGATACTGTCACATTAGTTAATAATGGCTCATCGACTGTCAACTCAACTGAAAAAATAAAAATACATTAATTTCTATATCATAAATTAATTATTATTATTGTAATTACATATTATTTAAAAAAAAAGTTTCAAGAACTATTTTGAACCCGCATGTGCGGGTGCGAATATAATATGCATCAATATTATTTAAGTTACATGATTCCTAGTGATTATTAGATTTAAAAAAAATCATATCACAACATCATTTAATTTAATTTTCCAGTTTAATTTGCCACTGAAAGTTATAATTTAAAGTTTTAAATTGCAGTTGCATGATACACTTGTACATGCAGTAAGTATAATTTATACAACGTATAATACATATGCTGCAGTTAATTGCAACCAATTTTTTGTTACAATCAAAATATTCTTTTCTACCGTGATTATAACGATAGTATGAAATTTCAGCATATATTTATAATCAGGAAATTGTTATTTATATAGAAATACAACATTAGAATAAATTCTGAACATAATTCGATGTTATGAGAGTTAAGGGTAAGGTAACGCCACCAATGTTAAAAAAAATCCCTCACAAAAATTCTGAAAAAAATTTAGAATGTTCTCCTCTACACCCCCTATCAGTAGCTAAAATATCAGGTATACAAATACGATCTAGTTTTTGAGTTATGAATTTTTAAAGTTGACCAATTTAACATGGGAGTTTCATTTCTCCATGTTAAAGTAGTCAACTTTAAAATTTTATAACTCAAAAACTAGATCGTATTTGTATACCTGATATTTTAGGTACTGATAGGGGGTATAGAGGAGAACATTTTAAATTTTTTTCAGAATTTTTGTGAGAGGGATTTTTTTTAACATTGGTGGCGTTACCTTACCCTTAAGCTTTGTAAAATGAATTTCTGGCAAATTTATACTATATTAATTATATATATTATCAATTATCATGCATACACGTACGTACTATATTATAATATATTAATTATTATATATATTATAATAATACAGATGTATAATAATATATTATGCATGCACTGTACGTCTTACAAATTTATTTTATTTATTTATTTATTTATTTATTTATTTATTTATTTATTTATTTATTTATTTATTTATTTATTTATTTATTTATTTATTTATTTATTTATTTATTTATTTATTTATTTATTTATTTATTTATTTATTTATTTCACAGCAGTGTTATACTGTATATACAATAAATAAAGCACCGAGAGAGTGGGGACATTAGCAAAAAAAAAAGCACCAAATTAAGGCACTACATCACTAAAAGTGGCTAGTGGTGGCTACTATAGGCCTGTTCGTAAACCCTGCTCGGTGTACTCAGAGCAAGTTTACGAACAAAAATCGTGACGTCATCTGCACTGCACTCGATCCTACACCACCATCGACTGCGCTGGTGTAAGAAAACGGTGTAAAAGTGTACAACGAGCAGGGTTTACGAACAGGCCTTATAATATCCTATAAACTATACCAAAATTAAACTGCAGAAAAAGCTTGCGTTATCTTACAATTAATCTAAATTAAATGAATTAAATCTTATAATGAAACGCGCTCGCATGAAACATAATATATATATTTTTGTTCCATATATAATATAATACAATACAATACAATACAATACAATACAATACAATACAATACAATACAATACAATACAATACAATACAATACAATACAATACAATACAATACAATACAATACAATACAATACAATACAATACAATACAATACAATACAATACAATACAATACAATATAATATAATATAATATAATATAATATAATATAATATAATATAATATAATATAATATAATATAATATAATATAATATAATATAATATAATATATAATATAAAATATATTCTAAGTTTTAAGATTTCGATTATGTTATAGATATATAATTTTTATATCTACTGTATAACATAATCGTAATAGAATAAAGATATAATGTCATTTTATGTGTCAACTAATGCGGAAGTCAGAAATAATCTATAATATGTCGGATCACGTCCACCTATAATTATGAGGATCAAACTCGATGTGTCTCATCGAAGTATAAAATATTTACAAGCTTACAATTTGCCTGTTTTCTTTTTTAAACCAAATAATTTTATAATTCGTACTTTTAATGGCCTTCAAATCTTATTTTAACTAAAAAATAAGTGCATGTAGCTGTCAAAATATGTTGTCATGCAAGATTGATGGTCTACATTTATAAGATAATAAAATCATTTCCCTAAAAATCTTTACCTCACATTGATATATATAACATGATAGATGATAGTCAAGGTCGCGGCTTTAACAATTTAACTTGTTATACCCCACCTCGCACCTCGCTTCCTTAAGTTCATAATGGTGTTTGCTAAGCCGCGAAGGTGATATTTATCTTAAATATATTCAAAGATTTTTTTTTCGTGGGCAGTTTTATTTTAAACTATATATAATAAATACAATGAAATTAACATGCGTCATATATTTATAAGTAAACAATTTAATTTTGTTTTTCAACATTTACTTAAATTAATATTCAGAAATTATAACACGATCTTTTAATAGCAATATTAGTCATTGTCAGTGATGTTCAGGTGATGTCAGGGTCGACTCAGGTCCAACCTGGAGTCGTGGCTACGTCACAGGGTCGGCGGTGACTTGTTGTCGCGGCTCGCTATATAAATACAGCGCCTGCTCGTCTCGTCAGAACACTCAACATGTGGACCTCAGTGACCGCACTCCTCTGTCTCGTCGTGCTCGCCTCGTCAGCACGTCAGCTCGTCGTGCCGGGTGAGTAAAAGTCGTCACGAGCTGCACTCTCACTGCAGCAGTGAACTAAAAATCTTAAACTGCCGGGTCTGTAGGTAAACAAACGGTAAACGAGCAGGATATAGTTCAATATCACAGAGTGATCTCTTGTTCATTTATTTTTTTAAATATTTAATTTTTTTATAAAAATTATATTAAATACTTCTTAATTATTTGTTAATAAGAACTTGTCCGGATAATTGTCTCAATATTTTTAAAATAATTTTGTTGTATTCGAGTCCACACAGCGAATTATACATAATAATTATTATAATAATAAAAAAATGTGTGCATATATTATTATGTATAAATGCATATTAATTTAAATTTTTATTATAATCAATTATTATTTGGTAAAAGTGCAGTACATGGTTTAATTATAATGTTTCTCTCCTATGTTCTCCTATAACATAATATATAATTACCATAATTATTATTATTATACTATTTTTCTGATTTATAATATATTTTATTTGAATGCTATATAGCATTTTATATATTATACTCATTATAAGTTTAATTTAGTAAATTCATATATAATGTATAATAAGTAAATGAGGGTTTTTTTCTGATGACAGCTGGACAGCAGTTTAATTAGTAAGACTTTAATTAAGTCCTTTTATTTTTTCATAGAGAGGCATTAAAATTTTTAATTATTTATTTATATTTATATAAAAAAATTATATGAGGTACTATATATAATAATATATATATATATGTACCTATGTAATATATGGTAAGATATATCTTAATTACCACCCTCTTGCTGCTTCTAAATTTGCAACACAAGCTTATACACTTTTTATAATTCGTCCCTCTGTGTTTCAGGTTCCGCGTTGGCGCCTCTCTTTTCCTCGGACCAGTTCTACAACGATGATATCGAGAGCAGATCCGACGTGTCAAGGGTGAGATGAGACACTGGCCGTGGAGGAGGATCGATCCAAATGATCAAATTTAATGTTCGCTGCCATCAGAAGTAGCCGAAAGTTCCTAAGAGTTCTTTCTTTTAATGTTGAATCTTGATTGGCATAATTTGATAATTTGATATTTGATATCGACTATATTATAGCTGCTCATAAATTAACATTATTTATTATTTTTTTTTTCGTGAAATATGAACGGAGGTCAGTTTTTTATTCCCCAAAATGAAAAACTTCTGGACGTTTCATGTATAATTAAATGTTCCAAGTTCAAAATAAACAAAATAGTCTGATCGTCGCGACGCAAATCTCTAGCTATTTTAATAAAAGTATCATCGATGCACTTTTATAAATTGCAAAATATGTAAAAGTAAGTTAATTTTCTTGTAAATTATGAAGCACGAAATAATTTTAAAAAGTATTTATGTAGAACCATGCGAGGATATCCACACGTTGATTTTGTGTGATCACCCCTTAAATCAACCTTTACATTGCACCCTTAAAATCTTGTTTCATGAATATTCTAATGTACCTAATTGTAATTATCAATCTTGCTATCCATTAGTAAAATATGATGCGAAATTAATCATGTACTCCTCTGGTATAATAAGAAAAATTATAACCGTGGCTGAACAGCTTGATCTTCCCTCTAACTTTATTTGTAGAGGATTGAGACAGAGCTCGTATCACAAATTTGTTTATTTAAATTTATTTATGTAATACAGAATGTCGAAAACTTAATTAAATGCAACTGAAAATTATTCGAAGAGTATTATTGATGAATTTTGATAAGCCTTCTCCCACATGTTTGTCTCTAACTGTAATCACTGTGCAGAAAATTAAGACTCAATATTTCGTCAACAGCCGACAACGACTGCGCCGCAGAGACTGCTACGTTCCATGTGCCTCTCCCCCCGCGGCATGTTCCGCCACCCCACGGACTGCCACAAGTACCTGGACTGTTGGGACGGACGCGTGCTAGAGAAGTTCTGCCCCGAGGGACTCGTGTTCAGTGACCTGCCCGGGGGTTTCTGCGACCACCCTGAGTACGTCGAGTGCGACGGTCGCTTCACCACCACCCCCAAACCGTCCCCTACACCGTCCCCTGATCCCGATCCAGTCACAGATATTGCAGTGAAGCCTGTCGTAGGTCCCACTCCTGCTGGTAAGTAAGAAAATAACACAAATATATTATTTAAAGAGCACGTTTTAATTTGCACTACACGCGTAGTTATACACATAATGGAATTATAATATATCTTGTGTACTATACATTTAAATTGGGGTACATTTTATTAAATTTATTTTATCAATTCACATATATTATTTTTTTTAAACATTTTCAAGGCAGCTGAATCTTTCTTTCTATTTAATTGCATATATAATAAAATATATTAACCAGGATGAGATTAATAATTATTCCGTTTATTTTACAAAATAATATTTTGACATGAAAATGACGCGGTCTCTCTAGAAAGATAGTCAACCACAAAAAAGATTGTGTCTTATAAATTTTACAATGTTTTCCCCTGTGTGCTTCAGTGGCGAATATTGTGAAACTCTCAACTGGGTACTACGTGTTTGAATCTGAAAAGGTGGTGAGTAATTTTTACATTTTATATAACATATTCTCTGCTTATTATAATATATTGTATATAATACACGGTGAGGTTATAATGTTATAGGCTAAATAGTTACAGGTATATATGTTTCTAAAAATAAAATTACTGTCCCAATTCTCTTTCTTTGAAATTAAAGTACGATTTTTTATTATTAAAATATTTATGATCGGAAGAGTGGGCCTAAATCCCGCCCTCAATAAAGACGATTTTATTTAATTATTTAAATTAATAATTAAATAAAAATTCAATTGCTTGCCATGATCATCATTTTATATTTTTACTGCGTTTTTCAAAAGAAAACTTTTGTTTGTTGTTGATTGTAAATATTGCTGATAATTTCAGGATTAAATTGTAAGTATCAGAGCTAAAAATAATTCAATTATAATTTTTAAGCTTAATTTTTTGTATATATTTATTTTGTTTTTGCAGAAATGGATAGAGGGTGCAAAGTTACGATACTTGATTTTTTTCAGATTTTTTAGAGTCAGGGGATATTTTAAAAAAAATTATTGAAAGCTCAGAGTGAGAGTGGCGCCTTTCTTAATAAAAAGATAGAACCTAAAAGGGACGTGGGTTCAAACCCGACCTCAACAAAACTTTTTAGCAATATTTTCCGGTGTCTAAAAAATCTGAAAAAATCAGAGTGGCATAAATAAATTTGCACCCTCTATATATCCTTTTTTTAAAAAAAAAAAATGTGTTTATTCAGAAAAAAAATATGTATGACACTTTACTAAAATAAACTTGTAAACAAGGAACGTTAATTTAAATAAATTTTAAGATTAAATTTGCAATAAAAAATGTTGAGGTCGATACTTATTGTAGTTTTATCGTTTAAATAGAATTCCCCATTCTGTGATGGGAGCTTGGAGTGCGTCATATAATTTGAGTAATTAGTTAATTAACTAATTAGACTAATTAATGTCTCAGCTGAACTGGGTTGAGGCTCGAAAGTACTGCACGTCCCTCGGACCTTCCATGGATCTTCTCAGCATGGAGAGTCGCGAAGAGCTGCTTCAAATCAGCGCGTACATCAGCGGAACAGGTAAGTCGTCATTAGTTTATGAGGGGCAGTCATTTAAATCGGTCTCAGATTGTTATTTCGTATTATACTAAATAATCTCGTCATAAAAATATACCAAATCAAAATATCTTAACAGCTTCCAATTATTAAAAAAATACATGTTTTTAAATACATAAATTTAAATTAGTGTCAGTTTTTACACAATTTTTTAGTTAATTTTCTAAAAAAAATTCTATTAGTGCTCCTCCATATGAAACTGAAAAAAAGCAAGCATAGTTCTCTAGAAAAAAAAAAAAAAAAATCAAAGTCGAAGAGAATGCATCTTTTAACATGCTGACAAAACCCCTCAATGCGTTCGAAGAAATATTAAAAAAAAAAAAAAAAAAAACTTTTAAAATAATTTTATTACGAAACCAATTGTACGTGAGAAAATAATGAAAATTTATGTTAAGGGTAAGGTAAGCCCAATCTTAAAAAAAGAAAAAAAAATCCCACTCATGAAAATAATGAAAAAAATGTAAAACGTTTTCCTCTGCCATCTTTTATCAGCAGCTAAAATATCAAGTATACAAATTCGATGTAGTTTTCGAGTTACAATTTTTTTTTTTAAAATTGACTAATTAAACTTGGAGAAATGGTACTTTCCTTCCTGAAATTTTAAATTTAACAAAGACAATATGAAATATGAGCATTCCCCCCCCCTCCATTTTTTTTTTTACTAGCTGGCTGAAGCATCATCCGAAATTTTGCTCTGGATCCGCGCCTGCAATTGTCGGTGCTAGCGCCTATACTATAGGCATATAAAATAATATATATATACAATATAATCAGTATATGATGGTAAATAGAGAATCAACTTTTTACTGTCCACAGGACAAACACAGCACACCAACCTGTTCTACATTGGTGCCACGGACGAGGGAAAGGAGGGCAAGTTCTACTGGGCACCGACCGGACGTGACGTCACGTTCAATGCTTGGGATGCCAACGAGCCCAACAACGGGGACGAATATGGACCTGAAAACTGCGTGACGTTTTGGGTTAACAGCCCCAATGACCTGCGGTGGAACGATATACCCTGTGCTCTGCCAAGAGGGTTTGCGTGCGAGTTCTACCCTCCTTCTGTGCGAGCAGAGGCCATCCCAACTCTCATCAAAAGTGAGTCATTAGAAAAGTATCATGAATTTAAGAAGACATTACATTCACCCAATTACGTAGATGATGTCTAACTCTAATTCAGGCTTAATTTTGTTGTTTTTTTATTGTTGCAAGTGTTGCAACAATCAAAATCAAAAAACTTTGGTCTGGCTTAGAGTCAAACCTCATCTATGCAATTGGGTGTTGAATTTATAATAAATGTTACAATTTTCAATTATTTGCGTTCCCTTATTAATATTTATTTTATATAAAAAAACACAAATAAGTTATTGTTATTCGTTATATGTATTAAATATTAAAAATTACATATATATAATATATATATATATTATTAAATATATAATTTTTCATAACTTATACCCATAATCACGTTCATATCAATTAAAACAATAAATCCAGCATACTTAAAAAAAAAAAAAATTTCAAAAAATCAATTTCTTGTAGCTGCATTAATATATATTAATATACATTATAGCTTGACTGTCAGGCAATATTTCACTATTGCAAATAATATCTTGTTTCACTATATAATTTATTTTTTACAATTTTTACAGATGATGCTGCATTCCAGAGGCTAGACAACTCAACCGCTCACTCTTACACTCGCAGGGAAATACTTTACGTAAGTTGGAGACATTTGTTAAATCAATATATATAATTTTAATATAATTAATAATAACACCAATTCATTAATGTTGAAAATTTCAAGCTAACTAATAAATAACAACATACAATGAAATTAATTAATATCACAACCCACATTCCCATACTAATTATTGTTATCATATCTTACAAATTTATGTCTTCAGGAACCCAAGCAACCTTTGAAGACCTCGAGACGTCGTGGTGCCAGGACCCAATGGCAACAATGATAGAAGCAACAATGCCCCAGGCGGAATCAGAAAAAAATTCTGAGAGGGGGGAGAGGGGCTGCACCATAATAAGGTCAATTAAAAAGAAAATTGGAGCAGAGGAAATGCTAGCTATATTGCATGCTAATGTTAAATCTAAAATTTCAGGGGGCCTCTTACTCCCCTCCTGGATTCGCAACACTGGGCAAACTTTCCTTTATATGCACTCAAAATATCCCTATTAATTGACCTTTGGTGCAGATCTACAGCACTTTCTTAATGGAATATGAAAATTAATTACCATTGTTTTATAGTTAAAGAAGTATGAATTAGAATTAAATATAGAAATATAACTAAAATAGTTTCATGCTCGTCAGCCAAACAGACTAGCGTAAAAAGTAAAAAAATGTAAATTGTTTAAATATGTAAAATGTAATATATTTTAAGGAGGGTAGTTGTAACACCAACATATTTGATAGGGATGTTCATGATCAAAATCAAAATATTTGTGTTATGATAATTAAAAATTTCATTGATTTTGCTTTCAAATAAATAAGAATCAATTCCAAGTTGTAATTGTGGTTTAACTTGTTCTATAAACCTAAACAAATGTTATTGTATATTATATCATTTCGATTGTAGGAAAAATGAATTTAATAAATTGAATTTAAATATATTAAAATGAATGTTATTAAATTCCCCGCAAATTATAATTCAGAGCATAATAATCACATAAGATTATTTTTTTTTATGTTTTTAAACATTTTTTTAAATTGATTTTTTACTTCTTCCATAAAATGTAAGAAAAAAGAAGAAAGAAATGATTTCTTGTAATATAATTAAAATAAAGTTTTGTCAATGATTTTACTGTATTATTGCTCATACAATATTAATAATATTTACATTATATGTCATGAATCTACTGATGCATTTAATTAGTCTTTAGCCATAGAGCCAATAAACTAATTATAATTAAAATTTGCCATATTAATGTAAATGTATGCTAAAGAATCTAAAGATCAGAACAGAACATTTTATGCCTGAAAATTTCCGGAAGTGACGTAAATTAGGTTGTGATTTACGTCACTTCCGGAATATTATTAATAGTATAATAGTTCCGCATTTATTTAGCTCGCAATCGGAAGTGAAAAAAAATAAAAATACATCACTTCCGGAATTTTTCAGGCATCACAACTCTTGCTTGTTAACTGTGTGTATAATTACGATTCGCCATTTATATGAGAAAATTTAGCAAAGTAGAGGTAACATCTTATAATTAAAATAAAACATTTCGCATTATTTTCTTCTATAATATCACCAAGGTGTAACAGTGAACAAAAATAATTCTGATGATGGGAAATAAAGTATAATTATTAGTCTTATATTATTATAACATTACAGCATTGCTCTTTGAATCTGAATCCAAGCTACCACCACGCGGACCATGCACCACGTACGCTAGCATAGACATAATTATACACGTGCATATATAATAATTACATATTATATGCACAGATGTGAGAGCAGTGGTGAAAGTAGTTTCAATTTCTTACCAGTGCGCTTCAGATAGAGGCCTGAAGGGCCCGAACCCCCGCCGGAGGCGCGATTTTTTGGGGAAAAGGGGCGTGGCTTAATTTTTTTCATTGAAAAGTTGCACTGAAATTGATTTATAATGTATTTTTTTTTTAACAGGGATGCACCCCTAAGAGATTTTTCAACTAGAGTGATGAGGGGTTAATTTTTTTTTTAAGATTTTTTTCTTTCTAAAAATATTTTAAAATGCCCTCTATCTAGAAATTAAAAACAAAAAATTCCCAAAGTTGGTGTTTTGGAGGCTTAATTTTTTAACATGCAAATTTATGGCACAGAAAGCAGCATTTTACTGTTTACTCACACTTCATCTGAACTATAATATGGAACCAATTAGAAAATATCTAACAATAAGTAATCTATTATGAATTTTTTTAATAGATTTTCGATTTAAAAATAAAAACTTTTTTTTACTGAGTCATTTTTCTGGAAAAAATATTGGAAATCCTTATGAGAATTAACCCACAAATTAAGTAAAATTAAATACTTTTTCAAACTTTTTAACCGCGAAAAAAAATATAGTGTAAAAATATTCAAAAATATTTCCTGTGCTGCCTAATGAAAATTTAAATGTATAAATTTTTATATAAAAAATATCACAAACAAGCACTTTGTTGTTCGTTGTCTATGCATGTCTGGCAGCAGTGTTAATACTGTAAAAATATTTTAATTAACTGTTTCACAATTTAGATTGTTTTATTTTTTTTAATAAATTTTACATTTTTTTAAATAAATAAATTATTGTTTTAAATGACTCGAAAATTAGTTTAAACAAAATATTCCAAAAAGATGAAAGGTTACAATTTTAAAAAAGTTCTAACGATTTTACCACTTCCATGATCATGTAATAAAACATCATGATCACTTCATATAAAAATTGAAGAAAAAATAGTAAACAATAAACCTACAGATATTTAAAAAAAAAAAAAAAACTTTTAAAAATAGTTCTTTGATTTAAAAAATCTAAAAAAAGTAATACAATAAATAAATCTGCTCTAAAAGGCTCGCCATAAAAAGTGCATTTATGATAAAATATTATAATTAACTTTTTAAACATATATAGTCTTTTAATTTATAATAATGTTTGACTGCAGCACTTACTATTTATTTACAATGCAACAATTTCATACCTCAATTTATTAAATCGTTTTTATTTTTTACGTAATGAAAAAATAAATATAAGTGAATAGATCGAGTAGATTTCAATTATTATTTTAGAAAAAATTTTAAAAGAAAGTGCCATGCAAGTTAAAACTTCGTAAAAGAGAGAAAAAAAAATACAATAACTATCATGCATTGAGCATGATTATAATGTTTTATAATGTTATCTGTTCACACATGCAAATATTATTTTTTTCGTTAAAAATTGTTGATTTTTTTGGTAAATTTCGATCAGTGTCTTACCAGTGCGCCGCACTGGCGTCAAATGTCTTACCAGTGCGGCGCACTGGTGCGCACCGGCTTACTTTCACCACTGTGTGAGAGTATGTAATATGTACACTGCAATAAGCTTCACAACCTCTTGTAAGATAATTATTATGTGTTTTAGTACTTGTATTGGTCAGAAAGTGCAGTAAAAAATGTCTGTATATTATAGGATAGAGTTACGTTACTGTTAGCATTGTCTTAAGTTGTTACAGATTTTCAACGTATTTTATTCTAATATACTTATGTTGAAGATTTATTTTTAATGTAAACAATAAAAACCTTGAAATAAAGCATAAATCAGCAACCCACGATATCATTTCCCCTTGAGGCTAGGCAACTTGTCCAGCATGATGATGAGGCGGGTTACATACGCAGCCAGGGGCAAGATCGCCACATATTACAACACGCTCCGTTTTTAATTTTAATTATACCCCACTGTGATCTAACCAAGTGAATACTAATACTTATAAAGAGCATTATTTGTATTGTAGAGATGTATTTTAGTGTTTTACAGACTTGCTATAGCGCTCATGATTTAAAGCAAACTCAGTTATGTAGAGATGCAATACAATATATTGTGCAGCGATTACTTAATGTTTAACTCAAATTTAATTGCAATTAAAATTTGATACCCAAGTACTACATCACTTGAATAGAAAAAAAATAGATATATTTAATTATAGTGGTTGGTATTCACGAAGAGAAAAGGAGTTTAAGAAGCGTTTTAGGGAGATATATTTTAAGAAGCGTTTTTCTTATCTGTTACCTGGTATAAAAAACGCTTCTTAAAATATCTCTCCCTAATTAAGGCGGATTCACATGGCGATTTTTACCAAGCGACGTGACGCGAATAATGCGCACTTGCTGTAACATCCATTGGCGGCCATATTTGGCGATTAAAAAAAAGAGCATCGCAATTAACGCGATTTCGTTGCCGCAACCTGGCGAATTCGCTCGCCGCATAGGATTTCACAGCTTGTGTGACAAAATCGCGTCGCGTCGCCGTTGTCGCCATCTGAATCCGCCTTAAAACGCTCCTTAACCCTTTGTGAATACCAACCAGTGTCTTTTAAAGTGACAATTTAGACAAAAAAAAAGGGGGGGAAAATAATCTAAATTTGAGAATTTTATAACAGATGCTGCATGTTATTATTTATATAGAAATACATTCTTAAATTGTAACGCGTAGTTCATTTTGTTTTCAAATGATACAGTACTTGTTACTTATAAAAACAATATAAAATAAATTTTTATTCCAGGGTTAGTGTCGAGTTGTTTGAAGGACACGACGACCTTGTGCACATCACGTAGCGGTTATTTCCTGCCCTTTGATTCTTTGACAGTACACAATTTGATTGGTCACAATGATTAATATCTATGTAATTTAAATGCAGTAATAAATTATTCTGAAATGAATTACAAAAGTTTTATGAGGAAATAAAAATATAATATTTCATTGTATTTAATTTATTTTGCGTTATCTATATATACATTTTTATTCTTATGTTACAACGATGTATGATAATGATGAAATCATTTCAGTTGACCAATTACATTTCTTGTTCAATTGAATAACAGGCAAATATCACTCTTATTTTCTACCCATTTTTTGTGTCATCTACTTTTTGATGCTCGTGTAATTATATTATACGTTGTATGATAGTGACGAAATTAGTTCAGTTGACCAATTACATTTCTTGTTGGATTCAATATAAGGGCACTCCTATACAGTAAATTCAGCACATTGCATTGAACGTGCAAGTGTAGTCAACAACAATAGCAACGACAACCGCGAAGTCATAATATGGTTTTGATATCGTTATTAATATTTCATGCTTTTCTTTTTGTACTTGTCTGTAAGTATTCAGATGGTCTTTCAGTTAAAATATCAGAACTTTATTTGTTAAATATTTCAATCGCTTGAATATCAATATGTAAAAAAGATATAAGTACAATTTAAGCAAGCGAGATATTATATTTTTTTTTATAATATCAGAGAGGCCTTAATTAAATACAACTTCTCTGATACCTATAGTTTACTGTTGGAAATCAGCGTAAAAGTTGATGGTTTCAAAACTTTATGGGAAAATTTCATAACAAAATATTATATTTCTTATGTGAACTGTTATCTTCTTGAATCAATAATTAAAATTTGGGAGTAACAATTTGTTTTTGTTGCCCTCGGTTTTCAGCTGGCGCCGCCATTCCGTGCGTGCCCCGCAGTTTCGGCAACGACGGGACGGTGTGCGTGTGCAATGCCACCTACTGTGACACCGTTGAGCCAGCCACGCCCGTCGTCAGCGGCAAGTTCATCATGTACAGCTCGTCCATGGCCGGCGACCGCCTCAAGAAGACGACCGGGGACTTCAAACCAAACTCCATGCTTTACAGTAAGTTAGCTGCACTTAGTTTAATATGTTTTTATTATATTGAGTTTTAAAAATAAAATATTAAAATATAGAATCTCAGGGTCTCTGATAGAATCTATGCTACAAAAATTGTTATTTTTTAAGATAGTGAATTTAAACGATATTATAGTGTGTATGAAATATAACATAATAAAATTGCATGAACTAAGAATTTTAAGAAGTTAGCTAATCATTCATACAATATTCAATATTCAATATATTCATATATTGTATTCATTGCATACAATATATTGATTTATGAGTATTTTTCAAATAAATGAAAATATGAACTAAATTTCAAAAATTCAATTTTAAAAACTTTAAACTCTATATTTATTATTATCTATACATTCCTAAAGACAACATCATTTTTTATTTAATATTTTATTAAAATTTAATATATACATAAATAATACAGTTTGGTAATAGAGGTACAGTACGTTTAGGTTTCTCGTGAGCTTTTGTCTCGAGCAGATGGAAAATCAGAAATTTTGGATCCTTTTAATTATAACAAAAGTGTCTGAACAAATAGAGAAATATACATTATATATTAGAAAATTTGTACATACATTATTTTTAATAATATAACATTACAATATTTATATAAAATATGTAAAGAATTGACACATGAAAGCAAAAATAGTTAATTATAATACACTAAACTTATGTATGGCATTATTTGATGATGAATTTGAACAAATTGCTGAGTAATAAAAAACTTGTTTGTTTTGCCAGTCGGTACGAAATTCACAGTAAACATGAGCCAAAAGTACCAAACCATCCTCGGTTTTGGAACGGCCTTCACCGATTCAGCTGGCATTAATGTTCTCACTCTCGAAACGGCTGCTCAGGATAAACTGCTGAGGTGAGTACACTGAGATTTACCTGAGTGTCTGTACCTGACCCCTGAGGTAACTTTCAGGTCGTACTTCTCTCCCGATGGCATTGAGCTGAACTTCGGTCGCGTCCCGATGGCCGGAACTGACTTTTCTGCACGTCCATATACTTACGATGACGTAGTGGACGATATCACCCTCTCGAAGTTCAACTTAACCCTCGAAGATTTCGACTATAAAGTAAAGTCACCATTCAGCAAAGTCTTCTAACTCGCTTGGTTGTAACAAACCATTATTTATAAACAATTATTTGCGACAACCAATTTTTCTAGTTAGAAAACATTGTAAAAGTCATCGCTTTGGAAAATTTTCCGTTGCGGCCTTGTTAATCACCATGCTCTGTAAGCACTGGGTATGGTGATTCATAAAGCTGCAGATGGTTTTCCAAGGCGACGAATGTACTTCAGTAAATCGTTATATAATTATCTCAGAAGATGAATCACACCGACAATTACAGATTCCGATGGTAAAACGAGCTCAGGCGATGAGCCAGCGGACAATAAAGCTGTTGACCGCTGCATGGTCAGCCCCTCCTTGGATGAAAACCAACAAAAACTACACGGGGACGGGGCTGCTTGAAGACAAGTACTACCAGTTGTGGGCAGACTACCACATCAAGTAAGTGAACTTTATAACAAAATAAATTGTAACATTTTCAATTTCTTTGTGTGTATGTGTGAGGAGGAGGGGAGGGGGGAGATAAAGCTCAAGTACAATACGACGTGAAAAAGTACCTAATGGACATCCTACACTTCTTTTTTAATATTTTGGATAGAGGACCTACGTTTATGTATTGTCATATTTTTAAACCCTCCTGCACCCTGAAAATCGTGCTAAAAAAATGTGTCCTAGTCATATATTATTATTAGTTATTAGTATTTAAAATTTAAGCGAAGGGAAATTTTTACTTGACTATGATGTCGCAGCGTTTTGCAGCACAATTTTACTGCAGTTCCAAAAAGTTTTAAAAAAGCCGACAATATATATATATATATATATATATATATATATATATATATATATATATATATATATATATATATATATATATATATATATATATATATATATTTATCTCACAGTCCTCAATTCAAATATGTAATAAAAATTCATGAAGGTTGTATTTCATAATTGAGTATACCAAAAATGAGTGCGAATTTTATATTTGACTCTCGATCGTGTCCACCAGCACCAAACCTATGAACCAAATACTCTCTCGATTAAATTTGTTCACTTTCAGGTTCTTGGATCAATACAAGGCAAGAGGATTGGATTTCTGGGGCATGAGTACCGGCAACGAGCCGATCGCCGGTTTCTTCGGAGTCATCAACTCGCTGAGCTGGCCTCCGTCCTCCCATGCGACGTGGATCGCGAAGAACATGGGACCAACCCTGAGGGCGTCGAAGTACGCGACCGTCAAGCTCCTTGCCATAGATGACAGCCGCATCGTGCTGCCAACAGCGGTCGTAGATGTGAGCCTTCGTCAAAATTCGTCAGCAAATTAAAATTTAGAGTGACATTTCCAGACACGACTCCTTATTGTGTATCTTGTGACTTAGGCGCACCTGTTATTTTACTAAAATTTATATTTATGGACAATCAATTCAATTTATATGAACACCAAGAAACAACATATTACGTGACATAAATACAATTTTATTTTAGATTTGTTGAGCATATAAAATTTGAATGAAAAATAAATATTACGAACTCTATGAATCAATGTAAGAACGAGCACTGTGGTATTTAGCACTGTGGTGTTTAGACTATTTAGTATATTTACCGTTGAAGCATCTTATTAGATAAATTATTTCATTCCATCCTTTACCTTCCTTAACCCTACCCAATTACCCTGCCTTGAGCTTCAAGCTCATAGGTTTCTATATATCCTTCTAAAAAAATATATATAAAATTTGATTGTTTGAATCGACACTGATTTTTAATTTTCAATAACAAAATCATTATTTTAAATGTTGCTGTATGATTAAAAGTTGTGATATTTTTCTCTTCTTTTAACAGATATTCTCAAATGCGGACGCCAAGAAATACATTGATGGCATTGCACTCCATTGGTACACTGACCCAATCTACCCCGCGGGCATACTGGATTTAACACATTCTCTTTACCCGGACAAATTTCTGCTCGGAACTGAAGCTTGTGTCGGTATGAAAGTAAAAATACAAACTGAGAGAAAATACCAAATTTCATTTTAGTAAAATTCTATATTAACTTAATAAAAGTGCATTTATAATGGTTTAATTATGTCTCTATAATTACGACCTCAAATGATTACTTTCATAAATATTAAAAACAGTAATTATAATTCAGCTGTTAGAAAAGTAAATTTATATAATTAATTATTAATTTATTAAGTTACCTGGTCAATAAATATTCATCTAGAGAAGATTTTCTTTATAAATCTCGACATGTTATCTTTAGGTACATTTGATATCGTGAAAGTATCGCCTGGGTCTTGGAGTCGAGGAGAACAATATACAGCGAGTATTATTGAGGTAATTCCACAAATCTGATACACTAATTATATAGAATATGACACATCGGATCACTTGCAGGACCTGAGTAGCTGGATGACGGGCTGGATCGACTGGAATTTCGCCCTGGACATGACTGGAGGACCGAACTGGAACAAGAATTTTGTTGATTCTCCCGTTTTGATCAACGCTACTAAGAAAGAGTTCTACAAGCAGCCCATGTACTACGCGCTAGGTCACTTCTCCAAGTTCATCACGGAGGGCTCAGTTCGAGTCCAGGTGGACTGGCAGGGTCTTCCGCTAGGAGTGCAGGTCGTGGCGTTCTTGCGACCTGACCAGGCGATGGTCGCCGTGGTCTTCAACAAGTAAGAACGATGGAACTGACGGAAATTAGACAAAATATCGTACACCGAAACAAGTAATATGCCCTGCCGTACCATCCCGCTATAAGCTTATGTAACTTGCTTAGCATCAAAATTGACACAGTGACTTGTAGACGTCACCTTGCTGTTTTATGTAATCTACTAAAATGTCGAGCTTGATTCCATGTATAGTTACCAAATGTCAAGACAACTTGTTTCTGGCGTGGAATACACTTTTTAATTATTTCAGTGTATGAATGCAGAAAAAAATAAACATAATTTTTGACGGCAACATTAAATCCATGAATTCACTCTTAATTGTTAAAAGTGGATGTAATAATTTAGGTGCTGTTTTGAAATAACTATATATTATATTATACTAATAATAGTATAAAATAATATTATATAATAATAAACCTTATAAATTTCAAAACTAAAGTAATAATTTAATATACTCGTACAATGAAGCACATATTTTGATTACAGGCAAGACATTGACGTTCCGTTCATCTTCTCTGACCCCAAGAAGGGTCAAATCAGTATGACCATCCCCAAGAGATCGGTGCACTCAATTCTGTACTGGTAGAATCCATCGCAGGGAATCCGCAATTTGGTGCAAGTATTTGCGTGGATTTAAAAAATAAAATAACTTGTTTCAGCTACATGACATATGTTTTATTATACAACCTACTTGTAATATTTGTAAAGTCTAAGGTAAAAATATTTGCATTTACACAATTTTTTACGTGTATTTTATTCCTTCATTCGAAATTATCTTCAAAGATTTTCGTGTACGAGCGATTTAAAAAAAAAAAAAAAAAATGCCGTGGTTCTTCCTTCTATATATCTCCAAAATTTGAAAATTAAAGCTTGTTAAAATTTAGTAAAATTCTGTGCATATAAGCACAATCACGTTAATTATCACTCATAATAATAATAATAATAATAATAATAAAATTGGGAGCACAGAAATATTAGTTGTAGTAAAAGTAATATATTTATAATTATTATTATATAATAAAGTTGGAATAAAGATTTATTCTAAATTTAACTTTTGAATAGAACAGAACCACATGGCACCATGATAAGTAGTTTGTTGCAACTTATGACTTATGACCATAATATATTATAAACTTAGCTTATCAAATGCACATTTTTGTTGTTGTTGCTATGTTGAGTATTTTCTAGTAATTTTTATTTAATTTTTTGACGCATATTTAGTAAGATTGTTAAAGCAAACGTAAAGTGTATACTTATTACTTAATTTGCTATAATTATTGAGATAAGTAATTATCAATTATTTATTCTTATTAAATTCGCTAAATCAAGCCATAAGAAACATATTGTCAAGAATCTTTAAAGGGCCCACAGAGCACTCCGCCGCGCCCGCAGGGCACGTCCCGACCCGGCCGTCGGTCTGGTGGGTGCGCAGGACCTCAGGACGAGGAACGACGCGGAGGAGCTTTGATACCCGCCAGGACGGAGGCGCGGGACTCGAGAACTTTGGCGTGGTCGGCGAGCGTCTCGTGCAGCGCGATAAGTGCCCTTCGGGCCCCCGTCGGGTCCTCGTCCTGAGGTCCTGCGCACCCACCAGACCGACGGCCATCAGCTGGAACCATAACTTTTTGTTTATATAATTTTAAAACTTTTATAATCATTATTTCATAGCAATAAATGTCGTGTTCAACACTTTATAATGATTATACTTTTACTATTCAAAAATAACACTAAAAATTTATCCATCAGTATTGTAATTTTTATATACACATTCATAATTTTTAATAAATGATAGTTTAAACTGTGTAGCACTTTTCAATAAATTTCACAATTTCTAGAAGTTTAAATTTTGCAACATATATATAGGTTTACTTTTACTGTAGGAAACTGCAGCAATGTAGTAGCCTATTAGTATTAATTGAAAATCTGTGACATTAGTGTTTTATTTTTATTTATTTATTTGCTTATTAAAAAGTGTTATTTTGTCAATGTGTCAAAATTTGCAAAAAATGCCAATAGAACGCTTCAAATAGCTATTCCAATATCCTACTTCCAAAAGATGCAATATAACACCAAGAGATGGCTCTGTAAGTTCGAACTGATTGATAATGTTTTACCTTTTTGTATTTAGTCAGAGATGTCAAGCGGAATGTTATTTTTATAAAAGTTACACTTGATCTTATTGTAAGCAATATATTTGCAAACAACGTTAGATGTTAATATTGTTAATGGTTATCACATTTAATTTATGATTGGGTACATAAATTTATTTTTAAATAGTTAATTACAACAAGTTTTTGTTCATATAATTTGTAGACAATTAAATAAATAATGAAGATTCTATAGAATCAAACTAGCTTATGTCCACTTTTCACTAACGGTCAGTTTCTTATCTTCTTTTCATATAGGTAACAACCTTCTATCTTCTATAACCGCCTGAATGAATTTCAGGCTAGTTTCATATTCTTAGTCTCAACAATGTATAATAATTTTACATGAAAAACGGTGTATCTTTGAACACCACATTATATTTAAATAATTATATTATTCCTAAATTCATTATTTTGGAGACAATGTCAACTTGCTGCATAACAATGCTTTTAAGCAACTTAACAATGTTGGCATGTTTTTATAAAAAACAACATATTTTCAAACACAAAGTTAGAAAATTTGAAAATAAACTCCAGAGTAACAATTTTAATAATAAATTAAATATTTTTTATTATTAATAAATTAATTGTAACCTTTTCTGCAAGATACCTATATATATATGCATATAATAACGTTATTTCTAAACACAGTTCGAGTATAACGACTCTGAAATGCTAATTAAATTTCTTTTTCATTTTAACTTTACGGCTATAGTACATTACTTTTGTAGCATTCAGTAGCAGCAGCAATAAAGTTGTATTAAAGCTGCAACTTATCATCTTATTAAGTGCTTTAACTTAGAGCTAGACAGTAATTAAGGGTCTGTTACTAAAAGTTATCTCTCTAATTGCAGAGAGCTTTAAAACAAAATAGTATGTTATATTTAGTAGTTAGTATACAGAAAATAATTTGTCTTAAATAAATGAACAAATATAATATTTATTAATTAAATTATGTCTAGATTATATGCAAGTAGGTCATAATATTATAATATTTATGAATTTGAAATATGAAAATAAAAGTTATACAATAAATTAGTCTAGAAATATTACTTTTTTTTTATAATTTAAGACTATGGGTAGGTATATTATACTTTTTTTAGACTTGTTAACTTAAAACCAGCCACATATATTACAATTATTTTTAATAGCTCTTGGGACTTTTTGTGCTCAACTTAACATAATTAGTAACGCTTAAGAAGAGAGAAAATTTGTCATCTTGTGAAACAGCGTAATAAAGATTAATATTTTGCTCATACAACTTCTTGCAAAGGACGACCTAGTTTTTATTTATCTCTGAAAACTAAAATGCATTATTTCTGATAGTACATATCAAAGAATATAATTTTCCAAGTAAATCAGACAATATAATATTAACGATGCATCTAACGCACATACTTAGACTTAGCTAAAAAAATTAAATCATATAATTTAAACTGTATTTCCATTAAAAAATAAATATATACATATGACATCATACTAATACAAATACTGAACAAATAATAATTAACATGTATATCAACAAAGGTTATCAGTTTTATTGTAGAAGAAATGTAAATAATAAAATAAAATTGACAATTTTTTGGCACTATTTTTATAAATAATTTATGTTTTTTCTCATTGGGTAGTATTTTTTTAAGCATAATTATGTTGTATTAATCATAATTTAATTAAATTTGCTTAATAAAAGTGAAAATTTGCACACACAAAATAGAGTGCAATGTTTTTGTTTTATCAATTTTTGGTTGAGCATTTTTGTTGCTGAATAAAATAATAATAATAATAATAATAATAAAAATCTCAACTAAAACGACAAAAGTGTATGAAATTCTTTTTTACTCTGGAATTTAAGTCGATACAAAAAGAATTTACATCCTGTAAAGTATGCAACTTTCTGATTGAGCAAGTGCTGCAAGTTGCCAACATGTAGGGGCTCCGAGTTTAATTGTTCTGTTATTGACCTTAAGTCAATTTGGAGTTTGATCCCCAAAGTCTCAATTAAACTTCTGAAATATTCAGTATTCATGTCAGAAGTTCATATTCGAAAATGAATTAATTTTTACTTCCATCTTGATCACCACCAAATTATTAGCATTTTAAAAAATTTGAATACCTGAAAGAATTGTGAAGCAAACAAACCTGGGTCATACATGACCATAAAAGGAGCGATTGTCCCACAAATACAACACACACACGTTAAGTCAGAACTATAGATAAATTAAAATGGACATGCATAATATGCCTTTGACTTTAATAAAATGTAATATATTTTGTATTTATTTATGTAAAAAGTGTTAGTAAAAATAGTAAAAGAAATATACCAGATGTATAATATTTTATATTGAAGAGTTGTTTAACAAAAATGGCGTCGTCTGTGAGAGAACGTTTTTGATCTTTGTGTAAATGCAATCACGGCTGCCGCGCCCAACGTGGCATATGACGCAAAGAGAGCAGAGCCAGCAGTGGTGGCTTATGAGTGGGGGGCTGCTGGAGGCTACGTTTCTCTCGCTTCATCATCAGCAGCTTTCTATTGCAGTGACAAGGTGACACCCTCGTACCGCCGCTGTCACCGCGAGAAAATTGACTTACAGATGAAATGGTTCTACTAAAGAAATCCATATACAAAACTATAAAAAAAAGTCTTTTTGCATATAAAAAGTCAATATTAAAAAGTTTGTTTAAAGTTATTCAAAAAAATATAAAACGTGATGTGTGAATGAAGAAATATATATTATTAATAAAAATAAGGGAGAAATATAAAATTAGATTACGCTTTCAAAAATGATTTTTACTATTTTATATGTGAAAAAATTTCTTAACTGAGATTTTTGTTTTGTGATTAAAAAATATATCAATATATGATAATAATTATGGGAATTTTTACTAAGAATAAATCTGCAATGTATAATATAATCAGTTAAATAAATTAATGTGTATCAAATTATAATGGTTAAAATATTTTTTTGTAGGTGTACCTATATATAAACTCACTTCATACAAATAATTACATTTCTTTTACTGTAGCAACATTCCGTATATTTTTTAATTCTTCTTGTAAAGTAAAGAAACAAAATAATATTAAGTGGAATAAAGATTTAAAAGTTAATAACATACCTTTAGGATAAATTATATATTTAATTTTTTTTTTTTAGAATATTTTCGTTTATATTATTATTTCCAACAGAATAACTACACGTCAGATGAAATTTAAAACATCCCAACATCATACGTTGCTAAGCAAGATTGAGAAGCGAGTCTTGAGTTCTCTTTCTGCTGGTAGTAATATAGCAGAAAGCAACTACTGATATATACAGCCATCAGACGCCATAAAGGAGCAAAATTTGCGATTAAAAGTTTCTTTGTGAGTTCACTGAGGTGTGAAGAAGTTCAACACACAGCAGAGGAGGCAAATAAAGGAGAGATCGGCTTCTTTGGGGAACGAGGAGGACGCCTTGGGGCCAGAGAGAGAGATGTGAGATGAAGGAAAAACGACCGAGAAAGAGGAAATCTGTGTGTGAACAGAGAGAGAGAATAAAGAATAAATAAAGAGAGAAAAAAAAAAAAAAAACACCCTCTATTTTGAATATTATTTTCTCGCTTTTAGATGAAGTATAGAAATTACCTTTTAGTGATTATTAAGAGAAATCAAATATAAAAAAAATTAAATTAATATTAAAACAAATTTAATATTGCAACATCTTTCTTTGCTTCTTAAGGATGCAACATTTTATATGAAGCCAGTAAAAATGATGTCCATTACATTGTGTAGTTCTCTAATGTAATTTAGGTATTAATTTCAGAGAGTAATTTTATTAACTTGATTATTTGTGACACAACAATAAAAAAAATGCAACCTTTTTAGAACGTGAGATTAAAAAAAGAGAGCAAATTAAGCAAAGCTCGTGAATTAAATAAAAGCTTATAAGATGTCTGAGCTTGATAATAATTAAGAGAGTTGAAATTATCTTTCAAGTAATGTTTTTGAATGTATTATAATATTTAGTGACTTGATGCTATAATGTATAATATAATGTATATCGTCAATTTTTTTTTGTGTCCGTGCTGAAAAATGTAATTATTTAACAATAATACACTGTTACTCGTAAGCCATTGTATAAACCTACTACAAATTACTACTTAACTTACTTTACTTGTCATTATAATATTCTATATAAAATAAAAATATGACTGCATCAGAAAACCAAAGAAAATATTTTTTTTTATTTCATCATATTATTTATAATATAATTTCTTAAGGGCAAAATATTATAGAAAGTTTAATAGAAATTAAATCCTCAACTCTTAAATGTGCATTGAAGTGTTAAGCAGAATCGCTCAGAAACAGGAATATGGCTTTTGCTGGCGGCTAAACATCAAACAATCCACACAAGTTGAGGGGGTAGATAAGAGACGGTGGTAGCAACACACCCATCGGCCGTGCACGCAGTCGAGCATGAAGCCAAACCGCTAATATGCAAACCTCGCCGGGAGATTCTGATTAACCTCAAAAGGATTATTATTTCTTCTTAAGTTACTTTTAATTAAATTGTAACAGTTCATATTTTTGTTTATAAAAGAAAGTTATAAACAACATGGATAAAAAATTTTATTCAAAGAAAATATTTAAGTTTTGTTTTACTATAATATGCAATACAGGAATTTCATGTTTACATTTTGGGTAGCACGGAGATGCCCGAAGCCGCCCGAAGAGCTTCGGGATGTAGGCAGAAAACCCTAAAATCCTATGCTGTGCGTGTTAACATAACTCACAACACCTCTTTTCTCATAACAGTTTTGGTCACCAAATATTTTTTTTCACTAGCATTGGTTCTTCTTGTCACCATTTATGAAAGAAATTTCTACGAGAAATGATACGAATCGTCAGGAGAAATTAATTTCGAGACCAACTTTAACACGTATTTGCTATGCCACTGACAATGTTTTGCCTACACAATTATGACGTCATATTGTTTTGTGACGTATGGTGAAAGACCCGTATAAGAACACACCGTAGGTTTGTTATGAAGTATACATATTGCAAGAGGTATAATTTACATTATGAAACTTCTTTTATACGAAATAGAGCAGCATAATAACATAATCAGCTTTGTCAATAAAGCTAGTTGTTTCAAGTCATTTGCAGATTATATCACATACAATGTAAGGAAATTATGAAATATAATTTATTGTATACATTAAATTTCATTAAAATACATAAAGTTACTGCTGATTTCAGAATTTCAATGAAAAGTTAATCACTGCATTTTAGTTGTTCATGTTGGTATAGAGTTATGCATTATAATATGGGATAATGTTAAGAATAAAAGAATGCAAGTACATCGCTTGCAATATATATATATATATATATATATATATATATATATGTGTGTGAGTAATTATTACTCACACATATGATACCTCGCTTGAAATTATCTTTTCCTAACTAACATATATATATATATATATATTATATATATATATATATATATATATATATATATATATATAGATATGTATGTATATATATATATATATATATATATATATATATATATATATATATATATATATATATATATATATATATATATATATATATATATATATATATTTATGTTTCTAGACCTCATACTATTTTTCAGCGCTGTCATGCGTGGTTTAGTTAATTTAAGCATGAACTCCTCTAATCATTCTCAAACTACTTTGTACATATATCTATGCTGTAGATAAGAACTTGATAATTTAGGGGAAAGTATAATAATGATAAAATTTCTTAATTTTGACACTATCAGTAACTACTTACATTTTGATCGTACACATAATTTTACATAAAATATTTTGTAACATAAATTATATCCATAATATAAATTAATAATGAAGAATGTAGTAAATGATTGCAATGTTGTTTGTTAAGTACTCCACTGTCTTAATGAAGCGGCAGGAAGAGTCCATTTATAAGACTTACTGTACACGAAGTGACAGCTAGGTACTGTTAATATCTAGATATGTTTCCTGAACATCGTCGCCGCTCGCAGCAAAGTGTAATAAGCCATTTCGTGTGATGTACATACGGCCCACAGAGGGGTGGGAGACTAGACTACGTTCTAAGTCATCTCACTGCTTGATGATGTCAGTGAAAAACAGGCAATTTGTAATAGTTCAGTAAATAAAAAACTTCTCAGAAATAACAAGCAGTGCAATATTTCTGACTCTTCTAAATGTTTAAACTTAACTGACATACTTATATATCCCTGTAATGTTCATATTGAAATGCTCATAGGAAAGCTAGAAACTTTATTATTCTAGAGACAACTAGTTGAGGTTCATAATGAAAATGTTCAGTTTTCAGAAGCTTTACTTCATTCACAAACACCACCGTCTGTAAAATTCAGATTAAAAAAAATGTTAATTTTGCTTAGCATGAAGTTAGGCAACTTGCTCAGCTTCAAAGCAGAGAGGGTTGCATTTGGGGTAATCGCTATTACAAAAAGATGTTTAAAATAGGCTTTTGTTCCATTGAAGTTAAAATATATCATGTAAAAGATTTTCATTTGTGCAGTAGTTTCAAAGACCTGAAATTTAATTTAAGTTGTAAAATATAATTTGAATTATTTTCTTCACCTACAGTTTTTGTTATATGACAATCATTCTCACTAATTATTGCAATGTAAAAAAAAAATGTATTGATGTACTGTGAGTCATCTTCATCATAGTTATATATGTAATAATATATAATATCTATAGTTGCATATGCATATTTGTAAAAAAATATATAATGGAGTATTTACCTCAATTTTTTTATTGCAGAAATGGATAGAAGGTGTAAAGTTATGCTACCCTGATTTTTTTCAGATTTTTTAGAGCACGGGAAGTATTTTTAAAAAAGTATTGAAAGTCCTCTTTGTGACGTCACGCGGCGTTAAGTCCTATCTTTTTCTTAAGGAGCGGCGTCTCGTGACGTCACAAAAAGAACTTTCAATAATTTTTTAAAAATACTTCCCGGTCTCTAAAAAATCTGAAAAAAATCAGGGTAGCATAACTTTGCACCCTCTATCCATTTCTGCAATAAAAAAAATTGAGGTCAATACTCTATTGATTCTTGCCATCTTGTAAAAATTTAAAATTTATGAAATTAACGTTCCCCGGTACGAGTTTTTCAAACTCTTGGGGTGTACTGAATTTTCTTATATATTATGTACTGTACTAAATAGACGTAAGTCTATTTTATGAATAAACATATTAGAAAAAAAAATATAAAATTCTGTAGTGAGTCTTTTCAAGAAGAAGATAGCACAGATTTAGTCAAGAAATGTTTAGCAACAAATTTAGTACTTCGTTTCAGAGCTGGATTATTGGAATTTGAAGTTAAATTTTAGTTATAAAACTTTCTAGGCTTTCTATGCCAGGGTTAGGGTTGTCAAAATACATGATCAAATATTGAGTATGTCAAAATAATAAACGTCAAATTTTGTGAGATAAGAAACTGAACTTTAATGGGGTACTGACCGGTATTTGAGTTAGCAGTACTAGTAAAAAGTACTGTGAATTCTATGAAGATCGAGCCCTATTACAGCATTCTACGACAATTTGCTGATTTTATATGAATTTTTAAAACTTTTTTTGATGACGTCATAGCATTGAATCTTAATGGGAAAATGCATCAGTTAACATTGCTAAAATGAAAAATTATTGAGGTAGGAATTTGAAACCTTCATTATCGTGATTCTAGCACCTAAAAACCTTGCAAATTAAGGTTTGGTTACATTTCAATATTAAGTATGGGATTTGGTAATGTTAACTGATCTATTTTCCCATTTAAGATTCAATGCTATGACGTCATTTTTGAGAGGTTTCAAAAATTCATATAAAATCAGGAAATTGTCGTAGATTGCTCTAATAGGGCTTGTTCTTCATGAAATTCTTGTGTCTTTTGAAATGTTGACAAAAACTTGAAACTTTTTTTTTGGTCAGTACCCCATTCTTTGTTTTTCTAAATGATCAATGTTTATGTTTTTATAAACACATTTTGTGTTAAATATCGCGTTCCTCCAATCCAGCCAGACCATCATTTGAAGTAGCACACAGCTTGCTGACGTCACTCGCACGTTTGTTGACGTGTACTGTACGTGCCTGCTCTCTTCTTATCAGGGAGTCTTCCGCTACTAAATTGCACTTCCCCGCCGCATCAGCAGCGAACGCAGCAACATTTCCCGCCTAGGAAATAGCCTTGTAAGTGCCATCAGCCGCAACTAACGCGAAGAGGAGGCAAAACATTATCGTACTTATTTTCTTACTAAATTATAAATAAAATTTACAAACTTAATATTTTATATTAATGTTTAAAGATACTTAAACTTATATTATAAACCTTAATAATGTTAGAATTATAATAATATTTAACTTTTGTTAAAAGTTAAGAAAATTATAATTAATTTTGTGATGTAATGGAAGATTAGTTACTAATACAGTCTTTTTTTTATCAAACAAAAGTGGTCGCCTGTAATTTCATTTACCGTCAATGCATACATACAATTAAACTCCTGATGTTGTGAAATTACAGGATGTAATTATTATGTTTCCCGCTCTCATCTTTGAATTAATTAAAACTACAGAATTTCATCAACTGCCCCGATGTCCTTGGTTTGAATAAAAGTTTTAATTGAACGTCCTGCTAATAATAATGACGAAACTAGAATACGTCACTTCTCTGATTTCCTAACTGCCACGTTGTTTTCCAAAATTTGTTCAGTCGAATATAAGACATTCGAATCTTGAGGCTAACCAAAAATAAATAGTGATAAATTAATTTAATATTAAATATTACAAGTTATGAGAACAACACAAGTTTGCAGTGATGACGTCACAATTAACAGAAGAAGTGTTCTCCATATTATGTAAGATATAACGCCACAGGCTAGGGTGCCAAAACTCAGTAGAGTGTGTAATTCACTTGACTTCTCATAAAAATGTAGGCGTAATGTATAATCCATAGTGGAGATCGTGTCATTTTACACACCATGATTTATAAGGGAATTACTATTAAAATAACAATATTTTGTAAATTTATTTAATAATTAAATACCTATGAAATTATTAGGTAGATCTTCATATATCTTCATGAAATTTTAAGAATTTTAAAGTACAAATTTTTGTTTCATAATGACGTCATACGTAATTGTAGTGAAATGAAGTATATTTAAGCTTAGACATAGAATGGGTAATTGCGCTACGCAAAGATCTCTTCTACCGGAAATTAGCAAATCTAATGCAGTAATATCATGAGTTTATGGCAATAGAATTATATCAGTAGGAATAAGACAAGGGATAAAGAAAACTAGGACTATAATAATAATTTAGTTTGGTACTTAGTAGTCATAATAGCTTTTATAAAAAGAAAAAGAAGGGGGAAAGGGGGAAATAAAAGAGAAAAAGAGTTTTTTAAGAAGGGTAAAAATGAAATGAAAAGGGAAGAATGTATTAAGAAAGAGAATATAGTGTACTTATAAATGGGTTGGAGTATAACATTCTTTACTATAATTACTTTAAACTCCCATTTAATGTCATCATACAAATGACAAGATAGCTGTTTCCTGACTTTTAATATCTAAAAAACATGACGTTATATTTTAACAAATTGTATTTAATTAAATTTTTATTTATATGTTTTATATCAAATTATTAAATCTTATAAAAAGTATAATAAAATTTTTAGAATAAAGGGGAGACCAAGATTTAAATAAAACTAAGATTTAGGAAGGGTGCAGTAAAAACTCTGTGCAGTTTAATTAATTTAATTTTAATGCACGCTTGTTTCTTATGTGATACAGTCTGAACAAAATATCTCTTGATATTTAGAATTTTATTTCATGATTTTATGTATTTCAAATTTACTAAAAACTAAATTATAATTTTTCAAGAGCGTTTATTACAACAGTGAAGCTGTTACAAACTGTTTACCAATGACCGAGGGCATTATATACAATCGCGACGAAAACCAAATTTAATGTGTTAATATTAGTCTATAAAAAAATAATTAATTGAAATCATGTTGTAACCATTATATTTTAAACAAATTTACCATCGTAATATATTAAAATGTAATCAGCATTATTTACAAAACATTTGACAAGATATTTAGTTAATTGAATGTTCATATCAGCAACTTTTGATTGTTTTAAAGTGACATTTTTTCTTATCTTTATATAAAATATTCTTGTGGATTTTATTTTTACCAACCCCTCTTATAAAATAATTTTTTTTAAAAAATAAATTTTGTCTTATATTTTTATTCTTTTTAAATGTGTAAAGTAAAAACCAAGTTTTATCTTCATATATATCTTCAAAAACTCCCTCCTTCTAGTTTTTAGTACTAAATACGCCAAGTCAAGCCATAAGATCATGAAATAAGAGCGGCAATTTCATGAAAATAATCCTAGAAAATCGGTCGTTACGAGTCGACTGTTTGCATGGAGGCACCACCACAGTAGAGACGGCCTCGTAAATCGAGCAGCCTTCCCCTTGGCAGTTTTCATTGTCGAGGCGGAGGTGTGAATGTACGCAGTCTCAATGATCTAAGCCCCAGGGTCCATTTGTGTCAACCAAGATTATTCATAGCCACAGTTAAGCCTATGTTATAGTCTTTCTGTCTTTTTACTATAACTACCAAGATATATTTCATTATTATTATAAAATTATTATTCCTAATATTTTTCCTTTTTATTATTATTTTAAATGTAGTAATAACATGTAAAATTGATTGGTATATGTGAAGTGAAGTTTGTATGGTAATTTATCAGAGCTGTCACTAAAACGAATTTAGCTGAAGTTAAAATTTATATTTATAGTAAATAAATAAAATAAATAAATAAATAAATAAATAAATAAATAAATAAATAAATAAATAAATAAATAAATAAATAAATAAATAAATAAATAAATAAAGAAATAAATAAGCATTAAATTACGAAGATAATATAATTAATATTCTAATGAAAAAATGAAAACTTAAATTAAATGTTTTTAAATTTTAAATCATCAAAAAACAAAATGCTATACAGTCATTCCAGCAATAAAAACATCCTGTTGGTTGTACATTCGTCGCCTTGGAAAATTTCCCACTTGTTAATCACTATGCCCTGTGACGAGATATGGTGATTAACAAGGCTGCAAGGCGAAATTTTCCGAGGCGATGACTGTACATTATATTTTTTTTCTCTTATTTTCTTTATTTTTCAAGTCTGTTTTCAAATTATTCCATTTTAACTATGGATTTTGAACAGAAAGAAAACATTTATTTATTTGCTTTTTTTTCAAAATGATGCAATAACGACAATAGTGCTCACTGTGAAACGACAAGCCGAATTTTTGGCTGCACGATCGAAAAAGCTATTTACTAATTAATATAAGACGGTGTCAAATCATCATCATATATTATATATCATAATATAATGTCAGTTGCTAGCAGCTACCAGTTGACCTCTTGTATTAATTCTGCTTGTCTCGGTATAATAAAACTATAATTATATAATCTTACATGCATTGGTTTGAGATCTTATTTAAAAATACGGACACTCCATCAATCGTGTAACACCTGTAATGACCATCAAGAATACCAACAATTTTGTAGCAGCAGGCATACCAACCACTAAATAACTAAGCATAGAAGGAAAAAAAAAAAAAAAAAAAACAAAAAAAAAACCGGTTGTAACAACTAACGATATTTTGGTAGAAAATTAAACTGAAGAAGAGTCGGTAAAAGAACACAGAAGTAAGAAATACTCTCCGTTCATCAATGTGTAAGTATTATACTATGAAATCTGCTTAATGGACAACATGCATGAACAAATTTTATTGTAGAAATGAATAGAGGGTACCAAATTATGCTACTCTGAATTTTTTCAGATTTTTTTGAGATCCAGAACTACTTTTAAATAATTATTGAAAGTGCGGCCACGCCCCCTGGAGGCGTCAATGTAGGCGTCTAGTCCTGATCCTTTTTATTAAGGATTCAGAGGTGCCAACTGAAATAATAGAACTTTCAATAATTATTAAAAAATAGTTCCGGGACTAAAAAAATGTGAAAAAATTCAGAGTAGCATAATTTGGTACCCTCTATTCATTTCTGCAATAAAAATTTTTCATGTATTTTGTCCATTATATTAAATCGTTGCAGGTATTCAATACATAATTTTAGACCTACAATATTTTTCAAAGTTTTTGATTTACAATTTCTTATTAATTACTGAATTTTATTATTTATAATATGTATCTGCACTTTTTTTTTTACATAATTTATTGTTAAATTTTATTTATTTAAGGTTATTGGTAATGTCTGTCCGGTGTAAGGAATAATACTGGACAGTTGTTTACTCTCATGTTCAACTAACATTGTAAGATAACTACGGCTAACAATGTCATTACGTTCTGTGCCCTGGTGGAAGAAATATAATATCATTGCGATCATTGCATGTGAGTAAAAGACGTTTTGCTATTATGTTATTATAAAATTTCTTCCTTCAAAACACTGAAAAAAAGTAAAAATATTGATAAAAAAAAAGGCCTCAAATAAACTTTAAACCGTCAGTAATGTACTAAGTTAACTTTGTAAATTAGCAATTCATATATTTTTTTTCTGCACAAAATTTTATTATTTACTTTGAAAGTTTTCCAATGAAGCAACATTATCTGAGAACCATCCATCGATAGTTTAATGAGTGTTTACAATATTTTAGATATTCTCTCAACATTTTGCAAATTTTGAAAGAAGAATTCGAGTTATGTCTATTCAATTTTTTTAATTTGTTTGGAACGTTCTTAAAATTGAAAATCGAGGGGAAAGACGTGGTAACGTTATGGTCATGCAACGTCTCTCCCCACGCACGTATATTTGTATGTCTCAGCGTTTTGTAGTACGATTTTAAAACTGTTAAGGTGGATTCAGATGGCGACAACGGCGATGCGACGCGATTTTAACGTAAAAGCTGTGAAATCCTATGCGGCGGCGAATTCGCCGGTAATCGCGTTAATTACGATGCTCTTCTTCTTTTAATCGCCAAATATGGCCGCCAAGTGATGTTACAGCAAGTGCGCATTATTCGCGTCGCGTCGCATGGTAAAAATCGCCATGTGAATCCACCTTAAGAAAGATAATTAAAATAAAATTAACTCGAGGTTGTCTATCCAAATACAAAATCCAAAATTTTGAATGCAGGTTGTTCCTTAATGAGGCTATACTTATGAACTTTATTTACAAACTATATATTTAAAATATTTAAGTTACTTGTTAGATCTATTATAGCAAATAGCCAAATACCATGCATGTATAGAGGACATAAAGGACCAATAGATGGCGCTGACGTATGAAAATTTGGCTATTTGCATCGAGGATACGGCAATACCTATAGCATGGGGAGAATCACAAAAATTGTAAAATTTTTAGGAAAGAAATTACTTACGAAGTTGAAATATTTTTTTTATATTTGTCCGAAAGTAGTTGAAATTATGGTGCTGTCATTTCTGTAAAATTATGCTGTGGCTGCTGACAGAGCATTTACATGATTTTACAATGTTAATCATATACAGCAATCCTCACCAGCAGGGCTCGGTTCCGCGAACGTTTTTTGCGGATCCAGACGTACGTAGTTCCAGCAGTTACCACTAGGTTCGCACTAACTCTATGACGCCAATACTTATAATTACAGTGCGTGATATTTTTGGTGAGCTGCAGAGAACAACATTCTGTATTACCCAATTATAATATATGTTCTTCTTTCCTTGTTGACAACAGGTTTGAAGGACCTTGGGCCACAGGTGAAGACGCGGAGATTATTCTTCAAGTCGCTTGTTTTGATTGCCATATCAGCGTTTGTAACAGGTACGTAGTTAACAACATACAAGACAGTGAAAAAAAAAAATCGTAATACAGCTAGATTGAATAAAAACAAGACAGAATGAAAACGTTAATATTTCATCGTTGTGTTTATGTTATGGTAATAAGAAGTCAAGATTTGTGACTTGTTTTTTTTATGTATTCGTGAGGGAAATATAATAAATAAATAAATAAATGAATAAATAAATAAATAAATAAATAAATAAATAAATAAATAAATAAATAAATAAATAAATAAATAAATAAATAAATAAATAAACAAACAAACAAACAAACAAACAAACAAACAAACAAACAAACAAACAAACAAACAAACAAACAAACAAATAAATAAATAAATAAATAAATAAATAATAGTGGTCAATGCACATAAGCTCAACCATTAGCGGAAGCTCTGGAATGGATATTAACATTAAGGCTGAAAAAATATAATTTTTATGTTTATGCTATTATTAATGATACATCTGCAGGCTCGGAGGAGAAAGTAATGTTGTCTGAGGAGAAGAACGGGATGGTGAAGGTGAAAACGCTGATACCTCTCATCTACGACGGAGGAAGCACTTACTACTACCAGTGGCCCTCACATGCTGCGCTGTTTCACGCTACCGAAAAAGGTAGCCTCAAGTACACCTGCGGAGGATCGTTAATCTCTACTACTGCTGTCCTTACAGGTAAGTGCCTAATAGAACGCTTGCACGAGTCGAAGCCTTATAAAGGAATCATATACAAGCAAATTCATTATTAGTATATATCAAGCTATAGGAGACGATAATTATGATGAGCATGTTTTTAGAAAACTAAATCCATATTATATTATTACAATATATTTCATATTAATTTCACTAATTTCAGGCAATATAATACAGAATACAGGGATAATAAAGCTTTGAATAGTTTGAGTTGGCATGATACATTCAAGTCTCCACTCCACTTTGACGTTCCAAACTGATTAAAAATTCATTTTAATATATAATTGTAATATCTAACTAAAAATGAAGATTTGAAAAAATTAATAAAGCAATGAAATATTGTTATATTTTATCATCTGGTAGTTGGTTTTACTAAATATACATATTATATATATATATATATATATATATATATATATATATATATATATATATATATATATATATATATATATATATATATATATATATATATATATATATATATATATATATAAAAATTAGAAACCGTCGGGTCAACTGTATGCGTGACTTTTGTTGTGTACGCAATTTCAAGAGCAAGGATGATAAATTCATATAGTTCATCAACTTCATTCTCTGCTTACCGTTTAACTGGCAAATGTCAGTTCTTTCTCTAGGTAGCATTACAATCCCTAAATTCCCTAATTTTTCAACTGGCCCTCTCGGTTATAGACTGGAAATTAGCTATTAAGGTGATAATCGTTTATCACTTTCACAATTGTTCTTCTCGAAAGAATAATTTTTCCCATTGCCTTACATCCCAATAAAGTATCTCAGCAGGCAAATTAATTAAACAGGTGTCAAGAGACATCGGACCTATAACTGACTCAAAATTAATCAATCAATCAATTAAGTACAACTTTACAGCTTCAAATGTTAATATATCTATTTATTCTCTACAGCGGCTCACTGCATATCAAATGATTTAAAAAATAAAGTTCTCGAAACTAAGCAAGTAGTGGTATACTTGGGAATGTATGAAATCAGCAACTTTTACGAAAAAGACTATAACACCATGGTGCAGATTCCCCAGGTAACAATTAACATAGTTATATGAATTAATAACTACGAACTACTTTGTTTTTTATTCCTCTGAATCAACTGTACACAGATGTATAATTTTATTTAATAATAATTCTATGATATTATAAAAAAAAATTGGATTCAATATTCTTTATATTATACATTAATGTAAAATAATAAATGTACATATAATACCTCGTGTGACTAAATAGAGTCATTTGAGGAGATTCAAAGCAATATTAAATAATTTTATATGTATAATATATATATATATTTTTTTTAATTTTTAATCAAACCCTATTGGGTACTTTTATTTACTAATTACATACTACTTTGAAACCCCGAACCTTCCGAAACCCTAACTTGAGTGTTTCGCGGGCTCTTCTGGAACGGGGGTGGCCACGGCCTTGCATATATATGTATATTTATATATTATATATAATTATCAAGGATTTTGTATTTATAACCTCTGGATAGGATTAGTTATTCCTATACCAATGGCATTAGAGCTACTGAGGCAAATCTCCAACGTAAGATGGCGGCCAAGCGCAACCATCTGCATTGTAAACTGTATGGAAGTTCCCCAACGTAAGATGGCAGACATCCCATTGGTTACTGTTGTAACCGCCACCCACTTCCTCCTCACGACTGTGCCTCACCAACTGCAGCACCATCACCTATCCAGAAATTATATACAAAATCATTAATAATTATTGGTAACTAGATGTATACATGTTAATTTGATGAATAATTCATAATGTTACCAATTTTATTTTTCAGGTAATGAAGCTGCTTCGGCACCCAAGCTACGGAGGGGGACCTAATTATCAAAATGACATAGCCTTGATCATCACCAGTGATGTCAAACGTACCAACCAAATACATCCCATACCTCTGTGGGACATCAACGAAAATATATATGGCAACGTCGGAACGGTGAGAACTCGGTGACAATGAGTTTAAAAAATGTCAAGAATCTAGAAAAAAGTAGGCTGAAAAATTATTATTTAGAAACAAGATTCATATAATTTAACAACGTTTCCAACTACCATTCTTTGCACAAGATACACGTATGTACGGTCGAAGTAATACTATACTCAGCTACTTAAAGTAGATGACAAATCAGCTGTTCGGGTAATTTGTAAAGTAGGCAACCTACATAGCAGACAAATTTTTTAACTTTACCTTTCAAGCATTATAACTTCTTAGAAAAATATTGATTTTTATTTTACAAATAATAAAATTAAATTTAGAAGAGAACTGTCACCTCAGTTTTCTCATTTAATTTTTTTCCATTGCGTATTATTTTTTTTTTAATTTTTGTACATTTTCAATATGGATGCATTGAATTCTAATTTTTTCATGTACTCCTCTCAGATTGACATCTTCAAAGTTGATTAGCAAAAAATAATATTGAGTTGGCCATATAGCGGTAGTTTGCAATACAAAGCTTAGAGTTTTTACTAATACATTCTTATCAATCTCGAACAGGATTTCGAGCTATGAGTACTTTTATGCAAAAATTCCACGAAAAATATCAGTTTTACATGTTAATCAAATGGGGAACAAAAGCTTGATTATCTCGTTACTGCATGAATTTTATTTGATAATTCTAATTGGCCCAAGGGGGATAAGTGGTAAAAATTTCAGGTGTAGTTATCGAAAGAATTTGTAATGTTCCATCTACTTTAAATATTTATAATTTTGTACTATTTATCTTAAACAATTTAATTAAATTATTCCTTATAATGCAGGTAAATTACGGGAAACAATAATCATATAATCAATGATCTATAATTCACTGTATAATATAACGAATTATTTTATGTGATTTTATCTTATTGGACTGTTTGTAAATCTCCTGCCTCTGACTTGTTACTTTTTATTATATTCATGAGAGAAATATAATAATAAAAAAATTCAAAATGTATTGTAGCAGCTGTTCTATATACAGTATATTATTCTAAAATTTTTAGATCCTCTCTTTTTGGAAAAACTAATTAATAATTTTTTTCACATTTCGTCGTAAAAATCCATGTTAGAGCAATATAAAATATAAGTAATATGAGTTTAACGCATTAAAAGCCGAAATATGTAAGCAATCATATGTGTATAATTAATTTATATCAATTCATTCGGTGAGCTTTATTTTTTTTTTTCGAACAAGTGGTTGTATACCCAAGAACATGGATAAAGTAAAAAAAAATTAAAATAAGAATCACACACAAACATATAACATAAACATTCCATCAAAACGATACTGCACTCAAAATTGAACAAATAAACAATGAACTGTCACATAAAAGTTATAGCACTGTATCTTTCTCGCATTTTATTACATTTTTTTTTTTATTATTATTTTAAATAACTTTTATAACAAATTTAATAATTCATCCTTACCTCATGACAAGAAGTTAAATTCTATCATTTTAATTGTCTAGCTCGTTGGATGGGGATTGCAGAGCAATGATGAACCGAGTCAAACGTTGCGTGAAGCACAACTTGTGGTTCGATCTAACGAAGAGTGCAAACAAAGCAACTCAAATTTCAACGATAATCTCATTGTCAATAAATTCTGCGCTGGTCATAGAAACGGTAAGTTATGAGTTATGAGTGTTAGGAGAGAAAAATTATGTAGTAAAAAATTCAAACAATGGAAATATTTGACAATAAATTGTACATATTCATTAAAAAAACATGAACAATAAGTCACAAAAGATTAATGGTTTGCGCAAATTATTGTTATACGTTACAAAAACATGTACTGAGATAGACCTGTATAAAAATATATAAGCCATCTTGTATCTCTGCAAAAATTAATTTTCTTTATTTTAGTATGCACAATATTGTTTTACATTCAACATTGCTGCTTCTGATTTTACAGGTACAACTGCTTGTAAAGGAGACAGTGGAGGAGCCTTGATGTTCAGAGTTGAGAACCGGTGGTGTGTCAAAGGCATTTTGAGTACTGCCTTCTTGAGCGAGAGTACCATTTGCAGCAGAACAGATTATACTCTTTTTACTAACGTGCAATTTTACAAGAGTTGGATAAGACAGAACGTCCCAGACGTTGATATGATTAGAGATCAACCTAAGAACACCACCCCTCGTAGTACACTACGTATTACAGCTAGTACCAAGTCACTACGCACCATCCAAACAACCCGACGGACAACTGTAAGAACAACCCCACGGACAACTGTAAGAACAACTTTGAGGACAACCCCTCGCCCGGCTACATTGAGAACTACTCCTCGAACTGCAACTCGTCCTACGTCACTACGCACCATCCAAACGACCCGACGGACAACTGTAAGAACAACCCCACGGACAACTGTAAAATCAACCCCTCGGACGACTGTAAGAACAACTTTGAGGACAACCCCTCGCCCGGCTGCATTGAGAACTACTCCTCGAACTACAACTCGTCCTACGTCATTACGCACCATCCAAACAACCCGACGGACAACTGTAAAATCAACCCCTCGGACAACTGTAAGAACAACTTTGAGGACAACCCCTCGCCCGGCTACATTGAGAACTACTCCTCGAACTACAACTCGTCCTACGTCATTACGCACCATCCAAACAACCCGACGGACAACTGTAAAATCAACCCCTCGGACAACTGTAAGAACAACTTTGAGGACAACCCCTCGCCCGGCTACATTGAGAACTACTCCTCGAACTACAACTCGTCCTACGTCACTACGCACCATCCAAACAACCCGACGGACAACTGTAAAATCAACCCCTCGGACAACTGTAAGAACAACCCCACGGACAACTGTAAGAACAACTTTGAGGACAACCCCTCGCCCGGCTACATTGAGAACTACTCCTCGAACTACAACTCGTCCTACGTCATTACGCACCATCCAAACGACCCGACGGACAACTGTAAAATCAACCCCTCGGACGACTGTAAGAACAACTTTGAGGACAACCCCTCGCCCGGCTACATTGAGAACTACTCCTCGAACTACAGCTCGTCCTATGTCATTACGCACCATCCAAACGACCCGACGGACAACTGTAAGAACAACTCCACGGACAACTGTGAGAACAACCTCTCGTCCGACTACACGCACACGCATTACACAGCGAACCACTCCTCGGACTACAGCTACGTGGCGAAATAATCCAACAACCCTACGTAAAACTGTACCAACAGATCCGATAACGTGGAGAACCACCCCACGTCCCGCAACAATAAAACCTAAAACTACAAGTAACTGGCATACTACAAGATCTACTCGCTGGACCACCTCTCGATCCATTGCTAACACTACACCCAGTTGGCGAACAACCCCTAGACCAACATTTCCAACAACAAAGACTACCCATATCCATTGCAAGCCTGAAAATGTTAATGAAGCAGTAAACCTGATCAATGAAGATATTGAGGCATTAGTTAATTGGTCAAAAATCCATGGATTGGAAATTAATGAAGGTAAGACGCAATGTATTATAGTTGGAGATAGTCACTTGCTTAGTGCAGTTGGTAATGATGTTAATAGGATCAGAGTTAAAGGAAAAACAATTGAATATGTGGATAAAGTTAAAAATTTGGGTATTATTATGGATAATAAAATGGCGTGGTCTTCTCAAGTTAGCGTAATTTGTAAAAGGGTTTATGGTGTTCTTCATCACCTCTACAAATTTAGGGCTGGCACGCCAGAAAAGGTTCGAATTTTGTTAGTTAATACTCTTGTGATGCCTGTTTTTGACTATTGTGATACTATTCTCTGTGATATGCATGTTGAAGATGTTAAAAGATTACAAGTTATGCAAAATAATGTTATGAGATACATTTTTAATATTAAGGCTCGTGAGAGTGTTACCCCATATTATAAAAAATTATTATGGCTGAAAATTGAAGAAAGGCATAATTTGCATATGCTTATATTAATTTATAAAATTATTAATAATATATTGCCTTCTTATTTGAGTAATATACTTATGAAATACAGTAGAGTTTGTCAAAGAGTTACTCGCACCCACGCTCTTTTTTTGCAGATGCCAATCTCTAATTGTTATAATTTCAAAAATTCTATGGCTGTTAAAGGTGTAAAATTGTGGAACGAATTGCCTTTTGCTATCTGCTCGAGTAAATCTTTGGCTATTTTTAAAAAGAAAGTTAACAATTATTTGCTGGTAAAGTGTAATTTGAAAGCTAAAATTTAAGTATGTATATTGTTTGTTTTGTATATAAGTATATTGTTTGTATGTATTTTACTTTTAGTGTTATAATTTAATCACCGCTTATTATATGGTAATGAATATTTTATAAATTAAATTAAGTGTGTTTTATAACTATTTATAGTCTATATTATTATCTAAAATTTTCTAGTATATATAATAATGTATTAATATTTTAATATTCATATAGTTCCTGCAGTGTTAATATTTTTGTTTAGAAAGTGTTAATTTATTTAAATAGTGAGTGTATATAGTGAATGAGTGAAAAGTGATAAAGGTGATTAATATTTGTGATATTTACATGAAAAAGATTTTGAAGAAAATATTGCTGTGTTGTACAATGATATATATACTTTTACACAAGTTTAAATTGTTTATTGTGATTATTTAATTATCTATGTTTTTCTTTCCAGCAAAATCCCATACTGTATTTTATTGGCGGTTAGGTGTAAGAGTGGGCTTGCCTAAACCTCGCCGCAATAAAGCAATTTTCTATTCTATTCTATTCTACCTTACGTTCAACTTATCGCACAACAGCGAGAACTACTTCTAAACCCACAAAGACGACTTCTAAATATAATTGGAAATCCACAACAAAATATCCACCAGCTAAAAATAATTGGCAAACTACAAAATCGGCTCTTCGCACAACATCTCGCCCAACTGTTAGATCCACACAAGCCAATGTCTGGACAACTCCAAGAACAGCAAAAATTACCCAACGTACTACTCCCAAACCTGCTGTGAAAACTACCCTTCGAACTACAACTTGGCTCTCTTGGAAAACCACAAAGGCGACTCCCAAACCTCCCACATGGCGAACCACACCGTCAACGCGGCGAACTAATACTCCCCAAATGACAAAGTACAATTGGGCTACTTCAAGTACTACAAAGCGATATTATTGAACCATTAAATATAATATTAAATACTCACATGAAATTTTATATGTAATGTTCATTTAGCAATAAAATTTCAATAAAAAGGCATTTTTTTTACTAAATAAATTAAAATATTTTTATATTAAGTATCTCGAAATCAGGCGATCTAAAAATTGCAGAAACATCTTATAGTAAATCCGAATTTTATCTATTAGTAAAAATTCTCACTGCTACGCATGCAGGGAGTATTAGTGAATAGTAAATTAAAGCTTACTAAACTTATTAGCAGTAAATGCAAACAATATCAAGGTATATTGAACATACTATTTTTTCTGGAATCGAACCTAATGTCAGTAAAAAGTACATTAAATACTCTCATACATTGATGGATTTGCGAACATGATGATGTAAAATATTTCTCACATAAACATCATCAATTTAAGTAAGCAGCCCACACATGCAATATTTTTTATGTACATCAATCAATCATTCAGTGGCGTACGTCGTTATTCACTATGCATGACAATGACGGTTTGATGACACGTTCAGATCACCTCGTCCCTCTCACTTCCTTTTTGTCACTCGATGTTCACAAAATGTGAGCATTTTGGCTGTGAGTTCATTCTTTGGTAAGTTTAGCGAGTTTAAAAATGCAAACATCGTATATATTTAAAACAATGTTTGAGTACAAAATGTGTTCCAATTTTTATTTTATATATTAGATCAACTGGTTGTAAAGACAATTCTATATTAAAAGTTTTTTAGATTAATGTTTAATAAATTTCCACATTAAGTTCTACTATTTTTTTCTTGAGTTGATATTTACATAGTATAATATAGAAATTCTATAAAAAGAAAATTAGATTAACATTATTTAAGATGCTGATGATTATAAAAATTGCTAATGCAATGTATAAATAAAATTTAGAAACACTAAACAAAGTTAGAGTAGAATTAATTTTATGTTTATACTGAAAATAGTCAGAACAAGACGGTTGTATTAATCTTGTCACTTTTTCAATTCACATTTTAAATATCTTGTGCTAATCACAAATTTACCTTTTGACATTTTTCTATTTAAATACAAAACGTCGGGGGAAAAACTTATGCAATTTCTTCTGCAAATTTCATTTCATTTTTAAGATTATGCAGTGCTTAGTTATAATACAGCAAGTTGCACGAGCATGCGTAACAAGTTGTCTAAAACAAAATCTGCAGGCGTTGCAGAAGATCTGGCTGATCTGGTTAAAAAGTCTTGTACTTAAACCCAAACTTGTATTGTAATGTGTGTTTTCTGAATAAAAGCCTTTTGAATCTGAATCTGAATCTGAAACGTAACAGAGAAGAAAATGTATTATAACCCACGCGTTTAATTTTTATGTAAATTTTGCTCTTGGTAATTTTAATAATAAATTAATTTATTTTTTCTCGATCTTTACAAAATATTTGGCAAGAATCTTGTGCACTCAACATTATATTGGGTGAGATTATATATAATGAAAGAGATAATCAGCTGTCTTGCTAAGAAGGTAATGATTGGACAGTTATGGAATTATTGTTACAAGTAATTAGATGGTCCCCTTATCTTTGTTCAGGATTGTCTGTACACATAAATCGTACTGTTTGATGTCTCATCTGGGAGATAAAATAAGGTATTTGTTATCGACGGCTTATTGAACTGTCATCTACGTCTAGTCTCTTGTGACGTCACAACCGTGCTGACATGCATCTTACTTTTCCATACAACGAAACCTCATCCATAAAGTTACCATCTTCAAATGCTTTGGTGTTTGAAAATGGACCTTATGTACCTGCGATAGTCCATTGTGTCATTTAGTTGAAGTATTGAGTGATGGCCGTGTAAAAGTGCGACAGTGACGGATGATGGGATGACGTGAGGATATAATGAGGAGAGAACGTCACGTCAGGCCTCGTGCCTCCACCACTGACGTGGCCAACAGATGAAAGCTCGTGATAAATGACTTGTAAGCATCATCCATCGTAACTGCCGCCGTTAACCTTCCTCGCGTACGTTTCTAATAGAAGCAAACCACCATCTAATGGTGCGGATAGTTATCTATTCAGTATGGCTTCTTGATTCTAGCAAAGATTTCTATCTTTGTATGTGTACTCAACTGTGGGTCTAGCTTTTGTACACAGAGAAAAGATGGGCGCCAACAAGTAGTTTTTTAAATAATGATATATTTGGGTGGTAATGCACGTCAATTATTTATTAAATATTTGAGCAATATTTGGTTTAATGACACTTTTATTTTTTATGGATCGCTTGCAGCAATAAAAAATAAAATTTTAGTAATTTACAATACTCCACAGATACTAAGAAACAATAGTTTTAAGTTAACTCTTTTTACCACATTAGCTCTGTTAGGCTTTGTTTTTTATGTACGGGACCCTAGAAGAAAGAGAGTCTGGAAATAATAAATATAAAACTGTATTACTTGTATAGTATGCATTTAAAATTTAAAAGCTATAATGTTCATTATATTTTTAATTTTATTAGTTTATTACTTATATATAATATTGCATTATCAGAGTAATATCTATAAAATATTATATTATTGCAGCTAAATACAAAATTAAATCGATATTTTCCAGAAGAAGTTATATGTTTCTAATCAGTACAAAAAATTCTAAAAATTAACTATGAATAATAATAACATTATTATAATATTTAACAACATATTTAATAACAGTATGATTTATAAATTATAAGCCAATGCTCCAATTATCAGCAATACTAAATTATAAAATTAAATTAAATATATATATATATATATATATATATATATATATATATATATATATATATATATATATATTCAACGTTTCACTCTCAGTTGCATTAATTGATGACATCAAACTAATTAGTCTAATTACTAATAGAATCTGTATTGTGGACAATTAAAACAAAACAAGTACTTTTAAGCGTCCAGAAAAATATTGATTAATTACAAACTTGCAAACTAGATGTCTCTACTGTACACAATATAAATTATTATTATTGTTGACGCGTTTTCCGAATACCGTCATATAATATAAATTACATTCGAGATAATTCCCACCTCGCAGCACTGTGTTGAAACATGGAGACTAATATCCTGTCAGAATAATGTCTGCCTGATTAAACATAAAATAATACTGTAATACATGTAGTGCAAATTGTACCTACACAATGTTCATTACATTTTCTGTACGTGTTATATCAATTGTTGATCATGATCGTTTTTTGAACTGTAAATAACAATTTACGTAATCTTAATCCCAAAATTTGCAAATTCATTACACTGACATTGTATTATGTGATTTTGTTATATTATTGTTTGCTAAATATTATGATTACATGGTAACTTCAATGATGAATTAATTTATATTACAAAATTAAATATATTATGCTAATATTTTTTTATGTTAAATTTTCAATACAGAACATTTTATTAGGGACTACTGTTGTTTCCGTTATTTTTGTATAAAAGGTTAACATCATTTGATTTAATGAATCTTTTTGGAATTAAAAATGGTAAATTCTAAATTTTAGTCTACCAAAATAATTATCATAACCTCTCGTATAATATATAAAAAATAATTGCTTAATAATCAACATTAATTAAAATTTACCATAGTCAGTTACTGACAGTGAGACGTAATTTTAACCCAACAGTAATACATCATAAACAAATCCTCTATAAGACGAGTATTGTTGTAATTTACTGATTATTACGAAAAACAATATTTTCATTTCTTATTATTTTTTTTGAAGACTTTTACACGTCACTTTAAATTTAAAATAACGTCTTATAAAAAAACCATAAGGGAATGCCAGCAGCCAAGTTATTCAAGCAACATAGATGTTAGAACCACCAGAGAAGAGTAATAGCTTGAAAATATAAAGTGACAATCTTAATACCACTTCGATGTAATACTCTTTTTGTTACATGCCGTCATGTTTCCACAAAAATTTTATTCTCTCACTTTCCTTACAGTCTCAAGTTTCGCTTCTTTCTTTGGGATGACAAGGAAAATTGACTTGCTGTAGAATTAAGTTACATTTATTGAATGATGGCAAAAATATATATATATATATATATATATATATATATATATATATATAACAAAGAATTCTTTTATTTTTTTTCGAAACAGAAGAAAAACATGAAAAGTCATGACATTTTTCACATCACTTTTATTAAAATAGTTCATAAAAAAACTTAAAACTTTTTTTAACCAATCTTTTTATTACGTATGTCAGGTTGAATTTATATATCATTCTATATGAACAAAAGATTATTTAATATGATAATTTAAAGAAATGAATTTTTAATTTGATATTTCAATAAGTTATCCTTAGAGAGTTTTTAAAGAATATTTTCTCTAAAAATATAATTGACAAGGAAATAATTTGGCATTAAAAAGAAAGATGAATAAAAAAAATGGAATATTTTTAAGAGTTATCAAGTAACTTTTCCGTGGTATTTTTATAGCAGGGGAGACAAATCCCAGGAAATCTCCTCCGATTATTGGGTCTTCAGCTCTCTTTTATCCTTTAAGTCTTTCACAATAGAAGAGAGAGGAAAATGTCTCAAAAGAAAGAATTTTTTTTATATATCATAATAGATTTTGCATAAATTGATGATAAAAAAAAAGGGATGTGACAACATTATTTATATTATAAGGTTTTGCAAATAAAAGTACGTTATTTTTTTTTTTTTTTCAATTTTTATAAGCTCAGATTAAGTGGGTTAATCTTAATGGAATTATAAGGTATACGGACCAACGTAATATGTGACTTGTATGCCTTCATTATTCAAAGCTGCTTTATAACTTACGGTAAGCCCCTGTTTATTATGCAACCAGTAATACTTTAACGTCAAAACAGTTGCATATTATCAGGCACACGTATGCAGCAGCGTATTGGATTAAAACTTTAAGCACTCGGCAATGTTGTGAAATTAGTAGCACATCTTGTGAGTTAATACAGTGAAGCGTTTTTTCATATTATGTTTTTGTAAGAAAATTAGGAGGGATACTTTAGACATAAATAATTGAAATAAGTTAATTAATTATACAAAGTAATTTAAATCCAGGATGGAGTTAATTGAAGTAAATACAATGAATTGAATTCTATTTTATATCTGTTATAGTTTGATTATTCTGGTCATTAAATTAAATAGTTATTGCAAAATATTCGGTTAAAAAAAATAAATAAAAAACAATTTCTTGGAATAGTTTTTGAAAAACGATATTGACTGTATTTTCACACCAAAATTCTTTTAAAATAAGCTTGATAAATTGTTAATGAAACACGTTTTTGGCTCTTGGGAGATAATAAAAACATTCTAAATTAATTGCAATGATATGTGAATAGCCAAAATTAAGCAAATAATTAATCATTGACATTGTTCTTTACGTATAACTATGTAATATTTTATTCGTAAAATTGGGCAGTTGTCATAAGTCTAAAATAACACACATTTTTATGTTTACTTGTACAGTACCTTGGATATAATTTATTTCACAGTTCGAATTTGATTTTGTATTTATGTATCAATAAATTTAACTTTCAGTACATAGTAAATTATCATTTAAAATAGCAAATAAATTGATAAAAAAATAACATAAAGAAACAAATAGAAAATATGTGACGTAGTTGACAAGATATATTAAAATTTAAGATTATATTGTAAGTTGTTCTCGTACTAAACTGAGGTGTTTATTTAAGAAGGGAGATGAAAGTTTTCCTTAATAAAGTTATCACATACCATTATTTGTTGTTATTTTTTATGTATAAGGGAAGAAGAAATGGTGTGCTATTATTTCTGATCAGGGCGTTGAATGGAACCAGCGGCTAACATAGGAAGCTCAAGGCGGGGTGGTTAAAGTGTACCGGGGGGGATCATCACGTGATTTTCTTACAATCTGACTACCGTACATGGTCAGCACAAAACTGAAGTAACATAAACCAACAGTGCTGATTATTTATAGGCGACTAGAGTAAACAATTGAATGGTGCTCATTGAAATATGAAACGTCGTTATTTTTTTATAGCAGATTAAAATTTAATCTAAAATTAATTAAGTTTTAATATTTTGAGATGAAATAATTTAGCATTAAAAATCAGAAAAATCTATACGGCAATTTTTGTTTACAGTTTTTTTTTGTATTTTTTGATATTCAAAAACAAAATTGTACTATATTGTATACTATATAGTATTTCTCTCAGTGGCTTACTTCCTATTATTTGCATATGTCAGCATATTATGGTAATAATAATCAAAATTACACTAAAAAAGTAGTAATAGAATTGTGTTTTCTTATCATGAGAAAAAATTTAATTTCAACGGACTGTACAACACTTTATTAAAACTAATAAGCTATATATGATACTTAATATATTGACTCTTAAAGAATGATTGATTTCTGCTAAAGAAGTATTGATGATAATTCCCCCCCCCCCTTCGTAATTTACTCACTCTCATTCTGATATGAACTTATCTGTAACCTCTCACCTTTTCTTCTTTTCCTTTGCTCCCTTTTTTTTTTTTCCCTAAAGCTCAAATGGGTAGTAGCTCACAATTACAGCTGACCAACGAGAAAATAAGATTACGAAAAAAGTCGTTGTTGGGATAGTATAGTGATCTGTCCATAGGGACTACTATGCGTTTCTTCCGATTACTAAAAACTTCTTTTTTTTTCTCCCTTCCTTCTCGTTCTTATATATCTAACCTATAGTTCCTTTATTATACTATGTCACCTTACTATATAATATAAGCTAGCTTTTTACTGTGTATACGTGAATACATAGAAGGAAAGGCTTTCAAAAGCTGTATGCTAGTGATATGCCACGAGGGAGCCTTACTTTCTATTTTTTCTTCTACTCACATATATATACCATATACAGTAGACATACATAAAGGAGAAAAGGAGAACTTTATACTTACGATCGTTGGTGACAAGCAAGGCTTGCTCGTTAAACTCTAGTACACTTTTGAAACTTTTTGATAGGAATCTATTATCAGTATTAAAATACAAAATGCATATTATTAGTGCTTTTAACGTAAATATAATATGTTATAGGTTTAGAAAAAATTGTTAAAAAGTAGTATTTTTATACGTTATAATTATGCATACAGTATTCTTAATTCTATAATTAAATATTCAGTATTAATTTTATAAGATATTATTATTCTAATTATAACTCATAATTTATAATGGTCATGCTAGCTGTTTACAACTACATACAAATACATCAATATTCTATTCTATATTAATACTTAGCCAAATTAGCCAATAATTTTAAGTAGATTTTTTAATATTTTTATTATTTATTTTATTTTTTTTTGTTTTTCCGTGGCCCGTCAGCCTTAATTAGCCAAGTATAGACATAGATATGTACTGTACAGTTTGCTTATTAAAATTTTAACTGTTAGTCAAAAGTTCAGAGGTCAAAGCAGGTATTAGGTCACCGCGAGTTAGTGGGTACATCAGAAGTCAGTAAAGTGACCATTGCAATAACCGTGATCATGAAAAGAGGAAAGAAATACTGATATTTGAACTGTTTACCATTGACGCAAAAATTACAAAAATTACAAAAAAATAAAAAGTAAAAATAGCAAGCTGTTGAGTTTGTGGGTTCTTTAAAATTTACGGGAAGAACTTGAGTCAAGATGGTCGCAGTAGTTTAAATTTTCAGTTGAAGCGTCAACTGAACATTTAAGGGTATGCAACTATGCAAATTTTCCTAGATTTATAATTTACTATACAACACATTGTGCAATTATGCCGATTGCATTGCCAAAATTAGTTGAGATTTTTAATGGTATTCTAGCTCAGATGGAACATACATGTAATTATAATAATTCCTTTCATTGTATCAGCTAGGTTACAGAAAAAAGGTTCTCGGAGTGGGGACAACTCAGAGCCGGACATGATACATTGAACAATTCAAAAACTTAGAACTGACGAATCTTACATTTGTTAGTCTTGTTTAAAATTCGAAATGGTCGGTGAGGTATCCTTTTTAATACATAAAATCATTCCTTAGGAAACCGTAGTTACTAAATAGAAGTTTTTGAGAACAACATGTCTGCTTCTTTTTCAAGCAAAATACGATTTTGTGAAAAATGGTCTGATTTTGTACTTTTTTAACATGCATCAGATGGAATTTTAAATTTGAATTATCTCAAAAGTCATACCGGTGAAGTGGTAAAAAAAATTGTATGGTGTAGAGGGAGGTCTCAAAAAACGTTTTTCATTGTAAAAAGTTCAACATTTCTGCACACTCTACTTTAATACACATGGTACTGCTTGAAACAATTTTTACTTTCCAAACCTCGTTTTTGCAGACTATTTTAATAATAAATATTTGGAATTTGATAACTTACCACGTCTCGACGTGTTCTCTCCTTTACATATGTAAAGTTATTGATGACGGCTTGTTGCCCTCTCTGGCCTTGAACGAAATTCACTTTCTGCATTTTATAATTAATACAATATAATTATATAAAAACTCTAAAAACTGCGACGCTACTGCACTGCTGCCGCTCCTATACCTGAAGACAGACAGCAACTGCTTTTCTCTCACGTGTTCTACGTTGACAAGAGAGCAAAAGTCAAAAGTGTGGTAGCAAATTCGTGGAAAAGGTCGGGCAGGTTCAGGTCGAGCACGGCTGCCTCTCGTTGTTATGAATCACGACACGTTGGCCGGCCGATAAACAGACGATGCCTATCTGATCAAAAATTTTATCATACTGCATAAGCATAAGGTAAACTTTACTTCCATTACATTATAGAACGTAATTTGTTTATTATATGATGTATAAAAGCATAATGGTATACATGCCATATTATATGCCAAAATTTTAGATATTATTTAAAAATTGAGAAGAACATGATATTGAATTTAAGGTAGAGATAACGCCGAACAGCTGATCGACGTAATCCCCTTTGATTAACATGTAAACCTTAGCAAATTGACAAATATTCTGAAATTTTTTTGAGAGGCAGATATTAGTGCCTAAAAGCCATAGAAAAAATTTCAAAACGATTTAACGAGCCGATTTTTTTTAATTAATTTTTTTAATTTTCAGCATATGGCTTTCCCATGGAGAGCCAAACTAAAAAATTAATTTAAAAAAATCGGCTCGTTAAATGTTTTTGAAATTTTTTCTATGGCTTTTAGGCACTAATATCTGCCTCTCAAAAAATTTTCAGAATTTTTGTCAATTTGCTAAGGTTTACATGTTAATCAAAGGGGATTACGTCGATCAGCTGTTCGGCGTTATCTCTACCTTAATGTATCAAAAATTGGAGTTAAAAGTTCTACACTTGAGATGAGGCTTTTGATAATTTTCTGGATACTTTTATTCCTGTTAGAGACATATATGTAAATTTTTATAACTTTTTGAGCGAAATATTTAAAAATTACAAAAAAATCATACACAAAAATCAAAATGATTTATATTATATATTACTTCAAAATACATTGTTTTAAGCTGTACTTTATCGTGTGATTTCTATAAATTGAAACAACGAGTAGAATATTTTTCCTACCATAGTAGCAACACATAATACATAACGAGAAATAGTATGACGATAATACGTAAAGAGTAAATAATATATTAGTACATGGAGAATTGAAATATTCAATTGAACTATAATTTATTAGCAGTGAAGTATATATAAAATTTAAAACATGAAATATTTTAATTAAATATTCGTAGAATTTAATGAATAATCAATATTGAATAATTAGTAAGTTATACCACATTCATGATTATTACAGTGATGAAAACACTCTCATGAAAGTTTACAGAAAATTTAATGGACAAAATCTAAATCCTCCGAGGTACAATTTTGTAACCCTTCAGCCTACTTGTAGAAAGACTGTGTAAGTTGTGCACGTATCATACCAGTAGTGGCTTCTTCCCATGGGCATTGCTTCTATGAATCTGGCAACGTCTTAAAAGGATTAACACTAAACTGTTATCAATGTTCTCTCTCATGAGAGAAGGGAGAGAGAAGAAAGCTCGACTGCTTAATGCGCAATTTAAATGAAACTTTATGGTTATTGCTTTCAGTAATTTATTCCACTTAATTGATATATTCACACATTTCTATACCACCATAGTCATTATTACAAACCCACATTTATTATAATATACTTTGATATATCCTAATGTTTATGCAATGATAGTAATAATTTTTGGCAAAGAGCTTTCATAACCATAAATTATATAAAAAAAATACAATATAATGATATATACTTTTTCATTGTGATATATAGTTTATGTAGAGTCATTAAAATAAATCTTTTTTTCTGGGAGGCATAGAAATTTTATGTTGAATATTTTAATGTCCTCTAACAAAAGATTTATTCTGTTAAAGTGCTAAATATTGGCTTTTCTACTGAATTTAAATGAACTGTAGCTGCTATATTTTCAGTCGTTTTAATTTAGAAAGAATGCTTTCACAGTTAGTAATAAAAAAATGTTATAGAGGCTCTAAATCAAGCTTGGAGATTTTTAATTTATGGTAAGACCTCACAACGATACACATGGTATATATATATTTTTTAATAAACAGTGCGAAAACTACTTTTTACAGTACAATATACACCTAAAATTTAGTAGTAATAGAAAGTATATAATTACTATGGATTTTTATTTCAATATATTATACTATTTTGGCGATCCAAGTTTTTATCCGCGTTTAGCTGAACCACGTTTTAACTATACCTGTTTTACGTGTTAAATCACCTGGATAAATGTGGTTAAGCTAAACGCGGATAAAACCCTGGATAACTCTTTTGTGAATCGCCACCAATAAGTATAAATACTGCAGAAATACTTTATATCAAAAGTATAAAATTACTACTGCACAGAAAATAAATTATTGGTAAAATTATAAATTTGTTGCTACTTCTTCAAGATTTTGCAAAGCATTTATTACAAGTTAAATTAAGAGGATGTGAAAAGTCAGATCATAAGTGATGGATGTTTTAACAAAAGTTATTCACTGTAGGAAAATGTAACAAATATATTATAACATATAACGGGGAAAAAGAATTAAATATGGCTTAAATATCTCAAAACAGGTAGAAAAAGTTCAAAATATGTGCGCTAATATCCTTTGTTTAACAATTATCTTTGTTATTCTGTATGTGTGATTGACATTGTTCCTAAAAATCACATAAATATGCATTCCTAATAATTGTGTACAGTACAATTTTAAAATTACATGCATTGTTTTTTTAAAAAAGAAAACATCAAAGTATCTAAGAAAAAAAAATCAATTACATTTAAAAATCTTCTATTTTTATTTGGCTATTTATTGATTTTTATAACTTAAAAATGCAGTATAATTAAATGTATTTATTTTAATTAAAATTATTTACTGATCTATTTATACAGATAATGATAGTACATAAATTAGGTTAAATAAAAAATCAAACTATAGTGAAGATGTATTCACATATTTTTATATTTTTTGCTCTTTTCATATTTTGGTCACTGTTAGTAAAAATTATTTACAAGTAATGGGCACAATTTACGAAGCAGTTAGCCAGGTTTCTAACCACGTTTAGCTTAACCACGTTTAACTAGGGTGATTTAACACGTAAAACAGGTATAGTTAAACGTGGTTAAGCTAAACGTGGTTAGAAATGTCTGGTTAACTGCTTCGTGAATCTCGCCCAATGCTTTTATTTTTATTTATTTTTATAGAAAATGTATAGTTAATATTGTCGTATCTTTTTTAATAATAAAATTACTATCAATATAGTAAAATAATCAATTAGCTTCTTCTTCTTGATCTGTTTTTGAGAATAGTCCGAATTCAGCCATACACCCAGCTACTAATAACCAATTAACGTGCGTATTTGTACAAAGAAGATCAAATACGTTTTATATGAGCCTGAGATGAAATTATCATTTCAAACGAATCACCTGCCCGAAATGACCTGCAAATATACATAATATATCTTTCTGATATATAAACTGTCAGTTCAATTCAATAAGCAAGCAAATATTAAACATAATTGCCTCCCATATATCATTTTATACACAGAATTATCCCATGATGTTCATTTTAATATCGTAGTTTCATGACAACAGTAAAGTTCTAAAACTACTGCTAGTAAAAAGTATAGTGCGAGAGAGGTGATGAAATAGGAGTTATTATAGCATCGTAATAATGTCTGCTGGAGGTACGGGTTATAAATCTTTTTCAGGTGCAGATTAAAACGGCCTTTTATGCCATACCGACCAAGTTATTATCGCTAGGGCAGATTCATGAGCTTGCAATGTTTATTTGCCCAACCCCATCCCGTCTCAAATCGTAAAACCCCCTCCACCCTTTTTCCTACTTCCATGTCTTTATAGTAGGTCGTTATGAGTCCAAACGACTTTCACAAGCCTATAGCTCCCTGTACAGTCACAAGCAAAAATACATAACGATACCCTAGGTAATACATATTATTATTACTATATTTTGTATGATAAAAATGAAAAGTCTTTTTCTAAAGTACTTGAAGTTGGCTTTACTAATCAAATAGTATGACTGTATGAAACGGTAGCTTATTATTCCCAAGGTACTGTAATATAAAACTATTAAATTTTTTTTCTTAAATATTTTATCTTCTTTTTCTTTTATAAAGCATCATCACAATTTAATTATTATTAAATTAGAGTTAGTTGTTCTCCAGTGTTTCATAAGTAGTAATTGTTGTTTACGTTCTTCTTTAGATGATGTTTACTTCACGTTAAGAAATAAGGGGTAGTTAATAAAATTAATAAAAATAAAATATTAATCACAGTACCATAAAGTAAGAATTTCCAATAAAGTATTTGGAACATTTAAAAGATTTCTTGACCAAAAAAATGTTCCCTTTTTTATTTATGAAGTATAACAATATAATTATTATATTAATTAAAGCTGCAAAATTTCGTTTGAGCAATGCCCTTTCCTGCAACCTTTTGGGTATGCTTGATTTTTTTTTTTAAAATACTGTGTGAATTTATATCTTGTGTGTTCTGCTAAATGAAATCTATGTATTAATTATTATTATAGTAAGTCAAATTCGAGGAAAAAAATTAGGATATATAATATGTATTTTTTTTTTCGTGAGATGAAAACAGAACAGTAAATATTACTAAATATATAGGTCAATACATAAAGATATTAATTTAATTATTAAAGTGAAGTATTAAAAGTTATTAGCTGTAAAGTCAGTGGATTGTTGCAGAGTTTTGTCACGAGTATATTAATCCTGGTTGTGAGTGATGCCTGATGTGTTGAGCCACAAATTTATGTAACGTTTGCGGAAGGTTAACCAACCACCGACCATGCGCACTGACCGCCCTCAGTCTCGTCTGATTGCACGCAATTTTTCTACACCTATGGCCCAATACTCTGTCTGCAATGTCTCTCACATAATCAATGTAATCACTCACAGGATATCCCCACAACATTATACTATCAAATAATGATCCCCCATGCTGCACCTAAATTCACCTCATAACTGTCATAACTGATCTCGATTAATCATGGATTAATTTATGGAGATAATACATTCAAATTTAATGTTCGATGGCTACATAGCGTTTAATTGCTTTAAATTTCATTATATAATAATAACTTACAACTTATATATTATATAGGCAGACAGTATTTTCAATGCTTAATTTTTACACAAATTGTAAATGAAGTTTTTCTTTAATATCTATTATATTTCATTATATTTTAAATTTTTTCAACGGCCAACATGCATATTAAGCTTAAGTTTCTCATATCAAAAGGAGGAAGCTCAAGCTTCACATTATATTATGTTGCCATATTCTTAATATATTGTGAGGCATATCCTTAAAGGGACACAGGACAATAACGCTCTACGTTCGCCACAAGTTCCTCTAAGATATGGTAATGCTAAAATTGACCAAATTTTAGCTTTTGGTCCACTCCCCAAATTTAAATTAATTAAATAAAAGAGAGAGCCGCAGGGCAAAAAAAATTGCAACATCGCACCGAGTCAGGCTGGGAGGAGCGAGGAGAGAAGGGCTGGTGGAGAGAGAGGAGAGGGGGCAAGCGGTATGTGGCGGGAAGAAACGATGATGACCGATCGATGTCGAAGCACGTAAGCTTCAATAATATGGAAGATTTATATTTTATTAAATAAATATAATATAAAATCTTTAATATATATTTTGGTTCACTATTTTTTTGCCTAACTGAAATCATTAAATCGTCACATAAATATACTATATATGTATATAATCATATGTTATTATATATTATATGCATATCTATCAGGTGTAAAATATATTTCATATAAATTAATAAATTATTAATATATAATGTTGTATTATAAAATTACATAACACTATGTTATCTATAATGTATCATGGCATTAAATATAAAATAAACATAATAAAATACACCTATAGCGGAGCCTAAGAAAAAAAATCAGTTTGTTCTTCTTGCAAACGTCCTAAATATGTTATTATTTTTTAATTATCATCCAATAAAATATGCTAATACACGAAATCAATTAAGTAAGATAATATATCTTATATTTATATCTTATATCTTATATAAATATAAATTTATATATGTGGGTGTTGAATACCGATTTCTTGCGAATGATGCGTTATGATAAAGTTCGTAAGGGGAAGAACAAGTACGGGGCTGAAAAAAACAATATGTGGCGTTACATGGCATATAAATATTTCATAAAGTGGATCGGATCCAAATCGCACATGGACTTGGATAAAGAAATCAAGGGATATCGGTTTGTTATCCCGTCATGTGCAGTGAACCGTATACGACATACGTTTCCAAGTGAGGATGGTATCTACGTCGGATTCAAACCTCGGTTTGGACAACTTGCACGATATCCAGCGTAAATTTTAGGTGAGTAGCTCATTACTCATTATATTATAGTGTTTAAACAAAAAAAAGGGCACACTATTTCCAAATACCACCATTACTTTAAAATAAAGTTCTTTCCATTAAATAATATTTATACGTTTACCATTAAAATGGTGTTTGTAAATATTTCTAACCATTTAATATTTTTAATTTATAAAAATTAATTTTGCTTTTAAATATTACAACACAAAGTACTACTACACTCTCTCAACATTTAATAAGAATAAATATAAATACACCCCATAAATACTATGGACTTTATTTACAAAACTTTAAACAAAACTTAAAATTAGTTAAATAAATAACAATTCGATTTATTTCTTTTTTTATACTGGTGTACAGTACGTACTTCATTAAAAATTTTCCGTTTAGTATAAATAAATAACATTGTTATATTATCACTTTTCAAGGCCTCTCTTTTTCTGCTTTCTTATTTCCCCTATTTCCCCGCCGTCCTCTCTTCCTCTCTTGAGCGCGTGAGGGGAGGGGGGAGAGGCAGTGAGGAAGCTGCTGCATGTTGCCAGCGGAGGGAATTGACGTCATCTTCCTCGGCTGGCGCTGCCCCTGGCGCGCTTACCCTGGGGCACTCGCCCCTTAGCAGCACGCATTCTTACTCAGTTAGTAGGTAACGTTTGAATAAAAAATACTTATTTTTAAGGTCCTGTGTCCCTTTAACTTGTTACAAACTATTCATTTTTTGCCATGTGTTTGTAAAAAATCTAAATATATAAAAAAAATGGAAACATAATGATTGATGATTTTAAAATTTGTCACAAACAATACGGAGTGTTTGCATGTTATGAGGTGCTAGCTCGCACCTAGGCAGGGAAATGCTTGTGTGTTGATTGCTATCGGATGTGTGCACGTCATATGTTGTGACGTCATTGCTAATAACCGTCATTCTGTATATCTATCAAACTTGTCAGAACCTGCGTGACATTAGCATGCAAAATTAGGAGTGGGGGAGAGAGAAAATAAACTCGCTACATTTAAAAATATTAACTGAAAAGTAAATTAAATACAAAAAATAAAACTGAAATTGTGAGAAAAAATGCCTATTAAGTACCAAGGGCGAAGAAAATGAGAGAGAGATTGGGAGAATGAGTGGTGTGATGTGGTTTTGTGGGATGGCAGGTTAATTTATGTTCGCTCCCCACAGCAACGTTGAATGCAACCACGTGGTGGTATTCTAGTGGTGATGTGAGAGAGCGGCGTTATGGCGAGAGAGTAAAAAAAAATAGGTGTAATACGGGTTTGCGTGTAGTGATTAGACAGGGGCAGCGCGATCCATCACGTAATACCGACATCGCTTGCTTCCCCTCTCCTCACGGGAATTAATGGAAATATCCAGAGCTGTCCATCACTTTTCTCCCCCACCATTAGTCTGTCATGCTGTCGTTGCCTCTCGCTGGAAATGAAATATTTAAATTCAAATACAACCAATGCTTATTTGCAATTAAAATGTAAAGAGGGAAAAATAAATAGAAATTCATGAATGTTATTTTCACACATTCAAATATTATATAAAAAAAAACACATTCTTTGTAAAAAGGGAGAGAATTATGTTTTATATAGTATATTAGTAGTAATACTGCCTCTTGGGCCGCTTTTTGATTTTACGAATATTCTAAGTCCAGAGAGCTGTGAAAAATTTTCTACGGGAGATGTGCAAGCATGTCTGCTCTCGCGGCGGCAGGCGGGCACACGGGGGCGCGGGGGCGGGCGGACAGGCGGAGGGCGAGCGGGCAGGCGGGCACACGGGCGGCGTGCAGGCGGGTGGGCCGGTGGAAAGGGGAGGGATGAACTACCTGGCGACTCGCAAACGTGTTCGTACACGCATAAAGACTTACCTGAGTAAACAATATTTAATCCGGAACGCCCCGATAAATTATTTGACCGCATGAAAGAGGCCGCGCTTTTTTTTTAACATTTCATCCGGCCGCGTTAAAATATTAGCACGCATTTCCGCACCACCCGAGAGGTAGCGTGCATGGCGCGTTTCCCTTGTTTAACGTGTAGGGTTCCCCAAGAGGCCTATGAACACGGACTAAATCAATTTTTTTTTTATTTTTATAATTTTTATTATTTTTATTATTATTTTTTTTTAATTTTTTATATTTTATAATTTTTATTTATTTTTTAAAATTTTTCCCCAAACACCGTCACCATTATAAACCATATTTCTATGGTTTTGTAATAAGATGGGACGTAACACATCGTGAACATTTGAAATTCTGTTTCTGAACCTTTCGGCGTCTCGAGCCATGACTTCCCAATATGGTGAACGGTTAACTTCATCTCTGAAGTAAAAAACCGTCGATGGAAAAAATCTGACTTTCTTTCTGTCAGACATATGGCATATAATTTTCAATCTCGTCACTGCACAATGCCTGAAGTTCAAGGAAACAACGTTTCAGGTCCAGTTGACTGACAGCCATGATTTCAAGGTTCTCAAACGCAAGTGTTTTCACGGTATTGGTTATGACGTCACCATTCCCGAAATCCATTAATTCTGTAGAGAGCTTTTCCTTGACAGTTTTTGAAAACATTTCAAATATTGTCAAAACATCTACTTGCCAAGTGTTCATGGTATTTAACGTATGTACAAAGCAAGGGATCAAATTTACAAAACTTAACCAAGTTGATTTAGCCAAGTGAACTTTACAATTCCCATCAAGATGACGTATGATTGTCACCATAGGTTTTCCCCATTGAGTGTGTAATTCAATTTTTTCTGCCAAACTTATTTGAAGATTTTGTGGACTACATTCGCCGTTGAAGTACTGAGTGATGCATTCCACATTACTTAGTAACGCAACAAAACTTTCATGTGCCAAGCGAACTCCAGACCAACCAGGACGCCCAATAGTAACTACGGGTGCAAAGTCCATTTGAGGATCTAAGGAGAGAATAACTTGTTTGGTTCCACATTTATTCAGTGGATAAAAGTATCTGAATATGTCATTATTCTTTAACTCAGACACCTTCATCCTCTGTGGACGACCGTGAGAGCGTACAGAGTCCATGACGTTTACTCTTTGAGCTAATCACGACAAGTGCAGTACCAAGGATTTTTGACCTCCTTATACCATTACTGCAAAGAACAACAGTGCTGCCCTCCAGAGGTGTGCTTTACATTTTTGAACATTGTCTTTACTCTTGACCTGACCAACTCGTCGTTTTGAATATAATCAGTACTAAATACAGAAAGAAATCTTTTCATTGAAACACCATTCATTCTTGCACATAAATACAGCAAGCAATACTGACCACAAACATTGGACAATAAGTCTTGTAACTCGACTTGATTATAATTCCAAGATGGATACCTCGACAAAAACTCGATGTGATGCTGAATCAATGGTGTTAATCCATAACTATCGAAATATTCAGGTTTCCCATATTTAGGAAAGAAAAACGCAATCCAGTGGGTTCCAGGTTTGTCATACTCGTCAGTATTTGCAATAAAAGCCGCAGGTCGCTTGAAAACCTTAGGTAAAGTATCAGCAGCAAAAACCCCAACAGTAAAATTTTTGCCATGATTTTTGTTCACGTGACACAGTGAACGCATCAATTGCTGAGCATCCATTGTACTAATATAAAGTATTACAAGACATAACCTTTTATACATTATTTACAGTACTCCATTGAACATTCTCTGTTTTTATTGATTTCTAAAACTTCTCTAAACTCTGCATAAATGATGACCGTAACCGCTTCAGTTAAGGCTTTTCCAAAACCAAGTTCCAATCTCACATTTCCTTGTTCCTGTACACACCAATGTTGCTCATGGGCAGACAAGTCAGGTGTTAGATCAAACGGGTAGATGCAAAAACCTTTAGGCCAATCTGGCATGCTAACACAATAACCATCATCAGCAAGGTGGTTCCCCGTGTTTATGAATGACTGTAAGTAAGGTATTGCAAAGGATGGGTTTGTGCCTTCATAGGTAGGATTGTATGGTCTACAGAACATCTGCTCACCATTCTTGAATAGAGATAATTGGTTCAAGCCAAAATGTTGAAAATTAAATGGATTTTTCTCGTAGTTGCCACTAAATGCAGAATGTGATACGAGTCCAATCATGAGACGACTAGGTATACGTCCAAGGAACAAATTTTCAAGAGTTTGCTGCTGTGAATTTACAGGCAAAGTGTAGTTATGCATTTCCACACGCTTGTATGGGTACTTTGCACTAAAGTGATGGAGACTGTTGGAATGAGCTAGTAAAATGCTTGGATTAATTTTAACCTTGCGAATCCATAATGTTGCATCAACTACTTTGATTTTAGCATCACTGGTGACTGATCTGTCTTTTAAAATACAAACTTCTGCTTTGTTTTTAACAAACATGAAGCGTAAATTAACATCATTCAGTAAGTATTTTGGAGAATTAAACATATCGCAATGCAGCATACCAGCTAAATCCATTACTTTGCTAGCTTTAGAAGCTAAAAATCGCAAGCCACATGCAGTGGACATATCTTCCATCTCACCAGGAACATCTTGGTACCAGAGAGAAGCAGTTTGGTGACTATCCTTGGCTGTACTATTGAAATTAAATAAATCTTCCATATAGGCTTTGTAATGATACATATTACGAGAATCAAATATTTGTTTTTGATTAAATTCTACTTTGACATCTGAAAATACTGTATCAAAGATATTGTTTACAGGCACAATGGAATCTGTTTCTGAGAATTTACTACCATCACCCTTAACAATTTGAAGTTTAATGGTAAATAACGTTCGCGCCAAATCGAGATACTGATCTCCATTGCCTGGAACAATGAATTCAATCTGAGCAGTATCTGAAATTGATGCAGTGGGTTTAAACTGATACCAATTTCCACCAATCACACCTGTTTGCAGAACTGGTTTCTCAAAGATATCCAGCTCTCCAGACATCCCTTCTATAGCAGCTCCCTTGTTAGCCATTAGTCAAAGATATCCTTGCTCCGCTTTTTAGACGTCTTTCTTCTTTTAGAAGCAGTTGATGAATGAGCTTTTGATTGAAGTCTTTTTCTTTTATACCCATTACCAACCATCGATTCCATCTTCCTAGCAGCTTTTGTAGTTAAATTTTGACCTGCTTGGCTTATCCGATCCCGCATGCTTTCTTTAGCAGGTTTACCAGTGATGACGTCACGGAGCAAATTTACTCCTGTGGCCAGCGCTTCCTTACCCACTGCCTTAGCTCCGCTAGTAAACAACGGAAAAATTCTCCGAAACAAGCCCCCCAGAAACGACCCGAGCCCGTCTCCTTTTTGTGACGAACCCCTGTACGACCCGCCATAGTTTCCACTGGCTTGTCGAAGATAATATTGAGTGTACGCATCAGCCATTCCTTCTAAAATGAAGTATCACCGTCAATGGTTCGTGATTGAATGATACAAAATTGTTTTCACGATCTTTTATATATATCTCAACAGAGGATATTTTATCCTTACAAACAGGATAGTAATGTACAGGAGAAAATGTAACTGAAGTAGAGCATCCATGCTGGTAATTTGACGTATCAATGTTCACAATGCGCAACAACTTATCGTAACTTGATCCCACCACTTGGTGATGAATGATGTCTGTGTAAACAAAGAGCTGTTGAGGTAATGCTCTGTGTACATCAAGTGTTTTTGACCCATGCAAACTATTGCTCTTATCAAATATTATTTCCTCCATACCCATAACATCCAATATTTTCTTGCTAAATGAACAAGTTAGCTTAGAATTACCCTCTTTATCTAGTATCACATGCCCATAACGGTTGTGTACAGTAATACCAAGAGGTTTAAATGCCTCTGTCAGAGTATGGAAGAGAGCAGCATTACCAATGTATGTGCCTCCAGGATTTAATTCAAATACGTGCATTTTCTTCTGATCACCGTTCCCCTCTTCAACTAAAGCAATTGATTCAGAATGGTCAAAGATAGGAAAAGACATGGGATAAAATAACTCTACAATCCCAACCTCCCATTTGCCATCAAGATGCAAGAAGCGTCCTAGATGTATTTCAAAAATTTCAGGCTTATTTTTTTTAGATATATAAGTGTCTCCCTCACTATGGAGGGTTAGGTAGAAAGAATTATTCATTGTTGTAAATCACTAGCTCTTATCCAAGAGTTAAATTTATTAGGATAACCTAACCACTTGACGAACAGTTGACGACTGCGGCCTTTACCCTTCTCGTCTAGTATTTTATCTATTTTATAGACCTCGTTGAGAGAAACTTTTTGTAGTTCTTGAGCATAAAAGCTTCCTTCAATCACTTCATCTTTTAGATCGGTGATTACGTATCTTGCAGGAGTGGTTTTCAAGACTTTAACAACTTTAAATATTTCTCTGGACCAATTGGATTCATAGCCTTTTTCAAACACTGCTTTCTCACGTGTGATTCTAACATGTTGACCAACAGAGAATGAAGGCGTAGTGGAATGATTAAGCTTGTATCTGCCTCTTCCAGAGTATAAATAATCGTATACTTTTCTACGATTTTCTTCATTAACCTCATTTGGTGTCATGTTGATTGCTGAATGAATGGTGTTATTGTAAGAATCAATTAAATCTTGCAGAATATCACTGTATTTGTACGTGTTTGCATGTGAAAAATACTTCCACATTTTTGTTTTTAAAGTACGGTTAAACCTTTCTACCACACTTGCCTTGGTGTCTGGGTTATTGGTAGTGTAAAATTTAATATTCAGAGACTTGAAATAAGCTTGCACCTTTTTAGCTACAAATTCTTTTCCCTTATCAGATTGTATGTAACGTGGTATTCGATCAGAAAATACTTTCTGAAATGCTTTGATGACAGTTTGAGCACTTTTATCTTTTAGTGCTATTGCCCAAGCCTTTTTACAAAACACATCTATGACAGTAAGAACGAAGTTGTAGGGTTTGTTATGTGAGTATAGGGTACGCATATCACATAGATCTACTTGAAACAAATTGTTCATGTCTGGTACAAAGTACCGTGATCTTGAAAATTTTAACCTACGAGGTTTATGTAAAGTATATGGTTCTTGAGCACTCAACCATTCTTCAATTTTTGACTTTTCAAATTTTTTACCAGTTGCAACCCACAATTTCTCAACTGTGCTGTAACTAGCAGGATGCCGTACATCAAAGTAAATTTTGGATAGTATTTTCTCCATCATAATTTGAATGCAGACCAACTTATTTTAGTATTACTTTCCTTCTGTAACCGTTTAAGTTTTGGAGCTTTTATTCCTTCGGCTCGTGGCTGAAGAACTTTTAAAGGCTGTAGCTCCCTCTGAGGTTTTTCTTCAAAACGCGGTCTTTTAATCTCTATCTCATCATCACTTAAATCAGAAAACTTACGTTTCTTAGAGTTAACAGGGAAAGTTTTACGATTTTCTAACTTTCGTACCTTTGGAGGTCGTGTATCAAAGTTTTGATTACTCCATATAGAATCATCAATTTTACGTTTACGTCTCAAAGGTTCAGCATCATAATCCTGGTCCTCACTTTCTTCACTCTGTGTTGAATCACCCGATGAATAATCTTGTCCTACTCGTCTTACCTTTGGTGGTTTAGTATCAAAGTTCTGATTTTGCCATATAGGAGTATCCCATTTTCTTTTTCTGCTTGGTTCTAAATATTCATCCTGACTTTCTTCATTCTGTGTTGAATCATTGTCTATAATTTTTTTATCTACTCGTGTGACCTTTGGAGGTTTTGTATCAAAGTTATGATTGTACCATATGACGTCATCTACTATACGTTTCCTGTTTGGTCCTTGAGCATCGAAATATTCATCATCTGATGATTCTGAAGGCGGTGGTGTTTCGTAGTTTGAAGCTCTTCTTCTCACTTTTGAATTGTTTATATCAAAATTTTCTGTGGACCACAATTCTTCTTTTAATTTATGTTTAGCAGCTTTTCTTTGTAAGCCCCGCAAAGACTGTATATAATGCCACCGTGATGCGTTCTGTATAAATTTTTGTGGAATGTTAAGACTGGCTAGAACACGTGCGAACTCCTCCCATCCAAGAGGTGAACTGTGCTTTCCTGTTGTAAGCACGTCATTAAGTAGATCAAGTATGTTAGATCCATGAATAATCGTTCCTTCTATAGTGACAACCCCTTTTTCATTCCATGTTATATTTTGACATTTGGACAAGAACTGAAGTAGTGTTTGAGCTTGATATGATATGTTCTTCCTTTCTTGCACATCATTAACTGTCTCTGCATGCATGGGGGTATTTTCAACCGATATGATTGGATAAGATTCGTCACGAGATTCCACCAAAGGAACATGCTCGGGAGTATTGCTTGAGGCATGATAATTATCTTTGGGTTTTTCAATGCTCTTCAAATAACGCTGCAACATTTGTTCATACAATCTCCACTTATCATAATCTGATATATTGCGTAGTTTTAAAATATCATCCATTTGTTGTAATAAAGACTCAGAGGAATTATCTACTGGTTTCCTTTCGTCCAACAACAACTCCACGGGCATAAGTAGCATTTTCTGTGTAGCTTTCATTGTAAAATGTGCGCAAGAAGAAACCCTAAAACTGGAACTAATAGAGGTAGAAGAAACCCACCCTTCTGATTAATAATTTTTTTCTTCTCCTCCCAAGATTCACCAAGTTTACAGAGCCGTCTTAAGGTGTTCTTGTGTTGAAACAATCTCTTATACTGAACGCCAGTAAGTGGAACATTGCTATTTAAAGTATTGTGCGCACACTCACAAATACATTGAACAAGTTTTTTGTCAGCATTTTTTAAGAGATTCTTCCTTTCCAGAGGTCCAGCTTTTCTAAGCCTTTTGAGCAGAAACACGTTGTGTCGCATCGAATCCATAACTACAAATGTTGAAGTACTATTAATGTAAAGCTATTTATAGTAATACTGACTTATCTCAGGACCTGCATCCCTCGGAACGTATACATAATTTATTTCCCCAGGAAATATGTTTGCCCTATACCTGAATGCTTCAGGAGTGTTCTGTTTCAAATCACAAAGTAAGTAAGAATATGGTTTACTCGTGGCATCAACATAGGATTCATGAATAAGTGTAGGGTTTTGTGGTTCTAATTGTCGGGCGAAGTGAAAGATCTGACTCTTGTCTCTAGGATTCTTAAAGAGCACAATATAATGCGCATTAAGTGACATGTCTCTACTTCCTTTCCCTTGATGGAACAAATTTTGTGTAATGAATATAATACTAATGTTACGATGGTGACTGCCTTTGGAAAAAAGGTCTACAACGTTCCCATTCGTTTCTCGCATAAGATCATCTATTATAAGAAGTCTCGGTACAGGTGAACTTTCAGGTGCAATTTCATCCATACTAGGTAACCCTTTTATAAACTTAATTGGAGCCTTTGATATTAAATTGGAATGTAAGGGCTGTACCTCACTATAACACCAAACTATTTCATGAATAGGTGAATCCACCATAACGTTAATGTGCTGCAACAGTCTTGAGACAAACAAACTTTTGCCACAGGATGTAGGTCCTGCAACCATGCAAGTGAAGGGATGTTGCCAAGGCATTGTTCTTAATTTCTCCCACTTATCATGCTCAGCTTTAAAATTTATAGAACTGCGAGTATTGGTATTGCGCTCTCCTCCATATTTGTTGGACTCTGATGATTGAAGGTATACTTTAGGCTGGTGATTTTCTAGTTTAGAAAATTGTGTTGTAATATTCTCTTTGCTTTTCTCACATATATGAAGTGACTCATGCTTTTTTAAGCCTTTCCTGCTTTCAAATTTCTTTTTACACTTTGAACAAAGAAGAACTTGTTTTTCAAACTTTGTATCACATGACTTTCTGTTAACATGCATTGCATAGTTTTGTTTTCGTGTAAAACTAGTTGAACACTGATCACAGAGATACATTATGATTATTTTAGGCACATACGACCTGTTGCTGACGGTGGTCCAACGCGAACTGAGGTCCTTGTTGAAATTTTTATTACTTATATGTTTGAAAAGTTGACAGTGAGATGAAGGTTGCTGCTGCTTGAGTAATACTAAAATACTTTTGATAAACACCTTTTCTTAGAACTAATCATACGTTAACGTTGAACTTATTGAATAATTTATAAGTTCCCAACAAGTACCCTAGCACATATAATACTGATGGAAAATATAAATAAAAATTAAATAATTTACAAACATGAGTAAACATATGGTAACTTCATGCAAACGGGAACTAAAATAGTGGAACTGCATGCAAAAGGGAACCAAAATAATGGAACTGCATGCAAAAGGGAACTAAAATAGTGGAACTGCATGCAAAAGGGAACTAAAATAGTGGAACTGCATCCAAAAGGGAACTAAAATAGTGGAACTGCATGCAAAAGGGAACTAAAATAGTGGAACTGCATGCAAAAGGGAACTAAAATAGTGGAACTGCATGCAATAGGGAACTTAAATAGTGGAACTGCATGCAAAAGGGAACTAAAATAGTGGAACTGCATGCAAAAGGGAACTAAAATAGTGGAACTGCTTGCAAAAGGGAACTAAAATAGTGGAACTGCATGCACAAGGGAACTAAAATAGTGGAACTGCAAGCAAAAGGGAACTAAAATAGTGGAACTGCATGCAAAAGGGAACTTAAATAGTGGAACTGCATGCAAAAGGGAACTAAAATAGTGGAACTGCATGCAAAAGGGAACTAAAATAGTGGAACTGCATGCAAAATGGAACTAAAATAGTGGAACTGCATGCAAAAGGGAACTAAAATAGTGGAACTGCATGCAAAAGGGAACTAAAATAGTGGAACTGCATGCAAAAGGGAACTAAAATAGTGGAACTGCATGCAAAAGGGAGCAAAAATAGTGGAACTGCATGCAAAAGGGAACTAAAATAGTGGAACTGCATGCAAAAGGGAACTAAAATAGTGGAACTGCATGCAAAAGGGAACTAAACTAGTGGAACTGCATGCAAAAGGGAACTCCCGAATTACAATAGTTATCCCAGGTGTGACTTTGTGCGTGTACGAACACGTTCGTGAGTCGCCAGGTAGTTCATCCCTTCCCCTCCCCCTCCCATCCGCCTGCCTGCCCGCTCGCTCGCTCGTCCGTCATAGCCGTTTGCCTGCCCACCGCGAGAACCAAGAAGTGCTCGTTTTCTCCCCCGTGACACAGCCTTAGCTCTGGGGTTCCCTTTGTGACTCGGACACCCCTAAAGCCCTTTCACGGGGTCTACATGAGGAGGAGAAACACATGGAAGGGCAAAGAGAGAGCTGCTCTATTGCTCCTCGTGAAACTGCTGAGCTAGCTCGTTTTCCTCCTTGGCTTCCCGTGACCCTGCTGGGCTATGGCTCTGGGGCTCCCATTGCGACTTGCACACCCCTAAAACCCTTTCGCGGGGTCTACATGAGGAGGAGCAGTGTCTGGAGGAGCAAGGAGGGAGCTCCTCAGTTGCTCCCCGTAAGCAGGCTGGGATTGCTCCTTTTGCTCCCTGTGTACCCCGTATGCCCACATGCCGCCGCCGCCGCCGCGAGAGCAGAGATGCTTGCACATCTCCCGTGACACCGCTGCTGGACCTTTGCACTCATTTGTGGTGCACATAACACTCTCCCGTAGACACAAAATGTGCTCACGGGTAACACATGCACTGCAAAAAATTGGTATTCAGAACCTCCATGCTTTTAATATTTACTGAACGTTAAAAGTATTTAGAAAAATAGCTAAATGTCTTTGCTATTTAATCACTGTTTTTACCATTTAAAAACTAACGTTTTAAACATTAGATTTTTGTTAATAGAATTAGCATTCTGAAATTGCATGTTAATAGCATTTAGAAGTATTATATGCGGAATAGATCGTAATATATTTTAGGGGTCGACCTTTAGAGGGTCATTATTCTTACTGAATCAATTAAAGCCAATGCTAAATCCATAATCCTCACAGTTTTTTACAAATTTTGTTATAAATATTTGTAACTTTAAAAAAATGACCCCTGTTAGACCCCAAGGGTCGACCCTTGAAATGTGTAAATAAGAGCTCTAAAGTTAATTAAGGACATTGCTAATGTCAGTTTTGCAATTTTTCACGAAAAAAAATTTTAAGGGTCTTTTGACCCTTAAGGGTCAAAGGGTCGCAAACTTAAGGGTCGCCATTAGAACCGCCATCAAATTTTACCCTAGGATTGAAATTTGTATAGCCTTGTATTAAAATGAACCCTTGTCATTTCCAGTGGCGTGCGGTGACTTATGAGTCAGGGTAAGCAGAGGACCTAGGAACTAGGTGGACTAGCCCTCAGGAAGACGGCGCGTGAGCGCCCACCCCAGCGCGCCGCAGGCGCGATTTTTTTTAAGCCACGCCCCTTTTTTGACAATTTATGGCAATTTGCTGTTATATTCATCAATTCGTAATTTATACTTCAAGTAAAAAATGCAATCTTTTATCTGAAATATTTTGGTTTGTGCCTATAATATTATTTTTAATATATAGTAGCTGAAATCTTAACATATTATAATATCACGAAAAAACTACACCAAGTGAACAAAAAAATTAAGTACTTCCAATATGCATTGTGTTGTTTACACGAAGGCCCATAATGCAAGCAAAGAATAAGTCAAAATGTTTGAATGAGCGTAATGCTCCCAACCATCCCTCTCACTGACCTGCTAGCACAATGTTGCAAGTTTTTAATAGTTTTTTCACTTTTTTCTCTCTTTCCTATCTTTAACACATAAAAGCAGAAAAATCCTGCTTATTTTGCCGTGTATTTCAAGCGGCTGAAAATCAAGACCGTAAAACTCCCAACGCTGTATGCAATGCTTTTTAAGGGAAGCTAGTAAGCTAGCTTTTAAGTTTTTTCAACATATTTTACAGACGAGATTTCATATGGAAAACAAATGTTTTTACTCGGATTTTTTTGAAATTTTGCAGTTATTTTTTCACATTTTTATCATTTATAGAGAATTAATTTTTTTCTTTTAATTTGATAATTTTAAGGTAAGCTCTGCTTACCTTGCTTACTGTGAATGCACGCCACTGGTCATTTCACCATAGCTCTTATTTATTTTATATACCTCAATAATACTCTTCCTACTAAGAAAGCATTAGCAGTGCAGTGGTAAGGGTATGATCGAAAGTGATTACCGAAGTTAAGCTGGCGAGTAGTTAGATTGGTGATCACTTTTTAGCTTTTTACAACAGGTATGCAGACCGTAAACAATAAAAGCATTGAGAAGCTAAACACTTTTGGTGATGCAAAAGTGATTGTGGAGATTCTCAATGCCTTTGGTATTTAGTTGTTTTTGCAGTGTGTGCAGGTGCTACACATTACACATTTTGCACATGTGTAACCCCGTGCACCCGTTGGGCCAGGCCCCGCATACCAATATTCTAATTGTTTACCGCCAACGAACTTTTTCCACTTAAAAATATTAGGCTTTGACTTCCTTTCTATATTCTTAAGATTTGAAAACCTTTTCAAATTCTAATATCATTAAGTGTAAAAAGTTCGTTGGTGAAATGCATAAAGTCAATATTGTATATTTAATATTTAGAATAAATTATAATATTATCTTTCAAAACTATTATATTTTTATAAATAATAACAGCAAGAAATAACAATACATAGAATGTGTATTGTTATATATAGTCTGCGGGACAAAAATACTGAGCAGGTAAATGCTCTTTAAATTTAAAGGGCAAGGGAGGCGGGGAGCAGGCGGCGCCGTAAGTTGTTGACGATAGCGAGCGGCAGACACAGGTAGGAGAAAGAGAGAGAGAGAGAGAGACCGCGTGGGAGAGAGCGACGGCGGAGGGAGGGAGAGCGAGAGATGTCGGGAAGGGGGGGAGGGGAGGGAGGCGCGGCACAGAACTTAGAAATATTTTCACAGCTCTCTGGACTTAGAATATTTGTAAAATCAAAAAGCGGCCCAAGAGGCAGTATTACTACTTATATTATTTTAACAGTTAATATTATGTGAAAATGCTATATGTTATAAATGTTTACAGTGCTAACTGCCCATCATATTGTCCCCACAGATCGTTATAGTGTGTTAATTATAAATTCATAACTGACCATCAATATTGGTCATACTGCCCTTTTAAATTAACCTGTCACATGCGATTGTTAATAATTGCATTATTGTGACATATATATAATAAATTTAATACAAGTAATTTAAAATTCGAAAAAGTGTTTTAATTTTTAAAGTATTACATATTGTATGTACAAAATTAGTAGAGCAGAACTATAAAATCAAGGAACTGAGATAATTATTACCTCAGTTCCTTGATAAAATGGAAGTAACGCCCAAATTAAAAGAAGACTGCATTTATTACAAAAAATTGACACCAACTTTCTTACTAACCACGATTAGCGACAGCCTAACTCAATGACTTTAACCTCGATTAGCAAGAAACCTGATTATATTATGAATATTATTATGAATTATTATTAGCTAGGATTTTTAGAGAAATAATTGCTTTGAACAAAAATGAAAAAGGGAGTAAAACAAAACTATATTTGATATTTTAAAACCCCTAAAACAAATGTAATTAATGCATACTGTAAAACTAAATTATTGTGTTCTATTATTTGCTGCTAAATTTAAATATTATAACTGTATTGTCATCATAAATGTAATACAAAAATGAGGTATTGCAGTGAAGTACCGATATATTTTAATGATGAAGTGTAATGTTCATTGTGAATTAGCAGCATTGTCATTCGTAATAACCTTCCAACTGTGGCGTCCAAATAAAGTTAATGAGAGCAGTCAACTCAAATGACTTTTGCATTCATTATCACTTCAATTTACATACACGCAATACAAAAATTATTATTGATGGTAGTTACAACCCCAATTATATTTCTCTATAATGTTTTTGTTCTCTAGTTTTAAACAGTGTAATTTCTATTTGTTTGATTTAATTTTAAAACATAGTGACTATAAAACACTAGGAAAGAAGGGTACAGTATAAAATTTAATAAAATTAAATTTCTTCAGGATACTAGATAGAGAGCCACAACAAAGCTAAGTTAAGTGTGCTTCGATTCATGATTTTGGAGAAGTTGTCGCACAGTCTAAATTAAATAGAATGGTTTGAAAAACTCCTTATCTAAAAAATATATTTTAAAATTGGATCTATTTATCAAATTTGAGTTAATAAAACTTTATAAAAGCGTTTCATTTTATACATTTATAACAAGCATTGATTTTTATACAAGTATGTAATAATATAAAATACAGAACGTTGATAATAATGATCTATTCGATAGAGAATTATGCGGTCTATTTTATGTATATTATTTATTTGTTCAGTCTAGGTATTGTCAATTTTATCAATGATGATCATAAATAATGTTTTTGCTTCAGAAATTTACCATGCAAGTTTATGTAACACACCTTATAAATTATCTAGCTTGATTATAAATGAGCAAGAATAATGAGCTAAGTTGTCAACAATAGTACATTGTTAGGCTCAAGGCAGCATTACATCCATTGTTGAGCAATATCATAAAAATACCTTACATTGAGCGCTGGTAGAGACGCAAACACTGTATAGACCTCGCACAATGTCTTCAAGAATAAACCATTTTTAATAAATTTTTAATGTACAAAAATTTCACAATTTTAATTTATCTTTTAAGCATCTTCATACTATATTATAAGACCTATCAATTTATGCGCAATAAATTTGGAGTTTCGGTGTCCTTTTATCCATCTTGCATACAAAGCACATTAAAATTCTCCTTGTTCAAGTTATAAAGACATTCCAATCAATCCTCCACTACGCTTCTTCTTAATTTATGACTAGATCTTGGCTCTTCTGTATTTAAATTCTTTTAAGAAGAGCTTTCTGCTTTAATTTTTTTGTATGTACGTTAGAATCTTTAGTAAGACTTAATTTCATTGGTTGTAATTTTATTTGTAAAAATATAAAATATTAAAAGCAAAAGTAAACATGAGCATGTACACCTCTTGACAGCATGAAATTTACTGCGGCTCTGTTTGTAGATTTTTGTAGGCGTTACCACGCAGTCTATAGAGGCGTGGTGAACTTGAAATTTTAGGATAGCTAGACTGAGCGCTTTTCTTAATTCCCCCAAAATTGCAAACCTGCATATCTTTGCCTTGTGGAGCTGCAGCACCAGCAAATGAAGTTACAGCAAAAAGAGACACATATATGCAGGTTTGTACATGTTTGGAGATGGAAGAAGAGCACCCAGTCTACCATAGCAAACAGTTTGATTTACCATATATCTATAGACTGCCTTTTTGTACTTTTAAATTTAAATCTGTTCTAGTACGTGCTTCACTTCACCCACTGCATTATACATTTAAGTTGCATGGTGTTTGCCTGACACTTATATTTGACCTTTGGTGTAAGTCCAATATTCGAGTTCAATATCGAATTAAATTGATCTGCAATGGTGACAAATAAAAGTTTACAAAGCAAAATTTCTCATTTAAAATATCATAAATTAATAATGCAATAACCGCACATATGTAATATGGCACCATTAAAATTATCACAAAAGAAAAATATTAAGCATTAATAATATGAAATATAGTTATATGGATTAACATTTTATTTATGATTGATATAAGAAAAATGTAATAATACATAAATATAAGCTATAATATATAATGAATTATTAGTATCATTATTATATCTTTTGAAATATTACTTGTATCACATAATATAATTCCATGTCACCCTATATTATATATATTTCATAACAAGACAAGGATATGAATGATAACACAACCCCTGCTAGAACCTAGTCAGTCCTTACACCCAAACATAGAGTATCCCTCTACATGCATGCTGCTATGTTATTTTTACACCCTCTTTATATTATGAAGGAATATAATGTATCATAAAGTTTTAGCTTTTTCTATAAAACAAATGGCAGATTGTTCACAATACATTAAGACATATCCCATATTTCATGTGGCAAGTCATATGAAAGGTAGAAAAGTGAGAGAGAGAGGCTGGTAAAATATAATATATAGTTTAGAGAGTGGGGAAAGAGAGAGAGAGAGAGAATAACAGAGGGGAATATATGAATTGAAGGGGTGGAGTTTTTGAGTGTTTCCCTACCCTTTACCAGCCACATTCATCCTCTCTTTCTCTTTTCGGTCGCAAGCAGGCTGGTAAAGCAAGCCAAGCCGCCAGCAGCGAGCCCTGCTAGCAAGATAAATAACCCGCTAGTAATTGCGTGCGGAGCGATACCATATTTCATAGCAGCTATAAGCCATAACTTAGAAGGCAATTACTGGGAGTACGCCATTTATCATAGCCCAGCAAGCAAGCGGGAGGGTGAGAAATGACGAGGTAAAAGGAGGGGATGATATAAAAGACGTGTGCAGCGGGGGTGTGTATTAGAGGAAGTTGACGAGGTGATAGATAACGTATGTCATTATTTTTATATATTTCCCGCGCGCTTGTGTCATCATCAAACTTCTCATGCATTTTTTAATAATTTTATAACCCTTTCTATTTATTTTGATTTCTTAATTAACTATATAATTAAAACTTAAAAATTACTTATGACGTAATGATTAATATGATAATTAGTTATAGAAAACAATGAATATGATATTAAATTTTTTATTTTTGTTACAGCATTGTTATAATTTAAATAAATATACTGCACTTTGACATGAAATATTAGATGATAAAGAAATTGTAATTTATAATAATAATAATATATAATTGTCATAATATACATCTGTTTTATAATTTCAATTAATTAATTTAATTTTTAAACAATTGTATTATTTATTATCATTATAAAAATAGTACAGAAATGTAGTGAAAGCAAACCATTTTTCATTTTGTTCAACGTATAATATCATATATATTTTTATCACTTTATCCAAGTTAAGCCATTTTTTCTTCCCTCTTATATTTTTCTTCTGGCAGTAGTGGTGTCACAGTGACAGAAAAAAAGATGGCAGCAGTAGCAGTTTCATGGTGGCACACAAGAGTTATTGCGGTGAAAATCTGGAGGTTATGTCGGCATTAGAAGAGGCTCTACTAGAGGCACGTCCTGCGTGTCAGTGCGCCTGTCTACCGCTGCAACCCGGAGAACACACTTGCTCTGCGGGCTGCTTGTCTCGCAGGGGATTCCCCTCCACGTCACTTCAGGAGAAGGAGAGAAGAAGAATAATAGCCATCGCATTAATCACTGTGACGGTGCTGCCACCACCTAGCGAGCAAAACGACTGACATGTTCTCACTAACCACCACTTTCTGATAATGTACAGCATACCACAATAAAACTGAAACTAAATCGAGATATTTTATGAATAAATCAATGTCAATTTTTTAATACAATTTTAGATTTTTTATGATTATCTCTTAAATCAAATTGTTTATAGGCACTTCACATTATTTGTACATTGTTTGAGTTCTTTAAAAATTACTTGTTTTCATTACTTTTGAAAAAAAAATCGAATTTGAAACCTTATCAATAATTAAATTTTAAGCCACCTGAATAGATAATATAAATAATAATTCTAATAATTCGTAATATAATTCTAATATTTTTTATATGTACTATATTTATGTATTAAAATAACATGTTTTGTTGTATATATGTATCTAATTTTTAGCTATTATTATATTATAATCTATACTGCAGTACACTATTCTTGTGTTCAATAAACAATTTAATTAATTAAATTTCAGAAATGACTTAAATATATCGTATGTTGTTCCATACAGTCAGTTGACTTGTAAAATAATATTAACATATAATTTAATAAATAAATTATAAGTTTATAATTTAATTTTGCCTTCATATTTTAATAGATGAAATACGTGCCTTTGGGAAACGGGTATTAAATTCATAACATGATTGAAATATTAAAAATGTATTACTTAAAATTAACTATCGATAAAGCAATAAAATATTAATTTTTTCTTGTCATTTCCAATTGATTTTTTTTTTAATATTTTCAATACAATGACAATCATTTTATATATTTTGTAGTTTAATAATAATATATTCATTAATAAAATTTTATTAACAAATATGTACCTATAAAATAAATATATAATATATTCAAATATTCAAATTACATTTCAATATATATATATATATAGATGAAAGTACCTTTTTTATAAACATCATGGGAATAATAATTTACATCATAATGGACAATTGATTAGAAAATATAAAAAAAGAGACAAATTATTGACAATGTGGGATGCTGGTTTTTGAAACATGACAGAATTATTAAACAAGCGAATGATGACAGTCATCATAAAATCACTCGTTCATTGGCTAGAATAATTTTTCCCTTGTGTTTGAATGAATGAGTAGAAAAGGGTCAGGGTGGAATATCATCAATATAACAGCTAGAGCGATGGCGACAGATGAACATCGGTTGGCGTGCTGAGGGCTAAAACAAATGACGGGAGCAGAGCGCGGGATTTGTCACAACTGCTAGAACGGTTGTCTGCCTGCCGACGTTCCGTGATGACGTGACAACCGCCGAGCACGCGGGCGTTGGCTTGCCGCAATGAATTACGTTGTCACACTTCCGTGCTCTCTCTCTCTCTCTCAGTACTGTCACTTTCTTTCTGTTAAGCTCTACAAAAATAGTCATTGTTATTGCGTCGCTCTAATAAAGAGGCCTCTTACATTTAAGATTGCGTATTTTGAGGTGCAAGGAAATATTTTGAATTTTGATAATTTTGCTATAAAAACATTGGATTAACGTTGTTATATATACTAAGGCTCATATTTAACTTGGGTTTCGTCGGAAACGCTCGGGTGTCCTTCGGCTCGTCCCGGCCAATGAAATTTTTTATAACAAACAACACACCAATGACTGAAGACGTTACAAACACGACGAAAACCAAGTTAAATGTGAACCAGAATATATAGTGTATAAATTCTCAGCTCTTTTGATTACATTGCGATTGTATAAAAACATAAACAGACTACTAGTAATTAATTAATTTAATATTTGAGACCTCACACGGTTGAAAACCAAAGGTAAATGCAATGCAAATTTAGAGTTTAACACTCTTTCAGAGACTGTTTTGAGCTTTTTCTATAATGCTGCACAAAATTATATCATATATAGAATTATATTTATTAATATAAGGTATTTTGTATACATATTGTAAAAGTTTTAAGTAAATTTATAATTTATTGCTAAATTTACAATAATTATAATAGTGCTTAGATTTTTACTGTATCTTCAAATATAATCGTATTTTTATAAACCTGCTACAAATGACCTGCATGCTAGTATTTAATAATAGTACAGTGTAATTTGAACATAACAGTTAACAGCGCCGTATGTTTACAGTATTAATTTTATAATACCACAGTTATGTGAGAAATGCCTTTTATAATAGACTAATAAAATCTTAGTTTTTATATCTCTCTACTCTTTAACTTGGTATAAAAAAAAGTTAATAAAGAGAGAGAACGTTTAAGGTAATGGGCGATGACCATTTGAATTGTCGCTGTTAGCTGCAGGGAGTATGCAATGCTATAGACAGTGGGTGGGGGGTCACCACTACGGCAATCTGTGGTGTGCACTCGGTCCCTCCCTCCCCACACAATGGTCTTATTAAACTGTGTTTAATAACACAGTGGCCGTAGTGGCGCCGACCCTGGCGCCATGTCTCTCCTAAAAGCGCCCCCGGGGCCACCAAGCTCAAATTAATCCTCTCCCAGAAATCCCTACGCTCTTTCTCTCTCCCAACCTTCCCACCTTTTACTTACAGAACAAACACAACGCGAAAAGCGTAATGGTAATTTAAAGCTCTTGCTATATTATAACAGTTTTACCTTTATAAATCAAGAGAAAACGGATATTAAGTAGTGGACATATCTTTTAAGCTTTTAATACTATTATAGAAGTGTAATATGAAGGTAATCTTATTATTATGTACTTATAAAGATAATGAACTCGTTTGTTGGAATTATGGGAGGAGAAGTAAGTGTTACTGTAAAGCTGAAAAATACTGTGCCCCCTTGGCAGTTCCAAATTACTGAAACTTCATATCAGCTGCTATTGACATTATTCATTGGTTTGTACGTGCAAATTGAACTAAAACCAACATTGAACATGTAGGAGCCATAAAAATTTATACTTTTTAAACATTGTTTACTGATAGCTTGATTTTATAATAAATAAATTTTTTTGTTATTAAAATTAAAAATACCACTTGAAAGTGAAGTAAAATTTTCTTCTAATAGTCTCGCATATTCTAATTAGTCAATAAAAGTCTATTTTAGACTCCTGCATAGATCACGATGCATAATTTCTTAAAAAATTAATTTAATTAAAGAATTAAATTAATTAAAAAAACATAAATGGTATTTTTTAAGATCAATAATACAAACAATTTTGAAACAATATATAATTATATATTGTTTCGGAATATATAATTTACACGATTAATACAAGAAGTATCTTGGGATAGTGTTAGCGACACGGCACTTCATTGATTGTGATGTTAATTAGGGAGTATTGTATTACATGGTAGACCAAAGGAGGGCTCAGCTGTTCCCAGAGGCGCCGCTGCTTTTGGCGCCACGTTGGTCAGGCGCCTCCCCTTACATCGCTAAGAGGTCACCGCGGTGGCGACGTCTTGTACTCCAATTAAGCCTCATAAAGAGCCATTAAGCTGAGAGCTATAGCCTACAGTTAGCCCTTAAAATGACCCTAGATTTAATCTCAACTACACCACTTGCTGTGTTATTCTCTACATATATTATATTTATATTACATTTTGAATTGAGTTATGTATATTATATAAGTGTCTTTATCTTATAACAATTTCAACAAAATTTATGTAATTTTTATTCAAGAATATTATACTATATATTATTATAATATAATTCTATGTTTGTGACTTTTTTTTATACATATGTTTAGATAATGTTATATGTATATGTACCAGGTGCCTATATTAAGCTATAATCTTTTATCGATAAGTTTTAAAAAAAATTGAGGTATATTTTTTATTCCTTTTTAATATTATACAAATTTAATTTATGTCTCAATTTTAGTTATTAAATTATAATTTTGTTTCAATGTAAGCTCTGCAAAAGATTGATTTCAGTTAAATCATCAGAGTGAAGGTTCGATGAAACGTGACAAGAAATTGGAAGGGTGGCTTAGTGGCCCGCACACAAAAGTTATCGTTTTCTCAGCTTGCTTTAGTGTGGCTCTAGATAAAAGTAATTGACTGTTCGCCGTGACAGCTTGGTTATGTGAATTTTGAAAACTTAATGATGGGATCGATTTGTTATAGTCTATGTATTGTGAGGTTGAAAAAATATTCACATTGCTATTATATAGCCATAAGAAAATGTTTCTGCGGTAGGTATTTGTAACTACAGTAGTCTGAAATACTTTACGTATTAATGTTTTGTCAGTAAGGTTCTAAAATGGAAATTTCAAAAATATTTTTCAGAAACGGAGCAATTTCAATAACTTCATTTTTGACAATGCAATATTTCTGCGCAGAATTATTTTAAATTATTGTAATAGCTATACGAACTAGTCGGTAGAGAGAATTAAGGGAACATTTATTGTTAATTTGCTATGGACAATCAAATGTGAATAAGAATTTGTTACTTAAGTTTTATTAGTATTCGATAATATATGATTGTAAGTACATGAATATATTTGTTTTAAGTGTAACACAAAGAAAAGAAAGTTAAAAAATCTCATTAAAAATATTTGCTACTTTTATAATTTTATATGTTTTATCAGCTTAAGTATATATAATATTTTTTGTTTCATATGAATAATTTAATTTTTCAAGTGCCATAATATTTAACTACATATTCTATGACGTGGACTAAAGTAGTATCGGAAAAGAGGGAGCGCCCTATATACATATTTTTAGTATATATCAGTTACATAAAAACTTTTATTACATCAAAAAACATCATATTTCAAATTTAATCTATTTCAAGTGTCAATTTTAAAACATATATTTTTCTTTATATGAGCATAACAATGTTATATTTTCTTAACATTCCCCTTCTCGCTATACCTTTATTGTATCTAAAGAAAGTAAGTCCATTTTACCTTTCAGAAAAAAAAAAAAGTTGTATATAAAAGATAGTATAGCTAAAGCATTATTATACAAGCTAAAGGTACAACAACGACACATATCTTCATGATGGAGAAAAAAAAAATGTGAAGTAAAATTCCCTTGAGTCTTGTCGCTGCTACACTTGATATGGGGGTGTTGATAAGCCCTTAACCAAGCTAGAAGAAGCCTATATCCTTAACCCATGCTATAACATCCCTCTCTCTCTCTCTCTCTTTTACGCCTCAACTTTCAACTCCTACTCCTATGGGAACTCCCATACATACAAGAAAACATTTTAACTTTTAAGAAAAAAAACATATCATCTTCGTCTACTTATATATTTTTTTCCCTTGTATTATATTATAGTCTCCAATGACTCTACTCATCTTACATTGTTATCTATTTTTGTTGACTATAACATTGAAAGATATATGAGTGATAGTGAAGTCTAAAAATATTTATGATAAACAAAATATGAATGTCATTTTCAATTTTTATAAACTTTGATAAAAATAAGAAGTAAGAAAAATGTGTTTGTCAGTAATGGAATAAATTGAAGATGTCAAATAGTTAGGTTCACCTTAGCATTTTTCTCCTTAATAGATTGTACATTTATGACCAGACTTAACACACAGTGAAATATAGGGTGAACCAATAAATAATGTTAAAAAAATATAATCTGTAATAATTAAATTCTACAACAAAACATACTATAATTAAACTTTAATTTAAAAACAGTATAAGGATGATTATTACTAACACCACATGTTAAACACCACATCACAAATACAATGTGTTTTATGTCATAAGTAACATAAAAAACTTCCACGATCAGCTGATCGTCACATCTCCTGGTCGAGCTCGTCGTAGTACAGCAGGTCATCGATAGGAGGCCCCGTCTCGAACTCCACGCTCGAGTCTTCATCATTCGGACCGGAAGTGCTCGAGTCCCGGCTGCTCCCGGAGTCTGGAGGAAGTCCGGCTTGCCGTGCGCACGGCAGACCCCGCGAGGCGTCCAGCTTGTCCACGTTTAGGTCGAGGAGGACGGGAGGGGCGGAGGGCTCAGCTGGTGGCGGAGGGGTCTTGTTGGCTTCATCTGGAGGAAAAGGGCGGTCGGGGTCCCGTAGAGATGGGCTCGAGTTTGGCTAGAAGAAAAAATTATAATATTTTTACTACTTTATTGCCATCCATGAGTCCAATTTTGAGGCGAAATCCGCACAGGAAAATATTTCGTACTGTAAACAACGTTTGTAAAACCATAAAAATATTAATATTATGAGAATTTAGTAAACTAATAAATGCACTCTTGTATTAAACTTCAACTTCATCAACATAAATATTCTGATATGAAATTTCCAGACATGTATCGAAAATAGGCTCGTTGCCATTAAATAATATATTTATCAATCCATAACTGTACTATAGTATAAAGGTTCACTTTGCATGCATAAAATCATCTCAAATTTAATTCAACAATAATTATGATTAACGTAAGAAATACAGAGTGAATAGGATGATGGCAAAACACAAATGGTTAGCATTAAAAATTAACAGGGGCTTACAAAGGGAAATATTTTTCATTAGCCCCTGTAGGTATGCAACTTTTTCAGCAGTTCTGTTGTGCAGGTTGCCGCTCTACAGGCGCTCCATACCTGCTTGTTCGCGGCCGGGGGTTTCTCGAGGTTCCGCATCACGCGGTCTTTGTTCGCTCGCACGCCGAACAGGTCGTTCTCGGGCCAGTACTTGTGGGTCCAGATGGCCGCCTTCCGGTTCCCACTACATTCAAACAACCAGTTTACAATCACGAAATAATTTTTATGTTTCATAAAGGTACTTTCCTCGTGTTGTAAACTTTCCCACTTGCAGCCTTGTTATATCATGCTATTCTTAACTGGGCATGGTATGTAACAAGGTCGCAAGAGAAAATTTCCCAAGGCGACGAGTGTACAATAGAACAGGATGTTGTCCCAACTCTGCATATTATAGTGTTTTGATTATTAATTATAATCTATCTACTCTATATATTATATACACATACTGAGTGAAATAATAAAATAATTAGAAAAATATGTTTTATATTTGTGTGAGAAATAAAATAAAGTTTAAGAATTTGAAGAATGAAATTTTTTTACAAGAAACTACTTTTCTAGCCTCTTATGATTAAATACGCAGTATTTAAAAATAAAAAAATTAATAAGACTGCAGCATTTTTTTTAAACGATATATAAGTTGTATTTAAATATAAAAAATGGTTTATTTTTATAATTATGGTATTAGTACTTACTTCTGATAAGCATTAATACTACGAGCTTCATTATATTTTAAAATTATTAAAATAACTAACAATAAGAGCAGAACACACGAACGAAACATTGTATTTTCATTTAAAATGATACTGCTTTATTTTGGAACTATTTTCAACAATCGAAATTTATTTGTAAACAAACTTTATTTTCCATCGTTTATTTGTCAATCAGGGTGTGACGCATCTCTTATCGTCACTGTCTGTGCAACATATTAATATTGCACGTCGACGTACATAGGACGTTTATTAGGAGTGTCAATACATCGGGTCCCCTCGAATTATTTATACACGTTTTACTCCTGACGTTTTACTGTCTACATTAAACTGTGTTTTTTTTTTCAGAAATAAAAAATAAAGTGAAAATAGAGATTCAATAAAATTAAAAATGTATGTTCTTCGTTAATTTTACAAAGGTTTTAAGTACTATTTTCTCATAGAATGTCATTTGATTAATTTTATCCATCAATCTCTAAATTGAATTAAAAACTTATTTATAAATCATACACTTTTCCCATGTATATTGGACATTGCTTTTCTATATCCAATTTGTATTTTATTTCACTTTTCGGACTTTTACCTTTGCCGGTGTTCGATGTAATCCTTCTGTGTGTAGTATGTTGCGATGATCACTTAGTGTTCGTGCACGTTACTAACACTTGCATGTACTACACATATCAATACGTTTCGAGAGTCAACCGCTCTCTTCCTCAGGTGATCTGAGACTTGGTATCAAAGGTAAAAGTCCGAAAAGTGAAATAAAATTCAATATGAATAGCCTTTGCACGAAAAAGTTATTTACTAATATCCAAATTGTTATTGATTACTTGTTCCTTTTTTTTTTAATTTATGATAAAATTAGATTCAAAATAAATTTGTATAATTACATATATTTATATTATAATTGCGATGAAACTAAGTGTTTAACTAACAAATAAATAAAAAAAAAATGAAAAATAGGATTTTAGTGTATTATTTAAATTTAAATCGCGATAACCATTTCTTACTTACAAAAAATATAGTAACCCAAATGTAAATTTTTGAAGATCCAGAACAATAAAATTTATATAACATTGTTTTTTTTTTATGTAACACAGCATCTGTAAAACTAAATTGCATAAAAAAGGTTAATGTAAATATAATGATGCAATCTATCTTTGTTACTTTTAAAATGTAAATAATTTGAATTTTAATACTTAAAAAAAAAGAGATTATTTTTTATAAAAAAAAGTGCTGATGCATTTTACTCCCTAATGTTTCACAAGGCATTATTATTATATAGTAATCTAGAGTGACAGGGGGGGGGGAGTGTTTGAGATGACACTCAGGGGATCACAAGTCTCGCGAAGTGGTCGCAGAAAGACGATACGTCGTTGTTGAAATGGAATTTGAAATTGTCTGTACCCCCGAGTGATGTAAACCAGTAAAAAGAAAAAAAAATATATAAGGTAGAAAAATAACGATCTTACACATTTATACTACAGTACAGTACGTTGTTTCAAGCAACCTAGGAGAACATTATAGTTCGGAGAAGAAAACTATTGTAGGGGAAAAAAAAAGATAGTACGTTAGAAAATGTAATAGAAGATTAAAGAAAGGTCCCAATTCGGTCTTATAACATTCTCTTCCTTGTGGTGAAAATATATAAAGTAGATACAATTTCATGGCATTAAAGCCATTATAAAAAAAGAACAGTATCTCAAGAGGATATAAACTTTATTGTTAAGTTTTTCATAAATGTTTTCACTACAAGTTTTATTCGTTTGTATTAAATAAAACATTGATCAATGTATTTTTATTCCTTTGTGTTTTTATTTGTGTGAAAAACAATAAATCAAATTGTTATTTTTTTATTATATTGAACATTTATTTTAAATGTAATTTCATAAATTACATTTCTTTTACTCTCACCTCAAAGGAATTATAGAAATTGATTATTTATAAAATTTACGTCACTCTTTTTCTTTCTATAAAAATAATAAATTTAAAAATTTTATATAATAAAAATGCACAATTCATCTGTTTCGTACAAAAATGTTCTACTTTATTAAGTGAATAAATTTTCTTTAAAATATACTATAAAAATTGATTTATAAATAATAAAAAATTAATCAACTACTTTATAAAAAAAAAAGTTTTCTGATTTTAAATTAAATGACAAGTGCAAACTTTTTCCATCAATTCTGTTTTGTATGGATATCTAAACTTCTGGTTTTGAACTACATAGAAGATTTTTTTTTCTCTCTCTCTTTCTTTATTTCTCACAAGAAAAAAAAACTCAACACAGCGGTGTTGGGTGTGATTATTTACCAAGTGAACTACAGCAAGAAAGCAATCCAATAAGAAAAGCAAAACGACCAACAAACAACATCAATACTTGAAGATTTTTTTTTTATCTTGAACAAAAATGCAAAAGCCTCTTTTCACACGCCTCTGGCATGGACGGATTACTTGTCAAATTTTCCTCCCCCCCCCTACCTTATTTGTGTGTAAATGTTGTTTGACCTGGGTACTAGTGGTTACCAAAGCTGACGTTGGGCTAACAACCTTGCTTGCTGCTTTGTCCCTATAGTAAAGAGCCTTAGCTTTTCCTGCCTCATGCAGAATTATTATACAGCAACTGCTGCTGTCAAAGCCTTGTCCGGTGTATCTGACAGGCTTTATAACTAACTGCTGCTCATGCCTTCGTATACGTGAAGCATTTGATCAAAGAACTTTAATTTCTGATCGTAAAACGATTTTTATTTTCTTCTCTATGTGTATCTAAAATATTTTAAGCTTTGACTAAACTATTTGATATGTAAAGCTATTTCACTAATAATTATGCTATTTGAACCGTATGTAATAGGATTTTTACTTTTATAATTGCTATAGTGTTATGAAATTGTTAAATTATAATTTTGTTCTGTATAATAATACTCAAAAGTTTATTATAAAATTTTAATTAAATTTTTGTTAAATGTAATATTTATACTGGGATAAATAATTTTGTAAAAAACTCACACGTGAGTTAATTTGAAGCTATAATTATCCAAAATATAAAAATTTACGCTAAAAATTGCTAAAGAAACGCATATTTTGTACCAAAAACAAGCTAAGCACATGTCCTCCTTTCTTTTTAAATTGAAAGTTAAATTGTAAGCAATCGAAATGATTAAAACTTGAATAAACAAATTTTAATAATCCCCTACAATCCTTATTAACGTGTGTTTTTTTTTTTTTTTTTTTTTTACAAGGATACACCCCTAAGAGCTTACAGCTCGCGGCGGGGTACTGGGTAGGGGTTATGTTTATGTTTATGTTATATGTTATGTTTATGTTATACTCTCCAGGATCGCAAAGCTACAATTTAAGAGTTGAAAACACTTGCTGTTTCTTTAGATGGATTTAAAAGGGGTAGCGTGTACGCACGATGCGGAATAAATGCATCAGACGTTACCATGGGGGCAAAGAGGTTAGACAGAGGACAGTAGGTGAAATGCAGCGTCCTAATGATAAACACTGGTAGCGTAAACACCAAGTAAAATAAAGCTTTGTCAGGTTTTAGTCACCCCTAATTTTTTTTCTCGGTATCTAACTGTAAGTGCATTAATATTATAACATATTGTAGTGATAGTAAGAAGATTGGAAGGGTAAAATAGAGAAAGAGCTAGAAAAAACAAAAAAGTTATAAGTTATTTTTATGATAAACATTAAAAATAAAATCAAAACACTATTATTTTAGTCATTTTATTTAGAAAATATTTTATTGTTTATTATTTTATTAAGAAAAAAAAATCCAGATTCTATTATTTATTTGTGTCAGACTGAAACTTTTAGAATGAGCTAAAAGAATGATGGTAGATGTTCCCTTATGATAGTTATCTTGCATGTAAAGGTGTGTCCGTGCTACCTCGTGTTTCTCCGTACCGTGGCGCCGCTCAGCGGCTGACAGTGACACCACGTGAGCTGACCTCCCGGTGGCCCCGCCCGCGCGACACAAAGAGACTCGTCACAAAGCTGACATGCAAATTAACAGCTGCTTTCTTCTAACATTTTTCTCTCTAAATGTTAGCTGTGTTTGTGTAAGGGTTAATTAAAACTTTTAACCTCAATTTGTCAACTACAAAACCACAAACAATTTTCTTTACTTTTTATGTTGCAAGATTAAAATTATTAAATGTGAAATAAGGTAAAGTAGTTGCAACACTTTATAATTTGATTTGTTAGCTGGTTATACAAAGTAACACGTATGCAATTTATATTTTATATTTTTACTGTTTATTACTGAAGTTTCAAAACACATAATATATACATTTTCCTATACACATGCTACCTTTTACATTAGTTATGTTTATTATAATAATGTCAATAAAAACAAACTTATAAAATTTATTAAGTTTTCTTTAATCAAATTAATAATTTGTCATTATAAATTATTGAATATTAATTATAACATTATTAATTTAATATTAATTAATATAATGGAGTGTCGACCTCATTTTTTTATTGCAGAAATGGATAGAGGGTGCAAAGTTATGCTACCCTGATTTTTTCCAGATTTTTTTGAGACCGGGAACTTATAGTTTTAAAAAAATTATTGAAAGTTCTTTTTGTGACGTCACGAGACACCGCTTTTTAAGAAAAAGATAGAACTTGCCGCCTAAAACCAAAAAGGACTTTCAAAATTTTTTTAAAAATAGTTCCTGGTCTCAAAAAAATCTGAAAAAAATCAGGGTAGCATAACTTTGCACCCTCTATCCATTTCTGCAATAAAAAAAATGAGGTCGATACTCCATTATAATGAAAAAATTATTGACAGCTCCTGTGTGTGTATAAAATATAAATAAATACATATTATAATAAGATAACTACAATCGACGATCTGCATGACATTTTTAATGCATATCTAGGACCTTGAGTTATGTATTGTCAAAATTTCTGAATTTTTTGAACCCTCTATCGTCCATAAAATCGTGCTGCAAAACAATGTGACGTCATAGTCATGCAAATATTTAACTCACAAGCATAGGGAAAGACGTTGCATGACTATGACATCAACGAGTCTTTTCCCTTGATTTTGCAAATGTTAGAAGTTTAAAAAAAAAAAATCAGAAAAATTACAATACATAATCATGGTCCTGTATCCAAATATGCATTAAAAAATCATGAAGGTTGTCCATTTGCTTTAAATTAAATAGTTATACAATTCCCGTGAACATACGGCAAATAAGCACCAATCACTTGTTAGCAGTGACACCAGAGCACAAGGTAACCTCTTTGGTGACACCAGGTAACATTCACGTTAAATTTAAAATCATTGTTATTAAGAAACAGCAAGATGGTAATCATGAAAATTATTTCTTTACCAAAGTGAATTTAATTAAAATAATAAAATTATTATAAAATATAATAACCATCACAGCTAGTGTGAGACTAACATATAACAAGGTTATAGAGTGCAGCACATGTTTATGTACAGTGTCCCCATGTTCTGTGTATCTCTCCATTCAGTTGCCCCGGGGCAGATCACGGTACACATTTACATTTCACTGTTCATGATAGTAACAATAGCATGGAAATCTCATCACTTTGATGTTTAATATTGCCGTCGTTCGCGTATGTGTAAACTAGAATAACCACAAAGAACCGCACTTTGGTCCATTTTAAATACCTCCAGGCTAATATTATATTTTGTATTTATAACATAGCATATGTTATAGACATATATCTATTATTATTTTGTATATATTAATCTCTTTGACTTATCAATATTTATAAAATAATATAATTTATAGAATATTCTATTATTTTTTTTTTTTATTACAATAATATACTTTTGCTATGTATTGTACAGTACAAAGTATATTACTAAATAAAGTCCCCTATTCTTTATTATTTTATACACCCTTTGGCAATTTTTACTTCATATATAATATAATGGAAAATAGTTTTTTTAAACTTTTGTGTGCGGTCAACTATATATAAAATAACATTCATATAATGATTCATGGTGAAAGATGAAAGAGCAACAATTCATTTTCAGGTTGTCAATCATTTGGATGTAATATTCGCAGTAAAATGAAGTTTATTTAATAAAGTTTATATAAAATCCGTGTATAGTAGTGCTGCTACTCGTTCTCTCTAATTAGATGGCCGTCATGTTGTCTCATTTTTGTAATTTTCTCTGTGATGTATAAAAGAAGAAACACAAGAGACGCATTTTATAGCCTAAAGGGTTTTTAAAAAAAGCTCACAAAATATTTTCTCTCTCTCATTTTCATCCTTAATATACCGTTGTCTTTCTTTTCAACCCTAATGTAATAAAACAAAAACACATTTAATTATAGTTTACCTTAGTTTTAATGTAATTTGAGTACTCTTGTCAAGCAAAAAAAAAAAAAAAAAAAAAATGTGTAGTTGCCTTAAATGTTAGGCAACTGTTTGTAACTTGGTGCTTTGCGGGTTGCATAACAAATATTTTGTGACCTCTGCATGCTGCTGCCATCTATATTGAAATTTATTTTTATTATTTTTTTTAACAGCAGCTCAAGATGCAACGTTTTCATCTACATAAATTCCATGTTTATACTTCACTGATTAGGTTCGCATTCAGATATTGTGTGAACAAATTGAAATTTGAATCTCACGCAATTGCATTAAATATAATAAAAAGTGCAGATTGAAAAACATTCATATTCATTATAAGCCAGTATCAATATTTTGGCAGCATGTTAGTGAGTTATAAAATATTTCTAAAACTTTCTAAAATGTTGCAAATTATTATATTTTTTCTGGTTTTGACATCTATCAGATTTTTAAATAAATAACTGTCATGTTTTTTTTTTTTATTTATTTGTTTAAAATTGATTAAACTTTAATTTTAAAATTTTACCAAAGGCTGTCAAATAAATTTTAACAAAACAAAAAATTTAATTTTTTTATTGTTATTATTTAATATATGATCTAAAAACTTTCAAAAGTAAAAAAAAAAAAAAAAAAGATCAAACAATTAAAAATCATATTGACCTTACTACAAAGGTTTTCACTGTTATTTTTTTGTGAAATTTCTAATTAATCTTTTTTTTTTTATTATTTGAATGTTAAAAGTATCAATGCGATCATTACATTTAGATTGTGATGCCAAACGAATCCCATGCCATCAGTGCCGGAGGTTTGACGCCCGAGGCTCAAAAGTGACATTGCAGCACAAACAACACACCGATGGGAGGTGACAATGTAATTAGCCAGTGATCAGATACAGATCCGCTCGTTTTTATCTTTCCCAGAAGAATAAAAAAAACATCATCTATGTTATTGATGTTACACAAAATAATATTGGAAAACATATATATATATGGGGTGTAAAGTATTGTGAAATATTATATAGTATTATACTTTTTTATACTAAAATGATTTAAAGCAATAGTAATCTGATTCCCTTTGCGACCATTAGTCGAGTAAAAGTGGTATCATAGTGTTGTATCATTTTTAGCTATTCTCCCTGGCTGCTAGCGGGTGGCGCTATCAAGCGCCGGGTTGGAGGGAGAATGATAACTTATGCTGATAATATTGCTGTTGCAAAGCGCGGTAGGCAAGGTTGCTGCTGTCAGAGAATAAACATATAAAATACGACCTGTTTCATGAGTCTACAATATCTAGATCATCGTAAATTTCTTGCTGTAATATATTTTTTTAAAAGCTCGTTTGTGGTATTTAAAAGTATCTTTGTATTTTCCCACTTCTCTTCCACTGTGTCAACATATTTCAATTGTATTTTGTGACATTACATTTTGTATTTAAATACTGCAAAATATAAACCATCTTTTGTTATCGAATATTGATTACAAATTCACTAAACTTATTTTACATAGTAAGCAAATACACGTACGTATGTGAAATAATTATCAAATGAATCATCTTTTAAATAAATACAGAGCGAAACAAACTAATAACATTTTACGTTTTCATGATTTTTATTATATAGTATGGTTTTTAAATATAACGAACATATGCAAACTAGTATACGTTTAAAATTATAATTAAAAAGTATTATGTAAATAAAATTTCATTGGTCAAATATAAATAGTATAATAAATTAGATTTAAAATCCATGATCGTGGTCATATTATATATGTGGTAATTTACACAGCATGATAAATTCTCATGGGACATAAAGAGAGTGAATTGTCATGGCTTCGCTAGCAGTGACAGTGAGTATAGTTTTGGTTAATCTAACCACATGGGGTCACGCGTTAAAAACTGATGGCGGGAATTTTGAAATCATAAATTGTCATCTGTAATAGAGTGTGTGCGTGTGCATCATTCATTGTTGTGCATTGTTGAGAGGTTCATAGGGGTGAGAAGAGAGCAGTCATTGGTATGGTCTCTAATCCATCATAACGCCGCGAGCCTCTGTCATACAAAACCACATAGAGATGGTACGAAGTTGTTATTGCACATAGCTTTACTGCATGTTCTCTCTCTATCAACGCTCGTGGTGATGATAAACAATGGGTTTGAATGTTTACAGTCAATGCATTTAAATCAAATATTCATTCATGCATTCATATTATCAAATTGATGTTAAAATAGCCTACAGGTTAATTATCTCCCGTGTTTATAGTTTTATTTCAAAAGTTTGTGTAGTGATGTAATGATTGTAAATTTTTTGTTATCATTCACATGCATGTCTATCTTTTGATGTGACACAATAAATTTGATTGACATAAATATATACAATAACACAATTATTATGTTATTACAATAATTACTATATATTTTATGTGCTTTAATCTATACATATTATAATGCGTCATGATAGTATATATTAAAGTTATATATAATAAAATAAATAATATTATTATAATGTTGATTTAAAATTTTGTTATTTCGTACAAAGAAACTTGATATTTTTCATTCACACTCGCACTAAGCATTAATATATATTATACTGTTTCGAATATGTTTAGCTTGTACTGTCCAAAGCATAGAAAGGTATATACAAAATACAGTGATGGCAAATACATAATTATTTTTATTTATTTCTATTCGAACACTGTACAAAAAAATTGGATCACGTCAAGAACTAAAACTAAACACGCACACACACAAATAAACAGAAGATAATATTGCACTAAAAAAAAGCGAAAATTTAAAAATAATTCTGTAACTCTAAATTAAAGCTCACAATAAAAAAATTTCCAATTGCAAATTTTTCAGCAACAAAATGTATAAACATGTAAATTTGTGGAGCTAAATTTTGTAATAATTAAATGTATTATATTTTAGATAATTTCTTTTGCCATGCAATATTATAAAATTTCCAAAGGTCATAAAGCATCTGCATTACGTAACAAGATCAAATAGCTCGCACCTTCAATTTTTCGGACTATAATTTTAGATTTAAAGAGTGAATGCCACGATTATCTCATATAATCTGTCTGATACACATAATACTTGAGCTACAAATATGGATGAAAATCGGGAACAACTTCACAGCACTCTTGCCAACACGGGGCTGGTGGTGTTGCACCTCCGAGGTACGCACGTGTGAGGTGTCAAGGAGGCCCTCCTAATGAGCACCCCTCCACACCGGCGCTAATTAGACGAAGGGCTAATTGAATGGTCAGCGTCACAGACACGCTGCCGCCGCGCGAGACAACCTAATCAATTTGTACGCTCTCAAGTGGAAAAATCTTAATTAAAAAATATGAGAAAAAATATTTTGATGATTTTTATAAAAATTTCATAACCAGAAAAGTACTTACCTTTTTAATTGGAGTATGTCTCTTCAAGTATAATTTAGCACCATATTAAATGGAATATTAAAATTAATGAGTAATTGACTTTTAAAATTTAATTAAGTGTAGTGTTAAAATTATATTACGCAATTTATAAAAAATTGAATTTTTTTACTAAACAAATTTTATTTATTTTTTTTTTTTTTTATAAATCAGCAAAAAATGTTTTTATTTACAAATTTACTTAAAATGTCGAAGAAATGTTTTTGTAAATAATAAAAATAGATTACAACTTATATTATATAGTTATAATTTATAATGATCTGTATAAGATTACTATAAGTTCACCTAGTATAAGTAAATAGTCAAATTGGTAACTTGAAAGTCATTAAGACCTGTTCTTGAGTAGTTGCCTATTATCAACCTAATACAAGGCTTCATATTTTGAAGTAAACATATATTATCATAAAATAAATTTATAAATATTATGTGAAAAGAATCTACAGCCAATGGTTTCCTATAAATAACGCAACCATAACAATTATTTATTATATTTATAATTAGGGAAAATATTTTCGTTTGATCACATTAGTAAAGCTGAGTGCTTAGGTTACAATCCGAGAGTTGCTTGCAAAGGCTCGTTTTTTGTTTATCTCTGGTACCCCCTCCCCCTCCTCTAATTTTCAAAGTAGTCGGGCTGATCGCACAAATCCGAGTCGACACCACACACAAAAGCGTTTCTGTCAACAAATTAACGACTTTGGCGTATCGCAACTTTCCAGAAAGCTACGTTACTAGTGAAAATCCGAGGGCGGTTATCGAATAGACCTACAATGTATAATAGTGAGCACGCTACAACACAGCGAGGGGGCGAAATATAATATTTTAGATCAAAATCTTATAGTCATATAAGAAATAAATTATTGTAATTTTTTTCTCTTTTGCATCATGTTTAATCTAAGTAAAATCTTTATGTGTGTGTATAAGGGGTGTAGTATATTTTATTTCATTTTATCAGCGTTTTTAATATATTGATAATGCACATTTTATTTATAATGTATGGGTTTTATTATAAGTTTTAGTCTAACGTATTATATTTACTGTACATTAGTGTGTGTATATATATATAATATTTGTATAAAATTATTTAATACATCATGTCATGTGCAGTACATCACTTAAAGCGTATGAAAAACGCAATTGCATGCAAAAGAATTAGTGATATACACTTCTAAACTAAATTAATTTGAAATGTACGTACATACATTTCCATAAACATTGATTGACTAACAAGACGTGTATTAACATGGTAAAATTTCCCTGTCCTCAGTAGCAGGTAAAATATTTAAAATTCAATCTTTAATAGCAATAATTCAACATGTGTAAATATATTGATGAATAATATATTGTTTTATACCGCAATAAACCAGAAATGGTTTCGAAACTAAATTAAACATACAGTTATCGTCAAGAAAAGTGTACTGAATAATTGAACATAAATTAATTTCTTGACATAGCAGTAAAAATATAATAATTAAAAAAGTTGTAAGTACTGCATGAATGGTGGACACTTTTATGTTAAATACAGACATTACAGTGTAATAAATACAATATTATTGTCATATGAGCCATAATTTGAGCAACTAAAATGATATTATTAGCTATAATAAGTATTTTTTATTACATTAGATGGTTTACTATATACTAAATTTTACTCTTTAACTATTTGTAATTAAATATTAATGAGAAAAGAGTCACTCCTACATGCGGGTACTTGTCTTTAATTAGTCTTCACACGTGTTGTTTTATTACTCATTAAAATTTGAAGCAAATAATTTTAGTACTAAAAAAATATATACTTATTAACTTTTTTTATTGGTTTAAAACTTATTAATTATACGCCACATTAAATTTTGATTATTTCTATCTTATATGCGGGACTGAGAATATTCTCATATACGTGTCAACCAAGTGAAATAGTTGTCATAAAAATGATACATAGAATACTATTAAGTTGGCATAATAAACAAAACCAAGTTTATTGAGTCATTAAAATTCTATAAATGATAGTCATAAATGATGATAATAAAATGAACACGATGACATTAATTTTGTTTTTATTTTGTTGTCGTTATATTTAAGATTTTTTGTTTAAATTATTTAGGTTAAAGTAATATATTTTTATTTGAATATAAAGCCTTTAGCAATGTATGTGATATTATGATGATGTTTATTACATTATGTTCAAATAATGAAATCACGTTTAAAATTTTAATTAGCCTTTACATGATTAAATAATTTTTTTTATGGAAATTTTGAATATTTATTTTTATAAATTATATTATAATTAAAATACTTTCTCTTTGATAATAATAATTTGACATGTCTATTAATGTTCTGGACAGAAGAGGTTAAGTTAACATAATTACTTAATAATAATCTTGAACAAAATAGACAAAACATAAATTAAATTACATCCCCGTTAAGCATTTGCGCCCAAAAGAGGACAGTAAAATTATTATTGGTTTATTCTAATAAAAGTAAATTGAAAATTTCAATTGTTATGATAAGGAATTTAACTTTGGTGCCAGGGACAGTTTTTCTTTTGAAGACACTTTTTAATATATTCTAATTATAAAAAAAAAAAAAAACTTTATTTAAGGTTTAAAATTATAATCAGCAGTGAAACCTTTTTTAAAGAGACAAAAAATTCTTCTGTACTGGATTACGCATCAGTATAATAGTCTCTGTACAGTAATAAAATGTAACCTTTATACTCCATGAAATTTATTTTAACCCACCCTTAATCACTTACGTAAATTGTGGCTGACGTCACCCCCGCGCACATGTGGAACAAGATTTAGTGGCTGGGGGTCGACATCCCCCGTGAATCACCGAGCAACCCCTGGCGTCGTCACCGACCCCCGCTCTCTGATTAGAATCGTGTAACTTAACAATAATTAAGACTCGTTCTCTCTGAATGTAGTATCTAATTGAGGTAATTATTTATACAAGATTTAATTCCAAAATCAATGTTATTTATTATATTAATAATATTATCTGTAGACAAAAATAATACTGTGACAAATTTTGTTATGTAATAACTTTAATCTTATATAAATTGCTAAAGAATAAAATTAAATTTCATTGACAGATTTAATGTAAAGAATAAAATTTATTAAATTTATTCGAGGGCATTCACAAAGTCTTAAGGCCACATTTAAGGCTCGAAAATTTAGGACCAGAAATTTTGGGTCTAAAAAACAGGTCTAAAATCAAGCTTTAAATTATCGAGCCTTAAATGTGGCCTTAAGACTTTGTGAATGCCCCTTATTAAGTCTTATTTTCATACTCGTGATAATTATGCAGGCTTTTACTTATTATTATTTTTCAAGTTCCAAACTTGTTTCATATCAACTTGTTAATATTTTCACTTTAAACTGTCATCACTTTTAAATTTAAGTATTAAAAAATATTCTAGTTTTAAAACGTAATAATTAATTGATACATTAAATATGTTTTAGTATAAAATAAATTTATAAGTTAGAAAACCGACAGATACAAATTGAAAATAGTTGAAAAATAGACAAGATTGTAAAATCTAAAATTAAACAAATTACACAACATTTGAGAGGAACACATCAAGAAGGCGACGCAAACAAAATCAGTATAAAAGTTTCTCTGAGTGTCACTACTAATCGAGCTCTTGAGAGGTTAGCAAGCCACAAGACAGACATACGGAGTATACACAAAAAACAAGAGAGCTTGACAGTTAAAGGCTGGGAACACTTTTGAAGAAAGATTTTCTTTGACAGTCTTGGACAGAATTTATATCAGAGCATTACACCAATTTAATATATAATATAATGTTTTTAAGCAGCAATTTCTTACATAAATTGAAAAAATTGAAGTCCTTTTTACTTCAAAAATTCTATACACCCCTGAAATAAATTCAATATAATCTTTTTACATAGATAACATCAAATAATACATGTGCATTATATCGAAGTATTATTGGGATTATACATACAACACATAAAGCAATGGGACTTGCGGTTGTGAGAGCAAAAAAAAAAAAAAAAAAAAATAATAATAAAAAAAAAAACTTCCGAAGCTTCAATTAATTAATTAATGAGAGATCATGAAAATCAAGCTAAAGTAATCTTCATCAACATGTTGCTAATTTTTTTTATAATATATTTGTTAAATATCATGTTGTTTCCTTTTGTGACCTTAAAGCCCTCTCTAATTTCAGCAGGACATTCTAGTTACATTGTACAGTCGTTCGTTGTTTTAGCACATGTAAATTTATGTTACAAAAACTTAATTCTCTCTTCCTTTTTTCCATATAGATATACCAATAATGTTGTCAATTGGTTTACCGGGTCTTTATTTGCCGGCAGCAGCCGTGTGCCATGTAAGATACGATGTGTCGCCAGACAGGTCAACATAACCCTTCATCACGCTACTTTTTGTGTCAAGTCGATCTTTTTTTTTTTTTTTTTAACTCACAAGACACACTCTAAAGTTGCTTCTGCATTTAGCTCTTCAAGCTTTAAGTAGAAGCCGCTAATCAACGAAAGCTTTCTATGTCTTTTTCTTAGCTGCTACTGCTATATAGTATAAGGAGGAGCTCTTACTTTTAGTAGCACCATAACTTGTTTAAGCATCAACGTTATTTTAGATATAGTATGTTGAGTAAAGTACTAGTTAACTAGTAAAGCTAGCTCGATACTCGTAAATAAATCTTTTATACTTAACTTTGTTCTCTTTGTTCTTCTCTCACGTGTGTATGTAATACGTTTTATATTTACTTTTAAATTTTAGTGTGTTAGTTCTACCCTTGGGACAATATGGGACTTCGATCACTTCAATTAAAAAAAAACTTTTAACTATAAATGTAACATGACATTCATTGAGGTAATATCATCATTATGTTCCATAAGGTCATGTTAATTTGAGTAAATTTCAGACCAAAAATCATGTTAAAATTATTTCAATTTTTAAACAATGTAAGATAATAATAAACAATACGCGAAAAAAATTCTACAATCTTAATTATTTATTTTATATTTACATCAATATTGTTTTTTTTATATTATAAATAAATAAAATAATATCAAACATACATGAGTGAATTTAGTATTTATGTATTATAGTATATTATATATATTTATATTATATACATGATTTATGAACATAAAATCATCACTTTAGGGATACAAAAAGAAGATTAATAAGTCTCATAAATCTTTGGATTGACAGGTCTCGGCATGAATAACTAATGTTACATTAGTACACGGTGGGAGGTGCAAAGAGTGACATTTCCTCTCGTTCATAATACCAGCCAGTCATCATCCAGCAGGCGGCAATAAGAAATATTGGCTGGGATAACGTGGTGGTGTCAAATCGTAACAGCAGTGCCAGACTTGGTGCTATTATTTATCACCCCCACTCCCCCGCTTAAGCATCACAGCTTCCGCTATTAGCTCCGGGCCCATTTCACGCCATCTCAACAGCTGTGCTCGCATCTTCGTCGTCTTTCGTACAAGCAAGAAGATCTTTACAGAAAAAATTAGACACTTTAATCTTATAGTACAAGCAACGTAACTTGAGATTTTGATAAGTTAATTGATTGTACAAATTTATAATTTTAATTTTTAATGATTTCAATAAAATTCTCTACACTCTCAGAAATAGGTGTTTCACAAAGTGTTTCAGAAACGTTTAAAGTGTTTCAAAATTGCCCCCTTAGTTAAGACACATTAAGTGTTTCAAAAAGTGAAATTTGTAACACTTAATGTGTTTCTGAAACACGTTAAGTGTTTCTGAAACACTTCTGAAACACTTTCTGAAACACGAGATGTGTCTTAACTAAGGGGGCAATTTTTGAAACACTTTAGGCGTTTCTGAAACACTTTGTGAAACACCTATTTCTGAGAGTGTAATGCTCATCATTTCTGTATAAATCATTATAGTAGAATTTTGTTTAGCAGTTTTATTGTTACAATAAAGAATACCGTCCTACCAAGGCTACCATGAGTAGGTACTGGTGTACAATGGAGACTTCAAGTCAGCTGATTTTGCGGTGTTCCCACCGTCCTATCTAAACCTATAATATAAATATGTAAAAAAACTGGAAATTGCTTTTTTGGCATTTAAGATTTTTTTTAAGGAAAAATGAGATCTTGATTCATTATCAGAAGACCCGTGAATGAGAGAAGATGTTTTCAAATTGTTTGCTTTAATAGTTAAGCTGAGAAAAAATTCAAATTTTTCTAACATGGTGGCTTATGGAGAAAATTTTCCCGCCGGGGAACACTTGAAGCCTCTATTTCATTACATTATTTCAGCAATTAGGTAGAGATGATATAATAAGACTTAATTGTTTTGAATCCTAACTCTGTATTTGTATTATGTGAATTTGAATAAAACCTATTCTGAATCTGAATCTGAATCTATTTCAGCAAATTCTTTTATGTCCAATCGAATTTCAAATAAAATATTAACTTTAACTGAATAGGTAAAAACATAATTTAAAAAAAAAAATAAATGAAAAAACTTTGAATTTTGTTTCATGTGTAGGTGTGATAAAATGATATATAAAAATAGTAATTCGTACAGTCATAAGCAATATGTAACTCAGTCATCTCGGGTGCTTTGTCGAGTGTCAAGTGCTGACGATGGATGTGTGCTTCGCAAGGGCGAAGTGACGGCGGCCGCCGCGACTAATGAAGGAGCGGCCGGGAGCGCGACGTAGCCCATCAGTCAGTGTCACTCGGGGGTTAGTGGGGCCATCAATAATACCTCCAGCCAAGCCTAACTCACTCACTAGCGTACTTTTGTTGCCTACTGATTCAGAGAGTAACGTAAATTTGTCAGTAAAATAAATAAATAATCTAAAGATTTCAAATGTTATATAAATGTTTTAGACTATGCTTGTTAAATTTTTAATTTCACTTTACACACATAAAAAAAGCACAAATCTTTAAAAGTAGAGAACATAAATAAATAATAGATTGCAATAGTATTGTTAAAGAAGTAAACAATTTTATTTCAGTTTAAATATTTACATTTATCTCTGTATTGATGACGATTATGCATTTAAATGTTTATAAAAAGTATGTTATTGTATTTATTAAAAATTAATACATTTTACACCAAATTCAAATTCGTATTTATTCAGTAACAGTTACATAATCACGGTATCAAATGTACCAGGATACCAGGATTAGTTTGTCTTGATTTGAAATTTGAACACAACTAATTTAGAGAACAAAAAGTCGAAGTGTTTCTTCGTTCGCTCATTCACGAAATATAAATATTTAAATATTTCAAATATTCCGAGAACATTTTTAATTTTGTGCATATGAAATGTTCACAGGGTAAAAAAATGAACATTAAAATTGATTGCCAGAAATAGTCCAAACTTAGTTTTAATTTCAAAATACATTACATGTGTTGTTCGATAAACATTGATTAATTCATAATCATGAAAAGTTACTCATACAATTACTATAATATTATAAACTATCATAAATCATTATAATTTTTAATAAACAAAGATTGATTAACATACTTTATAATACAACAATAGAACACTCTTGGCATTAAACAATAAAAGATGACAGCAACAATAATATTTAGCTGTCAGTTAACCTTCTTCTGGAAGCAGTTGATTCTACTGTTATTCTTAACACACACTACCTGTGGATAACATACTACATCGCACATATGGATAGGGACACTTATTTTGACTACGATACTAACTTAAAGGCGGACGACATATATTAAGTGAAGCTTACGTTTTACATTGTTTTGAATACAATTACTTGTAGCTGTATGGAAGCCTGTCTGTCTAGAGCTCAAACTTTATAATGCAGACTATCATAAGCCCAGAGGCCATTGACGTCATATAATATAAATATATATTCAACAAGAATTATGACTTTAACAGAATTATACTTTACTACTTGCCGTGTTTCATAAGCTTGCGGCAGTTTAATAGAGGATGTAGTGAAGATATGTAATAATATTTATAATATCATATATATGAATGATATCAAAGATAATTATTGGCAGCTTGAAGAGTTATGATCATAAACATAATACAGAGAAAAAAAAAATAAAACATAAGTATAAATATTATTATGTCTATTTCTGTGGGATGCATGCACTTATTTGAAAATTACTTTTGAAAGGGAATAACGTATTTTTTAAAGAAACAACTCTTTTTTATCTTTACTTTATATCAAATTCCAGCTTAAGTGAACTGCAACTTTTTTCCAAAAAATATTAGCATTTGAATTTTCAATGAGAAGCTTCAACATTGACGACACAATTCTCTCAGCCAATGAAAATCCAGCGCGCGAACTGCGCGTGATGACATGTTCTATCAAGCTTCCTATCCTTTAACCCAGCGGTACCTAGTTTTTAATTTTTTTCGACGGTTCTTATGAAGGGCAAGATTAATAATTCATACGAGTCACGGGAAAGATCACTTTACACGACATAAAAAATATTCGAGATTTTGTGCAGCATAGAATTTGAATGAAAAAATAAATAAGATTTTTCTCCTATGAAGCCTTATGGAGCGATGTCAGAATGCGGCGCTGCGGCATTTTTAAGTTGAAGCTTGTCATTTCAAGATGTTTGAAGTTTTGACACTAAAAATTCCAGATCTTGCATACAAGTAAAGTTTGTATTTTTTCACTTACCTCTGTGACATGAATATTTTTGTTAGTGAGTCTTTCCTCTGATATGAGTAGTAATGCAAAATTAATTAAATTGTTTATAAAAAATTTACCAACATTTTTATAATGTTGTGTATGAGCAATTCCAATGCAATTATATTTTGTTATATTGTTTGTGTTTCTGTGGCCGCACGACGCTGTCTGCAGGCTTGATCACACTGTCAGTATGATGTCATTGTGTAACTCGGTCTCTTTGTGACGCCTTTCCTCAATACAAAAGCTTCTTGTTTAGCTTTAGGGTTGCTGTCAAATTAAAGCAAGGAGATTGAATATAACGCGGTGGTGTTGTGACGTGGGTGAGATTAGTACACGTTACATCGTCGCAGATTGCTGTCATGTGACAGAATTGACACAGTGGGTGGTCAACACTATAGTTACATCATCAGAGCCCAGAGTACATGGAATAGAGTACCAATTCTGGAGTTTCAGTACAAAGAATAGTACTTTGCTGAAACATAATTTCGTCAAATTGAAGAGAAGCCTTCGGTCAAGCATTTTAACCATAATAATATATGTTTGATTTTTGAATTGAATTGAATTATTTGAAGGAGCTATATTTATGTTGTCTTTACAGTTAAAAAAAATCACACAAATTATTAAATTGAAGTAAAATAAACATAATGGGGGGCATTCACAAAGCACTTTAACCTTAACTTTAGCCCCAAGTTTTATCCTTGGTACTAAACATGGTGCTAAACCAGGGGCTAACCAAGTCTAGCTCCTAGTTTAGCACCATGTTTAGTACCAGGGATAAAACTTGGGGCTAAAGTTGGGGTTAAAGTGCTTTGTGAATGCCCTCCATTGGTTACTATAATATATTGCTGTATCCATTTTAAGTTTATTTCTATTTTTTAATTATTTTTAGTGCATGCATTTGACTGGCTCCATGTAACAGCAGCTCTGTGTGTGTTAAATCGTCTCACATCAATCTTGCTTCCTTCCAGTCCCATGCTGAGATGACAAAATGACACACTGAGTTATTAACTTTATCAGTGTCACCAGAAATTATTGTTTTAAGCTGCAAAATAAAAATTCAAAAGTTGTACTACGGTGAAACAATTGTAAATCAATAAATTAGTAGAAAAATATATTTTGGCATTTTTTTAATTGATAAAGAACGAATCCATGAACAACATTTTTTTTCAGTTAACTTGACCGTATTTGGAATGAAAGTTTAAAAAGTGTTCGATATTACAAATATGGTGCAGACAATACGTTACTTCATGTTACTATATAACATGCCCTAGCTGCCCGTTTACCATGCCATATCCACCATGTTTTATTCACAAGCTCAGCTTTGACACCTGTCAGTGCTTCTAATGTTGATTATGTGTCACAAAGAATAGAATAAAATATCTCAGATTTGAAGGCAGAAAAAAAAAAAAAAAAGAGATTTTCTCCCTCCCCCTCCCCCCCCCCCCCTCAATGTTCTATAAGTGGACTTTGGGAAAAAAAATTATGACAGATGACATAAAATTTTATCATGAAGGGCAAAAAAAAAATTTGGTTGGTATGCTTGTCTTAGTATATACATTTTTAGATGGTTGGTAGTCATGTTTGTATGACACGCGACATGATGAGATTACTGGGTAACTCTAGGGAGAGACAGAATGACAGACAGACAGGCTTGTTGTAACCACCCACTGACAGCCTGTCAATAAAGGAACGAACGTGTTATTGTCACTATTCTTTCCTAAAAATTCTTCTTGATAACCTCATTTAGAACATAATATATTATCGTCACTTTCACGAGGAAATATCTGATTTATATTCAGAACTACTCGCATCATGGCACCTGTGTAATGTTGCTTGAAATAGGAAATATATTTTTTTGCACCGAGTATTCGTTGAAGATCTTATATAAGTACAAATATGATGATACCTGTATATTTAAAGAAATAAGAAGCTATTATTTTCATTTAATATAGTAAAATCAGTGTGCATAAGTATTAAATATATATATATATATATATATATATATATATATATATATATATATATATATATATATATATATAATAATATATATATATATATATATATACTATTACATAATAAATGCCAAAATTACAGATGTAACAGAAATGCATGTATTAAAAATCAATATTTTTTTTTAAGCACTGTCATTTTGATAAATTTATTATTAAAAATTGATTACATGTTCGTTTGTAAATCACTCCGATGATTAGTGTCAGATGGAGCGTACAGGGGAAGGTTGTGAGTGATGTTGGGGGTGGGGGAGGTCTCAACATGTCAGTAGATTGGAGGTGACGTGTGGGGGGAGGTCAGGACACCGGCGTGACCCCGCGCTGCCACTCACCCCCTACCCTAATTCAATCCCCCGCCTTACCTTCCTTGACGCCGGTCTCCAGAGAGCTGCAGCGAGAAACCACGATGGTGAACCGCGGAACAATCGATCACTCGTCCAGCCTACCTCACGCACGTCCTACCAAGGTTTAATCATAGAAATATGGACCTAATGGACGTGAATGTTACATTACAAAAAACTGTAAGGTGGACACCAAACGTTTAGATCATGCTGCTATTATTTGACAATCATCTTTGTCGACGTAGATCTATCTATTTATATGATAATACAGTAGAAGCTTTTGAATGTTTGCAGAAAATGCAATACTTTTTGACAAAAGACAAAGCATGGCACACGCATTTCATTAAATTTGTTATTACAAGTAATATTTTTTTCATGAATAGTTTCACAATGTTATAATTTGACATTTTCTATATCTATAATATAGCATCTACTTATTTGATTTATTTTATCACATCATTTATAATAAAAAAAGAGTGATTTGATTTCAACTTTCCTAATAATATATTATACACCCATATTTAAATTACTGTTAGTTTAATGATAGTATAAAATAATGTACTTATCTTCGTTATAACTTTGAGGAGCTGGGTTTGATGTGAAGGCAATCCATGTGGATGATTGCATGGTAAAGTGCCATTAACTTGATTCACAACAAGTCCGGCCAAGGTGTGGCTCCTCCTCATTACAAAAAACACCGAGGTAATATACGGCCAGTGAGCACCGGTCACGGCATCCTCCTGCACAAAGCCAGACAAAAGCCAGCTGGCAATTTACTTCAAACACTATGACTCGAGGCGTCAATGACGTAGTGTTGTTAACAAACATTAATAACGAGGGAGATTAATCATAAATTTACTGAAACTCTGATGAGCACATCTGAATTTTTTATTTTTGTAATTGTGATTGTATTTTTGTGCTGAAGTGTATTTTATAATATAGCTTTAGATTAGAGTAATTGAAATTAAAATCTGGGCACATGTTTTTTCTTTTCAATAAAAAATTTCAGTAATTCTAGTACTTAGATACAAACATTAAGTTTAACAAAAATTGAATAAAAATTTGTTTACATTTAAAATAAATAAAATTATGTTAAAAGATAAGACAAAATATGTAAACAATTTTGTAATTACAATACAATTCTTTGATTCTTTGTCTATAATATAAATTATAAAAAATTTATACTAAGATTTTTTTTAAGTTTGCAAATTTTTCTAATACCAGTAATACCATAAGGTACTCTGAGATAGAATTATAAACATGGGTTACAAAAAAAAGTTTGAATAAAGTTTGAATAAAAAGAAAATTAATCTAGTCGATTGAAAATAATCTGTTAAAATTACTTTTTTGACAACATAAAACCACAACATTGAAATGTGATGAAAATTTAATAAATACAATTTTTTATAAATATGTCTATATATAATATAGACCTGTCAAAAGAGATTTTATTTGAAGTATAGGAGGGTAAAAAAAAATATATATAATAATTTTAATATATTTACCATCACGTACGTCTATGTGTGACAGCATTGCTGGGGTTCGTGATCAATGAATAATTTTGTTTCGTGTGTAACATTCGTTCGTGACAGTTGACAAGCAGAGAGGGCGGCGAACGTATATAGCGTGACACGGCGTGGTTTGCAGCACAAATGTCGAGTGAGAAAACTCAATTTTGTAGAACCAATGTGTCGCTTTTGCAACGACATTTATAATAACAATAAAAACTGTACTATGTTACACGAAAGAGAGTTATATATTTTATTATAAAATATATAGATTACATAAGAAAATAAGAACACGGAATATGATATATTATACAGATACACAAATATAATAAAGTATGCACTATATGATATTATTTTTATTATTACACGCTAACATTATATGCATTGGTGCATGTTATATTTTAGATTATATTATGAGTAATTTTCAGTCTATGATAATAATTTTAACGTCACCTTATTTACCCCCTATTTTCAACTCTACATCCCCCCTATATATAATCTCTTTGATCAGATTTTAAAAACCCCCACATTATTACAATTTTGTTGACATTTCAATTTAGATCTTTTTTGTTTACGTTTAAAACCAAAATAATTTGACAGCTTCATTTACCAATTTTATTTTAGCAATGTGTGATTGTTAATCAACAATTTTTCATGTTGAAAATTTGTTTTTTCTTCCGATGAGCTAAATGAATATAAATAAAATCATCAAGTTCAGATGGTAAAAGTAATTTGTAGAAATGGTCACAGAAATGTTACAATTACATCAATCGAGCGCTTGAGTCTCAATCGCCTTGTAGGTAGGCAGCCAGCATTGACACCCAATCAACTTTCACAGGACGGTCAATGCTCATTCATGGCGAAACACAGACAGTTAGCAGATTTTTTAAAAATGTATTATATATTGATGTATTCTATCTTAGGAATAAATACTTTATTTAGTTTGTTTTAAAAAACAATGAAACCATGTAAAGTGCTGATAATATTTGCAAAAAATATTTTAGATTCCGTTTAATGATTTTTTTTTTATAATATAATATATAAATAACACAGTATAAATATTTAATAAAGTGCACGAGATATTCTTAAAAAAATTAAGACTTTTCTTCATACATTTGCATCAAATTCACTATTTTTTTAAACATTAATATTGAAACATCCTATATAGCTTCATTAAAATTTAAATTTTTGAAAAAGGGATGTTTTTAATTACAAAAAGAACATTTTTCATAAACTTATTACTTCTCCTTAATAATAAATCTTTCAGTATCTTATTATTTCTTCACTTTACTTTATTATGTTGATATAAAAAAAAAATCAGGAAGAAATTTAAAAAGAAAATAATATATCGTGACCAGAGGGTACCAATCATAATGTTTTCTCGTTTCGTGCCATAAAGAAGCTCTCGCTACGATAACTGCACTATACTCGCTACATAGAAACCTCAGAAGTTAATAAGGTTCATATTTATATATTACAACATTGTTATCATGAAATTATGACGTACATATTAGGTAATAGAAACAAGTAGGTGCTAGTCAGTCTTGTGAAGTAATGGATTGTTTGTAGTCCTTTTATAGACAATATCTCTTGAAAATAATACAAGAGTGAAAATAAATATTCTTTTGACGTGACTTTCAGACATAAACTGGTAATCTGTTAGGAGAAGTTACATCAATAATTTTATACCTCATGCACATCTTATTAAGTTACCCATACTTTTATAACTTGTAACTTTTAATTGACAGCTTCTATAATATTCATTTATTTTTTATGTTATAGTAATAAAGTTTATCTTATGTTACTACCTTAAAACACGATATTTGAATATAGATATGGATTTCAAATTGAAATAGATTGTCATAAACATATTTTTTTATAATAAATATAGAAAAACAAGTGTAGTTCAGTTGGTTAAAGATAAAAAAAAAAAAAAAAATACACAAATAATATCATGCACATATGTAATACAATGTGTTTTATTATTTTAATCGTCTTGTAATTGAAAAAATGCTGCCGAATATCATGTTATTTAATTATAAACAATGTAATGATATTGGTTAGTTTTAATTGTTTGTTATTTAGCTGCAACCATTTTGTACTAACTTGTCAAATATTTTCTTCAGCGCGTTAATTTCAACATTGATTCCAGTTAATATTCCAAAAATCATACCAAGAACCGAGGTGCAGATTTAAGTTTGGGGTGTGTGAAATGCCCCTGCGTCACCCCTGCATGACATGCAATTGACCCAGAACGTTGGGAAGACGCTGCTGGGGTGGGAGACAAGCGACGTGTGTGAGTCACGCGTGTGGCCACAATATCCTTTATACCACCAATAAAGCAATTTCCAACATGAAGCTGTAAAATTTTATCACTTGCATACAGCTTAATTCCCAGGAAAAAATTGAAATTAGGCCAACAATATAGTGATTAAAAATAGAGTGGTGAAAAGAAATTGTAAAGCGATAACAAAGCACTTCGTATTTATTGTTATCGTTTTACCTCTTATTGTGACATGCAGGAAAACACATTTTAAAAATATGAATTGATGCTTAATTATAATTATGATAAAAAATAATAAATTGGTTAATATTTTAGGAAGTTCTATTTAGTTTGAAAATATAATCATATAATGATTTGTGGTGAACAATCGTGATGACACGGTCTACATATTGGAAACCTTGTCTTCCAATGAAGTTTTGTGGTCGTAGCAGGGGTAGCCAAACACATAAGGAAATAGTGTTAGCTAGATTTTTGGTGTAATAAAAGGGTGCTAGTATCATGAAGGGTGATGCATTGAACGTGAGGCTGTTCCCATGACTGCTTGCTGACCGTTCTCCACACAACAATGTGTAGAAGGCTATCACATCTCTCTATGTGCAAGCTATATAGGCGACAAAAGAGAATCGTTTTCGATTTGACCGTCCAAAGAGAGAGCTCCACCAAGTTTGGACGTGACTCTATTGGTCCGGTACTGCTGCTCGGTTTTCATGGTCTCTCTGTGTTTTATAGCTTTGTGATATGGAAGTCGTAAACCTCGATCAGGAACAAACTGCAGGAACGCGACAAAGAGTTCGAACATCTTCCTCTCGTGCCAGTCTTGACTATCATTTCATGTATAGTCGGAGTCAACTTTCAAGACCATCATATCAAAAAAACATTCATGGCGTGCAAGATGCCATTTACACTTCTACTTCTGTATAACATGCTTTTTCTGGATGTAGTTTTTAATTTTATGGTTGCCACAATTTAAAAAAAAAAATCTAATTTGTTATAAAATATGTACCGAAAAAATTAACTTTGTAATTATTGTATTTATTGAATTGAATGACTCACTAAAAGGATAAAACAATCCGATAAAAAACAATTAAGATACAAGAAAGTGTTAATAAGTGTTGTAATGAAAAATTTAGTAGGGATATGTTGTATTGAAAACAAGTTTCAGCAAACACAAAAAGTAATTACATAATTAGTAATTGTTCTGTACGTCTCAATCCGTTGATCATCAACATTGATTTAGTTAAGCAGCTGGTTCACACAAAGTAAAATTCCAAATTATACAGTAACTACCATACTTTTATAATTTTCCACTTAATTATAATGTCTTTGACCTGTGATAATTTCAGAAATATTTTTGTGCAATCAAGTAAAATTATGACGTCAATAATTCGTCCCATGAAGTTGACTTTACGTTAAAAAAGACAAGAAAATAAAATGAAGAGATAACAAAGTTTATATTCACATTAAAATGAAATCTTATCATCCACTTAATGTTTTTATATCTGAAATCTCTCCAGTCAATATAAATGAAGCTCTGCTGTAGCAATCGGCTGAGGTTGATACTAAAAACATTGTTAATGATGCTGTAAATATTACATCGCAATTCTTTATCGGAAATAAAACTTCTACTCAAACTTTTCGTTAATGACCAATTTAACTATCAACTATATGGAACAGATTTATGGGCTGTTGATGTGAAATATGCGCTAATAAGTTTTCTGTGGAGTGCAATATTATGCAATACATTTTTACGTTCAAAAGAACGTAGTGTAGTAACAAGCACTGAAAAAAAAATATTTGTCAATTATTATTTAAACACATTTTCGATCGTATTAAAACTAGTAAATTATGTATTGTACACTTTGTTTTTCCGTGCACTGAACTATCTATAGCATTTTGCCCACTTGATGCAAATGAATCCCTGATAATGAATTTTTTCCATCCAAAAAACTCCAATAGAATTGTGTATTTTACACATTTCAAGTTTTTAGCATGCATGTATACTGTATAGTATAAATGTAAGCATACGTTTCAAGATCATACAGTATTTTTGTTTCTATTGTTTTATGAGCTATATTGGATATAGAAAAAAAAAATGATTAAAGACAAAACTTGTGTCATTGCCTAAAATACAATTTCTATATTATATATAGAAAATACAGTCATAAAATAAATAATAAAACAATTTTTTTTAGCCTATAAAAACATATAAGTACAAAAATCTTTCAAATTTACTACGACATAAAGTACATTATTTTTTCATTTAACAGAAGAGTATAATATACTTTTATTTTTATTTTACGCCAGTAATAAATTTTAAATGACATTTTATTACTACAGTTCTTCATTTAGCTAAATTATAGCCAGTGTGAGGGTAATACCGAAATATTGTTTTTGTAATGGAAAAAATAGCACCGCAGAGAGAAGATGAAAGTGAGCGAAAGTGTCCCCCATATTTATACCTCTGCAGTGCTGACCAGCACACACGTGCACGTATCTGCCCAGACACGTGTGTTGGGCTCACGTCAGGCACAAAGTGAGCTATTGCTGAGTGTGTTTCTGTGTTCGCACTGTACGAGTGTACTGACATTAACATAATCGCCCTTTCTGCAGTCTGTACCATATGTGAAGAGATATAAACATTAATATTAAAAAAATGTTACAAATTTTATTTATAATGAAGTACAATCTCAGTCATATTGAGGTTTATCACTTTTTATTAATTCTATACTTACTGATTTAACTAAATATCAACTTTCAAGCAAATGCTAATATTTAAAATTCAAGGGAGTGTCTTACTTTCTCTTTCATAATCCATAACAATTTTAATTATTATGCTTTGTTCATATTTATGCAATAATCATGTCCTATTACCATACTATTAAATTCTTTACTTTAAATTATATGTATTTTTTTTAAGTTCCACAATAGCTGAATGTATTTTCTTTATTGATATATAGGACAATTAAATTAAAATATAATTAATTATTTTCAACAAAATGGATGCAATAATTAGTAATATTTATACACCTTTTATTTGTTACTATATAGCCTATCTAGAGAGAATGGTGTAATAATCATAATCTGTAAATAAAATAAAACCCCAAATTTCACTTAATTTTATTTTTTTTTTAATATCTTCATTCCAAAAAACGAGTTAACAATACACTGTAAGAGTAAATTTAATTCATAAAAATTGGCATCCCTGTCATAGCAATGTAATTAAAATTCTTTGATCAAATTAATGACAGAAAAGATTAGCACGAGAAATGTTACATTTTACAGCGCGATCTAAATTGTATGTCGTTGATTGTACACGGGAGTCTTGTTATCGCATTTATTTTTTTTTCAGGTGGACAGCTCTCTCGGTTGCGCCACTCCACGTGATAATTCTGATAAAGTACGATGAGAAATCTCACCTGCCTTATATTTTGAGAGAAGAGTTACAAACTCCACCGTCATGCAAATTAAACGTAGTACCTGTAATAACTTACACGAGCAAGAGAAAAAAAAAATATTATATGGTTATGCTTTTCCTTCAGAATGTCACCCAAGCTGCTTTTTTTTTATGTCCTCATTACGTAATTATGATTTGTAAACGAAATATTTCATATTTAGAGGACGTAATGTATTTTTATACTTCACAAAATATATGTATGTTAAATTAAGAGAGACGTTAACTTCGTTTACTTTATTATGTTTATTACCTTGTTGTGTTTTTTATTAAAATTTTATTCTAATTTTAGTAATGTATATACATTTTATAATTAAATTTAATTGCAAATTATGAATCAATGAAAATGATGATGCATCATGTAAAAAAAAAATAAAAAAATTGTTTAATTGTAAAAATTAAATCTCTGTAGGAAAAATAAAATATATAATGTACAAATATGGCAACATGTTTTTTAAGCATATATCCTTATAAAGTATTATATTTTAAACATATATATATATATATAATATATATATATATAATATAATAGGTAACTATTATACACTTTTAATGTGTTAAAAAATAAAGTTTTTAATTAATGTCTTACTTGAATTATTTATAAAGAAACATTCTTTTCAGTTGAATCATTCATTATTATTCTTTTATATATAAATATATATGTATATTTATTTTAGTTGAGATGGTATGCTATTTTAAGTCTATATAGAAAAGTTTATCACCGTCTTTTAGTTGTTTAAGACTAATTGCTTAAAGCGTTTTAAAACATTCCGGTGGCTAAATGGCGTTGTCTGTTGTGTGTTGACGGGGTCACCAATCACACGACTTTACTGCGTCTTGTGAGACTTAACTGGCGATCTATCTAGTGACGTTTATCTGCCGAGACAGGTGCCTCCATCTTTACTGCTTCTTGTCTCAGCACCGGAATGTGCGTTCTCTCTACACGTGTCGTGTCACTTCTCTCAAAGCACTAGCAGAGCTGATCCATTGTCACCCCATTAACTTCAATAAAAAAAGAGCATCAACTTCTATTTTTTTTTTGTTTTTACCCCCATCAAGTAACTTTTTTTGTACTCATTTTTCAAATTTTTTTTTCACTATGTCAAATTAACTTGTTAGTAAAGGGTTATTAACTTAATAATATCAAATTTATCTCAGTTGAGTTTATTTTTAAATAATTTGTTACGTAATATTTAATTTCAATTAAAAAGTTTTTTTTAAAATGTTATAAATCTTATATAAAAGGAATTATATTTATAATTTATGTGTTTTAGAAAACCTCAAAAACAATCCACACAGTTTTAAAATATTAAATTTACTTCAAAAGTCTTAAGTTTTAACAATTTAAAATGATACAATAGTAAGAAAAGTTTTTGTTTATATTTAATTCATTGTAGAGAAAAATCATTAATGAGATTCAATTGCAGAAGTTTTTGTGGACGAATAAATTATTTCCTGTTAAATTATTAATTATTTTCTTACCTGCCATTGTGTTCAGAACGCCTGTGTGTATTGTTTTTTCATCACTTTTCCACAGCTTAATATTTATTGCTGTGAAACAGCTAAGTTACACGCATTGCTTGCTATGCTAAAGAAGTTGCATAAATTACAGGCGTTCAATATAATAAATTTCAACTGGTCTCAATGTTGAAGAAAAAAATAGCAAGAATATTATAAAACTTAAAAGAAATTTTCTTTAATTTATTACATGAATAAATCCCAGGTAAAATTTTTAAATATTTATCAGCAGGAAGTGTATTAAACTTGAGTCACATATTTCTTATTTGATTTATTTTTAAATATTAGACATTGAATCAACTTTTTACATTAAATACAATAGTAGAGAAGTCAACAATATGCATATTTTGATATACTGAATATATTATTGAATAAAGTACCACGATTTGTAAAATTTAATGGTATAATATTTTATGAAAACGAAATCCAATAAAAGTTGAGAAATATGTTTATCAATCACTTTATATATATTACACATGTCTTCCTCAGTTTTCAAACTGCCGCTCGATTTGGCGACGAAATGAAGCTTGGTGACGTATGTCGTAGAATGGATTGGGGAGGTTTTCAGACAGAGACTCATTTCTGTCACACGCCCGTAGCCTCTCTAGTGTAGTATTTCTCCATTTGGTGTCACACTTACACTTCGAGTCATGGGGTAATGAGATGACGTCATCAGATATATTCTACCGTGGTTCTTTTTTTTTTGTGTGTTTGTTTAGTGAAATTATTATCATCATTATATCATCTTCTTATGTATAATTACTGACATATTTCATTGAGTAAATATAAAATAAATAGAAAATTATACATAACAATTAAAAATAAATGAACAACAGAAACAATATTATAGAAATAATTAGTGTTTTTACTCATATGATGAGGAATCGAATTTACCTGTAAATAAGCAAACAAGTATTTTACTTTGATGTAACGAAGGTATAATTTTATTCATGTAACACGTAACGCACCCACATCTCAATGCTGAAGTAATGGCTTACCTCGGGGAAGCATGAACTTCACATGAATTATTTTCTGATGATACAACTCCAAAGATATATATAATGTAGATTTTGATATTTTGAGGGAGCAACCAGTCTCACCAATTTTGCTAGCTTCACCACGTCTCCACTTAATTATGGTTATAAACAGAGCATGGTGAACAATGCATTACTAAAAATTGTCTTTGAAAAAATAAGATTGTGTGAGAGGTGGGTTTAGATACTTATATGAAGAGAGGGTTTATGCTAAACAATAAAAAGTCCAGCTAAATATTTGGCCTGATCTCTCAGGCTTGTGACGTCACAATATTTGGCCTGATCTCTCAGGCTTGTGACGTCGCAGCACCTCTGACTGACCCGCACTGCACACCAGCAAGTCTGAGGGAGGCTGGTAGCTCCTCGGCCATTCCTTATTCTGCCTCATTTCCCCTACAAGCTGTAATTCTCGACAGACATATTGGCCATTTCCGTCTATCATTCTCCGCCCTTATTCCTTCACAAAGCAAATCGTAATTGAAATTGATTGCAATTAGTTCAATCTTTTACTTTTATATATATTGCAAAAATAAAATGAATCTTTATTGCATCATTCAAATTCCAATAAGATTTTCTATGGGCTCTTCTTATGCATGTTTATAGTAGAGACTAAAATTTACTACGTTTTACATTTAATGCAAATTTATTTCTTAAATATTTTTTTTTTTTATATTTCTTCTTATTCTATAGTAAATTTCAGTAAAAAATAAACAAACAAAAATTGTAATAATTGAATGCCTCTTGTTTTTCTTAGGGGCAGGGTGGTTAACAAGGCTACAAAGGGAAATTTTCCGAGGCGACAACTGTACAATGTAGACAAAATAGATAAGGAAGGCATCGCGATTTTTTTTAATGGGACTACATGAACTAAGGTCTTGTATTTTAATATGTTTGTACCTCTTTCTATAAAAAAATAATTTTGATTGTTAATCAAATTATCATATCAGTAACTTTCATAATTAATTAAACAACATTAAAAAAAATTATGCCACTTTGCTATTTCTTGAAAAGAACAAAAACACAAGATAAATTAGTACAAGATAATACAAAAAAAAATAATGCGTACCGTGCATTACGAAAAAGAAAAGAAATGTTGAGAGATTTGATGACGTCTCGTTTGTAGTTGGCTGGCTATGTTTACTGAGGAAGGAGTGGGATGCCAAAAGTAGATGGGGCCATCTTGGTGGCAGCTTTACGAGGCGCGAGTGTGCCGTCGAGTCTCTACCACCGCATTTCTCTTCATCAACGCTCCAAGGAGGGGGGAGTAATTACCGACGCCTAGCGAGCTATATAGCTGAGAAACCAAATGGCTGCTGCTACTGCATCTGTTTCTGCCTAATGGCAACTAACTTCTTCTCTTCTTTACTACTATGTTCACTATAACACTCTACATACCATCACTTTCTAGATATGATAATTAGACTTAAATGTGACGTTATTTATTATTAATATAATTCACTTTTTAAGAAGGATGGATGGTTAAATGTCTGGAATATAACTCTTAATTTTTTTGGACACATTTTAAGTAACAATAGATGGCAGCAGTATCGATCAAGGTACATGGAATTAAATTATTTACAAGGTACTAAATAATTCAATATATTTATTTTACAATTGACGGTGCCCAAAGATATTATATTTTAAGTACTTTAGTACATATATTTTTCTTATAGGTGCCTTGGCAAAAAGTTCAAATGTACACTCGAACAATAAAGTGACCATACAGCCGTCATCTCCACGCTATATGCAACCATTATCACAAAAGCATAATTATAATTCTTTGCATTTTGTTCTTAAAGTTCCATACTCAATGGCGTTAAATATTTAACTTACAAGTAAAACTGGTTATACATAACGCGAGAATAATATCAAGGCTGCTAACTGGACATTTTATAATTATGATTGCAGTTCAGACAAAATTTAATTCAATTATTCAATTCAAAAAGGCTATATTAGAAAAAAAAAAAAAAAGTTTGGGCTTAAGTTTTTAAAAAAAAAATATTGCCTAAAATTTATGCAACTTGCCTTACAACTTTGCTGGAAAAGTTGCATATTTTACAGGATGATGGGCCGTGATGAATAATAACAAAGAAAGCAAATTGCATTTCTTTTTAGAATTAAATTAAATATAAAAATCGAGTCTACGTTCTGCTTGACAACATGGTGTTTTTTTTTCTCCCTATTAGCATGAAGAAATGTCGCTAACGTTTGAAGTTGAATTCTTGCGACTTGGTTCTTATTGTTTCATGTTTTATAAAAATAAATTCCAAGGATTGTTATCTTGTTCTGTGATTGTAGCAGGTCAGCGCTCGGTTTAATTGCCGCTGTAATTTACATACCTTGTCTGACAAATTGCATATGCGACGGTGGCGACGCCCGCGGTCGTGACATGCACTTCGTGGTGTTACTGCAGGGCAACTGCAGATGAATCGTTTTGTTAAAGTTTTTTATTACATAATAAATATAGATGAAAGCATAATGTAATAAAGTAAACATCAACTGGAGTTAAGCTAACATCAACTAAATTTTTTTAAAAAAAATCTGCACAATCGTCTACCATTTATAAGTTATGCCCTTCCACTATTTTCGAGTATTATCAACTAATGAATAATAGTCGAAATACTCAAAACTCCAAAATACAGGAAAAAAAAAGTTTTCTCAGAAAAAAGCAAATCTACATCTAGAGTTAATTAAGCTAACATCAACTTAAATTTTTTTAAAAAAAATCTGCACTGATAGTTATTCACTATTGAGTATAATTGATATAAAATCATGCTGTTATGCTATATAAAAAAAACATGTAAACCCACCTTTGTTATTGTAAATAGCTGACGCTGCCAGAGTAATTTGGCTGGTTTCGGAACGTCTAGCCTCAATTACCGCGGCAGGACACTTGATCGATGCACTGCAGTTGCGGCGAGCACACGCGACATGTCAGCACTGCATTGTTGGCGGCCGCATTGCCCGCCCGTGTGTCACCGCTGCTGCATGCAAGCTCACCATTTCGTGTCCGGCAGAGTGGAATGTGCCCACTGCTACCAGTTGATTCACCTCTGAATTATGAATGCACCAGATTTTACTATTGGAAATAATAAATGAGGACAAATGATGAGAATTTAATTCCGTTCATAAATTTAACTTACTGTAATTAAAATTTAATCTAAAAGCCTTTAAATTTCATAGGATTTTTTTCTTTAGGTCCACGCTACATACAAAGCCTATAACAAGATATCTAAATTGTAAATAAATATGCAATTTAGATGCATTTCTACCAATGATGACGAAAAACCTTAGCTTATATATATGCTACTTAAATGGGTCAATTTCAACATATCCTCTAAGGACAAACTGCAGTATTATGGACTACACCATTTTATACAACATGGTTGCGTTGTCTTTTAAAGTTGTGTTATTTTCATTTACATATGGAAATTAACATTTTATAACATTTCAAAACTCCCGCTTGTTAACTTAGATCTGACCTTTGATTTTAACAGCATAACAAATGATCACGATGTTATTTCCCTTGATAGATTTCTAACATTACTCGGCTCAATGAAGCATTGCGCTCATTATCCTCGTCACGCCCGCTAGATGGGAACGACTCACCGAGCTCCTTACATAGTCAGACTCAGGGAACTGTGAACACTCGACAGGCCTATTCATTTTTATCGTAGAGTAGCTCTCTCTGGTGAGACACAGTGTATTTTATATATTAATAAATTGTCGAACAAATTCTTAGTAAGACATAGTATTGTAATGTTGCCTCTGCCATTTGAAAAAGTATATTTGAGTGTCGCAAGTGACTACATTGTACTTTTATATAATATAACCTGCTTGATTTAATTTTAGAAAAGCATATTGTTAACCAAACAGTTTGAACAATATCAAAGGTGATAATGGGCACGATTCACGAAGCAGTTAGCCAGGTTTCTAGCCACGTTTAACTTAACCATGAATAACTAGGGTGGTTTAACACTTAAAACAGGTATAGTTAAACGTAATTAAGCTAAACGTGGATATAAACCTGGCTAACTGCTTCATGAATCGCACCCAATGGTTTCAAAAATCAATTGAAGAAGGTCCTTCCTTATTGATAAACATAAGTTTCACTGAACTAATTTATACTTTAATTATAAAATGCAAGAAAATAATAATATAAGATGCATTTGTTTATTAAATAATATATATGCTCTCTTTTTTAGTGCAATATTGTCTTCTGTTTATTTGTGTGTATTTCTGGTATTTGTTTAGTTTTAGTTCTTGAAGTGATCCCTATATTGTTTGTACAACCAGTGATCGAATAAAAATAAATAAATAAAATCATTATTATAATGCAATTTCTGACACATGATATTTCAAAATTTTCTATTAAAATTTATTATTGATGAACACAGATTGAAAATATCGTTATTTTAGATCATAATCAGAGATCTTAAATTATATGCTCTGTACGTGTTATAAAGCTCGTGTTATTCATGCATTTTGATTTCATGAAGAATTTAATTTTCAATTAATGAAACAAAATTTATTCAGTGTATTAAATATATGTTAAACTGTTATATTATTTATCATACATTAGCTACAATTTTACACCCAATAGAATAAAATAAATTATTCAAGCTAAAATATTCATTACATGAAACCAGCATGCACCATATGATAAATACATTTCATTGGGCAATATTTCAAAGACAAAAAACATTATTCTAATGTTATAAAATTATTCTATGAGCTACTTTTGAACATGTAACCTCATGTATAGATATTTCTGATAAAATTGCTATGTAAAACGAATGTAATTGTATAATAAAATGAACACGAATTTGCAACATCTTTGTGACGTCATTGAATTGGTTTGCCACCGTGCAAGCAGACACATAATAAATCCGTGACATGCCTAGAGATTCATAATCAAATCTCATAAATCTCCTCATAACTTGAAGGTGTCTGACTGTGGCTTAGTATGCTCGATTTCTACTAAAGATTATATTGTGTATCGTGTAAGGAATAATTTTATTTATCATACGTGAATATTTTCAACATGAAGTCACACTTTTTAATAAATTTTAACTTTGATTTTTACTATTGATAACATTACATGTATTTTGTAACCTGCATTATAATATATTTTAATATTTTATTAGGAAATTTTATTTCTTGTTGAGAATATTTTCATTTTTTTAATGGATTTTTAAACTTTCAAGACGGGTGTATTGATAGTTAGTGCATAAATTTCATTCATAAATTTTATTTTATTCATATTTTACCAATATTGTAAGTTCTATTCTACAATATGACTTTAAAAAACAATAATAACATTAAAAAAATAATATCCAAAACCTTTGGTGCAATGCACAATACCTAATTTATTTTTAAAAATAATAAAATTCGTTTATACGTTGAAATGTTCAAAATTAAGGCAAATTTAACTTTGTTCTATAGAAAAAAAATATTTATTTGAAATTAAATTAATTGAATTTTCCTGTTTAATAATTCAAATTAATGCTGTATGAATAACTTATAGTTGTTAACATGTATGGTGTTTTATACTTGAACTACTTCAAACATATCTATATAATATAATATATTGTAGGACAAAGTACATTATAGTTGCTTACTGTGACGGTTCAATATTTATACGTATCATATAATAAATCATAGCCACATAAATTATGTAACATTATGTTCAATGCAAATAAACGTGCAGCAGTATTAACCACATTATTTGTTAGTATGCAAAATGTTAAAACTTATTGACCCATTTCTCGTTCCATTAGATTTATGTTCTTTGCCATCAATAAAACATTTGATAAGAAAATGCTCGAATTTATGGCTCCACTTTAGCGGCGTAACTTCATTACATTACCTGATAGTAATTTACGGGCATGCTGTCTTTATTACTATATACCGCTCTTATAGCAAATGGCAATCAACACTCCCAACTTGATATTATACATCATTATACTAAAAACGTATTAACAAATGTTATAGTTTTGTGATAAAAATGGCGTTATTAATAGAATTTTAATGCATAATAACATTTTGATTTGATATACATTATCACTAATAAAGTGAAGGTTCAAACTATATAAATTTAAAATATATAATGCCTAGTTTTATAATTACTATTATTACAGTGAAAATATTGTCAAATGTATATTAAATTTCTACTGAATTTCAAGGCATCTACCTATAGCTAATCAGCTGGGAACGTCATGAAATTGAAACAGTTTTATTACATCCATTTGGAATACCAGGTGGCATCTGAAGAAGTGAAAAGACCCATTAGCAAAAACAAATATTATTATATTATATATATACATATTTTTTACAACGTATTATACATGTCTATATTATCTTATTTTTCTGATTATTTTTCAATTTTTAGAGGAGTACACTCTCAGAAATAGATGTTTCACAAAGTGTTTCAGAAACGCCTAAAGTGTTTCAAAAAATGCCCCCTTAGTTAAGACACATTTCGTGTTTCAGAATAACTTTAAAAACACTTAACGTGTTTCAGAAACACATTAAGTGTTTCAAATGTCACATTTTGAAACACTTAATGTGTCTTAACTAAGGGGGCAATTTTGAAACACTTAAAACGTTTCAGAAACACTTTGTGAAACATCTATTTCTGAGAGTGTAAGTTTACCAAAAGAAATTAACTTGTCTATAAATATTCATGAAAATTTAGTAATACATCATATATATCGTATACAGTATATTTGATTTATTACTACGTAAATTACGAACATTTCAATTATACCCTAGGATTAATATTTCCATATAATTATTTATTATTAAAAATAAAAGCACTAAAGCTCAATTATTATGACTGTCAATAAAAAAAAAGACATTGATTCAACTGTTAACCTGCATTTTATACTGCATGCAGTATATAATATAATTTATTGAACCTTTTACATTTTTGTTTTATTTAAAATATGACCCATATAAATATATATTGTGTATTGGAATATGAATGACATTTATATATAAAAAAAAGGCAGCAGCAGCACGGTTGATACAACAACGAAATATTTTGCATATCGCTGTGACAGGAGTCCATATTTCTCGATGCCGTCGATACAGTAGGCACGACAACTAAAGATAAATAAATCCCGCGGTTCGAAGCAGCGGCACGCCGAGTAGCACAAGTGCTGATGGGTGGGCATAGTATCAACAGTAACTCAGGTAGAATTGATTTAATATAAAATCACATGGTAGTATCAGAGATTATAAATACTACTCTGGTTATTTTGCTTGCTTTATAAATTCAATTAAAAAATAGAAATAAACTAAGAAAATAATAATAAACATTGAGAATGGACTAAATATTTTAAGGCTTAACCTGAGAAATTTGGACGAAAAATTCGCTACAACAGATTTTCTTCAAATTAATTTTGTGGACTCACAACAATCGTCAAAGTAGCTCTGAATTTTTTCGGAATTTTTTAACCGTTGGTTTAATTATAATTAATTTATTTAAATGAGAATTTTGTATCCTTCCAATGTTAAATTTGTTAATTAGCATTGCAAAAAAACTCCCCAACAGATTCTTTTACTTTTTTTTTTACTAAAACCTAATTTTTTAGACTATTTTTATGAATTGTTGTCATATATTTTGAACCGTGGCGATGATCGTTTCCTATATTTGATGAGAAATGTGGCAACGTTCTCAAGGACTGGTGTCACCACCCCCTCCTAAAAATTTATGCGTATTCCAATGCAAACAGTGTTGCCACTATAGCCACGCCTCTTGACCTTGAGAGACAAATTCTCAGGTTATACCTTAAACTTTAAGAATTTCATTAAATCGAGGTTTCATATATTGGACATGATATTTTTATTAGAAAAATATTGACTCAATTTACGAAGAAGAATATAAAATAAATAACCATCGATACATCGATACTGCAGGTTAAACTGTGTTCGGATCAACTTCGGAGTCATTGAGTTGATCTGACATTAAACCAGAATAGTGAGAAAGCTGGCTATTTAGTTCGAACCTAATGCATTTGATCCTAATCCTGATTGTTAAAATCTTACACAAATGACTCGTCGAAGGACATTTTACTGCGACATCCACCTTGATGGTTTGAGGTACCTTGCAGTAGCAGAACAGTTTGGCTGCTATCTGCGCGCACACAAGCAGTAAATCCACACATAAGAGCAGGGGAATGTCGCCCTTGCTACCGGGATACACTCATGAGATATCAGAAACCATTCTCTTTCCTCACTGCCTTGTTGTGTGGTCGTTTTCCAAGACATTTTATGCAAAAATGCCTATATCGTGTTCTGCACATATAAGTAGAGAGAGAAGAAAAAAAAAAACATATAAAGCTATCCGTTAAAACATGTACATAAAATGGTTTTGATCTATTGCTATAGTAATAGCCTATAGGTATATGCATGTATAATGTTATATATTTTTATATGTTATCTTTATGAAGTATATAGTATAGTACTCAATAGAATTCGATAACATTAAATATATTTCATATACTATAAAGGTAACGTAGGAAAAAAAAAAAAAACTATATGATAAAATTGAGTATGAGGCTTTTAAAAGTAGATGACGTATTTTTTTAAAAATTAAATTTTGTTATTATTTTTTTTATTGTACACTTGCCACCTTGGGAAATTTCCCGTGTTGCAGCCTTGTTAATCACTAGGACCTGTGTTATTCTTCCGGGGCATGGTGATTAAGGGCATTGGGTGTAGCACCGGTAGTTGGCAACACTGATGTATCTTCACCATGTTAATTTTTGATCATTGCTCCTCGGAGTAATTTTTATGCTAGAGCTAAGCTGATTGCTGTAGTATCAAGATAATTAGTAGCCCAAGTGCACAATTTGGCTAAATAAAGCCTGATTTAAAGAAAATTATTTTTTTATATTTTAAAAAAATGCATGTAAATTTAAAAAAATTACTAAAAAATACTTTTCTTTAAATCAGGCTTTATTTAGCCAAATTGTGCACTTGGGCTACTAATTATCTTGATACTACAGCAATCAGCTTAGCTCTAGCATAAAAATTACACCGAGGAGCAATGATCAAAAATTAACATGGTGAAGATACGTCAGTGCTGCCAACTACCGGTGCTACACCCAATGCCCTTAACGAAGCTGCAAGTGAGAAATTTTCCGAAGTGACAACTGTACAACTCTGTATATACTGTACGTATAGATGGGTGATATAATTAATGAAATTATTCAATATAAAGCTATTTTATGTTAATAAAATCATAAAACCATATTTTGGATAAACATATAAAATGTTTCCAAATGACATATTTGATCTCAAGTTCAAAGAAACAAAACATATTTTTAGATTACATAAGTAGTTTCTTGTATTTTTGATAGAGGGTTTATATTTTATACTATTTTTTGTTGTTGAGTAGGTCGTTCAAAAAAAAAAAGTCATATCTATAGAACATTGATTCTACATTCCTTTTAATGTTCAATTCCCAACTGTGTCTTCTCCATATATTTTTCCATCGTTCATCTTTATAAAAATCTACTTGAAAACTTTTTATATATTTTCCTATGATAATATAACGTAAAAAAAGAAAGAAGATATAGTCTTTCTCTTGAAAATAGTTTGTGGTTAAAGGAATGAACTTTGCGCATATAGATGTTACGATAAATTCTCTTTTACAGAACATCAATGACAAAATAAAAACGTAGAATAAAATTGGAATCACAAATCATACGCTATATGAAAATTGTGATCAAGTTTCAGACAAAGATAATAAATATATAAAGACGTAAATAAAAATGACATACATTACATTTCTGCATTAATATCTAAGTTGATTTTTTTTCATTAATTTCATACACATGAAAATTTGCTTAAATTAAAAAAAAAAAAAAAGTAAAATGAACTTAATTTTGATCAAGAAACCTAAGAATTAAATTAAGTGAGAGTGCAGAACCATCATGTATTAAAATAATATTATTCATAAAAACATAGAAAATTATCCATGACAGTACATCAAATTGTGATTATAATATACATGATTGTACCCACAGATGAATTAATTATTCATTATATTAATTAACATACTTGTTCATAATTGTTTTAACTGTTTTTCATACATAAAACGTGTTTAAAAAACACAGAATATTTGCAATTTTAAGAAAATATTACACATAATTTTAACACATTTTAATGATTAATCTCATCTGTAATCTACATTTTTAACATCTGTTATCATACATAACTCACGTACGGTAAGTACACCATAGTAAATATGTTTACACGTTTATCTTCGTCTCGAGGCAAAGCTATCAGCTGGTGATAGTCGCGACTCAAAACATTACGAAAACTGTTATGTTATATAGAAGTTGCATGTGGAGGCGTTTTCATAATTCTCAGTCTGTTTGTTACCACCCGGCAAGTTACCTTTGCGACAAGAACTACCAGTAAGACAATACTTGCTTGCCCGGCTTGCTGCTCCACTATTTAAAGACCCGGGACACTTTGAACCATAAGGATCATGCATAAGTGTAAAAAAAATTTATACCATATGAGCAATGTGGAGGTTAGCGTAAATTTTAATAGCAATGGAGTTGTAAATGAAAATAAGATCACAATTAATATGAATAGCACCATACAGTTTATACAGCTATAAATAGCATTTTGAGAATATGAAATTTGAACGCATTAATTTCTAAATTACTTGTCAATTTAAAATTTGTGACTAAAGTTATTTAAAATATAATCGAAATATTTAATTCACGTGTTAAATTATGTTATTAAATATTATTATGAATTTTGAAGTTCTTGATATTATACCATGTTATTAAAATTACTTCACTTTATTATTCTTGGTCTTTAAATTAAATATTCAAATAATAAAAATAAAAGCCAGACACTATCCATGTTCTGAATTAAACATGAATCATACCACTACTGGTACTTTATACTTTCAATGTCATAATTTTCGTGTACACCATACTTTCTCCATAATAATATATTATATCTTTATGAGTAATAATATATTATACGTGTTTAAATTCAAGATAATAATATTTATAGTTTACTTTATAAATTATTATATTATATTTTATGTTTATTTTTTATACAAGTATATTATTATAATAATATTTGATAACATAAATTAGTATGTAAATAAAAATAATATTTTCTTTATACATGGATTTAGATTGCAATGAAATTTTATGTTACTATAAATTTTATAATTTTTGTGTATATTTATTACATAATAACATTGATATACAAAATTTTAAGATAGTAAAAGTCATATATTTATTATTTTTAAATTTTATTAGCACTTTAAGATAAACAGAGTATATTAAAATGTCTCAATCAGTTAAAAACATTTCATTGTATTTATTATATACTCTTATGAAAAATGCAATAAAAAAAACCTGAAAATTTGGCAATATTTAGCTATTTATGTATCATTTTATTTTTCTCATATTTAATTCAGTAATTTTTCATACATGCAGCTATTCTAAGAAATTTTTGTATGCATACCATATATAATTTATTTCTTGCTCTTAAGTTTTATCTCATATTGCTCCTTGCTCAATGGTGTACACTGTACAGTGTACTGCCGACCAGGCGCTGATCCAGGGGGGGGGGCTGCAGACCCCCCCCCCCCCTGAAATTTTGGATTTAACATGGGCAACATAGGAATTTCCCACACTCCAATTTTTTTTAACATTGGCCTTATGGAGGCAGCCCCCCCCCCCCCCCCCCCCCGATTTTTTCTTCTGAATTTGCGCCTGCTGCCGACTGTTGGTTATGATCACCTTTGATTTGTCTTTGCTAACAGCTGATCCTATGGGGGGGGGTGAATTTGCCCTAAAAATGGGCTCAGTTGTAGGGGGAAAAAATGATGAAACTGTAGAATTCGATAAAGTAGTTTGCTTCTATAACAACGTACAGTTCTATGATTGTGAATATTTTTAAATCTTTTACTTATCAATAATATTTTGCACCCTATTTTTGTCTAACTTGTTTTCCGGGTACAAAATGTAGGCCTGTTAGTCCATACTGACACGTTCCTTCCGTCAAATCCGATTTACCCCTTCATGGCTCGCCACTGATTTGACTTATATGTCGCACCGCATTTGTTCGGCCATTAATCTGCACCCACTTCGTTCTCCTTTACGACTTCGCATTTCTTTTTACAGAGTTTGAGCAAAAAAATATCGAAGGAGATTTATAGAAATAGTAGTGACAGTTTGAGCTAACCTAACCATCAACATTATTGGAGACACTGGACTGAGATATTATATATAATATTAAATCATGTGCGTTAAAACATAATTAAAGAGATTTCTTTATTTTCAATTTATGTAAATAGTTCAAATGGATTTGCTGTAAAGATAACTTTACTTGATAAGCTGAAAATTAAAATTTGGTAATAATAAATTACTATATAAAATAATAATATCGCTACTATGTACTGTACACAGCATAATTATTATAAAATTTTATCAAATTATATCGCAATTTTTTGAGGGAAATTTGATGGTACGTGCATGAGACCTACTAATACTTTTTAACTTCTATAAAAGGAACAGCTTGCATTAATACTTTTGTAAAAAATATTGAGTTAATTAACAAGCAGATAATTTAACAATTATTAAATATATGAGTTAATAATTAAATTGAATACGAATTTGCTGCATTTACACCACAATGACTTATATTCCATAAATTATATATAAAATAAATTTACTATCATAGAAACTGGAAATTGAATAATTTATGAATAGCGAGGTAATGATTGGAAAAAATCAATGGAGTGAAATTGATTTGTTAAAGCTTTGGTGTCATTTATTGACTTTTCCCCTCCCCCGGTAGTTTCCCAAAGTGCAGATTTTGCTTGCAGCTGCCAGCTTTATGTTTGGTGGTTTGCTCGTCTATTTTGTCAGTACCATCAATTATTATTCCCCTAAGGGCAGTTAATTTCTCCGGGTGTGAGTGTACGCAGTTCAGTGGGAGGGAAACTAACTTGCTTTATCGTTATCTACACTGACAAACATGAAAAATGGAACACTATAAAGATTAACGTAAATTGTTATAAAAAAACATTATTAATAAATTTTCAAGCCCTGTCAAAAAAAAAAGTAGTCTATGTTTTGTTAGGGGGATTTTTACCCTAAATTGGTTCACTTTTTCAATAACGTTTTTTCTTTATTTTTTTTTTAAACAAGAGATATTTATGCTTCGTTTTTTATAATCGCAATGTAATATGATTTTATTATTGTTTTAAATCATTTGTAATTTTAAAATTTTATAAACTATTTAAAATTTCTCGAATCCATCAAATTTATTAACTTCTCATTTAATTTATTTTTCATTCCCCTTAAATTAATTTGTTGATATAATTATCAAAGACATTTACTGTAATAGATTGATCAATTAAATTTTAGTGGTTACACTATCTAAATATAAATCAAAATTAAAGTTTTTGACAGGCAAGTTAGCTACTGGAGTAGAGGTCACAAATCGTGGTGGTAGCGACACTTTCAACTCGACTGGAAGATATATTGTTCCTGGAGTGATAAATTTCCAGCACCGCAGCCACCGCCAAGAGTGTGCCAACAGTTTGGGCCTCCATGATGCGCCACTGGAAGAATGTGACTCGACCATACACTTTATTTGCGAGAATGTTATGGGGTGTAAACAGAACAAGGTTACTGAGAAACTACTCTTTGTATATGGGGAGACAATTTCAAGTATAGTCGTATAAGGAAATAATCAATTTAAATCAAAGTTTTCCGAGTTTAGTTGTCACACATTTGACATTTTATTGGTACATTCCATCTTGAAAATTTATTATTTATAATTAATATGTTCAATTAATATTTGATTCATAAGCTATTTTGTTATTTGTCTTATATAACTCATTTTCAAATCTTTAATTATGTTGAATATTTTTTCACTAGCTGAAATATCATACAAAAAAATTCTCTAGTTAATTATGACTTCCAATAAAAGAAAAAAAAATGTTACATGATCAAACAAAATTTTAAATTTAATTAAAAGAGTACATTAGTCAATATTCTTTATAATTTTAATATTTTCAGTGGCACAATCAAACCTTTTATTTTATAATTACCTTGGATTATACATTATGCTGGTGTCCCCTTCTTTCACACATGTTACATTTAACTAGACTAGGTAATGTAGACAAGCTCCTGTAAGGTCGAACAGTTTGCAACCTCTCCGACGTCTGATTGTGGATAAGAATTAAGCGAGATTAATGTGCCACTAGAAGCCCCTACATAGCCACTGGTATGTTTTATATACACATGTGCGTGAGGAGAGCAGCTTCCAGCTCATTAATATTACTCAAACTTTGTGTGCATCAAAATTAATCAACATTGGAGTTATTGAATAATGTCATAAATTAATTTATTTTATAATTAAAATGTTATGAAATATTGTATCTCGTATGTGGGTTTGATGCAAGTACATAACGATTGTGTTCAGTGAGAGTAACTGTGAATCATAATTTGTAATTTTATTGTTATTGTCTGTAAATAATTTTTTTAACAATATCAATAATTGATGGCGAGAGCAAAATGTTTTTCATTTAATATTTTAACATTTTATTTACTATAATACACATCACAGTAAATATATACATTTTCTCTATGGAGGTAGAATTTTTCTAAAGGACGAAATTGATTAAATAAGTTTTGATTGGTTTGCATTTTAGGGCAATTGACACGTTTTGGTCATGTATATGTCCCCCCCCCAATAATTTCAACTGAAAGCATCAATGGCATAAAATTATAAAATTATAAAACATAAAATTATGACAAAATAATTTTTTTTTGGTTGTACAAAGGGTACGCTGAAAAATTATATATCTTCTGTATTATATTTTTTTTCAAAAAAAGGTTAATTGCCACGAGAATCCTTTAACTTCTGAGTATATTTATCTTGTTATATGATAAGTTTGAATCAAATTTCGTATGAAAATCATGGTAATTACTGTACTTGTGCTTGACAAGGTAAAAATCTACTTGGTTTCTCACAACACGTTGCCATGGAACTGCGGCTGTTGTGATATTTATGTGTGCGTCTCAGACATCAGCACAAAGCAAAGGAGGATTCTAATGAGAGCTATACTTGAAGGTATTCTCAACAATGACAATGCTTTTTTCATTCTTATACTGCAACAATGGGCTGCGTGATTACCTACCCACTATATCATTCTCCGCGAGATGTCTTCTTTATATCCGAGACCAGCAAGAGATGTGTCCATACAGGAGGGGTGGGTCTTGTATTCTTAAGTTGACGGGAGGGTTGAAAAAGGTGTCAAGCTGCACACAATAATAACATTGTAGCGAGTGAGACACTTCACCTAAGTTGACTGTCACTCCAATAAATCGAGAGTATAAAATCGATTAAAGATATCGAATTAATATTATAAAATTTACATAATTTTTTTTTATAAAAATGTCACTATTTTAAAATAGATTTTGCAATTTTATTAAATATGTTTGATATGTTATGTATATAATCATATTATAATCACATTTTTAATTTTAATGAAAAACAACTAAGAATTTTTAGCGGTCTTTGAAACTTCTTATTTGCAGTGATACCATATTTTTTAATGTTAAATTAATTAAATGTCTTTCAAGTGAATTAAAATTACAATTTTACCAATAAAGCTTTAAAATTACTTTTTTATTTCTTTATTTTTTCAGCTTTCCGAGGATACTTAATGTTATTTTTTTTAATTTAGTCACTTCAGTCAATATTCTGAATCAAGTAAGTTATTTTGACATAAACCTACCAAGATAGCTACATTATTAATAATGTATAGAATCTATATAAAAAATGTATATAAAATATTATATTGTATTTTAAAATATGAATTGATATAAGTTGGCTTATTTTGTTATGTCTATGTAACTATAAAGTCCATGAATGGTTTTAGATTTGAGATAATCGAAGTTTTGCATTCAGTCTCCGTAGCCCAAGGGGTCCAGGCGGGGAAGACAAACGCGTGAGCACACGCCTGTAATAACACTGCAGTTAGGTACAGTGGCCACCCCAGCTGCGTTATTTATCGAATGCAATATTACATGGGGGCTGTACTATATTACGTACACGAGAACTTAACTTGTAGCAGAAAAAAAGAACAGGAAAAATTTATGAAATTGTAACTTTTGTATCATATAGACTTTCTGAATGTTTAAAGCTTTCAATAAAATTTTTTGTTATGAAATATTAAACCGCATGATATTCAACAGACATAAATGTATCGACGATACAAAAATCACCCTTAATATTTAAGTCTATAGATATCATTTTTGTCCACATTTAAATGTATTTTATTTTATAAACTGCAATTTGAATGCAAAATTATTTATTTCTATTATAACCATATACATAAATAACAAAGGATTTTTTACATTTATAATTGCAATACATCTTGCATTACATAATCATTAATTCATTAAACTATGTATTAAGTAAGCACGTTCGTTTTATATTTTAACACTACTAATAAGATAAGTTCTTATATATGATTATAAATTATTTCTTCAGAAAATATCAAAATTAATTTTTATTTATCATCATGGCATTATCCATGCAGTAAAAAATATACATTAAAAATATATAGGACCTAAAATTAAAAACTGGGCAGTCACCAAGATAAAAAATAATGTGAATATTACTCTAACAACTCATGATGACTGCCAATTTTAGAATTTCGAGGCCCGCATCATTTTAACTGCACCCCATGTTCAATTACATCGGTAAAATCCTAAAATCTCTATATTTATATTTTAATAACAATTACATTAATATACCTCCATGTATACACAAACTATGTAACCCAAATTGCTTTTATTTATTAATTATTCTATTAAGGTTGATATCAATTGTCAATGTAATGGATCGCAATAATAGCATCAATTTAATTTAAACTCTTCCGCATTTTATGAAAAAATAAGTAGAATTAGTTATAAAATATTAAATTCATTACTGTATAAATTATTAATTAAATTTTTAGAATTATAATTTTATTGTTTTAAATACAAAATATAAACAATAAAATTTTGTACAACTATAAATAATATATTAACATTTAATATGAAATGTTATGATAGTTAATATAACTAATGATATAAAATGTTATTTAAAGTTAATAAAAAATATTATATTTATTTTATATGACTTTTAAAATAAATTACACTTGTCATTAAGACTATATGTTCTCTGTATATCTTTTAAACACCCATTAAAAAACAGCTGCTTGAATGGTGTGAGTTTGAAAGTATATACAACGTTGTCTGCAAGCTGTAATAGGAAGGAGATTTTCTTCTTACCAGCAAGGTAAGCCACTAATTTTTTTCTCTCACCTGATGACAGCGACATATGAGGCCAATTAATGCAGCCTACAGCGGTCTTACAGCGATATATTACCCGCTAATCACTGCCATATTACACTCTGCCTGCCAGAAGAACTCCCCCCACTCTCTCTCTCTCTCTCTCCCTCTCCTCTCTCTCTCTCTCTCTCTCTCTCTCTCTCTCTCTCTCTCTCTCTCTCTCTCTCTCTCTCTCTCTTCGCATGGGATATGGACCCATCCTTATTACTATATTCTTACCTTCGCACATTTGCACTAACAACATAAATCTTTTAAACGATACATTGTGAAGTATAAGGTGATTAAAGTTGATAGATGACATTACTTTTATTTAGGCTATGTATCACTGAATTGGCATTTACTAAGTATACTTTAGAGTGCACCATGGATGTTATTATTCTCTATAGTGTAATATATTATCTTAAATATATGCGTTTATATTTATAATATCATAAGTTACGTAAGGTGATGTTTTTAAATTAGCTATCATTATATTTTTAAGAATATGTTATGAATATAATATTTAAATATAGTTCTGCATTTCTGCATGCTGTTATTTTGTAATATATTATATCCAAACAAAATTTGGAAATTCAAAAAGCGATCTTCTAACTTACCATAAATTGTAACAATTATTAAGTAATTGATGTGTACAGCTCTAAAAACTAAAAATACTATACCAATTTTAACGAATTTGCTTCATAGGTCATATATTTTTTTTTAATTTTTTAATCAAACCCTATTGGGTACTTTTATTTACTAATTACATACTACTTTGAAACCCCGAACCTTCCGAAACCCTAACTTGAGCGTTTCGCGGGCTCTTCTGGAACGGGGGCGGCCACGGCCTTGCAAATCCATCCCGGCATTTGCCTGCGGCTGAGGGAAACGTGGAAACCTCAGCCAGGATGGACGCTACAGCTTTTGTCAATGAACCGGAAGTGCAATGGTCCAAAGCCAGGGGAACCACATGGTGGAAAAGCGCAACGTTTTACCCCTGGGTGGGAAACGTGTTTTTTGTTGAAAATGGTCACCCATCCAACTACTAACTACGCGTGGCGTTGCTTGACTTCGGTGATCTGACGAGACCCGGTCAAGCGCACTGCGCCACACACCTTCCACTCCATAGGTCATATATAGTATTTAATAGGGTATAGAGACTATATAAGAGAAACTAAATTTGTCACTGCCATTAATTTTTAGTTTGAATTTTTCATATCCAGGGAAAAAAAACTAGCTAGATTCTTTGAGGAATTCGACTGGCCCAACTAGTTTTAGGAAGCTTTCATGCAGCCAATTAAGAAATTCAACCTCAATCTTAATATTTTATATTTAATTAAAGCATATATTATATGTGCAAGAATTGGCAATAACAATTGGGTTATCTATAACTTTAGTTTTCCGGAAAAATCTATATAGTACAATTTCGCTTTTTTGACGAACTATAAAATATGCATGAAAAAACTGTAAACAGTATATTATGACACTGCATGCATGAAGCTAGAAAACAATCGCTTGAAAGCTTCATTTCCCACGAAGTAATTATAGGGATACTATTTATTCAATTTACAATCAAGATCTTAAATCAGTATTACAAAATCATCACACGAAGCTAAAATTACATAATTCAAGAAAGTAGATAGATTTAAATCAGACATAATTTTAATCTTAAACAACTACCACCTTTAGTAATAACAATTGAGTGTCTAATTTTTTATGCAGCAGCAATCTGTACTGTCAGCCTGATGAATTGATTATCTGTCTAGGTGTAATGTGGCAGGAGGCAAGGACGGTAAAGAAAGAGTAGTAGTAGCAAGCAAGCATACGGTCTAGGATTTCACATGAAATATGCACCGTATTTTCGGTCTGACATATCAAATTTATCGCCCCACTTTTTATAATATATGATCCTCTAGCGTCTTAACAGAAGCTGGCAGCTCCTAGCTAGGCGGCAGGCATGAAACGTATTGCTCGACCCACCGACTTGTGCGCAGCAAAACTGTCTACAGGGAGCTTCTGTGAAGTGTTTTCAATGTTACTTAAAGTGAACTTCTACAATTTGATATAAAATCCATCGTTTATTTCTAATCTACTTAATACAGTGAGATTTACACTTTTATTTTTGTTTCGTTAAAGGAAAGAGGTCACTTAATATTGTTTAGCAATCATACAGCTGCAATTAAAGCATGATTACGATTCAAAAGTTGCGTTTTATCATATAATAAGTAATGGTTATATTAATATTTTAAAGACGATTAACAATCAACTAACAATTAACACATTTTAATTGATGGAATAACCAAATAACTGACAATCACAAAATTTTAATTCTCAATTTATCCCAGCAGGAAAGGATAAAAATGTTCAAAATCAAAATAATGACTCTCTAATCCGTACAGTCGCAGTCATACTGAATGGAACGGCACAAAACTTGCTGCACCATGTAATTAATATTCACTGTCCCTGCACTATGATGATATTTTTATTCACTTTGATTCAGTGTATAAATTTATTGATGCAGAAGTTATTTTAGAAAGTTGTATTTTTAGACCTCCAATGTTTTTGTGTCAACATATTTTTACGATGAGTAAAAACCAATTAAAGCAGCCATGTTGACACATGCATATAAACACCACTTGCATTGCAGCAACGCAAAGAACTCAAGGGAACCACAAAACCGCACAGAGCGCATCAGACAGGAATGTTTTACTTGAAAGAAATAAAAGTGACAAAATTCTATCGTAAATTATCTGCAATTTACTTTCATGATTCCTTTTTTTAAAGACAATAAATATTTTATTACTTTTCATACCATGTTTTAAAAGAAAAAGGTATTTCATGACATAAATTAAGAAAACATTCATTACAATCTATTGTGACACATAAAGTTTTTTTTTTATACTTACTCACTATTTAAGAATGCATAAGAAGTTAAAAAAAAAGTAGAAGTCGGTCGACATTTTTGAGTCGACTTTTCTAGTCCCTTGAGGAATCTACGTGGGGTTGAAGCAGTTAGCATGCTGCACGAGGCGGTGAGGAGGTTAGATTACGTTAGGATATGGGAAGGGATCCATCCATCAGAGGCCGCTGCGGTGGCAATCAATCACCGGGCGTGAGATCGCGCCTGTCACCGCCGCAACCCGCATGACTGCCCACACCAACTTTTAACACTTAGGCCAGTTCCTTCACCCCCTGCATGCAGGCCACGTGTTTCTATGTACGAGTACTTTCTATAAACATTGTTATTGGGGTTATTAAATATTTTTCTGTGAAACTATTCTTTATTGAATCAAAACGCTTCCTACATTTTGTAAATATATGTTTGTACTTTTTGATGGTCTAAAGTAATTTAGTGCTATAGCTAAGATTTTTTAAGTGGATTTGAAGATCAAGTTATTTTCTATATATTATTCTTAAAACTCATTCAATTATTCAATTCAACATAAATGAAGGTCAGAGAGGTCAAACTAAAAAAAAAGTAACAAAATAAAACTTATAATATTTTGAAAAAAATATTGCCATACACAGGTATAAATTATAAATTGAAGTTACGCTTCGATTTTCGAATCCTTCAGATCATAAGAAAATCACTTCTTTTGAAGTAGATAACTGGAAAGAGCTTTAATTTAATTAATGTATAACACCAGTATATATAATAATATAGTATTTCATCAAGAAAGCAAACATTGTACAATATTTTGTATTGTGATGTTCTCTTATTTTTATATATATAAATATTTTTTAAATTATTTAAAATACTCCAATAAGTGACACAACATTTAATTACACTTAAATAACTTAAAACATATTTCATTTTAACAATTAATTATTTGAAGCGTTACAAAAAGCATGTTAAATGTTGTTTGATTACTGCTGCCACCTATCGGTTTATACAAGAAAGCAACAAAGCGTAAAAGTGAATTCTCTGTAAGTCTACTGATCTGAAGCTTATGTGTTTTTTGTTGTTGGCTAGTTGAACCTGAGGTATTAGGCCAAAGTTGAGTGATGTGGCCGTGTGATCGATGGAGACCAGTCAAGTGATGCCCCCCCCCCCCTCTCTCCTACCAGACGCAATTCCTCTCTGTTCAAAAGTAAATGGAAGATCTTTTTCTCTCTCTCTACTTTTCTTGCTAGTTTTACGTAGCGGTCACAAGCAAGGAACATGTAATATCTTATCCTGCCTACTTTACCCACCCAACTCTTTCGTTTTTCTCTAACAATTTACATCACCCATTGCGTTCCCTTTCTTTTTTTTTCACTAACTTTAAGAGAAATAAATTATATTGGCTACCAACCTGTGAGCAATTCAAGTTCACAATAAAATATCATGACGTAATAATTGTAAATCAAAACTTGTTAGCTCTATCAGGAAGCAAATTTAAATGTATTTTTTAAAAACATAAACCTCACTAAAAACATTTCGGTCAAACAATCCCTCAACAGTTACAATAGTGAAACGTCTCGTTAAGTGACGTCCTAAAATTTGTGTTTGAACTTACTTTAACGTTGTTATTTGCGCGTGTCAAGTGAGGAAACAAGACTTCTAAAATGTTGACACCTCTTAAAGTTTGAGTGACGTCAGCCCTTCATTCGTACAGATTGCTTGTAGCTGTTTTTCTATCAACGCGCGGCACGCCATGCAGTGATACTTTTTGACGCAGCCCTTCTTGCTATAGCTAACAACTTTTTTCTTATAATACATTTAAGATATATTTTGGCTTGCAACCAATTGCTATAAAGAAATTTTAAGTAAGATTTTATAAAAAGTCACAAACAAATATAATTTTTACTTTTTTTGTAAAATTGTATTTTACATTTTTTTAACTTTACAATTAAATTTTATTCATTGGTGAACGAGAATTTTGCTCTAGGACTTTGATATTGGACACTCTTCCGGTTTCTTTGATACTGTTTCTTTACCATTTTTTATAATTTGAAATTTTATATAAATATATATGATCTATTTACCTGAAAATGTATTAATTTTATATTTGGAAATTGTTTTTTTAAAAAAATTAATATTTTCTTATTTATTTTATACTCACCCAATTATAAATGTTATGTACTTCGATTGCTGTTTGTCCGACAAATGACTCGCAAAAATCACAAAAGCAACAAACTATCAAACTGTGGTTTAAAAACTTTTATTATTTGTGTTGACTAATTTAACCGTTCATTTTTATTATATAATATAAACTATAGAAAGTAAGATTTATTTAAAAAATTATCGTAATATATGTGACGTCATATAAATAATAAAAATGAATGGAGTTTATCATCACCATGGTTATAATAATATGTAGTAGGCTCTCAAAGGGTTCTTAGTAAAACATACGTCTCTGTCAATCTATTGGACGTGTAAGCTTTTATCCTACTTAAGATATTTTTTTATAGTTGCCACCACCGCGGGTCAGAGACTGCGGGAGGCACCACGCGGCCGTCACAACACCACTCCGGTAGCTCACACCAGAGAGGCTGCATGGGCAGGTAATACGAAGCAGAGTCTTGACTTCAAATCCACCTGCCGTCATTGGTTTTTTAGCAAAGATTTCCCCCTGAAATCTTTGGTTTTTAGGAAGCAGTAGAAAATATTAGGATATAATTAATTGCACGACCATTTTCACACAGATTTCCACGTTCCTTCATCACATATATTTGTCCTTACGCGTCCAAATCCAACATCAAAATTTTGCAAAATTTGGCTAACTTTTGTCACTATGATTTAAAATATATAAAAATTTGTTGTAAAAAAGCCTGAATCAAATACAGATGTGAGCTTATTTTCCGAACATGAATATAAAATAAGAGAAAAAGTAAAAAGGAAAACAATTTCCTTAGTAATCAAAAACAAAAATTATTAAATAATAATTCAGTTTTTTTTTTCTTCGAAATTACTGTATGCATTGTGTACCTAAGACCATTTCACTTGAGATGATTTGAGGTGAGGTCTCTGTGTCCCACCTCCCTGAAATGCGACCCTTGCAGGTGGCGGAGGACTGCTGGAACTGCATGTTGAGTGGCGTAACCATGTCCTAACCATGTACGGCAAGCAGCTTCTGCATGCTATTATAACTGAATGCCCTGCCATATTTATGCCACGTCGTAATTTGTAATAAAGTTGACGGCCCCGCTTGGTCGCTTCACTTCAAAGAAAATACTTCCAGAGAAACACAGAGTGATGTGCTTTGACTATACAACCAAATGTATTTTATATGTTTTTAAATATATAACATAGAAGCACTTATAATTTTTACATTTTGTCATTTATAAATTAAGTTTTAGTTTTATTTGTAATTATTTTTTTCTTCATTACATGAAAAAATATATAAAATCATAACATTGCTTTTAGATTCAAAATAGAAGAAGAAAAAAAAATGTCTGGAAATATTAGAATATAATATATGCAACCCACAATTACAAACAGTCAATCAGGTTGCATATTATCAGGATACAAAAAAAAAAGATATATGTGTTATAAAATGATTGATTGTTTATAAGTAAAGTAAAAAAAAACAAAACATGATCGTTGTTGTATAATAAGATGGAGTACTGTAAAGTGTTGATGGACATTTAGATGTCATCAAGGTTCATGTAGCAGGAGAAAATGTTGTTGAATTGAGAGGAACAGCTGCGAGGACCTCCTCTAAGAAGACGTGTCTAACGCAGTCTTCGTCAGAGTATTTTGGCAGGCATCTAGTGTGACTAGAAGGGCCATTAGTGTTGGTCTTCAGTCCATATATCAACTCCGTATTACGTTAACCCCCCTCCTCCTTTTTGCCTTGACTGTGTTTGGCGAGGCACACATTTTGCTGCTGCTGCTGCTGTTGGCATCTGTTAGTACTGTAATTTACAGCATCCCTTAAAAATGCTGCACACATCATATAGAAAAGGATCAACTTTTTAAACTTATATATGACTCCTTTCTTTTCTCTTTTTTTTATTTTAATGTTTTTATTTTTTTATATGTGTGTGACATATTGAAAAATATATAGTATATCATTATTTTATATTTATTTTTAAATATCATATTTCATAATTCCTTTTAGAATATAATCAGAAAGAAAAAAAAAATGTATAATATATTTTTATTCAAAAGAAATTTATATAGATATAATGTTAAATTGAGTGTGAAATTTTTATATTTTCTAAAAGCCAGTTTTTTTTCCTATTCAAAAATATAAATGACAAAGTGTGATGTATACGCTGTAAATTTCAATGAAATTTTTAATAGAAAATGACATTTGCTTTCATAAAAATTTGATGTGTTTAAATTTGTGTCTAATTGAGCAGCTATATCTTATTTATATTAATAGAAATCATCAAATTTATTACATAAAAAGATTTTGAAATATATTGTGTTTTTAATTTATTGGTTGATATGATAATTTTGTCGTAAACTTTTGTACAAAAGCTTTTAGTTTTGCATTAGTTATTTGTATAGAGAGAAGAAACATTAAAAATAATTTGTGCTAAAATATATATAAATTTTGGGTCACGATTCACGAACAAAGTTATCCACGTTTTGACGTGAAGTTTCATTGAGTTTAAAGCTCATAGAGGCCAAAATTTATACAAATTTTGACTTTCTTAAACTGTATTATGTACTCTAATGATGAATAAAAAAAGAAAATAAGTTGGCATTATTAACCGCGGTTGCCCTTTCGTGGATAGCGCTCATAATTTTATTGATATTCCAATTATTGCATTTATCGTTATTCTTATATTTTTAATAAGTTATAATATATTAAATTAGGTGAAATTTTCTTATAACAATAGTGCAATGAACTTTAATATAATTTCACGATGTAAATAAAAGTTTGTTTTTATTAAAATTTATTATTCACAAATAAATATTCACAAGCAGCATTTCAATATGCATTGAAGTTGTATTTATTGCAAATGTAAAAGACAAATGAGATTCCTTTCTGTAGACATTTTTGTGTTTGCATGAGTAGCAACTGCAGGCTCACAGAATCCAATCAGCGCCTCAGCATTCTCCGAGCAGGGAGATCAAAGAAACAGCGCTCCTATATATGCTACTTCATCTTTTAGTTGTGTACGCAGCAGCTGCTATTATAGCATCGTGGAGTGACGTGAAAAACGTTAATTATTCTTTCTTTAAAGATTATCGTTTTTCGCGAGTGTAACGAATCTTTTTAAATGACAGATTTATTTACTTTTAAGAAAGAATGCAATGTTGTTAGAAGTATTATACTATATAATATATAACCATAATTAACTCTCATATATCTATGAGGGGGATACTTTTCAGCACAAATCTATAACGCTATAGAAGGGAGAGAAAAAAAGAATTTATTAATTCAAGTGGGATACATAAATCAAATATTACGTAAGATAGGGGACTAGTAAAACGGACATACTAGATTACTGAGAAAATCCTTTCATATATGTGGCAGTGTAATCCGTAAAATGAGGGAATATAACTTTTGGAGAGAGGATCAGGTTCATACTTCCAGCTTTTGGTACTAAATTATTTTTTTGGTCTCTCTCTCTCTCTCTCTCTCTCTCTCTCTCTCTCTCTCTCTCTCTCTCTCTCTCTCTCTCTCTCTCTCTCTTTCTCTGTCTGTCCGTCTCCTACTCGTATTCCCTTTTGACTCAATTCATTCCGACACAAACTAAAATTTTTGACTCAAATGATCAATTGTTAACGTTCTTTATTACATCCATAAACGGATATATTATATATCTAATGCAATAAAAATAAATTATTATAATAATCACGCTACATTTATAGTCAATATAAATCATACTAATAATGTTTCATTTGAACCTGCATGCTGTTTTTTGTTGTTGCTATTACATCATAAAGTATATTATAGGTATAATATCATATTCTTAGCATGATAAATACAATGAGAATTACTAAAATCATAAACTTGTTTTTATAAGAACAGTTCTGTTACTCATAAATTTAATTTAAAAGTCAGTTTATTTGGTATGTGTAAGAAAAATTACTTTTTTATTAAGACATTTCGTTTAACAGTACCTTTTATAGCTTATTTCAGTAAACATGTATACAAGTAATACTTTTTATATTTGTTTTCTTTTTATTGTTTTTAAGCAGTGAAAGTAAATTTTAAAAATATTACTTCAATATTAGATTAAATTATATATAATTTAAAATTATTAATTATTTATGCTAAATTTTTGTGATAAGAGATGCTTAGAAAGCAATGAATTGAAAAATATACAATGTTTACAATTATTTAATTTTGTTATGTGTAAATCAATGGTGCTCATGCATTAAGGTACACTCCTCGCCTCTGAAAACTTCAATTATGCAGCCTTTGCTAATCACCATGTCCTGTGTTATTCTTACGGAGCATGGTGATTAACAAGGCTGCAGAAGAGAAATTTTCAGAGGCGAAGAGTGTACATCAGAGTTTGCATTTTAGGATATATTTTGAAAAGGATTCACATTTTTTATGTTCATGCATTTTGTTACACGTTCTTATTTTTATTAATAATAATATTGCTCAACGGATGCCGTTATCTAAAGTAAGTTAAATTAAACTTTTTTTCTCCTCAAATAAGCAACATTATAGAACCATCAAAATGTTACATTTTTATTATGCAAGCAGTAACTTTACATTGACATTAACAAAAACATTAAATTTATAAAATACATATAAACCTACAACGAAAGATAACTCAAAGTTGACATTTATCATCATACACTGTATATATATATATAACTCTTTACTGCATACACTGTGGTTTATTACCAATGTAGATATTATATGCCATAACATTCGACAGCCTGTACACATGTATGCAACAAAACTATATATACCAAATATATATGTTACACTCTTTAACTATATATATATACGGTGTACTATAAGGGAGGTATATAGTATGTAAAAGAGAGGGAGTGAGAGTTACAAAAAAAAAAGTAGGGGTTTATATTTTTATAGCTAGCTCTAAATCAAGGCTGGAGCGTCACATGAAACTAAAATATATGGTATCATATTGGCTACATATAAAACATATCCCCCTTCCCTCTATGTCTACTTTCTCTCAGTTCTCCCTATATTATACTCTTGACAAAAAAATATATATATATATATATATATATATATATATAATAAAATACATACGCCCCTTATAAGTCAGACCTGGTATATATGACGTTTATGTCATTTCTGTATGTTTCAAGAGAGCAGTAAAGAGATATTTTGACGAGAGTACACAAGGGATGTTACAAATATATTTAGTGTATAAAAGAGCTTGGGTAATAATATATATATCTTATACACAAAGGGGGTAGGCAAGCACCTCGTGGTAAGAGTGTCCCTTTATGTTGGTCACTGATGTGTCCTAACGTTTTATTAGAGCTCTAAGGTGTAGAGGGGAGGACATGTAGAAAGACGAAAGGTAATGTCACAAAATATAATATTTGCACACGAGAGGTCATAAGGTGATTTCATAAACCATAGTATCAAGTTTTATTTTTAAGGTAGAATAGATTACAAGTATTCAATTTTTTTAGTTATACATGTTGTAATAAATTAATATATAATATATATTTTATGTAAAACGAAGAACAGAAGATTACATACATTTTATTGTTTAAATTTGCACTTATTTATCTTATTTACATATAGAATATTAGGAAATTATTTTTGTCTTCATACCTATAAGGTTAATTGATAAATAACAATAACAAAAATTTCTTAAATTCAAGAAAAAGGTCCTTATTTCATTAAATAACATTCATACCACGGTCTCACGATGAAAATTAATGTGCTTTCATAAAATATAAAACGTGCAGTAGCACCAAAAGCACTTACTCAAACTAAATGTAAAAATGGTGGATTTTTGTTAAAATTTACAAAGTACCATTAGTTGTTTCCTGGTTGGCAAGACGTCCCAACATACCTTAGACGTGACAACACCCTGGCCGTGCTGCCAGCAAAATGACGATCGTAATGGCAAGCACGTGCTCAGCCGAGTGGAAAAATATGATACCTGGTGCAGTTTGCTCGCTTGCCACAAATATTAAATGTTAAAATGTCACATTTGAAAGGTTTAATAGCTATTTTATATGAAATATTATTTATTTTTATACATGAAATAACATATTATAAGTTGTTTTTAGTTTTTATTATCAACAACAAAAAACTTTACTGGTTCCTTTTTCTTTTATTGCCTGAGTTACCTTTTCTACCATTTGGTTTATATTATACATACAAACTTTAAACATGAATATTAATACTTATTGTATTAAAATTTAGCATAGGGAAGTTACAATCATAAATAACATTAAATATCATCCTGCATGGAATATGTCAAATTAAAAAAGATATTGTCCATAATAAAGAATACAAATTTCACTATACCTTTCCTGATTATCAAATTCAGAATTTGAATATAGGTTTTTATTCAAATTTACATAATACAAATACAAAGTTAGGATTCAAAGCACTTTTATCTGCCTGAACATTACCCCTTGCTCCAGTCTGATAAGCAACCCGCTCCATTTGTAAGCTGAACAAGTTGCCTACATTCAAGGAGATTTGTTCAAGAGGGTCAAGACGTAAAAGTTTGAGTGTACCTTGTATAAAATACAGTGAAGATGTAACCAATATAATGTGGTATTACATTAGTTTTGAGGTATTTGTCACGTTTTTGTAAAAAAAGAAATAAATCTGCAAAGAAAACATAAAAATAGATTGGTCCCCTGAAAGTGGGCAACTTCTTAAACACGTTACGATACCTTTAATCAAGATTTTTAATTAAAATCTTGCCAGCAATGACGCTGTAAATGATTATAATTTTTAAATCAAGTTCTATATTTTATTATATGATTATCTAACATTATAATTTATAATTATATAATTTTAATTAATTTGTTCAATATATTCAATAAATTTTAAGAGAATATATCAGACACAACAGTGATGATGTTATATTGATTAAAACGCAAATGTTTGCTTTGGAACAACAAATTTATTCCAATCTATATTATAGAGATAAATTGTTAATGAACAAACAATTGATAGCATTTTAATTAAGACGTTCAATCAGTCTTATATATAACTATTATTTTATAGCAGAGATAATTGTGGATGATTAAAAATATCTATATATAATATCTGATTATAAACTGAAAAAAAAACTGGCAATAAATTAAACTGGTGTAAGTTAATTAAAAAATTATTATATGTACATTACATAACTAACATGAAAATATTAAATTAAAAATTTTAATTGACTTTTATTAAAATTTAATATTTTAATTTTAAATCATTTTTATTTATAAAATAGTTACATGTTGTCTAATAGAGACGTGATGTCTTGTATGACATGATTGCCCAGTAACCCTCCCGCTATCTGCTGTTGACAATTTAATTTGTAGCGAGGGTACGGTGACAGCAGTGTCGGTGGAAAGTTATAGCACCATGCATGGCGACAAGCAGCACTTACCCTCCCATCTATGGCGTACTAGAGTCTCTGTACTTCTCCTAAATGGTGCTGGTAAATGATGCTGTGTGTATTTTTTTTTATCAGTAACAACCATCACCACTACCACATAGACATTTTCTTTATCTGTAGTTTTTCTACCTAAAATATGGCTTTAAAGACGCACTATTTATTTGAACAGTATATTTTATCATGTTGTTTTGTTGGAAAGTCTTCTATAAATTGGTTTCAACAAGATTTACAAGAATATTGACTAAACATTTTATTAATTTAGAATGACATTTGATGAATATATGTTTTTATAATTATACATATTGTTTGTAAAATAATGAAAATAAAATAAAGTTTTTGTTTGTTACATTCCTTAGTTCTACACTCACTGGTTATACGTTTTTATGTCAGTTTTTGCAATAACTATGGCATCTGATAAATTATAAGGGGAGGCCGGTGTATACAGAGATTTCATAAATTTATATTAATATTTCTATTATAATCTATAGGAAAATAAGACCATGAATACACTAACTGGAATCCTCATATAATTTTTAAAATTACGTTTTTGAGAAATAAAAACACAATTTTAATTGTTGTGCAAAAGTTATTTATTATACACACTCATATATAGTGGGCATATAGTGAGTATAATAGTAAACAGTACATATAATGATAGTAGATCATACATATTTACTATAATTATATTTATTTATAATTTTTATATAAATATAATTATTATAATGAGCAACTAAGTTTCTCGCTAATCATGCACGATTAGAGCCATCCTAACTCAATGACACTAACTGCGTTTAGTGAAAAACCCGTCGTAAATCGCGTCCATTTAATAATACGTGATATGTAAAATTTACGAAAGTAACTTTAAAACAGAAAAGTAAATTCTCCTGGTAGTGAGCACATTCACATTTTAGCAAAAATAATATTCCTCCCCAATCTTGCTGCTCGATTGACACCTCGCGATGGGTTGGTTATATATACTTCATATATGTGGTTGGTATATATATATATAGAGACGGTACTCGCAGCGGTGTATCCTAGGGCCATAAATTAGGGCGATACGTCATCACAGTTGTGGGGTGTGGGACGGATATAACTTTCACCCTCACCGCTGAAATATGGCAGGGAGAGGGTAGGCACTGATATGTGACGTCACACTTACCAAATGATTGAAACATATTGGCGTCAGACACACATCAAATGTCTCATTTTATATTTACTGTTGTTGATAAATCTATATTTGTATTATACACACATATTTCATATATTGTCAGTTTTTATTTGGAAGTATAATATATTTATATGTTTCAGAAAAGTTAGCATATGCTGCACCAACAAAACATATTGGAATCTAAAAAATATAAAAAAATGTTAAAATTTCGAGTTTCTGTGTTATAGAGAAAAAAATCATACATTTGAATAGACACCAGTTCTCAAGATGTTTGCATTGCAGCAGGATGCATTTTTGTTAAGAATCTGACGTGAAATCGATTAAATTTTGCAATTTTTATATAATTGATACTCACAATCACAGTAGAAATGGAGAAATCACATTTTTTTTTTGCTTTTTTTTTTCCAAATTGAAGGTAAAACTTTTGTTTTCTACATAAAAAAGTTTAGGTATTATAGTGTAGTTAATTAATTAGTATATAGACATATATGTATGAAATAAAAGAAAAAACAACACAAAATATGAACTCTAAAATAATGACTAAATAATTTGTCTCAAATAGTAAAAAAAAAAATAAACATTTGCAATTAAGCTCCATATCTACATTTTGTTATTAAAATTATTATTGATTTCTCAAGATATTTTTTCAACAGTATTAACTACAATATTAATTAAATATACCGCAGTTGATGTACACATAATGCATTTCAATTCAAGTAGTTAAAATAATGTTCTCGTGTAAAAGGTCATTCTAATCTTCATTAATTATACTGGAACAAATAATTTCAAAACATCATAATTTTGACCTGTTGCATAAAACGACAACCTACATCGTTCGTTATAACAAGAATATATAATAGTCTGTATGTAAAGTGAGTACACGCGTTTACATAATTTACGAGTACAGAAATTACCATGGAATATAATAATATATATATTAAAGCTAGTAGCATTAATATAAATTTTATAAATATAAAGTTAGAGTAACACTCATTAATTGTCTATATGGAGAAAAGATAAGAATTATATACGTAAACTTTCCACCATGTTAATCGTAATGGAGATTTTAAATTAATGGTAATACATAAAAAGTGCTACTATCCTGTTTTATAATAAGAGAAAAATATTTATATGTGTGGAGAGAGAGAGAGTGTGTGTGGGAAGAGAATAGTATATAAGAGAGAAAGAATAAACTTGTGAGAGAGTATAATATTATTCCCTTATCTATAACACAAGGTTTTTGGAATATACACTAGTATATAAACGTATTATATATATATAACATGAGAAACATACTTATGAGGGGCAAAAGATATCTTTTAGAAAATGTTTTGCCTGTTCGGTTGTTGATAGCAGAAAACACCATGAAGTATACAGGGAAGATCTGCTGGGTGTATATTTTCTCTGATTTTTCTCGCTGACTCAACTTGATTCTATATTATATGTGGAAGGAGAGGTTGGTTTTTCATTATGGTGTTCATGTACACTTATGACTAAAAGGAAAAGAGGCGATGCTGAATTTTACAAATGACTCTCACATTTCATACAGATGATAAGAATCATACAGAAAATGTTTTCCTCTCCTTCCATCTTTTACCACGAGTTTCCATTGTCGCTAAATGTGTGCTGGTGTGCACCTCACAGAAGCAAATTTGCCTATTATCGAATATCTGTAGAGAGAGAGGAGCTTTAATTTAATGTGCTCTCTCTCTCTCGTTGTGTGGGCGCATTATGAGTATGTTTACTTATATATAAAAGCTATAACATTACGCCTATATAATTATTACTATATATAAGGCATATTATATAACTAAACTTCTTCTACTCTTGCAAAAGGAATTAATTTTATAGTTAAAATCAACACATAATTAAAATACATAAATATTTATGAGCTAATAATTAATTATTATCTTTGTTTTTAAATTTCAAAGGCATACATAAAATATTTATTAAAAGTAATTATTGTAAATTATATATTTTATAATTATCTTGATTGTGTAAGTATTTATTGACAATATTCAATATGTTCAGGTACATATTTTAGTGTCTCATATTTGTATTAAAAAAAATAACAATAATATTACATTAAATTACAAAATGATGGTACATAATCAATAAAATGTTTTCAAAACAAATAAATTTTAATTCATATCAACACAGTATATCATAAAATTAATATAGGTTTAATGCAAATGAATTTGTCATTACAAATATACACATAAATTGTATTTACATACAAACATATATAAAATATAATATACGTACTAATGTCATATAATTTTGTAATACAGTACTGAGTAATGTTCTATATATAATATTATATGGTTACAATATAATGCACAACTATATCATATACTGATACAGAGATATATAATATATTATGTAATATAGTAAACAGAACATTACATATACAGAGGACATATGTCATGACCTTTTGACTTTATATCACATACATCATAAAGTTTATAATGTTTAATTATGATTCAATTGACAGCTATATATATATATATATATATATATATATATATATATATATATATCATATTAAGCCTGAATAATACTTTGACAATATCAGCTGATATCATGTTGTGTATTTTATAGTATGACGTCATACATTAAAGATGTGACACGTGACATGTCAGTCCGACGTGACTTTAGTTGTCACGATCACGTGTTTACGTCCAAGTGACAAATTTCTTTGACGTACCTAATCTGGAGTGAGGAGCTTTAATGGAAAATGAATTATTGAAATTCAGCATTATGAAGGTTGTGATTTTTCATGTATCGCATCTCAAGCTATAAATAATAACAAATTAAAATAATAATAAAACAAAACTTAATTGTATGGGCCAATTTTTAAGCTGAAGCTTTTATTAATAATATATTATTATGTTTACTTCCATTTAAATTTCAAATTGTTTTAATAAAAATAGTAACAAAAAATATATATTTTTTTTTTATATTATAGTCATGCACTATAAAATCATATAAAATTAATAAAAAAAAATCATAATTGTTTAATAACCACCAATCTATTTTTCAAAAGTTTTTTCCTTATATAATAAACTTTTCCTTTAAAAATTCATCAAAAGAAATTAATATAAAAAAAAATTAATAACAACAACAATTATTTTCCAAGCTAAAAACGATGACGGCAAAAAAAAGAGATATAATTGTGTCTAATTATAAGCTTCTGTCAGCAGCTTATGGTGCATTATCTCGTATTATGATCTCCTTCAACTATTATAGTGCACTTCCCGACAGTGGCTGCTACTGCCGCGATGTTAGTACACGCGATGGTGTTAATTGCTTGTCATTACTGTGGCTACGTTGTCTGTTGACGGGTGTTGTTTCTACAGAAATAATTAACAGCGATAATTACTCTAACTAGTGCTGCGTTCAACCACAAACATTTATACTATATATAATATATTTTTTTTCTCTCATTACAATTGTCATTGTTACATTACTCTCATTAAGTGCGGTCATTGCATTTAATTTATTATAAAATGCTGCAGTTTTATTTCTTTGTAAAGGAATTTTTGTGTGTTTCATTTTGTAATGATTAAGTTATTACGTCATTAAAGAAAAATATTTTTAATTTATTTTATTTAAAAAAAAAATGTTTATTTTACGTTTTTTATCTTATAAGAGACATGCATAGCCAGCCTCTCTTGATTATAACTTTTATTGCAAATATTAAAAAAGAATATAAAATTATAACGTATCAGAAGAAAAGTTTGTAACTTACATTGTATAATATGTAATATGGAGTATGTAGTACTTTTTTTGCGACTGTAATGAATATTATGTTTTACAAATCAATTTCAAATATATATATATATATATATACACATATCATGTTCCAATTGATTTACAAGTTGACACATTGCGATCTTTGCTACACGTCTGACCTGCAGTTTAACCAAGTATCGACGACCAAGGCGGTCATTTCTTTTTACGACCATCGTTCATAATTCACTTGGGTAACCGAGTCTTGAAACTTGGCCCATATGCAATTCTTGAGGTGTACCCTTATTACCTAATTTTGGACTTAAATGTGTATATATATGTGTGTATATATATATATATATATATATATAATAAAAAAATTCAGCAACCTCAAAAATAAATTAAAAGTGTACATTGCAAGTTATGAAGTAATACATGTTAATGATACACATTTAAGTCCAAAATTAGGTAATAAGGGTACACCTGAAGAATTGCATATGGGCCAAGTTTCAAGATTTGGCTACCCAAGTGAATTATGAACGCTTTAAATTCAGTAGGGTAGGGGTTGAAACTTTGAGGGATGTGAGGAGGTGAGTTAAATCCACTATGTACCGAGGAATTGTATGTATACCACACCTTCACAATGAGTGTGATATTAGAAATGGTGCAGGGGTGACGAAAGCTGTGTCTGGAGCTTAGAATATAATATATTTATTTTGAGTGTCCTTTTTGTATTTCTTTATATTTAATGCTCCGATCTTTCAAACATTAACATTACAGAAATAATTCAAAGTAAAAATAACGAGATTTACCATGTTAAAAAGTTGCAATGCATTTACTATAAAATATTTTAATACACATAAAAATGAAGTATATAGAACAAATTGAGAACATTACATTTGGGTTTTAGATTACATATCATGTTCCAATTGATTTACAAGTTGACACATTGCGATCTTTGCTACACGTCTGACCTGCAGTTTAACCAAGTATCGACGACCAAGGCGGTCATTTCTTTTTACGACCACCGTTCTTTGATGGCGTTGTCGCGATAACCCTTGCTTGCTTGCTGCTGGCCAGCAGACGATCAAGTGTCGTCAGCACATGTTAGAATGCTGGCCAAGCCTGGATGGACAGATAAGATCGCGTCACGTCCACAGTTCGTATCCCGTGGTCGGCAAGATGGTGGCGCAAACACCCACATTATCACAACAATCGAAATTTTTTATTAATGTCAACTATGAATAATTGATGCAGCAAGATACTTTGAGAATTTATCTTCTATAACAAAGAAATGGCAGCACTAGTTTATTTGATGTTATCATTTGATAACAAATGGATTTTTGTAATGACATTGTTAATAATTTACCAATGTAAAAATATATGTACTGAAAATTTATTCATAAATACATTTAAAAAATAAATATATATTATGTATTACTGTCAAAATTTTCCAGATTAATGTTTCAAATTCATTTTTTTTCAAAATCGTTTAAGTCGTATATACATAGACAAACTTGGATCATGTCAATTAAAAAAAATCACAGTACACAAAAATAGCACATAACTATCAAATCTTTACAATAAATTCAATACATGTTTAATTCAGACAATATATCAATATGAGCATTATTTTCAATAACTATAAATAATTGTTCTATATACTTAAAACACGTTTGGTAAACTGCCAGATATATGCACTTTAATTTTTAATCATATATGCACAACTGTAAAACTGTGTTCTTGGATTTAAAAAAAAAATATATATATATATATAAACTTTTTCAATACATTATAAAAGGAAGCCAGACATGACTTGCTTGCAATTGATTTATTTAACTTGTCAGAACATTGTAACAATTTATTTATAACAAAATATATAACAGAAGTATAATAATTCTTAGACTTGTACAGCATGCATTATATAATATATACATATGAAATATATTGCATTGGTTATACTGTCAATTTTGGGTGGGGTTCAATTCAATTGTTTAATTTTTTTTATGTGTCGACATGACACTTAAGTACACCGAGTGTGACCTTCAATGTATGTATGTATATGAGGGGCCAATGACTTAGTACAATGGTATATTATTATGAGGAGACAAATATTATAGTCTTACGTGCAACACATACTGCTTCTTACAGCATCATTATGAATATCACATAATATATACAATGACGTACATATCCCATCATGTGTTGTAGTCGTGTCAATCATGGCGGCTTGGTTTTGAAGATTTTTGGATCCATGTTTAGAAAATTAAGATTTTTCTTCAGTATATATAACTTTTGGGGAGAAGGAACATATTAATCTAGAAATTTGGTATAAAAAAATGTGCTCAGTGATATTTGTGTGAATATCTTAATTTGTTATTGAATATGTGTGCGTCACTTAAAATAATTAACATGTTTGTGAAATAACTGCTATTTTTTAAGAAAAAATATTGATTAGAACATATGAAAATAATTCAAGTGTACCCGAGTTGAAATAAATTTCATCTTTTATTCACTATTAAGCTCTCTCCTTGTCTAATTTCCTCCTATTTTGCACCATTTTAGAGGAAAAAACGAGGGAAAAAGACGAGATTACTTCCTTTTTTTTTTCCTCTTCTTGGCATAAAATGTTAGAAATATTTTGTCTCCATTTCATCCTCACTTTGAGCGAAGAGGAAATAAGAAATTGTGTTTTAGAGGTAAAAAGATTAGGTTTAGACGTGTATAAAGGATGAGTTGAAGACGTAGTTATACATTGGTTATATTATGTATATTATGGTAGTTTTAATTGAAAATTTATCATACATCATACGTAAACAGATGCTTGAAAAAAAAAAAATGTTTTGTGGTGCATAGCATAATAATTAGTTGAAAGTTCTAAATGGTACCATTTATTTATTATATGATGTTAACATAATTATATGCAAATTATCTTGAACTGTTTTGAATATTTACAAGACGTATAATAGTTTTATGTTACTGTGAAAGGAGAATGGGTCAGACAGACAGGTGTGCATTGCAACAAGGCAGGAAATTATAAAAATGTATATTGCACTTGATTATTACAACGAGTCATAAAATTTTACTTGGTCTTCAACACAATGCAAAATTAAATTTAGATCTGAAAGGGCATCACTGAAACTGTAAATGTATAACAAGTGTATTTCATACGAATACAGTGAAAAATATATTTATACTCTGCATACCTATGCATATACCCAGTTATATTTTAATATCGGAAAAAAAAATGTGTAGTACAATAATATTTTATAATATCTATTATTATTAGATAATAATAAATATTTGTTAAGATACTGTCAAATAAAAAAGACCTACTTTTCTATTTCAATTCTATATTATTATATTAAATAATTCTGAGTTAAAAACAAACTATAAAAATTAAAATTTAAGTACACATATAGTTGTTATAGTGATGCTAATCACAGGCTAAATAAAGTCTAAGCTCTGTACAACTCAAAATTCAAGGTCATGTATTTTTAATATTAAAAACATGCACAATAATATGCAGTGATTCTTTTTTACATTGTAACAAATGGTTGGAATAAAAGTCTTGAGAAATACAACAATTCAGTGATGCATGGCACATTCATGCAATTGAACTTTGATTACATATGCAGCTCATGCAATAACCGCAATTGTATATTAACTATGATCAATTCAAAAGTATACAAAGATAAAAATTGTATGATCTATAATAGTATGTCATTATACAATGAATATTTCTTATTATTATACCTATCAATCACCGATATTGCAAGGTGTATGTTTTTTATTTAATAAATTATTGTACGTAGCGGTCAAAATACTCTGTAATCATCATCATTTCATCGCGTTGTAATGTTTTTGAAACAAAATAACAAGATGTTATTTCTTTCCATATTATAAAAATTTTCTTCTTTATAAACGTATAATTTTAAAATGCAGTTTTCTGTGCTGCAGCTTATTGATGCAACTATAATATGATAGCCTAAAGGATTCTTGTATGTATACTGTACTTATACAGATCATTATCATATATATCTGTACTTTTTTCTATAGTTATAAATTGTTATACGTAGTTATATGCATATAATGTTTATACACTTTAATCAAAATGTGTTATGGAGATGATAAAATTTTAAATCAATAAATTGCTAATGGGATATTAAAATTTATGTATGTACTTTAGAAAAAAAGTTATTGACAATAAACTTTGGATTTTATATCAAAAAAACTTTATCTAAAATAAGATTTGTTGTTTATGAGCGCAATATTTTTTATTTATTTTTAAAAAAACAGCAGAACTATGTAATCTGCTTCTCATTTTTTTGTTATCAAAATAGAACAGAGTAATAATTTTTTTTTTATGACTACAGATATAAATTTACATCATTATGGATTATATGACTTCTACCACCATTTGTTTGCTGATGCATGTATACAGCATATGCATCTTATATTATAGATAATATAGAAAATTGAATTTTTATGGTCATATTATAAACTATAAGACCGTTTAAGAATTTGTTAAGAATGGATTTGAAATATACAGTATAGCTGTAGTATAAAAATAACAAAAGTTTAAATTTAATATTTAATATAAAATGGCATAATTTTATATTGAATACCAAGAAAATAAATATTAACAATTTATTATATACAAGAAATGAAATTTCTAAATTAAATATAAAATGTTGTAATATAACTTTATATTTTATGATTTCTTATTTAAATGTGCAAAATTAAAATTTAACTCAATTTTATTAAATATAAATATATAGAACAATTTTTTTCTTAGGGTAGAACTGTTTCAGTAATACAATGAATTTAAAAAATGAAATTTGTTTTTTTAAAAAGTTGTATACTAAAACGAATACTAATTGATTGGTTTATAAATAGAATTTGAACTAATTTGTCGTTTAAACATTTCACGACGTTCTAGTGACAGTAGAAGAAATGGCTTGCGCTTAGTAAACGTGTCTGCACATAAGTCTATGTCTTTCTGGTTGACAAATGTGGTGCTATAATATACTCGAGCTGCAGAGTGCGGGCGCGACGTCCTTGGCGGGCCGTGAAGGTGCCACCTCCCGGGACAAATCACCGGCCAACTCTCGGTATATTACAGTTGGTAATATATCCTTGTGAGCCTGTTTTGTGTACACGGCCAACACGAGATTAGATCAATTCTCCGTGCACAATACTAGTAATAGCCAACTTTATCGATAGTCACATTGGCACGTCACTTTTTAACTGTGTCGTTACTAAATCAACAAGAGAGAAAAGACAAAGAGTGATTTCACTTTAAATAACATTTACTATATTATGTATATATATATTATATATTGATAAAATATTTAAATAAATTACATCAAGTTTAAGTTATTGTTTCATTGTTTCTATTCAATGTAAATAAATGGGAAGGTTTATCTTAGTGTTAATGTAATATGTTAAAATAATTTAATGTAATTTTATATATGTGGTTGTATTTATATAAATTAATACTAAATTTTGGTATGTTAACAGTCAACAGCTGTTCAGAATTTTGTTAAATTTAGCCATTATTTTTACATTATATATTATAATTTGAATGAAATTATTAAATAAACTATTAATGATAAAAGGTTTGGAAAAGCAGCTGTTTCTAATTAATATATTTTTTATACAATGTAAAGATAATAGTATTTAAAAAATCAGGACATTTATTTATAATTTATTTAATCAATTCAATCAATTAAAGGTGAACTGAAGGGATTGCTTTTTTTTTCCATTAGGGAACCTTATATTACCTATCCCATCCATCTGCACTAATTTTTTCATGGCAGATACTTATTGTGCTGCTGTAGGACAATTAGTGAAAAAGTGAAGTTGTGACGTATTAGCGACGGTTGGTTGACTTAAAACTCGCCGCCGTGAAAAAACACACGAGCGACCGCGAGCGACCGCGGAAACTGCCGAGGGAGCGGCGATCGGCTCGCGATCGCCACTCTCTCGGCAGTTTCCGCGGTCGCTCGCGGTCGCTCGTGTGTTTTTTCACGGCGGCGAGTTTTAAGTCAACCAACCGTCGCTAATACGTCACAACTTCACTTTTTCACTAATTGTCCTACAGCAGCAAAATAAGTATCTGCCATGAAAAAATTAGTGCAGATGGATGGGATAGGTAATATAAGGTTCCCTAAAGGGAAAAAAAAGCAATCCCTTCAGTTCACCTTTAACATTCTACAGTACATCATTATTTATGTCTAAAATTGAAATTTATTTATTTGCAAAGTAAATTAATTGAAAAATGGGTTGGCCAATAATTTAAGTTAATAGTAGTATCGTTTTAAAATAAATATATTCTGTGAATAGAGATAAGCTCACTTTATTTTAAGTTTTTTTAATTTATTATTGGAAGTGTTATCTTCTATCCACGGTTTGATGAAGATAGAAAAGGCCAAGACGGTTGCTTAAAGAAGTGTTGAAAGCAGGCAGTAGCAATAAGAAAAAAAGTGATAAGTATGCTAATCAAAATCTGAGTAAGCAAATCTTATGAATATACTACACTCCATGTAAGTACGAACATAAAAAAATAGCATAGCTTGGATTTGACAACTTCAGAACTAAAACAAGACAAAAACACTATAAATCTTTAAATTAAACATATATGACTTGAAGTTTTATTGGAAATGATAATTGTTATTTTTATTTTCCATCTTAAATGACGTCATATAAAAGAGACATGATTTTCAGTGTAATCACTTTACTAAATGCTTATATAGTGATGGCGTTTGTCAGGGTGATAGTGTTTTGTTAATGAAGACGTGCATGCATTGCTATCTGTTGCCATTAATAGCTCGATGACTATATAAGGCGACGGTTATAGGCTATAATAATGCTGATTTAATCACGATCACTCTCTTACGTATGTACCCAGCAATTGTGTTGTCGTGACCGCCATTATAGTCATGAGTAATTGTGATCGAGGAGGCTTAGCTGTGCAGTCTGCAGCAACATCAGAGGTCGAGCATGACTTTGACTTCGTATCACCGGGAGATACAACGTTAATTAAGTAATCATTAAAACAGTCAATCAAATGGCAAAAAGTAATTTTAATTATTTTGAAGTAGGAAAATATTTTCTCACAGAATTTCAAATTAGTGAAGACTCAATATGATAAATCTCTGTAATTTTATGCTACTTAAAAAAAAAAAAAATCATGTAAAAATTGAGTGACTCTCACCTTTTCACTTCCTTAAGTATATAAAACACTTTGAAGTTGACACGAAAAATTACTCTTTAGTATCTTTATCCACTGATAGCTTCAAAAAATGTGTTCACATATTAAAGAAAATGCAATTAAGAATATAAATAATTAATGCTTATTGAATGTACTGTACCTTATATACGAATGAAATGTATTACTATATATTTATATATAGTTTTGGGAATCCCTGAGAACATTTTCTTAATCAAACACACAATCAGAAAGCTAACTGCTGTAACAGGAAGAGATGAAGATCGTATAAGTAATTAATTTAAGTAAGCTAAGTACGAGTTGTTGTATATATTTGCACTATCAGTCACGCATTAAGTGTATTTATTGTGAGAACCTGTTCCGCGTACAATTTTTTTAAGATCATATTTTTTTCTAACTACTTCCATAAAAGTGTTTAAATATGACATTAAAAAAAAAGTAATTATTATTTTTTATAAAATATAATTTTTTCCTTATGAGGCATATATTATAATAAAATTTAATATGAGAAAATGGCATAAACATTTTTTTTTGTATGATCATAATAAAACAAACATATACAGCATCATAAAGATAAAAGAAATTTCTATGAAAAACACATGATGCATATAATAATGTAATAACCATATATAGCAAAGTGTATACATAATATAGGCTATTATCATGTGTTGTGATGATTTTATATATTTAATTACAGGACGTGAGTTATAAATGTTCATTGCTAAGTCTATAGCAGCTAGTACACAGTAAACCACTGTATATAGTTATATAGTAGTACAATTTATGAATATATGACAGTGTTATAGTTAGGTGGTAAACCGTGTGATGGCGTGGTATACCAAGTATTTCGGTCACACCAAGGAAATTAAAATATGGGGAGGGGAGAATATTATGGTAGATTATTAACTATTATGTAAACTACGTTAACCATATATAGGGTAATGTTTTTTAGCAATAACAATTATTAGCTCTTTATGATTTAATTTAAAATTTTCTGGGGAAATTGTATTTTTCCTATAAAATCTTGTATTATTTTAATGGAATGAAGAAAATTTACACTTCAAGATATCTGAAACGTTTCCTCATATGACCGTTTAGATTGCCATGAAGTGTATATTTATCATCTGGTATGAAAATTGTTCATCATAAGTCTTGATGTTTCAAGCCGCCACTTGGCCCCTGGCTACTTATGCAACCCGCGCCATTTCAATGCAGGACAAGTTGCCTAGCGTCAAGGGGAATCTGGAATTATTTGAGTGTATCTTGCTCTCACTGTAGCAATTAATATTGTACATTGATGCATGCTTCTTCATAGGCTACAATATAAAGTTTACACATACAATATACATTGATTTAAAAATTTCTTCAATATCAACAGTAGATATATAATTTTAAATAACATACTATAGTTACTATACCATACATTATAAATATAAAATTATAATTTACAAAGGTGTCGTGATTGTATATTATATATTGAAAAAATATATAAAATACTTACACTATTATTATATAAGAAAGTTTCTAATATTATAGTTAGCATGTTGGAATTTTTATATTTTCCTTTTTTTTTATATATGTTAAAGCCATCGAAAATCAGAGCAAATAACTACTATTATGTATTTTTATATTATAATACAAGCTTATAGAATTGTTGAAAGGTTTGCCTTCTTTATGTAAGTTGTTTATAACAACAAAATGTTAAACATTTTTGTATTGAGGGGAGAGGCTGAAATGTCGTGTTACTAAACGTAATCGGTGGCTTTGAAACTGCCAATCAACTTTTACGATGAAATTACTACCTTGAATATTTTTTTTTAAAAAAAGAAATATAAAAAGAAATCTGAGACTAGTTGTAAAATGATTATAAGGCAGTCAAAGTAGACTCGAAGGTTTTGACATAACAATCGACTAATTGTAGTCATCAAAAAGCTGCCAGAGCAATAAAGAAGCAAGTTATACACGGTAACCTTCAATTTTTAAAGTTTTTATTGTAAAAAAAATTATATATTATATCTGATTTTGTTATAAAAGGAATTATTATATGTTTTTTTAATGTTTAATAATTTAAATAATTTTAAAATAAAGTATGTAATTATTTTAAGATTACAGGAAAACAACTTTTATTAGAATTTATAGTAGAAATATTTTATCACAATCAATTATGTAGTTTAATAATATTAATGAATGTGTTGTTTTTTTCCATACGTGTTTGTACGTTGATGCATTTTATTTATGTTCATGTTAAATCTATAGTATGTCAGTTGTAATAATTTTTACAAATTGATGGTATGTTGAATTATATGTTAAATAATGCATTACGCATTATATAGAAATAACAATTGGAGGAATAGTTAAGGTGGGGGATTTAGTTTTCAATTTAATACTTGAATTATTAGACATCAAATTTACTATATGCTAAAAATACGCTATAAGATATACGCTAGGTTATTTGTAATTTATTTATTTGTAGTTATTTGTTATGTTCTTTCACTTGCAAGTCTTCTTACAATACCAAATTTCAGTAAAATAATTTCTGTTTTATATTTTTTGATGTTTATGCTCTTCTTTTTTTTATAAATTACGTGATAAAAAATTTATAATTTCAATAAAATTTTCAACCGATTACATTTGATGGGTGTTGATTGTGACGTCAGATCCTCGTGATTTGCTGCAAAGATGCAGCGCATACAAGTCAAAATGCAGGTGGGCCGGTACATCAGGGCGGGTGAAGGGGGCGTGGCAGCAGCGTGCCAGGTCGGGGGGTCACGTGACAGACAGGTGTTTCACTCGGAGAAAAAAATCATGGTGCATTACGTGACCATAAACAACGGAAAAGTGCACGCCGAGATGTGAATTTTATTTTTTAGATTTAATTTGTTATTATTTTGGTAAACAAATCACCCACAATTGTTTATTACGATGGTTTGTTACTGTCATTAATTCAATTATACGAGTTTTGTATCAAGATTTTCAACTTTAAATTATTTCAGGAATAATTGTTTGTGGTACATACCATGTTAAGAATATTTAAATTGAAGTATAAGCTACAAAAATACCATATCAATGAATCTTCATTCTAGGAGTATAATTTTACTTGTGCATGGGAATTTTCCAACGTATTTTTACCAAGCACTGAATCTATTGTTGACGAACATCATATTTTTTTTTTTTCTCTCCGCAGACATATTTTAATGGGATGTCAAAAACATTAGTAATTGGTAGATTAAAAAAAAGTGCAGGAGAAATGTCAGAGCGGCTGTGTACAATGGGGAGGGAAAGAAGGGGTGGGGGGGAGGGGGAGAAAAAAGCAGTTCAATTAGAAGTCGAATTGAAAGGAGGAGCGTTGAGTGGTTCAGGCGAGATTCGAGTCAGGTTACACCGCGACATATCGCGCACACCTGGAAGTGCAGTCCAGGCCACTGCACTTCCTCGTGACGTCACTCTTGTGGACCTTTTTGTTGTAGCAATGCCATGGAAATCTAGATTCCATTTGGTATTTTCAATCAATTCCCTCATGTTCCAGGAATATAAAAATATTACAACAGTTTATGCCTGGTTGTGCAAAAGGTTTTAAAATATGTATTTCAATTTTAAGATTTAAAATCAGGCAATACAAATTTAGGTTCCAGTTTCAAAGAAAAATTCATCAGAAACCATTTTTCTACAAACAAACATTAATCCATTGATTATACAATATATAACAGGATTCTTTATCTTTGAATTCAAAAGAAATAAAAGAAACAGCAATAGACAATACATATTATAAAGAATCAAATTACAAGATGACATCATTTGATAAACTCATGTCATCCACTGTAGCTTTAATGGCATGTCATGCAATGTAAGTCTATAGAGATCCAAGTAATGTCAAATATACATATATAGGAAAGCGGAGATGAAACAGCTGAGCCGTTGTTCCTTTCTCTTACCTGTCAGGATGAATGCAGCAGCAGCAGCAGCAGGTAAATGCTAATTGCAGCAGTAATGTGATCTCGTGGTTAGGTTGTGGTAGTTGTGGTTTACCGTCTTCCGTCCGTCACCGCACCTCCTCGTTTCAGTGAGGCAAGCAGCGCCATAGTCAAATTAACGCAGGAAGTAGCATGTAAACATATTGTAGACTTATAATTATATAATAAATACTATGGTGTATTAATTGTATGTTAAGTTGTAAATGTAAACTCGATCTAGTGTCGCATGTCTCTTTCACGAGGGAGATTTCACATGGCATGCAAGATTTGAAATTTGCGTTTCAGAGTACATTTTTTATCTTTGGAAATGCATGCATCTATTCTAAATACATTTTTGTCTATTATTTATAATTTTCATGTTTTTATTAGTTTTCTATGTAGTTTTCTGCATTGCCATTTTAGGGTATTTTGTAATGCTGCTCGTATATAAAATATAATTATTTCCACATATTTTTTTAAATTTTATTAAAAATTAAATAATGCTATTCAAAATATATTAGTGAAACTGTCATTAAAATTAATACTCATTTTTAAATTTTTCCATTTATTATAAAAATAATTTGACTGCTATATTGATAATTTTCCTTCTTTGGATAAAATTTATTCAAAACAATGACATTATTTCCAAAAATTAACATGCATGAATATATTTAAATATTGTATACAAATTTCCAGGGTACTGTACATCAAATTCTATTTGCTGCACTAATGCACTTTATTTTAGCTGTAACATGCAGTATTACAAAACATTTCTTCTGTCTTATTTTCCTCGTCATCATTTTTCACAATTTCTCGAGGCCTCTCTCTTATTAAAATTTCCAAGCAGCTGAAGATGAATGTGCGAGGAAATTGGCCCTATTTCCTCGTCAGCACCACGTGACGTGGAGGAGACGATTGAAAAGCAGCGTCTTGTGTGACGGCAAACAGCCCCCACGCCCCTTTAGGCCTGACAGCCACTTGTCAGTCAAGGGGGGTCGTTGAGGCCAGGGGTGATTTGACCAAGCCTCTTTCCCCTTATGCAAATGTTGGTAGAGTTCACACCACCTTTATGAATAGAAGGGAAAAAAAAGGTTCTTTATTAAAAAAAAAAAACTCTTAACACTGCAATTATCAGGATATATTTTTATTATTTATAATCTTACTGGATTAATTTTTTTTTTATTATGAAAGGTGTGAGAAAATTTGAATAATTAATTACGTAATTATGTAAAATATGTACAAACTTGATGTTGGAAATTAATTCGAATGCATTTGTCATTATTATTTTGTATTTTATTGTTATATATATGATGAACAATTAAAATGTTGAATGAAAATTACTTTTGTAAATAATCACTCGTTTTCTTGTTTACAGTGAACTCTAGCTGAAGTGATTATTTCAACATCGATAAACACGATGAATATAAATTAAAATTCTTACCTCATATCAGAACTATCAATAGTTTTAACATGTTCTCACATTCATTGAGCATGTATTATTATTTATACACGAAGGTAAGTAAAAACTGAAATCCTTTGACGGAGAGCGGCGACGGCGGCTTCTCTCTGCTCTAATCCCCGGTCACATTTAGCTGTTAATACCCTCATTTCCTCCTCAACACGTCTTTCAATATTCCTTTTCCACTGCATTAGTACACTAAAACCATTAAAAATTGTTTTAAAATAGAAGTTTGGGTGTCATATTATAGCAAAAAGAAAAGTTTCATGAAAGTTTTTTTATTAAAAGGTAGAAACTGTACCTCTATATTTTAATAAAATATCACGTGTAAATTAGTCCAGTCTAGCCAGCTTACTTGTACTATATGTTCCATTGAACCGACCCCCTTTAAACAAAAATTTCTCTTTACACTCTTGCTTGAGTTCACTTTTTATATTATTTTTTAAGCGAGTGATTTTCACAGCAAGTGACAGGTAAAGATGAACAGATGTGGTTTAATGTCACACCGGCTTTTTCTTCTTATTCACCGTATAAAGATTTTTTTTTTTTTTTAAACATCATATATTACTGAGGTTGCCGCTACGCACTTTGTTCATTGTTGTCTGTTCGTGTTATTGTAAACGACAGTTACTGGACATATGTCGTACCAAAAACATGATCTCGTCTCAAATCATTCGAAGCGTGTTATAGAAAAAGTGACAAATGTTATACATCATCAAATAATTCAACCGAGAAATTAATATTTTTTTATATATTATACCCACAAAAAGATCTTGTAATTACAGCTTACACCAAAAAGCATATATACTAAAATGTATTGCATGTTGTTCATACTATACTGCATGCTTATAAAAATGAAAATTGTCGCTATATGCATCATGGCTAGTTTTCATGAAACACGTGGTTTTATATTAACTTTATTCCCATGCAATGTTTTGATGTACAGTATATTTTGTTCTTATTAAAAAATTACAGATAATGCAAATTTTGTAATACGCATAATTATAATATATATAGTACAACATAAATAATGTCTCTGGATGGTATAACTAGTTTCTATAAAAACCAAACCGCAGTACTTGAAAATACCCCTCCTCTGCTTGCAGCATAAACATCAGTTTGACAACCCTTTCCCCTTGTGTATATATTGACACCTGGTCCGGATTTGAACCTAAGACCGTCTCTCTATATGTTATTCTTATTATAGCATGGTGTACTGTATATTATATACTGACTGAGCTGCTGGTATATGATGGTGGGTACTTTACCGCTTGAATGACCGCCAATATGGCGTCGATGCGCACCACTCGAGCGTGCATTGAGGATTATTTGGAGAGAGGGGCATGAGTGGTTGCTTTTTCACAAAGAATCAAGCTGTGATGCAAAGTGACGCGACGAAGCCGCCGCTTGTGACGCTTCACACACTGCAATAAGCTTTGTAGTATATTCGTACGACGTGTCATGATTGCGGCTTATATACTAAGTTCAATGAAACTTCCTTCATACAAAAGCTAGGGGTATCAATATGCCGTATATTGAAAGAGTACTTCATAGAATTTTGTATAAAAAGAATGTCAATCAAAAATTTTGATGACACTTCATGTAAGTCAAAGACGCTGTGTGATAAAGTATTATTAAATTTAAATTAAAATATTTTTTTAATGGAGGGAGAGAGGAATTGAAATTAATAAATATTGTTAACATTTCATGTTGTTTACCTATATTTTCTTAACAAAATTTTATTTTAATAATTAGGAAATGATAATAATTGAATATTTTTTTCTGTCAACGTGATTTATATTTAGTATCTGGTGGTCATTTTGTTGAAAAATCTTATCTCGATTAGATTTTACTGATAATATAGGACCCAGCTCATGCATGCTCTTTTTATACATAAAATATTATTATTAATTATTTTGCAGACTTCTCAATCTTCGGTGATCATCAGCTTAATTATATGGTTTAATGGTAATGTCTGCCCAAATAAAAATTTAATGGAAATTTCCGCCCAAATCAAACTGTGTCGTCACTCTCCGGAGCTTCAATGTACCGAGGTCACTCGAGATGTCAACGTGTCTATACGGAAATGCTGCAGCCCTTGTCAACCCCGCGTGGCGCTCCGCCTCGTGGGAATCGAGTGGAAGGACCTCCCGCTAATCGTAATTACGAATAAAACGATTTGCTGATGTGATTCCGACCGTGTTATATCAATTACGTAAGTGCTTGGTTTATTGTGCCTTGAAATTTCCGTGTTGGTGATGAAATATAAAAAAAAATCTTCTCATTTCATTATTATTAAAATTCATTCAGCAAAAAAATAATTTTTTCTTTGTTATTGTTTTATACAACATTTTTTTTAATTGGGGTAAAAGTTCAGGGCTACAGTTCATTTTAAGATTATAAATTTCATAATATTGTACATTTTTTACATGTTATCTGACATAATATTTGTTTGAAGTCGTGACTAAGAATTGTTACTTAAAATTATTTTATGTATAAAAATAAATAAATTACTGCTAGGTATAATAATTATATACAGTTAATAAAACAATTTTAACGAAAGTAATAGCATTGACCTTGCATAATAAATTTCGCTAATCTCTGACAGTACATCTGCAGCGGAGTGTTAATTTACCTCCAAGGTCTGAGTGAGTGATTATTGTACCCGCATGTCCCTGAGATGCTGCAGTGACACCAATAATGCGCACTTCACGTGATATCCTATGGCAGCCATATTGATTTTTTTTTAATAATTTATTTAATTTTCATTTATTTTTCTCAATATAACTGAACAAATATTATTGGTTCAGATTGAAATTAAATTCAATATATTATAGACATACCCAAAATAGGAAACAGCTATTAATTTCAAGGATATTAGGAAACTAAAGCACTTACAAGTTAGGTCTCACTTTAGTCTAGATTTTTATCTCAATTTATACCAATTTTTTAGTAGCATGATACTTAGCCTTTTGGTTTAGCACAATGTTTAATACTCGATTTAGCCCGGGATAAAAATCGACTATTAAAATGGTATGGGGATAAAGAGCTTTGTGAATCCCCCCCCCCCCCACTTCCCCACCGTCTTTTATAAAATTGATGTTGCATTATTTTATAATGTGCTTGGTTGCTTCACTTTTATATTACTTATTAATGAAACTGTTTATTTACCTGATACTAATATCCGAAATATATCGATTTGCAATAAAATTACATTATAATATCACAAATTGAAATTATATAATTGTGTCTTATTATAAAGTGCTGCAAATTGCTAATAAAATGGATGTGTAAATTGACCTTGAAGGACAGTCATCGAAACATCTTCGTGACAGCACGCTTCATCGAGCACAACAATCGCCATTGTTGTAAACACAACTGGTGTGGGATTCAGTGGTGATCTTGTAGCACCAGTCTTATACATGAGGAATTTAGTAACGAATGAAAATAGCATCCTTTAGTCTTCGATGGAGAAATGTAAAGAAGAGCTGCAGAACTAAAAGCTCATAGCTGATTTCTATTATCTAAAGAGATCTGCTTTCAGTTTGAAAAGAAAAATATACTTGCTTTTTTATAGTAACAAAATTTTATATAGTATAGACAGAAAGTCAATTCCATTGTATTCTCTTACTTAAAAGCTTCATATATATATTATACACTCTACTGAAATAAGAAATTATTCAGTATAAGTGTATATTACATTTCATTCTAAAAGCCTATATATAAGGAAATCTATATGAAATGTAAGACAAAAATTTGAAGAAAATCTATCACTTTTGTTGAATATTTCATACAAAAAACACTAAGAAATTAAATGTAAAAATTCTAATAGTCTATTAATTTCATGATAGTTTAGTAAAAAATCATTGACGTCATGATATTCTACTGTGAATTGAAATATAAGTAAAAGAAAACATTTTAGAAAAGTACAAAGAGATTTCAAGTAGTCAAGTTAATTTTGTTTATGACGCTCTTATTTCAAAGTTTAAAAAAAGAACACACACATACAAACAAAGATGTAATAATTTGATTCTTACTGTTTCTTTTTCAACAAACTGAAATGTTTCCTTGTCGTGTTTCTATCTATTTTGAATATATTTGTGTATATTTAAGTCTCAAATCTTCTAAGGTTTGTGATATTCTTCAATCCCATCAACCTATCATGTTTGTTTGGGCACAACAAACCGTCGTGTTGTTGTCTCTCTTCAGTAGCTCGTCTCTATATTATTGGCTCATCTAACGCGACGTGTCTCCTAACTTTCGTGAAGTGCAACCATAAAGTTTATGGATAAAAATGTTAAAATGTTTACAAGTCACGCAATGTCAAAAAATTGCTAGAATCTTTATTATAACCCGAGTAGGAAATATGTGATGTTTATATAGTATTTCAATTCAAATAGACAATACTTATATAAAAATGATACCAAAAATAAACTGAACAAATAAAAAAAAAAAATGACTTGTGTAGGAAAAACATGAGAAAATTTAAAAATTTATTGTTAAGATATTCTTATTATTATTTTTTTTTTTTTTTAGATTTTTGTTCTTGACACATTTTATTATATTTTGTGGTTTAGTTTCTGACTCAATGTATCATAAGATTCGTAAAAAACGACTGATAATCAAAATATTATTAGTGAAATAAATAAAATAAATTTTAGTTTAAATTAAGAATCGCAAAATTAGCATTAGTAACCCATATAAAAGATTTGATAGGATTTTAAATTTTCTATCACTATCAAACATTTATAGATATCAGTTGCATATATATATTCTATAAAACATGATTAGGCATTCTCTGAAGCTTTCTTTTGATTAGCGAACTGTATTATAGTAATTACAATTTTAATACCATACATGAACCATAAGAAAAACGTCCAAGTCTTGTTAGTGAAAGTAATAACCATACGTATTTATAAAAATATGAAGTTATGAAGTTACAGGCTTTGGTATCTATCCCCTGTACGATATGCAACTTTTTCAGCATGTGTGCAAAATAGAGAATCTTGCAATGACAAAAACGAGAATCCAGTATTATAATTATTATTTCTTATTCAACTGTATGCAGAACTTGTTGAACAAGTCAAAACCTGGTTTCAATAGATTAAAAAAGATTTTACTTTTTTTTTTGCAAATAAATGAAATTTTTATTAAAATATAATTTAAAATAAATTAATCTCTTCATGTTTTGAAAAGGAATGAATACAATAACTAGCTATGAACATATTTCTGAGTGCTCTGGTTTTTCAATAGATGTTATGTAAGGGGGTAGCTTCAAGCATGCATGGTGACACACTTTAGTATGTACATTTCATGTAAAAAAAAAAAAAGATGAGTATAGAAAATGCCAAGCATCACACTAGAAGAAGAGGACATGATGACAGAGAGTGTCAGATCTTGGCTATGAAAAGACACTTTTGGTGACGTTGTGAAAAAGAGAGAGAGAGAGCAGCACTTGAGAAGTAATATGGCGGCCTCAACTCACCGCATGTCATCGAGAATAAAAAGAGCAGAGAGTGTATGAGAGTCCATCACTACCAAGCTTATATATTATGCTGAGTAGACGAACTTTCCTGTGCTTTTCGTTCAACTAAAAAAAAATGTTACGTTGATAGAAGATTTACGTTTTTATATCTTTCATGCTTTTATGATTTAAAACTTTGAGTGAAAGCGATGATACATGATGTGAGTAAGTGTGTAAAAAAAAAAGTTTTTGATATACATATTTTTTTTGTGATATTACAATTTTTTTTTTCAAAATCACGTGCTTCTACTTATAAACTATAACAAGTGAAAATCGTTTCCCGCCTCTTTATATATCCATTGTTAAAATTTATCAAGCACGTTCTTGTTAAAGTATCTGGTTCAACAATGCAACGTGAGTCTCTCAGCGAAATCTGATCTTCACAAGCAGCTATATATGTACCTCTCCCAACAATGGAGTCTGATAATCTTGCTGATTACGTTAGAAAAAAAAAGTGACGTGTGGTTTTTAGTTGACACGAATATAACTATCCTTTAAGAGTAGTGAACTAAACAAAGGAATTACGTCGCGCGTGCTTTCATAAAAGTGACAAGAAAAAAAGGCTTCACATATTTTTAAAGTGCTCTCTTTAATAATCTTTCAAAGCAATTTTTCATCAAGTTTCTAATAGGCTGTCTTTTTTTTTGTCTTTCTTTGTCTCATCGCTCAATATATACATTATGTACAGGCTGAGAGCAAATTGTTGGTCGCCAGAGGACGTATATCCTGCATAATGGACAACATACATGAAAAAATTTTATTGCAGAAATGAATAGATGGTACCAAATTATGCTACTCTGAATTTTTTCAGATTTTTTTGAAACCCGGAACTATTTTTAAATAATTATTGAAAGTCCTGTGATTTCCGTTGGCACCCCTGCAGCCTTAATAAAAAGGATAGAGACTGGACGCCTATTGATGCCTCCAGGGGGCGTGGCCGCACTTTCAATAATTAATTAAAAATAGTTCTGGGTTTCAAAAAAATCTAAAAGAATTCAGAGTAGCATAATTTGGGTACCCTCTATTCATTTCTGCAATAAAAAAATTTCATGCATGTTGTCCATTCTGCGGTGAGCGATCGAGTTTGATGACATAATGCAGCGATATTGCTTCCTTACGCTTGTACCCCTAATTCTTGCAGTTATCCAACACATTTTTTATTCATTTTTTCATTTTCATTTCCGAAAAACAATGAAAATATGTATTTCGTGCCACTACTTGTATATATTTCGTTTTCCAAATTTTATTATATTTCATTTTTTTTTATTTATTTATTTATTTTTTTGAACTTAATTCTTTTTGGTTGTACATGACAAACATAATTATGTTCACGTCAAAATTGGACAATCACAAAACATAACATATAAAAACATAATATATAACGTTTATATATAATACTATCAAACATAAGCACTGACACTAAAAGTCACTGATAATAATGATAAAATTTTTGTTTAGATGGAATATAATTAGTCAATAAAATAAATGCATATTTATTTGCTTATGTATTATAATTCTGATAACACTTTTTAAATTGTTTTAATTGCAGTTTATACATTGTGAATTAAATTTAAATTCAACGCCACATGTATGCAATGCATGCAGTAATACATTTGTGTTCAATAATTATTGAAAAACTGTATATATAGAGAAAACATACTATAGATATTATAGCTTACCTTGCAATTTTGTTGACTTTTCTATATATATACCTTTTAATCCCTTAGAAGTACCAATTACTAAATATTCAATTGCAAAGCTATACGTTATATTTATCAATTTAATCATATACTAATTTTAAAAAGAATTAAAATTAAAATAATTGTTCCAGTGAATAAATGTAATGATTCTACCAGTAATCTACAATGACACTAACCAATTTGCTGAATTTGCCATTAAATTTTGTGATCTCTCCGTTTCCTTCTGAACTTAAACAATTAAAAACCCAAATTACAAATTCCAAAGAGGACCAGAAACTTACTCTTCTGTCTTCTTCCGGGACAGATTTGTAATTTTGAAACTGCTTTACAATTTATAATATATCGTCAGACTTAAACAAAAGACAGTAGATATTATCTGGCACACATAACAACAATTTTGATTACCTCAACACTTCAATAGCATGGTGTAGAGACGTTAATAACAATATTTTGCATGCACCGAGGTCATCCATCATGGCGGCTGTGTTATTAGCGGGCGTGCCGCGAGGTGCAGCCACACCAATTTGGCGGTCCAGGGATGCTGCGTATAGCTCCGGCTGTTTAAGACAAGAGGCTCGGCTTACCGTGAAAAGCACGAGTTTTCACAAAAAGCAGTTATTTGTATCAAATTTTTTGGGAGTAAGGACTCTTCATATATATGCTAATCTTATAAAATAATCTTCATTGTTTATTATAATATAAATAATTTTTAATGACGCTTAAATTTTTCAATTATCATGTATATGAGAACTAGAATATTGTCTATCAGTTAATAAAACGTTGCAAATTTATTTATAGTGCGTGGTTTGTACATTCTTCGCCACGGAAAATGTCACCATGCCCCATAAGAATAACACAGGGCACGGTGATTAACAAGGCTGCAAGTGGGAAATTTTCTGAGGCGATGACTGTACTTGCCCACCACGTAACGCCTTGAGTTTATGCAACCCCTTCTACATTTATTTTTTGATATTATTTACAGTTCAGTCAACATGGAACATTTCGTAACTTGTTTCTTCTTCTGAACTCAACTATCTGCTATCTTACCTACTTATGTTTCACACCTTGAGTTCTGGAGGTAATATCGAAGCTCTATAGAAATGACAGGCTACGTCGATTGTAGAGATGAAGTATAGACCATGCATGCACAAGCAGTCAACTTGGCTCGATCATTATAATAATTGTAGGCATGGCCAATAATCAAGCTGGTGATGAGAGAGACTGTGTGTAACAAAACATCACACTCCCTCATCATCAGTTTTCTTACCATGTTATTTATATAATAACAAATATTATGTGATTATTTTTTATTATGTATATATTTTTTTTTAATGTTTGATAAGACTTGTTGCTGTTGTTAACTTTTATGATTTTGTTTTATATGCTAATAATTTGAAGAGAATAAATCTTTATTATAAATATATATGTCTCTGTTAATATTAAAAAAACATTTTTTTATTAGTATTAACATAAAATAATGTTGAAATTACGTTATTGTAAAATATTTTACAACATTAATGTGTCACAATGTTAATGAGTTTAGCACGTTAATAAAAGCGTTAATTTTCAAGTTTTATGAGTTGAATGTAAATTTTAATTTCATTACTTTCGTTTGAAACATATAATTATTATATAGCTGCATCAATATGTTGTGATATTGTCAGCTTTATTATGACCATCTTACCATTTTAGCATCATTTTACTTATATATGTGTTATTAAATGTATTTTTTATTACTTGCAGTATAATTATTATTTTTTTGTAGTGCAATTAATTGACTCCAGGCAGAGGAGCATTTTCTGAAAATCTTATAAATTTTAGACAGTTGGCTGATTTTCTTCTATTATGCTTGTAAAATACTGATGACAATTTATTACTATATACAAATTAAATTTCACTTTAATAATTTTCTTAAAACTACAATTTCATTTTTTTGTTAATTCAGTTTTAAAAAAAACATGCAATTATTATAATTAATTGAGTTTTAAAATTAAATAACACCTCTTTTACATTCTTATTAACATTGAGCAAACTATTCATATGCATAAAAAAACTTTTTATTTAAATTTGTACCACATTGTTATAAAACTTGAATGCTGAAAATTATTAGTCCTTATAATTTATTAGTAGACAGTATAAATATATTTCAAAATAAAAAAAGTGAAAGATTTATGATCGTATTACAGTGTTTAACATTAATCTATTTATGACACCATTGCTATTAATCGTTTTGTTGCTACATTGATAGAGTCCATTGCAAATAAGCTTAAACATGAAGTATATAATAAATCAATACATAAAGAGCGATCAAGTGATCATGGACCATAAATTTCACGTGGTCCAGCCCCCGCAGCATCCCACCCGCTGCACTATCTACATGTCAGATTTACTCACTCGGCGACATAAATATCATAACAATGGTTTCATCACCAACTAAAAATACATTTTATTAAAAAAAAAATCTGATTTAATGTTGCAATATTTTTTATGTAATAAATAAAAGGGCGTCACAAAACAAAGCCTTTATATATTATTCAATATTATAAGATCGAAACCTGACGGGATAACCCCAAAATTCATAACCAACAGCATTCATGACTAGCGTTGTGCTTTTTATTTTAGCGATTTGGAAATAACGTAATCTTAGGAAAAATTAAAGAAATATAAAATGAATTGGCATTTTTTTTTTCTTTCAAATATATAGAGAACCTCAATATACTCATTAAATTGCAACGAAAAAAATATTTCAAAATTAAATTATATACATTATATATATAAAAAACGCAAAGTATAAGATTTTTATTAAATGGTTTCGATCAATTTGCAACAAAAAAATCATAATCTACTTTAGTCATAACCTAAATTGATAAAAACATAAATAATTATATACTAACCTTTGTTGCTTTTAATCCACTGCATGATGTGCGTTTTGATTATTTTGGTATCTAGCTCTGATTTTTTACAATTGAAACATATTTCAATAAATATAAATAATCTTTCACTGTAAATTATTCTAACAAATAAATTTGAATAAAAAATAAAACTTCAAAACTTTGGTATTTTAGTGCACAGAAGAATATGACATATAAAAATTTACAACCTTTGATGTAAATCATAAAATAATTGATGACATAATAAAAACACATACAGGATAAATAAATCAAAATATTACACTTTTTTTTTCATGAATTTTATAAATCATATCCAGGTGCTATTATTTTTTATTTAATGTACAAAAAACGCATTACTTAGAGGGGAAAAAACAATTCATATGTTTGAAGTCAGTGGCTTTTGTATGTAAGGTGTTAATAGATGGCCTTACCACACGGCATACAGTACCTATATATACAGTTGGTACATCTCACTTTACACTGTCATTATGGTCCATATTCCTATGTGATATCATTATATATATTCTATATGAGGTCTGATGAAGAACAAGTTGTTCCTAGCTCCAGCGAGTTGAGGTGATTTACTGCGTCTGTGCTTGGATATTACGGCACGCCCTCCATAGGTCGCGGGCAGCTAGCTCCATGCACAATATAATATACCAGCGACAAGCCATGGAGCAAGCCAGTTTTGGCGCACCATATAGCTTGTAAAAAGATTTATGGAAGAAATTAGTGGCCCTTGCACGACGTAGAACCTACTACTAAAGCCAAACTACCGTCAACTATTATATATTTATATATATATATATTGAGACTGTGAAAAAGTGAGAAAAAAAAAGTGTTACTCCCACTTCTATTAGTTGATTTATTGTTATAAACAAGAAATAACTTGTAAGTAGAGAAATTAAATTTGAAAGATTTTTTACATGTATCATTTTTTATCCAATATTAAATTATTACAAAATTGTATATTTTAATATAGAGAAATTTTCTCTTTCATATATTTGACTATAATATGCATTATTTTTTGTGTGAAAATACATAGAAGCATTGGGGATATATTATTATGTAATTAAGTAGCAATTTTAAACATCATATTGAAATGTAATTTTGAACTGTTTATGTAATTAATTCAACAAATATTTTGTTCTAGATTGCATTAATGAGCAAATTAAATGCAGTGTAATGTTGAGAAAACTGCATTTGAATAAAAATAATCTAATTTAAAAACAAACTCTCTTAGTACATAGTTGATAGACGTCTTGTAGCTTCCTCTTTTTTAGAAGAAAAGTGTCGGAACAAACGTATGGCTTGACGAGCAAAGTTTTTTTTTAATATATTTAAAATCAGTTGGTGGTAATTAGAATCTCGAACGGTGCTTCTTTCCTTCCTCTTCTACATATATTTTTACTTGACTATTCTTATTATTCGTTTCCTCTCATTTTTCCGCTGATGTGTTTTTTTTATTTCAACCCCAGCTGCCTTCACACTTGAAGTCTTTCTGACAACACACAAAAGAACGTCCTTCACTTTATATAGAAGAAGAGAGCACTATCGCGTGCAAATGGCATACAAATAATTGATTTGTTTGGTTTTGTTAATGCATTTCAATGCGAAATTATTCATCAAGAAAAAAAATTTACTTCTTCAACTTAAAAAAAAGTAAATTGATTTTTTCGCTTGTCTCTTTTCTCTTTATTTTATGTCATGATTTAATTGATTGATTTTTTTTAAATAATTGACTCATCAACAAATAATTCATTGGAAAAGCGTTTTAAATAGAGAAAAAGTGTATAATATTACTTTCTAACTGATGGGGGAAATTTTAATGGAAAAAAAATTCAGTGAAAAGTAATTAGAGCATGTATATTGTTTTTATATAATTTAAGGTAAGTCGTAAATGATAATTTAGGCATAAATAATTTTAATTTAAACATCATATTATATTAAGAAAAACTACACGACAGATTCAGGTCCACAGCCATGCTGCGCATTTTTTTTATTTTATTAGGTTTAGCGTATTAGGCCCTGTATTATTTGTATTGTTGTTTTCAAATTTCATATCATGAGCTACTTATCCATATATTATTTTTTTTTATTTTATATACTTGAAAAATTAATGACGATACATGTATTGTAAGCCTTAATTATATAAGACAGCCAGTATATTATAAGCTATATGAATTGTTATTTAATCAGAGGTTATTATGAGATCTCTGGATATGTTTTATTTTACTGCAGATGAATGGTTTTCTATATAATAGTCAAGTCTCATGCAAGAAAACGATTTTATGATGTGGTCTTATACTTTATATTGCAATTATGACAATTATATCGAGTCGTATTATTATACAAATACAAAGTTAACAGTAAACTTATAATTTAATTCAAATGAGTCAACAATTATGAAAGTTTATTTTCTCGCTGTATAAATTGAGAAATAATTATTAATACTTAGCTCGAAGATAAAAAGCACTTCAATAATAATATAGTTTCTCCTTTTTATGAATTATTAATAATTAATTTTTAATATATTGAAAAATACATAAATACTATTTTATATATAATTTTCTTGTATAATAAATATATAATTATATATTATCATTTAAGTGTTTTAAAATTGCTTTAATTATATAATATTCTAATTTTAATATATTTTCAACTTAATAATATTACAAGAATTTCATGATACAAATATTTATTAATATATATGTAGCTATACAAATTTTGATGATGAAATAGAAATGACCCTAACCTAGCCTCGAACTATATAAGGGTCAAAAAGAATTGATGGTCAATAATAAAAAGTGCCGCCAATCTCATCAAAAGATGATTTTTATTGTACATTATTTTTAAATTATGTTGATATGTTGTCCCATAACCTTTGTATAAATCTTGCTGTCAAATATGTCTGTTTTTGTGGACTGTCATTCGTCTATAAAGTGACGCCATTCAAAGGTCAAATATATGGATCATTGCAAGCGCAAAGTGACATCGTAAATCTGTCTCGGACACAGCCTGGCACATAATGATGATATTTGATAACCTCTAGACGTCCCTGGACTTTTATGTCATCGTCATATCAGTGGCCATTTGTCATTATGTTATATTAATTAAAATAGAAGGTGATGTAAGAGTAAATCTTATTTCATTAATTTGGAATTTGCTAATTTTGTTATTTTAAATATTATAATAATAATGATTTGATTGAGTTTTATTTTTTAATTTTTATTTTCAAACCTTTTCTATATTGACTAAAATTTGATTTAATCCATATAAAATATAGATTTCATTCAGAGAATCATTGCAAACTGCATATTTTGTTCATAAGAAAAATGGTTTCAGTTTGCAATGCCATAAACAGAGTATATTATATTTTCATAATATATTGCATGGGAGTTAAAAAGTAATTTCGGGCATCACTTAATCCAATCCCACCTTTTTCTTATAATAATTATGTTTCATGCACCATTATGCTATGGTTTCACTAAAACAACAGCTCATAATAGCAGTACAGGACATCACAGAGAAGTTATTACAGCAAATAATGTTTTCTGTCCATGCTAATTTTAATGCCGCTGCCAGGTCCCATGCAGCTGCTTACATTCGATGTATCTTCTTCAAAGAGAGGCTTGATGTTCAATCATGCTCTGCTGGTGAGTGTTGTCATTTATTTTATGATGTTGTCTTCGCTTTGAACTTCTCTAAATGAGACTAAAAAATCGTGACTCTACCCACAATCAATGTGACAATAATATAATGGAGCAGAAGCTTTGGTATTTGTAAGTACTTGGGTATATCCTAGAATTACAATTTTTAGAATATACTTCGTTATTTTACAACTCGAGAAATTGCATAATTGCTGTTTTTTTTTTAAATATAATATCAAATACCAAAAAAAGTGTGCAATTCTACTTATGAGCTGTATTACAATTAAACTGCATCATAAATGTTAATTCAACAGTGTGTATTATTATTTTTGGTTATAGGACCCCTTAATTTATGCAACTCTTCTATCACCATTAAGAAAATCTACTGGAATATAATAAATTATAATAGCATGTTGGCTATTTTTTTAGACGCAATTTTAAAGTTCAGTTGTAAAACACCATTTTCTGCAGTTTATTTAATCTAAATTTTACTTTATAGATCCTGTCTACTATTCAGCTAATTTAACTATTAAACCAAAATGTCTAATATTATGTACTTTTCTATAATAAAGAATCTTTGTATAAAAACTAATGTATTCTGCTTTATAATAACATTTTGCAATTTAACAAGGCTAAATAATAATATATTATTTTTATATTGTTACCATACATGAAAAATGCTTATCTAAGAGCCCAATTTAGAAAAATGTTATAAAACTGTGGCTTCTCTTAAGTATGAAACTGATTGAAATCGATTTGCCAAAGACGTGAGCTCGTCAAAATAGAGTGCAATTTGGCAGAGGTTTTTGGCCCTCTGGAAATTGATCCAAGCTGGTCATTTGCGGGCCATCATTGCGGCGCTTTGCCAGATTACAGAGCCACTTAGCCTCGGGAGCTCGCAACTCTCGTGCTATATATACTCAAAATTAGTCTCCACATCCACTTCCTGTATATTTATATAAATTTTGTTTAAAAAAAAAGAAAGTTATAAGTACATGTACTTATTAAGATTATATTAATTATATGGGCAATGATCTGGAATTGAACCTATATACTATAAATCAAATTATAAATTACTTCAATCTTTTTATAATCAAAAAGGTAATTGTGAAATTAAATTATACAATTATATATTTTTTGTTTACAATCCACCAACATTTTATTTTTCGTTCAGGAACAACAATAAAAAATTTAAAGATAATTTGCAACATGTATTAAAAAAGTTTTTTTATATTAGTTTTTGAGTTTTGAAAAAGATTAGAAAGAAAGACACAGTAAAAATGAAACAAAAAACTTTGAAATTAATTATATAATTTTTTTTTTACACATATCTTTTTTATTTAAGCTATAAGAGGTATAATTATATGAACTGGAAAAAACTGGCCATTTCACACATAAGTAAATTTAAGGAACTGGTATTAAAATGAAGGATGTATTTTTCAGTGTAAGGATCACGAAACAATCAGATTAATTTCTTGAAATGTTATTTAATTCATAAATTTTTATTTGAGGTGAAGAAAAAAGAAGAAAAAATTTAACAAAATCAAATTCAAGAAAAAAACATCTAAATTGAAAATTTATTAATGTTGATGAAATATTTTACTTTCATAACTTATTATAATAACAAAAATCGACTTATCAAAGCATCATTAAACATTAATATTTTTTTAATTAATAATGAATGCAATGTTTTTAAAATTTAAATATGCTTTGGCTACATTTAAACAAATAAACATACTATGTACATTATATGTACAATAATAATAATAATAATAATAATAATATACAGATTAAAAAATGAATCATACATTAATGTTTCATTTTGTGTGTTTTTTTCACATGCAATACATTTATTTCTGTGGCACTTAAATTTGTTGAAAATATAACGATATTCACCAATCAGTCTTAATCAGGGATATATTATTTAATTAAATGATATCGTTTCTCTTTTTATTAATATACACCCTGATATTGATATGAAATCACATAAAGAATTAAACTTTTAATAAATTTTGATCACTTTTCCCGAAAATAAACACATATTAATAAAATAATTAAATTAATGGTCACTGCACAACGTTGAATTATTATGCAGAGTGGCCATCAAGTTAATTATTCTTGGTAATAGGCAAGGTGCCGGTCAATAAGCACCGAGTACCAATTTCACGGGTGCATCCCCGAGGCAGCACGTCCGTATAAGGAGTATGGTGAGAAGTAGGGGGGCATACCGGGATGGGGGTGAAGAGGAAACCCTGCTAGAGAAGCTGGTAGGCCTGGGGGTTTGGAATAAGGGTGGTACCTCGCAGCAGCCAAGGGACTGAGAGGAGGGGTAGGGTAGGTTCTATGCAAAGCAGCCATAGCCGCTGCATGACTAGCTAATAAGGGATGAGTGGGCATTCCTGCGTTCGCAGCACTAGACGCACTTGATAATAAAGAGTCTGATAAATTTGTATGTGATCTTAAATGTTGTAATAATTCTTCTGATGTTGAAAATCTTTTACCACAATAATTATCTCCAGCAATCCAATTACAAACATATGGTAAATGTGCACTTAATGCAGAACTATAATGTCCAAGTCCAGGAATTAAATGAGGTAATCCAGCCGCAGCAGCACTTAATGCGGCAGCATTTGCAGCAGCTGCAACAGCTGATCCATTTTTTTGATGATCACACTGTACACAACCACTAGGACAAGATGAATTATTTGATGATGTATTAGAAGCTGCTGATGATCCTTTTAATAAATGTGAATTTAATTGACATCCTGTACAGTAAGGATCACGACAAACTGGTACTAGAGTTTCACCACCTCCTGGAGTTTTCATTCTTGTATAACTAATGTATGGATTTAGGCCTGGTGATTTACCAAAATGTGACATAAGACCACCTAGACCTAATCCTGCAAGCTCAGGTAAATGACAACCAGGGTAACCGAAGAAACCAGCTGGTAAAGACGCGGCTGCTGCTGCGGCGGCTGCGGCGGAGGCAGACCCTGGTTTGAACGAAGAGCTGAGGGGGAGCTCCTTGGCTGGTTCGCCGGTGATCAAACTGGAGAACGCCGCTGCCTTGCTGCTCACGGGGCTGGTCCGTTCACCGTTCTTGGTCGCACTGGTGCTCTCGCTACCTGGGGTCTTCCTTCCCACAGCAGGGGAGCTCCTCGGGGAGGGTGCCAGGGTGTGCTGGGAGTTGCTTCCGTTCGCAGGGGTGCTGCTCTTGGACACAGGTGTCCGGGAGCGACTGCCGATCGTCCCAGTTGAATTCCGTCCATCGTTGCTACTAATATCCTTCTCTTTAGTTTCGTATGGTTTGAACGTTGAAATGGATTTTGTGATGGGTTGTGTTGACACTATTGTTGTATCATTATTGTTGTGGTTTGATGAGGGGGATATTTTCTCACGGGGTGTTTCTGATTTTTGTTTCTGGGGTTTATCAAGGGGAGGTAACAATGATTTTGTGTTCGGAGAGTCGGCTCCAATTTGACTGCAGGTCTGCGCAAGAAGTGCCAGCGGACTCTTCTTCGCATCCAACTGAAACAGAAAAACAAATTGTTAAAATATTGTTTATAGAGATCAGTCAAGGGAACAAAACACAATTATTCATTGAAAAAATAAAATTATTATGTTTAATTTTTGAGACATACTATATTATTTAAATCAGCTTTTATATTAAAAAGAAATAAAAATATCAAATTTCATAACAAGAATTAATTTATTTTGCGTACTAAATTATGTCAATTTATAAAATAATTTCCGACGAAAAACTAGAAAAAGTTATTTTTAAAACATATAATTTGTAATATATAATTTCTCCGTGAAATGAAATTAATTTTTTTATTAGCGTCGTGACAGTTTCATTAATTTGCTCGCGGTTGCTCCCCGTCACTGCAAGGTAACTTGTCTGTCTGTGTGTCCCGCGATGTTGGGAGCGACAGGCGTCATGCTTTAACACGAGACTGTCGCCCATGCCACAACAAGAAAATGTCAAGAAAACTTTATATACCAATGTTTTTTGTTGTTCAAGAGAGAGATTTTTCATCTTATATAAAGACAGAAGAAAAGTTGACTTATGAAATTATTTTACCATCAGTCAAGTCATAACCAGAAGCCTGTCATGTCAACTTTTTTTTTTTTTTAATACTCAAAGATCTGTTTGTAGTTCTTTTTACTTATTTTATAATAATATATTTTTGATCAATATAAAATATAAAAATTCAACATGAAATTCTTAATATTATAAATAATATACTTTTATATTGCCTTGAGGCAATGATAATCTTGTATTATTTGGTAAATTAAAAAAAAAAAAAAAGTGAAAATATTATTTCGCATGATAAACTTCAGTTCAATTTAAAATGAGTTCCTTAATAAAAATATATACATGAAAGTATTATTTTATATAAACTCAAATGTTAAGTCATGCACCTTGTAACTGAATTTATAATTTTAATAATAACACTGTAAAAAAAAATGTTTTATCATTTACTTACAAACATAAATCAAGTTAAAAATACAACACAAAAAAATCTAATTATTCTTGTATCTCACGCTAAAATGTTTTTTTCCCAAGGTGTTAGCATTAAAGAGAAATAATATAAAAAAAAAAACATATAAGGTGCGTTAATAAGCGAGTGCGGCGGGCGTTTTTCTCACTCGACACGGAGGGTTGATAAAGCGCCAGTAGTCACGAGATCGCTCATGTCGCCTATCTGCAGGCCGTCAACAAAACATACAACTAATGTCCACTCGCCCATGTATATCTAATTTTAATGTTCAACCCACTTTTTTTAATTTTTAGATTATTTGTATGAGAGCCAAAATATGACGAACATAAATATAAAAAAAATAATGAAAAAAATTTGTACCACTTCCCATGGAAATAAGAAAATTGTGAAAAATGATTTTTTTTTCTTTTCTTTTATAACGAAGATTTATGTTTGTTTTCACCACTAAGACATAAATTAGACTCTTTTCTTACACTTTAACTTAAGTAGTTTTAGTGTACGGTACTATAAGAGAACTTTGGATCAATGAATCGAAAAGAAGGAATAAAAAAGTTATATAATGTTGTAATAAATTTTCAAACTTTATTACTTTTTTTTTTATTAATAGAATTTTTTTAAAGTTTACGATATTTCAGTCATAATGTTACGAGTTACAAGATATTAACGATATAAAAAAATTGATTGGTTCTGTGACAAAGTTTTGTGTGAAAAAAATGCAGGTGTGAGATCAAGGAAATTATTTATGAGAAATTTAATTAATTTTATAACAATGATTTTTAGTGTGGGAACTTAATTTTATTTGCTTGACAAAAGTTAAGTTTCTAAGAAAAGAGAACATCAAGTGAAGAAAATTAATTTTGTAACATTTTTTTTACCACTTAATTTATAGACATGAAATAATTGTTTGATCCTCCAAAATGATGTATTTATTTTAATAATATTATAAAAAATACCTTTTCAATGTTCACTCAATTAATTAATATTGAACAATAACTATATTTTTATTAAATAAAATGCCATATACAGTGCACTAATAAAGAAAATTGAGTCCCTATACTCTTAATTAACATGAAGTGTTGACGATTTTGATTAGTTTATAGTATACTATACAATTTGTGAGAAAATATCATCAGTGATGATGCAAAAATAAGAAAAAATAACTAGCATGACGTAATGATGCCAAATATACTGATTTTACAAATAAAAATAATATTTGGTGGTGCAATATGATGCAACTAATTCAGGTCATATTCAATCCTGAGGATCTTACAGACAATAGGCTGAAAATATTGAATGGAAATTTGTGGCTTTAAAAAAAGAAATGTATTATATAATGAATTTTGATTTAACGTAAACAAATCATGAATCTCATTTAAAACCCCTTGCATCACCATTGCGGCTGGTTATTGTTTTAGGGGAGGGTACTAGGACGCAGAGAGACGACCCCACGCGGGGTGACTCGCGGGTTGATGGTGGGTGTCACACGTCCCGCGGGGTTGAGAGGCGCGGCAAAACGGTGGTGTCAAACACACCAACCCTTGCTTCACTAACAACACACACGCTTAGCCCATTACAAACGCTAACGTGTCACGCAAATGACATTAATAAAAAAACACAGAATAATTAAAATAAAAAGTACAAACAACAACTGTTGTACACTGTTATAATAAATGAGATAGCCATGTGATTAAGGAAAGTGGATATTTTATTATTACAAAACAACATACATAAAAAATTATACTTTTAATTTTAAAATATAACTAATGAATTAAAAAAAAATGTATTATAATAATAATAATAATGCTAAACTTTTTATTTTAGAATTATTTATCATATTTTAATGAGTTTGTTTTCCTGTTACACAATTGTTAAATTATTATTAAATATTATTATAAAATTTATGAAAGTTGACATTTGAATAAAATAAAAGTGTCACTGTGTAAAATAAATTTACAACTTTAAATTTTATATTTCACTATAGAATATAAATTTAAAAGTCATTATGGTAGCAAGCTTTTAATTTATTAATAAAATTTTCGCTGTTAAAACCAAATTCATTTTTTTATTTGTTTACGATATTTAAATGCAAAATTAAATAAAGTAGTATATATAGTACGAGTATTATATTTGTTTTAAAAAATGCTAGCCAAAACTTCAGTAATTAAACTCGGGCTATTAATACTGCGAGCAAATTCTGTTGAAAATATCACCGCAGTCAACGGTTTTGATACAGACGATCAATCATATTTATCAATTAATCCTAATCGACACCCGTCCATAAATTTTCATTACTACGGTGCCACGCGGCCAAATGAGCAAATCAATCAACGCCCGTGGGTTCATCTCATGCCAAGATTCCGAGAAGCAATTCTCACCCTGCGTTCAATTTTATTTTCTCACAATTCTTAAAATAATTATTGTCAGAGTTTCATTACTTTTTTTATGCGTTTAATAATGGACGGTAAAAACTGTCAGGTACTTTAAGATTACAAACTCTAAAACTGGTTTTAGATTCTTTCTAAAAACATCTTATATACAGACTCCTTAGTTGGGAAGATTTGTTTCTTACTATAATGTACGTCTTAAAAATAAGTAACAATTAAAGTGTTCATGTAGTATAATTAGAGAATATAATATTCTATATAATTGTATATTAAAATCATTATTGACGTATGATAAGCCTCTCGTGATCATCAAATGTTACCCAATTACGTATTGTTATTTTGATTAATCTGATTGTTTCTCCATCTTTTTGTACCTAAAATTAAATTTAAAAATACATGACAACAAACTTACCGTGGTTGGTAACGGAGTGAGATACTCCGGCCTTAGGTACTGATTGGCAGCACTTGACGTCAACATTGTTAATTGATATAAAATATCAAATTGTTTATAATCACACACAATCACGGTGACAACAATCACTTATTATTCATAATCACAATTGGTACACAGTTCACAATGATGTTTTTTTTTTTAACACACTTAACAACAACAATAAAATAGATCGCTAATAAAGATGATGATTTTTGTCAGACTGAGAGAACATACATGGTGCTCCTGTGCTACTCGTCCACTGACTGATCAGAAAAGATTGGTGGTGGCGGCGGCTTCTCGCTTCACTGAAAGCTCCTCTTCCTCCCCGCCACTCGCCACCTTGTTTCGCACCCCTCCTCCTCCTGCGCCATGCTTGCCACTCTGTTGTTCGCCGACACTTCCCCTACAATCTGTCTCGACAGACCGCCCGAGAGCAACAAAGAAACATTTTTTGATGCTTCAATGTCCTTTATTTGATATTGATACTTTTTTTTTTATATATACGTACAAATTTCTTAAGAATAGAGCAAAATTTTGATATTTTTTAAGCGAAAAATAGGACAATTTCTTATGTTGTTGTTATAAAAAAAAAAGGACAAATGTTGTATATAATCCATTAGTACATATTTTCAATCTTATTACCTTAATTTCTGTACTTGTTTATTCAAAAATCCTACACTATAAGATCTCTGGTTTATCCCAAAACTTACTTGTTGTATATGCAAATTACAAAAAGCCCCTAAATTTATACAACCCACTTATCAATTTATTTGCTCCGATGTTTATTTTGAAAAAAATTATTTGATATTCATTATGTAATTGGGTGCGCCTTCAATGAATTTTTTAATTATATGATATTATTTAATAGTTAATTGGTAAATTAAACTATTTTATTATGCTTTCACAATCTTGTTTTTATTACTTTCCCTTGTTAGCGATCCCCTATGGACCTTCGCTGTTTTCAAATAAAAAATTGCTGCCATTTAATTTAGAACAGAGAGCGGACGTACGCGATCAGAATATTTTATAGCTCCGTCTCGACGATCAAGATTTTTGCAACCTCTTATAATCAATGACACAGTTACTTTCTTAAACGAATAAATTACTATAATTTATAACAGTCGTAAAAAATTACAAATTAAAAAATATATTATAGAGTGTATAAAAAAGGGATATAATATGATACCTTGCCAACTTTTCAATTTCAAAGTCATGCAAATTAAAAATTTTATCGATAATTTATATGGGGACAAGAAATCGAAAATATGAAAATTTGTAAGCAAAAATTATGATTAATAAATTACAATGTTAAGAAATGGAAAGTCAAGTTTGAAAGTTTTTTATTAAGTAAAGAATAAAAATAATGAAAAAAATAAATAAATTATTAATATCTAAAAAAAACTATAACTATTTTTTTTAAACAATAAATTATAGTAAAGGTCTAAAGTAAAATTAATCATAATTAAGTGTTAAGATATAAATTTTCTCTTTAGAAAAGAAGAAGTAAAAAAAAAAAAAAGAGGAAGAATCTAGTGAAAAATAATTGCTCTTGTGTCTTGAAAAGCAGTTGAATTAAAGCGCCTACCCAGCAGGTCCCTTGGCACCTTGCCGTTTTTATATCCTCCCCCTTTTTTACTAATTTTTTTCTCCCTTCTTTCATTCTTATTTTCAGTCGGCATGAAGAAGTGATTTGTAAGGAGGCTGGTGATTGGTAGGTCTTACGTCTGACACGCCAGCGTCATTAAAGTGACTGATGTAGTTAAGTATTGAGGGAGCACCAATCACAAGTTCCTCTTAATGACTGTAATAACTCGAGAGTAACAGCCAACGATGGATGGAAATAATTTTTCTTCTATTGCCTTCTCATCCCAACTTTGTTCTTCGGTCTCTCTTTACTTGCAATTTTATATAATATATCTAAAGATAGTGCTGGTCTCTAGTGTTATTTTCATAAACTAAAGTACAATGTTAAAATAATAAAACCAAAATACGAGAGGGTTTGTGCTACTACCGGAACATTGTCTTTTGCCAAGAAACGTTTCTTCCGGTTTGTGTTTTTCATACAAATAATATATATTATAAGGGAAGTGTTAAAGTCTTCTCTTTAGTTTTTGTTAAAAGTCACACATTACAAGAGTGTCCCCCTCGTCTTCTTGTTCTCTTCCGTCAAGTGTCGTCAGACAAATAGTAATGTTGTTTCACGTCCCGGTCCTTTCTTGTTGCTGCTGTTTCCGTTTTACTATTAGCGCGTAGCTGTCTTTCTTCTGTGAGGCTTTACGGCAGGTAAGTTGTCACCCCCATGATTTCTTAATGCAGGCTTAATTCATGTCAAAAACTTCTATTTATAAAATAAACTTTAAGTTTTATCACATAATATAAAATTATTTATTATAAAAGTTACTTAAATTTATATTTATTATACACGATAAAATATGACTGTGAGCAGTATAAGATATGATATTTAAACACTAAATGGAAAATTCAAATTGTTGACATTTCAAAATATAAAAATCTGATCAATGACATCATCATGTAAACATTCGTCTTAATTTTGTTGTGAGTGGTTGTTGAAAGGGTAGTTCAGTTTTCGTAACGAACCTTGTACTGACGTAAGGTCGTTTTTCTCATCTCCAGTCATGGTGATGTGGTCTTATGTGGTGTCTGGCTCTACGCCAGCAGCAGGAAGATGGCGGAGAACACACCTTGGCTCGCCGCGCTCCCTCGTCATTCATCACCTCGCGTCACACACGCCAATCAAACGTGATTTATTTCCCTGCCGCAGATAAAACAGCTTGCCAGTGTAAATGTTCCCTCTGCTGGCAAATAATATTAGCCTTCTTGCCTAGTATTACATCTTCAAGAAGTCTAATCTATTTCTTTCCCACTGACGTGTGTCATGCAATAGGGAACTCCCAGCAAAATTATGACGCATCTTGTTTTTGTTAGTATGTAAAATTAAAGCTACAACTTTTTATCATAAAGATTATAATTCAATTAAAATATCAACTTCAAAATAGAAATACAATTTTTTTAAAAAAGTTCTTTACATTTTATTTACTGAAGTTGCTCATTAAAATTGCATAAACGAAGACATAAATACTGCAGGCTGGCGACAGATCCAACATACCAGAGGGTTGAAGTAGCCAACAGGCAGAATCTGAATCACAAGAACTGACTATAAATTTTAATTAGAAAGTTTTGTCTCACTCTACTGAAGAATAAATTGTATTACAATCTGTGGGGTACTATTCTTAAATGTAAACACCATTTCAGTGCAAATAGAAGTTTTATAAACTTTCAGTTTAACTAAATCAATGTCCTTTTTTTATTTCCAGAAAATTTATTGTATAGAAAAAAAGCTTCTCTTTTACTTTTTTAACTGATCAAGTTGAGATTCCTCACATTTTTTAGAAGTTACAAAATGCGTCACAGAAAACGAGCCACGCATTCTTCAGGTTTATAAGAAAAATAAAAAATATATAAAATCTCAAATCATTGGCGTCCATGTGATATTAGCAAACCTTAGTACTGCCTTGTCTACACACTGAACTACTTAACTTATGCATACTTTAAAAGTTAAATTCCTTGGTATTTTGATTTTTACTATATATATAAACAAATTCAGCTTTGCAAGATTTAGCCATAGATCATGAATTATAATGGAAAAATGTATGATTAGCCAAAGAAATTTGAAAAGGCTGTAGAATATTTTCGATTAGGAATTTGTTAAAAAACACAATAACAATAAATCTATCAATATTTTGCTATTCTATAAAGATGAATGTGCCAGGGAACTACACCATTCATCTTCCCTGCAGTTTTGTCTTATTTCGATAATTCAGCAATGGACAACCTGTATACATGAAATTTTGTATTGCAAAATGAATAGAGGGAATATATAGAGGAATTATGCTATACTTTGATTTATTTATTTACATATTTTTTTTTTAATGCTGGGGCTATTTTTCAAAAATTATAAGGATAAGGTTCTGCAATTTCTGTTACCCTTCCCTTCCTTGAATTCAAGCAGGGAATATGGTATTCCCTGCTTGAATCCTATATTAATGTCTTCAGGGGGCGTGGCCGCACTTACAATACTTTTTAAAAAAAAATAGTTCCTGGTCTCAAAAAATCTGAAAAAAAAATCAGAGTATCATGACTTGGCACCCTCTATAGTCTATAGCATTAAAAAATTTCATTCGTTTGTCCATCGTTTTTCTTTATTCCTAAGTTATTATGTACATGACCACAAAGACTAATTCCCTTCAGCTGTCCTTCACTTAAACGTTCTCCATCAAATCGGATGTGTGGACGGGACGTTCGGTGTGCACAGAAGCCGCTCTGACGGCATTCCGCCAACCATTGTTGCAGGCCGCTTGATTAATTAATCTCAGCTGTCACAAATCATGCCCTCAGGTGGGCAGCGGCTTCTTGTGAATTTAGCGAGGAACCGTTAAGATTCTCATGTCGAGAATTAAATAATAAAAAAGTATAGGAGCTGTCATGAAAGCTGATGCTTGCTTTACCACTGTGATAGCTTATGCTTAATATAGTAAAACAATAGCAGATGTATGCTGAGAATGGTGGTACAGTAGTAAGCAAAAAGAGTAAGATTAAAGTGATAAATTTGATATTTTTGTGTAAATTGTTTAATATAAAATATGCTATATCACTGTTATTTTTCAATATAATTATATACGCCTCAGTAAACATCATGAAATTTATCCACATATATACAGTCTGGTTTGGTAAGGGGTTGCAGCATTAAAGAAACAAAGAGCTATATAAAATTTTTGATATACTTATATAGAAAAAGTGTATGCATGGAATTATAAGAACAGTCTCTGAAGCCCTGAACAGCATTCAGTTAGTAATCTACAAAATACTCAAGTTCAACACCATTCAGAAATATAGATCTATTTCCTACATCATTATATAGGGATTTCGTTAGCAATGGAAATAAATTTCCTTACTTATAAAATCTGTTATATAGCTGTTTGCTATTTTTACCTTCATTATAACATAATATCGATGAAAAATATTATTATATAAAAAAAATGCAATAAGCATTACCTAGCTAATATTGTAATTATCATGACTGTAATGTCATGTAATAACAATTGTAATATTTCATATTATAATCAATAATATAATATATTATCTTTATAAGTTATAAATATTAATAATGGAATACTTAAAACTATAACAAATCAATGTACATTACTTATCAAAATATAGTAGCATGTCATTTTATAAAATGAAATATGGACTACCATAAATCATCAATAACTAATATATAAACTCATAAATCATCACATAAAAAAATATCATATAACATAGCGTCATTTAATATTGGATTTGCATCACTGCACTATATCAAAAAATAAAAACAGATTCATTCAACCGTACAATTACGTCATGATGAACTTTAAAAATTTTAAGTTTATTTAAAGAAATATTCATAGATTATTATCGGATATTACACATCAAAAATATACTTTGAAGAGGGTTTATGATGCAAGTGTATTATTTATTAAGGTTACACCGCTTCTGATGTGTTGTATGCTGGAAGATAGATGGCTCTGGTGTCACTAAAGATGAGGGATGATTTCCGCTCATCACGCGACTGTAAATTATCATCAGCAGCACGACAGTGGGGAGGGGGGGGGGAGGGGGGCTGTCGCGTTTGTTCGTGGCCTCGTTCCCACCCCCTCACTGACGTATACATCGCGCCTGTCTCTTTGTAACAGCAGCAAGGATAAACAATGTCTTAATTTGCCATTAGAGTAATACATTATGTAGCAAAACTGTCATAATATGTAACTTAACTGCTTCTATCTCATACACAGAATTATAATCTTAAGTTGGTGTCATCATTACAATGAAAATATTATGTTTTATTTGTTTTGATTTATATTATTTTAATAAGATGCTGTATTTGTATATTAGTAATTTAAATATACTAATATTAATTAATTTAATTTATTAATAGATCGTTAATTTAAATTAATATTATTTACTGTGAATTTCCACAGTTTTTATAGCTTTTGTTTTTATATTTTATCAAAGCTTGAATGAGTGACATCAGTCTCAGGTAACCAGCATTAATATTATTTTATCATGATTTAATTCTATTTAATGAGATAATGACAGTGAAAATATATACACAAAATTTAGTATCCAAATAAAAGCAAAATAATTTTTTTTCTAAAATAATATAAAAGTTAAAAAAATTCTGAACGCAAAACCATGCATATAATAAAGAATACCAAAACTTATAATTTTAGCAGATTGACAAATACAAAAACAATTGAAATTTTATTTACTTAAATTTTTTTCTTTGTATTCTCATTTTAAATTAATTTTCCACGGATGAGCACCATTGTACCACCATGGTGACCTTTTAGCCTTGTATACTAAACCTATAAAGTGCATTGCTCACACAATCAACGTGCTCGCTTGTTGCATTCAATTAAAATTATAGTATAATATCAAGCATTTTTCCTTTAAAAATAATTAAGAGCAATATAATGCACGTTTATATTTTTTCAGTTAATTGTATATCACAATTTACATTTAACTTAACAGGAATTACAAGTTCATTAACAATCATTAACCATTACAAAAATAACGAATCATTAAGCATGACTTGTATATAACTTAGTTTACTCCTTAAAGACAATAATATATGTATCACTTAAGCAATATGTTAATTACATTTCTTAATGAGGCCAATGTTATGTTCTTTACTTTTTTTTTTGCACACTCTCTCGCACAAACAGAATTAAAGGTCAAACCTTCCATGTTAATTCCATAGGTAAAAAAAATTGTTTCCGCAAGGCATTATTAATGAACCAAGCAGCTGTTAGTAAAAAAAATTGTTTTGCCAGGTGACGCGAGAGATACGAAGTTTAATTGATAGGTAGGCAAAAGACTTAATTATCATGTGGAATCGAAGATATATTATAGGAATTTATGTTTTTAGATACTTTATTACTTTTAACATAAAGTAAAAGTATAATTATTTATACATATTGATATTCTGATAGCAATCTTGAAAGAGTGTTTGGAAAGCCATTTTACCTTTTAATTACTCGTCTCTAAACACAAAATAATACGTTGAATAAACATCGAGCAACCAATTTATATACCATAAACAATAAATTTAGGATTATAATAAAACATGTAATTATAAATATATAAACAAATTTATATATTTTGACTTGACAAGAAAAATATTTAATGACTGCCTAAAATTGTTATTATATAAGTTTATAGCACTAAAAAAATAATAAAATATGTTTTCATATATATTTTTAATTGATATCTCTGTATATATAATTTATTTCAATTGGAGGTGCATTTGAATAATCAAATGACTGCATGTTTTTATAGTTCTGCATTGCATGATGTAGAACCATGCAATTATAATATAAATTTAAAATATTTATTTATGTTTAACAATTTTCAATTATTTTCTATATTGTTAAATAATTGTTATATTGTTTTGTATAATAATACATCTTTCAGTATTATATAATGCTATTATTAAATTGTATTGTGAATTCATGATATATATACATTGCATTTACTCCAAAATTAAAATTGCTCGAAATGCTTGTGCATATGTTTGAAATGAAGTTAACTAATATAATAGCATAATCGTCATATAAATTCTTACTATGATACGAATTTAGAATATTTTTATAATGTGAAAATATTGTATGCATATACATACTGTGTATTTTCAATTAACTTATTTATGTACAGCTGTATAACTTTGTAATATATTTATATTCTTTTATCATATTAACATTAATATGTTTTTACAAAACAAATCCACTGGAAAATATTAATAAAATAAGTTTCAATAAGCTTTGTTTCAGCTTTTCCTCTTTTCGCGTATATTAGGATCGAGGCAAATCCTTTTTTATAATTCAAGTCTAAATAGTTTATAATTTTGAACATTATTTACAATAACATAGAACCAATGTAAATAAAAGAGTTATTATACATGCATGACAATTATTATTTTATAAAACTAATGCTTTTCAATAATTCAAGGACAAATAAAACAAACATCAGCAATAAAATAATCAGCTTAATTATATATACTGAGCATATCCCTCGAATGATTAATTTAGTCATCGACTTTGACATAAAAATTATTCACAAAATAATTTAAAACGCGGTGAGTCATTATCTATGTGTCATTTTCATTTTAATTTAACATCAATGATTGGCATTTTAAATGAAAAGTTGTAATAAAAAAATGCTTTTATAATAGATTGAGAATGATGATGCTAAAAAAAAAAAAGGATGAACAACAGCTCCTGTTCATAATCACTTTTTACATTAAAAAAACGTTATGATATATTGAGGTAGCTATTAATATTAGAAGACAGAAACACAATGAGGAGTGACGTCATGCTGATCTAAAGTGTACCCTAAATAATTTAATGATTATATAGAAAATATATTTTAACATTACAGTAGCATCAAAATCATGAATCAAAAACTGACAACTTATAAAAATAAGTCATTTTTTTTTAACAACATACATTTTTTGAAATAAAACAATACAAAAGTTTTTATAATAGATGTTTTTTAATGGAACTTTCGGAGAAATTACATAATAAATTGAAAGTTTGACAGCTAGGATATAAGAAAAATATTTTCTATCTCAATACTCAAAATATAAAAGAGTCAACGGCGGTAGCTTGCATGTTAAAATTTAGCGTGACTTTGGCTGCAGTGTAATAATGACATTGTTGAAATTTCAACTTTGTGTGTTGATTACTTATTCTTTATGTGCTGTGTCACTTTGCCAGCTGCCTCTTTCAAATTTTATGTTCCTATTCGTGGCGCAGTTTGTTATGTGATATAATTAACAATTTATTATAAGGGCAGTTTGAGTATATAGTATATACTACATACGAACAGCATCCTGGGCATTATTTTATTACTGTTTTAAACATTTTGTGTGTAATGAATTTATTATTGATTGAATACAGTTTTCTTTCATTTATTAGTCCAACAAATGAAAGATTACCACCTAGCCAGAATGGGAAGGATTTTGGCTGAATTATGAACATGAAAACTTTGCAAATATAGGTTAAAATCCCTACATAATATAAATATCTGCAAAGTTTCAGGTAAGTCCAGAAACCTCACACTTCCGGCTACTTCCGGTGGTAATCTTTCATTTGCTGAACTATATAGATATAAATGAATGAAAAAATAACGAAAGAAATTGCGTAATTATATATTCTGTAGAGTAATACATTTTAATTAAGATTCATAGAAAATATTATAATTATTCACGAAGTGGCATGTTGAGAAAAAATATGACAAGTAATAATTTCTTGATGTTCCGGGATTGAAGAAAATTAGTTTTAATTTCACCTTCTCATCATCATAAAAAAATTAGTTATGTAATTAAGTAATTGCAAATAATGAGCAGGTGAACCTGCTGGTAATTTTCATAAACATTCCGGCAGCTGAATTACTTTTCTGATTTAGACACTTCATTTTGTGGAGTATAAAAATATTTTTCACCGCCACCATTACTCACAACAACAATTGGGTGGATATTAAGATCTCAGTTTTGCTTAAATAGTTAACATGCTAGGCCAGTACTTACATAACAAGTAATGCTGAAAAAAAGTATGATGAGAATTCTTAGAAAAGACATAAAATTTTTATGTACTGGAACCATTTCGTTCTTTTTACCCATGAGTTAAAAAAAAAAAGAAAAAAAAAAAACTTGCTGTCTACGTTCGCCGCTGCAAGGTCTTTTATAAACTGGACCTGACTTTTGGTGTGCTGGAGGACTAAATAGGGCCATCAACGGTGCAGCGTGTCACGTCGGCGGCTTTGCTCCTTGCAGTCAATCATCGTCAACTCTTTTTGTATATAGCAATTTGACCGCCCTCTCTTAAAATTATCTCATTGTGCTATTTAGCATATTATATTAGCAGAGCATCATTTTAAAGCTGACTTTATCAATTAACACAAAATGTTTCATATGATCGTATATGTGTATTATGTATGTGTTTTTTTTTAATTATGCATTTTTTATCACAATATTTTATATTCTTTATGGATATTATTAGTAAATTTACATTGTTTTTCTTGGTAAAAACTGCTTTCAATATTTAAGTTCATAATTATATAGCTAAATTGTCAATAAAATAAGTAAATACGATGGAGATTTAACTGTTAAATTAATTTAATTGATCATGTATGGTTTTTATGTAAGATAATTATAATTAATATTTGAAATATTAACAATTCAAACAGCAATTAAATTCAATATTTAGACTTGTGCTTGGTAAATTAACAGAAGTCAGAGAATTCACATTTATTTATATGTAATTAATTTTAATTTTAGCTTTCACCACCAGAGGTACTTTGTGACTTAAATTTTGATCCTTTCAATCAGTTAATTAATATGTTATCGACTATTAAATACAATTTTCAAAATATAAATAATGGTGCTAATAAATCAACAATCGCTAGTTCATACATGTGAATGTAAACCACAAAACTTGATGAAGCAAATACAATATTATAAACTGATTTCCCGTCATGATGCATACTTGCTATTTCATTATTAAAGTATACGGAAATGATGAAGCTACTATTATATTATATATTATATATACATACTCTCTATACATTAATAAAATCTTATACAAAAATGATTTGTCTATTTTTTTCCATTCAGTGGTTTTATATTATTAGAAACACAATTGAAAATAAAGAGGAGGATTTGATAGTTACAATGTTAAGTCATGTATAAAGTCAAAGCCACATTGCATATGTAGCTATAATCCACTTGAATCATCACACCGCTCCCTTGATCACTCGAGTTCCGAACAATGTATCACTGTCACTCAAGATGGGTGATGAGTGAGTATAGGGTTGACACTTCAATTGTACCCTCTCACCCCATTCAATACATGGACAGCTGCATCAACCCCTATATAAGGGTTATAGGGCAAATTTCGCGTATAATTCGTTCTATATGCCACACTATACTCTATAAATTATATGTGATGTCACAAAAAAAAAAAAAAAAAGATAATAACCAGTTCAAGTATTATAATATGATGTATGGTGTACTGTATACATAAGTTATATATTTGGTATTAATATAATAGCTTTTGTTAATTTTAAAGTTAAAAATAATAAATGGATAGTATATTATAAAATATTACAGGAACTGGTCATCTGCTTTTAAAATAATGTTATTGTTACTGTTGTATTAATTTTTAATGACATGGCTGTTTTGTATGAACTGTGAATTAAATTATTGGTTTAAAAAAATATAAAGAAAGGGACAGAGCTGTTGGTGACTAAGTAAGTACTGTTCCTTTAAATTTAACAGACAATAATGGTTGCATTTTTTTATTTCATAATTAGAAAATATACATTAAATTAAGCTTTTCTGAATTTTTTCAGATTTTTTGGAGTGCGGGAACTAATTTTAAAAAAATATTTAAAATGTCTGAATTTGGGTGGTAGACCTGATGGGACAACCGTGACGTCATCGACAGCCAATCACAGCAGCCGTGACATCATCAACAGCCAATCACAGCACGACAAATGACGTCACGGTTGTCCCATCAGATGTACCACCCAAATTCAAGTATTTTAAATATTTTTTTAAAATTAGTTCCCGCACTCCAAAAAATCCGATAAAATTCAGAAAAGCATAATTTTAGGTATATTTTCTAAATATGAAATAAAAAAATGCAACCATTATTGTCTACTGTGACTACATTTCGGAAAATAAAACTGATGAAATATACAACCAATTTTAATATTTTTGATAAATTTAAAGAAATAATTACTCGAATTTGATGTAAATTATAGCCTGGGTAGTGTTACAAGCCCTATAACAACACATATAACATCTAAATATAAAGTTCTATAATGTTATTGACACATGGCACAGTTCTATATAATTATTATAAATTTTTCAGCATAATTTTCGCTTGCAGCTTTGACATGGCACGCATATAGAAAGGTGTATGATTCAACTAATAATTATTAGTTTATTACCATAGAAAAATGATTATATTATTATAGCATTCAAATTCAAATTCAAATTTTTATTTCGATCATAGGCTGTACAGCATGGATCACGTCAATTATTACATTAAATATGTAAAATACTTAATTCTAATTAAAATTAGCCTAAATTTAATAAATTTAAACACATATACCCAAACAATATTTAAAATATACATGATCTATAAAATTAATACAATAATTAAAATTGTATGATATAACATTATCAGGCGAAGTAAACATAATAAACTATATAGGTTTTACATACCATTGTTGTGTATGTTGCATGATCCTTATGTTAATAGGGTCTGTTTTATGAATTTATACCAAAAGTACATCATGTGTGCAATGCGTAATGTATTATTTTGTTTTATATTTTCTCAACATATGATGTGGCATGCACTTATTTAAATTGAAATTAATGGAATATATTCTTATTATAGCCTAAAAATATAATTCTTTAATAAATATACTTTTATTATTGGAAAAAAAAGGCCGCGTATTTAAAACAGCTTTTAAAGCTAATAAGGAGAAATATAAGTTTGTCAAACTTTGTAAAAAATGTTTTTGTGCAAATTTAATTTCACCATTTTATCAGTTTTATCCATGCACAAGAATTATGTATGTACGCTGCATGCATGGGCAGTATACATTCTTGGGTTCTCAAGCAAAAAAATAAATTTGCATATATTATATATTAAGGTAGAGATAATGTCGGTCAGCTATTTTTTTTATAGCTTCATTTCATTAACATGTAAACCTTAGCAAATTCACAAAAATTCTGAAATTTTTTTGAGAAGCAAAAAGTGCCTTAAAGCCATAAATTAAATTAAATTGTTTTGAAATTTTTTCTATGGCTTTTAGGCACTAATATCTGCCTCTCAAAAAAATTTCAGAATTTTTGTGAATTTGCTAAGGTTTACATGTTAATCAAATATGGAGCTAAAAAAACAGCTGACCGACATTATCTCTACCTTAAGCATTATTATATGTATTATTACATGGATAAAAATAACTCAAATAAGGATAAAACACCAATTTTTTTCAGTCGCCTAAAAATTGCTTACCTGCAATGACGTATTCCCACTTCCTGGAATTTTTTTCAAAAAGTAATAAATACGTCGTTACTTGCATGATCCTATTGTAAAATTGTTGTAAAAATCATGTTTCTAGAATCGAGTGTACTGCATACAGCTGTCTATACCTGCAGATGTTGTTATAGTGTAATTTTATTGAATAGATGAAATTTTGTGTGAAAAATTGATATCTTATTACATTTTTTTTTATATAATACAATTTACTGTCACTTTATATAAAGACGCCATAAAATTTCAACATTTTTTGAAATAGATATTGCCATAAAAATAACAAATAAATAATGACTAAAATGGCACGCCCTTTAAAAAACATATTAAATTTATTATATTATTTTTGTTATAAAATTTGTATAAAAAAATCAAGTAAATCTTGATATTATATATAATAATATAATATTTTTACTTATTGTTAAATATATTGTGTTCATACCTTTTTTTTTTCTTAGTATTGAAAATAATAATAATAAAAGTGAAAAATTGATTGTATAACACAGTGGCTTTTATGTCTCAGTGGTGAAGTTATTTATTGTTAGGGGAGTATCCTAGAACTAAAACATATTGTTGTCAAAGTGTTACTGCAGCAGAAAAAAAATAGGTATAGGAAAAAAAAGAAGAAAGATTCATTGCAAAAAAATATATCAGTCAAAAATTGTATAGAATGACATAGTATAGTATACTTTGTCATTTATATACCATAAAAGAAAATATCACTGGTGTAATAATAATAATAATAATTTATTATTATTTACACGGAAAACTATAATTCATAGTTAGTTGATGAATACAATTGTAATATAATATATAAAAGGACTTACGACACAGCGGGTGATTGTCATAGTTCAAAATTTAGTGTCTGCCTTTGTGTAAGCGTGCTCACTATAAGCATAATATAGGTAATTTATAATAATATTTTTTTACTGTAAGGTTTATAATTATATAATTTTAAGGAGAAAATAGATTCAATGTAAAAAGTGATCCAAGACAAATCAGACGACATACCAGCTAACGAGGACCACCGATTTATGTGATGTCCAAAGACTTAAAAAATAGCAGGGGGGCTGTTTCTATACTATTGCGTCTTTTAATGTATATTAAAGGTTTTAAAAAGCTACCGTATGATACCTAACTTGGTAAATAATGATTCAATCAACTGAATGATTTTTATATAACTTTTCTAGGAAATGAAATCTACATTGTTTATTTTTATTTCAAAATGTATTTTATGAATTATTCAAAAGGGTGCATGCATGTATAATATATAAACAATGGACAACCTTCTTGAATTTTTTTATTGCATATTTGGATAGCCCTTACGAAAATTTTGAGTCTAGGCTGGACCCAGTCTAGATCCAATTGGGCTGGATCCAGACTGGGTCCAAAAAAAAACATCCAAAACTGGATCCAGACTGGATCCAGCCTGGTTTGGGTCTAACCCGGGTCTAGCCTGGATCCAACTAGTCTAATCTAGACCAAATTATCAAATTAAATTCTAGCCCTATTTAATTAATTAATTACCATCCCCCAGGTGATTCGTGCAAAAACCGCCCCCCCCCTCCATGTACATATATATATATCGCCATAAGCCGCCGTCTCGATCGTCGCAGACACCTATATAATATATATATATACAGAGAGACCTCCGTGTCCTATATGGCCAGGGATTTGATCAGAGTTTCACTGTTTCTGAAAGTGGCGGCGCTGCTAAATGTTCGGCCCGGCCCGGTTATTGCTGGCTGAAATTGCCCGTGCAGCCAGCGAGAACCGCGAGCCGTGCGCCGCTGCGATTCATTGTAGCGAGGCGCACCCGCCACTCTCATCATGCAGTTACAGTGAAGCTTGATCGGCCTAGCTGGTCAAATTTCTGGCCATAAGACACGGAGTTCTCTGTAGGGTCTCGTCAATTTTCTATGTTAAAAAAAGCTGTTATATTCGCATATAAGAATATATATATATATATACACAAAATATATTAATTATAACAGAATCGAGGAGGCATCTAGTACATATTCATACAAAATACATATTATATTGCATTTTATATACACATAAAATGATTTCAGTGTTTTTTTGCTTTTTGATTTGGGGGGCGGGGGGGGGGGATAGAATTTTGTACAAAATCACCTAATATATAGGGGTGGCATGATATAATTATACAATTTTTGAATGATCTTGGCCCATCGGACGTGGTTTTTTAAAAGTTAAATTATTAAATTTACAAAATAAAAAACAAAATACCCCCCCCCCCCCCCCAACTTCTTTCTGCGAATTGTCCTGTGGGCCAAGAAGCATTTTAAATTATATTTTACTCATCAGGCATGAATGCAAAATCCTGAGCAATTTGTATATGCTACTAATAATTAATTGTTTATATAATATATGCAGATAAATAATAAAACCTTGTACAAAATTTATGTTATAAGATTTAAGTTTATTTTCAAAATATGATACCCAACATTATTTTAATTGCTGCTGTAGGTAATTAATAATGGTTATATACATAATATTTAGAATCTTTTTATAATATTAATAAACACTATTGAGTGGCTGTTGATACAGTAATCTCACAAAATAAATGCAAGCAATTACTAATACACACATTGTATAAAAATGTTTTATATTTATCAAAAACCCTATGGTGTTTTCTTTTGATAAATACAAATAAAGTGTCACACTGAAGTATCATGAAACATTAAACCTCAGTCAAAAGACTTAAATAAAATATATATATATATAGGTATCAATTTCAACCAAACATTTATAAATGGTATCCGGAGAACTCGGAGCGGGGGCAACTGGGAGCCGGACGGCTCGGAGCCAAACGTGTTTGCTAGGACAACTCGGAGCACGGACAACTCGGAGCGCGGACAACTCGGAGTGCGGACAACTCGGAGCGCGGACATCCTGGAGCCATGGCAGGACAACTCGGAGCGCGGACAACTCGGAGCCATGGTAGGACAACTCGGAGCGCGGACAACTCGGAGCAACGTATAATATACATATTCGGATCAATTTCAGCTATTTTCATCATAATGTCATTATCAATATTTTTCTGCATTCTTATATGCACATCAACACCTTCATCATGATGACCATTGTTTATAAACTTTGTGATTTTTTATGTTTTTATTACATGACTTCTGAATCATTGATGATTTCTTCATTAACTAACTTAATTAACTGTAATTTTGTATTATTGTTAATATTGGGCTAATGAACTGAAATATTTTTTTTTTGTATAAAGTTATTGTATTCAATATTATTATGAGAAATAAATAAAGCCCTTAGTTTTCAATGAATGTTTTGTATTATTTAATTTCAAATATTAGATACACAAGGAACTTTAAAACGACGAATGAGGTGGATAATTAAGTGGATAAATTAAGTAGAAAAATATAATTATAAATGGTTGCTATAGAATATTTTATGTGCATATAAGAATGCAGAAAAATATTGATAATGACATTATGATGAAAATAGCTGAAATTGATCCGAATATGTATATTATACGTTGCTCCGAGTTGTCCGCGCTCCGAGTTGTCCTGCCATGGCTCCGAGTTGTCCGTGCTCCGAGTTGTCCGCGCTCCGAGTTGTCCTGCCATGGCTCCAGGATGTCCGCGCTCCGAGTTGTCCGCGCTCCGAGTTGTCCGCGCTCCAAGTTGTCCGCGCTCCGAGTTGTCCTAGCAAACACGTTTGGCTCCGAGCCGTCCGGCTCCCAGTTGCCCCCGCTCCGAGTTGTCCGGGAATCTTTATAAATGTATATACGTATATTGAAACAACCGAAAGAAAAATGTCAAAAGTTAGTATATAATGTACAAACAAAAAATTTCTCTGCCCATATATGATCTGTATTACAGATAAGTAGAATTCAAGAACAATTAACAAGAATTCTAAACAACACACTGTCTATGAGGGTAAGAACAATTAACAAACCCTCAAAGAACTTTATTATTTTAGTCTCAGATCTTAGGAGAATTAACAAAATCTCTGAGAATAAAATAAATAAACTTAATAGTAATTAAAGTTGAATACCTTTTAAGTCTTAATTTGTAGTAAAAATAATTGACTTACTGTTAGACACAATATCTATAAGAAAAATTACAAACAATTTTTGTCTTTTTTTTTCATGCTGCAGAAAATACAGACTTATAAAACTCCTTACAGTCACTTGAAATATTCCTACAGCAAGCCTACAACTTGGCCCCATTTAATGATCATGATAAGACATTTAGGGGACTTTCTAAATATGATTCCAACTTAAGCTATAACTTAATGTTGACAAAAAGTAGAAATGGAGAAAATTCTCTCAATTATTTTTTTAATCACTTACTTGTGTTTGTGAGCTGCTAATATAAGTTTTAAAAAAGAAATTAATTAGAAAAATTAAATCAATGCTGCTTGATTGCACACTGTGTATTCACTTATAATATTAATAGCCTCAAACAAAATTACATTGAATTATCACTTATATGTCTACACTTTCACTGTTATTTTTTTCCTTAGATTTCTTCTGTTCAATTTCTATGAGAAGGTTCATCTCCTTCTGCTTGTCTCGGATTTCACCTAACCTAGATGTCAGTGATCTTCTAATGAGACGGCTGTCAGGGATGGGTAACTTATTTTCTGCGCTAAATAGCTTTGCACGATCTAAAAAAAAATATATATGTATATATAATTCAATGCATGACACATCAAACAGTACAGCTATAGTACTGGTACTGTATTAAATAGGAAAATAATGTACAGTCATAAGTCAATAACAGTGCAACACATTGCATGCTGCTGTGGGTGCTGTGTGAGCACTCTCTTGACTGATCATGCAGACAAACGGTAGATATCACAGCTCAAATATAGTAAACTTCTCCGAGATTGACACGTACAATAAAAGGAAGTGGTTATTGTCAATGCATTACTGCGAGTGGACTGATGGTGATCACTTGACAGCATGCAATGTGTTCCACTTTTATTGACCAATACTGTACAATGTTGGATTAATACCTTAATTTGAATCACATACAACAATAGACCACTTGCAAAAACCCTGTTTTAGCAAAAAGTAAACAAACTCTCCCATCTAGTTCATTGTTGATCTTGATTGTGTGTGTGTAAATTTTGTTTATATATTGGACCTTATAATAAAAAAACTGGAGCTTGCCTAGTCACGTATGTTACACCATGCAATTGACTGATTTGGTATTTCATGAAATTTACAAATTTAAAATAAAGAAAACTTGTTGTGATATGCATTTCATGATTAAAAGTGGTCAAAAACTACAGATTCTGGAAATATTTTCATGTTTAGAATCATAGTTATTATTTTTTTTTTTTTAATCGTAGGTTTTAAACATATTGAAATCTGTGTGTGAAAATTGTAAACATTTTATGTATGAACAAAATTTACACACACAATAAAAACCACAATCATTTGTGAATGGGAGAGTTTGTTTGATTCTTGCTACAACAGGGTTTTGCAAGTTGTCTATAATATACATTGAACAAGCCCCCGTAACTGGCATGCTTTCTATACAGTATATATAATATTATTATAACAGATTGTATTTCAATATTTCATATATACAATATAATTATTTCTGCTATGGTGATAACTGAAAATCTTCATAATAACAAAATTATAATTGATATTATGTGTGATTACATTACAAGGATTTTATTAAGCTCATATTATTTTTTCCTCTGACATATTGAATTTTCAGGTAATATTTCAATTTAAATTATATAGCTTAATAAAATTATGCTGTATGCATGAGATCTGTTCGTAATCCCTGTCCATGCACACTGTATAGTATAACAATTTCTGTACACACAGAGTTCACTCGATTGACGTTATGTTCAAGGAAATGTCCCGTATTTTGGTCTCCTCAAAGGGGACCTTAGGGGACTTTTTTTTGGGAACTCGTATACTATCCAGGCGTGTGTGTACCAAATTTCAGCTTATTACTATTTTTGCCCACCCCGCTTATGCATTTCTACCTAATATTCCTGGACTACAATATCTTTTCAATAAATAAACAAATGTATTATTCTAAAAACGGTCTGCTGACTAGAATACTATGTATAGAAAGGAGGAGGGAGTAGTGTAGACCCACCTTACTGGCAAGGCTGGCAGGGGCAGGCAGCACATCTCACAGTGGGTGGCGTGAGTGTCACACAGCACCGAGGCAAACGGATCCTCCAGGAACAAAGTGTCTCCGAGTTCAATGTCCTTGGTGGCAATTACGTGACGTCCTTTCTCCTTGCTCCACCTGGTGGACATCACAATAACTTTATTAAATATTGTAAGAAAGGAAAAAACTAAACAATAATGTATATACCGGTTATGCATTATGTATATATACCATGACTTTAAGATAAACTGGAAAAAAAAAGGTAATTTTACTACTTATACAGGAAAAATACTTATTACAGTACAGTACATCAAATCTAATCCACGTATATTTTCACTTCTAATACTGTAGCTTTATTTACCACTAAAGAAATATTGTTAGAAAAGCATTTAAAAGAAAGGGGGTAAAGTAGTTTTCTCGTACATTGAAAGTTGCTGCTGTATCATCAAGGACATAGACAAAAAAGGTAATAGGTAAGGTAGGGAACGGATTGTGGCCACGACCTGCATGCTTACGCGTCCCAGCATTCGCTGAGGTGAAACTGAGGGAACCGTGGAAAACCTCAGTCAGGACGGACACCTCTACTTTTTCTCAATGGACCAAAGCGATGTCCAAAGCCTGGGGAACCACACACAAGTGCATCACTGCACTGGGTGGAAAGCGAGACGAATTTACCACAGGGAGGGAGCAGCGTATTTTTTACTTGAAATGGTCACCCATCCAAGTACTAACCACGCTCAACGTTGCCTGACTTTGGTGATCAAACGAGAACTGGTCAATGCACTGGGCCACGCTCGACCTCTTATAATGCATGATACTGTATATATAATATAATCAATATTTTTATTTTAGGGCATTTTTATATTTTATGTACACTGTCTTTGTGTTCAATAAATAAATATTCATTAATACATATCATATCATATGCATATATATGTTCTGCAGTATGATACGTACCTGCATAATATGATATAAACACTATGTTATACAGAATATGAATATGATATTATGCATGCCGGTATTTATACAGTACGTATGCATATTATATATATATATACATAAGTATATATGCATTGTGTTATAATATGCAAAAAATAATTTAAGAGAACAACTACAGTATATATTATATAAAGGCATACAGTATCATGAATTATCATGATCGATACATCAATACAAATAAATCATGCAATTAATGTATATACATACCACATTCTATCGCGCAGGCAATAAATCCAGAATCCTTCACTGCAGGTCTTTGATGTATAGAGTTTTGCGATATTAATTAATGAAGATGTTATTAGCAAATTCTAAATCACTGCAGCTTTAGTTTACTCGATCGATCGAAGATCAAACCCAGTATCAAACAAACAAAATCATCCATCATTAAAACATTGATAACTTGGATACAGAACATTACACATACAATGAAACTTACCTCCATCAAACAATTACGTCATGTTACTTCACGATATAACAAAATTAAAACGATTAATCACTGTTAAAAGCTGTAATTTAAGAAAATTCACTACACTTTCACTTTTGCAGCACAATTTCACAACAACACTGGCCATATGTAACTGTGTAACGGTTTTTCATGCTTCGTGATTGGCTTTACGGGTACGTAGCTGTCCAATCACGAGCCAGCCATTTTAAATAGCGCGAAAGTCTCAAAAAAATGGAATTAATTCAGTGGGGAATCTTCCCGCCCTTATTATTTTTATTTATGATTAATATATATATATATATATATCTATATAATTGTAATTATAATTATATATGGTATCAATTTTAACGGACTCCAATAATTTTAATTATTTTGACGTGGAAATTAAAAAAATATTATAAAAGAAGTATATTATATTGTTTTCATTTTTTAATTCTCTTATATAAAAGTACAAAAATATAGAAATATAATATCAATATATACTGTATATATAATAAATATATACCTATATTTTTTTACTTTTATAATAATTAATTAATAATATATATATATATATATATATATATATATATATATATATATATATATATATATATATATATATATATATATATATATATATATATATATATATATATATATATATATATATATATATATTTATATATATATATATATATATATATATACCCTGCTCAAAAATCTTGAGCATATCTTTGCAAGATCTTGACAAGATCTTGCCAAGTAAACACGAGAAGACCAAGAAAGAGGCGCAACAGGGTTGAGTGCTGGTCTGTAATAGTATTATTGGATATTATCCTTCTAAAAATAATATTTTAGCCAAAAATGTGAAAAAAATTACAAAATAAGATATTTTTGGTTCAACAAGATCTTGAGCAAGATAATAATCTTATTCAAGACGTCATTTCTTACGCAAGATCACAATCTTAACAAGAAACTCACTTGCGCAAGAAAATATTCTTTGCAAGATAGAAAATCTTGCTCGTGTTTTCGAATTTATCTCAAGATTATTTCTTGAGCTAGTTACCGTCTTGCGCACGATGGTAATCTTGTTCAAGAAGTCATTTTTTACGCAAGAACAACATCTTGGCAAGTAATTAACTTGCTCAAGAAAAAAATCTTAAACAAGTTATCATATTTTTCTCAAGATTATTTCTTGGAGAAGTTACCGTTTTGTTTAAAATGACAATCTTGTTCAAGAAGTCATTTCGTACTCAAGATTTATATCTTGAGCAAGTAATAGACTTGAGCAAGAAAAAATCTTAAACAATTTTTCATATTTTTCTCAAGATTATTTCTTGGACAAGTTATCATCTTGCTTAAAATGACAATCTTGTTCAAGAAGTCATTTCTTACGCAATATTTATATCTTGAGCAAGTAATAGACTTGAGCAAGTAAAAATCTTAGACAAGTTTTCATATTTTTCTCAAGATTATTTCTTGTAGAAGTTACCGTCTTGTTTAAAACGACAATCTTGTTCAAGAAGTCATTTCATAGTCAAGTTTCATATCTTGGGCAAGTAATAGACTTGAGCAAGAAAGAAATCTTACAAACTTTTTCATATTTATCTCAAGATTATTTCTTGGGCAAGTTACCGTCTTGTTTAAAATGACAATCTGGTTCAAGAAGTCATTTCGTACTCAAGATTTACATCTTGAGCAAGTAATAGACTTGCGCAAGAAAAAATCTTACACAATTTTTCATATTTTTCTAAGTATTATTTCTTGGAGAAGTTATCATCTTGATTAAAATGACAATCTTGTTCAAGAAATCGTTTCTTACGCAAGATTTAATCTTGAGCAAGAAAAAATCTTCAACATGTTTTCATATTTATCTCAATATTATTTCTTGGACAAGTTACCATCATGTTTAAAATGACAATCTTGTTCAAAAAGTTTTTTCTTACCCAAGATTTTTTATCTTGAGCATTGCAAGTAATAGACTTGAGCAAGAAGAAATCTTGCGCGCGTTTTCATTGCGCAAGTGGACTGCGCAAGTGGACGATGTGAAACAAATGCAATGCGCATGACCGTTTTTTTTATAACAGTTAAGATGGACGGTTGGTGAAAATTGAAGCTGGTGAAGAAACATTAAGATTTTGTGTGTTTTTGTGCTAATTAGTAGTTATTACACAGTTCCAGGTAAGCTTTAACTTATGTATAGTTGTTTTTGTTTAATATATTGTTAAGCTCACACAAAATTGTCTGTTTTTTTAATGACATTTCGATGGCTTGACCTGCTTCCTGCTTGCTGAGCGGCTTGCAAACATGGCCGGGATGTGATGGATTCTGATCAAGGATTCGACAACCATACCAGATCGACAAAACTTGGCTGTTGTGTGCATAAATCAATGGCGCATAGCAGTATTTGGTTTGTATAAAGTTGATAAAGGTATGTATACTAGTACTGCAATGTATGCATACTGTGTATGCATATTATATAATATGCATGCATTTAAGTTAATGCAATAAATTGTGGTTGTATATGTATTAAATTAACATCGTTGTACAGTAGTGAAGTGTTTAAATTTGTTTTACAGTACAAAAATTGTTAATCATGCATTTAAATATTACTGTATATAATATGCATCCCTGCTCAAAATTCTTGAGCAAGATCTTGGGCAAGATCTTGGGTAAGATTTGCACAATACCTTTTGCAATTGTCTTGAGCAAGATCTTGCATGTCTAATTTTATCGAATATCCTTTAAATATGTCTTTGATCCCCAGGTTCCGCAGGCCTAGCCGTTGCGTACGTGCATGGATAGAGTGAGAGGATTCATTGTGCGCTGAGCGGAGAGATGAAGCAGGATGATGAATATCCACAGAAAGGAAACCAGCAAGACAACTGCCGAACTTATAACGAAAACTATTATGTACTATGCATACCAGAAAAAAACTAATTAAACTCTTTATTTTTTTTCAGATGATGGATAAATGTATGTGACGACTGTGAGGTTTCTACTAGGTACCACATCTTGCAACCAAATCTTGAAAATCTTGTCAAGATCTTGCATTTACTTCCACAAATTTTTTCAAGTACAAATCAGTTGCAAGTCTTGTGAAAGATCTTGAGCCCCAATAATGTTACCAGGATCTTGCACAAGAAAATATCTTGCCAAGATCTTGCACAAGATCTTGCCAAGATCTTACCAAGATCTTGCCAAGATCTTGCGCAAGATCTTGCCAAGATCTTGGCAAGATCTTGATAAGATTATTTGGGCTCAAGATCTTGGGCAAAATTTGCGCAAGTCTTGAAGAAGTTTTGACCAAGATCTTGTGCAAGTCTTGGACAAGTTTTGAGTTTTGACCAAGATCTTGAGCAATAATCTTACCAAGATCTTCCACAAGAAAATATCTTGCCAAGATCTTGCACAAGATCTTGTCAAGATCTTGCCAAGATCTTGCGCAAGATCTTGCCAAGATCTTGCCAAGATCTTGGCAAGATTATTGCTCAAGATCTTGGTCAAAACTTGTTCAAGACTTGTACAAGATCTTGTTCAAGAATTTTCAGCAGGGTATATATATATATATATATATATATATATATATATATATATATATGTATATATATATGTATATATATAATTAAGTCATGCATTGTTTCCCCTTATATCCCGGCCTCTCCCTCCCCCCAAGAAACGTCGTCAAAATTTAAATATCATACAATTATTTATTATATAATTAACTGTCGACAATTTGTTTAATTTTTTTTTGTGTTCTAAAATGTATTTTTTTCTACCTCCCCCCCCCCCCCCCCTCCGCGTTTTAGGGGTATGCAAATGTTGTTAGATGATATATTGTATGATCGATCTCGATGGATTCAGGGTGTGTTCTGGACTGACTGAATTTGTTTTTGGTACATCAGGTCCAGGTCTAGACTAGACGGTCTAGACCTGGTTCAGGTCTAGACAATCTGGACCTGTTGCAATCTAGACTAGACAGTCTGGACCTGGTTCCAGGTCTAGACTAGACCAGTCTGGACCTGATCCAGGTCTAGACTAGACCAGTCTGGACCTGATCCAGCTCTAGACTAGACCAGTCTGGACTTGGTCCAGGTCTAGACTAGACCAGTCTGGACTTGGTCCAGGTCTAGACTAGACCAGTCTGGACCTGGTCCAGGTCTAGACTAGACCAGTCTGGACCTGGTCCAGGTCTACTCTAGACCAGTCTGGACCTGGACTAGGTCTACTCTAGACCTAATTAGGTCCATTAGACCAACAGTAGATCCAGGCTGGGTCCAACGTGGATCTGAATTTTCATAGGGGAGGACCTTGAGTTATGTATTTTCAATTTTTTCAGATTTTTTGAAGCCTCTAACACCCTTTAAATCGAGGGGAAAGATGCTGTGACGTCATAGTCATGCAACGCATTTCCCTATGCTTTCGTGTTAAATCATAATTGCATGACTATGGCGTCACAGCGTTTTGTAGTATGATTTTAAGGATGTTAGTGGGTTCAAAAAAATATAAAAAAAAATATTGACAGTGGACAACATACATGAAATTTTTTTATTGCAGAAATGAATAGAGGGTACCAAATTATGCTACTCTGAATTCTTTCAGATTTTTTTGAGACCCAGAACTATTTTTAAATAATTATTGAAAGTGCGGCCATGCCCCCTGGAGGCGTCAATAGGCGTCCAGTCTCTATCCTTTTTATTAAGGCTGCAGGGGTGCCAACTGAAATCACACGACTTTCAATAATTATTTAAAAATAGTTCCGGGTTTCAAAAAAATCTGAAAAAAATTCAGAGTATCATAATTTGGTACCATCTATTCATTTCTGCAATAAAATTTTTTCATACATGTATGTTGTCCATAATACATAACTCGAGGTCCTCCTCTATCTCTATCCAAATATGCATTAAATTTTTTCATGCAAGTTGTCCATTATTTGTATTTAAAATATTTTAAATGCATGTTTTATAAGAGCAGTTTAGCGCTGATAACGCTGATAATTTTTCTATAAAAAAAATATGAAAAAAACTACTTTATTTTTAACTAACAAAAAGTAAAAAGTATGGTTCACATAAATACAAATAAAATTTTTACCACCTGTATTTTTGATCAAGCTACTTTATTTTTTCAAATAATTTAAACTATAAGTCAATTAGTTCAGAAAAGTAATGTTTGTAAGCTATTAAAGCAATTTGATTGTTAAAACCATCAGAAGTTATATGGTAAGTATCGATCAAGGTTGTAAAAGATATATGAATCTTACTATACTTCGCTACTGGAACGCCGCCAGGTGGTGTTAAATATAAATATACAAGCCTTGCTCTCTCTATGTCACCGGGTAGCGTGGCCGAGCGGTCTAAGGCGCTGGTTTAAGGCACCAGTCTCTTCGGAGGCGTGGGTTCGAATCCCACCGCTGCCAGATTTTTGTCATCTTAAATGTAATATGAAATACTTCTTATTCATAGGCAAACAAAGTAATTATAAAAGTACTGATAATACTGATTAATATTACTGATTTTATTCTTATAATATACGTAAAAAAGATAGGCATTACACGTCAGTGGACATCATTGTAGGTAGTCATTGCAGGTATTATTTTAGCATTATAGCCTTATATTTAAAGGAACCGTTATCGTAGAAATTATTGCTGGTGTAAAATATTTTACTGCCAGACAGACAAAAGCTACAATATTTGTTACTATTTATGAAATAATATTTCAACTTTTGTACAACTTAAAAAAGCAAGAGTTAAATTACACTCATTCAAATCGTACAGCCACATACATCAATAATTAGCCAGCCTCGACGTTTGTCGACGCCACGATTCAACCTTGTAATATTTTTTAGAGGTTATCTAACAAACGATCGTACTTCATAACTAGGACAAAGGTTCGCACCATTTGAATTTTAGCGCGTCCAGACAAGTTCCGCAGCAGCGGCAGACACATAACTTGTATCCAAGTTTAGACCAAGACGAATGTGCCCCTGCTTTCATCGTACCCAGAACAAATGACCATATATCTCACAGCCTCCTGCTGCATTGCTGCCAACTCGTTACTCCGTATATTATAATATATATGCAGCAAACGGAGGTAATTCATGGAGCTGTTCCTTTAGCACAATATAACAGTAACACATTTCACTGAATGAAAATATGGTTATGTTAATTCAATGCAAAAGTTTGCAATACAATTTAGCATGCACCAATCTGTTATTACATCATGCATTTAATGTTAGATTTCTTCCGATATAATATATTTTATACCATGCAAGCTTGATTTTTTATTTAATTCAATGGAATTTTTGAAGAGAATTACCTACTGAAAACACATTGCCTCTATAATATTGTTGGTATATATTTCTTTAAATTATATTGATTATTAAAATATGAAAAATATAAATATACATTTTAAATATTTTGTAATAAATTTCCTTACTACGGTATAATTAATTTTTTATAAATGTATAATCAATTAATCATGTACTTATTTCTTTAAGAGTTCGATTTAAAATATAATTTATTTCAAATATACAAGGATACGGATTTATATATTATACTATAACAGGACTATACTATAAATAATTAACATATTTTTTCTTCTCATTAAAAAAATTACACAATATTTGTAAACTATATAATATACTGTACAGTGTAAGCAACACATTATCGTACATATAAGAGCATCAAGTAAGCAGGCAGCCAAGGGAAATCTCTTTAATCATCAACAATACCTTTTCATCCACACCTTCAAGTTGCGAGAGGAGCAAAATTTCCAGCCCTATTGTTACCAACAAGAACATAAATAAAGTCATTTATCATAAAGTCTTGTGGTGAGAGAATTGTTTATTGTTGAGCGCATTGTTGTGAAGTCTGTGTGATGGCGTCTTCTATCATAACTTGATGCTGCCTACTATATACACTTACCACAGTAATAATTATTATCTATCAATAATGATGTAATGTGGCACGTAATAGTAAATAATAAATTATATAATATTATAATTAAAATATATTGTTATTACTATATATAAAGATATATGTTGTTATGTAGATGATCATTAATTATAAATTGATTGTTAATGAAAATTCATGCATGCTTAACAACAGGTTTTTGATGTCCGGGTCATAGTAATTGTTACTATGACTCTATAACAATAGGTATATATAGGCAGCTGTTGAGAGAGACCGCATGTCGGGTCACAACAATGGTCACAAGTACACGAAGTTAGGTGATAATGTTCTAAACATGACTTAGCGCTATCTATGAACTAAACAAAATTAATACACCCAAGAGCTCTCACGTTTGATGGATGGATGTGAGAGTAGTGACTCTCTCGTCATCATATAAGAAATAATGTTTCTGATGAAACTTACATGAATTTACAACTCTTTAATCAAATATAAAAATCTCCTGTTGCAGGACAACTGAGAGGGTTTCAAAAAAGAATAATTGCACTTTCAAATTAGAGTTATATAGTTTTATCACTATATTTGATAAATTACCCATTTTTAGGAGCTGGCGGTCTCATTTCATTTTTTACATTAAAATATATTTTAATGTAAAAAAATTATATTTAAGTTCCTGCTGCATATAATTAAATATAATAAAAAAAAATCATTATGTAATTTTATAATGTATTTAAGATTCATAAGATTATAAATATATTATCCAAAATTGCTTACACAAGAAAAAAATGTTGACAAAAAAAAATGCAACAATCATGGTATATTATAATCCACAAATAGTATAAATAATTTTTTTCTCTTGGCATCATCTCTCATGGCAATTAACCATACACAAATTACATACATTTTCAGAACATACCTGACGCATGGTGACAAATTACTATAATATTTTCTGATAATACTTTTCAGTGTTTTACATGATGTAGTGAACCTGCAGTGACATCACGTCAGTGTATGTGTGTCTCGGTCTCGGCTGACAGAACAAGCGACTCCATGAATAAATCATAGCGACGACATATCAGCCATCGATTCTCCGTTCTCCAGCCTTTGACCGCCCTGCTCCAGAGGTCAACCGTCTATCTCGCAATAAATTCCATCCTTCCTTATCAATGAAAAATCAGATCATAAATTTAAATCACAATATATGATTGTCAAATGCATTTATTCACTGCATAATTTGTGGCGCATTTATGAATTATTAACATGACGTGAGACTATTAAAATATTAATGCAATAAATAACAATTGCATCAATATTTATAAATATAGAACGACTTGTTCAATAAAATGAAATAATTATTTTGAAGATTGTTATAAATATATTTTAGTAGCTAATTAAATTTACAAAATTAAGAAAAATATTTCATAAGTAATCCATATTTTGTTGCTATATTTTTATATAGCAATTAATGCTTTTTACATTAAATCTTGTATATATAAACGATAGAATTTTGCAACAAATTTTTACATACAAGAAAATTAAAACTCCAACTGGAGTTGCAGTTTTCTTGTTAAGGAAAAATTTTATGCAATATTTAAAAAAACAAAACAAAAAATGTACATCGTTTAAAGCCCGGTTTAGAAAATAAAAGTACTCCAAATCCAATCAGGAAGAAGTGATAAATTAACTTTTTAAATATTCTATTCTACGTTCAAAATAATGCATCCAACGATCCAGTTCTGGTTTAACCATCATCTTACATCAAAAGTAACAATACAATGTGTTGTTCAATACTCCATGTATGCACGAAACATAATATATAAGTACAATGCCCCTCGTCATTAGAAACTAGTACAGTTGTTACATTGTTCTCACAGCCATGAATATTTTGGCGTGCACATATCATCATGACCCCCACTATATTCAGCCTCATTAATTTTTATAACTTTATTACTATATAACGTACTTTACGTTTAGGTTTTAAATTATTGAAATAAATATTTAAATCTGTATAATTTACATCCTGTATTAAATAATTAAGTTAATAATTTACAATGAATGTTCATATAATAATGCTTTTATTATTAAAATTTATATATCATGATTATACTATAAGGCAAGAGCTACGTAAGTATATTATTATTATAATAAAGGCTTATTATATACAACATTTTATATAATACGAAATATGTTGAGTAATTGGACCACTCGGTACCGCCTTTCGCCTTGCCGCCACTTGCTCTTCTTTTTATTAAAGCCTTTATAAGCTTTAAGTGAAATCTGTTTGAGCTCACAAACAAGATAGTTTTATAGCCTCTACATATCATATATGCAAGCTCCGTGTTTATGATATACTTCTTGAAGTCAGCCGCGCTCTCTTTTGCTTCCTTTGATCCTTCGTGTGGCTGGAAGCAATGCAACAAAACATTCATCAAGACACACTTTGAAAATACGCGAGAGGATTAGCATTAATCCTGATGGCTAGCTAAAATCTCTTCCATGCACTTCATTTACAATTTTAGTTACATTGTAAAATATTATCGGAGCAAAAAAGTTGTGTATGCTCGTCTTCTTCTAAAATTTTAAACATTATAGGTCTTACGTGCTATTCGAGTACTTTTTTAACACTGCAATCTACATATATACATCTGTCGCCTGTTTTTGGAGACTCTGTTAGAGGCAGTATTTGAAGAATTTGCAAGTAAAGCTTCTGAGTAGAATGCATTTCTTTTTCTAAAGTTTAAGTTGTTCCAAATTTGCATCATACAGTATTGAAGTTTCCCACGGTCTCTCCCACACGATATTGTATCATGGGTTGATATACCAGCACGTGAATGAAACAAGACACAAATCTATAAGGCAAGTTAATTAATCACGCTGGATATTTATTAATCATTATTAGCTTGAATTCTTTGCTCAGCAAGTGCATTTTTTTAAAAGAGATTATACTCCATCAGGTTTGTACGTTTCCTAGATATTTTCCCTTCTACAGTATAACATCTATGACCAAGTATGTCTCGCCAAACGCCAATGATGGCTTTGATGTATAATCCTGATTATTTGTAATGTATGCAACCATCTTAACAAGCCTGTCTGGTGGATTGCTTATATGGCAGGTTCTAAATAAAATTTTCATTTTCTATAAATTTTGCCAAAGTATAAGGAAAGAAAATTTATTTTATAACGTTATATACTTCATATTATACTAAATACATTATAATATTTTAATAAATAAAATTTATAACTATCCAGCTTAAAAGCTAAAATGCTTTTCTTTTGATATTATAAAATATAATACGTAATACAATCATTTATCCTTTGTATAACGATATTCTATACTTATAACATGGTGGTATATTTCCTTCTACCAAGTTAAAAGGCGTCATAATATGAGTTAAGGAACTCATAACTTCAACTTATATGAACCCATCACATGCTCACACTTTGTGAGTCTACTGCTGTATGTGTGTGCCTACAAGCAAGCCTGCTTTAGCACTATATGGGGGCTAACTATGAAAACGCCTTTTACCGACTAAGATGAAGTTATGACATCGTAATTCTCGTCTTTTTAGACTCATAAACTTAGCTAGCTTGCCTACAAGGATATTTTATAGTACGGGTAGATGGATAAAAAAAAAATAAAGAGTACAGGGGGGTCTTTTAACGATACAGGACCTATATAGTATGGTTATTTGGTAGAAAGGGTTTAAATGATGAGAGAGAGAGAGAGAGAGAGAGAGAGAGAGAGAGAGAGAGAGAGAGAGAGTTGTTCAGGTGAACATGCGTGCATTTAGTAAAGCAATATGGTCAAATGTTGTAAACTATGAGTCTTATACTAAAAAAGAAATTTAATACTTTTAACGCTTTTTACTACATTTTAACATGCAATCATAATAATATATTATATTTTCTTGTTTTAAGTTTGCATGGTTAAAAGCAATATTAAAAGTAGAAATATTATATAGTTGTTATAATATAGAACCTTGTTATGAATTATGTTTTAATTAGAAAAAAAAAGAAACACGTTTTTAATATTAATTAAAATAATTACTGCAGAAATGTTTGAAACTATTGAGAAGCAATTCAATTTATATATATGAATTAAGTGGCAAATTAATTAATGTTACTACATCTTGTTTTTTATTACTTTATTTAATTTTCTATAATAAAATAATATACAAAATATTATTATATTCAATATTAAATTTTTTACTGTTTAAATTTTACATAAAATTTTTGCACTTGCATTTAATTTAATCCTCAGGCAATATGAAATATATATAATTTCTCTAAAACATAATTTTCATCCATTATTTTTGAAAATTCATTTTTGGTTATATTTATCTTTATTTTTTAAAGATATTAATATATGCATTATAAATTTTGCTGTCTTAAATTAAATATAACTCAATTTAAGAGACACCAAAACTCTCATTGTATATATTATTTGACATTTCACATAATAGCTAAGAGTTCAATAACCTTTTTACAATAACAATAACAATAACAAAGATTTAATATGTTGTTGTCACATTTCAGTTTCCCACGGTCTCTCCCACACACGATATTGTATCATGGGTTGATATACCAGCACGTGAATGTTATACCAAAGGTTTGTGTGGTAAGAATGCTCGAGGTATTATCCTCGACCCCTGGGGAACACCCCTAGCACGCTCCTCGTTCAAGTTTTATTGGCAGCAAGGGTCCAGGCATGCGGCCGGCCGATTGATCCTGTCTACTACTGCCTTGGACCTTACTGATACTAAAGGTAAAATAGGAGCCACTTTTTACAGCTAAGGGAGAAGGTAGCAATCATCCCAAGCCACAAGCTTTTCACGTCCTACCTTTATGAATCAAATAGAGGAAGGAGGTGCTGGAATAACGTTTTACCCCTAGTACTATACTATCTATCCCTAGAGAGAGATATATATTATATATAAAAAAAAAGAACAAGCCTTGCTAAAAATAACGCTATGGCATCCAGACTTATCTAATAAATTTCATCAAATTTTGATATATTTACTTTTATTTATTTTATTTTTTTCAAGTTTTGTTAACTGAAAATATTCCAAATAATACACAAATAAGTGTTAATAAGAGTCATATCACCAATAAAATTGAAATTTTTGACAGTTTTTCATATGTTAAAACGTTAAAACTATATAATATATTCCTATATATAGCTGCATGCTCTGTTATTCTTGGAAACGTTACCTATTGATATTTGTTTACCTCCCTTCATTTTATTCAAATATTTGAACAAACACCCCCTATATAATATACCTATATTTAAATAAAAACTTCAATAAAACAATTTACCATTATAAAATTCACTCTAGCATACATGACAATTTATTATATAGACGTCATAAATTGTCATTTAAGACCACCTTAGCATAACACCGCTGCTATATAGTACTGGTGTTATAAAAGTTTCAACAATATTACCTGCACAGCTTTTCTTCTATCGCACCGACATTCAACTTCAATAAGGTACAGGCAACACAATATACTTTATAACCACCTCATATATGACTCCTTATATCCTACTTTTCATATACAAAGCCAATTGTAAATTTTAGCAGATATATAAATTACTTGGGCATCTCCTCAAAAAGAAATTGAAAAAAAGCCTTTTTTGGGACTAATATAAAGTATTGTATTCTACTTTGAACAATTTCTTATAAGAATCCACAGATCTTCAAATAATACAGCAATAAGTTTTTTTATAATTCCAAACCGTCTGTCAACACTTAATGCCTCCTGGCGCCATAATAAGATTTTTTTTTTCTGTTTTCTTTTCTCTCCTTGCTTATTGCTCTTCTTCGTACTGCATCTTTAAAGCATTTTCTATGGCTTGATCTGCCGACTTTTATCGCATACAGTATGGCTTAGCGGTAAACATGAAAGAGATTTTTTTTTCCATTTTACTTCAGTATATATGGCTTTCTTTTATTATTTTGACAACACTAAAAACATTGTGTATAGTAAAGTCTGTACTGAATATACATTTACGCAGTAACATGTGAAATATTTTGACGTGCTCAATTTTAGCAATAAAATAAGCAACATACTACATAATATTTCTTTTAATTAATGTAACAGTTAACAGTTACTTGGTAAAAGATCAGCACTGATTAGATTTTATGAGGAAACGTTTAATTTTTACGAGACATAATAATTATGTGCAGTATTCTTTTTAAATACATTTGTAAAATTTTTGAAATTTATATAATTATACTGCTAAAATTAAAATGAAACAAATCAACTGTATTCTATTATGCATACTACATCAGCTTTTTGATCTTTGTTATTTATTTTTAATTTTAGGGTAAAATCATATTTTCATTGCATGGTTATTTTCATATTCAGTAGCTTGCAAAAATAATTACATTTTCCTGAGTGATTAAATGCATTAACACAAGAGCCAGAGATGTATATAAATACTTACTTCTCATATTTAATTACACAAAACATAATTACTATGTTGTCATGCTAAAACATCAAAAGAAAGGAAAAATATTATGACACTTCAAATAATATAATGTGGAACATCAAAGGTTTTTCTTTACTTTTCAAAAAACGCAGTCTTTTTGTTTTAATAATACGATTGAATGTACAGTACAATAATCTTTTTCTCTTAAGGTAGAGATAACGTCGAACAGCTGTTCGACGTAATCCCCTTTGATTAATATGTAAACCTTAGCGAATTGACAAAAATTCTGAAATTTTTTTGAGAGGCAGATATTAGTGCCTATAAGCCATAGCAAAAGTTTCAAAAACATTTAACGAGCCAATTTTTTTAAATTAATTTTTTAGTTTGGCTCTCCATGGGAAAGCCCTATGCTGAAAATTAAAAAAATTAATTAAAAAAAAATCGTCTCGTTAAATCGTTTTGAAATTTTTTCAATGGCTTTTAGGCACTAATATCTGCCTCTCAAAAAAATTTCAGAATTTTTGTCAATTTGCTAAGGTTTACATGTTAATCAAAGGGCATTACGTCGATCAGCTGTTCGGCATTATCTCTACCTTAAATTGTATAAAACTCACTTTAGACTTTTCACAGCCTATTATAGTTGTGTACGACATCTCTTCCAGTCTCTCTATTTCATGAACTAGAAGAGTTTAGAGCGTATAAAAGTTGGCTGTCACATATTAAAATGATTTTCAACGTATTTGTAATGTCTTCAGTCATTGGTGGATAGTTTGTAACGAAGGACCTCATTGGTTTAACCGAAGTACTGCCGAACATTCCCGACCAAGTAGAATATGACGATGTAGGATGTAGGCCCCAATCTTGATGAAAGTTCTTTGATGTGACCGCCGTATACACACCAGTCAGTTTCACCCAGAGGCTGTTAAAAAGTACTGAGACCTCCCAGTTGCTTCTCCCCCAGATATCAATCAAAAGCTTGTCTATCATAGTCATATATACCATCAGCAGCACATACATCATACAAGACCGACTGCTGAAATCACTTTGAAGTTTTATAACCTTATGTAATCAAATTCACGTGTCTACACTATATCGTTATATGGAAGAATAAAATGCATTTGTCATATTTTTAGTTTTTATGAAGCATACACTTTTATATAAGATAAAGTATGCATCAATTCACTATTGCAATTTGTATGTAATTAATTTTATGTACCATAATGTTGTACCTGCTATACCTAATATATTCTCTATTTATATTTTACTGGAAATAATTTTATTGTAGTGTTTTTAACTAACTTAGATTATTGATACTATCAAGTTTGATTATCAAAATTCTGAACTATCACACATAAAAATTACATACACGATATAATATGTTTTCAAAAAAAAAAACATATTACATACTTCAAAACTAATCAGTAGTATATGAGAGAAGAACATTAGATCATTATGTTATTTTTAGGACCTAAAATTAAAATTTGTGAAATATTTTTAATAAATAAAAATAATCACATACTATAACTTGTAACGTACAATTAAAAATATATAACCTTATGATCGTTATCAAAATAACAATGTAATTTTTTTTTTAAAACCTTGTAAGTTAATGTTGTGCTAATTTTATCCGTTGTACAACAATAGTCTGAGCACCATCATTAAGAGATAGGACTAATGGTTGTAATGATCACTCGCACATCAATCTTCATCAGCTGACACTCGTTTGTTTCAAATTGCATATCGTGCTGAGAGAATCATTCATTTTTTTTATTTATGAATGACGTGTGATCGTTATATATTACATAGTATGAGATGACATCATAAAATTAATTGTCTATATAATTATAACGGTATTATATGACTCTGATTAAACAACTTTCCATTCGCGCGTCATTTATTTTTCAAGCTTTTTTTTCACTTCATTATAGATTACATACTATATATTATACAGAAGTTTTGAATATAATATGTGATATCATATGATATTGAAATTACTGTTACATAATGGTTATAGATTAAAATATTTGAGAGAGAGGAAGGGGGGAGAGAAAGGAAGGGAGGGAAAGAGGGAAATGTGAGGAGTTAACATATTTTATTAATTTTAATTTTTTGTTGGGAGATGTTATTAAGTAATGCGCTTGCATAAAAAAGTTAAACAAAATTCCATGTGTTTCTATGAAAATGCATTAAAAATTGAGTTTTCATTTTCATTTTATTTTTTTTAATGCATAATGCATGCACGCTCTTTAACAGATGTAATATTTACGTATATTAATCAGCAATTAAATGTTAAGCGAGATGTGAGAAAACATAAGAAATGACATGAAAATGTTTATCTATAATTTGCAGTTATAAACGTCAATGTATGTAATTTATTATAGTTTAGACTCACCAACGAGTGTGGAAATGGTAATTAAAAAGAATGCTTGAATGATGAACCATTCATCATTCTATGTCATCACACTTCAATGCTAATGATTTTCAACACACCGTTAACCGTACCATTAAAATGAGGATGATTATATATTACATATAGGCATGAATATATATAAAATTAATAACATATCCACTCAACTTTTATACACTATAAAAGCCCCAGTTATAAATTCTATAATACTGGTTTAATTAAAACGCAATTTTAATGATATGGGATTGAAGGCACAAGTCACATCAATTATTATTGTCAAGTTTTATTTACATGAAAATCATATTTACAATCACTAATAAAAATATAGTTAGATGTATGGTAATATAGCCTAAAGAGAAAAATTAATTCATGCTTGTACTCTACAATTATTTATGAATATTTTATTTAATATTTTCACACCAATTATATTAAAAAATACTTCAGTACTCACTATATAGATATAAAATAATTCAACAAATTTAAAGTGTTAATAAATTTCATTGGTTTCTTTCCTGCATCATGTGATCTATTTTACTGTTAATTTTTAAGAAAACTGTCCTTTGTTTCTATGTTGTATTATGTACAGCCACAAGAGAAAATACATGAATAAATAAATCAGGAAAATATGGACTACATCACATAACGTTAAATAAATAATTATATTGAAATAACAATTTCTACTAATTATTTTGAAGGATAATAATTCAACACATACACCTAAACATCATATTTTAATGAAATAATATATTATTACACAAATTGAGGTTGGATTCAAAAGTTTGGGTGTACTATGATAAAAACTTTTGCCGCCTGTGCTCGCCGCAACCCACAATACAGCGGCGTGGTGGTGGTTGCCTACCTGCCAGGCGAACGTCAATGACAGCTGGGGGTGAAGGCTGCCACGTTGTTGTGACTTGGCCGTCTAGTCGTCTCTGCACCCCCAAGTGTTGGGGAGAGGGTTGGTGTACATTCTCACCCTTCACTTCTCACCACTGCTGGCGTGACATTATCCAGATAATTTTCAGATATAAATCCACTTTCACTTGACTAGAAATGTATGTGTATTTTAGATAATTAAAATTTAGTTTTAAATAAAACATTTTTTTCTAAAAAGGTAAAATATTAATGACATTATATGAGCAATGAAGAATTGCATGCAGATTTATTTATTTATTTATATCTTAAAGGATTCATTTCAATGGCTGTACGCCTAATTGCATTGGCTTTAATATTTAAATATTGATGAATCACTTATTTATTTTATTATTGTAGAAAAAAAAAGAAAATAAACATATACGTTAATGCATAAAAATTAAGCGCTAAATTTGTAAAATAAATCGAAGTATCCACCTTATATAAAATTTACTTCAAGACTAATTTTAATTTTAGTAAAACCTTTGAGTGCGTCAAGTGACTCAACAATGCAAGCCTTGGCTGCTACAACAACAATACCCTGATAATATTCTCTGTATACGCGACTGCAAAATGAACACCTGAAAATTTACAATTTCTGATTAGTTAGTCAATAAATGTTTCTTACACTTTATCATTCCAATCTAAATGTACACAAGTGCTATAGCCAATCCCAATGCAACTGTTTTATTATTTTAATTTGAATGCTATGACCATGACTATATTGTAAGACCATTATATTGTATTCTATAATAGGTCTAAGAAGTCAGCTGTCACTCAGATTGCAAGTCAAGCCTTTTTTTTTTTTGCAGCCTAATTAATATTCAACGCATCACTCTATGATTTATTACAATATATACTTTTAGGCGATAGGCACGTTGGTTTGATCAACGCCGCCAATCGTATACCTAACGAATGCATAACTAGATACGACCATAATGCAAAAGGAAGTTTCTTATCATAGCATTTCTGAGAAATACGATAGACTTTTAATGCAGCGTTGTATAATTAAAATATAAAAATGTTCACTACAACGTTACAATGCATATAAAACATTCGCGTTTCTTTTTCTTTGATGTCTTCATTTTTTTTTAACGTGTAAATTACTTTTTTTTTTTTTTTCTCAATTTTTTATTACAGGTCTGTTTTTATTTTCCCTATATGTAAAACTTAATTAACAGTCTCTACTTACAACTTATGATTGATCAATTAATATATAATATAGAACTTTTTAGCATGCAATGCATATTGCATGTAATATCACATCAATATTTTAATCTTCAAATTGCATTTTAAAATAATTAAATTTTGCAACAACATAAATGTATATAGCCACTCTAAATAATACATTACCCGTAAGTTAACATTGCAATTAAAATCACAATAATGCATGTTGTTTTCATCGTGTTTTTAATGTCTTCAGTTATGGATAGTACCTTTTCCTCTCAATTGATGGCATATGCACTTTAAGTCAAATAATATGCACAAAAAACAACATTAAATTTGACGACGGTCCCTGTAGTATAATAAGCCATGTATCACAATCAGAGTGTCTGTCAGTACATTAAGCATGCATCTCATCTCGAGTATATGGTGACAAGCACGTCACGTGGCGGTCTCTCTGTAGTACCGGCGAACAATGAAGTGATCTATCATTGTTGAATGACATATTGAGTGCTGACTTCCGTGCTGCCCATACGTACGTACACTAAAGTCGAGGACCCTTGCAGTATGACGTAGCCATTGTCGTGTGAGGGGCATATCAATGCGGTGGTCACTTGACGTCGACGCCGTTGTTGCTAATCAAGACTCTTCTAGACTTACTGCAATTTACATCATCTTTGGTATTTTAAATGGCAATTTATGTTTGAATATTAGAAAATTAATGGAATGGCAGGGGTTTTATAATATACAAACTCTGATAGACTGGGAGAGTTTTGAATAGTTGTGTAAAAGCAACTCGAGAGAAAATTAAGAATGGTGTAAAATTTCATTGAGGTTTTAAGGTTTTATTCATTCATTTTTTATTTATTATATTAATTTATGAGATTTGACATTTGACAACAATCATAATCTATAAAAATAGCAAAATAATAATAAAAAAAAAATAATAAAGGACTTTATATTGTATATAATAGGGCGTAGTCAGGACCTTTATTCTTTATTATATGGTCAGGACTAAGAAGTCCTATCAAATAAACACAAAAAGACGTACGTACATATAATATAAATTTACAATAGACTGAGACATAATGAAAGTTAACCATTAAGGTAGAGATAATACGGATCAGCTGGCCCATTGCTAAAAAAACCCTATTCATAAAAATTATGAAAAAAATTTAAAATGTTCTCCTCTGCATCCCCTATCAGTAGGTAAAATATCAGGTGTACGAAAACGAGCTAGTTTTCGAGTAATTAATTTTTAAAGTTCACTAATTTAAAAATTAATAACTCGAAAATTATAGCTCGTTTTTGTATACCTGATATTTTACCTACTGATAGGGGATGTAGAGGAGAACATTTAATTTTTTTTTTCATAATTTTTATGAATGGAATTTTATTAGCATTGGGCCAGCTGATCCGTGTTATCTCTACCTTAAGGGAAGGGAAAATTGACATGCAACCAAAAGTACATCAAGTTTTCCGACAAGAAAATCAAGAAAATGCTGTTTCTTGGCAAGAATGCATCACGAGGCAGACGGTACGACCTCACGTTCTGACACACTTGAGGACGTGCCACAATGATACACATCTGACGAATGTGCTGTCAAGCCTCTCTCCCACACTTGTCTTGCGTTATTGTTATGTCTACTTCGAGTACCGTGACAACCAGGCTCACACGTCCGCACTACATGTCAAGCTAATATAAACCTTATGTATGATGTATTTAAGGCTAATTTTTGTAAAAAAATAGAATATAATATTAAAAGCTAAATATGTTTAAACATGTATTGTATGTAACATTGAACTTGGTACAGACTGTTTAGCATTCACAAAGAGTAAATAAGTATATGCGGGTGATGACATCATTCTCTTTATGAGGCATTTCAAATATAATATGAACAACCTGCAGAAACATAAAATACTGTTTTGGTTTAACAACTTACAACTAATAGACAAAAAATGTTAATAATATATTTAAGAATATTATTATTATAAAAATGCTAAAAAACTGAACATGTTGTGAGAAAATATAATACAGGTATCTATTTTTTATAACAAGTCCCTAATATGGTAACATTGTTTAATTTGATTAGCAAGAGAATGAAAAATAAATGTTTATTATGTATAATAAAAAATATAAGTATAATTTTTAAAGTAATTTTTAACAGGTATTCATTATATTCCCCAACTCTTAAATTTCATCAAACATATAATCATTAAAATATTTTTACTTTTATTAAACATTTGTTATGTAATCGTGTTAATTAATAGAATGTGAATTCTTTACTATTTATTTTCATTATACACCAATAAAGACATTCACAGCTATAATATGCTGACTGTTGGTTAAAAAAATTCTCACACTCCATGCGTATATCATGGTATTGTTAATATCTGTTGCACAAAATTGCAGCGTTTGTTCTTACCTCAAGTCTTAGGTATGCAGATAAATTTTAATAATAATAAGCAACGATGTTAATAATGGAGGTGAGAACTGCGCATTCAATATTGAATATATTCACTCAAAAAATTTCTGATTGGAATATTCATATGCTTATTAAAACAATGGTCACGTAAATTACTAACTTTTTTCCAAGCTATAATACATACACCAAGCATGAATAATAATGCAAGTAATAGCATGCATGAAAATAATCATAATACAAGGTTACAGATTTTCAGACATGTTGTATTATCAAATTTCCATGGCATAAACATGTGTAAAATTAGATAGAATTATGTAATATATATATCAATTAAATCAATTATATCATCTGGCTTATGAGTTAATTAAAATTTTATTATATTATGTTTTTCTACCAAACTGTACAAAAATTATTTTAATTCTTTAATGTAGACAATAAATTACATCAATTATCTCTCATATTTTTGCAGTAAGAACATTTTTTCATAAAAGCTACATTATTATTTTATATACAATGACTTTTATAATGCATATTCGATGGAAAAATAATAATACTTATATATTTGATATAATGCGAGTTTATATTATATTGAATTATTAATTGAAATAATTTATATAATACATTCAGATAATTTATCTAATTTGAAAAACATTAAAAATAAATATTTCTCTCCTCTCCTCCTTTTTTCTAAAGAGAAATATACAATGAAATATTGGTTGAGCCTAAAGCCAGTTTAACAATTTGAATTGTGTGCTTTTAAAATTATGTGAAGGTAGCTGAAATACTCATATAAGAATAAAAAAGTTGCTGAGCGAAGGTAGAAATGAACTGACTAAGAACGAAGAAGTATTAAACGTTATTTCTTCTTGTATTATATTATTATATATAAATGCTCAAGGCCCACGTAAGACTTGCTGACTTCTTTGGCTGTTACTAATTGGCCGTTCAGTTTTATGGGCATCATTCACACACGCTTGGCTGCAAAATACCACTCAAGACTTGTGGCTACTAAATATAACGGAGCTGCCTTGTTATAATATGTTGATGATGATTCTTTGAGAGCTTCTGTACTTTGCCGACGACATAATCTTTAAATACATTTTAAATTTCTTTATCATTAAATTACATTAACTGGAAAGTTAAATTAAAAACTTGATAATTAATTAAATTTTAGTGTTACTACATATTTTTTTAGAGAAAAATTAATGAAATTATTATTTAAAAATTATTGTAATGATATTGTTATTAAAATACCTGTTTTTAAAACTGAAATTACATCATTATTTTGTTTTAAGTAAAATAACAAAATTCTGAGTCATGAGAAAAAGGTTTGACGGCTGACATGGTGGAGACAAGATAATTTGAAATGTTTTTTTTTTTTTTTTTTTTTTTTTTTGTAATTCGTGTACTTGTTTAAAATAATTGTTATGGTTTGTCATGATTTCAACTTACAAAATATACGGTAATATACACTTAACTTAATAAATTTAAGATTTATTTTGTATTTTTTACACGTTTAAAAAACACTCAGACGTATAATGTCCTTGTGAAATTAGTATGAGGTGATAATGTTATTTTTCATTAATTATAAGCTGTTATCACTGCTATGACTCTAGTCAAATTTTTATATCAACGATCATACTGTATACGACAGATATGCTTGCAACAGTCGTTATTCGTTATCCTTATAATATGTCGACTGCAGCTTCGACTGTGTGGGTAAAGAAATTTTCTTAACACATAATAAAAATAGGCACAATCATTTTAACATTTTTTTGTATTATTTCTTGTATAATTAATTATATTTAATCTCTCTTCTTAGGTTTATCTATTGAATTTCATAATAAATTAATATAGGAATGGTGTATTATTAAATTAATTGGAACAATTTTTAAATCTATAATAATCTATATTACTTTAAATGCATGCATGTAACATTCAAAATAAAATTAAAATACGAACATTAATCATTAAATGATAATCATATACATGGCAAGCTTATTAAAAAAATATCAAATTATATGTTAATGTCAAATTTTGACTTTGGTGTTGTTTTATTATGTCAAAATTGATGATCTCACAAATCAAAAACATAAAAATAATAATAAAAAAATGACGTGTAGGTGGTATGGCAACAGCAGTGTGGGGGTATATTATATAAGAGAACACTACGAATCTTGACGGACGCCACATGCCTTCCTGACTTTTCTCTTTACTTGATGTGTGTGTTCCTTCACTCACTCTTTGAAGACCGGTAGTGGAGAGAGAGAGAGAGAGATATCCGTGCTGTTGATAGACGTTCGCCTGATGGGCCGCCTGTGATGTGTAGTGTGGAAGCCATCAAGAAATGAAGATGGTCCACACACACACACCACTATGTTGTTGAGAGATGCGTTTTTAGAAAAGACGAGTGAGTGGCGGCGTCAAATGGTTTGTCGGCTTCCTTTGTCATTGACATGAGGCGCCTGTATAACCGGCCGCCATCAGCTAACAGCATAGTCTAAAGTACTAACTAATAGTGCCGACGCCAACACATCTCATTCAAGAAAACACCATAATATACTCTCATTTATATAATGCATGTTATAATTTTCTGCTGCAACAGCTATAACACCATAAAATCTTGATAAATAGGGCACTTTCGCTGGTCAAAAAGGTGATTTTTTTTAATGCTTTCTTATAAGAAAACGTATTTTTATTTTTTTCTTCATAGCAATTTCTTTAATTAATTAACAATAAATATCATTTTTTTTTGCATTTTAATTTTTGCGTTGATGCAACAAAAATTTACATCAACCCAAATTTACGTAAAAAGAAAGAGAGAAAAATAAAATTTAATTTGTGCATGTTTTTCAATCATATACCATATAATAAAGAATACGTATAATGATCATACGTACACCCCAAGCAGTGTCAGCCACATATCTTTGTTATATAATATTTTTTTGGTGTACTCTTGAATTTTCACATTCTGGTGAGACGAATGTCCCTAGCAGAGGGACTTGATGGTAAATGAATGAAGAGCCACTCCAAACGCATGGCCGCCGAGCGTACACTTTAATATCTACCATTTTTCTCTGAATTTTCTCCCCTTTATATTTTTTTATCTCAATGATAATAGAGTATAAAAGTGATGAGAAAAATATGTGTTTAGTTTGTTTTCCTTTCCTCTCGTTTCATTTAAAATGTCAACCAAAGTTAATTAAATTGGGATATCAAGTTTTTTTCTCATTTTTTTTTTATTTAATTATAATAAAGTGAATAAAGACACGTACTTCATGTAATGTCAATTAACTGTCAATGAACGTAAACTCTGTCAACAGAGTGTAAATAATTATAGAGATTTATCAGTTAGATTCATGGGATGTAAAAAAATAATTAATTATATGAATTAAGCGTGAAGAGGTGGGCGAGGAGCGTCATTAGAATATAAAGGAGAATTGATTGGAAAATAAATTCAATGCATTTTTATTTTATATACATAGATGGTGTATTTTTACTTTATTGTCTGTTATTATGATTAATATTTTATATTATTATATAATTTACTTTATGCGAGTGATATATAATTATGATATTTAGTTTGAAAGACCTCTTATAGTTTCTTTTTTATGACATTAATTATTAAATTGTTACACTGCAGCTTATAATGTATCACAGAGTTTTCATTAAGACTATGTGAATGTATTTTAAAAGAAGCATGGTAATTTTTTGGGGGATGGTGGCTGATAGGGGGTTATTTTTTTTATTAAATTAAAATAAAATTTATAAATATATTATTTTATTAATATATATGCATCTTTATAAATGTAATTTGGCGATTTATATATAGATACAGCAAGTTAAACTGGGGCAACTTTCAAAAGCTAGGATGCAGTTTATACCAGGGTACTGGTTTATACAATGTATACATTTCCATTTTAAGTTTTTGAAGGAGGTTATTTTATTGAATATTAAATCATTATTATTTTTAATTCCAATTACGATCAAGTAGATTGGGACAAGATGAAGTAACACAGTTAAGCTGACCATCCCCAGCAGACATGACTTGATTAGACTGGCTTGGTCCTAAGTTAACTGACGCAATGTCAACATGAGAGCAAGTGGCTCAGCCAAAAACAAACATTGGCTCGGCTGACTGCCACTTAGCACCGGTGGTGGTGCATTCCTCGAAGGCTACCACAGCTGAGTGCCTCAACAATGCAAATTTGTAAGACTTAATTTACTTTGTAAAACATGTTAATATTTTCTTTTACCTTGTTATTTGTTACAAAGAGAATACAAAATTAGTTTAAACTTGATAATCTTTAAATACATAATGTTGAAAAAAAGTTGTAAAAACTAAAAACAATTTATATAATTATGAATATAATTATTAATAATTACAGCCATAAATATTATGTTTCTATTTTATATTAATGTTCTTCTACGTAAAAAAAACAGTTAATTTTAGTTTGAAATAAATCATACTGACACTAAAATAAAATCAAAATGCATATTACTCGAGTAAATCTCCAGCTGTAATTTTATGTGTACAACATATACTGAAATAATAAATAATATTTGCATGCTAATTATACTGTATACGTGGACTAATATATACTGTATACCATGTTGAAAATTCTTTATTTCAGTTATACCATGCCATGGATATATTTAAATTGAAGCTCTCTAGTTTTAAATACTAAACTCACTGTTATAAACTTGACTTCTATAAATATTATGTAATTCATACATGTTTTAATATTATTTAGTGAACCATGAAATATATTACATCTTATTATATAAATCTTAAACATTTTTCATACCTTAAAAGTCCTATACCCTTATAGTCTTTACACCATACACATGTACCTAATACAATATAGTTTATGTGGCATTGCATGGCTTTTATTATAATAATAACAATAATGCTGGTTAATCTATGAGCATCCTTCTTGCATTGTTAATTCCCTCATATCTCTCTTTAGGCTCTTACAAGTCTCTCTCTCTCTCTCTCTCTCCCCCTCAGCTCTCACATGTATAATAACTTGGCCCACACACTTCAGAATACATCCTCGAGAGATTTCTTTACATTATATATTGTATAATAGTACTGATGCTAGTTGTATTTTTTTTATTCTTTCACTTTCCTCCATGTCTTCTGACACTTGAATGGGCAACAGTTACAATAAAAAGCTGGTAACCTTATGTCACCAAGTCTTCAATACACTTAACCACCTCTTTTGTAATAATATATATATATAATAGAACTTCCTATATAGCTATAGTATTCTTCTTATATTGTATATTTGACATTAGGATCCATATAAAGACTTACATAAGATAAATTTTCAAAAGATAATAATAAAATATTATGTTTAGCTACTGGTTATAAAAATCTGTATAATCTTATTTATAGATATAATCTTATATTATAATATTGGATTAAAAATATAACTCATGATTATTATTTTTTTATGTATACATGTTTTAGTTGTTTGGTAATGATGTATTCAAAAAATATTTAAGATTTAAATATATTTTATGCTTCTGGGAAAATGCGTTTTAATATTTTTATGACCAATAAGAATTTCCTAATTTTATTTTACATGTAATGCAAATCTGAGATAGCTTTGATGGTAATATTTTATATTCAAGTTTTTCTAGATTTATATTTCAAAAACGACTAAATGATACATGATATTCCAGTTTTACATTTTCCATTCAAAGATTTTTATGTAATTTAGAATATTATTTATTCTTTTTGAAATGGTTAAAAATAAAATGTTGTGTAACGGAAGAATTCAAGTCAATAATTCATACTAGTGCAATAAATTTAGCTGTCAATTGAAAGGATGTGTCAGGACAAGCATTCATATAACAAATATTACATAAGAAAATATGTTTTTGTGAAAAATTTTCAATGCATTATTTGCTTGTATTGTAAATTATCAATATGAAAAATGGCATACAAAAAAAGGAACATCACCCCTACAAGGCTATTTATTTCTTGAGAAAACTTGAATGAGTAGATACCTGTGAATGTCTACAGGAATGTGCTTGGATCGCTTCACCGAGCGGCGCGGGGACACAAAGCCGGCGAGAGCGGCTGCACTCTGCGGTAACCGTGCCACCCCCAGGCCCGTGTTTGCTTTACAGGCGTGAAGTTGTGTCACGTGACTACAGCCGGCAACAGGCGAGCAAAGAGCAGAATGCAGCATCCCAGTGCAAGGCTTTTTGTAGAGCAGGTAGGATCGAGAGAGTCTAAGAGAAAGAATCTTTAGGAATGAAGAATAACGTCCTTTTCTTTGCAAATCGGTTATCTTATTTCAATAAATAATTCATTAAACCAACATTTTATTGCACTTTCAATGTATTTTAATTGTTAAATGAGAAGTTGCATAAAACGTTTGTGACAAGATCAGCCTTGTGCTTATTTACTTTTATTTTTGTAATTTTGATCCAAAAAGTGTGATTTTGCAATCTTTAGACATTGACAAAGTTTTCAATACTGAAATTTTACACAATTAATAAAAACTTAAATGTGAATTTTACACACTATAATACCTTTAGTAATGGTTTCATCTTGTTTTGCAATTTTCTTAAACTGAAGGTAAAAAATTGTCCCCTGCTGTGACAAAAAGCTTCTTTCACAAGCAGAAAATCTCTTCCTCAAACAAGAAGCAAACTCTCTTCACAATCTGTTTGCGGTGGCCTGTGTACTATTGTCATTATAGCTCGTTTGTTACAGCAGAGGAGGTTTTGCACCTTTTCAATACATCATCTTGTATGGACATTGGTCAAACTATCATGCTTCTTCAGGTGGAAAAAAAATAAAAAACATTAAATATAAAAAAAAGAGCAGTTGGTAAATAAATCTTCCTTTTTTTTTTAACAAAAATGTCAAAAATGAGGGAGAATTTTAAGAGTGTAACAAACGATCGTATATAAAAATAGGAGGGGAGAAAATCAAGACAACTCACAAATTATGTTAAAGTCTAAAGAAAATATTTCTTTATCCCTATTATTTATACTAAAATATATTACTGTAATTTATTATACTATTTTTCCCCCTCCTCTCAATATTTTCTAACAATTGGGAAGAGGGGCTATTTGAAGCAGCTGCTATTAGCATTAGTGTGCAGCATGCATCGACCACCAAACGCTTCACTAAATTAACACGGATAGGCCATGACAAGAACTACAAAAGCTTGAGATATAGCCTTGTTTAGTTTAGCCATTAACAGAAAAAAAAGTGTAAATTATATGGACGTGTATTGTTGAAATTAACATTATTATCTTCTGACGTCATAAGATTAATAACATAAATGTATAGTTTGAAGATCTAATATATTTTATATATACATCACTTTTAAATGAGAAAAGGTATAGAGGTTAATTTGTATCTAAATAATAGAGAACTAGCAAAAATATATTATATTCCTTGTTGGAAATCAATATAAAAATATGTAAAATTATAAAAAGAATGATTAGAAATTTTAACTAAATTTTCAACAAATTCTTCGCACATCTTGATGCCCTCTATGGAAGGCGATTTATTCGCCGGTGACTGCCTGCCCCAACGATACCCGCATGGAGGAAGGACCGCATCACCTGGTCAAGAGGTCAACGGAAACAAACTGCCACCATACATCAATGTGGCAGGGAAGTGAGAATCACTGAAGAGACTTTGAAATATTCAATTTATTGGACACTACAAGGAAAAGCTCTCTGAAGTATAACGTGGTCCTACTGGTCCTTATATGTAAAGATGCACTACTCTTACAGTACTTTGTACTATAGGAGAGATGCTCCATTTTTTCCCCCTAAATTATTTCAATTCAATGGAGTGCTTGTAGTTGTGTTCACTCCATTTGTTTAATGCAAAGATTAAAAAATAATACTAAATTTATATACAATATTTATTTTGTGATATCTTTATCCTATTTTGTTGTATAATATTTCAAACACCAACCATGCAGGAATATCCACTTAAATTAAGCACTGTGGTATCACGTGCTCATTATAAATTATAATATTTATTATTATATCTTCATATACTAAGAACAATGCACTGAACATATTTGGTAAAAACTATACTTAAATTAAATGCCATGAAAATATTTTTAAGAAATGAAACAATATAAACATAAATATATGCTGGGTAAAAACAACGTTTAATCTTTATTATAATATGTCTTGGTATTTCTTTAAACATTGCAAAGTAAGATGTATAAAATTACAATTATAAAAAGATAGACAGAATTCAAAATTCTTTAAAATAATAGAGATTTCAGAAAAGGTATAATAAAAATTAACATTTTTCTGCCATTAATAGTAACATTTTAACTAATAATGTGGTATGTAAAAAAAAAGATTATTTAATTGTCATATCATTATATTGTTAAACAATTTTAGTAATTTTTAAAAAGAAATAAAACATCAAATGTAATTATATGAACTTTAATTGCTTTACTATTAAGCAATATAAAGTAAAATATTTAATAATTGCTTAATATAAAAATACTGAGGTAAGTTTTCATACTTTCTATATATTAACACACACGCATATAGAATTGTTCATATGACAGGTTGTATAATATATTATTACAGTAAGGTTTTTTGATGATGGCGGTGGAGACAAGGAGGGAAGGAAAAGAATGAGCAATAAAATAATAAAAATGAAATTTCCCTCATTTAACTTGACTCTTGGCGGCTCTTGTGAGGAGAAATTATACAAGTTATATTACACCAATGGTACTAAAAAAATATTATATGCAAGCTCACACAAAGTAATATAAGAAAAAGACATATAATAATAATAAGAAGAAAAAGGCACTGCATGTCTGTATTTTCTATTATAGGCATATAAAATCTAATTATGCTCTCCCCCCCTTTTTTTACTATTTTGTCTTCTCTGATTATGTAAAAAAATATTATATACCGACAGACAAAACATTTTTTATGTCATGGAAATTTATACTTTTGTTTAAATATTTTTTTAGAAGTCATTAAATCATAAAAATTAGCAAATTTATGATAAAAATAATTAAAAAAAAAACAGTTGTATAATTTGTTGTTTTAAGATAGCAGTTTGATGGACAAATAGATAAACATCACCATGTTATTGCTGCTTTTAGTATATCTAACTTAGAACATGGCAAAAGAGCTTCTGCAAAATTTTGCAAATATTTGACTAGACACACATAATTACCTATATAGTGTCTATTTAATATAGAAATTACAAATTAGTGTAATAATTTATACGATACATTTTTTTGTTATAATATATAAATTTTTGCCAAGTATATTAAATATATACAGCAGCTGCTATATTAGAAAATATATTATAATATTTTAATTATTATCAAATAATTACAAATTGCATCAAATCCACTCATGCAATCTCTTCAATTGTTTTACATCAAACATGTAATACTCTCTTACTTTATACAGTTTAATTTGAATATGAAAAACGTGATGTTAGTTGGCATTTTATATGTAATTGGGTTTTGTATCTTTGAAAAGCTTGTATTTAAAATAATATAGAAGGCTGTAATCTATCTTTATCCAAACAAAATTATATATACTAATAGATTTCATACTACAAAAGAAAACATTAATAATGTATAAAAAACAATCAAATTTATTTGAAAAACACTACAAAAAAACATTATTTTATTACCATTATTTATATCAGTCTAAATTAATATAAAAATATCTCTCTCTGCTTTTTATTTTCATTTTGTAATCAGCAAGGCGGAACTCCTTGTTTTCCACTGACAACAAGACGTTCAATATTTGACAGCAAGCAATTAATTTTATATGAAAGAAATTATTTCATCGTGGGAGACGTAGCTACACGATGATGGAGAGGAGGAGGGGGGTAAAATATGACGATCGGAGAGCGTCCTGAAGCTGCACGGTGGGCAACGTCATTAACGCGGGACCATCAGTCACTTGGCCGGTCGTGTGTAGCCGGGAAACAATCGAGAACCCCCACTGTCCGGTATCCGCCACATGCTGCTGTGAAGCCTCATCAGTCACCTTCCATTGTTAATGGAATTTCTACCAAGTTAATTCCGATGTATTCACTTTATTATTGTACTGTAAATACAATAAATATTACTCTATAAGTTATTATATCATTGTATATATAAACAATAGTCTATTTAGAGCTAATTATTTTAGAAAATATGTATATAATTATCACTCTCATATCTCGAAATAATAAGGGTAGTAAATGAATTTCAACGTAAATTAATTAATAGTGAAGCTTTTCAATCTTTCCGTCACATGTATTCACTCCAAATTATTGACATTCCAAAAGTATATTATTTTCATTATTATTTATTATATAATTTTAAATTATGTACTCTTGTACACAATAATTTGTTTCATAGTTTGGCCAGTGCATTATTCTAAATTCTGGATGGCCTTTGGATTGCATCCTTAAAAGCTGTTAATAATCCAAGCTTAATTTAGTTTATTTTTATTGCCAAATGATTCAAAATTTTATTTTTTTTTTTTTAAACCAAAATATAGATTCCCTGAAGTTAAATAATTTGCATGCAGGGAATTTGTTTTGAAATTATCAGCGTGCATTATAAAATCAGAAGGTTTACTTAAAAAGCAATTAAAATATTAAATGCTAATTTGGAAAGCAGCTATCAGGAGTTCTCGAAATTGTTTTTACTTCAGAGTCTAAGAAAATGTAACTAGCTTACATTTCACAAAATACGTTCATTCACAAGTAACTGGATGAGATATATTTATCTAAATATAAATTTTATAAATGATATAATCACGAAAAGTATTGATGTATCTGCCTTTTCATAAAAAATAATGAAAGAATTAAAAAGATAAATCAAATGTTTTTAAACTAAAAATATCTGATTGAAATAATAATTGACATCAATGTATTAACAAAAACATATTTTATAAAACAAAGAAGAATCATGATAAATCAGTTTTATTATATATATTATATTATTTGATTTCGTATCTATATAATATAATGTTATAGCAATAATAGTCTGTAAACGTAATTTATTGCTCTGACTACATCAAACAAAAGTACCGACTTCATGTATTTAAACATTCCCTTCTTTGATTGTACTCTTCTTGGCTTATAACTTTTGCCATATTTTACTCGTGCTCATTTATCTCGACAGGGCTGTAAAACACATCGTACTTAATTATTATATAGAAACTCGGTGAAGCAGCCCCAACAAAGAAAAAATATATGCAATTGAGAAGTGCATGCTAATTAGCAAAGTATGAAATTTCTTAATCTAGAATAATATCAGTTGTAAATATGGAGGAAACAGGAAAGAGTATATTATATAATACGTAGACTTAATCAGTAATATCATTGATAACACATGTGATGTTATTTATGAAACATGCACATCAAAACATGCAAGTCCCTATAACTATGATCTATATAAAATGATTACCCATGGCATGATATTATCTAAAATATCCACATGCAGTTTTTCGATGTGGTAAATTTGTAGATAAATCTATTCTGATATAATATGATTATTTCATGGGGAAACGGAATGAAATTGCCATATATTCTCACCTATATACATTTACAATATTCATGCAGATACAATATATTTATAACATATTACATGATAGTCAAAAAACAATAAATTATAATATTGAATAATCTTAAAAAACAAACATGCACTTTAAAATAAATAAACATATAGGTTACATAGGTAAAAAAGTTGTGGTGAAATTTGTCTCAAGGTCAGTATGCAGGTGTTAACCGGAAGTTACCTGCACCAAAGTGCAACACTTGGAGGCGGTCATATCGCCTCGATCAGGCCGCGGTGACGTTGCATAAGGTCAGAACATATAGCACGCGAAGCCACCATTAACCTGCATCCATCATTGGACCCTGATTACGTCGGGGTAAAAAGCCTGGGCAATATGTCATACAAGCATAAGCTAACCAAGACAGGATTGTAAATTATACTTTTATGGCATGATAAATTTATTGTTCGTGCTGCTTACAGTATAGTGACTTTAATATTATGCTTTTAAGTTATTAATAAGAGTAATTACTCATGATACAATGTATATTATTAAATTGTATGACTTGCATTATATATTATTATTATGATATGAGATAATAATATTTTTTTATAAATATTAAATTTTTATAAGTCAGAAAGTATTATGATAAGAAATATCACAATTTGTTACAAAAAAAAAAAAAAAAAAAAAAAAACTCAATATGGTTTGAACATGCTTCAAGTTTACACGACGCATGCAGCTGAAAAAAACGATATAGACACGTATATATTTTAAATTTTATTTTGCCACTATTTTATATAGTATTTTTAATTAGTTATTTTGGAATCTAATATTAATTCATTTCCTAATAGCTCTTTTTTCCTAAGAAAAACTTTAATAGCTGACCACATTGTCAATAAACGAGCCATCTCGTTGACAGGGAACTAATTCTCCATTGCAGACTAGGAACATATAGTTTGTACACTTGCAGACAGCATAAACGTTATGACTGATTTTGGATTTTGGTACTGTATCCCAGCACTATACCTAGTATGTACCTAGTCGATAGAAGCGTGATAGACTTCATTGGTGCTCCCCAAAATTTTAAACTAGCCTATCTTATTTGGTATTTGGAGCTCCATCAGTCATAGGTAACGTTTCAGCTATCCTGAAGTGTAAGCTAACATTTCTTTCAGCAATATCTTCGATTAAAAATGGATAAAACCTCACCTCCAGCAAGAAAACAAGCATCATAATTCAATCCTATTTTGATATAAAAGACTGACGACGGTTTGTTGACACAGCACATGAGAGGCTGTTTGGTTTGGCAGTCCCACCCCGGCAGCAGCAGCGAGAGATTCATGTCTTACAACCCTTGCCTGTGACCGCGTGGCAGCAGCAGCAGCCGCGCGCGGTCAGCTACTGGTTTTGGGCAATCATTCGTTATCCTGTCGACAGTTAACAAGCCTTGCCCGCTTGAGCAAAATTCAAGTAGTAGACCTTCACGTAAGATAACATAGAAGAAGAGAAGACATACCAAACCCACATTCTGCTGGTAGAAAACGATTCAAAAATAAATTAAGTGTAAGTCACGTTTATATGAATTAACGTTGGTTTATGAATGAAATTTATGCAGTGTATTATACTTCTAAAATGGACAACCTGAATGATTTTTTTGTTGTAAATATTGATAAAACACCTCCAGGACTTTTTTCTATGTACTTTTTGAAGCTTCTATAAAATAAATAATAAATATTATTATATTACAAACAAGACCATCAAAATCGAGGTGATCGAAACACACTGTTACGTCATAGTGCAGAGCGATTTACCACTTTTACAGTGCTATAATGTCACATTATTTTGCAGATTTTTATATTTTGCTGCATGATGAAAATAAAGGTTTTAACATAATGCAGATGTCTTGAATTGATTTTTTTGCAATAAAAATATCATTTATAATTGATGTGGTTCTTTCTTAAAAAAAATAAGTATTTTTTAGTGCTGTTTTTTCTAACAGGTGCTTGAAGTGCTTATTAATTTTCAAAACATAAAAGGAGGGTTCAAAAGGGCTGTGCTTTTCTTTATGGTATTTTAATATTTACTCCTTCAAAGAACGGTATGAAATATATAGCACAGTACATAAAATATGTGTGCTCTTTTCCCTTTTAGTTCCCTTCATATATTGACTAACTTGTTCCTAATGTTCCTATAGTATGTGGTATTTAAATTGGCTGCTGAAATAAAGATTCATGAAAAAAAAAAAAATCAAGAAATCTGATGCTGTTAGTTCCATTAGCTTCTACCCCTGCCCCCTCCCTACCCATCAATCAAACTATGCGGATGAAAAATAATATTTCACTGTTTTTGAGGAAATCCGCTGCATATGTGAAACCTTGGCCTACATTTTAACATGGAAAATTCATTTCAATACAAAAATAAAGGGGGATATTATCACAAACACATTAATTTTACATAATTTGGTATAAAAAAAAAAAAAAAATCAAAATTTCATAATTATTTTAACAATAAATTATCTCTACATCTAAACCATTTTTCATAAATATAATTTTTTTAATAAATCACATCTAATTTTTAAATGATATTTATCAATGTTAAAAGAAAATTCCCTACATTTTATATATACAAGGTCATCATGAGTCTACATCTACTTAATCATTCTTACATAAAATAATCTTGACATATGATTTTGACATACAAGCTACCATAATAATATCACATGGTATTTTTTTCTCTAATACTTTAATTAGGAGAAGGGGGTCACGTGACTAGCCGCTTTATATAGTAAACAGTTAAAGGTCTGGACAGTTTGTGGGGCACTCTGTCATAGCAGACATTGACTGATGGCGTGTGTATCCATCTTAGCCGTGACGTGGCGTGCCGGCCATGATAGAGCGCCACAGTGCACGTCATACTTAAGTCAAAACGAGAAATGTTCACTTTTCAATCAAATTTTGAAAAGAAAATTGTAATATTTCATTTAGCTCTAGAACCTCTGACAAACAAAATGTGTATATATCACACTATGTGATAAAAACAGAAAAAGCAGAGTTCCCACTTTTTTTGGACAATTTTTGATGTTTTACTGTTCTTATGTCTTGCAGAAAGCATTGAAAAAACGGGACAGGTGAAAATTGAAATTACACGGACAAGAGCATTTTGTTTTCTTATATAAATATAATTAATTTTGCTTTGTTTTTCAAGTCTAAAAAATCACACAATGCAAATTTTTTTATTTATTCTTGCATACAATTTTTCATACAAGAATATTTCAACTTCACTTGTTTGTGTTCAAATGAAAATTTCTGTATATAAGGAAACATTGTATCGTGTAATCAGCAGGTTATATATTTATATCTCTCAAATATGATATGCAATAGTTAACTATATATATATATACATGAAAATAAAATAAATAAAAATTTGACGTTTACAAAAAATTTATTAAAAAAAAATGAAATTGATTTCGTTTGCTTTATTTATCGTTTGACAGTTTAACTCTCGAGTGCAGAAATGTAAGTCACAAACGAGGTAGGGGGTTGAGACGTATAGAGAGGATCGAGGTATACGAGTAACGAGAAGACACATGGAGGGCTGGATACCAACTGATAGATTTAGTGGAAGGATTTGTCTCCATAAACCTTTGCTCCAGTTGATATAAAGGAAGAGACTTTCAGATATGTGTGTGTGCTATCCTGACATACAGTATACGATAGTGTGCCAATACCGAGAGTAAGGGAAGAGGTGATAGAGCGTTTGAGAGAGAACAAAAAAAAAAAAAAAAGTGCACCATCTATCGTTCTTGTCTTGGAGGGTAAAAAAAGAAGCAAGTAACCTTTGACCTGGTAAAAGAGAAAAATCTGTAGCAAGATCTTGTGATGAAAAGGGCGTGTTTGGTTGTACTGTATAAAAGGGTGTGAGGGGATATAAGAGAGAAGAGAAAGGTAAGGAAGGTTTAACACCGATTGGCCCCTAGAGGGTCTGACTTCTAAAAGTGTCAGAGAACCCATGCCCTCAAAGCAATCACTCTGGTTTTTCTTTTTCTCTTTATCTTTCTCTCTCACTTCGATTTTTCCATTTTAGATAAACTGCTGTTTTATTTTAACCTCAAACTGCATGAGCCAACACACACAATTTCACCACTCCCCCAATCTGCACAACCCCCCTAAATAACCTCAGGGCTGATATTGCCCCTCCACAACAACAAAGTGCAAACTGTAACATGGCTGTATTTTTATAGCTACGATAAATCACAAGCTATACAGACAATTTCATCGGGCCATCGTAATAGTGTAAATATTTTTCTATCATTAACTTTATTTTTCTTTCCATGTGTGTCTTTAGTCTGAAATAATAAAAAGTTGTGTATCTTCACAATATTTCAAATGTAATTTATTGGTTCCTTCGTAAAAGTATTGACTATCAAATTTTAAATATTCACATATAGGGAGGAAGAGTAAAGTGGGGGACCAACGTTTATAATATTTTGTGGTGTGTTATGTACAATATACAATATATACATTATTTTTAAACTACATATCATTTTACAGAACTTTACAATCAATTTTAATATTGAATTTTTAATTAGCACAATGATTACTGTGTATTTTTCATATGCAAATAAATATTTTACTAATGAAATATTTTATTTATTTTTTATTTTGTTATATAATTATGTTTAAAAATGCTCAGTTACTAATTTTCGTTATTAATTTTAGATTTTTAAAGCAATATATTAATATATCGCCATTTATAAATAATATAATAATATAATAATATATTCTCATCTCAGCTTGCCCCTGCCACGTATGCAACCTGCTCTATTTGAGTGCCAAACAAGTTGCCTAACTTCAAGGGGAGATGTTGTTGCAGGGCGGACATTTAATAATTATTGGAGTGTATATAATTTATCACAACGTGCTCAAATTTGCTTCTCCGTCACGGAATGCAGGATCAAAGATGTCATTGTGCAGGATGCATATGGAAAAATATGAAGGAAGTTGCGCCTGTCTGCCCGTAGTGCACTCTGCAGGGTCCGGAGATAGCCTGCAGCAAGTTCATGGCTCAGTGTGAAGAGTGGTGGCCCTTGAACTTCCGTGCAGATAACGCCGAATAACGACGTAAATCAAACGGACGGTAGTCGCCACATAAATGGGAGACAATCATCTTTCCGGTACTGTTGAAGTTTTCACAGCTGTTTTGAAAATAAAATACTGATAATTATATTAATTATGATTGGAGAACAGTCATCTACTGTTTTGTAACATTTATTTTTTAATGGTTCAATATTGAAATAATAAAAAAAATAATATTTAAAAAAATATTTATTTTTTTCGATGTATTTTAAATGGTATTCTTCCAGCTTGCTTATGATCGCAGAGGCATATAAAATTTTAAATTAATTTTTTTTTTGTGCTCAAACGTGCATGATGTTTGTTTTAAACATGCATGCATCTATATCATATTTAATAACAAAAAAATATTAGAATTAACGAAAAAAGGTATTTTTGGTATAAAAAAAGTTTTCTGGCTTTCGTAAAAAAAAAAATTAATTGTAGTTGATGAACAATAAGTTTATAATTGTCTCTCTGTTAATATAAAGGGCTATAAAAAAGCAGGTTATGATTTTAAACATCTCTCAGTCAGCAGAATTTCCTATTGTAATAATAATTTGGCAATTTGGATATTAAAAAAATTAATTATAGTTAATCTATTTTCATCCACTGTACAAACTATCATAATGTAATTAGCATAGATATCAGCAGCTTACTCTTCAATTTTTTAGTGTCACTATCGTTAGCTGATAAGCGAACAGAAGCTGCCGTTATCGCTGTAGGAAAATAGAAAAAAAATACCAAGTGAACAAACATGGCGAGATAAACTCGGAAAATATACTTGGCGTATAAAGTTACCCCAGCTTCGTGAAAAAATTAAACTAATCGCTTGTTAACTTACTTTTTAATCTAAAAAAAAACGTTGAATTTGTAATTTCAATGATATGTTTATTCATTAAATTTATGCAATGTATTTTTTTTTAATTTATTGAATTCATGTCTGCAAATTCATTAACAAAAAGCAATAAAATTACATAATAAGTATAATATATAAAAGAATTTAAAGGGAAAACTTAGGGAATTTTATAAATTCAATTGCATTTCAAATTATATAAAAAATATAACTTTTTTTGCTGAATTATAAAAAAAAAACGCCGTGCAAGAAAAGGTCATTTGCATAATGTTGTAATAAAGATAATTATATATCTTGAAAGTATTACACGTCAATATCTGGTAAAGCAGATAATACTGTGTGTCAGCGATTTAAAGAGATTTAACAAGAGATTGATCAGACACTAATCTTACTTTATACCGGATGGGATTAACGTTGACTGTAAAGCCAGCAGAACAAATTCACACGTCTAACTCTATTGAGCTTCTCTCGTGAACACACAGCAAGCAGCTGAGAGCTGTCATACCACTCCATATGTCATCGTATATTACATTCTAAGCTCTTCTTAATGATACATATTGATAATTTAAAAACCAGATTAGATCGTTCATAACGTTAATACTATATATCAAAATTTTATACCTTCAAAAGAAGTTATAAAAATGATAAATATTTGCAATTAATTTTTTATATTTTTTCAACATGAATTATTATAAAAGGGGGGTTGTTAATATCTTGTGCATATTTGATTAGTAGAACCAGTTATCTTGTAATATGAAAAATAACAAATATAATATATATATTTTTTTGTCACCTATACTTAAAAATTAAAAATTTAACATAATTTTGCAATACATTATTAAAATTAACATAAAATATACCAGTAAATATATTTCTACTTTATATTTACACAGTGGATATTTATATAGGCTACTCTATTTACTATTTTTTTATGTTTTTTCTTCAAGGTAACTCAATATTTTATTAAGAAAATAACGGATTTTTTTTTTTAAATTCCAGAGTAATAGACTACATTTTTTATCTAATATTTTAAAAAAAAAACGTTGAAACTTCCATGCTAGTTCAATTTTTTGCTCAGGTGTGTTGAATTTGACAAATATTATTGCTAGAAATCATGCTTTAGAAAAATAGTAAAATTGACTAAAAACTTACTACTTATTCAAAGTTACTTTTTTCCTGCAGTAAATTGATTTTCTTTTTCAAGAACAATAGGCAGAGAGGATGTGGCAGTTCGCGGTCATCGCAATCACATACTTTATGTGCACGGCCATTCAGCAAGCGTCGGCGTTCCGTCGTAGCTGCCTGCTCAGCTTAGCTCGGCTGCTTGCAGGGCTAGTATTACAGCTTCAGAGGCCAGCCAGCCGCCTTTCTAAGAGATTTACGACTCTTTTACGAGCGTCGGCCCATCAGTTGGCCAAGAAAATGAGCCCCCTTCTAACCTTATTTATGTTTTCTCTCCTCTCCGTCTTTTTCCTTTGCTTCATCTCCGACAAGAAGTAAATCATCAATTCAACAGATAAGAAACAAAAAATATGTAACTTTTCTGCCAAAATTATCTTGATTTTTATTTCGGTAACAAGAGAATTTACAAGTTTCCCTTGTTTAGTCTAAAAATGTTATGTTATGTATTTTTCTTTTATACTTAATAAAAAAAGTAACATTCTTAAATATACAATAAATTTTCTTTTAAACTTGATTTACACACATAATTTTTCTCTTTGAAATGTGTTTTCTAAAAGTTTTACAAAGTAGAATATTGTAATAAAATTGGTGTAAATTTCATTACTGGATGATAAACAAACTTGATTATATATTTTTATAGTAAAATGTCAAAGGCCGTTCTACCATATACGGTCCAAGATCAAAGGTTTATATTAACAACATTATAACATAAAAAGTAACTAACATTATTTATAAAAGTTAGACTAATTTTTCTTTCTGACATGATCGTACCACACACAGAACTGCAATCTTGTGGAGTACAGTACATCGTACTACATGTTATCTTGGTTTACAAGACATGCTAAAAAAAAAAAAGTACTTTACATTTCTTTTATTCAAATAAAGAAACACATGTTATTTTAAAAAAAGGACATTTTTATATTTAAATAGAACGAGTAATGAGAGTTGTTCTTATAGTAAAAACTTCTTTCTTAACTCAAGATTTATTTCACTATACAGAAACAGGTCATACCAGAGTATAAAATATAAGGATTTTTTTTCTTTTTCTATGTACAAAATTTTATAACGATATATTAGTTTGTGTTTAAATCGATTCTAGTTGTTCATGTTTGAAATTTAAAAAATAAAATTACTAAAAAATAGTCTGATATTTTGACAAATTATTATATGAAAATGTTGATTTAAAATGGAGTTAGATCTCCTCACATGCAATAAGAACACTAAATATGATGACTATTAAAATGTTATATAAAATTAGTTAACATCATATATTTTTATTTGTATAAGATATAACACACATTTTTCCAGACGAATCAACATTTGATTTCAGCATTTATTGATTGTATCCAACATATTGAAAGCAGGTGTTGTATTTATTATGTCCGTCCATGTAGCTGGCAAACAAAGGTGTTACCGCCGGCGTGTCCAGCGAGGTGGTAATACGACTTGTAGACACCTCCGCCTCTTGGGCGTTATGTCCCTTCATTACACACCATGTATGCTACAACATTCGGAGCATAAGTTATGTGGCAGCATAAATATAAAGAAGTCTAGATATGCCTTTCTAATATTTCTAGTTTCTAGAATGGAATCAAATGTTAAAAAAATTTACTATAATAGTATGGGTTTTATTAGTTGTTTATATTTTTTATTTGTAAGGAATTTTGGTATACATTTAATGTTATTATTTTATACTAATTGAAAATGCTTATAAAATTCCTTTTTAAACTCTCTCTCTCTCTCTCTCTCTCTCTCTCTCTCTCTCTCTCTCTCTCTCTCTCTCTCTCTCTCTCTCTCTCTCTCTCTCTCTCTCTCTCTCTCCTCATCTCTGATGTTATATTATCAATTCTGTATCAACTTATATTTATGTTACTTCAATTCACTTACGTAACATCATGCCCTCTTGCTGTTTCTCGGAGTTGACGTCATGCTCTCGCCCACAGGTGCTAAATACCTTGTTAGTTAATTCTTGAGGACTACACTTTTGGACTGGACATGCTTATCTTGAAACTCTGGCTGTCCATCTATATGGAGGCGTGACATCACGAAAGTTGCTTTAAAATTAAAAGCAAAGACCACACAGCTTGTTAAAAGTATCATTGGTATAATAAATAATAACAATGAAGAATTTCTTTAATGACATCTTCAAATATATACAATAATTAAATGTTCACATAATAAATGGACTATTTAACAATAAGATGTTTTGCAATTAAAATTGGTGAAGAAGAGGAGAACTGGAGAACAAGAGTGGGTCTGAAATCATATTTACTGATATATTTTTTTTTAGTTTTTAATCAAACCCTAGTATACACACTAAATTTTTAGATGCTGAATTGATTTCAGTATATTTATGTCCGTACAAAATTGCTCCAGTTTCGTCTTAAATCCAGCACTTTTGATCTATAAAACACTTAATCCAAGCACAAATTTGGTACTGAAAAAAGAGAGTCAATGTACTTTTTTTGACTATCTTTTTTCAGTACCAAATTTGTACTTAGAATAAGTGTTTTATAGGTCAAAAGTGCTAGATGTTAGACCAAACTGGAGAAATTTTGTACTGACTGGAGCAATTTTGTACTGACATAAAGTACTGAAAACCAGTTCAGCATCTAAAAATTTAGTGTGTAGCTTCAATTAATAATATTTACAACACGATTAATTATACACTGCACCAAGCTATTATATAGACGAGCTAGGTAAAAGTGTAATTTCTAACATCTTCATCAAGTTTGCTATAACACACAACATAAATTATCATGTAAAAAAATAGTTTTCCTGTGGTACATGCAGCTAAATACCACGCGCTGTTATCGTCTCGCCTCACAACATCATGCACTTCATATAAAATGTCAATGGAGGTTTAATGGCGGTAATCTTAACAGCGTCTTGTACTTAAAAAAACATTTATTTTTTTATTTACGATAATACACACCTGTTTTATTCAAGTATTATCTTTAAAAAACATTGTACAAAAATAAAACCTCTATTATATACATCACTATTTTCTTCATATTATCCATGCTCATAAAATTTGTAATATATTATAATATATTTACTATACAAAAAATATTAGCTCTGAGATAATTTTTTCATACACTGTAAAAAAAAAGTGATATAGATTCTGCATAGGTAGACGATACTTGAGTAGAATATAAAATAAAATTAACTTAATTTAAAAAATGTGACTACTGTTTATATACAAGGAACTGAGATAAACCTCGCGGGATAGAACGTAACCTATATCTCATTTGCTGCAGCTCTTATAAAAGAGACAAAGAGGAGCAGATTTGCAATCTTGAAGAGCTCCTTTATCAAATCTTATTATATAGTTCTATTATATATATACTAACAAAAATTCACTATACGGCTTTTTATATATTGGCATGGCCCAGAAAAAAATAGCAAGGGCAGAGTTCATAGTGTCTCGAGTTGGTACCATTGAACTATACACTGGTACACTGCTACACTCACCTCTGATGAAAAGATCCCTTCTGCATGCCCCGTTAATCAAAGGACTATATACTGGGAGGACGCAACGACTATACTTGTATATAGTCCTTGCTGTTAATCAACATGCCCTGCGTTATTCCAGAGAGCTTACATTGTCTCTGGTTATATTCTTACAACAAGGCTGCAGAAGAGAACTTTTCAGAGGCAAAGAGTGTACGTTGGGACAATACAAAATTTCAAGTTGATATTTACAATTCGTGAAATGAATTTAATAACAAAATCATTTGAATCAAGATATATTTTCTCTTTCAGTGTATAATAATATACCCTTCAGATAGAAAGAGTTAAAAACTGTAAAAGCTATTATATTGAATTGATAGTTGTAGTATATAAATTTTATGGCAAAAAGAAGAGATGTAAAATTTGAATTTAGCACAATCGACACGTTAAATAAATCGTGTGGGTTTTATTTTCACGTGTAGGTGGCACTCCTGACATTTATCAGCGTGGTCAAGATGTGTGTGGTCCATTTGGCACGGTTGACACTGCAAGAAACACTCTACTAAATGGCAACGCAGCAGGGGATATGTTACTTTTTTATATACCTATTTTACATATAAATTATCTAATATTTCTTTGTTTCTATCACAAGCATATGGTATATTATAAAATGTTAAAATAAAATGTTTAAATTTATCACTTGTAACCACTATATTCTAATTATTTTTTTTTAAATGAATTTAAGAGCTTGTAAAAGTTTTAAAAACAAGTAAGACCTATTTGTGTTAGTTTTAAAATGAGTTTTCTGTCTGATTTTAAAGATAATAGCTTGTATTTTATACTCTTGATTATCAATGAATTATAAAATAAAGAACTGACTCTTATGTTACAAAATGTCGTAATCGTATATAGTTACACTAGATTCTATTTTTCGTATCATTAAATGAAAATATTAATGTATATTTCTTAGTTCTTCGACACTTTTAAAAGCTATAGAAAAGGTGTAGTTATAAGATAAAGATTTCCAATGGTTTCTGACAAGGTGAGGCTGATAATTGTATTTGATCGCAACATACTGATATTTTTAATTGACATGATTTAAATTTATTTTAATTACTGCCAACATTGACTAGCATAATTATTAAACCTTTATAGAAAAATATCAGAAGTAAATTATATAATATAGTAATACATTAAATTTCAACTGTCAATAAATGCTAGGAAACTATTATAATATGCTATTTTATTTGCTGATGCCACCCTATTCACCCTAATAATATATCTGTCATGTATTTAAAAATTCATATAAACATACAAAAAAGGTATTAAAATTTAGTATACAGTTTATAGAGTATAACATTTTCAATAGTCTTACTGAATAAAAAAAAAAAAAAAAAAAAAATCACAAACAAAAAACTACGTAGCGATTCAAATTGCATTTTTTTACTTGTTAATGTAAAAAGGCATCACCTTTTTAATGCAACTGATAAATTTCTCTCGAGTCACTCGCGGATATTGGCGGCGTGTTATTTGTCAGCAGGGGGGTCTGGGCATGACAAAGTGCGCACTGCAGGCTGCCGTCTGTTACACATTCATTGGATACGCTTGTCCCGCTGGCTCCATCTGACGCCTGTCGTGTCCTAGCCTCACTCTTGCAGAACTTCCCAGAATCATATGGTCCATTTTACCATGATTTAACATTAAAACAGAGTCTTAAATTAATTTAAGTTATGATATATTCTATATCCGGCCTCTTAGAGGTAACGACTTTGAAGTTTTTCTTTGTACTATCAAAAATGCCTATAGCTATATTTGCAATATTATCTAGTAGTGTATTCAGTGGCGTGCATTCACAGTAAGCAAGGTAAGCAGAGCTTACCTTAAAATTATCAAATTAAAAGAAAAAAATTAATTCTCTATAAATGATAAAAATGTGAAAAAATAACTGCAAAATTTCAAAAAAATCCGAGTAAAAACATTTATTTTCCATATGAAATCTCGTCTGTAAAATATGTTGAAAAAACTTAAAAGCTAGCTTACTAGCTTCCCTTAAAAAGCATTGCATACAGCGTTGGGAGTTTTACGGTCTTGATTTTCAGCCGCTTGAAATACATGGCAAAATAAGCAGGATTTTTCTGCTTTTATGTGTTAAAGATAGGAAGGAGAGAAAAAATTATTAAAAACTTGCAACATTGTGCTAGCAGGTCAGTGAGAGGGATGGTTGGGAGCATTACGCTCATTCAAACATTTTGACTTATTCTTTGCTAGCATTATGGGCCTTCGTGTAAACAACACAATATCGGAAGTACTTAATTTTTTTTGTTCACTTGGTGTAGTTTTTTCGTGATATTATAATATGTTAAGATTTCAGCTACTATATATTAAAAATCATATTATAGGCACAAACCAAAATATTTCAGATAAAAGATTGCATTTTTTACTTGAAGTATAAATTACGAATTGATAAATATAACAGCAAATTGCCATAAATTGTCAAAAAAGGGGCGTGGCTTAAAAAAAATCGCGCCTGCGGCGCGCTAGGGTGGGCGCTCACGCGCCGTCTTCCTGAGGGCTAGTCCACCTAGTTCCTAGGTCCTCTGCTTACCCTGACTCATAAGTCACCGCACGCCACTGAGTGTATTATAATATGTATTTTTAATTTAGATTTTTTATAGAAAAAGAAGTGTTGCAATAAATTATGAAAATCTTCATCAATAAAAAAAAAAAAAAAAACTAAATTATAATTATTATGCATTGTTACTTATAATTATAATATATTATTGATATTATACTTTATTGTAATTATACAGAGAGCTGAGATAAGGTTTTTACAAAAATATAAAAAAAAATAAAAAAAAAAAAATAAAAAAATATCGTGAAAATTAAAAAAAATGTTAATAATGAACATAATCATGTTATTAGTGTATTTTTATTCATGAATATTTTATATACCTGTGTATGTTATTTTTAAACATCTATGTACTATGTATGTTTTTTTTAAGTGCTATGTTAATTAGAATTAAGTATCTGTTATGTATAATCTATGTAACAACTCTGACGTGATCTATGCTGTAAAGCCAACGATCGAAATAAAAATTTGAATTTGAATTAATATTAATATTTTAATTGGCTTTGCTTTTTTAAAGACTTGTGAATATGCTTATAATATATTTATTTTAATAAAAAATATTGAAAATATTTAATATTTTTTTTTATTTATTTTATAAAACTGAATAGAACTTGAGGATTTTGTTGCGTTTAACTATACGCAATACATAAAAAGAAACACATAATTTTGATCATAATTATTTGAGAATTTAATTTCGTGATGCATAGATTCATGTAATGTATTTGATATAATGTAACTTAAAATACATCATTTAATTCAAAAGGCAATGGATGGACAACATACATGAAAAAATTTTATTGCAGAAATGAATAGAGGGTACCAAATTATGCTACTCTGAATTTTTTTCAATTCTTTTTGAGAGCCAGAACTATTTTTAAATAATTATTGAAAGTGCGGCCACGCCCCCTGGAGGCGTCTATAGGCGTCCAGTCTCTATCCTTTTTATTAAGGATTCAGAGGTGCCAACTGCAGAAGTCACAGGACTTTCAATAATTATTTAAAAATAGTTTCGGGTCTCAAAAAAATCTGAAAAAATTCAGAGTAGCATAATTTGGTACCCTCTATTCATTTCTGCAATAAAATTTTTTCATATATATATGTTGTCCATTGTGGAAGGGAAAGTATACTTCTTGTGTATAAATATTGAAGAAACGTGCAAATTTTAGTCAGGATGACCGAAAAGACATTACATACTATCGGAGTGAAAAAGATGTATTTTATACACTAATATACATTTACAGTCATAATAAATAGCAATTTAATAGATCCCTCTAGGGTTTAATTATTTAAGAATCAATGACTATATATGAGCGAGAATGTTATGTTCATAATCTTAATTTGAACATCAGAAATGTTAATGTACACTTACAACCCAAAAATAATCAACTTACCTGCTAAAAATAATTACTATGGACACAGCATGTACTTAATTTTCATTACCACCATGTCAGAAGCTTGAGGTTTAGACTATCATTATGAACATGTAGCAATGTCGAAATTCGTTTCGCTTTTGTCCGTAACAAAATGAAACTTTTTTTTTGTTTTTATTTTACTATACAATAACAACACAGTAAAAATAAAAAACATGATACATAATATAAAAAAAAAGGTAAAATGGAGTGCAACCGGATTCACGCGCACGTATCTAATAGCCGTTACAATGAACATGCAGACTCTATATACAGAGGAAGCCGACAGCCAAGTTAAACCTTTGTATAGAAGTTAATGTCGGCTACTAGTGCTTTTTTTTTATATAATGTTATATCGTTCAATAGAAATCACCTGACATCTTTCAAAAGCTAATGGTTAGAAAATGAGTAACGCTTGCTTTTGCCAGAACATAGCATAATAATACATCAAGACACTCTTTTGCTTTGTATGTAGCCCTCCCACCAACACTTTTATTTCAAGACTTAAAGCCCATTAAGTGCTATTGTCACTCATCACGATTTCTGATATATATTTTTTGTTGTATATTATACATGATAACTTAAACTATAAGCAATATTTTAAGGGTAGTTTACTTTACGTCCCACCCCTGAAAGGATACTGTAATTAAAAAGGGTAATGTTAGAAAATATATATTTATATTTTCTATATATTTTGTTACGTTTTTTTAGCTGAAAATCTGAAAATTATTATTATTATGTAATACAAATTTGAAAAAAAATTGCATGCAAATAATAATTAAAAGTTTTTTTACCTGCTCCGAAATCCTTTTTTTTTTTTTTTTTTTTTTTAATATTTTTATTGATAAAAAACAACAATAAAGTCCTACCAAGGCCGGAACCCTTATAGGTAGGTGCTAATTTAACAATCATACTTTTTTGATGAGCTCAGCAAAAACAAAATTGCAAAAGTCAGCAAGAAATAGGGAGTATAAGCATACAGTTTGCAAAGTGCACCAATACAAACAATTATAAAATCACAAAAAAATATTAATAACATAAAAATTTAATTTCTTAGTCCATTAATTTCTATAGTCCATCGTTGCCTTGGTTTTGTATTATTAAATAAAGTAAATTATAATTTGAGAAATTTCAATTCGTGCATCTCCTAGCAGTGATCAGTCAATGAATCAAAAGTTAAAAAAAAAGGTTGGAAAAAAACAAAAAAAAAAACAACAGCTGAACCCAGTAAATTATGCAACCATTTATCTAGGAAAGTAAGACACGGCTGCATAACTTCTAGGATACAAGAAATATTATTTTTCATTAATTTCAGTAGGTGTTGATTTAAAGATAGTATTGTATTAAAAAAGAGCAACTTAATTACATACAATATATTTATTTTTTAATTTGGCACTATTAAATGAGAATTCTAAGAAAAGTACTTACACAATGTACTGTACAATGTTGTGATTACTATCTTAATTACACACATATCTATTTGATTATCTTAATTACATTTAAGAGTATGTGAACGTCATGAACTGTTGAATATGTTATAATGATGTATGATTTTCTAATTTGTTATATAATTCTGACACTTAAAGAAAAAAATAATAACCAAGAATTAACAATGTCTTCAGGTGTTTGTACTTAAAAATGGCATGTTGTAATTAATGTCTGAATTTGTAATTGCTTTATAATACCATTTGTTTTATTATGTATATGGACTACAAATTATATTATTTGGGGCATGAAGGAGGATACATTGATCCAGCTGTTGCCTTTGAAACTCGAGGCACTCCTTGCAATGATTTAGGGGGGGGGGGGAAGTTAGAAGTATGTTGTTGCATGTGTAATATATCTCAAACTATTATCAAAAAAATTTAGGGACCCTGAATTCTCTCCACCCTTAATTCGCTCCTTGTTAGGAACATAAAATATATTCTAGTGTCAAATCTCTTGCCTTGACATTGAAAATTTCTACATAGCATTGTAACGTGTTGAATTTCAAGATACCTATTTCCATAACCGACGTAGAATAATATATAATTGTAGCTATTATACATTATAGAGGTCTATATGGGATAAATTCGGTTTTCTATTCTCCCTGGTGTTCAGCTGATGTATTCCTGAAATTACAGATCTGTCAAGGACGACAATGGGTGTCAATATACATCACATTGACTGAGGCAGCCATGTTGGTGCTCACGTACCTACTTGGCTGCTCTTTAACTGCTGCTGGTGAACAGTCTCCGCTCCGCCCAGCACTCGGTACGACCGCCCTCAGAACTGTGCAAACTCCGCCCTCCTTGATGTTGGCATGCAAGCTTTATGATTATTACCGTCGATCTGGACAGTTGAAGCAGCTGCTTGTCGTATATATATTACTTCTTTTGCTTTCAAGTCCGAGACGCCGACATTAGCCGGCAGACGAGCTACCATCAGCCGCCAACTGTGCATTCAACATCACCGAACACAAAAAGTGACGGGACAAGTTTTCGTTGTGAGAGAAAACCACTTAGGTTAATTTTTTAAAAAAAAATTGATGTACATAACAAAAGAATGAAAGATTAGCAGTATAATAATGCTTAACATCATGTGCATGTCTGTCATATCATAATATATGACATCACAATGGCATGTATGGCTTTTTATTTTATTCTTTATTCTAGCTATCATAATTTTTTGATATACAAAAGATATGTGTGATGTGAAGAAGACAGATAAGTCTAAACCACTTTATTCAATATACGTTAGATTTTATTAATAGCATGTCAATTCTGTCTTCTGAAAGAAAATGCTGATTTTGGCGAATTAGAAAAAAAAAAAGCAATATAGAAGGGAGGGAGATTTTATGTATTTTCATGCATATATAATAGTAAAATTATGTATTATTACAGAAATACAGTATATAATTATATATATATATATATATATATATATATATATATATATATATATATATATATATATATATATATATATATGGTAACCAAAGGAGGGAAAATCACATAACAGCATCATGAGGACAAGGCAGCAGTATTTTCTAAGATAAATTAGATAAATTTGTTCATCTGCTAATAATTGACAGTTTGCTGTTATAAATTATAATGTAGTGCTTGATGCTGTTATAACAAGTTGAAGTTTCAGTGACATATAAAGGGCCCCAGAGAATTGGTCCGAAGAGGAATTGGTCCGAAAAGGAATTGGTCCGAAAAAGAGGCGGTGCCAACGAGGAGTGGGGGGTTCTTAAAAACGTGTCAGATAAAAGTGGCAACGCTGCAAACGATTCGGACCAATTCCGCTTTCGGACCATTTCCTCTAAATATGATTTTTGTTTAATTTTGGTAGCATTACAAAGTGTAATCAGTAATCATTTAAAAAATGCAGTTAACTACTAAAAGTGCATTTATTGCAAATTGCAGACACTAACTTTATTTAAAAAAAGACGGCCAAAAGAAGGCGAAGAATTGGTCCGAAAGGGGAATTGGTCCGAAAGCTTTATAATGTCAATTAAGTGGAATTGGTCCGAAAGCTTTATAATGTCAAAATAGGAATTGGTCCGAAAGCTTTATAATGTCAATTAAGAGGAATTGGTCCGAACACTTTATAATGTCAATTAAGAGGAATTGGTCCGAAAGCTTTATAATATCAAGAAAGAAGAATTGGTCCGAAAGCTTTATAATATCAATAAAGAGGAATTGGTCCGAAAACTTTATAATGTCAATTAAGAGGAATTGGTCCGAAAGCTTTATTACATCAATATAGAGGAATTGGTCCGAAAGCTTTATATTGTCAATTAAGAGGAATTGGTCCGAAAGCTTTATTATATCAATATAGAGGAATTGGTCCGAAAGGTTTATTATATCAATATAGAGGAATTGGTCCGAAAGCTTTATAATGCCAAAATAGAGGAATTGGTCCGAAAGCTTTATAATGTCAATTAAGAGGAATTGGTCCGAAAGGTTTATTACATCAATATAGAGGAATCGGTCCGAAAGGTTTATTATATCACAAACTAAAATATAAAATGAAATTTTATGACAATATTTTATGATAAAAAATTAATAATATGGAATAAGGGTGAAATTCAAAATTGCTAAAAAATCACTTCAGTCATGATATCTATGTAATTTTTGGACACAGTGATATTTTTGTAAATATTATTCAAATTATTAAAATTCAGCTACACAAACAACAAGATTCTGTGGTATTAATTATATATCAAATTAGCATCCATCATTGTAATTTTTAGGGAAATCCTTAATCAATATAATTATTATGAATATAAAAATATGTAATTATTTTTAAAAAAATTATACGTACTGATGACAGAAAAAGGTCAAAAAGCACATTGGAAATATTTAATTATTCAATTAAAGCATGTTGTCATTTGATGGACTATTACATCTTGTCTTTTTGGCTAAAAATGTATTTGAAATGATTTTTTTAAAGCTTTAATAATTTTTTATGCAACTGCACAATTAAAAGATAACAACTTATTCTTCTTAGTAAAATATTAAAAAATTGAAAACGAATTCAAATCACCTCATACGTACATATTGAAAAAATTAAAAAATTAGTACGTGAAGAAATAATATATATACACAGTTTTGCAGTTTTGTACTAGATCATTCTCTTTTTTTTAATCATGGGGTTTCAAACAAAAACAAACGAGCCTGCAGTGGCCTCCCCCACATCCCCAATTTAAAATTAAAGTATATAGCAGATTCCTCTTTATTGATATATATGTAGTAAAGATTTCAGACGAATTCCCATTTCGGACAGTTTCCTCTCTACTTATGAAATTAAATTTTAGGACAGATTCCCCTTTACTGATATAATAACGCTTTCGGACGGATTCCCTATTCGGACCAATTTCTCTTAAATTGACATTATAAAGCTTTCGGACCAATTCCTTTTTATTGACATTATAAAGCTTTCGGACCAATTCTTCTTTCTTGATATTATAAAGCTTTCGGACCAATTCCTCTTAATTTACATTATAAAGCTTTCGGACCAATTCCTCTTTCTTGATATTATATAAAGCTTTCGGACCAATTCCTCTATTTTGACATTATAAAGGTTTCGGACCAATTCCTTTTTATTGACATAATAAAGCTTTCGGACCAATTCCTCTATATTGACAATATAAAGCTTTCGGACCAATTCCTCTTAATTGATATAATAAAGCTTTCGGACCAATTCCTCTATTTTGACATTATAAAGCTTTCGGACCAATTCCTCTTAATTGACATAATAAAGCTTTCGGACCAATTCTTCTTTCTTGATATTATAAAGCTTTCGGACCAATTCCTCTTAATTTACATTATAAAGCTTTCGGACCAATTCCTCTTTCTTGATATTATATAAAGCTTTCGGACCAATTCCTCTATTTTGACATTATAAAGCTTTCGGACCAATTCCTCTTAATTGATATAATAAAGCTTTCGGACCAATTCCTCTATTTTGACATTAGAAAGCTTTCGGACCAATTCCTCTTTCTTGATATTATAAAGCTTTCGGACCAATTCCTCTATTTTGACATTATAAAGCTTTCGGACCAATTCCTCTTAATTGACATAATAAAGCTTTTGGACCAATTCTTCTTTCTTGATATTACAAAGCTTTCGGACCTATTCCTCTTAATTGACATTATTAAGCTTTCGGACCAATTCCTCTATTTTGACATTATAAAGCTTTCGGACCAATTCCTCTATTTTGACATTATAAACCTTTCGGACCAATTCTTCTTTCTTGACATATATTATAAATTATAAAGCTTTCGGACCAATTCCTCTTAATTGACATTATAAAGCTTTCGGACCAAATCGGACCAACTCCTCTTAATTGATACATTAAAACTTTCGGACCAATTCCTCTATTTTGCCATTATAAAGCTTTCGGAACAATTCCACTTAATTGACATTATAAAGCTTTCGGACCAATTCCCCTTTCGGACCAATTCTTCGCCTTCTTTTGGCCGTCTTTTTTTAAATAAAGTTAGTGTCTGCAATTTGCAATAAATGCACTTTTAGTAGTTAACTGCATTTTTTAAATGATTACTGATTACACTTTGTAATGCTACCAAAATTAAACAAAAATCATATTTAGAGGAAATGGTCCGAAAGCGGAATTGGTCCGAATCGTTTGCAGCGTTGCTACTTTTATCTGACACGTTTTTAAGAACCCCCCACTTCTCGTTGGCACCGCCTCTTTTTCGGACCAATTCCTTTTCGGACCAATTCCTCTTCGGACCAATTCCTAGGAGCCATATAAAGTATATATGCATGGGGATGACAAATGACAAACGCAGTAATGATATTTTCCTTACAACAAATATTTAAAGCTTAATTTTATGTTGATTTAATAATTTCAACATAAAATTAAGCAACAGGAAATATTTTAAAATATACATAATCATGACCTACCATAATTTTTATTACATTAAATATAAAACCACAATAGTATAAAAATTTAATTAAAAAAAATTAAACATCATACCATGGTATGATGTTTAATTTTTATTATAAAATTAACATTTTTACAACCTATTTTATATATAATTTCTTACAATTTTACCATTGTTTTAATACATTTTTGTGACTTAAGACATCCGACACGCAATATCTTACAACAATGACATTAAGTATATCAAGATGGCGGATAAGCACACTTACAAGAAGCAGCTGCCGGTCAAGCAAAGAGAACGGATGTGTCGAGGAAAATAGCGTGTTAATTTCCTCACCAGCAGACTTTCCGTGACTTGAGGCCATCACAGAATGAAGACTTTACTGCAGCATGGAACGTCGCACACATAAATGATGTCAACTTCTTATCTAACACACTTTATGATGGGTCTAAAAAAAAAAAAAAATCCTTTACCTAGATTTTTTAAATAGATTGTTATTTTTTTATTGCATCATTAATATTCTGCTTTAACTTTAGGGTCTTCATAATTGTTTGAAAAAAGTTTACTACATTTGATATTTTTATTTATCTAGAATCATTCAATTAGCACCACTTGAAATTCAATGGTTAGCATCCATGATGACATCACCAATCCTTTGTCCTCCCATTTACTTACAAAAAAAGATTGGGCGCACGTATAAGATCCTATACGAAGCAATTTTTCGATCGCTTATTGTTAACCATCTAAATAAGTTATGTTTGCAAATTTAAAATTACTTATTGGCACTAACCTTTTACGTTTGCTACTATAAAAATTTTATTATTATTTGCCTTGGGTCAGTTTAATTAAAGAGCATCTGAAGAATTTCGCGGTAGTAGTGTTTTGACTTCGAGCCGAAAAAACGTGCGCAGAAAGGTTGCGCGCCGATGCACGGTGGTTGTAGCAGGAGTCAAAATCAGCAAACGAACATGGCGACTATAATATTTTTCTGATGGATACTTACCATTGAAAAAAATAACACATGATAAAACGAACTCGCAAAATACTCTGCAGTATATGGTTATAATACATGGTATGAATAATGATGATACCATCAGTTTGTATTTTTTCTAAACACATAGGAGATCATGCCAGTGGCGTAGCCAGGATTTGCCCAAGGGGGGGGTTCTTCAGGAAAAAGATTGAGAAGAGCCCACTGGGGGGTTTGGGGGGCGAAGCCCCCCAATAGCCCGCCGCAGGCGCGATTTTTTTAAGGACACGCCCCTTTTTTAGGGTAAAATAATGGAAAAATACTATTATATTAGAGGGTAAAATCATATAATATATAATACCTATAACTCTAGAAGTATAGGGATTTTTGTCGCCACCGAGCTAGGGATCATGGTGTTTCACAGAGGGCTCTGAACTTCACTACCCTGTTTTTTTTTACTGCACAATTGCCACAAAAGCTTCAAAAATTAACAGAAGACGTTGTGGCGCTAGTCTAGCAGTTTTGTCGCATGTGTTATGCCAGATGCGTGGAGGTGTGGGGGAAGGGAAGGAAAACCGCCCGAGGGGCATGTAGTTTTATTATATGTGAATGTTGACCGAAACTTGCCTGGTATAAAGAAAATGAACCTTTTGCACGAAAAAATATATATAATACATTAAAAGTATACAAAACACGTGCAATATTTTATGATATTTTTTTGACCGCTCATCACCGAGTTTTAATTCTTAGATTTTATATTTATATTATATTACAGTAAAACCTTGATTTTACGAAATTGAAGGGACCGAAAAATCGGGACTTTGAGGTTCGTAAATTCGAGGTCATAAAAAAAAAAAAATTAAAAAATGCCGTAAAACGTAAATTATTGCAACAAAATTCGTTTTTATAATTGATTCAGATTTATTCGAGTGGTAACAGTAGAAAAATATGAAATAGTGTGAGATAAAAAGATCGCGATTTAAGCGAGTGATCGATCGCGTATTATATAAAGTCGCGCGGTAATTTGGGATTACGTGAAAACATAAAAAATAATCAAAACGTTACTAACAGTAAGACACATAATATATGGCATTAATATATTATTAATGACATATAAAAATACATTAACGGTGCGATGTAAATTTGCATCTCTTAGGAAATCGCAATTTTTACGTGAATATCATAACATCGCGGACGTGACTTTTGAAGGGGTGGAAAAAAAAAAACTTCAATTTTGTGTATTTTAGGTCTTTTAGAAAATGAAAGAACTCATATTAATTTTGTTTTCTCAATTCGCAATCGACATTTGAAATGCAGTCAACGACGTTATTTCTATTCGCGTAGCCAATAAAATAAAAGTACACTGACAGAAAAATTTATAAATTATTGTAGTTTGCAATATAATTAGATGTATTGTTTTTGGGGTAAAAGAGTTTTATATTGGAAACCAGAACTGCTGTATTAAAGTAAAATGCAGCGCAACTCTTAATCACCACATCGAAGTATATTGTACAACATAGCTACAATTTAAAAATTCTATAACTGAACTATGTTGTACTATATAGCAACTGTTTCTCAAAACTTACAGCTTAGCTATATGCTACAATATAGCTACTATTTAAATTTAATTTATATATTTATAATTTTATATAGTTGGTTATTTGATTTAATATAACTATTATATAATTGTAATAATATTATTATTTTCTTTCTATACTTAATTTTTTACTAAAATCTTTGTAATTCATTTTAAAATCAGATATAATTAATAACTATTTATTGTTCTTTAACTTAGATAGATATATAGATTAAATAAATTAAACAAAGCAGTATGAACAGGTACAAAGCTTAATGCAATTCTAAATTTAACTCAGCCTAAAATATGATCGTATAAGCAATGCATGATTGACATTGCCTGAATAACTTGCTAAAAAAAAGGTAAATGTTAAAGAAATAAACACATCTTATTTCAATACTATATATAACTGGGAGTTTAATTAATATAACACACATTACAATTAATTATTAATTGATACATAAAATGCACGTTCATGAAAAAAAGTAATACTATAAAGATTCTGGTTGTATACATAGCTTTTTGTATAGTAAATATTTCCAAAAAGACTTCATTTTTATATATTTATCTTATAATGAGATATTAGATCATATTAGAATGTAAAAATTTTAGTGACTTAATCGAAAGAAGGGGTAAAAAAATGGTAATGTGAATTTTTTCAGATTTTTCTGAGACCGGGAACTATTTTTAAAAAATTATTGAAAGTCTATTTTGATGACGTCACGGGCGACTCTCCTTAAGGAAAAGGATAGGGCAGTGCCGCCCGTGACGTCGTAAAATAGACTTTCAATAATTTTTTAAAAATAGTTCCCGGTCTCAGAAAAATTTGAAAAAATTCACAGTACCATATTTTTACCCCTTCTTTCGATTAAGCCACTAAAATTTTCACATTCTAATATCTCATAGTTATTATATAAACAAATCAGGAAAAAAAACATAGTGGCATAACTTTCAAATTGCGTTAAAATAAAGGCAATTTCTTTTTCAATAAAAATATATTACATTAGTGCCACATGCATGCAGTTTTATTTCTGTTTTTTATGAATAAGTATAGGATTATTTTTTTTAATTGTTTTACAAATATAACAGAAATCGACCAATATATTATTATATAACCATTACCATGCAGTAAAATTCAACAACAAATGAGAAATAACAATGATATCACGATTGAAAGTAAATGAACATGCCCACTAAAAATTACAAGAATAATGCTTTAATTTAATATACCAGCTGACAAATTTGATTAAAAATTTTTTTAACACCAAAATCGACGGAAAATGTCATTCTATGTGCGTTGTTTTAATCTATAATATAGGGCCGTATTCCTAGAAGGAGTTTTTGTTAATGAATTCATTTGATTTCATGTGAAAATATCCAACAAAAATTTACAACACTTTTCTATTTTCTCACGAGCATGCATGCAGTAAAGGAAGAAATATCGAGGGGCACGCGAGGATTGTGGATCACTAGTACCGAGATTGATGTTGGTGTGTTTCCATCAAATCTTCAAGTTCATTGCAGTTCTTCATTGCAGCTCAATGCAGCTAGGTGCAAGGTCATTGCAGTTCAGAATATCAAATTGCATCTGTGAGAAGTGCGAGAATCTGCGACAAATGCACAAAAAATATAATCTCTACACAGACTATTTACCTGGTTATAGTAACTTTAGTAACTGATAATTACCTGTTAATTAATGTAGTCCTTCTGGCTTCATTTAAACGTTTGAATGCAGTAGTATGCATGTCGGAGGAAACAAGTATGCGCAACCTAAAAACAATAGTTTTAAATTTAATAACAATCAAATTAAACAGTTTTTTCATATATTAAAATACTGTATATATAAAGATTTACATACCTTTATAATTTTGATATTCGTACACTCGAAGTGATAACAGATAGAGACAATCCAGCCCAGGTAACTAATAACGGTGTACATTTACATCATCTTCTTGTTACAAATGGCGTACAAATGGCATTTTTTAATAAAAAATATTCATTTGTAACATATTTTTTATGTCGTCTAATACAAGAACTGTAGTGTCTCAACAATTCAGGTATATTGTACAGCATAACTCTCTATATAAGTCTTGAAGCGGCACTATTTAGAGTTATAGTTACGATTTTTAACATCTAGCTATATTGTGGTATATAGCTGTTAGTAAATACAAAAGAGGCTAATGTGTTGATTTATAAGAATTGTAATTTATTTTAAAAACTTAGTTATGTTGTATTATATACTTATATACTAACTACATAGTTCATAAAATTGTTTTATACAGCTAGCTATGTTACTAGCTACATTTAATTGTGTTTTATTACATTATATCTGTATTACAGTGTATAATCATGAAATATAAAGTAAAAATTTTACTTCAATATAGCAAAATGTATTGAAATCTTACATTTATTTCTGTCAGTGTACTGTTCATATATACGCGGTTAATTTTCCATAACGACGTGCGTTTTATTTTATTTTTTTAAATTTTTTAATTTTTATTTTTATTAATAAAAATTTAAAATTGAATGAAGTTTTGAGATATATAATGTACTCACTTCATGCAGCAATGCGATTGGGTCGTACGATCTGGCCGGACGAAGAGGATTCGACACTTTATTATTTTTAAGATCTTATTTACATCGAATTAGACCACGCAGTTGCCATACAAATAAAAGTTTTATCAATCGGTTATTGTTTTATGACTAATAAATAAAAAATCTTACGAGTTGACGCTATAAAATAAAATTAATCTCGATTCTCGATCACAAATTTTACGTTACGACGCACGCGTAATTTACATTTAAAAAACGCTTTAAAATTTTTATATATGACAAATCATAGGGCTATGGACAAATATATTCGTAAACCCGAGGTTAATGCTCTCTAAGGACCGTGAGCACTTCGTATTTCGTAAAATCGAGTTTTCGTAAATTCAAGGTTATTTAACATGCATTTCCCTATCTAACTATTCGGGACCGAGAAAATACTTCGTAAAATCGCGAATTTCGTTAAATCGCGAATTTCGTTAAATCGAAGTTCGTAAAATTGAGATTTTACTGTATATATAATATATGGTATAATTATATTATATATTATACTGTATAATTATTCTAACCGCATTTTTTTTTTGAAAAAACACCGAAGTCAGGCTACGTCGAGCGTGGTTAGTACATGGATGGGTGACCGTTTCAAGTAGAAAATACGCTGCTCCCTCCCTGGGGTAAATTCATCTCGCTTTCCACCCAGTGCAGTGATGCACTTGTGTGTGGTTCCCCAGGCTTTTATTTGGACATTACTTTGGTCCATTGAGAAAAAGTAGAGGTGTCCGTCCTGACTGAGGTTTTCCCTCAGTCTCATCTCAGCGAATGCTGGGACGCGTAAGCATGCAGGCCGCGTGGCCACTATCGGAAGAAAGTTATAGCCTTGAGCAGCAATATTTTATAAATTTTTGTTTTTTTTTTAAGTAAGAGAAAAAAAAACACTGCACTCTTTTTATCTTAATTCATAAAAAAAAACTTTCGTTTTTCCTAGCTAGCCTATAACAATTAAAGGAGCAACAACAATGTAAGAATATAGTACTGACAGCGAGATGACACTAAATAAATCGCTAATATTTCAATTCTGTATAATATTTATTAGAATTATAATAATTTATAATGTTTTTTTTTACATGGCTTCTTTATTAAACAAGTTTGAAAACGGCAATATATAAATTTTAAATAATATATATTTTATATCTCCCTGCTATTTTTCAGTTTATATATATATTTATATATATTTATTATATAATAATTTTAATATAATATTATATAATTACGCAGTAATAATTATCAGTTACAAGCAATATTGTGACTGACTGTGAGGGATGACATAATTTACTGCCGGTTGCTAGCAACCCACCGGCCCGCCCGCCTGCTATAGTAAAAATCACAAAAAGAGAATAATTTTTTCACCCCTCTCGCAACGCTACAGGATGGGAATATGAGCCTTGTGGACGATTTTCGTAGCTGACGCGTGGTATAGTTGTCCGGCCCCTTGCCATCACCGTGCTTGGCCGTGTTTCGCTGGTGGTGCAGGCGTGACGTCACACCAGATGCGACAAAAACGCCATCTCTTTTCTACCATGAAAAGGTCGACCATCCCCTGTAACTTATGCAACTAGTTTTGACGACATGGTTTAACGTGGGGTCTGGACTGGCCTGGTAAAATATATGGCCTGATGCAATTTTTTTAACATTTTATATTTTTTTTCACCCCATTTTTCAATTTCTTTTGAATACGTGCGTATAATAAATAAAGCTTTGAGTAAATCATTTTAATTAAATCAAGTAATTCATGTAACCACTTTATATTATTTTTATAGAATCAGTGTACGTGTCATTTAATTGAATTTGATTTTTAAAATTTATTTAATAATCCGAGTTCACATCATTAAGATATTGTGAAAAATAAATAAATAAAAAAGGGAATTGTTTCTCTTATTTTTGTTAAATTTTGTCTGCACCGGGCGCGTGGAGCAACCAATTAAATGAAAGTGCGGCACACGTGAGAGCGTTTTAATTTATACAATAGTAGTTATATGCACATGCAGTTTGTAAGGGAAATAAAACATTTATTTATCAGTCGCACTTTTTCCTGTTAAAATTAGAAACTAACTTATAATTTGTTTATTTTAAAGAAAAGACTACTTGATACCCCTAAATTTCAATTTTTTATTTAACTTTTTTTTTTCAAATTTCTATAATTTTTCCTTTTTTCTTCTTATATCCAGTCACTACTCGATCTTCATGGGGGGGGTTTAAACCCCGAAACCCCCCCCCCGTGGCTACGCCACTGGATCATGCACAAGTATTAAGGAACTCTATATATTTTTTTTTCCCAAATACGTACAACAAAGTGGTTAGTAAAATATTAAAAACAAAACATTTCTTCAAAATATTTTATGGCTTACCTATTCAGAGCATGGCAATTTATGATAAATATATAATTATTTGCACCAGCCGGCGAAACTTTAAAAAAATTAATGCTTTGGCTGAACAATAATTTGTATTCTAATGTATAATGTATTACAACGGTAATAAAAAAAAGTATCACAAATCATAACCCCATTATCTTTCTTTTTTTAAAAAAATAGCATTGCAGCACATATAAATTCACCCATCTCTATAGTATCATTATATTTATAAAAGAATAAAAACAATTCCATGACAACATTTCGTGCCTTATTTTCAAAATTACTTATTACCTGTTTCGAGCACATATAATGACGTTGCAAATTAAGACATACCTGCAGTCAAAGATCTTTTTGTGTTAAGAACATTTCAAGCTCACGAACTCCTCCCGCACATGAATCCTTTACCAACAAATACATTAACATCAGAGCCTGCCACAAGAGTGCATAACTTAAGCTTGAATTATATTCGAATGCTCTTTCCCACCCTCGCATTGAACTGATCTTGCTACATACGCCCTTCATTAACTCGAGAGTCGGTGCCAATTATCATGGTGAACAGTTGCAAAGTCGTGGTGCACGACGTGGCATTGTTAAACATGCAGGAGGCGATGTCGATGTGTGAGTTAATGCTCAAAGTGTCAATTTTATCCTGCTGGAGAAACATTCAGTGTCATGCTTCTTGTAAATGATTGAGCTTAGTCCAACAACGTCTTAATTAAGCTCATTGTTATAAAAAGTAGAAGGTAAATAAAATAGTCACATTTCCTTCTTAGGTGGTATAAAAAAGAACAAGAAAAGACAGAATTATATAAAAAAAGAAAAATGTTACTGAAGCTAATTAGAGTTTCTACATAATTTATTTTAGGAGGAATTTTTAATTTATGTTTAAAAAAATTCTCTTTATTCTCTCACGCAATAATAGCAAATTCTTGCATTTACATTTTCATGTATTAATTATATTTTTATACCGAAATTGGAGCCAATAAGGTCAATTTCAGTTCATTTTCGGGTAATTTAACAAATTTTACTTTGAGGAAGGTGTTTTAAATATCAAACAATGAAATGAATTTTGAACAAATTATTATTGTTGCAAATTAATATGTACATACTTTATTATTTTCTTTCAGAGTTTGAAATTCCCAAAACTTTTATTTCAACATAAATATTTAAATACCAGAATACGACACAACATATATTATTTTAAATATTAATTTTTCTCCAACTGAAAAACTCATCAAAATATTTCTGATTAAAATATTATACATAAAAATCATACTTTTATAATTATAATAATTATAAAAAAAATCTCATATATATATATTATTAAAAAAAAAGTGACACATACGATATACTTTATCATCAACATATATGATGATTATCATTACAGAGTATAAGGTCTCTAAAGTTCACATATACATACACATATTATTATGATATATCATCAAGTAAAGCCAACTTTTTTTTTAAACATACTTTTTTTTTTCCTGCTTTGGGCCATCATATAAAGCTGGGTTGTGTGCTCCTGCTGTTAAAACCTGCTATCCGGCGACAACGAGTGAAAGAATGATTGATGATATGGCCCATACATCATCTTTACTCCCCCCCACCTTCCTCCTGCCATGATGGCAAGCCGTGTGGTATATATATGTGCCCATAATGTCTAGCCAAACCCCCCTAAGCCAAACTCAACGTGTGGTGTAAGAGAGCAGGGGCATGACATCGCACAGCATGCAAGAATAATATGAGCTTAAAAAACATTCATATTATGATCTAAATGACACTATGTTTTTTTTTAATATTATTTTCTGAAGTTAATTCACTCTATAGGTATCTATAGTATATAGTTTTTTTTTGTATAACACTTTTAAATCTGAATATTAATAATGATATATTATGGTTTTGTGTGAGTGTTTGTGTTGGACCAAATATAAAAATCGTATATAGTTTGTCACTTTGATTTATAGGCGTGTTTTTACACGTTTCAATACATAACATGACATGACATGTTGTCTAAAGGAGAAGCGAATATTGCTGACTGAGATAGTGTCGTTATTATAATGATGCAAAATAATTTTAAAATTATGCATTTTGGTGCTGTAAAATAATTAGGGACAGTAAAAATGCTTTAACTTTTATAATTTTTGACCTTCAATTAAATAATTATAAAATTTTTAAATCATTAAACATAATTATATAATAAGCACTATGTAATAAATTATTTAAAACTGTAAATGTTATATCAAGATAAGTTATGTATATATATATACGTATACTTTAAGTGATGACATCATGTTATGTATGCAGTAAGACAACTATTATTATTTAATATGAATTACAGTGACATTATAAAGCAAGCGAGAACATTCATAATAAAGAGTGCACACTTGAGTGACAAGGCTCGTTAAATTACGCCAAAAGACGGAAGTGACGTCACAGATTATGGCGGCTTGTCTTTCCATCATGTGTCAAGGCAAAAGAAAAATTCACTCGAAGGATTCTTATTATTTTTACTTCAATGTTGAAACACTGCAGAAATATTGAGAAAATATTGATTCAACCGGAGAAAAGACAGCTGGAATTAACCTCTCATCAGCTGATACCATAACTCCAGAAGACCAACAGATGCAGAGATGTAATTTTGGTAAAGGTATTAAGAAAATTCTATAGCATTTTGATATGAATTAGACAATTGAGTTCACCATGCCTCATAATATATAATAGGATATTTGACAATACTCCAAGGGATAACGTTTTGGCTTTTCACAGGTGTGATGATTAAAATAATAAAGAGAATGTAATAAATTGTATTTATTGTGACGTCATTTATTTCATTGATGAATTCTACTTTAAGGAAATTTGTGTGTGACCTATAGTGCTAAGCTGATGTGTGACAGTGATGCGCTTCTGAAGGCGAGAGTAGGAGGTTAGGCCGGGCTCCATTCGCGGTGATTCATCACTGCCACACTGTACAGTCACTCGCAGATAAACTCGAATACTTTATACTTATAAATATGACTTCATTAACATAATTTCCACTTTATTTTAGTCAGCACCTGTATAAAATTACTAGTTCAGGTGATTATAAAAGTATGAATGTATTTTAAAGTAGTTGTTCTTGAGAAAGTGGTGTGTTATTTTTGCAACGAGGTGTACACTTGACTGGGTGGGGTACACATGATGGATGAAGTGCGTAGTGACAAGACTCGCCTTAACTTTTACGCGTCAAGATGGATTGGCGAGTAACGTCGTACAATGCTTGGCATATTTAAATGAACAGACAAGGCTACTGGTGGTACAAAATAGAAAAAAAGAATAAAAAAAGTTCAAAAGAGCAACAAATGGTAGAAATGATGTAATGTTATTTCATATTGATATCTGAACATTTGGAATAAAATAAGCAATTTAATTGAAAAATTTCACAAGGACATGAGACTACTGTCAAAAATAAATTACAAATATCACAGTAAGAAGTGTATATTATAGCTAAATTTGTTTCTATTTGCTATAAATGCTGATGAACATTGCATAATATTTAGAGGAGATAAATAATTAATATAGTTTTGAAAATTAATTTGCACTTCAGGACAGAAAATTTGCACCAAAGTATTTTTGGCGTTCAGTTACACAGAGCCTGCTCCGAGTACATTCAAACAAGCTGTATTTTTCCCCCAGTCCCAGATTGTATTGTTTTGACAGGTCGCGACGCGATAATCCACAGCTGGGGGTATGAAGGGGTCTGGGCCTCAGTCACACCTCCTGGGGGGTCCCAGCACTGCAGGCGCCACCCGGGGCCGTCTGAGGAGCCTGGGAGGTGGGCAACCCGCGCAGCACACAAGCTCGAGGGGTGGTTTCAAAACAGGGGTTAAATCTGAAATATGTGTTTTCTGAATAAAAGCTTTTTGAATTTTAAATTTGAATCAAACATTATAATTAAATTCTATTGTTACATAAAACAGGATTTAACGCAAAGTTTTGACTATACAATTCTGCTATTAAAGAAATAATTTATTCAAATTTTTGCAAATTTAATGAAAGCACCAAACAAGAATTCATTAAAAGTGAAAAATAAAATCTCTTACTGACATTTCATCTGATGGGATATGAAATTATACTATTTTTCATTTTAAACTTGTACTCTTTCTTTCCAACTAGAGTTCTTGAAAAACACATTCCTGAGTGGTATAAAACCTCTTAAATTAAAAATTTTACATAATAATAATAATAAAGTGATGAATTACAACTGAGGCAAATATTGTCACACGTGCCACTTATGTAAGATTTGTTGACACGTGGAAGATATAAAATTAGATTAAAGGCACCGCCGTCTGACAATGCATGGTGATGCACTGGCGGCAACAAGCAAGCAAAATGTGGCTGGTGAACGTATATAGACCTCATGCTGAGCGTAAGTAAATGGAATCTTGTTTATTAATCATATAGAAATAATTTACTTCAACCGTATAAAGTAGCGAGCGACCATATCAAAAGAAATTTATAGCCATTTCTATTTATATATTTTTATGTGATGTTTAAATTATAATACAATTTTATTAATTATACATAGTAGGAAATGAACCAGAGTTGCACAATTTATGTAAAATTTATTAGTTTTTGTGTTAAAGACAGTTCTTTTATTGTTAATGGTTCGGTTGTTAACTTTTAATATTTTTTCACCAAAAAGAAAAATAATTTACTGAAAGCAAATGCAATAAAATTTATGACACACATGACATAATTATGCTTTTTATCTCATCTTACATACGTTTCATTTCTTTGAAAATATATTAATTTTTTTTATTTTTGCTTTTATATTAATTGAGCAACCATACTGGAAAAATAATTTGCAGTTAGTCACAGAACACTAAAATTATTAAACGGAAATGACGTAAGCTATTTTACGATTATTTCCATATTTTTTTTTTTATTATTTTTACAACAATACAAAATTAAAATAATGATACTTTTTTAGTTAATAAAACGTAATATAATCTACCACTTAAAAAAAAATCATAAAACAAGAGAGTTCATTCATTCAGCCCAACAGGGGTCTAATATTTCATTTGTAATACAAATATGTTGCAAAATATATAAGTGGGAGTTTTAATTAAAAACAATTTATTATTTTTTTTATATAAACAATAATATTAAATTTAACCTTAGCCTACATAATATTATTTTATGAGTAATGTTATATAAGTTCAAAGGCTAATGTAATATATGACATTTGCAAATCTTTTCTTTGAAGAACACAAAACAATGACAACGAAATAATACCAGAAGGTTTTTCACGCCTACCTGACTCATTGTTCACTCGACTTTGCGTGGAGTGGGCTACAGGTCGAAGGTTGCAGAAACATGAACTTACTGTAATTGCTCACACTGAATTCAGGTAGATTGTATCACAAGTCTTAAATTGGTAATGCAGATGAGATGATAATATTCATAAACGTGAAGTTGTCATAGACACCCTTAATTGATAGTCATATAAAAATGTTTTATATCAAATTAAATGGTAATATATGTTTAACCGTGTTGTAGAGATAATTCAATTATAATTGTTGCTGTAGAAGTTGTAAACTTGGAAAACAAATGTAAAAAACAAAATATTCAAATTCAAATTTTTATTTCGATCATGGGCTGTACAACATGGATCACTTTAATTGTTACATAACATTTTTAACATGTATATTTATTATTGTATCTTAATTAAAAATATTGGGCGCGATTCACGAAGAGAGTTATATATACAGGCTTATCACTAACCACGTCGTTTATATCTAATAATTCTAATATAGTGTCATTGAATTAGGCTGACCCTAACCACGGTTAGAGAGAAATTTGGATAACTTTCTGGTTAAATCTTTTGTGAATCACTCACATTGAATAAATTCCTTTTTTGTTAATCCAACAAAGTTAAAACAATCAGAGAAAAAATATTGATTTTACATTTAAAATGGAGTCTTATATCAATCTATCCCGGTAGATTTGATACTCTATGCTTGAATATATAATTCAAAATGCATTCAGAGTAGTTTTTTTAGCATGAAATTATTTAAATATTGTTTTGTTAAAAGAAAATTCGTCTCTGTTGAAACAAAACATTCATAAAAACAAAAATCTGAAATATATTTTTTATTCTGTGAAATAAATTCACAAACCATATTTTATAAAAAATGGTGGGCGAAAAAAGGATTTTAAATTTACCAACACTTGATTAAAATTTTCAATGTAGATTAAACCATGATTGGACAAGTTTTGTCTTGTTATTTTTTTATGTCATCCAATCTCACTAATAGCTTGTAACGGTTTTTGACAGTAGATTAATGTTGGAGACTTTGTCGGCTGCTTTTTGAATCACTTTCTGAGAACAATAAAATCATTACGATCAGCTGTTCGCTGGTCATGCTTTTCAATTTTACATTCGATCGCTCCCAGACATTATAAACAATCTCATACAATGCAAGTGTATGATTCAGCGAAAATAAAAATGTATAGTGTCAGATATTTTTATATAATAAAATTTATTAAATAATTCATCAATGTCATGTAACTAAATTTATCAATATATTAACACTTTCACTTTTTTATTAAGAAATAATTAAAATTTTCTATCATATATAATTTTTATTTTTAAAAAAATCTTGATTAATTTTTTCTTTTGTAAAACTTGCATTGAATATTTTTTGAGAGAGTATTGCGAAGAGTAATTGATGTTCGTATCTTGTATACAATTCAATCAATCATTGCCATTTTGTTCTTACCAACATAAATTTTAAATGAAACTTGACACCGAAACACGGTAGCATAATATAAAAATGAAAACTATAAATAAAAAAAAATTTGAAAGTTAAATTTGTAAGATTATGTATGTGTGTATTTTTTCTTTCTGACATTGACATGAAAAATTTGCATATAAATTTCATTTTTGACAATTTTTCATTCATGAAATTTTATATTTTGCAAAATCTAACCCTTTTTCGTATTAAATCTGATGAGTAGCGTTTTGTAAGTAACAATAAACAAAACATACTGTTCCAGTGGAGTCAAAATTAAAAACAAATTGTAAAGTTTTTTTTAATTAACTATTATATATTTTTAAATAGCTGTATAAACTTTGCAATTCCAACAATTCATTATGCAATTGGAAGAGCTGCAATTGTTTGTCCATTTAAAAAATATCTAGAAACATTTACATACTTTGAAGACCCGTGATTGGAAGTTATATTATATTATATATATGACACGCGATTCAAAACAATTATATTATATTTTACTGCAGCACGCCACTCCTTGTTTTTTGTAATAATAAATAAAAATTATGTGATTAATATTTTTTGCTATGTTATAATCCTGTAACAATGCTAATGTAGTAGCAACAACAAGCCAACCTAATTATTCCTTATATAATATTATTTTCCTTAAGGCATTATTATTATGCTATAAGACATGTAATTTATAATCATGAAAGCCTATCTATTATACAAAAAGAATTATTTCAAAGTGTAAGCAAGCATATTCAGGTGTCAGAAGGCGATAAACAATGCCTCTGATGAATACCGAAGATAAAAGCCTGCAGCGAAAGAAGTACCAAAAGAGTGAGCAGATTTTACATACTACATATACCAGGGCGTTAAAGCAAAGGATTAACTTCTATGCTTTGTGGTATGTTCTTATCCTCATCAGCTATATATATATATACATATATATACATTTATCATTTGATGAAACTTAATTCGTATTTTACTTGCTTTACATTAACAAGTACAGTATAATTATATTGTATTGTGTATCCACACTATTAATCACTGTTTTACACTACAATATGTTGTTTTTACAAGCAGCTGCTCTTTTCAAAAGTAAAAAAGCAAGAAAATATTCACTGTGATAATATTTTTTTTTCTTGCAATTCTTACTTATATTTTGAATACTTGAGTATAAAAGTAGTATGGAGAAATGAGAACTTTGTAAATAAAATAATTTTATATAATATGATGATATTATCATATAAATGCTGTGAAGTTTTATACAGTTATTAATGAATGATAAGCTGTTTTACAGATGGAGTGGCATATTGCTGGTGCACATGGGGTTTTAATTAAAAGTTCGTGAGTTCAAATTTAGCCAAAGGCTAAGTAAACCAAGATTAATTTCATAAATAGGTCCATATCCACATTGCTGCTTGCATGGATTGGTGTTGATGAATGTTAAACACTTGCATAGGTATTGAAAATTTTCACCTTAATTAATTAAGTTTCCTCATTATACGTTTACAAATTTGCTGCACATTTGCAACGTTGAAATCAAATTTAATTCTTTTATTTTTTTTTAACAATTTAAGTATGGTGCAATGCAAAAACAAACTCATATGAAAATGCACTATTTGTGAATAATTTCATTCTATCAGTTTCTAGATTTGCATGGACAATGACCATGCTGCATGGTCATTCCAAATAATGTCACATAGTAATTAATCAAATAATTAAATAACAAAAAAAACTCTTACTTACATTACTGCAACGCTGTTCATATTTTTCCTTACGATTTCATAATTCCATTAAAACATATACTCAATTTCTTTTAAGCACTCTTAATTATCTTATACATGCATTTATTTAATTAAAACTCAATCCACTTGCAATTATCTTATCACTTAATATGTAAATGAAAAGTGTCATAGACATTAATTTCTCAGTAAAATGTATTATTTATAAATGTTAAGTACGTTAAGTAACATTTATGAATACATACATGTTATTTCTCTTACGGTAGTGAAACTAAATAAAATGAATACTAATTAATATGTAATTTGTATTCCATATATATTATTTTATTTATTTTACAGGAACATAATAATATGAAAGTTGAGAGTATATGTCAATAAATATGCAAATTTAATATTCTAAAAAAAAAAAAATAGTACAGACATAAAAGAGAAAAATTCAGTGTTATATATTTTTAGAAAAGCGTCGACCTTTTCACTTGATCCCTTGTGAACGTTAACATTGTATGTGATGGTCGAGTGACTGAGGATGAGTAGGATTGGTCCTTAGGGAATCTGCAAGAGATCACGTCGTTTATTCTTGCTCAAGTCTCCGGAGAGCAGGTGAAATGGTCCTCCCTTTGCTGCAGGATCATCCTTAGATCACATCGATTTCATCATCCAAATCCTTTCCTTCTTGTACCAAGTGAGCTACAGGGATTCAAAACTCGAGTTTGTATTTATATGTTTATCAAAATTTTATATAATATTACTCCAAGGAATAAAATAGTTTTATTGATAGTATTGTTCCGTTCAAAAGGTATCAATTGTTAATATGGTCTCTTTATGATGAAAAGACTGAATATTTGATAAGTGTTGTAAAATCATAGGATTCTATTAATAAAATATTTTGTTAATAATTTTCCTGTTTTGTATAACGTAAATCAAGTAAAAATATGTTTTAGAATTTTGAAATAAATTTAATAAATTATTCATCATAATTTTCTTCTTCAATTTTTACGCCAAGATTCTTAAGTGCTTTATTCATAAATATAATAAATGGGTGGGTAGTAAAGAAATATTTCAACATTAAATACATTTAAAAAAAAAATCAGTAGATAATTTACAGCGAAATCACACAATACACATTAGATAATTTGAAAAACCTCCACCATGAAGTTACAGCTACGATAATTTACATGAATTATAAAAAAATATGACAATCACGATGAAAAAAGTTACTAACTGCCGTTTTCCATTAACTATATAGGAATGCTGTCAAAAATACAATATTATGCTACTGTAAATTAAATAATATACTGCTTAGTAGTAACATGTCAACTTGTCAAATAAACATATATTAATTTTTTATTAATATTATTTTTACTTGGTATTACAAGCGTTTAAATACTCGATGTGATGTTTTACTATAAGATATTTTTTTGTTCCTGTTATTGAATTCATGCGGCAGCAAGTTTTACTTGATTATGCATGCTTGGTCATTCGTTTTAGAGAAAGAAACACACAGCTTTTTCTATCTTGTTTTAAGATTGGTTTTTATAAAAAAAAAAAAATACAATATATTGCTTGTTGTCGCATTGCATATAAAATAAGTATTTTAATTGAAGTTTTCTTTGCTTAATACCACAGCACACATGTTTTTTTTATATCACACAGATAAAAAAATATACATATATTGATAGAACGTGCTTGATAATATTATAATCTTATTTATTTAAATATATCTTAAGGCATTAGTTTGCCACCTTCAAATGTGTGAACATAAGACAAATCGATGGTAATGCCTTACAGCCTTTTATATATTTATATTATATATAGTTAAACGTATAACTAGTAATTAACACACATTTATATGGTAAAAGAGAGAATATATTATTAAATTAATGTTACTTTCATATGCATGTAAATAAATTAAGTATAAACATATAATCATATATTTTAAAATCATGCTTTCACAATAAATTATTGTAATGTATAATTTATTTTTTTGATGATGAAGCTTTTATAGCAAGTATGTTCATTAGTCAAAAGTATAAATGGGAGGTATTTTTTAACTGTAAATATCAAGGCTTGAATTTAGAAGAAGCAAAAGTATCATAAATTATTTGAATTATATGGTTGACGCCTAGCTAGACTGGTATATAGCTTATGCAAATTAGATAATAATTCATTTTTTTATAAGAATAATTGATATTAATGTACAGAAATTATAATTTGTGGATGTTTGTGGTTGGTTACGTAACAACTGTAGGCTAGCTGAATTTGAAAAATTGTATTTGTAATTTTTGCTTCTAACTTCACTGTATTTAAATTGCATGATATGAATCTTATTATGAGAAAATACTAAAAAATTCAACTGTATAATTATGCACTTTAAAAAAAAATATGTCATTGAATTTGGTCTCCATTATAAAAACTTTTGAAATTTCAACGTTGCAAACACACAAAACAATTATTATATTCAAATAAGCTTCATAAGTAGATTTTTGTATTAACAGTCATTTAAATATATTTAAATTATGTTTTTACTCTACTATGACGTCTCGTATTTTACATACTTGTCTGAAGGATATAAATTGTAGATAAATCTGTGTTTAAACTGCATGAACATTAGCCACTCGGATGTCAACAATACATTTAGATATTTAACAAATGGCATGACGATTTCTCCCACTTTATTGGGACCGCCATGAACATCAGCAGTCCTCACGGTACCGTGCCGAGTTAATTATGAATCCATTTAAAAGAGACGCCCCATTTCAATCCTCCTCAAGTATTATACGCCTTACATTTACTTTATACAGTATATCAAGAATTATTGTTACTTGATTTTATAACAGTTAAGTATTGTAAATTGAGTCTTATGTACAATGTAATGTATTTTTTTTTATAATGATGCAAGTGACGTGGGTTTTGAGTAGAGACCATAGTCACCGATATAACGTTTTCTAAGCATTGCCAAGTTTTTTATGTGTAAAGATGTTGAGGTGATTTTACATGATATGTGAAATTGCTGAAATTCTAATTAAGTTTACTTCTTAAAATATGTAATTCAAAACTGTTACATTTGTGTTATAATATTTTTGCAGGATTGAATATTATACTGTGTAAAAATACTACAAGTGGATTTTTGTTTCTTAAATTTATATAAAAGTGTGCATCATGTTTGTTTGGGTTGCAAGTACATAATAAATCAAGGGCTTTTTCTTGTATATAAATTTGAAATAGGCTCTTCATTCATATAACGTCTATTAATTTTTAATAATATTTCTCTTTGATAGCACAAACCAATTTATCATTTTAGTTAAAAATTATTTTATGATTTTTTTATGAATTAAAAAAAATGAAGGATCGAAGAGGGCCAAATCCTTAGCATTTCTCGCATTACTAAAAACAATTTTGTAATATTTTTATACAACTGATCACATTCTATCATTGAAACTCTCTTCTTGAATCACATCTCTAAAAGTGAGACTCATGTAAACGCAGCTCAATGTGGATGTCTCAGTTTGATACGCCCTCTACAAATGCTACTGGTTTATGTCACGACATCATGTGGGGTGCTACCCGCGCGTCTCAAATGCATATGTTATTATTATATCGCTTGCATGCATGCCTACTGTATAACATCAGATGTTGCTTTCATAATGCTCGTGTTTTTATATGCAAAATAACAATTACATATCATAAATTATATTGTTCTTACAGTTGTTGTGGTACTTGTTTTCTTATTTTCATAGCATGCATATGGCAAGTTAAGATAGGGAAATTAGTGTGTATGTGGTAACATAAGAAGAAAAAAATATAACGACAGGTATTTTCATGCATCGTAACACTTGGAATTCAGACAGAAATAATTATTGCAGCTAAAAAATAATGCAATTTTATCTCTTGCATTGATTATAATTATATACATTATAGTATTGAACCCAATTGAATGGCCTATTATATTTTATAATAATACAAGAGATGGTAAAAATAAAATCTTGAAATTGAAGTATAGTAGGTTACATCCGCGACAAACTGTGGTACTTTTTTCATTTAAAAAGGAGTGTTTTGGGAAAGTGGCAATATAATTTTCTAATTATTAAATTTAATTTTCTTTGACATTTTCAACAGAGGAATTGAAATTTATTCTGAAAATAATTGTTGTCATATTCATAAAATATTATATTAATTTCAGGTATTCATATATATTTTATTTTATAATTCACTGTGTATAAAAACTTAATAAAATATTTATTATAATATTAAACATGCGTGGTTATAAACATTTAAAATTTGGTTTGGTTTGATTAAAACATAAATATAATTGGATACAAAATATATAAATAATAATAAATGATAATAACCAAAAGAGAAAGTAAATCTGTCAGTTAAAAATATATTATAAAGACCTAAAGTAAGCAATAAGGTTAATGTATTTTGTATACACCTTCTTACATATATATATCCATTCTGATGGCTTCCCATATCGTTAACGAAAATAAATGTCTTTGCGTCACAAATTAAATTAGCTTTTACAACAAGTAAAATTTATGTACATCAGCGAAAGTTTTGAGCCATGTGAAGACAATCCTATAGCAAAATGTCCTTACTGAAATACGAAGGGCAAAAAATAATAAAACAGGGAGAGAGTTTGGAGGGAATAAAAAAATGTGTGCTTTTACCAAAAATAAATTATCAATGTGACATGAAACCTATTAGATTTAACAAATGATGTCTGCTTCAACCATACACATTGTATAATATATTATACAAGTATTTATTATGTATATAAGCAATGGAAAATATATAAAAAAAAATATGTTATATATTGCAATAGATATTTACCATTGTACTGTATGTATAGAGAATAATTGAATAATGATATAATGGTGTCAAAAGTTATGTACACAAAAATATTAATTAAAAACTTTCTCTTTATAAATAATATTATGAAGTACTTGTTAGAAATTTATTATAATAATTGCCAATAAAGTTTATTAAAATTTACTGTTCAAGTTCATATATAATATGTAAAAGAAAATATTGATATCACACATAATAACATTAAATTGAATATGAAAGTTGACTAATTTACACATAAACCTGTATAATATATTGTAAAATAAATGCTGATTTATATTGTGTGAGCTGTCTTTTATTAAAGAAATAACTAGATTTCTTTTATCAAAATTAAGTATTATCAATATGAAACTTTTAATAAAATTCAATGAAAAACAATTAAGAACAATGAATCGATTTTTGTAATTTCATAGACTCAATAAAGCCAAAATTAATAATTAATATAATGTTTCCTAATTAAATTATAACCAATATCGTAATATAAATTCCTAACAGCTGATCTCTCCAGCAATTGAAATTTTTGTCATGAAGCATTCCATACCACTAATTTGCGTGTTAATTCATAAAATTGCACTACACGCAGTAAATATAATATCACAAATAAAATTATACTAAGAGAATATGAATATAATGAATTTTATTAAACAGCTGTTGATCACTACTATAATATGCAGATTCCTATACCAGACTAATAATTTTATTCATATATTATAATATGACCATAAATTATTCTCATCAATAAATATTGAGTCTTATTGTATTGATCTAATTCATCCTACATATCTATTCATTTATTTATAATAAAATTTGATAATATGTTTAGTATTGATTTTAATAAAAAATTAATTAGACTATAATTAGATTATAATTTAAAAAAAGACCATAACATAAATTTGAGTTATAATATTATATTTTACACCGCACCTATAAAAACAAGGTATATTTCTGATATTAACAGCACATGATGAAGTTAAAAGTTGGCATGCTCGTAAAAGTCAAACCACGTGAACATTAATCCTAATTAAAGACGGGAAGTACCGTGGGACGACTCGGAACTTTACGCAACGATCGTGTGTTATAACTCACACTGCGTGTTTACGATTGGCATCGAGATAGCAACGCCAGGTCACACGTGAGATCACAATGTCACCGTATACCTTAAACTTTATGTACCTTGTTTTATGACGTCAGTATATTGATGACATCTTGTCTGCTTTAATATTAACTTAATTTCGTTATTGCTTTGAGGAGGTTTATTTTTAAGAGATTTGAGTAATTTTACCAACTGTTGATGCATTGACGTACAGGTGAAAATAAATTTATTCAAAATATTATTACTATACACTATACATGTATAATTAAACATCATGCATGACTATCATGCCATAGTCTGACGAGTCACTAAAGACGCAAATAGGCTCATACTTATAATAATATAAACCATATTCTTATCTTGCATCAAATCCTAAATGACAGCAAGGACTCATGTTTTTATATACGTATATTGTTAAATTTATATTATGTAAAACTGGAAACATAATGATAAATTCCCTTTTTCTCATGTTATTAGACAGTATAATACATGATATTAACAAGAGTTTAATTTCAAATATGGGTGGTGTTAAATATTCTGTCACTTATCCCCCCAGCAGGCTCAAATGTGTGTGGCATGGCTCGCCTGGAGATTCATGTGGAGTGACATTTGTAATTGAAATGGACATTATACGGTACATGACCATCTATGTTTACTGTCTCTCTCACACACTCCACTGCGGCAGAGAATAATAATCTATATCAAGGAACATGTTCTACAATGACTTGCAATAAAAAAGGAAGTGCTTCAATTTAGCAGTTAAATAGAAGCATTTGTACACTATAAATACTGTAATACACATCAAGGAATAAATTGCGGATAATATAGTATAGAAAAATTATATTTATTTAACGTCTCAAAACGGCTTCTAAAAAGTTGATGCTATATATTATTATGGGAAATATTTTACCCTTTTTTCATACATTATATTTAAACAGGATGTGAAATTAATTACATATGTGATTGAGGAGCTGTTATTAATGATTTCATGACAGTTAATGAATCCAAAAATCTGCAACTGTATAATAATGATAATTTAAGTTAAATTTCAACGATATTGATATTCTTAATTATTCCTATTTAATTAAAATATATAGTTTTCTTTTGCTGTAGCGAATACATATAAAGAGGATTTTGAAATTAATTTTGTAAACTTCTGAAGTGAATTATTTTGACACTAGAAAATATAAACAATGAAATTCTTTAGTAATTCAATTTTCATCGCCCCAACCCTATCAGAGTATAAAATTAACATCTTCGTTAAATAAAACAAAATGTGCTATCTAACGCTAATATACAACAACTACAAAAACTGTTGACTTGTTTGATTAGTTTAAAAGGTTCCTATAGTTTAATGGGTTAGGTAATTTTTTTTTCAGGTGGCAGCAAGTTTGGTTTTTGGATTGATGAGCTTCTTTGGCCCAGGGTGTGGTACCCAAAGATTTAAAGGACACTTGTACGAGAAATACTCAAGAACATTATTTAACGTTAAAAGATAAGAAAATGGACTTTACTATTGTGAAAGCTACGTTGTATTGAGCGGGGCGAGGAAGCACACCGTGTTCTTGCGCTAATAGTGCGATAACTCACTCTGCCGCCGCGCCACCAATGTACCACACAGAGAGACCCTAACATATAAAAAAAAAACACGGAGAAAATGGTGAACAAAATTAACGGTTTACTCAAAGCCTTCAATCAAAGTGCCATGAAATTCGACAATTTGGTGAGTTTTAAAGTGAGAAACAAGCAAATCTTCTTTGTAAAACTTACCTGTCTTGTGTTAATGTTATTTTTTATTATTTTCTTGTTAAAATCCTTGACATAAATTGGGGATAAAGATATTTATAAGACGTGTACGTGACATGTTACTATTCTTTATGTAATATAAAAATCTTATAGCTGAAATGTGAAGATCCTCTTACCTCAGGTAATACGATGATGCTTTTTAAATAACTTTTTATGTAAGAAATAAATTTGATTATTTTTATTTTTTAAGATGATTACATAATTCAAATTAAAAAGTACTGAAAATTAGTGCTATGATGCAGTCTCAAGTGCAATGTATGTAAAAGTTATAATAGAGTTATGAGAATTTTTTTTAAGCTCACATTCATGAAATATATTGCATGCAGGGCTTCAATTCTTAATATAATTCAATTTGAAGTTTATTGCACTTTAATCGTTTTAATGCATTATACAAATATATAATAGTTAAGCACTTTAAAGAAAATTCTGTAAAAAAAAACACATTCATATTATTAATTTATCATTCAGATCAAATAAAATATTTTTAATACAGTATATACCACATTCTTGCCATGTGTGTGTGAACCAATGACCAATCTTTTTTTACCAAATGCAATCCATTACAATGACAGTCTGGCTCGCCGCACCCACTTAGATATAAAACCCTAAAAAGTTACTACTTGGCTATTACGATATTTTTAATGAGATTCAGTTACATGTGCGAAACAAAAAAGTTTATTCTTCTTGATCAGTGCGACACTTGTGGAGAGGACTGGGGGAAGACCACAGGCATTGAGAGAGAGATTCTCACCTGACCGGCAGGTTGTTGGCAAGAAAACGTTGATTAGGTGTGCAAGATCACACCAGAGGTCACTACAAAACATGTCGCCATGCTTTAAATGAAAAAATATTACATGCCACAACAAGATTAATGAGCTTTAAGTAACAATCTTACTTGCAGTTGAGACCTAATTAACTTTGTATGTAACTTTATAATGCAGTAAAAATATATATCGTATTTAGAAATGTTATCATCACGTCTTCGGAAATTATATACATATAATGCTATTAATCTGTGTTGTATTTACACTGTAAATCAAAACATTCTTAAAACAAGATCAAAAAAGGTTTTTAAAATTTGTCCCCTTAATTAAGATGGTTTTTGAGGGTTCTTGTTTCAAATAAGAGCACCTTTATCTTATTTTAAGAACACTACCTTCTTAAAATAAGATTTTGGTACCTTCTTAAATGGGGTCATCCTAGCAGGTAGGCAACCTACATTGCAAAGATGCTTCAAGGGAGGCATAGCATTAATTAGAATTATATTCAGATTACAGTGTATTTATTTTTTATTATGAAGTTGCAGAGTTTTACAAAAATATATACAGCAATGAAATACATTTTATTAGAGACATGGAAATTTTTCAAAAATTAATGCATAAAATTTCATAACAAATTTAAATTATTTTCTCTACTCAGTAATAAATAATAAAAAAAAACTATATTCAATAAGTAAATGTTGCATAATTCCAGTTTCCGTATACATAAAAACACATAGCAAAAATGTGAATATAATAATAAGAGTGTAGTCACTATCTACTAAATAACTATCAAGATTTTATTAATAAAAGGTATTAGTAAAAATCAGACTTATTTGCAAGACTTGTCAATACATGTTATATTTCATTATTTAATAATATTCAGTTTAATAACACAATACAATTTTGCATAAACTTCTTTGTTATGAAAAATTTCATCTTCATGCAAGATTTGCATTAATAAGAAAAATTGTATCGTGAAATACCACCTTCATATATTTTTAATAATTATATGACTGAAGCCACATAACACTCAATAAATTTTAAAGTAGAATAGTGATTGCATTTTTTTTTTTTTTTTTTTTGAAAGTTTTAGTTTCTAAAAATACTTTAACCTATACTGTATTGAGAAACTAACACGAAGAAATTAGAAAAAAAAATTAAATAAATGAATATTTAATGTAATATTGGTTACACCTCGCTTGGAGGTAAATAAAATTTTCAATTTTGAAAAGAGAAGAATACCCCTCCATCTCAAGCAGCTGCCAAATAAATGTGAATTTATTTATATAAAGAGATCTGGAAATTTTTCTAAATATATTTATTTTTTACGCCAATAATTGGTGAAAGGTATTCTTCATGGCACGTTTTCAAGTAGTGTATAAATTAAATTAAATTAAATTATTCAACTAAAGTAGAAAGAGTCACTCTCACATTATAAAAATTGAAAAAAAAATAATAATAATGCCACCAACCAACAATTCAAGCTTTAGAAATCCATCCTGCATGTATAAAGGACCCCCAGATATTTAAAAAAAAAAATATTATAATAATTTCCTGCTATAAACTCCAAAATCATTGCTGTGTTAACTGAAGAATGTTTTCCAAACTTAATTGATGGTATTGTTCTAATAATTTTATAAAAATATTATGTTGTTTACATGGCACAGTGTTTACAACGTAATTGGCAGCCAGAAAAATTTCAGTGTTAATTTTATTTGCAAATTAATTAATTTGCAAACAGTGTAGAATTTGTCATGAATAATAATAATAGTGATAATAATATAAAAAAAATAAAATACACTAAAATGTAAGCACATCTTGAAGCCGGTATTAGATGATACAATTTTTCTAAGTATTGAATACAATTTTTCCTTACAAGAAAATTTGAACTCCATTTGTTTGTACGGAGATGAAATTTTCTTGTAAGAAAAAATTTTATTCAATAGTTAGAAAAATTGTATCGTGTAATACCGGCTTAACATTCAGTTTGTATATGAAAATTGAGCACGCCGTTTTAGTTAATATTAGAATTAAATTATACAAACAAAACCAGCAGCATAAGATCTTTCTTTACCCTTCGCTTCATCATAACAGAGACCCTAAGAGACCTCCATGACGAACTTGATCAGCCGTCCCCCTGAAAATATACAACAAAAATTAAGAACGACAATAATTAAGATTATTTTATTTTTTTTAATGCTCGAATAATTTAAAATTAAGCAAGCTTTCTTTGTATCTAATTCAGCAGTCATAAATTCCAGTACAAAATTAGTGCAATCAGGCGCGGATCCAAGAATATGGGGGGGGGGGGGAAGGGCAATGGGGGGGGGGCAACGCCCCCCGCTCCCCCCAAAATATCCAAAAATACATTGAAGGTGTACCACCATCCCCCATCGCCCCCCCCCCCCTCTCACACCAAATTTTAACATCGTGTAATAGGGCACCGCCCCCTCCCTCCCCCCTGAATCCACCAAATGACGGAAAACTTTTCAACATAATTTTCACTTCCATGTGATTTTTTTCTCACACCCCTGTTTGTATATGCTTAAAAAATCTAAGGCCCAGTCAGTGTCATGAGAATTGCCTATTTTTAATAAACTAGAGCAGTGAAACAGGGGTGAGTAAAAAAAATCACACTGAAGTGATATTTTTACTTGAATTAATTTTGCCCGTCATTTGACGTAACTTTGATTTTAACTTATTTCTGCTGGGCAAGGCCTTTATTTACCTTCCTTGCTTCAATTGCATGATGTTATTGGCTTATTACTGTAGCCGAAGTTTTATAATGAAGTGATAAAATAAAAAATTGTCATACAGTAGTTATACAATGTAGGACCTTACAGTGCAATGGTACAATGCATGGCTCTCTCAGTGAAATTACACAAGACTTTTTACTGCATACAAAGCTTTCATATTTTGCTTTGAATTTTTTTTAACACAATATACATCCTGAAGAGTCTTCAGGCTTGTGTAATTTCACTGAGAGAGCCATGCATTGTACCATTGCACTGTAATGTCCTAAAATGTCTAACTACTGTATGACAATTTTTTTTTTTGTTTTATCACTTCATTATGAAACTTTGGCTACAGTAATAAGACCATAATATCATGCAATTGAAGTGAGAAAGGAAAAAAAAGGCCTTGCCCAGCAGAAATTAGTTGAAGTCAAAGTTACGTCAAATGACGGGCAAAATTATTTCAAGTAAAAATATCACTTCAGTGTGATTTTTTTTACTCACCCCTGTTTCACTGCTCTAGTTTATAAAAAAATAGGCAATTCTCATGACACTGACAGGGCCTTAGATTTTTTAAGCATATACAAACAGGGGTGTGAGAAAAAAATCACATGGAAGTGAAAATTATGTTGAAAAGTTTTCCGTCATTTGACATAAAATTGACTATAACTTATTTCTGCTGGGCAAGGCCTTTATTTTCCTTTCTCACTTCAATTGCATGATGTTATGGTCTTATTACTGTAGCCAAAGTTTCATAATGAAGTGATAAAACAAAAAATTGTCATACAGTAGTTATACAATGTAGGACCTTACAGTGCAATGGTACAATGCATGGGCTCTCTCAGTGAAATTACACAAGACTTTTTAATGCATACAAAGCTTTCATATTTTGCTTTGAATTTTTTTAACACAAAATACATCCTGAAGAGTCTTCAGGCTTGTGTAATTTCACTGAGAGAGCCATGCATTGTACCATTGCACTGTAATGTCCTAAAATGTCTAACTACTGTATGACAATTTTTTTTTTTTGTTTTATCACTTCATTATGAAACTTTGGCTACAGTAATAAGACCATAATATCATGCAATTGAAGTGAGAAAGGAAAAAAAAGGCCTTGCCCAGCAGAAATTAGTTGAAGTCAAAGTTACGTCAAATGACGGGCAAAATTATTTCAAGTAAAAATATCACTTCAGTGTGATTTTTTTTACTCACCCCTGTTTCACTGCTCTAGTTTATAAAAAAATAGGCAATTCTCATGACACTGACTGGGCCTTAGATTTTTTAAGCATATACAAACAGGGGTGTGAGAAAAAAATCACATGGAAGTGAAAATTATGTTGAAAAGTTTTCCGTCATTTGACATAAAATTGACTATAACTTATTTCTGCTGGGCAAGGCCTTTATTTTCCTTTCTCACTTCAATTGCATGATGTTATGGTCTTATTACTGTAGCCAAAGTTTCATAATGAAGTGATAAAACAAAAAATTGTCATACAGTAGTTATACAATGTAGGACCTTACAGTGCAATGGTACAATGCATGGCTCTCTCAGTGAAATTACACAAGACTTTTTACTGCATACAAACCTTTCATATTTTGCTTTGAATTTTTTTTAACACAAAATACATCCTGAAGAGTCTTCAGGCTTGAGTAATTTCACTGAGAGAGCCATGCATTGTACCATTGCACTGTAATGTCCTAAAATGTCTAACTACTGTATGACAATTTTTTTTTTTGTTTTATCACTTCAATATGAAACTTTGGCTACAGTAATAAGACCATAACATCATGCAATTGAAGTGAGAAAGGAAAAAAGAGGCCTAGCCCAGCAGAAATAAGTTAAAGTCAAAGTTACGTCAAATGACGGAAAACTTTTCAACATAATTTTCACTTCCATGTGATTTTTTTCTCACACCCCTGTTTGTTTATGCTTAAAAATTCTAAGGCCCAGTCAGTGTCATGAGAATTGCCTATTTTTTATAAACTAGAGCAGTGAAACAGGGGTGAGTAAAAAAAATCACACTGAAGTGATATTTTTATTTGAAAGGTGCCCATCGTTGACTTCTAGCTAATCACTTATCACAGAGCTCTGGCTTGTGTGCTATCTCATCGGTGCTGGCCACTTGCTTGCTTTTACTATAGCTGAGACTCCTCCACAATGGCTGGCAGCGATGAGTCCGCACACAAGCAGCAGCTCTGAGATATATTAATAAGCTTGAAGTATGGAATGAAACTTTCTACTGTAACAACAAAGGACCATTGTGGACCATTGTTGGTAGATATTTGTGCTATTGACTGTAGAAAACACTGGAAAAAACATATAAAATAAAAAAATCTAACTTACCGCACGGTACTCAATTTTTTACACACACGTCATTTGTCGGGGTCCTATTCGTTGTGAAAAGCAGTTGTAGTGAACATGGCCTCGAAGTTCCAACTCCTACTCGCACACAGCATAGCTCCATGGCCCGTTGTATGTAGGTACATGGCACACCGGCTTCAGAGTCTGTATCATACAGTATGCATACAGTTTATTACTAAAAAAAAAGGCAAATTTTTCTATAAGAAATGCCATATATGTACTAGACTTACCACAATGCAAACTGTAAAAAACTCTGCCAGAAGAAACTTAAGTCCACCACAGTTTCAATCTGGTTTGACTTGCAATTCGCCCCATGACCATCACTCGGGACTTCCGTCAGCTCCTGGTCAGGCTGCAGGCTGCATGAGACACCTGAATATATATTAAAAATTACTTCCCTGAACACATAATATCGTATGACGTTAAGTGCAGATTCTGACTTACCGGTAATACACAACAAAGTGCAGTTTCTTGCATGTTTTCGTTTATAAATTGGCCGAAATTCACGGAAGAGTGAAGAAACGCAATCTCTAAAAAACGTTCTCTTTTTTGCCGTTGAGATTTTAAATAAAACAGAAACAGCTGACGCAAGCGCGGCCAATCAGAAAATAGGATAAAAAAATCCAACACCATGGGGGGGAATACTTCAAATTTAGGCTGGACATTAGAGTAGAATTACGAGCGAATCCATTTTTCTTTACTATTTTATATCCTAAAAATATTTTAACTTGCCACTTATTGAGAAATATAAACCAAAATATTCCATTACAAATATAACTCCACGACAAAAATAAATCTCAAATTTGGTGTGTTTCGGAAAGCTGTAACATATGAACAGGCGCGGATCCAGGGGGTGGGCTGGGGGGCTACACCCCCCCCCCAAAATTTTGGATTTAACATAGGCAATATAGGCATGTCCCCCACTCCAAATTTTTTTTTAACATTGGCCTTTTGGAGGCGGCCCATCCCGAATTTTTTTCTGGATCCGCGCCTGCATATGAAGCCTACATATATTTATATAGCTTGTAATATTTTATACACACATATTAATATATACTGTCCATATATGTATGGTACAGAAAACAGCTTAATTGTTACTCAAACTTCGTCTGAAATACGGCATGGTGCCATGCAATTAAAAAATGCCTACACAATATATTACGAATTCTTTAATATATGGATTTTCAAATATATATTTTTAAGGAACCTTTTTTCAGGAAAAAATCTTGAAATTTTTGTAGGTCAATTCCCATAATACAAGTTTTTTAAAGAATCCATTAAAGAAGTCATCAAAGGTCACGTCCAGGTATAATTTAAATGGTACTATATTTCAAGCCAAGTTTGAGTAAAAATTAAGCTGTTTTCTATCCCATAAGGCTGCGCATATGCAGTGTTAAAAGCCTCCGATATATATATATATATATATATATATATATATATATATATATATATATATAAGGCTGCGCATATGCAGTGTTAAAAGCCTCCGATATATATATATATATATATATATATATATATATATATATATATATATATATATATATAATAATTTCAAGAGGAAGCATGTACACAGAAAAAAAATGAAAACATGTTTATATTTAATTCAAATTGTAGGAGCCAATACTCATGCAAACTGATATCAGTATTTGAATAATAATTACGGTTGTATAAGAAACAGCGCTAGAAAATTACTCTAAATTAATATTACTATACTATTATATACAGTGTAATTAATTAATTAATTAATATATAAAGGTTAAATTTATATTATAATGCAATTAAATTTAAGAATATTGTGATATCTTACAAATTTTAAGATTGGGAAGTGAATAAGATTCTTGACAATCTTAAAACAAGATACAATCTTATAATAAGTATGTACCTTCTTAGAAAAATAAAAAATATGTCTTGAACTAAGAAGAAAGGTTCTTAAAATAAGTATGTATGCACTTGTTTCAAGAGAGATGTCTCTTAAAATAAGACGTTCTTAATTAGTTGTTGATTTACAGTGTATATATTATATATTTTTTAAATCTTGGGTGTATTATATTGCCTATAGCTATTAAAGTTTATTCTTTAAAAAAAAAAAATAATAATATACTTTTCAACATGAAATGTAATAAGAGAAACTAATAAAAAAAATACAAATTTCTGCATCCTTTCGGAAGTGGCTATTTTTAAATCATTGCATGTAAATGCAAATATAATACAATGCTTTTGATATCAGCTTGCAGTTGTATTATTTAAGATTTTTTATATATAATAGTTCAGAATTCAATTTCAAATTCCACATCACTATAGTATATAGTGCTGAAATGTTCATTAATTAAACATATGTATACCGTTATATAATATTTTCAACAGGAAACAGATTTGCAATAAAATAATAAACGGAGAGTAATGAATTTATAATTTGACTAATTCGATTAAATTGTTAGGAGTTAACTGAGAACAAGGCGAATTGAGTAAGTCTAAGTATCATCTTCTCTCTCTCCATATTGTGCCACTGCAGAGAGGCGGCACAAGATTAAATGAGACGGCACGGTAATTAATCAGTTTCAGTGACTGGCCGCCTCCCGTGCTGTTGAAGAGGTAAAAAATCTCGCCCGCTTACTTGGGGTAAGAGAAGAGAAATCGTGGAGTCCTCTGGCGCTCTAACCTGACATTAATCTCCTTCTGACATCCCACCCGGTACAATCCTTTACAAAATGTCCTTTATTTATAAACTTTAATTTTATTTAATTGATTTTTTTTTTTTTACTTTATACAATTTTAAAGCTAATGTCATGTTATATTAAAATAGGCTATAAATTTTAATTAATTTATCTTGATTTCACTTTTATATATTTTTGTTTTACAAAAAAATGTATGTTTTTTTTTTTGTATTTAAAGTAATTAACTACAAAAATTCAATATGTTTTGTCCTAATGAACATTATGTTAACTTTCACTGTTAACACCAAGTTCTATAATTTATGATGTAATTAAAATCTTGTGAAAATTGATTTTTTTTTTCAATTTTTTTTACTTTTTATAACTAATACTTTCTCCAAATTTTCTTAAAATTTATGCTTTTATGACCACAAACACAGCATGATGTAAATTTATAAAACTTGATATTGTATTTCATCAAAATGACACTTTTTCTCGACGACATTTTTGTCACTTCAGCCGTGCTTAGTATGCAACCTGCAGGACACACAACCCCACACTCGCCACTCAGTTCACAAAACATATACGTGAGGTGTCAGCTTCTTTACTAATGAGTGTGATATAATCATATACTTGTTCTGTTTATTATACAGTATTATAATTATCACCTTGAAATTAAAGTATTTTAGAACAACTGAAAATTGGGACAGCATTTTCAACCCTCATTAAAATCAACTTAAAAATAAGTTAACTTGAAAGGATTAGGAAAAACCATGGTACTGTACATAATGGATACATTAGAAATCATGAGATTTTGCGATTTTAAACAGTTTGAAAAGGTCACACCATAATAAAATAAAATATAATAGTATTAAATTTTAAACTGTAAGCTAAAAATAATCTAAATCCCATTAAATCTTTCTCTCCACATAACACTTGATAACTATAGAACATTGACTGAATGATGAAAAATGCAATTTCTTGGTGCATCTAACATGTTATGTTATAATATTATAAAAGGCTTGCATGCTCACTTTAATTCCAAGTATTTGTACTTTTATGTATACTTCATTGTAGATTGTTTCATCATTACTAATTATTTTACAACTTACAAACTGTAGAGTTATGTTACGAAAACATATAAGTATGGCAGCTGCAGCTGCTTGGTGCAGTTTTTGCTGACCATGATGTTGCAATTGCTCGTCATGTACATATACAGAGGGGCCGACAACTGCAGCTGATTGTTATATTGACATTGCGAGCAGGTGGGGGCAGTCAGCCGGAAGAATAACGTGGAAACACGGAGAATTATATCAGACAAGTCATCGAAATTCTGTGCAGTGTGATAATCATGTATTATTAGTTATTACACTTCACTGAATATTGTTTACCCGTATTGCTGCATAATATGAAGTTATACAATAAAACAAAGGTTTAGCAACATATTATTAATAATGTAAAATAGATTTTTTTTCTTTTTTTTTTTACATGATATTCAATGCTTTACCAATTAATGTAATATACGTATAAATGGCTTCAAATGTGTTGGAATGAAATAGGGATCAAGTGATAATACCTTGTTGTGAAATTGTATACTTTTAATGATGCTGCATGTGAATTAATGAAAACATTTTAAAATGAAATATTGTAATTAATGAAATGATATTTTGTTTTCCCCTGTATATAAAGGAGCTATCTACCTAATTATAATTTGAATTATATAGCTTGTGATAAACTGAGATACTCCATTCAAAGGTTTGACCATAAAAATTCATCGATAAATAACATTGGAATGTTAAATGTATTGCTTTAATTATAAATTAATAGCCTGTAATTAAGAATAATATGAATCTATTTTCCTTCTTGTAACAACTTATTTTGAAAATTCTAAAATATATTCTGATAAAAAATCTAAACCATAAATATTTCTATTGAAAGTATAGAACAAAAAAAATATTTGGCATACATATATAAATCCTTTTCCAGATATTTTATGTGTTTGGTTCACGTTTTTCTTACGAAATGATTCTGGAGTTGTAGAAAGATATATCTTATAGAAGGCGAGGATTAACGAAGAAGGGCAGACAGGTGAATGTAAATCACTGGTAGAGAGAAGAAGCTAGCGAGAGAGGCAAAGGTAACCTAGAGGAGGAGGAGGAGCAGCAAGCAATTTTCACGTCGTAAATCGCGTCGATGTTGGCGTTCAAACGGGGGCGCCATTCTTAGCTATATAAGAAGGAGCTTGATGAATGGAGTTGGTCGGCAGAGATGGGAGTTAAGATAGTGAGATAGAGGCGCCACACAAAACACCAGGCCAGACACTCGCGGCCAGATCCGATCTGTGCGAGGTAATTACTCGACACAGGGCTCTATATACGTAGTGGTGGTGAACACAAACAAGATCGCATGTCACAATACCAACTATTGTTTTATTGCTATTTAATTTAGAGGAAATTTTAATTGTGTTAATTTCTTTACTTTCATATGTATTTTTAATACATGAAATATATTTGAATGTTTTTGGCCAGTATGTAACTTATAATAGAACTTAAAAGGTGTATGACTAAACTGTATGTATTCTTGGATACAATCTGTTATTGTCAAATATAAATTTGTATCATAAATATTTATTATTTATAAGATGCTTTAATTATGTATTTTTTAACCAACAGAATTAGTATTGTTCCATTTAATTAGGAACCATGTTTTTATAAAGTTTTTGTTTTTAAAAAAAAAATGTAATTTTACATGGCCAGTAGATTGTTTATTATTTCTAATTTGATTTGCATTAAAAATATCTATGACATAACCAGAGAGCTTTAATTTAAATAAGATCTGATTTATGATATTAGCAATATATTGGAAAATTTTAGCTTCAACATTGTAAGCATACCTGAATTTTATAGATTGTCTGGACCAATTTAAACTTTTTTCTGCAGGTGAAACACCAACATTAGGATCATAATTATCTGTTTATATACTTTTTTTTTTTTACTTAAAATATATTAAGAATATATAGCTCACAATACCAAGCTCATATACATGCTGACCATAACATTATATAGTCGTTCTGGTCAAACATTGATTTGATGTCACGATCCTATTCCTTTGTCCTCCAATACAAAACTAATGGGAGGGTCACGTGACGTCAAATCAACGCTAGCCCGGGATGACTATATAAATACAAGCTTGACCAGCTTTTTTCCTTAGCACCTGCAACATGTTGTGACGAGGTGTCGATGACTCTCTCTCCTAAAGTTCATTTTTTATTAAACTCGTTAGTGTAAGTTATAAATCTTGTAACCGAGGATTAACAAGAAACCATTGACATTTATCGTTCTAATCTCGGACCAAATCTTTTATGTTCATTCCTCAATATTTATGTCACAATCATAGCTACATAATTAATTAGACATTTTTTTTTATTAATAAAACAGGAAGCAAAATATATAATTTACCTTTAGGGCAAGGTTGGGCAAACTGGTTATTGATGTTATAAATTTAAAAAAAAATTAACCTTATTTTTAAAATATATATTATTAACTATTAAACACGCTTTATTATAGATCGTAATGATTAAATATGTTATTTTTATTAGGATCTATATATTATGTCATTGGATGAAATATTTATCGTTGATAAATTATTATACAATATTTAAATACATTTACATATATTTAATGGCAATATTACACATAATGTAACATGCTACTGTGTGTCTGTCGTATGCACATATACCTTATAAATAATATATTAATGGAACACAAATATATTACGTACATGATGTATGAAATTTAGAGTTTTTGTTGCAATGTTGATTTTAGTGATCACTTTTATGACATTTAATATAATTTAAAATGAATAATTAATACATTGTCACTAAATGGACAACCATCATGACAACAGGGAACACCATAATCTGTTCCCTGATGACAATTTATTATTGCAAGTTTGGAAAGGGGACCTTGAGTTATGTATTGCCAATTTGTTCAGATTTTTTTAACCCTCTAAAGCCTTCAAAATTGAGAAGAGAGACGGTCTTTCCCTATTATACTTGCTTGTTTGAAATACTTGCATGAGTATAACGTTATATACAGCGTCTTTTCCCTCGATTTTAACGATGTTACAGGTGTCAAAAAAATCTGAAAAATATTGACAAAACGTAACTCAAGATGCTCTGTCTAAATATATAATAAAAAAATTCATGAAGGTTCTCCATTAAATAGGACGATTATTAAATTACACTATTTTTCTCAAGATGTGGAACCATACACAAAATATTCTGCGTTATCATTGTCAAATATAGTTTAGAGCAGCAAATTTATTAATTGCTGAAATAAAATACTTGATTGACTTCTAACAACTGTAGGATAATTTAAGTGGCAATAAAAAATAATTAACCTTTTTTTAAAATATGGAGTAGGAAATTTTGACACGAATTTTGTTAAACTAATGACATAATTACTACTTTTAACACTAAAAAAGACGTCATTGCAAAAAGTTGAGTCACACAAAGCCATAAAGTTAAAACAATTCTTAAGAACAATATAATATAATTATAAAAGAGACCAAATTATTTTAAAACAGTCATTACAGTATATAAAACAATTAAAAAAAAACTCTAAAAGAGAGAAACTAATTCACAAGGTTTTACTGCTAGCAATGAAACATTTTCAGTACATAGTATATAGTTTAGTTGGGCAATTTACCACCACAGTTAAATCCTCTCTGATTGTTGATTATACTTTTTTTCTTTCTTCTTCTATTACTAGAAACATAAAAGTCAAGTCAACTGCTTGTATATTGTATACTTAATGAAGTAATAAACAATGATTTTTATCAAATCATAAAAAACAACAGGACCCTGACAGATAATATATATAAAGCTACTGTGGGATGTTGTTCAAGGAAATTTTATATACAGTAAACAGCTGACGAGAGTGACAAGTGAAAAGATACGACGAGGTTTGAAATCTCTTTGATACGTTGCCAGTTTAAAAAAAGATACTCTCTTGTAAATTTTGATTCTTTAGGTCAGTGATAAAGGTCACCTTTCCACCCTTTCTATATTACAAAACAAATCTACAAAATGAAGGTATTATAAAATATATAGTATATAATTATGATTAAATTATAATATATCATGCTTCAATATGTTTATTACATATTATACAACATAACTTTAGATAATACATGATTGCAATGAAAATTTAGTACTTTGTAATATGGAATCTAAGTTACCTCTTTTTTTAACTTTCTTCTAGCTGTCGCATCATCATTTCTAGCTAGATGTCAAAGCACTTTTCGACACACGATGAAAGTGCTCCAAATAACATGTGTTTCTACTAACTGCTGATCTTTGATGTTGCTTGTAAACTTTTTTTTTTATTATTTAAATTTTCAAATGAGTTTAAAGTGTTCTTTTTTACGAGTTAAACCATCATAAAAAATATCTAATATATAGAAAAATACTGTTAGATCTATTTTGAAAAAAATGTTATATTTTATTAATCCTGTTTTTAAAAATTATGATTATTTTTGAAGGTAACAAATTGCTATCGTGTTGGTATATTTTTACTTTTAAATGTCTCATGAACCAATTAAAAATCCAAAACGATAAATTTTGTAGCATTTGCTCTCATTTTTTGATAATTAAATTGGTATTTTATGGCATATTTTGAGTGTACTTTGAGATATAATTAAACATCCTATTTTCTATTCCATATATATTATAGCTGCATCCAAATGCTATAATATATTATAAATTATTTCATTATCATAATTATACTCAATATAAGCAATAAAGATTCTGAGGAACATATTAAAATGAATAGAATGCACTTTTAAAAGCTATAAATATTGCATTAAAATTCAAATATATATAAAAGTACACAAATAAATTTAAATGCCGTAATTGTCTATTATGTGACTTTTGATATATATAATATAAAAGAGGACAGCAGAGCATTAAGTGGTTGGTGGTTTTTCACCCGACTTTAATTTTGATATGTGAGAAAATATGGCAGACAGGTGTCGCCAGTAAATTGGTGCCTTTGGCGTCAGAAACACTTATAGTTTAGTTACTGCTCGCTCACCAGCTTATAACATGGCCTTTTATTTTCTTATTTTATGTGCCTTCTAGTTTTTAATGACAGCTTTTACCCCCGAGGAAATAACATATCTTACACGCACCTATACGTAATGACAGGTTGGAGTACTTTAATATTACCCTCAAAAACCATTAAGTATTTTTTTTATATATATACGTATTTTAATAATAAGCAATACCTATACAGCCTATACCTTTACTTTTATATATATATAATAGCATCAACCTTCTTATTATAAATTCAACTATATAATTATTATATTCTTAGACGTGTAAAATAGATAGGAATCTCATTTTGTTTAATAGTCTTTTATTATTATATGTTCTAATTTGAGTTAGAAAAACTAAAATAAAAGTAGCAAAGTATTTGATTGTCTTAATGTAAAAGATTTGAAGTGTCAACTTAAATGGGAATTCTTTAGTATTTTTAGAGAGAAAAAATAAAATACTTTAAGAAATGTCGAAACATCACTATTTAACTATACTAGAAATTCTCTAAACAACACAACATTCTGTAAAAATATACTAAAATTAACACAATTTAAGAGCTTGCTGTTTGAAATTTCAAAACTCATAAAACTATCAGAGCTTTAAGGTTCGAGAAGTTAATTCTATAGAAACAAGATTTATAATTAGGTATTTATTTTGCTCTTGATTTGATGATAGGATTAATTTATACCGGTTATAAAAATTAAGTGTAACACATCTTAAAATTAGAACTCAGAGTTATAAGAATCACTATTTAATTTTCTTGCAGGCTTTATAGCTATTTCACAACAAGATGTAACATTACTATATATACAAGCTATGTATGAAAGTCTCAAAACTCTGAAATATTTCATTACAGGCTTCTCATGCACTTTTTTTTTTGTACATGCAGTTAAGATGGTACAAGCCAGGGTATGTATATATGCCAGGGTATGTATACATACCCTGGGTACAAGCTATATAACTTCCTTGTGTCAATATAAAGAGTTGTCAACTCAGATTATAAAATTCAATTCTTATCTTTTGTATTCTACCACTAAGAATTAATTTTTCATTTCTCCAAATATCAGATATTTTGAATATGTGTGAAAAAATATAATTTCTTTATTCAAATGCTGATAAATATATATGTCATATCATAACTTGTAATTCAAATTCAAAATTGAATTACATCACCATCATCATCTATTGAAGTCTATTGAATTAAAGAAACAAAAAAAAAAAAAAAAAAAAAAAAAAAAAAACAAGGGCTTTACCTACATTTAATCATTAATTCGCAGTATGTATATAATATTATAATATATATAGGCGATTGAAAATTGTTTTATTGCAAAAGTCTGTACAATGTAAAATTTGGATGTCAAAAAGTTAAAGAGACCACCTATAATGCGAAATTTTCGATGTGGAGGTAGAACTTATCATGTCAAATAAAATAACAACAATTCTTTTATAATAATTCATAATTTATTAAATAAAAATTAATTATAGTATTTTTCCATGTGGTAATATGTCTTTTTAGTCTTTGTATTCTGATACTTCCACGTAAATTATTTATAAAATTGTTGGTCCCCACCCATTTTAGATACACAAGGGCGGGCATACATAATACAACATAACTTCATTAACATTTAATAACATGCTAATAAACATCGACACACCTAAAGCCATAATATACCTTAACTTTTTCTTTTTTTTTTAGACTAGTTGTAAAAGTTATTGCATATATTATAATTAATAATATAGGAGTTTTTATTACTACTTTCATACTACCAATAACTAATATAAATTTACTTTTTATAGACCAATAAGCCTAATAAAATTTAAAATATCTAAGCCAACTTTATACGTCATAGATTTACATGAACATGTTTTTTCCCCCAAATGTCGGAAGCTTGACGTGTTTTGAGACGCATTTTCCGTAAAATCCATTCTATGTATTCAGAAACAAATAGGTCATCATCAGAAAAACGTGTAGAAAAACGTCAAATTATTGTTAAATAACAAACGCGTCTTATCCTGAAAAATCACTCACATGTAAACCCTTCTTTAAGGTAGAGATAACGTCGATCAGCTGTTCGACGTAGTTCCCTTTGATTAACATGTAAACCTTAGCAAATTCACAAAAATTCTGAAAAATTTTTAATAGGCAGATATTAGTGCCTAAATGCAATAGAAAAAGTTTGAAAACAATTTAACGAGACGATTTTTTTTAATTAAGTTCTTAGTTTGTCTCTCAAATGGAAAAGCCCTATGCTGAAAATTAAAAAAAAAATAATAATTGAAAAAAAATCGGCTCGTTAAATTGTTTTGAAATTTTTTCTATCATGGCTTTTAGCTTTTAGGCACTAATATCTGCCTCACAAAAAAAATTCAGAATTTTTGTAAATTTGCTAAGGTTTACATGCTAATCAAAGGGACCTGCGTTGAACAGCTGATCGGCGTTATCTCTACCTTTAAACACAGTCATAATTCACTTCGTGTCATGTGGCAATATAATATAATCCTGTTACCTAAATTTAAATTAATTTTAATTATATGTTGAGGTCAGTAGCCTCACTGTTAGATTGAGCAATGACAGCTATTAATTGTGTTATCATAATCTCTAATCAGTAGCTTCTGTGTCCGGTGCATGAGCATTGTTGCTGCGTATATTGTTAAAAAGGATGTTGTAGGGGGGGGGGGGGAGGTAACACCACACATTTATTATTATGCACGAGATGCAACAGTATAACAAAAACACTACATCACTATAGTAGCAAGAGCTAGTGCATGCATGTGAATGATATATAACTTCCCTTATTTGTAATCTAAAATGATAGTGATGTTTTTAACTTTATTTATATGTTTTTCTCATGCCATTTTGTACATTTATCACTTCTTTTATTTATTTATTTTTTTTTTTTTTTTTTGTTACATGAATATATAGTAAGTAAAAAGTGAAATGTGTTTTCACGGCTATCTAATTTTAAAAATTGTTTTCTACTTGATTTTTTTTTTCATCGTTATAATATTCTGTAACACTACAAGTACAAGGCTACTTATAATAATTGTAATAATACAGCTCAACAATAAATAAATTTTATTCCGTTTGCATGGAAACTTCAGTTTTTTTAGCATTTTATTAGTTAATGGTAAATGAATTATTTTAAGTATACACTAAGACTAATATAATGTATATAATACAGAGTTTAATATACACAATTGGAAAGCATGCATTATGAATAATTTTTTATAATATCTGCAGTTATAAATATTAACATCATCTTCTGACCTTTATAGTTTAATTATGTTAATATTTTTAGGATTTTTTTTTTATATAATTTTGACACATTTTAATTATTGAAACAGAGTATCACTCAAATTCAGTGCCTCAATTTAATGTATTTTTCGACACCAAATTTTGGTGACAATGGAACATTTTCAAGGTATTTTGTACTTTGAATATTTTGTAAATTTTCAAATAAATAAAGTGAATTAAAAGTTCATAATATCATATATTTATTATAAAACAACTAAACCTCTCAAAGTTAAATTAACTTATATACAAGAACGTTTAATAACATGTTTATAAATAAAACATATTTCAAAACTGCATGGTTACATAATAATGAAATAAAATAACAATGAAGATAACATTTCTTTAATAATAGGAATATAATTATTATATTTTATATCATACATACTTTATGTTCAAGTCATAAAATATGAGAATAAAATAAATAAAAAATTAACTATAAAATGAGTTAGAATTATCAAGATGAAATATAAAATGAAGTCAATAAGTTGTTTTTTCTTCACAGGGTCATACATTTGATATAATTTGATTTAATTCGAGATTTACAAGGCGGTGGCTCCTCAAGCTGATATAAAGTAGCAAATCATAGTGGCAGCAGCTTTATACCACCCATTACTCTCGAATTCGTCATCCATCATGAAAACAGAAAGCTTTTACTTACATGTAGAGGTGCTGGAAATTATCTTAACAACATCTAAATCAGATACACCCGCCCCCTGCTAATAACACTTCTATGTGCCTCTTACTATCTCTCAACTTATTTTTATAATATAAAGGCCAGGTAAAATATTGTATTTTTTAACGTGTTTTTGAAAAACGAAACATAAATTGGATTTGAACTGTTAAATTTTCCTACGGGAGCTACACATTTAAGAGATTTTTGTCAATATATTGCAAGTTAGTATCTGAATTTTAAAATTTTCCATCAATGAGGTTTGCAATTTTAATATTGAGCGTCACATTTTTTAAAATTTGTATGAAAATAGAACTTCAGGCTTTTTCATACCTTGACGACCGTGCACTCTATTAGCTTGATCGATTTAAAAATGTATGAAGGAAAATAAGGAAAATTAGTCAATACTCAATCAACAGTATAATAAAAATTGTTCTAAAAATTAAAAGCCTCTTTTAAATATATTATCATGAAATGCCATACTGTATTTATTTCCATTAAAAAGTCTTTTTATGGTATAATAATAAAATTTTAAATCTTTGCTTCATGTTAATATTCAACTCCAGTATTACTTACACATAATTACATCAAAATTTACATTTGATGAACATGTGGTTGCATACAAGCTTGACTGAATAAATCATACACAATTTACGTTTTCTTTTTCAATAAAAAAATAAAAATAAAAATGTTTACATGTTGTTTCCCGGGTCTTTAAATTAAATGTATATCACGCCACAGTTTCTTCAGTAAAACATAATATCTACCTGGCACCATGCATGCATGCTGCGATACGCTTCAGAAGAGAGGGTAAATTTATACAAAGAATAATTCTCTGAAATTATCATAGCACGAAATATCTTCACGGTTCAAGAAAAGCAACATCAAATTAAAAATTATTTGGTCTACTGTAAAAGTGATTCAGAGAGGGACGAAAAATTCATGAAATCTTACAATTTAGTGTGCAACTAAATTTTAATTTTAAAAACCTTTCTTTTTTAAAATCAGTCGGCATGATAATAAATTAATTTTTGTTTACTGTTTATATTATGGGTTCTATACTAACGCTCCAAAAATGAGTGTAAAAATCATTTTTCAATAATTAATTTCAAAATGCTTGCTATTTTGCTATATAGTGTGACATAGTTTCTCTACAAACCTATTTTATTGCACTGAAGGCCATTTCTTTACAATAAAGCATTTTGTATTTGGTTTCCAAGTGTATATAGTAACTGTACACATGATCGGATCACAGTTCGTAGTTTGATTATAATACGGTAAAATTTCTCTCACATAGGTGTACTTTATATAATAATATAAACAAGTAGACTCAATAAAATAAATTTATACCTCATTTTTCAGTTGTCAGATTTCTAAATCAGCACTTATTCACATGAAAATTAAACATACACATTTTCTTGACGTATACAAATTTTCGTAACAAGCAAAACCTAAAATTATGATCTCTATCATATAAATACTCAACTTATATTTTATTGTTAAATCTCCCACACACATATAAGTGGATGATTTTGATGGTATATCTCATAATTCAAATGTGTAATTCGAAATGAAGCTTACTTATACATCAAGTATAGAGTTGTTCGGCTTGTTTCATCTTCCTCGAGTGAGCTGCCTGTTATTCTGTCCGCAATGCCACCAAGAGCCCAACAGCAAGGCAGGATAAAGATGCTATCTACCGGATAACGAATGGCTTCCTCTTTGCTAGCAAACAACTATACTTGACTGAGCGGCCAGCCTTGAGGCGCGCCACGTCGACAAAAAGTCATGTGTGTGAACACCAACTTGTCGTCCTACACAAAAGGACATAAGTACAGTGTAAACACGTGTAAAATAGCATTGACAGTTCGTTCTATTTATTATTATATGGTTTTATCATGATATTTTTTGACAACTGGTGAATAAAATTAAATATTATGATTACATTGATTACTATTGAAAAACATCATGCAGTTTCAAAATAAGAACTTTTCACTTCTTTAATTTGTTCCTAGCTCATCACATTAATTATTACACAATATTACAATATTGTTTATCTGGTTTTGAACCTTGTGGTTTTAATTACAGTAATATTAACATTAAAATAACATCTGTTATTTTGACCAATAACAAAGAAGTAAAGAACATTTGAGACTGTTTGAGATCACCTGCACATAGCCTGACTTAATCGTCATAATTGTCACTATTTGTTAAAAATATTGAAAAAATTGTGAAGTGACTAAAAAAAATTATGAGTACAATATTGTATTTTTATTATAATACAGTAAAAATTCTCGGAATATTTTACAATTCTAAACTCTGAAAAATGTTTGCGTGCGTACTTATTTTTATTGACACACGACATTAAGTTGTTGTGAATTGACATGCGATATCTCACGTATCACTGTGAGTCACTCTATATCAAATCTCGAGGTTCAAACTTGTGTAAAACAAAGCTAATGTTACACGATATTTCCCTTATTTATTAAAACAGTAGTTTACCAACGTACAAGAAAAATATATTTATTGTCAATTGACACTTAAAATAGTTATTATTAAGTTAAATTACGGTAAAAATTGCACTAAACAACAAATTTAACGCCGTTAAATATTGAAACAAACATACGATTAAATAAAACCAAATTTCAAATGAATAAAATTTGTTATAAATATCATAAATGCAAAGCAGTATTAATTGACAAAGCATTGCATGCAATGATGAAGAAAGGGGTCTATATAATAGAATATTATATCAAAGAATGAACTCTATTATTATCTGTGGTGATTCCTCAGTTGGTTGCATACATATTTTCTCTGCAGGCGCACCAAAATGGAATATTTGTATAATGAATCAAATTCAAATCTATGGAATTTTCACATTTAATATTTATGAACATAACCAACACTACACTTATAAATAATTTATAAAACATTTCAAGTTTTGAAAATTCTAAACAATGAATTTCTGGTACACAGTATATCAAAATGCGTATAAAATCTGCGTCACGTGCATATTTATAAACATCAGATATAGTGAGCAACATAATAAACATAGCAAGTAGTAAAGTGTCTTACTATGGCAGTCATAACCGTTCATCATGCATGTTTGTTGTTATGTTCTAAGATAGATGTTCATCATTCGTATATACAATGGTGAATGTTATAAATGATAGCACATTATTGTAGTCCGGATGCTAAATTTTAGGCTAATTAATATATGTGGAATCGGTGACACAATCTAATATATACATACAATCGTTTCATATTGCTTCATTAAAATAATTTTTTTTTTAATAATTAATTTTTTTTTTAAATATTATAATCAGTTTTAATAATCTTGACACTATAAAAACAGAGTAAAATTTATTACTTTAAAAAGTTTAGAGTATGATAAAAATGTATATTATTCCAACATTTTTACATTGTTAGCTAGTAGCCTATATAAAAAACAATGCTATAATATTATAAAGAATATACTTTTTATAATTATAATGAAACAAAAGGTAATTTTCTTTTGCATTATAATAATTTAGTTATTTAAATTCAAATTGTAATAATGTAAAGATATAATATCTCATTAAAGAAAAAGCTTGCATTTTTTTTAATTGAAATTATTAACTTGTAATTAGATGATTATTACCCTATATACTACACATAAAAAAAAAACTCAACACTTTCGTGTACAGTCAAAATGAATATAAAATTGAGTTAAACACACACACTATATGTACCAGCTGTATTTACTATTTACCATTTGTGTATTAATTAAAGATTGCTTTAAAGGAGGCTAATATGAAATATCAGAAATATAACTATGTATGAAAAAGGACATGCATGATTTTTAAATTTCAACGAGATTGTGCGAGCTCTGCAATAATAAATACAATATCAACTACCAATGCCACTATATACATCGCAGAAGTCACCAGATATTTTATACAGTACAGTGCGTCCATCTGTGACTGCAAACCAATCTGCAAAAAGTAACTTGCAGCCCACGGCTGTGTCAATTTGCAGCGATCTGCATCTCAAAGGTTGATTGCGGAGCAGTTTTTCATCAACTCCCAGCACGGAGATTCCGCCCCAACGCCTCCTTTGTCGACTGAAAGTACTGCCAGGGCTCGTCTTCTTGCTTTTGTGTCACCGAGGGTCTTAAATTTTACCAAGACTTTGTTTTCAAGAACTTCGTATGAAACAATGGAGTATTGACCTCAATTTTTTTATTGCAGAAATGGATAAAGGGTGCAAAGTTATGCAACCTTGATTTTTTTCAAATTTTTTAGAGCCCGGGAACTATTTTTAAAAAATTATTGAAAGTTATTTTTGTGACGTCAAGAGACGCAGTTCCTTAAGAAAAAGATAGGACTTGCCGCCGCGTGACGTCACAAAAAGGACTTTCAATAATTTTTTAAAAATACTTCCCGGGCTCTAAAAAATCTGAAAAAAATCAGGGTAGCATAACTTTGCACGTTCTATCCAGTTCTGCAAAAAAAAAAAAAAAAAAAAAAAAAAAAATTGAGGACATGCAATACTCCATTGATAAAACCAATATATCACTCTATGCCAATATATAAGGCATAAAATGCATAATTCCGCATATTTTTTTTTATCAAAATGAATGTTTGAAAGAATATTATCATAGTGAAACGAAAATTCAATAACTCATATTTTTTTTTTTTTATCAGGTCAAATCGTCCTTTATCTTTATAAATATTTTATGTGCACCATCGGGAAATAATGAGCAATGGTTTTGTCATTAATCGTTAAACCACAATTAGTGCTTGTGGGTGAATGGCTAAATTTGGCCTATTCTCAAAAACGGATCAAGAAGAAGAAGAGTTAATAAGCCACATTCATCAAAGAAATCAACTCTAAACATAAAAAGACATGCAGCTTTCAACTACACGTAACTATACTGTATCTATTCACAATTATAGCTGACATATAAGTTTATGTAATGTACAAAAGTATTTTATACAGTATAATGGTAATAAGGAGTGTGAGTTAGAGCCTTAAAGTTTAACTATAAGAATACTTGGATATAAATCTTCAAAGAAGCTCATTCTCTTTTCTCAGCACCTCATGCAATTGTGAGCACCACTGCTATCACGAAACAACAAACGATTGTGGTACAAAGCTGCTAAACTTTCTTACCAACACCAATAACTTGGCATGTCTTAGTCTGTAAACAAAAGCTTGCTGCTTCGTATAACAGCCAGGTTATATTATATAGCTGTGATGCTGCTGGCTTTTGCTTCTGTCCGTATAGCTGCTATATTACAAAATGTAGTAACGCCCCAAAGCGAGAAAATATATACAAGACACACAACAATCTTTTAGTAAATACAAAAGAGTTTTTACTATTATACTATGGTGGTTTCTGTAACGTATATAAATTCTTATGTTCTTGTATATATATAAGATATTTTTTCTTTTTTAGATGTTGATGATGTTGTATTATTTTAAACTAGAACAAAAGACGAAACGTTATTACATTCTATATATATACAAAAGTTCATTAAGATTTTATAAATGTTATAAGAAGATAAAAGAAAAGATTCAAGTATTCCTTATAGAAATTATAATTTTTTGTATTTTATGTAAGCAAAAATCCAATAAATTTAAAAAAAGCTTGAATTACTTAATTTAAAAGAATAACCATAAAACAATATATTAATAATATTATACATTTATGCTATATGTGTATTTTTTGATGCACCTTACATGTAATAATAATAATTTATGTATAGTTTTTATTATCATACCAACATTTCTGATTATGTGCGTGCCTTTTATATTTTTAAACGTGTGGCAAATTAATTAATAGACGTAATTAATCCTTAATACAGAACGATTATGTAATAATTTATACATGACTCATAGATTTTCCAACAGCTCTATCAAACACTAAAGAATTAACTTGGGCCCACCCATACTTTCGTTTAACTGTTCAAATAAAAAAAAAAATCACACATCAAAACACACCTTTATAAAATAATGATGGCATTATGTTCCTCACCTGAACACTGTGACGTAATCATCAGCTATCTAAGATATTTATTTCCATCTGACCTCTTCTGTCATTAAGCCCCCCCCCCTCTCTCTCTCTCCTGTTCATGAAATATAACTCAATTGACCTCAAAAAATTAATTAAAAATAAGAAATTTAATATGTTCAACTAAGTTATAGCATGAAAATATTCTAATTTATTGCTTAGATAATACAAAAACAACAAGCAATTATTAAGATTTAAAACAAAATGTATTATATTTTATAATAAAACCATTTGAGGTATGGTTATATAATACTACAGCCTAAAAATTCTTTGAACATAAATTTACATTTTTTCCCCTTAATACTGCATTAATAAATTATACATACTTATTCATAAATAATATTAAAATAAATAAAAAAGCTTGAAATATTTGAGATTTTATTTTTGTATCACGTTCTAAATTTTTGTTAGAGTTATTATTTGGTAGGTATCACTACTTGTCCTCTAAACTCTCGCCACTGAAGTAATCATCGTCTCGCCACACTCCCCGCAGTAGACAGTTCCTATATGGCATCACAAACTGTCCACGTCCATGGAATTTTCCACCGACGAACTGCCCTTCGTAGTAACTTCCGTTTGGGTTGGTCCAAATTCCAAATCCGTGCATTTGATCATTTAACCATTCACCGGTATAATGATAACCATCTTTATAAACCATGTATCCTTTGCCATTTTTTCTTCCGAGTTTATATTCACCTTCATGATAACTTCCATCAGGATAAAATCCAATACCTTGTCCATGTTGTAAATCATTTTTCCATTCTCCTTCATAAATTAATTCATATTTATTTGTATCTTCATTCAATTTTTTTAACATTCCATAACCATGTTTCTTATTATTTTTCAATTTTCCAATATATAAATATCCATTAGATTTTTTTAATTCTCCAATTCCATATTTTTTATCATTTTTCCATTCACCTTTATAACAATCAGAATTTGATGGGTTATAAATTTCACAAAATCTTCCTTGTTTCTTCGTATTTTCTTCAATAAGTCTTGATCTTGGTAATTCAAAATTGTGGCTTTTTAATGTTGGCATTTTGATTTAATAAATATTAATAAATACTTTAATTTAGAAAAGGGCTATCTAAAATTTTAATTTTATCTAAAAGAAAAATTTTTGTGGAAGAATTTAGCATCAACGAAAAATTTAAAAAAGAATAAAAAAATAATTGTTGTTTTATAACAGTTTTATAAATTTTACTTTAAAATATATTGTTGCGTAAATGCGCATATTAACATTTTATCAACAAAATAACGTCAGTAATATATTATTTTAGTCACGTATTAGCGTTGCAGCATTTACCATAAATTAAACACTATTTATGTTTGCATAAAAAATACACAAATTAAAAATATTATATCTTTGCCAACAAATCTTTTGTGTGTTATAAATAATAATAAAAAACATATTTTTTTAAAAGCTGTCAGACTCGTAGGAGTAATATGTCTAAAGTAAAAACAAATTACTCAACGTGTTTTGAAAATAATTAATATCGCAATTACCATGTTAAATAAATCAAGGTGTTACTAACATTTTATATACATACAAAACGTAAGGTGGCAGTTCTTCGGGAAAAGTTTAAATTAAATGTATAGCTCTGCTGTATAATAAGTATTTTTTTTAATGATAAAATGTAAATTTTTCGTAAAATGACATCCCCGTATTATAATCATTGTTTTGGGGTTATTTGATTACTGAAAATGATGGCTAGGAAGAAACATATTTTTGAGTGTAAATCTGCCTATGTCTATATGTACCTGTGTATATACAATATCATAAGATATTAAATTTTGTACATATTTTTATGTTTGTAAGCTGGAATTACTGGAATTATCAAGAAAAAACATATTATAAAGTTGCTTTTTTTTATTTATTAAAACTACCAATTAATAAATAAAAAATAAACACATTAAATCAATAACAATTTTCATTTCAATTGTGAAAGAATATATTGTACATTGCATGCATGCAATATAATTATTATATATTATACGATAATTATATCGTAATTATATCGTATAATTATAATTACCTGGGTTTGCATAACGTTATATAATATAAATTTTATACATAAATATATTTTTTCCATCAAATTTATTTATTTTATTTTTTATTTTTTTTTAAATATATTTAATATATGTGAACTAAAATTTACTATATATGTTGTGAAAATGTGATTTAAGTTAATTAATTGTGTTAACACTTAAAATATTAGCAAATAACTCACCCTCAGTGCAGGAAATTTTAATTAGCTATTTTATATTTATAACTTCCAATTCAAAACATTTCATTTAATGGGGAAGTTAATCTGTTTGATGAAGCCTTCATTGAGAGGTTGAGTTAATCATGTTGATTAAACGTATAATCTGGGATAAAAATGATTGATTGGAGATTAATATGTTAATATAATCGTGTCAATATTTTTACACATCCATACACGTGTTTCATGTATAACTGCAGCTTATAATTTTTTTTAATGTAACTCTTAAAAGAAAAACGTAACAAAACTCAATAACATTATGAGTTTTATTAATACATATATCTGCATGATTATGATTTATATCATGCACTCTATTATTTTATAACCTACAGTATAATCTCATATCTCTCTTCAATAAGAAAATTGAGATTATGTATATACAAAAAGTTACCTTCGATTTAAAAAAAACAAACTATTATTTCAAGCTTATACCGCAAACAAAGAATTAATATCTACAATATATTTGCCTCAAAGTTGTTACAAGGCGTTTCAAATATCCCTTACAGCGTATTATTCGTACATATATTCACTCCCTCCATAACATATAATGAGCTTACTAGGTGCTAACTTACGTAGGTGCTGCTAGCTGTTGTATTGCATGAGTATTAGAATATAAAGGTAGCACCTGAAAATACAAATACAGAAGAAAAAAATGTTTTAAAGTGTCATTAATTTCATGTGTTTATATTAAAAGACATGTTAAAATTTAAAAGCTTTAATTTATGTATTTACTGCCACGTAATTAATAATTAACTGGAGTTATTACCTTCTTATTTACTGACCTTGGAGTACTGTGGGAGGAAGTACAATTTATACGTCACATCTCATTAAGGTAACTTTATGTGCGTACAAAATGAGACTTAATTATTTTTTTAAGTCTAACTCATTTTGAATTATTATGAATTTTAAAATGTTTTAAAAATAGAATTTATTAAATTTATGTTCTTAAACTTTTAATAAAAGCTTCTATTTATTTACTACACAAGTTATAATCTTACGTTGTAATAAAATTATGTTTATGTATATTATGCAAGTATAAAAATATTCAACATAATTTTAAAATGTTTATATGGTTTACTTCCTGTGCATGTTATTAAACATTTTAGTAAAAAAATATTTAACATAATATTAATGCCTGTAAAATAAAAACACAATTTGATTTTTATCACCAGGTAGATAACAAGATTTAATATTAAAAATAGAAATTATATTTTTTTAAAATAATGTAAAATAATATAAGAGAGACAAAATCCAATTATAATATAAAAAAATCATTACTGCCAAAATAAGTAATAATTTCAAAGTTTATTTGATCCATTTCAAATCACTGCATTAGTTACTAAGAGTTTGAAAATCTACATGCCAATACTTGCGATTAATTTGGAATATTACCTCAAATTGATGATATCATTAATAAAAGAAAAAGTTATTCTTAAATTATTATAATATCCAACAGTAGCAATAGTTTAATGAAAACACACGCATGTTACCTTGTTTACATCAGAGACCCCCGCTGTTAAGGAAGGGCGGGGCAATCTCCTCGGCCACGATTTAATTGCAGGTGCCACCGAGTCAGAAAGGTGGTCATGACAGATCACTAGCTTCACTTTAATTGCCGCACGTCATCTACCCACCGACAAAGTTAATAGCCATATAAAAACTTCACTCTATTTAATGTGATATTTTTTTATAATATATTATTATATTGTAAGTATAATTTATATAATCATCTATTTCAAAAAGGTATCCTAATTTGGTCTGGACGACGACATCTCATTATTAACTTTCATCATAAAAATAATTTAAAAAAATATTTAATTATGATGATTGGGAGTTTATTATATAGCTACTAAAGATTTTTTTTAATATTAAAAAATTATGTATCAAATTATTGATAATTTAGAATAGATATAGATAATTAAATTAATCAATTCTAGTTAAAAATTATACTGTAAAGTAGTAATTTGAACTTTCTCACGCATGAATCTTAATGTGGGCATTGCATATTTTTTCTATAATATCACATTTAGTCTTTGAATGTTTATTTTTTCATACCTTTAATATGTAAATTGAAAAACCCAAAAAGAGATAGATTACTATAACCAATAAAATTTTCCTTAATAATATGATCAAAAATTGCTTGCCATATGTTGATTTTAAGTTTATCTTGAAATATTTGACTTTTATAATAAACTAAATTACGTTTTAATGGACACAACAAATATATAATAGATTAATAGAAATAATATTTCTTTCTATGTTTCGAAACACAAGCTATAAAGTTTGCATGTGTCTATTTCACTAAATCATTGGATTAGCTAATTTAACAAATTGACATCATTATGAGGCTTATAATTTTATTCTAAACAAGAAAGTTGCATCAAAAGCTCAAACGCTCTATATTTACACATCAAACGACTGAAAAGATGTCTATGCTTTCAGTGTAAGTCAACACATAGCTTATATAGTATGTATATATTATTTAAAGAAAACTTCTATCTTATATAATTTAGTTGTTTGCGACTTTTCACTAGTGTATATAGGGAACACAGAATATTTCCCTATAGCCGGTAGATAGCATGTAATAGTACCACCTCATTGAATGGTACATTTCAAGAATATGAACGACAAAGATGACTTAATCACAAAGAAAACGAAGAATTTATTTTCTATGATAATCAGTTCAAAGTAGGTTCTCATCGTAAGCATTCGGTAGTACTCGACTTGAGTTCGGGTCAATTAGGAAACATGCTTTATAATAATGTCTTAATGAATGAACTAACTTGTCAGTTAGAACGTTCAATGAAGGAGAAAGCCTATATCGTATAACATAACAATTATTGAACTGTTTACATTGACATGTGAGGTAATGTCATGTTACCTTTCTATTAATTAGAGACATTAGATACTTATTAATAATTAATTAAATTGATGCATGTACAGTGTACAGTATATCGTCTCTCGTCCGCAATAATGAGCTATCTGCTATTCAGGTGAGCGCAATTATAAGCTTTATTTTATACCAATTTACTTGAAATATAGCTCACTTCTGCAACGAAATCGTGGTGAGCAGATAGCTTATATTATTCCGGACGAGGGACGATATATACCCAATTGCATAGATGAGGTCTAGTTTTAATCCGGGCTTAAGTTAGACCTTATCTATGCAATCGGGTGTATATATAGTGTTTGATGTAGTTTTATTTTCCGTCTTCAATGAAAGCAAGCAAATGTGACCATGCTGAATATGCATGCAGTTAAATCTCTTTGAGAAAGAGAAAGATGACGCGAGATGGCTGCAGTGGGACAGCTGAGTGTCCAATAAATCGCAGTACTCAGCCAACAGCTGTCCCGAAGTGGCGACGTGATTTGTCAAGTGCTGCCTTCATGGCTACTCATTTCTCGCCTTTACATTAGCGCAAACACATTAGCAACATCATCAAGTGTATTTCCAGTCACCATTTATATAAGTGACACTAAAAGAAAACTCTCATTTTAAAAAAAATCTAAATATCGCATCTTACTTTATTTTGGATAGGATTTTAAACTTTATGTTATTAAGGTACAAAATTTAAATGCAAATTAAAGTAAGTTCAAAGTACTTAATTTTGACACGACAAGGATTAAATATTCATGTCAGAATATTTGAATTAATGATCATACAAAATGGAATATTAATATTGGTGTCTGCATCTTGAAATTTGATATTTATATTTATTTTAGTCAGAACTCTTTGATATTTTATACTGTTGGAAAAATTAATCTTTTCTAACTACTTTTTTTAAAATAAACCTAAAATTAATCTTAAATTTAATCGAACTAAAAACTATCTCTGTCATAATGAAATTAAAATCTCAGTTTTTTTAAGCGTTATTAAATTTTTGTAAACTCAAAATGTGATACGATTTTTTTAAAAAAATACAAATTTATAAACGTATATTGAGATTACACAGTGAAAAATTCCACGATTGAACACATTATATAAAACGTGTAATTTTGAAGCTTCTGAGATTCAAGAAATCAAGAATATACTAATTTTATAAAAACACCTTAGGGAGGTAACAAGTTAATTTCCAAATAAATATTTGTGGTCTGGAAGTTGTAGTAAACAAACAATTATAGTTAAATTTGCCCTCATAATAAAAAAGAAAATTTAAACTGTTAACACTAAACAAATGCAATTCTAAGAACAAAGAACAATAAAAATAAATTTAAACAAACCTACACCGAGAACATTAAATTTTTTCTTGAAACTTAATGAGGTTTACAATAAATTTTAACTTGGGGTAATATAGAGAATATAAAAAAAGGTTATATGACTTTAAAGAAGGAACTATATAAGGTCTTATAAAACAACAGTGGGTCTAGGACGACACTGCGATGGCGCCCCCCTCATTTACAAGCTGCCGCCATTGCATGGAGTGTTATGTACGGCGCCTCGCTCTTCCATAACCAGCAATAACTTTATGGCCTAATTGCCCGAATTGCATGCATGATCTTTCATAATAATCGTATAATAAAAGGTGTATAAAAAGTGTTTTTGTACCCTTTATAAAAATATATATTCTATATTACTACAACTATCTCATATATTTTTTTAAAATATGTCATTTTATAAGACCTTTATACAAAATTTATATTATTGAGGACATTTAAGTGACCTTAGGATAAAAGTTAGGATATAAAAATAGCAGAACGTTGACTTGAGGCTGTTGTGTAATATAAATGTAACAAAGCAAGCTCTAAATTAAAAGATACTAAAATGAAAACATCAGTGCATCATATATAATTGATTGATTTGACTCTCTAATATATATTATTGCAAATTATTTTTTTTTTAATCTGTTCAGCGTGCGAAAGTTTATTGAAAAGTAATGAACCTTAAAGAAAATATTAATTTAAATTAACTATGAAATACAGTAATAATAGTAATTTAATAATTTTATTTGAAGTAAAATTGGTTAGCAATGCATGGAATATTGAAAAATATTTTTGAAATATGTATGTTGTACTATAACAGGCAGGGCTATAGGTACGTACGTCACTATTATTTAAATGATGCTCGTCATTTATAATACAAAGTCTATTAATACTGACAATATTAGCTTTTAATATAAATTATTTTGCATTTATCGCGCATCATTACATAAATTAAAATTTCTAATGCCTTGTAATTGTCATTTTTTTTATTTGAACACAAATTATGATTTAACCAAAATAAGAACCCTTGTATGGAAAAACAAGGTATTCTTTTCTGTTAAATATGCAATAAATTTTTTCCCAAGGTCAAGAAAAACAAGAATAAAAAAATTCAAGTATACGTACATGTATAATTTATTTCATTTCTTCCTTATACTTAAAGTAATATAAATCTTAGTAATTGGTATCATTAACTAAGTAATTATCATATATTGGCTAAAAAAAATAAATAAGAAACAGCAATCATTATTAAAAATGTTGTTTCATAATTTTATACTACCTACTTTAAAAATTATTAAATAAATTTTATTTGCCAACATGGAAAGTTCTTTTGGTCAAAGTATCATAAAAAATATATTATCCATGAATCACTTTTATTATTAATACACCTGGGATAGTTATAAAAAAATTTGACATGTTTTATGAGTAACATTTGTCAGTCATAATCACCCATGCATATATATAAAAAAATAAATTAAATAGTTAATTTGAATAAATTTGACATTACTAGGCCAAAAAATTTGAAATATGAATGTTAATTTAAATAATTACTTCCATTCTACCGAGTGAAATGGAAAGAGAGATATTACGATATTACAAACGCTGATATAAAGTATAGGAATTAGTAACACTTGAATAAACTAAATACATTATTATTATTGTTTTATGTTTCCCGTGCACATATACATACATAGGGGTTTACCTAGAATAACATCCCATTGGCTGTTAAGTATTATATATACGTATATTAATCATGTATATGGTTGAAATTTATCACTAATTAGGTTCTTTTTAATATAAAATCATTATAATGATGAATTATATTTTAATATATTGTTATTAATTATTGATTTATATCTTCGATCATTAATAAAAAATATATAAAATAGAATGATACAATAAATTTTATATTTGTTACAAAATAATTGCAATTTATGGCACTATCATTATAATATAGAGTGTGAGACACTCATACAATATCAAATGAAAGAAATTACTATGTCAAGAATAATGTTAATTCATAATTAAAAATCAATAATAAAAAATGTTTGTAATATGTTTAATAATACAGTATAAACTTAAAAGATTTTAGGATCATTTTTATAGTACAAAACAAGGTTTTGTGGCGATCAAAAACGAATATCAGTCTTTCAGATAGCTATAAATATATTATAGGTGCATGGAAAATAAATTGCAAAAACTTAAATGTTTAGGAGGAAGTGGATATACGAGTAAAGTAAAAACTTGTTATTTCGTAAAGTCAAGGGATTCAGGAAATTAGGTTTACCTTATATCGAGTATATTGTAGCTTATATCGAGTTTCTCCTATTCCACACAATGCTAATTATTTTTGACAGGACCGCAATCTCCTTTACTCAAAATTGAGTTTTAATCTATTAACAACACCAAGTTACGTAAATAACAAGTTTTCATTTTATTCGTTTCTGATCTCAATAAGCAAAAAATCCTTTGACTTAAACTGACTTGTGAGTCTATGAATTCAACTTTCTATAAAAATATTGTGAATTAATATTAACTTAATTTTTACTCTTGACATAAATTTTAATGACATTAATTAAAATCAGTGTGACAAGGTGATTGATGGAGTTACAAGTTCGAATGACTCGACGTTTGATCAGATGACACGAACGAGTGTGGGTGGGCGGGGCTCACCAGGACGTCTTGTGCAGTCCGACAGCTCACGGAGATGCCCCCCGTCGTGGACCATCTATCTGCAGATCCGCAGATTGTGCTGTCTACTGCTGCATTGTGACGTCACACCTGTCTCAGAAGTACATCTCTGGACAGAACCAACTTTACTCCTGCCCACTTGCTAAAGCTGCAGCTCCAATAGACAAAACACATTTGCAATTTTGGGAGATATAAGAAGAGCACACAGTGTATATACTCAAATGAGTTTTAATTCACCATCATACATATGCTTCCATATACTAGTGTAAGACCGAGTGATAACGTCTAAAAACAAGGCAACAGTAAAGTTCATGGTGTCCAGTACATAAGGAAACAGACAAAACAGCCTTTGTAGTGTGTATCAGTTTGATGTATATTTTATAAAAGGAGCAAGAACTTAATTGTTATAGTTTATATCAACATTTATTTTATTTAAATTAACACAAAAAACAATTGTTGTTATGAAGGGCCTTATATATAGTATCTGTATAATTCTGTACATACTAAATTTTTATTTTAATTTAATACTGAAATGTTTTAAAAGCATAAAAATAAATATACAGTATAATATGTTTAATTTATTTTCATAACAATTATATGCTGACTAAAATTATGTCTACAAAAGGAGAGAAAATTTCAAAAAATAATAATAATATAATTTGTAAAAACAAAAACTTAAAATTTGACATACTTTTACAAGAAAGTTTTCACATTTTTCTTAAAAAATTTATGATGCTTTAAAAGCTCCATAACAAGGTAATAAATTTCAAGAATCTGGTTCGCTTAAAGCAAAAAGCGACATAAGTGGCAGATATTTGAAATTAAAGCTAATTTCTTTATCCTGGACATGAGTTTTGTGTGTAATTGCGACAGTTGGAGCGAGCAAGGTGAGTTCACCAAGGTAGGATCATGTAGGATGTGAAGCTCGTATGCACGAAGCGTCTGTTCCATGTGTGCACCGCATAAGAAAATTTTTCTGAAACTGTAACAGTGATTTTCAATACTTCAGGTTTTTCGCTATTGATATTTATTTAATAATAAATCAATGTTTTATAAATACAGAGATTGGAAGGAAAAATTATTTAAAAATAAACAGGAATAATTTAAATATTGATAGTTTGTATATTTCAGACATGCAGATTTCATAAAAATTTTAGAAGTAATTGGGAAATTTTAGGACATTCTATTACAGAGTTTCGGGATGCAATTCCATATTATTTATTTCAATATTTATTATATAGTATTTAGAATATATGGAGTAATGTCATACTGTAGTTTAAGACCATTATATGAAACCAGGCGCGGATTTAGGGGGGGTGCTGGGGGGCTGCAGCCCCCCCCCCCGAAATTTTGAATTTAACATGGGCAATATAGGCATTTTCCCCCCACTCCAATTTTTTTTTTTTTAACATTGACCTTATGGAGGCAGCCCCTCCCGAAATTTTTTTCTGGATCCGCGCCTGTATGAAACTATATTAAATAAATTTGTTTAAAGAGCCTCGAGTCATTTATAGAACATTAAATTTGTGTTCTGAGGTTGTAATTAAGATACTTAAATTAATGTAACATAATTTCGATTAGTGTAAAGCACCGATTATCGAATTTGGAAAATTGTTATTTTGGAATGATATTATTGCAGAATGTCTCTCTTGATCTAAAAACAGTTTACCTGTGGAACTTTTATACCCTTGCGTATATTCTTTTGTGATGGCGTGCCGCGCAAGAAGGTATCGGCAGGCACATAAATCCGAGCCCGTAAAACGATGTCGACATCAGCATCCCTGCGTGCTGGAGCTTACATGACAAGAAGGCGGGGAGCATCAGTTTCCCAGAATCGCGCTAAACACACCAGCAACCAGAAATATGAACAGGAGTACACAAATATAAAATTCCAGCCGCGCGGGAACACTATAATAAAAATAGTTTTCGTCTGGTATGCTTTGTATTCAAAATAATTGACAGCTATAATTTTTATTAAACTTGTCAAATATTATGATAGTTGTAGCTTCTAGTTTTGGTCCATAAAGGAAAATTTTCTAATATAATAAAAAAAAATATAAAATGCCTCTGAACATCTGGATTTGGTTTCTTCAAATATTCATGGAAGGCGCAATCTATGAAGGTCTGAATTTTGTAGACTAAAAGTATTAAAGGATTTTTGTATGGAATGTAAATAAGATAAAAAAAAACAATACAAAATGAATTGTAGTAATTAAATTTTTAATTGAATATTTAGGAAAAGACATAACTAAAGTTTAGTATGTTTTATGAAAGGTAAAACATTTGTATTTATTTGTATTTATTTATTGCACATATAGAACCGTAAGGTACAAAATGCATGTTTACAATATTTTAGTATTGCAATACCTGTAAAAGAAACATTAAATTTAAAACATATTATCATCAGTTTTATATTATTATTACAATTACAATCATACATATTATAGTATTATCTAGTCAGTCCACAATACCTAAGAAATAAAACTTTGATATAAAAAAAAAAAAAACAAAAACATTTTTATTAATAGAAAACAATCTGAAACTAATTCTTAATTATATTACTATATATATTATAATCTATTACATGAAAGGGTAGTTTTGATTATATAAAATTGAGCAATGCATTTTTTAAGAAAAAAAAATCAAGAACATTACAATTTAGACATTATATAATTCATCGAAAAATCCTGTTTTTTAATGTTAAAAATATATATACCAAGTTTTGATATAAAAAATAAATATCATTAAATATTTGGCATGATCAAATGACAAGGTAAAGGACACAGGTTTTCAAGCCTTCAACTGAAACACAGACACATGCCAATCTTTTCATTCTCTCTCTTTTTTTATTATATTCTTTTGTTCTTTCTATCTTTATACTTACGATAGACAGACAGACAGGCTTCTTACACACTGATGTCGTCGTATATGTACAGTTAGTCGGGTGACTGACAAGTCCAATGTGTTCGTCGTTTTGTTGTCGGCTGGATCAGAACCCCTCGCGACCAACTGGACCAGTACGGAGACAGGGAGAGAAATAATGCCACTTGCATGAATTTCAAATGCTCATGTACTTCTTTTTATCTTAACGTTATATTTTTTTATCTCCTAACAACTGTCTTACCTGTCTAAAGATTAACCTTGATATGAGTGACAGACTAATAGACCTACCTATACCATTATTGCATCAAATACATTTTTTTTCATTATAATATATATTATACGTTATTAAGCTCATTAAAAGTAGATGTAATTCAAGTTGAGAAGGCTGCTTATTATATATTTTTTATTCACTTGTAATTAAAGTATATATTTACATTACTGGTCATGTTTTTCAAGCATGCAGTATGCATTTTTTTATTGCATCAATCATAAATTCAAAGTAATCAATTATATTTTATACTGAACTACAAAATTACATGAAAAAAAAATAATATTGCATGTAAATAGTGCATGCAACTGCAAGTTTGGTGTCATTTAGGTTGTAATGTATATTGTAGCTTACGTTTTAGACTTTTTCTTGAATTTAAAGTTTTTTTTAGTTTGGTATTTTTCCTGTTAAAAAAAATTGGAGCAAAACAAAATCATCTTTAAAATTCCACATTTTTCTTACAAATTTAATCCATCATAAAGAATTTCAGATAATTAATCTGGATTTTCCAGTTATTTGATGACATTTTGTGTATAAAAAAAAATCGACTGTAGAGTAAAACAAAGGAAATCAATCAATTATAATTTAATAGCTTATATTATTAAAGAGAAAAAAAAATGTACATCATTTAAAATGACATGAGAACAATCGATTGAAAAATAATGGCGTGACTGGCCAATAAATAACCTGTCAAAAAGGACAATACATGACTATGGAACTAACTGAAGAACTGATTCCAAACCAATTGCGGTTCTTTTATATTTTCTAAAAGAGAATATTTTTATATTAAAAAAAATGGATTAGCTATAAAAAATAATAATATATTATCTATAAACCAACTATTTTTTTTTAAATTATAAAAAAATAAATAAATAGAACTAAACAATCGAAGTAAAAAAAAAAAAAAATACGTATATATAAAACTTGTAAAATATAAATAATTCTTTGTTTTATAAAGATTTTTTAAAACAATGAAATTCCATTTTATTATTATTATTATATTCAATAATAGTATCTCATTCTTATTCTTTATATGTTGTCATTGTTACTTTATTTGGGACTCTAAAAGCTTATGTAGTTTACCGCCATAGTGATGGATGGCGCTGATGGTACGAGTATGTGGGGCCTGGCTGGACTGGTTGTCTGCTTGCTTGCTGTCCGATGTCTGCTGAGAATGTTTTACTGCGGTGTCCGGGAACTCACCTCTCAAGTAAGAATGCTACCTGCTTGGAGAACAACGAGGCGGTTATACTGAATGACAAGCTACCGAGTTACACCGCCGCCTAGCTCACCTGCTAGGCCAAATAAAACTGACCATATGGTCATGCAGTCTTGATGTCATCTTCTAAAATGTAAATGCAGATCCGACAATAAGATTCATAACAGGATAATTATACTTTATGGTCAGTTTATGCTATATATAAAGAGCTATATATATTCATTATCGCAAGCTGTATAATATATAAAAAAAAAGCAGCTAAAATTGCAAATTATCTGATTTTGGTACTTAATGGCCTCATTGTGTATTATTTTCTTTAAATCTAAATTACAAATTATATGAAAATTTATAATAAGTTTTGTAGTAAAGAAACTAATCTTTGAAAGTTAAATTAATATTACCTTTATTTATAAATATTAAAATTTTACTAATAGAAAGAGAAAAACAAATTTGATAAAAAATAAGTTATGGTTCCAGCTGATGGCCGCCGGTCTGGTGGATGCGCAGAACCCAAGGATTTTGTATGTACATACAAAATCCTTGGCAGAACCTCAGGACGAGGAAGGACGCGGAGGAGCTTTGGTGCTCAGGACGGAGGCGCGGGACTCGAGGACCTTGGCGTGGTCGGCGAGCGCCTCGTGCCACGCGCAGCCGGGCGGGCTGGCGGATCAGCTGATGGAGAGAACACGTGAGGTGGCACGTGGTACATTATTAGATTTGACATAAAATATATCCAGCCGCGGATCCAGGGGGTGGCTGGGGGTAGCTGCACCCCCCTCCTGAAAATTTCCCCCCTCTCATTTTTTTTTTTTTTCATTTGTCTTATATATGGGAGACACTGGTCCTCCTGTGTCAGATTTAGCCCTCGGGATGGTGAGGTCAGACACAGTCCATCAGGGTGAGGAAAGCTGGTGCGGCATCCCTGGCTAGTGTAGACTGGTGTGACTCGAGGCTCGTCTGCAGCATCTGAAGGTCCTTGGGCAGGATCTCTTTCAGCTCGGTCACGTTGGTCGCCTCGTTCACCAGCTGAGCACCACACAGGAGGTTAGAGGACCAGCTAGTCGAGATAAGTGACCATGTTAGGGGACCATTAAACTTCCACATACAACTATAGGGATCAGTAATTCTGTTCATTGAGAGAACAGTTCGGGTCTGGAATAGGAGCGGGACCATTGAAAAAAGTATCACCTGAATTTACACTGAAGAGAAACCTACACCAAATATAATTCTGTAGATATTTAAAGGATTAGTAAGTCAATCTTTGGTGACAAAAGAAAAACAGTAAGGACTCACCTTCTGCCACTTCATTGGTTCAACCGATTGAACTGAAGATAGAGGACTTAATGGCGAAACTGAGGCCTCGCATGGTGCCCTCCATGGCCACCCTCTCCTTGCGGAACTTCTCCTTGGCCCTGCGCTTCCTCGTCATCGTGGGGGCTGCTTCTTGGCCAAGTTTTATCGTCACAAAACTGCACGATAAAAAATTAAATGTCTTTTTACAAATAATAATCTCTTTACCACACCAGATGGCATTTTCTTATGACTCGATTAATAAAACAAATTCAAATTCAATTTTTTTTTATTTCGATCGTTGGCTTTAATTGCTGAAGAAACAACGACAACAATGACAAAAATTAAACCAATTTGTTAATTATATTGTTAACATTGTTGCATAGCAACGAAAACAAAACAATATTATTTTCGTTCATTTTTTAAAAATTATTTACTCTCATCAACAAATAATAAAAATAATGTCAACACATTGACATATAAAAAAACTTTATAATAAAATATAAAAAAAATTTATAAGCTACCTTTATTTGAACAATAATGTTTATAGTTTGACGTTTTTATACCTCCTATATCGTGACCTTTAAGTCGAAGTGTGGTAGCAGACAAGACAAGCCACTGCAGTTACTTTAGCTTCTCCGTGTTCACTGTACACTTGCGGGCTATTCATCTTTGTGATACAGTATAATGTATAGCATGTTGAAAGGAACCACCATAGTATTATAGCAATGCAGCAGTCAAGTCTTAAAGAGTAAAATGTAGTAGCTACTTTTGTACATAGCAAATCACCGCCTCACAAGACATATATATAAGTATTTATTTTTCTTTTATTTTAACCAACATGTCCGCTACTTCGTTACGCTATAACATTCCCTACTTTATTTGATGTTAAATGTATAAATGTATTTATATAAAAAAAAAAACATTATTACATAAAGTTATGTATTAAAGTTTGGCACGTATATTTAAAATATTTATACAATAAATATTCTTATATATGTTCTTGTTCTTAATAAAAATAGTTTTTTATAAGACAAAAAAAATATATACGATAAATGAGCTTTCAAAAGAACTTGGCAGGTGGGATTTTCTTTTCTATAGTTTTAAAGTGAACATTTCGATCATTCGTTACCTGTGTGCTTTGAATGCATGGTATTTAAATTATTTCAGGTAGAATGGGAAGTGAATATAACAATTTCTATCACATGCAGATTTTAAAAATTTAACTTACGTCATATATACGATTAATTAAAAAGTAATAAAGAAATAATGCCAGGCTCCAGCACGTAAAGGGAGAGTTGTGATATTTTGAAATTTCATTGATAATCACTGCAATGTAGTGCATGCTGAAATGGGACAATACAGTACTGTAAAATATACCGGCCGAAATTGCCAAATTCATTTAATTTTGTAAGTTTCAACAATATACTAATTTTTGGATTGCATCATTGTTTGTTTTTTTACTAAAAACAAAACCAAAATCTATAAACGATGCAAATATCATTGTTTAATATAGCATTTGTATTATATAATATACACTCATCAGAGGGTTAAAATTTGTTGTCACCTCTCGCCTTGAGGTTAATAGGCAACTTTTTCAGCATCTAAAATATGTTGGTTAGGTTACATAGTATGCAGCAAGAGAAATGATTATGATTCCATGCCAACTCATATTATACGATTTAAATATTATTATTATTTAATTAGATAACAATACATAGAAAGCAAGGTTGACATTTTCAAACTGCTTAAGTATATATAATATAAATATAGCAAGCATAGAAAATTTACATTCTCAGTAACAGAAAATGTGTGGGTTGAATTTTAAAACTAAATAATTTTTAAAAAAAAACAAGTCCAGACATTCATCCATTCCACCTTTAATAAATTTAAAGATCATGTTAAGTTCACAGTGATTTGTAACCAAGTCATTGAACATGAGCTTCTCTCTGCAGTACTTGGTACATGAGAGCGAGTCTCGCTGCACTCTAAGATGATCGTGGCGTATCTGTACAATCAGCGTCTTACCTCTCAGCCATTGTCTTAGTGTATCCTCGCGCCGCCAGTGACCATTATACTTAGCAAGTCCACTGGCAAACTTAGCACGCCCTCTGGTACATAAATACGTGATGCCTTTGTTCCTTTTCTCTAATACACACCTTACTTGGTGCACATAATGTTAGTATAATGTAAAAAGGTGTGAAATCTTTATGCTAATATAATGTTAAACAAAAGACAAATTGATGTATTTTTTTTTAATACTTAACATGTTTTTTTTTTAAATATATTATATATAATATTAATTAATACTAAATAATATATTTAATGTAAGATAATTATGATAATTAAATATTTTTCTAAAAGAATTAGTTAATTGTTTAAAAAGTTAAAAGTTGTGAAAATTTTGTTAGCATCTTAGTAATGTGTTAATTTTTTTGTAATAATATATGAAGAATTTTTTTTTATTTGCTTCAAGAAATTAACAACAGTTATGGAGTAGAAAGGTGTTATTATATATTACATAATGTGTCTTTAAAATTCAGGAATGAACTACAAAAGCTCGTATTATATATGATATTTTTTTCTGTTTACTGCATATAAACAATTTTCCCTGAAGTCTAGAACAATCTCGTCTCCACACAAACAAAAGTGGAGTTGAAGTTTTCCTCCATGCATGCAAGGAAAAAATGGACAACATACAGACATGAAAATTTTTTATTGCGGAAATGAATAGAGGGTACCAAATTATGCTACTCTGAATTTTTTCAGATTTTTTTGAAACCCAGAACTATTTTTAAATAATTAATGAAAGTGCGGCCACGCCCCCTGGAGGCGTCAATAGGCGTCCAGTCTCTAGGCGGTGTCCCAATACTATTTCTCGTCTACTTAGAGTCCCTAAATGATCTTTCCCCTCCCCTCCAAGATGGCCGCTATATAAGAAGGGCGCATATGATGCGCCCTAAATTTGCCGCCATTGCAGGGAAGAGGGTAGTAGACGAGAATAGGACTATTGGGACGCCACCTATCCTTTTTATTAAGAATTCAGAGGTGCCAACTGAAATTACAGAACTTTCAATAATTATTTAAAAATAGTTCCGGGTCTCAAAAAAATGTGAAAAAATTCAGAGTAGCATAATTTGGTGCTCTCTATTCATTTCTGCAATAAAATTTTTTCATGTATGTTGTCCATTGTATGCAATAATCAGAAATAAATGTATCGTGATATTATGTCAGCTTTATACCAGCTTTGTTTTGAAAACATTTTAAAATTTTAAAATATTTCTTTCTTCTGCAAAAGTTCATTATTTTTAATGCTTTGGACTATACCCTTTATACTGTATACATATGGATGAATGTAATTACTAATTATATATTTATTAAAAAATATAAGTTATTTCATATAATTACACTGCATAGAGTAATTTTAATTTGTTTTAATTATTATAATTACAAGCCAAATATAAACATCACTATTTTTGTAAGTCTCTTATGGTGCTCTATGTGAATGATTACCGAATATTTTGTCTTTCTTTATTTTGACAGCAAAATTTGTCTCAGTCAAACGTGCTGTCGTATTAAATAAGAAAGAGCTTCATGATTACCCGCATCGTGCATGCATTACACGCTCTCTCTCTCTCTCTCTCTCTCTCTCTCTCTCTCTCTCTCTCTCTCTCTCTCAAATATTACATAAGGACGTTCAACTTTTACACTTTGTCAAGCTTAAATAATATATATATGCTAAAGAGATTTTTTTTTTTTCAGGGTGGTCTTTATTTATTTTTTGTTGAAAGAGAGATATATTTTTCACGCTCTGGCTGATGATTTGTCGGTTGTCAATGTGCCAAGCTGGCTGTTGTGTGTTGCAGCACTGCCCACCTGTGAGAAATACGAGATTTATGGCAATTTTAACCTCCTTATACTGGCAGTTCAAAAATACTGTTAGAAAGTTTACCTTGTCAAAACTCATTGAACTTGCAATTAATCATACACTACATTTAACTGAAAGAATATAATGTTATACAATACAGTGTGAGTTTAGAATTTTTACCCAATACATAACGTTTTGTGAAATTTCTTCATTTTTTCTTAAAAAAGAAAAAAAGTTCTTTTAAACTTACCTTTTTTACTGCATAGACCACATCTAAGAAATTTGCCGATTTTTATGATCTTTTTCAGCTTTTAGGTAAAAGAATTTTTAGGGCATTCTGTTTATAGGAATATATTTATTTTTATTATGGACTATATCATTTTATTGAACATATTATATAGAAATTCTCAGACAGTGGCAATTTTATTATCATGGCACCAATTTTTATTTATTTTAAAGATCATATCTGAAAATTGCAACCTGAGACATAAAAAACAGTGAAGTGAAGCTCTAAATTTGATTTTTTTTTTTTTTGTGATGTGAAGTCGGTGAGACGCATTGTTTGAATTGGCATTTAATTTTCAGTTACGTTTATTTAGTTATGTAAAATGTCAATTAAAGTTGTAATATGGGAACTATATTAACTGAAAATTCAAGTGCATGCATTTGTGTGAGGAGAACGCAGTGATTGAAAAGTGCACATCACATGAGCTGGTGTTCACGTGGCATGGACCATGATGGTGAGTCCTACCGGCCTTCAGTGATCACCATCAACTTTTTAATTGAAAAATAGAAATAATTAATATTCCAATAATACCAATGAATAAACTGTATAATAAATAATATGCTAAATATATTATAATCTTCATTACAGCACAAAGCTATAAATGCATATATTGTTATATGTATAAATTTTTATTTATCGACAGCATGCACCATAACACACAAGTTATATCTTATTTTTTTTTTTTAAATAAATTAATTTAAATTTTTTTGTACCTAAATATTTTCATTGACGTTGAGTAAAAGATTGATTTATTACAAATCCAACTATTATAATAAGATTGAAATACCTTTTATATTTTTTTGCATGCATGAACTCCAAAACTTGAATCTTCTTTATACTATTCATGAGCAATATATATTAGATGGGTGTCTGTTCTTATATAGGCAAAGTTAACAGGCTGAAGTTCACTTTTACAATCTTGAGGCAGCTTTTACAAACCAACAACAAAAGGTACCGCCGGCCCGATCGTATTGCCGCGTTTATTGTTATAAGATGGTACATCTGACAAAACACAACTCACGTCAGTAGCAAGCCTTCTTATGACTTTTCCTTGATGTGAGACTCACTAATAAATTACTATCTGTTTGTTCTCGTCAGGGCTGGGGGATTTGATTGATATAATACCTTAGTATATTTCTTTTTATTCTTGTTACCAAATTTCATTGTTTTCTATCTGTAGTAGTATATTTTATAATGATGTAAGTTTAAAAAAATAAATATTGCTTTTTTTTTTCATTCAACTTTAAAAAGTTTTAAAAAGTTGAAAATATTTCAATGAAATTTATCAGTGTATAAAAAAATCTCTCATACTTATTTTTTTCGGCAATGAAGCACGGCGTATTATTTCATTATTTCTGAGTGGAATCACTTACTTTTTTTAGAATCTGAATCTGAAATCTTAACTGCAATTTTGAAACGTTATTTATTTTCTTCCAAACAGAATAAAATACACGTGCACTATTGTTTACATGAAAATGGATTGCATTACATTTTCTTATACGTTATTTACACTAAATTTGGTGTTCATTAATTGATTAATCCTAGTCTCTCATAATTAATTAAAGTCTTGTTATATCAACTACTAGGTGACAAAAATAAAAACATACATGGGTATTTTTTATTAATTGCAAATATATTTTATAAAACGTTGCATTCCATAAATTTATGTAGTATCATGATTTTATAATTTTGCTGAAACTCCTAATAATTTTAAAATTCCAATGTTGAACGAAACAAAATAACTAACGGTATTCTCCCATTCAGATCACGGCACTTCCTCCCTCTTTGTACTCTTGTCACTCACAACTCACACCTTTCTGTAGATAAGAAAAGGACTTCCAGACAATTTGGATCCAATACACTTAGTCAATTATGACCGTACTTGTGATATCACTCAGCTAATGAGGCGAAATGAACTGAAGTCCTGTTATATTCTTTTCAAGCAAAGTGCTACTCTGTACAGTCGTCTAAAAAGGGTGAGACACGTTATTTGAATTTCTTTACATACTGGAATTCACAGAGACGTTTACTTCCTGAGTGCTCTATAGTATTCCACGATGGGTTGTAGAGGTCAATGTCCTCAAAAAATGTCATTGTATCGAAAAATATGTAAAAAAAATATTCTCAATGGATTTTCTTTTCAATATATTTCAGAGTCATTCAGTATATTTTTAGAAGTAATATATTCTAGATATTTGTACCTTTTAAATTTATTTAAATGAGTCTAAGTGGTAAGTGCATGAGTATTATAAAATGTTATTAACCTTTAGCCTTGCAAATATTAATTTCAACAGCTATGTAGCCTTTTCTGTAATTTCTAACTAATAACTATAACAAGTATAATAATTATTATTAAAAAAAAAATGCAAATGGCAGAGTAAAAGATTTTTAAAATATTATATTCATTGCAGTGACCTACTGCCTACTATCTTATAAGATAAAATGTTAAGAAAATAGAGAAATTGTTATAAAAGTTACACAAAAATATTCTGCAATGCAGAAAGGATGGTGAATAAAATTATGAAATACAACCACACAAAAACAACAGTATAGTTTAAAAATCTTTTGACTAGTAACAACTATTTAAAATTTATGACACGTATTATAAAATATCCTGTATTCTTATTAAATAATGAAATTAATATTATAATGAGTTAATTTGAACAGTAAAATTGTAATATGTGTATTTATTATATAACGTAGACAGCTGCCTTTAATATTTTTCATAACATGACAAACCGGATAATATTTTTATTATTTTTAATACTTGTCTTGTATTATTACGTATATATTATTATTACTTCGTTTATAGAGGATAATTGGACATCGTGCATATTAGTGAGTATTCGTGCATGCGTGTTTAAAGTTTTTTTTAAATACATTTTTAATGAAGCAAAAAGTTTTTTTTTTCTTTTAAATTTTATTATATCAATCTTATATGTTCATCCTTTTTCATGTTAACTTATTATACTGCATGCTTTATAATTTTTATTACTGCATGCGTATTGCGTACTTACAGTATTATTATTACGTACCAGTTGTATATATATTTCTTATTATTATATATGACATAGTCATTATATTGGACTTTTATGACATGATGGCACTACAAATCAATTATATTATACGTAATATGTGATGTGTAATATTTTACAATTGCTCCATCCTGCGTGGATAAAAACAACAACAATTATCAAGTGTGTTTTTTTTATTATATTTTTAAAAGCTAATGATGGAAAGGAAGTTATAAGAAAATAAATTATAATTTTTAACTTCCTCTGTAACCAAATTTAGATGAGATTTTTTTAATTTTATTGTTATATAATTATAATGACAGGATTTACTGCTCATTCTTACAAGTTGATAAATTATCTTACTGACATTTATTGCAGGCTTTAGAATGTCAAAATATGACATAATTATAATAAATATAACAAAAATATCATATTTATGCTCGATATCAAAATATCGATTGTGATTTTTTTATTTTTTAAAGCTGTACAATTCATATACTTACATAATAATTCAAATTTATGTAAAAAAAATATATATAATCGCAGTACTTTGCTTTCTAATCAGCTGTGATCAATTTTTGTATTGGAGCTCAATACTGTATTAAAGGAATTCGAATCAATCAAGTAATGTATAATAAAAGAACTGTACATACATGTTGCTTATTTTTTTTTTATTTTTTTTTTTTTATTTTAGTAAATATTTACACAATGTTGTACCAGCCAGGGTTTTAGTACCCTATCGGCCGCTACAGAAATTACATACATTATTGTTCTTCAAGATCTTGATGAATATCTGTGTTAACAAAATAAAAAAAAATCACTATTAGTATTATTTTACATTCTTAATTAAGCTCTACTAACATTTAATGTAAAATAAAATACATAATATATATTTTTTCTTCCATATAATATATGTACATTTAAATTATAATTATTTATATTCAAAAACCAATAAAGACATAAAATACATAAAATAGCAATTTTGATATTCATAATTGAAAACAAAAACATTTATAATATATTAATTCATATTTATGTTATATAATAGAAATAAGCCATTCCTTAAGTTGCTTTTTAATAGAACGATTACATTCTAAATATTTTAATGCTGTTGGCATTTCATTCCATATACGTGGTGTTAAATATTTCCAGGTTCTATCATTGAATCTATTTATACTTTTAGGTGTAATAAGAGGATCTAATTCGTATAAGCGAGTATTATGAGGATGAATCCTTGGTAATTTAAATGCTTCATCAAAATATTTTTCATACATTAAAGAATGTTTAGCTTGAGAGTTCACAGGTAGTATATTCCAATATTTAAACATGTTATCACTATCTTTAAATTTAGTGCCAAACTTCATGCGTTTTAATATATACAACATGCGATGCATGTTGTATATATTTGGAACCACCTTTTAAAAAAAAGCTATGCATATATATTTTTTAATTCAACCCATCTTTAAAATTGTAACTTTGTTCTGTGTTTTAAATTATTTCAGAATTCCATGCGGATAGATTTATGAATAAAATTAAATAAGTTGTAATGTTGTAATTAATAATTTCCAAAATTAAAACAAGAACAATATAATAAATATTAAATTAATAATATAAATATATAATGCAATTTTTTCTCCTATATAACGATATAATATATTTATATATAAATTTTCATACACTTAATCAAAAATTCAAATTATGTTTCCGTGATAAAAAGTCATTAGTTTTTTGCCTGTACAATTTAAGAGAGGAGGGTAGGTTGAGGGATGAGAGAGCGGATCTCAAGGGACGTGCGAGGGATGGAAATTAGCCGGGACACGCATCAGCCCCTAACAAACGAGGGGGTGGGGGAATCTGACAGCTCGTCATGTCCGCGTCAAACCTCGGCAAACAAGAGCTGACGGACCCTGTTCGATCAAATGTTTGTACTTCCCCACTTACTAGACAAGGTGGAAGGGACCTTGCCTGCTTATATTTGTGTTCTGTGGACGTACCTTTTCATACACCTAAAAATTTATAATATTTCGTACGAAAGAAATATAATTTATGAATCCTCAAAAAATGTAAACCTTTTGAAAGAAAATGTGAAATTATCAAAAAATATGAAGGTATTTGTCAACTTGGTATATAATGCATTCAAATATTTGTTGAAAAAAAAAGCTTTAAATTTCATTATTTTGGTGTATCTCATGCATGGTAAAATAGAAAATAATTATAATACACAGTTCAATTTATTATAAATACAACGAATAATTAATATTTCAAATAACCAACATTTGCAACAGAATCAAGATTTATAAATAAATTTGTGTTGTTTCACGTTAACAATAATGAGAGTACAATTTTTTATTATAACGCCATTACTTTTTTCCCCCCTGAGTATATTTTTTCCTCACCTTCTCTGATTACAAATCACTATCATTAAGAACTCCACATCAAAGCTTCTTGGCTGTCAGCTTCTGTGGTTTGCACACCTGCATTATAAATATAATGTTTCAACAAGGAGAAAAAAACATGATGATAGACACACATACAACAATATAATAATAAAAAAAAATATTGAAATATTCTTTTTGCAAAATAATAATATATAACAACCCTCGTTTTTTTTCAAACATCAAATAATATTTTTTTTCTCTCTTATTTTTTTAAAAAAAATATATCTTTTGTTATAACAAATAGAGCGTAATATGATGAGTGTCATTTTGCTCACACAAACTCACATTATTATGTACTAGACAGTTGACACCTTAGTTCTCTTTTGTTCTTTTTTATATATTGTATAAGCAATGTTTATATTTATAAAAAATGTCACAGAAAAAAAAAGACTTTATACCGCAAAGTATGGAGAGGAAGAATAGTATGGGTAAATTGTGTGACACAAACACAGAATAATCATAGGGTTTGTGTAATGCCTAAGGCTACTTTACCATAAGCAAAAGCATCAGATTTTGTTCTGGCTCCAAAATGTTACCGCACAGAACAACTTCCTGAGTACTTCCATACAGACAGATCTTATTTCTAAAAAGAAAAAAAAATATAATATATAAAAAAGTGTGTTTTTATATTTTTAACAAAAACAAGTTTAAAAGGAAACATCGTATTTTAAAAATATTAGTTCACATGCTCACAAATACACTACTTGACATGAATGATATAAAACATGTGTGTGAAATTTATTTAGTAAAACTATTTTTGAAATATAAATTACTTCCTCTTTTAAAAACACTTTATATTTTTTATATTCAATTTAATGAAATACAAGGATTTTCAGTACTTTTCATTATAATAATTATACATTCTGAAAAAAATTCTATTTAATCAGAAAAAAAAAAAATACCGTAAAATAAATTTGAATCACGCATTTGTGATTTTCTTTTAAAAATACATTTATTTATTTATTTATTTATTTATTTATTTATTTATTTATTTATTTATTTATTTATTTATTTATTTATTTATTTATTTATTTATTTATTTATTTATTTATTTATTTATTTATTTATTTATTTATTTATTTATTTATTTATTTATTTATTTATTATATTTATTCAACAAACAATTTGTATAAAAGAAAAATGAAAATTAATCCTTTTTACCACAAATGGTGACTTGTATTAAGCAGAGTTTTATTCATTATTTCATTTATGTTATCTCCAGCTATTATCAGCAACACTAAAAACAAGTATATTTAAAACTTATTACATAGATCAATTTTATAATATAACATCCCGGATATGCTAATTATACTGTATATAATATTCTTTATTAAATTTTTATTACCAACTTTTATATAAAAAAAAAATAAGTCATCATAAAAGAAGTAGCATTAATTATACCTTCATACATAATATTATTTTTTTGTTTAGCAATATTATAGTAATAAAGTTATAATTTAGCAAGTTGTATATTATAACTATGTAGCACTACTCTTGCTATACAAAAATTATATCAAGTCATTATCATCAAGTATTTTTTTTTTATTGTGGGATGTAATTGGACAGAGCTCGGCTGTTAAACTCGTCACATCGTTTTAATGACTTCAAATGACAAGTGTGGTTGGCAAGCATGAAGCTGATTTTCATCACATGCCTAATTACATCATATATTCAGTCATTATAAAAATATTTTTATGAAACAGCATTTATATAATAATTTTACATTTATAATTAAAATAATTACATATATTTTTTTATCTTTATATCTTGGTTGTACAATTTCTTTCAATTAACTTGCTTTTTTAAATTCTTATTATAATTATTTATTTTCTTGTTACTCAGTATAAATTACGTTGAATTAATTATTACGAATTAATTTACTGAGTATTAAAATTGTAACTTATGTGAAATTTACTTTAGTTTGCAAAATAAATATCTTAGTTTTCATAATATTACAAAATAGCCAGTTATCTGAATGTATTTAATATTAAATTCTCTATGTTTTTAATTTGAATATTTTAATACAACTGTCTGTAGATTTAAACAATTAATAAATGTGTGCAACTTGTCAAACATTTCACTTCAGTTATACTTGTTCAGCCTCAGTTGCTGAACAAGTTGCCTAACATCAAGGCGTTCAGCAGGACAAATTATTTGTTTTGAGTGTACATTTGAAAGGACACACAATTTCAGAGGCATCATTGTTTCAGGAGAGAGAGAGAGAGAGAGAGAGAGAGAGAGAGAGAGAGAGAGAGAGAGAGAGAGAGAGAGAGAGAGAGAAATAAGAACTTAATAATCTAAAAGTTCAATAAAATAATTATAATAATATTCCTGCAACGATCATTGGAGCAGTGAAACAAAATACCATAAGGCTACATAATATAACTACAGTATATCTCATTACCAATAAAATGTTACACTATTTATCATTATATACAGGTACGATTAGACAGGATAGATTTATTTTTAAAACACATAAAATATTTATTATTAACTAAGACAGCTGAAGTATCTTGACATATGGAATGAGAATTTGTAGTGGGTGTTTAGTATAGAAAAAGATAGATAGTTATAAAATAAAATGAAAAAAGAAGGAGGGGGTGGGGTTGGTTTGTACAGGCGGCATATTTCAAAAGACTGTAGCTGTCATCAACAGTAGCGCCATGGGTGGTGGTGTAGGCACGCGGTATTAACGCTACGTCATTCGGACAGACAGCCCACGAGAGGAGAAATGAGAAGGGGGGTATATTAGTGGAATGGGATTTTTAAGGAGAAAGAGGAGAAGTATTTTTTTGGAGGGGAAGGTAGATGGCGTTTTCATCAGTCTAACCTTACCACTTGAGGGGAACTGGTTAGTTTTCCAGAGTCTTGCAAAGAGATCGTATATCGTTTTAAATCACTCCGTGTTAAGTGTTTTTACGTATAATAATATTTATTACGGATAAAAGTGTAATAATTATTTGTGACTGTGAATCTGTGTAATATATAAACTAGATATTACAATTTCGGAATATTTTTACTACCCTGGTGCAGTTAAGTTTCCAATGGTGGTGTTAGACGGCGGTGGAATGTTGACTTCGGGGAGTAATCAGTATTTGCAGCCCGACTATCTTTCTCCTCTTCCAACCACGGTAAGTTAATATCCTCGCAGAATTACCTACAAATAGATCCAAATTTCATTGCAAAATGTTACTCTCCCTCTTTGATCTATAGTAGTTTCAACTTCTGTTGTGGGACTTAGAATTTGGAGGATATTCACTTGTTTTTTTTTTCTCTTGACAGATATTTTCATAAAATAGTGTCCTAAATGATTTTTAATAAGAAAACATGAATCAAAAGCAATGTTACTTTATGCATCACATTGCCTGGTATAAAATAAGGGACGGAGCGAGCGATCAAATCAGAGACCGTGCAGTTATGTATATTATATGAATATGCAGTAAATGAGAAATGAAACAAGAAGGGTTTTGTGATCTTATTGAATCAGAAACTGCAGTATTTTTAATTCGTGCAGTACTCAATGCATTTGTGACGGCAATGATTTTAATACTAATTTTGACATTGAAATGAAACAAACATACACAATAATATGTAAGAAATTTCAGTAAACATTGCTGATATTTTTTCTTCTTCTCTGAGTTTTCAAATTGTTATATCTATCCATTCGAAATAATTTATAACATTTTTATTACATTTTAAATTTTTTTTTTTTTTTTATTATTACATTTTCGTTGAAGTTGTCTGTAATTAGCCCTATAACTAGAGTTTACGATATACTTCCGCGTTCTGTAATAGTTATGAGCCGGGTCATAAATTGCATTCATCTCGTATATCATCGCTATGAAGCCTTTGCTGCATGCAGTAAGACGGGGGATGCTGTTACGTGTCAGTGAAGTTGAAAATTTACTACGTTGTTTCCTCACTTTTAGTATGTGTGTGGTGCTAGTAGATGCTGGCTTAGCCTAGTCCTCCTTCTATAATGTTTTTTACTTCTTTTTATGGCACGTTTCTACTAAAAGCATACTCATTTCCGACAGGCAATATATCATCACCCCTTCCTACTAAAAAACATTATTATTTTTTTTTTAATATTTTATTATTTTATATTATTTTTTCATTTTCTATACACTAAATTGCTTTTTTATTAGTTTTTTTATTATTATATTCGAATTTTAATGTTATTTTACAATTTTTTTCTTTTTTCTTATTTTTACAGTTGGATGCTAAGAAAAGTCCATTGGCTTTACTAGCTCAGACATGCAGTCAAATCGGTGCGGACTCGCCATCTACGAAGCCTCTTCTCCCACCAATGGAGAAACCGAAGAAGGAGCATGGCAGCTCCTCGGCTAACGCGGCGTCTTCGGCCGAGCGCTCGTCCGCCGACAAGTCGGAGAAACTTCACCACGTGAGCAGTCACTCTCCCTCGGACACGTCCTCCAACACCTCGTCGTCCGCCAAGCTCGCCTTCAAGCCGTACGAAAACATCCCCCTGACCCGCCAAGAGCGCCCCGCCTCCAAAGTGAGCAGCGAGGGAGGAGAGGGCAAGAAGTCTCCCTCGTCAGGTGGTTCACGCACCCCAGCCGGCGGCCGCAAATCTCAGTCTCCTAGTAACAACAACAACAATAACAACAACAATTCTCCCAAACCAATCAATGAGAAATCAGAATCTCCCCGAGCAGCTGGTGCAAGTCCAATCATTCGTTCAGGACTTGAAATACTGCAAGGACATCCTCATAAAGATTTACCATTAGGTGCTTCATATAAACATGGATCTAATGGCTTAATGAGTAACCATGGATTAAGCTCATTAAGTTCATTATGTGCTGGTTGTCCCCCTGGATTAGAAGCTGCTGCCGCTGCTGCTGCTGCAAATCCAGCATTTAGATCTCCATTCCCTGGTTTTGCTCATAGTATGTTAGCAGCTGGTTATCCACCATCGGCACTTGGTATGCCACCTTATGTAAGTTATGCTCGTGTTAAAACTCCATCTGGTGGTGAAACATTAGTACCAGTTTGTAAAGATCCTTATTGCACTGGTTGTCAATTAAGTATGCATAATGCACAATTACTTGCTGCCGCTGCAGCTGCACAGCAACAACAACAACAGCAACATTGTCCAAGTGGATGTACACAGTGTGATCATCATAAGTATGGTTTGGCAGCTGCACTCTCACTGATGCAGCAGTCCCAGGCTCAAGCCCCTCAAATGTCCTCGTACTCCCACCAGTTGGGCGCTGCTGCAGCCGCCGCGGCCGCCGCCGCCTCCTCCGGAAGACCGTACGTGTGTTCTTGGATCGCCGGTGAAAACTACTGTGGCAAGAGGTTCTCCACTTCTGAGGAACTTCTGCAGCACCTCCGCTCCCACACGGCCGCGGCTGAGGCGGCTGGGACCCTCTTGAGCCCAAGTGCAAACCCCAATCATCCGTTACTGAGTCAGCGTTACCCCAACCCACCCCTGAGTCCACTGTCAGCTGCCAGGTACCATCCGTACTCCAAACCAGGTGGATTACCACCATCTCTTGCAGCATCGCCATTCAGCGCCTTTAACCCAACTGCAATGGGTCCTTATTACCCATATTCTTTTTATGGGCCTAGATTGGGAGCTGCAGTACACCCTTAATTAAATTTTAATTTTTTTGAGGCATGCGCAATATATTAGAATTATTTATTTTTTGTATAATTATAAAAAAAAGTAGTAATTTAAATAAAAAATGAAAATATTACAGTTTGTGTGATAAAAAACGCAGCATGTATTATTATTATTATTATCAGTTAATTTATCTCAATATTCATCATAATTTTTAATTTCTCTTCAATTATTTTTTCATTATAATTTTTCTGTCTCAAATTTTTTCCCTACTGTGATACAATATATAAATTATTTTTTTGTGAGTGACAAAAATGAAGATCATCATTGAATTAAATTAAAAAAAAAAAAGAGTGTACAACAAAAGTTTGAGCCTTAACAACAGGTGTGTTTATGTAATTGTATTTAAAATGAATTTTAATATACTTTATTTCAATTTGCTTTTAAATATTACATTCAATGTCTTTAAATAATAATAAAATGTCACGATAAATAAAATAATTCAAATGAATAAAAAAAAAATCCTGCTGTATAATAATTGTAAATAACAACAGAGTTGAGTTTCTATAATTTTTTGCTTCAATAAATATTTGTAGCATGAAAAAATATGTCTGATTATTATTTTATATATAAAAAATATTAAATACCCATAATCCTCTTTAATAATTAATTATGACAATCAATCAGTTTTAGATTGGCATGTAAAAATTATCATTAAATATCCATAAAATATTTTTTTATCATTATGATTAATTAAGACAGTTTAATCAATCTAATCAATCAAAGGTTTGATTTAAATTTGAAATATTACAATTTTTTTAAATGAACTTGAAATAATTGTTCAATTTATTACAGATTTTTTTCTACATGTTTATTTTAAACTTGTCAACCTTATAATGTTATTCTTGTCATATGAAGATTTTTTGACATACAGGTCGGGAGAGGGAGAGAGAAAGCCATCATATACATGGCATAAAGTTTAGATAAGGCTTACTGAATGACTGACTAGTATCCATCACTGATAACAGTTAGAAATATATAGAGATGAAAAAAATAAAATCCAGCTTGACTTTTTTAATGACAGATACATGACAGGTGACATGACATTTGAAGAGAAATGTCGCTATTTTGTTACTAAAAGTTAATATAAGGTAAAATTGAGTTGACAGTTTATTTAAATAAAACATTATTTATAATTTTTTTATATATTTACAAATTCATTACTTTATATATAAAACTTGCAATGAATATTAAAATGTAGTAAAGAAACATGAGCAATTAAAAAAATAATAATGAAACAGGTTTGAATAAAAAGTTTCATAGTTTGTCACACATAGTATTGGTGACATTAAAAAAGAGATTATAACATTGCGATAATTAGTCGCGATTCTGACGTGCCTGTCAGATTGCCCCACCAAGTTGCTGTTGTGGCTGAGGGGCTGTCACGAGCTATAAGCGGCTCTCACTCTGTCAGCTCACAATGCATGAACCAATACTGCGAGTCACACATCTTCAGTGTGACGTCACAGGTAAACCTCACAATTTCAATCTTTTTATGAAACTGCAGGCCTTCTCTAAAATAAAGTTAATTTTCTGAAAATTTTTTGAGAGAGATTTTAGTACCCAAAAGCAACAGAAAAAATTTCAAAACCATTATTGAAGCCGATTTTTTTAAATTAATTTTTTAGTTTGTATCTCTATGGAAAGTCCTAGATGCTATAAAGTTCTAAAAAATTAAATACAAAAAATTGGCTAAAATAATTGTTTTGAAATTTTTTCTGTCATGGCTTTTAGATACTAAAATTTTAATAAAAACAACCTGAAGTAACTGTTTTTAACTTTTATAAGAACATGCAAATATATTTTTAAATGACATATTATTTTTTATTATTGTTTTATAATTTCTCTCAAGTCAAGTCACTGAAAAATTATAAAGTGCTATTTAAATTGAAATATTACAATATTAAATTTATTACACCAAGAAATTATTTAAAAAAAAAATTATTGAACAGCTTTTGTCATCCAAAAATTCACAGCATATTATTCACAAAGAGATAATAATAATACAAGCAAGTTAATTAAACGATTACATTCACAGAATTGATTATAAAACATTATTATAGATCTGAATAATGACGTCAACGTGAGTGTCGTTGTATTGCACTTTATTTATAAATAGTTGATGTGACTAATGTGGCAGGCTGTCACCTCTATAGTCCGACTGTTTTGCATATTATAACATGACACTGGCAGATAACTTGGCTGCATGACTGACTGATAATCTGCTTGCCAATAAGAACACACACTCGCTGCTCGACTTTTAACACTCGATCAAACATAGAAGGTTAATACAATGTTATAATGTATATATAGAAAAAACGTGACTTGACATTTTTAACATATAACGTCAATATTATAATTTATTATGCAATTCAAATTTTAATGATTGACATGAAACATGTATATTGTATAAAATATGTTAATTATATTATATTAAATTATAGTAATTTGAATTAATGGTTATATGATATTTATTGAGTAATATATTTTTAATAATATTTTTTTAAAATATTTTATTATTCAGGTATTGGAATTTTTTACAGTTTGTTAAAAGTCAAGTTCAAAAGAGATCCAGGGATTATTTTTTGTTGGGCTAAAAGCGAGCTGTACACATAAACTCAACTTTATAAATATGCTAATATAATATACGTCACCCCTCTCAATTTGGGCTGTACTTAAAGCCATGTTTCGAAAAATATAATTATATATAGTGAATAGCAATGTATGTATACAAGGAGCATACACTATATTTCCTCCTTGTATATATATATGACTCAATATACCATGGATGCAAATTAACTCAATACTTATTTTTTGGTATAAATTATACATATGACATGTTGTATCCTGTGATGCCGAATGCCACAAATTATACAGTCGTCAATATTAAAACCGCACAACATTGAAGAACGCTGACTCAAGTTTCGCGACTGTCACACGTCTTGCGGGATCGCGGTCTGATGTGGACAGCGAGCTGTCACTTGTCGCCTGAATAAAACATGTGGATCCTCCTGCTGCAACCGGTGGTACGCAAACTTCTCTGGAGGAGCGTCTCAATCAATGTGCACACGGTTCTAGTCAGGGTCGGACTGGGCTCAAAGGGCCTACTGAGCAAACACTAGTATGGACCCATATCAAGGGCCTACTTGACCCTGTGGGGGCCTACTTTTAACGTTGTAGGGGTCTCCCAGTCGAGGGGGCCTACTGAGCGATCGCTCACCAACTCTTATGGCCAGTCCGACCCTGAGTTCTAGTGCAAATAAAATGCTACCCAAGTAGATAAGATGGAATGTTTTTATAGATGTGCTTCAGTTGCTACGCCCACTCTGTATATTAATTATTCACATTATATATTATTGCCGAAAAGAAAGTTTTTTATAATTGAGCTTCCATTTATGTAAGGAAACTAAAATTTTATAATATGAGTATTACAGGTATAGCCTACATTACAGGAATAACATCCAAATAATATTGAATAATTAATATAAATTATATTAATTTTTATTTATTAATGTTATTCATGCAATAAGACAAAAAATGATGGCACATACCATACTACGTACTTCTATATAAGTGATTAATTATTGCAATGAAATTGTGTGTGCACTTTTAGAACTTATAGATGTGATCCAAATTGTGATCACCATAATGGCGGCCGTGACCTTACACTTTTATTATTAAAAAAACATTAATATCAAGTACAGAAATAAAGAAATAATATATTGGTTGCCAAGCACAAACATGTCATACTAATTTCATGATATAAATTTTCTAAAAACATTATAACAATTTTTATTATACTATATAAAAAACAGAGGTAAATGATTTATTATATCTAATTACATTATAAAAAAAAGTGAAACTTTTACATCTATCAAATTTACAGTTTAATTATATACCCTTTGCCCTGTAGTAAGTCTAATATTAGGTTAAGAAAAGTATAATTTGAGAATTGTTTTTTTCTTTAAGAAATATTTAAGACTTTGTGTTGTAACTCTCACCTTTTTGTATCGTATCATAATTTCTGATCCTAGTCATTATTTATCAGCTGCTGCTTGGCTACAGTCAAATTAAATTAACCTTGCCACCGGAAGTGACAAGATTTTTTATTTTTAATTATGAATTTCAAATCTAAAACTTTGAGTTTATACATGAAGATCTTTCAAAGTAAAGATGGCCATGCGAACATCAGAAATTAAGTGCCTTACTTGTTAGTGTTACTTCTGGTGGGAGTTTTGTATTAATTAAACTGTAGCTAGCTAAGATGTTAAATCGCTCGCGGACCAGTAGGCAGGATTATGATCAGTTAGACTTCTATACGGTGGTAATCCAGACATATGTGAAACCTGCTTATATATTATCATGGTGTCATAAACATGGCTGCCGTTATCCCAGCTGATGTAAGATTTGATACAGCTTGCTGACTATAATAACTCTGGATTGGAATAGAAAATATCATACTCTTTTCACTGTGGGCTGTATTTTAGATTTTAATACTTTATTGGCATAAAAAAACATCTTATTATAAGATAAAATTGTTGCAAAATAAATTATGGACAAACAACGTTTAAAATATAATTTTCAAGCTGCTGATAAACACATATATAATATATTAATAAATTAATGGGGACCATAACTTACATAAATTATAATTTGATTTCGAATTTTTCCTAAAAAAATGTTAATTTGTTATAAATTATAATTTTACAACTAAATATACACAAATTTTTGTATTATTTATCTCATTTATCATGTTTTAAAAATGTGTACAAAAAATATCATAAATTTATTTTATAAAATCTAATTACATTTCTATGCTAATTTAAATCAGATAAAAGCAATAAAAATTAATCATAATTTTATTTATTATAATTTTTTTGAGATAAACAAAATTTATCATGCAAAACTTAGCAGCTACACAAGAAATCTTTCCTCATGGTGATTGATATGTCAGCATGATAAGTAATACAAATTGCCTTCTTCGATCTGTAAGACAGATATGAATTTCTCTCGAGAAAGATTGAGGCTTTATAACGACCAGAATAATTCAACTCTTAAAGCATCAAGTAAACCTGTTTATGTTTCATTAAAGTCAACTCATTAATAAGTCTACTACTTTTTTTACTTTTCAGTTTTTACTTGATAAAGGCCAGGAAAATTTGTGTATTGGATATTTATATAATTCAGTACAGCTTGTCTGAATTAAGTTTATTCTGGGTTTTAAAAAGACATTTAAATTTTATAGTATTGGTTTTAAATTTTATAGTATTGGTTTTAAATTTTATAGTATTGGTTTTAAATTAATGTCTGCATTTTCTATATTATTGTCTGTATAAATTTGAAACAGATTTATTATTTTAATTCCGAATTGTGTTTAAACTTTTGATTATCATAATTTTGTTTATATACACATTTTGTTTGCCAGCTTTGCATGGGACCTGAGGAGTTGAAATATTAGTATAATGGTTATCAAACGCAAATTGAAGGGGGCATAATGTAATTACTGTGATTAATATGGTAAATTGTCAAAAAATATAAATCAATCAAATGCTGTAGTTAAATTTTATAATCCATTTATCAAATCAAATAGGGAATTATACCTGCATTTGCTATAAGAAAAAAGCTATTAGGCACTGTGTACATAGATTTAAAAAATTGTTTTCCGAAAGTATTCCAGGCCTTTAATAACTTTATAATTTTTCTCTTTAGATTTTACTTAAAGATAAATGATTAATTTTCTTTCCATTTATTATTGTATTGTCAAATAGCATTACTCAATGTAAGTATATATATATATTATTATATATATAATATAGGATGTATTATTATGCTTCAGTGATTTCTTGTATTTTTAATATATAGAAGAAATATATAAATTATTCAACACTTTATAACATATAAATGTATAATACATATTTTATGATTGAAATGAAAGTTGCTACAAAATATTAATTTATTTTATGTGTTCTATATAATTACAAGCAACAGAGTAGCTGTTTTGACATGAAAAATTAATAATATAAAAATTCTGATTGATTGAATTTTCTTTATAATTTGAAATTTGATGACAGGTATTTACTAACAGTATAATATATTTATTAAATTTTTTTAAAAACAAAAAAATAATAATGAAGTAACAGACTAAAGAGATATTTAATAATGATAAAATTATTAATTGGGATTTTTTATTTAAAGAACGATTAATATTAATATATTATGAACTATATAGAATATATTGATGTACTGAGAATACTCTATATACAGTATCACAAACCTTAGTTTACGTATGGAAGACATTTTGAATAGAAAATAGTACCGTTTTGCGTTACGATCTTCATTTTTTAACGATAGGCGCTCGATTAGAAAAAAACATCACATCCCTAGTTTAGTTTGCCGGTTTATGAGAACGCCACGGCCGTGGGCGCGGCAATCCACTTGCCTAGCGGCCATCCCAAGTATCTAATACACTTTTAACCTATTATTAGTACTGACATCATGGTTTAATGTTCATTAATTTAGCGAACTTTAAAACCAGAACAGAAAAAAGGCACGCTGCCATGATTTTTGTTATTGTGACGTCACAGGAGCTCGAAATCGATTAATTAAATCGAACCGAATCGAACTAAACCGATCAGCTGAGCTGAAAAAAGGCGTTCGTTTTAAAATAAAAGACAGATCGGAATATACGTCTATATACGCCTCCAGAAGCTATAATAAATCCAGAATGTTACTTTTAAATGCGTAAGGGTGCCTATTTTTTTTAATTTCACCACTTTTTTTCAAGTTTTTAGCATTTTTGGTGTCGACGTGTTGTCACAACAGCGGCTCCATGCGGCCCCACTGGCCCCAGGCTTTCGTCTGGAAGAGGTGCAAAGTGGTCGAAGTGGTGGCGACGCGATTTTGAAATCAAATTAAACTTACTTTTTTATACTTTTTTCCAATAGTTATACATATTATAGAAGCATGTAATATTTTTAAAAAATTCCATAGTTTAAAATAACCTTGTTGTGGGACATTTTTAAAAAATTAAGATTACTACGCCTTGGCGACGTCTAGTCTGTGATCTCAGGCGTAATCTAAGGCTTGTTTAACTGTATATATTACATATTATAAATAATATATTTCTAAATTGAACTTATAAAATGATATTTTTTTCAATCATAATCGCACTTATTATTTAATTGACGTTAGGATGACATCAACCAGTTATAAATATCACATTTGAAATGTAAAAGAACTTCTGTTCTCAATAAAATATTATAATTTCTCTGGTCAAGGGTTATACAATTTTTTTTTTATAATTAATTGCAATACCACATGATAGTCATATATTCATAAAGCATATGTAATTACGGCAATGTGCAACTGGCTGACACAAAGTGTGTACTCTTCACGCGTTGTCGACCCCGTGAGTAATGAATGACTTTGACAAGGAGCCTTGTTACAAGGTGAAGACTAATTAGGCTGCAACGTCTTAATTATAGTTATCAATTGTTTTTATGTTTACGTCTTCCTCAATAAAAAAATTGTGAGATCGAAAGATTAATTCTTTGATCATCTCATTTTTTTTTTCATATTTCGAGTGTTTTATTTATTTATTCTCTTGTGGCTGTACATAATACAACATAGAGACAAAAAGACATTTTCCTTAAAAATTAATATTAAACTATAATTATTATAAAAATTAGTATAAAATTGACATGCACATGTTACATAAGAAGTATACCCTTGAAACAAACTCAATTTTTGTAATTAGAATTAATATATTCATTAACTGAGTAAAATTGATGGGCCAGAAGGATTTTTTTTTATTGTCTGGCAATTTTTTTAATGCAGTCAGTTGATTATATTTTAAAGAGAAACAAAACAGTTAAAAAAAAATTGTATCATGACAATTTGATGTACACAATTACTGCCTGTATACATAGTGTACATTTTACAGTAAAATTTAAATTTCTATAATATTACATTTTAAAATTACACAGAAAAGTACACGTTTTGTTGTTGTTGTGTTTTACATGTTGTTAGCTTTTTTTTTTGTGTCCACTTCTCTTGCATGTTTTGTTACAGTCTATTATGTCATATAATTTTATATAAATCATGTGATACCAGGAATAAAATAAATAACAGGAAAAAAAAATAAAAAAAAAATTTCATTGATTTGTTCCTGCAATATAAATAATCTATATTTCAAATTCAGTGTAAAACCACAAAATATTATATACAAAAAAAAAATTGATTCTAGAAATTTGACATTTAAATCTACTGCAAAGTACATAATTTATCATTTATTACAGCTACTTAAATTAGAACGGAAATTGCAGTTTAGTACTGCATGATTATTTCTGGTAAAACCCAAGGAAATAGTAATTTTAGTTTTTCCAGGAACATTTTACAGCATGGGGTATTAACATTAATGTGTGCTGGGGGCAATAAGGGGGCGTGGCCAACAGTCACCACGAGGTGCCATACGATCGCGTGCGATCACGTGACGTCTTAATGAGACACTGAGGGTGCTGATATCAGAATAGGAAACGTGTGGGGGAACCTTAATAAATAAAATTGTCACCGGAAAGAATTTCATATCTTTTATTTTGGAAAGTCAAGAAAAATGAAGGACAGCAATCCCTTGTAATTAACCAATATTTTGTCATAGTTGAGGTCGAGCCTACTCTATATATTATATAACTATATATTATATAATTATAGTTTTTGGCTAAAGTCGATATTACACGAAAATTATTTTCTAATTATTCCATACAATTTGTTCTTACAAAAAAACTTCAACTCTGTTTATATACATGTGAAAGATATATATTTTTTACTTGTATGGAAAAATTTTACTATACAATATATGCAAAATTGTATAATCTAATACCGGCCTAAAACCCGATTCACACTGTACAAATTTTCCTCATACAAAAAAATTTTATCTCCATTATATACTGTACAAACAAATGGAGTTGAATTTTTCTTGTAAGGAAAATTGTATGCAATAATTAAAAAAATTGTGTCGTGTTACAGGCTTTTTAATCATCACGTGAGAGTATATATATCGTCTGATATTGGTCTTTAGAGCTCTTTGCTTTTTTACATGTCGATGATTAATCGAAAGCTTATTTGAAGTTTCAATTTATTATTTTCATGTTTAATTAATAACCACAGTGTTTATTAATTTACATCAAAAAAACATTTCCATTGATTAAGATTTTACATAACTAATTATAATTAGTAAATAAAACAACAACGTGCCATTACAGTTTAATTAATTATATATTAATTACATCAATTTGTTTTTTGTTGCTGTACTAAAAAAGTGCAGTGAAAACATTTTGTGTTGTGTAGACAGTTTCAAAGCGTCCGGTAAATTTAAAGAAGGGTGGGTATTTTTTTTTCTGGTGGGGGTTGGGGGAGGGAGTGGAGGATGGTAATAAATATTAAACGTGTAGCAGACCTGAGAGGAGTTACTGCTTTAGGGGTGGCGTAGTTGGCAGGGGTGGGTCCGTATTTTATCCCGGCTGATTGTACTTTGTCACGCCCGTACTGGAGCCAGCTAGACTGGGGGGTTGACCCGTCACTAGAAACTACTGAGGCCATTCGTCAAACCAAGGACCTCTAGCACCATCAATTTACGTCCACAAAAAGGGGGAGGGATGTTTATAAACTGCTGCAACTGTATATTTGCAAGAGTCACAAAATTAAATTGAATTTTAAAGTTATATATTTATACTAATAAGCTATAAATATTTATTAATATTTCAATAAATCATTTGTAGCATAAAGTAATTATATAATACTAATGTTATTTATAAGTTGATTTAGTTAGATAATAATTAAATTTAAGTCAACTTGAAAATAAAGTACAACATAAATTAGGAGATATTTTTATATAATCAAAATATACTTTATTGTGTCCTCAGGCATATCATTTATAGCCACACACAGGAAGGCATACATATCTGACAGACTGTAATTAAAATTTCGATTGAGATTTTAATGTTTGCAAATAGATATATGGACCAATTAATAACCATATATTGGCAAACATGTATATCTTGAAGAATGGCCCTTCATTTCTAGGACGTTTCAAACATGTTAATTAGCAAACATTAATTTAGTTGAACGGTACATGCTAATAATCTTATATAATATTTGAGCCTTTAAAAATTAATTCATTCTATCCGATATTTATTTTGTAGGCAACTAACTTTAATGCCTGATTAAATTATTAACAAAAAATTTATAACTGGCAATGCATGAGAAATAATATATCATGTTATGAGATCAAATACAGACAAATACCATAATAATATATAGAGAATGCAAATACATATTATATAGTTTATATTTTCAAACAAAACACAAATATGTATCGTAAATTTATGTCAGTTGTCCGATTTTGAAGCTGAGCAAACTTCATGCATATAATACAGTGATTATTATAATATTCATGCAATATGCTATAGAAACTTTCGCAGCTTATTTTCTTACTATATAAAATCATCAAACACTGAATAATCTTGGATCACTTTAACTAATAATTATTATATATATAATAATATGTGGTATATATTTCAATTAAATAAAAAAAAATATGAACAATGTGAATGGCAATAAATCACGCTGTAATCAGAAGTGTGACGTCATTAATGTTTTGAAGTCTTACTGCACGATTGATTGATTTGTTATTGAATACCAGTGTATAACAAGGTTACTGCAAGCCAATTAATGTTAATAAAATGAAAGTCTATATAAGAATGAACGTGCTGCAAAAAAATACAAATAACAACTATAAACACAACTTAAGTCATATAAGAAACGTACATTATAAAATGTAATAACATTAAATCATTGAAAATAAACATATAATTTCTTCTTAAGTTATTAAACACTTCAATTGGAAAATTGTTTATTACTTTGTTGATTTTTTATTTTTTATAATATAAATACAATATTATTATAAGATAATTTTTATTCTTTCTGAATTATGTTTTTATGTCTTGCAGCCAATATCACAGTCCTTATTATATGATGAAGTAGATTTGGTATACCATAAAGTAAAGATTTCTTGTAATAAGCTGTCCACCAATATTGCAGTAATAACTCAGAAAAACCTTGGTGTGCCGCCACACCATGAAGTAAAATATTACATTTCTCTCAGTAAAAACTCTGCTGGCTCTTTTATATTATTAGGTGCAGTTGTCACAAATCATCTATACAACAGTAACTTAAATTTTATTTCTTATTTAAAAGTTCTTTACAATCATGAGCTATGAATTTATTTAGATTGTCTGTTATTAAAATTATGTGTTTATTTAATATTATGATTGTTAATGTATTAAAAAAAATATTTGTGATTTAATGGAATAGTAACTATATATAAAGTGAGACAATAGTATAGTGGAGTGGGTAGGCAGCCATCTTGGTACAGCCAGTTAATTAACACGACCATTATGGTATTATTTATTTCATTATTTATACATTTTATATGGTATGTTTAGATGATGAAGTATATAAGTCTAGATTTTAAACCAACAATTTGCGTTTTCATCAGGAAGGATCATTTTGCTGGTAATAAAGTAAGATAATGAACTTTATTGAAATCCCATATTACCGGTTTTGATTATAGAGATTCACACACTCATCATCGCCTCATAATTTACTAACTAACCTGAGACAAGTATGAGATTTCACCTCCACTACAAGATAGAACTTGCACCTCCATGCATTGTGTAAAATTTGAGTGTATAGGATATATATATATATATATATATATATATATATATATATATATATATATATATAATATATATATACGTATTATGAATATATTATATATATGTAAAAGAAGTTTTATGACACTTTTAATTGAAAATTAATTATATAAGATTATTGACCTTTTGTGACCTTATATATTTTTATATTGAAAATATTTCTATTCAGTCTAAATTAATTAAAAAGGAATTATGTTATACATATAAAAAATATAGCAAGGTTGAGATATTTGTATTTAATGATGAACACAATTAAATGAAACATTATTGGAATATCAATTGTAACATTTTTTAATTAATTTTATAGAACATGTGTAATAAATATTATATTGTTCTTGATTAATACATCATAATGTCAGTCAAAGTATGTTTAATTGCAGCAATTTGATTGAGAGAAGTTGTTTTATTGCTCATTAAGTTGGTATTGGTAAGCGATGCATGAATCAAGCCTTACATTACTTTGTATATATGTTGAAAGCAATGCAACTTGCGTCTTTATGTAATTGATTTTTAATTAATCAGATCACGATTTCTTTTCAACTTTAATTGGCTTGTATCGAGAAATTCTGCCACGCAGGTAATTCTGCCCAAGGGGTTGGAGAGCGAAGAGAAGTGTTTTACACCTTGCAATGTAGACTCTGTAGATTTTACAATTTAATCGCTATATAACTGCGGAATAATCATGGTATCATTTCGTAGGATTTGTGTAAAAAAATTATAAAAATTTTCTATGCATACATCTGCATTATGAATAAGGTAATATTAAATTATATTTTTATAGTATCAGTTATAATAACATGTTGTGAGTAATTCAGGATTAATTTAACGTTTACTATATTGTACTGGTAACATTATCTGAATGGGGTCCGGTCTCTGAATGACCATGGCGGTTTCCATTTTGTGTAACATGGTGTAAAATATCAAAAAAAGTTAAATTTTGATTTTTCTCACATGAACTTTTGATAAACCTAGCTGTGATTCAGCTGTTTTAGTAGCCACAAAGTCAATGCTTCACTCAAATAAACCATACAGAAAATCACTGTCTCTCATGCTGTTTTCTTCAATCACCCCTTTGACCCATCACGGTACCTTCTGGGCGGTCGTGACGTCACGTGGTGCCATTGTTGCCGACACACGTTCGGCACCTCCCACCACCTCCAAAAGCAGCACCTTTGAAATCTCAGCCTTTGAGAAGCACATAGGCGTTATAAATCATTCTTTTCAATATATATTTTTTTTAAAAGAAGATGATTGAAAATGTGTAACATACATACAATAAGTGGGGAAGATGGTTTTATAATAAAAATATATTACCTTAACCGTATCCACTCCATTACAGCAAAGGATAGTTAGCCGCTATGTTGAATTATTATTCTTCTTATTTTTCTCACAAAAACTTTGCAGCTGTCTTGACCAACAAAAGTTTATTTTCTAAAATAAAAAAATATATTCAATATTCAATGACTCTGACATCGAGACAAATAGTCTATATGTTATAAAAAATATTGAAGAGTCGCACTTCGCAGCGTGTAACCAAATAGGTAATTGTTGTTAGGAGTAGGTGGCAGCACCTCCGAGTAATAAATCTTGTTTCTATTCTGCTCTTACAAAATTGAAAATTTAAAGTGTTAATTGATATTGTATAATCATTAGGTTAGTGTTATTATAATTTTAATTATATACTCTGTGTTTTTTTACAAAAATTCAGTGTGATAATATAATCGTGGTGTGATAATAAGTGAAATACAGTTTTGAGGTTCTGTGCATGAATATGGCGTACTCTATGGGGAGATATGAAGATTATCCGCCTCTATCAAGATCTCAAATTCATCATATTGTAAGTCAACCTCCACCAGCACGCTGGCCATCTGATAATAACAATAAAAATAGTTTTAATAGTGTTCAACAATCTGTTAGCATGAGTTCACCAGAAAGTTCTCGTGATGATATTTTTACACATCCTGTGCTTGTCAAAATGCAGAAAAACATTGAACATTTGTTAAATGGCATGACTAATTTAAAAGATGTAGTATATGACATAAAAAAAAATAGTCAAAATTATGCAAATTTGTCAAATAATTCTGGGAAAAATTATGAATATCATCATGATATAAATCATCAAGAGAACGCAGAAAGACCTTGGACTCGTGTCAACAGAGGTTCGAGCAGGCAAAGAGGGCAAACATTCCAGCAACAGCCGCCACCACGTGCATTTCGGCCTCCTCCTCGTATGTTTGCATCTCAGGGTCATCAACCGCTGCCGCTACGGAATTCTTTCGAGCAGCTGAGATATGTAAATAATAACCAAACTGATCTACCTCAACAGCGGCGTTTTCCAGCAAACAATAATATTCAAGTTATTGTAAAAAATTACGAAAAACATCGTAATTTCAAATTTATTGAGAAAAGAGGAAATATGTTTGATTCTCCTGCTGGTGTATCGTATGCACACTGTGTAGATGAGAAATTTGCAATGTCTCGAGGTGTAGCAAAGCACGTAAAAATCACTTTTAAAGAAGTACCATTTTTGAAAAGTCAACTTAAGCATACAGGAGAAGTGGCTGTACTTCAAGTAGATGATAAGTATATATTTTATCTTGTAACTAAAAAACAATGCAATCATTTTCCATCTATGGACGACTTCGTATCATCTCTTAAAGCTCTACGAAAAGTGTGTGAAATATTGAAAATTGCAAAATTGGCTATTCCTCGTATTGGTTGTGGACGTGATAAGTTAATTTGGCGTGATGTTAAGAAACAAATCATTAATATATTTAAAGATTTGGACATTGAAATTACAGCATACTATGATTGGAAATCAAATGATCGTGAAACATCACCAAAAACTTTGTTACTGGAGAATAGCAAAAAAACACTCATTACATCTATAATGAGTACCCGCTCTTCTACTGCCACGCCTGACACAGTTGAGTTGGAGGGGTTGTCGGTGCCAGCAACAGCTAAGCTTCGTAAGCAGATGACATCCGCCCCGAATGAGCTGAAGTCAGGCCTTGTGTTGGAGAGCATGCGCCCCGCTGAGGAGGTTTCCGCTCTCAGGTCGGTGAACGACGGGCGCCCCGCCGAGGAGGTTCCCGCCCTCGCGCCGGTGAACAACATGCTCCCCGCCGAGGACGTTTCCGCCCTCGCGCCGGTGAACAACATGCACCCCGCCGAGGAGGTTTCCGCCCTCGCGTCGGTGAACAACACTCGCCCCGCCGAGGAGGTTTCCGCCCTCAGGGCGGTGAACGACGGGCGCCCCGCCGAGGAGGTTTTCGCCCTCGTGTCGGTGAACAACACGCGCCCCGCCGAGGAGGTTTCCGCCCTCAGGGCGGTGAACGACGGGCGCCCCGCCGAGGAGGTTTCCGCCCTCGCGTCGGTGAACGACATGCGCCCCGCCGAGGAGGTTTCCGCCCTCGGGGTGGTGAACGACAGTCCCCCACATTTGAGGGATGAGAACGGCCTACCTCAACCTTCTTTGTGCAGTATTGTGGATTGTCCGGATAAGTTCAAGAAATGTCACTTTGGTATGCATGTTATTAATATTTTAAGTGCCATTAATTATTTAGATAAGCAGACACCCACAAATTTATCATCGTCAAATGTACAACCATTAACTCTATTAGCATCTAGTAAAATTAATAAAATGCTTACAAGTTTGTGGTTAGAATTTGAGTCGTTCAAAGAAAAACGTGCAAATAATTTACCATTAACTACAAATGAAGGTTCTGTTTTAAAAGATCAATTTGTTGATATTTCTAATGAAAATGCAATGTGTTTAAGATCTCGAAAAAATAGTACCCTCTCAACACAAAAGCCGAAGCAAAAAAAAACATAACATTTCATGTAATAATATTGTTATTCTTAATAAAATTAGGATTTTGCAATTAAACATCCCTGGTTTAAGAACTAAAGTTAAGAAATTAGAATTATTAATTGAAGAAAAAAATATTGATATTCTTGTAATTTGTGAGCATGGTTTGTCTCAATCTGAAATAGGTATAATATTGTTTAAAAATTACAATTTGATATCATCATTTTCAAGAATTAACAAAAAATGTGGGGGTGTTGCAATATTTATTAAGAATAACATATTTGCTCTTAATGTGTCAGTCCAATCTGTTCAGTCATGTTTCGAATGTTGCATTGCAAAAATAAAAATCGGTAATAATCAGCATTTATTTATAACTTCATTATATAGACCTCCAGAAAATTCAAATGATTTAATAACATTAAAAATTGGTGGTAAAAATATAAATTATGATTCAAATATGAAACCTTTTCTTATAAAATTAGAGCAATTATGTAAAATGCTTTTGAAAGTATGTAATAAAAATGATTCATTTATAATCACTGGAGATATTAATATAAATATATTAAAGAAAAGTCGATATTTGAACTCTTATTTAGATTTATTGGAATCTTTTAATTTAAGTGTTATAAATAATGTTGCAACAAGAAAAACTGTGAAATCAAGTACTATTATTGATCATGTTATAACAAATAAAGACTTTTTTAAAACACTCTTTATAAATACATCGGCCACAGAACTTTCTGATCATGATTATTCAGTTATAGATATATCATTTGAAAATAGGGATTTTAAAAATGAAGTTTTGGATAGAAGATACACGGTTAGACAGTGTAATCCAGATAATATGGATTATCTATTGAAGTTACTAATTAAAGAAGATTGGTCTCTTTTATTAGAAGGGAATGTTAATTCTGAAAAGAGATGGGAATCTTTCTTTGAAATATTTCTATCTCTTTTTAATGAAGCATGTCCCCGAAAAATTAAATCTGAAAAAATTAAGACAGAGGTTCCAAGTTGGCTTAAAAGGAACCCTCATTTAATTTCGGAAAGTCAAAATTTAAGGTTATTGTGTAATAAAGTAAAATTAAATCCATCGCTCTCTGGGACTTATAAAGATCAGGTAAAAAGTCATAAAGTAAATATTGCGGAGGCTAAATTAAGAGACAATGATTATTATTTTAATACATCAATTAATAAAATTAAAGCAATTTGGCAAATAATTAAACGAGAATGTAATTTAAAGGTTCCTAAAAATTTACTTATAAAGGAACTGTTAATTGAAGGTGATAACATCACTGATCCTGTTGAGATTAGTAATGCATTTAATGATTATTTTATCTCAACAGTTGAAAACATGATACAAAACAAATACCCGGAACCTAGTCAAGAATTTACTATTAATGTTGATAGTATTAATTTAAATGTAAATAGTAATGAATTTTATTTTAAACAAATAATTCCTGTTTATATTCTTAAAATAATTAAATCACTTCCAAATAAAAACGCGGCCGGCCCTGATGAAGTGTCTTACAAAGTTTTGAAATATTGTGCAGAAGTTTTAGCGGTTCCCTTAACATCATTAATTAATCATTCCATCGATGACGCTTTATTTCCATCAGTATTAAAAAAATCAGTAGTAAATCCACTGATTAAAGATAGGAAAAAAGCTATTAATTTATTAAATAATTATAGAGCTATTTCATCGTCATCTGTGTTCGGAAAAGTATTTGAAAAAGTTTTAGATGATCAAATAATGGATTACAGAATTGAAAATAAATTAATTTCCAAATCTGAACATGGATTTTTAAAAAATAAATCTACTACTACTGCAGCATATGCTTTATTAAATCCTATATATAAGAATATGGATTCAAAAAAATTTTGCATTGCAATATTTTTTGATCTGTCTAAAGCGTTTGATAGTATTGATAAAAATATCTTACTTACTAAATTATCGTCACTCGGTTGCGATTCAAGTAGTTTAACACTATTACAATCATATCTTTCTGACAGATCTCAATATGTAAAATTAGGTAGCATCTCTACTACCCGCTATATCTCATTAGGGGTGCCACAGGGTGGAAAATTTTCTCCAACCCTGTTTAGTATTGGAACGAATGACTTATCTAATAATGTAACTTTTGCTGATATTATAAAATTTGCAGACGATACGACTGCTTTAATATCAGCAAACACAGAAGAGGAGCTAATTTATAAAGCTAATAAAACTGTGAAAGAAGTAGAAACCTGGTGTTCAAATAACAGACTTCTATTAAATACTAGCAAGACATTTTATATTCAATTCCATACGAAAATAAGGGAACCAGATCATAGTTACTACATTAAGTCCGAAACAGGATTAATAAATAGGGTACAAAATATTAAATTTCTTGGACTCAATATACATGAATCGTTGGATTGGAGTATTCATATTGACGAGATTTGTAAGAAGATTAATCATGCTAATTTTGCACTTTATTTAATTAGAGATTATGTATCACAAGATACATTACTCTCCATTTATTATGCATATGTCTATTCTCATTTGGCGTATGGCATTATTTTTTGGGGTAGTTATTCAAACCATTTAAACAGACTATTTGTATTACAAAAGCGATCAATTAGAACAATTTTACGTTTTAAAAAGCATGACTCATGTGTTGGTCATTTTAAGAGACTTAAAATACTAACACTGCCAAGCATGTATATTTTGAATTGTGCAATGTTCAAGAAGAAATATCCAGAGTTATATATTCATAATGGTGAATTTCACTCTTATAATACTAGAAATAGAGATAAAATAGTGTTAGAAATGCATAATTCGAGTTTATTAGAAAAAAGTTCCGCTTACCAGACTGCAAAAATTTATGACTTTTTACCCGCATGTCTCAGAGAAGTTGAAAGTGAAAAATTATTTAAAGAAAAATTAAAAAATATTCTTATAAATAAGGAATTGTACTCTGTAAAAATGTACTTTTGTAATAAGTTGCCAGAAGATATACTGTCTAATGTTGTTTTTTAATTGATTGTATCTATTGTATTTCATATCTTGATAGTTTTATGAATTATTGTTATTTTGATGTGTTTTTATGTTATGTAATTTTAATGTTATTATTAGGAATGACTTAATCCATGTTGTACTTGTACAGCCAGTTGATTGAATAAATGAATTGAATTGAATTGAATTGTCCTTTGCAGTCGGCGTCAGACCATTGAACCTTGGCAACATTTAAGTCATTAATCATTGTTTAACTGTAACAATTGCTGACTCCTAAAGAATGCAACAATCATGTAAGTGCTAAACAAAATGTTTTAAAGTACTCATGCAATGTGATATATATCTGAAGATTTAATTAAGATGAAGAGTATACTGAACACCTGTTATATTGATGAAATTGTAAAAGTAGAATGTAATTATATTTTACAATGCTAACTGTAATTTGAGCTTGCTTAAAATATACATAAAGAAATAAGTACATTTTTTATGCTAAAATTAATATTCAGCAATGTCCCTAGGGTGTTTACAACATATTTTAATATAAAAAAACATCTTATCTTTTCATAATTATTATTATGTTACAAGTTAAATTAGTGTCTAAAAATTCTAAGATTTTTCTAACCCACACCCAACATTAGTATATTTAAAAATAAGATAATCAACATAGAACATTAAAAGTAAATTAACATTAATTTTAACAATCTTGACGTCAAACTCAATTAATGATCAAAATCATCTCTCTTTAATATAATATAAGGAGTCTCAATTTGTATTAACTTTTATAGTACATTGATGGGGATATAAGATAATAATAATATTATCAGATAAGCTGAAAGCATATATGAGAGAGGGGAAGTGTCAGAGCTATAAGTACGAAGACATCTAGATGATAAATGGCAGCAAATGACCCCGAAGTTGCCGGTGTTAGCATCTCCATCGTACTCTGCCATCTTCATGCCAGTATGATGGATTAGGCCAAGCTGTCACGGAGTCATTCATCACCCATGTCGGGTGTGCCTCAAGTTAGACTGCACGCGCTCGGCCCCGCCCACCTCCCTTTGGTGTACTCACAAGGAAAGGCTTGGGTGCGGTCACATTGTAGCAGCAACACGCCTAAACACTCACCTCATCCAAACAGATGACATATTTTATTTATAAAAAAAAAGACATTAGACACTTTTTTATCGGATGTTTTGACAAATTTGAATGTTATTGTTATTTAGATTATATATATACTATTTAATCAGATAATAGGAAATATTTTTTTTTCAGGAAGCATATTTAATTAAATTTAATAATTTGTATATTAAACATGTTGCTTGCTATATATTAAAATAATTATTATTACACCACATTTTTATGAAATCCTGCACCTACTCGATCTCTCTTTTCAAAAGCATTGAGTACTTTTATTAAGTAAGTGAAATTTAATATTTATTGAATCACACATGAACAGCTGTCACTTTAAAATTTAAAGTACTCATACTTATTATTTTAATATGACATATTGATTTAACTAATGGTTTTCTCTCACTTAAGTTTCACCTTTCAATTGTTTACAATGACTATGACAAAAAAAAAAAAAAAGAATCATGTCATTTTCAAATATTTTTTTATATCTTAATTTGTTTTGTAACAAGAAAATTGACATTCACTTTATGAAAAAGTTATATAAAAAAACTGTATATATAGTATTACGTTATAAATAAGACAGGTGAAGACTATAAACTCAAGTGTTAAAATAGGGTACAAAATAAGAGGAGAGAGTGACAGCGTCATTTTCAGTAATTGACATACAGTAGCCATCATATTAATATATTGTTTTGACGATGGACAGATATATATAAAAGACCAATCTCCCTTTTTTCCACTTCATCAGCAAGGTACATATAAAAATTATTCCTCAAATATTGACTTTTTACTCTACCTGTGACAGAAAAAAAAGAGACGGGGTTCTCTTCAAACATTATATATATATTTTTTTTTAGATTTGATTGACATTATTCTGACACATGTGACAGTTTGTCATCCGTCTGTTATATGTCTACTGCTGAATGAATGTCCTGCTTGCTTGTGTATAATTTCCAAATGTCGTACTTATCTCATGTCAAATTAAATTGATGACTATTTTTTTTATCATATATATATTAATCATACAGGAACATCATATATATGTTAATATGTATATATTAACAATGTTTATTGATTTTTATTTGATTTGCCACAAAATAAAGTAAAGAGGGATTTCATTTAAAAAAAAAATCAATTTAATATTGAGAAGATAATCATTATGTATTGTTAATTTCTTTAAGAATGAAATATAAAATTAAAATGGTCAAAATTTGATCATACATTTATATTAGGATAATATTTTAAAAATATAATGAGGGAAGAGAGAGGTGGGGGAAGCGGGAGTTATAGAATTTAAAAGCAACTATGATTTATACTACAAAAAATTGTATATTATATGCTCTCAACATTATACAATTATTATTGTTTGTAAGTTTACAATCCTCTGAAAAACAGGAAAAATTAAAAATGAAAACCGCCAGCAGACTATTTTGATCGCAGCTGAAGGTCGTCATCAGTTAGAATAATCTGGTTTGCAAAATCTCTTTAGGCAGCAGCTCTTACGTTTAGTAATTACATAGACTGTGCTCCATGATAAATGACGTCAGTCACGCGCTCTGTGATCTTTGGACACGCACATTAATTATCATAATGCAGCAGCGAGTACTGCTGGTGATGAAAAAGGCTTACACCAAATTACTTCTGGCCCGGTACCAAGTGAGCACCAGATAGTCTGGACAGATATTTCACTTGCTCGCGTGTCCACGTCAACCCTCGGCGACAAGGCAGTTTCGCTGCACAGGTAGGACGTGAAAAAGTAGCTTTTGTGTCAAATTTCGACTTTTGTGGCTGAATTTTGTCTCTAGAACGCGATGCCAGTGACCGAAATTTCAGAAATTACAAGAATAATTTGATCAAAAAATAACAAGACAAAAAAAAAAAAAAAAAAAGCAATTAAAAATAGTGAACCATGCAATGGGTGTAGTCCGTATTAGGTTCCGAACGTTCAGAACATATGAGTGATTACGGACCGACTCTGAACAAAAACATTGACTTCAGAACATCAGATAACGGACCACTTTAAGAACATCTTTTTCGCGGTAATACGCATCAGTTTAAAAAAAAATACGAAAAAGAGAGAACTGTTCACTGGCTTCAGAAATTTTAACATAAAACTCACGTAACAGTTATTGATCACTAATTAAGCAAAGATTTACCTCAAATCAAACAGTTATCACGTAGGTTGCACAGGTTTGTTACGTACTTTTCAAATTTCCCCCAAAAAATTGTGATCAGCTGACTCTAGTTCCGATGGTTCGGAGGAAAAGTTCGCAACACTCGGAACCTCTTTTTTGAAGTCAGCTGACTCACTTCGGGTAACCTCGGAAATGGTTCTGAACATTCAGAACATAATTACGGGACGCCAAATCGAAGGTTCCGAACGTTCAGAACATAATACGGACTACACCCAATATTAGAGGATCAAAAATATATTATATAGGAGCTGGAATAATTTCAACTCACAATCAGTAATGTATAGAATTGCAAGATTGATTGCATATGCATCAGCCAAATCAGCCAGATTTTGATTTATTAATATATTTACTATTAATGTCATTGACTCCATGCACTTTTAATTTATATTACTAAAAAAGTGGAATCAAGTTTTGGTGCAAATTAAATGAGGTTTTAAAACAGTATTAAATAATTAATACATTTTTTGATAATTATTATTGATGAGGAACGTATAATGGAATCAAAAACAATATAAGTGTCACGTATAAAAATATTTATAATATTTTCCCCTGGATAGCTTTTCTGTGAGTTTTAGTTTGTTTCTTGATATTACCGCCATGCAGTTCTCACTTTGCTTTGTGGGAATGACGGTGGTGCGTTTTGTCACTGCACTGAAGTACGCCATCAGTCGGTGCCGCCATCCTGCCATCACCTCTCAGATTGATGCACTAACAGGTGGTCCAGCGGAGATGACTCACTTTGTCAGCACTTGCTGGTGGTTCATCATTTCAACACTTGGTGCTCGGTTTCACGCATGTGGTGGGGTCAATTTGATTGACATTCATGCAACAACAATATCAATGCTGTTACTGCAATTTTATGTTTTTGTAATATCTGCTGTTTTTTTAATGCTACACAGATATTATTGTGCTGCAAGAAATAAAATTAAATATGTAATTTTTGTGGGGCAAAAATGAGATAAAAAAATATTTTTATTGTACATCGCAATAGAGTTTCAGTATAACATGATTGTGGAAGTTGTTGGAGTGTTTTTGTCTAATTTTGAAGCACTTTTTGAGCACCATATGAGCACCATTAACATTTGGGGTAAACAGGAGGACTGCAAACAAGAAGAAACATGAATTAGCTTGTAATAATCATGAAGTAGTTTGTTATTTTTCTAGTGTGTAATATAGCATGTAAAATTATTCTTTCAAACACATTTTTTAATCCTAAATTTTATATAATTATACCACAGTTATATTGACAAATTTCATTCAGATTTGTAACTTATATAGTATTTCCTAATCTAACCTAAAAGCTAATTAAATTATTACAATTATGTAAAGAGACCATGAAAAAGTTTGTAAATAATTTTTTTATTTATTTCCTAAGTATATATAAAGCTATAAATTTACTATATACATTTAAACTCGATTTTTACAACATTTACTGTGAAAATATATATTTTATGGAAGAGAAGAAAACGCATAAAAGTATAAAATGCAGGCAGTAATTCACATTGACTCTTTAAAGAGACTATAAAGAGGTCTAGAGAGTCGTCTCCAGCACAAAGTTTATTATATGATGGCTATTCTGTGCTCTACACCCATCAACAATACAGCCCACATTTGGCCCGGCACCACCAAACCAACTGTAATACAGCTCTCTAACGATTGATGCCTTTTAATGCGAATATATTTATATTTTAAGTACCTCGTTTTTCATTCTTATGACTCTAGAAAACAGTAAGAAACTTTTTGAAACTTAAAAAAAAAAATATACATGTACATTCATATATTTTCTTTCACATGACTACCAACTTAAAATTATAAATTATACTATAAATTTTAATGTATTATAGTTTAATCGTTTGATTTATAATTTCATTTTAATACTACACCCACGTGTAATGCAATAAACTGGAGTTATACAGTATAACATACAGGGAAATAAAATAATTTTAATATGAGTTTTTGAAAAGTAAAACAAAATAGTAATGAATTAATTAATTTATTATATAATATATATTCTTTACTTTTATTTTAATTAAAATAACAATGTTTAATTTCTGAATGATAATAATATTATATTGTGTGAAAATTCTAGGACATTAGTTTTAATCTTAAATAATATGTTAAACTTTTTGATAGAGAATATTAAGATTGTTACCCATGCAACCTCGAAAATTTATGAATGTCATTAAATATTGTTCATTATTTTCTTATTGTAGGTTGAATATTGCTGTATAAAATATATCAACTATATATAAATTTTTATTAAATTGTCATTAAAAAGCAGACAATTTTAAAATTTACAGCAGTGTGTATCTAAAGATTTTCTGTCCTTATCAGAAAGGTATTAGTTCAATGGTGGTATCACCTGCACGTGACGTTTGAAGTCTCGTTAAGCGTGACAATTTCACTGACGTACAGCTGCTGCTATTTACTGTGTATGAAAAACGTGCAAACACAATTTTTACATTTCACAGTAGCAGATAACGTACGTATATGTTGTATCAGCTTGCATGCATGCCCTTCTTCTGTTTAAATTGCTGCAAATTATTGTAATTATAGCGTAAATAATTAACGTGCATGCACAAAGTAATGAAATAATTTCTTTTAAAAATAAAACATTTACTGACTGTAAAACAAATTATGTGGTTTGTTATTGTCAAAAACTGAAAAGTGTTACAATCTATAATAGGCTGATATAATTGCTGTGAAATTAATTGAAATTATGTTTCAATAGCATTTTATTTAAAATTAATAAAATTACAAAACATTTAAATATTTTTAAATTTGAAGAGATGGAGAAATACATTATATGGTTTTAATATTTATACTTTCATCCCAATAAAACAGCTTTACAATAAAAGGAATCAAAAAGTGATCGCCATGCAAAGCAAACGTGCACTGGCACAAAAATATTTTTTTATTTATTTTTTAATTCATAAAATTTAAACACATTGAATTTATTGTAGATTTGAACCTCTAATTGGACAAAACAATTTTAGTTTGGTGCAAAATAGGTACTAGTAGGTACCCGTTATAAGAACTGCTGCATGAATAGTAATAATATATGTGTCAAAAATATAATGTTTTTCTTTGCTTTTTTATGTAAAAATCACTGTGAATTGTATATATATAATTGTACTGTATCCTAATCTTAAGTTATTTTAAGTTCCAAACATAATTATTAGTATCAATATCTTTGTACCTCTATGTTGTATTATGTACAGCCACATGAGGAAATAAATAAGAATATGTTGAATTTAAAATAATATCAAAGTTAACGATTTGCATAATAATAATTATTATTTATGATGTTATTACATGATTTAACTCTTTCATTTTATATATTTATAATAAATCTAATAAACTCGTAGGAAAACGAAAAACCACACCCTGCAACTTTGAAATAAAATTAATGTAATTTTGTTCTAAAGTGTGGGGCGTTTCGTTCTTATTTCTTTTGACGAAACGACTGTACTATCCATGGTAATTTTCTCCCTTGAGCTCAATGAACCAATGACTTTTTACGTAACAATTCTGCAGTACAAAATGAAGATACAATCAACATTCATCCTGGCTGCTAATTTTATGTTGTTGATTTATTACGGGAGGATCCCTGCAGTGCACGTCACACTTTTTGTCACGTTCCAAGTCTATAATAATTTTACGTCGATAGTGCGGACTGCATACAGTATTAACGTCTGCAGTACTCTCTCACATATCTCTCTGTACCACCCACGTGGTATTTTATATGAGACGTAACCTTCAAACTGCTTGTAGTAAATTTTAATCACGTTATTTATCATGAATTATTATTATTTAGAATTTATTTTTAGAAGAAATGAAGAGTTTGTTGCTTTTGTTAAGAGGGTGGTCTACCTTTCAGGCGATAAAATTTTCAAAATAGAAAACATTTTGTTCATATAGGAGCTCTTAGGTTTTGCTTTGTATTGAGGCGAGTGAAATTCATGCACTGTCACATTATACTCACATATTTAACATAATTTTGACCTGACTATGTGGCTAATGACGTTTATATTTTTTTCAATTTTATATATTATGTGAATGTTTTCCATTTTTTTCTATACTTTTCCTGCATGTAAAATGATATGACACTTCAAAAATCAAAATTGATACAAAAGATAACAACTCATTGAAAAGTTATATACAAAGATATATAATACATTTCTTATCTTATAAGATTAATTTACACACTTCATAATAACATGATTTTTATAATATAATAACAACAAATAATACTATACAATATCCTTTTATTATTATTCCATTGACTATATATTGTATTTTTTTTTTTGTTATAACTGACAAACCTTACGTGCGTAGGCAGTAGTTAAGGATTAGTGCACGTGGCGATGTGGTGATGATAAAGCAGCAACCCTCCTCGCCCAAACAGCAGCAGCAGGCTCTAATCCCAAATCACATTACGCCGAGCTAGCACTAAGCCGTCCTGACTTTGCCTCTCGACGTATATCAGCCCAGAACAGTTATATCTCATTCTAACGTCCATCTGAATTAACTCTTTCACAATGTCACTCAGGGGGCCAATTCGTGGTTGCCAGCTAACACGCTGTAAAATTAAGTAACTGGACGTACTATTTTAATATTAAATATATATTTTTTAAATATATACTTTATGAGGAAAATTAGGTTATTAATGTTATTATTACAAGTTCATAGCTGAATTGATAATTTAATTTTTTGTAATTATAGACAGTTTGTTGTTTTAAATTTTAATGAGAAAATAAATGTAATAATAAAAGTTTTTTCACCTAAGTTATAATATCAATTAAAACCATCTATATAGGAAATTCATAAAAAAAAAAATTGCGAAGAAAATTAAAATACAAACATTGAGCTTCATAAATGAAATAACAAAAAATATTAATGATGAATAATTCCTAAATGAGACAAATTTTAAGTGATGTTATGTTTATGATTGTACAATTTTATGATTGTAATTGTAATAATAATATAAAACTGATGATAATATGTTTTAATGTTTTAATTTTTATGTTTCTTTTACAGGTATTGCAATACTAAAATATTGTAAGCATGCATTTAGTAACTTACGGTTCTATATGTGCAATAAATAAATAAATAAAAATACAAATGTATACATGGTCTGAAGAAGAATTGTTTTGTCAATTTTAAAATTGTATGACAAGACATTGATGATTAAATGGATATTTAAAATCACCATTTACATCAGTGGCTGCAATCACGACTTTGAAGAACCTCAAAATTAATAACAAAGTTGCTATTTTTTTTTTCGCTATTTTTCAAATCTCGTGAATATTTTATGTACATAAACTATCACTTATTATAAAAGCATTAAGCTATACATTTAAATCTGCGTACACGAAAAAACACTGTATAATTATATATTCAAAAATGTGTAGTGTAACATCTAATTACGTAATTTTCTTTGATTGATTGACACTTGTCGAAATAAATTACACAAGATAAGAAAAACAACATCATTAAACCAGAAAGTTATTGCCAAACAAAATATCTAACTATGTAGCAACCACATAGTATTTTTTTTAACTTTACATTAACATATAAAATTTCATGTTACAATATCATATTTCAAACTTACTATTTCATTATTTTTATTATTTCATTTATCTCTACATACTGGGCGTGTAGTATTGAGAAAAATATATTATACCGACGTTATACACATTTGACTATACAGTTATAAATAAGATTATAGAAAACTATTGCTCATTTTTTTTATATACAAACTGTTATACTCAATAGAAATTATGTTCCTGCTTGTATAATTCTTATTGATACCTACCACGCAATATTCTCTATAATAAGCTTGATTTTTCTTGTGGGTCTACCTTATATATATATATATATATTATCATATGGCATATAATAACATAAGGCAAAAGTGGCAGGTAGGCAAGCAAGTCGTCTAACGTGTTATTAACAAGCAAAGCCCAGTAATTATTAACTCTATATAAAGAATATGACATCTGGTATTACGCCTTTATAGAAACTGACAACTTTTACTGGCATGTGGACATTTTAATAAAGTTGTCAAAAAATTAATCTTTATAGTCCATAAACAAGTATTTTTTAATTAATATATATTTTTTTAATAATGGAGAACAAAATTTATAGCTTTTGTATATAGAACAAAATAATATATTATTATTGGTGTATATATTTATATTGTTTATATTTTACATATTTAATTTGCTTTGATTTAATTATATATTTCAATTATGATGTAAATCAATTATTGACAAGGTTCTTTCTTATTTAAAAAAGGCTATATAATTTTTGTGGTGAATTTTTGATTAATTAAAATAATCGTAGCACAGTTAATTAAAAAAAAATAAGGAATGGAATTTTTTAATCATTATATATGTTGTGTAAATAAATATTGCAAGAATTAATTTTTTTTTTCTATTTACCTTTCCAAGCTAAATTTTACTCAAATACACAAATTTTATAAAAATTCTATAATACAATGTAAACTGTATATTTTATCCTATTTATTCATTCCAATTCATCCACAATTAATATTATGGCTTTTATATAAATGTAAAGTTTATAGAACCCATAAAATTACTATACACAGAAATGAGATTATAATTTGAAGATATAAATAACATAACAAAAAAGTGACACAACATACTACTTATATATGTTTGTAATATTTTATTTTTATTTTCGTAATCTATCTTCATTGATGTGAAACTATTATTATTCGTTCTTTTTCATGATAGGTGTGCGGTTAGTAAAACATGAGAAATAGTTAGACAGCAGCATTTACTCCTGTTTGTCGCGGTTTGCTTCTAATACAGCTGCTAGAAGAGCATGATAGCATGACCGACTGAGTTGTATAATCTTTAATGTCATTTAAAGTACATTTATATAGTGTTAAATTATTGTAATATCAACCTTGTGTGTTTCACAAGTTATTTTAATAAGATTTGTAGCCATCCTTCAGGCCATCTATTATTCGCGGTGAAAAGAAAATTTAATCTTAGTCTGACAGGAGGTGAAAAAAAAGGAGGAAATTTCTCCCACCCACTTTTTTCTTCTTAATGCTGCCGCCAACGTACGCCTAGAGGCGTCTTTTCTTAGCTTTTGCTGCTGGCTGACAGGCCGTGATTATGGATTTATAAAGCACCTATAAGTTGGTATCACGATTCCAACACGGCAAACGAGGCGGGAGGCCCTGCTTGTCTTTCCTTCTTTATTTCACCTCGCTCGCTTCCTTGCAGGACCACTCTTACAACGTTGTCCGGACAAGACTCGTGTGAGGTGGTCACTTCACTTATATCATGTTCTCTCTGACAGATCTACTTTATTATATTACTAGTCATCCAACAAGATGATGACATCATCCTCATACTGGAAGCGTATATAATATACATTACATATTTATATATATTTTAATAAATTATTTATTGATCACAGTATTTTTCCCTTTCCTGGGTTATAAGAAAAGTGCTTAGTAAAAATAAACGAAGCAAAGTTGTGTATTATGAAATCCATGAAATTTTTTTTACTGGTCTTTAAAACTTAAAATGAAATAAAATAAATATGCAAATAATTATAAGCTGTATAGTTTAAACATTGAAATCTTAATAAAGAGATGCACTAATAATCAATAATTTCTTAATTGTTTTAATATTTACCTTCCAATAAAATTATATGTTGACATTTTTGTAATTCATGTCTTTTATTTTCGAAAGAATTAAAAGTTGCCATGAGTTTAAAACAGTAGTAAAATCTCCCAAGCTTTGCTTCAAGCTTGCCAGGTAAATAAAAAATAAATAAATATAATTTTTCACATTCGTGCTACAGTCAAGTTAACATTACATTCCCGTCGCAAGTGAGAGGTTTCCGTCCTTCCTAAATTGTAAATTTGAAGATTTTGAAGTTGCAAGGAGGTCTTTCATAACAGTACTGCTTGTTTGCGAAATTTCAAAACTCATGAACGGGAAGGCTGGAACTTGTCATTTCCGGCTACTTCCGCCGAGAATATAATATAAATCTGACTGAATATTCATGATCCAGAAAGTTATCCAGTTTTCTCACTAGCCGCGGTTATCGCCAGCCTAGTTCAATGACACTAAACGTGTATGGTTAGTGAACAACGTGGATAACTCTCTTTGTAAATTCCTCACATTATATTCTAGACAGTCTGCACTGAAAGCTGAAATCTCATATTTAGAAAAAAAGAGTTAATTCTTTTTACAACATATATAATATTTAAGAGCACTATTATAAAAAAAAGGTCTATAAAGACTCTAAAAAGCTAAACACACAATCTTTTGCCATGTAGAAAAATTTGCAAGATTAACACTGTAAGATTTTGATATGTTACAGGAAATATTACCAAGAGAAGTCCATGCATGAATTACTTTCATTCTACTGTCTGAAAGGTGAAGTGACCTAATTATAGCCTACCCTGCATGACATATGTTGATACATTGAGTTATATATAAAAATAAAAAGGCTGTCCAAAACGGATATCAAAAACACAATCTTGTTGTCAAGAATATACATTACTTTCAAGACACTATAAATTTAAATAAATAATAGTTGAAGCTCAATGATTTTAACTATAAATTTACTTATATATCTTTTATTTTTATATATTATATAAATTATTACCAAGTTCTTATATAGAAGAGTTAATAAAGATATACAACATAGTACTTACAATATTTTACTGATAAAATATTAGTTATATTTTGAAATAAAAACTTGACAAGAACCGTGTATTCAAAAGTATAAATTTAAAGTAAAAAAGAAGGTATATATAAAAGATATATAATATAAGTATAATGGAATCTCCTTTATATTACTTATCTTAAAGTCATCATGAATAATGATGATGGGGGATTTTTTTTTTTTTATATTTCTCAAGTACCTTTAAAATATATGTATATGTTTTTTTTAGCATTAAGTTTTTAAGTTATTGCAAGTATTAAATTCAAAAGGTTTCTACCGCTCGAGGTTTCAAACAAGAGATGATTTTGGAGTGTCTGATTGGCGTGGTGAGAAGAGCTCCATGCAGCATCCTCTAAGGAGCCGACACAGAAGCCAAAACCATCCACTTGTGGCTGGCCGATCTCCACTTGAGATTAGATTAGCATTCGCTGGCTGCCTCCACCATGTGCTTTTTACCATGTGGGAGAGTTTGACCAAATGAATGTAACTCATTAACAACAAAAAATTGCATATTGATGGACGTTTCTGTTAGCATGATGGGAACTATGTGAGAAGAAGATGTTTTATTTGCATGATTGTTCTTGTTCTGTGATTATTGACGTACTTTTTCAACATGTTTTTAATTAAATGACCTTCTGACGTGATTATATTGTCGTTGTATACAATCGAAAAGTTAATAACAAAATTTTGAATTGTTAATATTAAATTTATATTCGTATTTCATCTTGGTAACTGATCAAAGTTTTAATTATGATATCACCTGGTGTAACCACTCTGACCAAAGTCTTAATTGTAAAACTGTTTTAGGTATTAACTTCTTCGTCCACAAAGTCTTAACTGTCACATTAAAAGTTGGCTGCGTTACCAACAAGCGACAAGGCTTCGATCTTTCTATGATGATTTAATTAAATGTATTGTTGTTTTTCGTTGACATGTTTGAAGTATTTTTTTTTTAATTTCTTTATTCAGAAAAAATAAACAATATTTATGCATGTTTTTAATATTATTATATATACAACAGAAATATAACACATTGCTGTATATGTCAATTGCATTTATAAGTACATATACCATGTTAACATTTTTGATGCATGCATGAGCGTTGATTTGAAATCTTTAGATGCTTTGTATTTTTTTTTATTTAATTATTCTCCTCTATATTTTAATCCTATTTTAACCTGCATGAAAGCTGAAAGTTGCTTATTTACCCCCGAAAAAAAAATTATATTATTTTAATGTGTTTACAACATATAATTTCATATATAAATTTTTCACTTCTTTTTATACAGTTTTATTCTATATAATGCTTTTAACATTTTAATTTCAAATATATTTTTTATTACAAATATTGCCTAAAGGACCATTTCATTCTATAACATGCATGTTAAAATATTATATAGTTGTGTGAATTATATTTCCTCTTAATAATTATAGTCACAAGTATAACTGTATTCTAATTATGCCAAGTATATACAAGAGTAATAAAATAGTACTTTAACATTATTATGGTAATGAATCACACATTATATGTGTTTAATATTGAGGTCATTCTCTTTTTAAAATATAAGCACATGCTGCATGTGATTTGGGAGTGTAGATTTAAACTCCCATATAAAAAAATAGCAGATACAAGTGCATATGGAGAACATTCGGAATGTAATTACTTCTTACATACATTACATGTGATTTGTGACCAAAAGTTTATTTAGTCCAAAGATATTAGCGATTCAGACCACATAATTTACTTTTTTTAGCCATTCATCTAGTTACCTGTCATCGAGATTGGCTTAAATACAGACATTTTAACCTTAAGGCAATTTTTTTTTTGTTTCACCACAAATATTTTAAATATACCGTTAACTTTCGCGTATGGTAATAATAATAAAAAAACATAAAACGCTTACATATTTTAAAATATAACGTACATTTTTTATATATAAATTCGTCATCATATATTTATTTATTAGTAACACCAAATAGCAATCTTAAAAATTATATTGCCCTAATTTAAATGAATATTTTTTATTATAAGGCTATATTAAAAAAATTGTATAATTTATGATAAAATTATAGTAGCAATATTTCTTTACAATATATATTTTTTTATATATTTAAAACTATATAGTAAAATATTAAAATACTTCAAAAAAAGGTAAAAAAAATTAATATATCATCATATTTTTTTTTAAATTTATTTTTCAAAAACTTTATAAAGGTTATTAAAATAAACTAAATGACCATCCAATTTAGTATACCCTGTCATTTTCATTTTATTACACGCCAAAACTTAACTCAAGTTTATAATTTATAAAAGCTTTCAATATATATTTTTTTTGCATAGAAAATATATATTTATATTGCTTTTAAAAAAATATATAAAGATTTTTCCTTTTATTCTTTTTTTAATGAATAATTTATAGCATGCTGAGTAACGGCCATTGAAAATAACGATAAACCTGATTTTGCCATCAACCGGTCCGCCTTTTAATGTTCCGTGACAGGAGCTGACTTGTAATTGAGCTGATTATCAGTTTAACAAAAAAACAAGACACAAACCACCAACACTTTGGCATGGAGAATGATCGCTCTTGTATACCAGACAGCATGTCACATATATACAAACATAGAGCTAAAACATATACAGCTCTATATATAGTTTTCCACAGGTAAAAGCGTATATTTGTTATTCCGTATTTAGAGTGAAAATCTTTTAGTGATGTTTTTTTTATTTTTATTTTTTTAAGTTGATCATTATTATTCTAAATTAAAACATTTAAATTTAAAAATAGATAAAACTTATTTTTAATAAAATAGTTGCACATATTTTATATTATATTGAATTCAATATAAATGTAACGTATGCATGTCTTCAATAAATAGTAAAGATTTTAACATTAAAATTACGTTGGGTTGGTATTCACAACATAACCACGGTTAATCGTTAATACAAGATCAACTCAACATTGAATATAACCGTGGTATTTGGTGAGCTGGTTATTCTCTTTTTATTATATGATACCTCCCTTTATGTTGTAATACTTATGATGAATTTCGTAAAAAAAATATATCATCATATAATCATAATAAAGTAACACAAATGGAATATAAAAGTGGGAAAATTATATTAAGGATTTTTATTTTTAATATGCATGTCACAAATATCACAAGTAACACATTTACAAACAACATTATGTATATTTTTTATATGGAATATTATATGAATTAACATATATTTTAATAATAATATTTTATTATTAAATTACCAAATACAACTCTTTACGCAAAAAGCTTTTTAACATAAATTATAATAAAATATAAATTTTTACAGTCCTAAATAATTTTTTAAAAGTACTATTTAATGTTATTATAACTTATTATTATATACATTATGTTTATAGTAAAAACAGGTATAAAATAAGATTTAATTTACTGTAAAAGCTTCATAAATTCGTAATAAATTTTAACATATGAGACACGTAACAAGACGTTTGCTGTTCTTTCATGATGGCTCTCAAATATTTCTCACCTACACAAAAAAGTCTTGTGGGTGATGCTCATGAATGAAACACTTACTATACCGCCCAATTTTTTATTCTACTTAGGCGGTGACCAATCTAAACGTATTGTCCTGTCCACCCAAAATGTCAACTCTTGAATGTTCAGCAGGACCCTCCCTATGTTATTCATAAGAAAAAGATAACTTAAACTTGTCAGTCAAAATCATATAGCTGTTGCTATGTATTAATATACATTCATCATTTTGTGTCTTTGAAGCTTCTTTATTTGACAAAGCGTCTAAAAATTACATCATCACTTTTATTGTTATTTAGTGAAAGTTTTAAGATTTTTACGCAATAACTTTTTCATTAAATTAACAGTGTATAATAAGAATTTTCATTGGCTGTTTTATTTTCTGTATTAATTATGTAGTTTCTACGAATGTTAAGAACACGCCCTGAATTTGCTGGAAATGCTTGTATATAATCTATTAATATAATATCTGTATTAAATTTCACATGCATGCAGCCATTGCAGCCATGAAGCTTATATTATTCATAAACCCTACCCTTGTAGTATGCATGTATACGTATCTCTATCTCTCTATATTTTGCATATTATAGATACACTGCTTTTTTTCCAAATAGGCTATTCCAAGAATTTCTAAATTTTGATACTCATGGAAACAGCCAGATAGAATCCTCTCGTCTGTGAGTAATTTGACGTTGCATCTATATGTGCAATATCATTTCTTTAACAGATTATTAGCCTTTTGTCGATTTTGTCCTGTACATGAAAAATAAATTAAACTGTAAATATTAGAAATAAAAAATTGATTCTCTGGAAACAGAAGTAATATTTGCTCAGAATATAAATGTCCTAAGTTCCACGAAGTTTTGTTCAAATACAAACCTTATGTTACATGCACATAAGGGTTACATTTGAATCAAAACCTCCTTGTGCTTGTGAGGTGATTCTGAGATGACGTAATATTTAAAGAGATTTTTATATATTTAAATAGGAATGTGACTATAATTATTAAAAATATTGATAAATTTTATTGGTCTCAGAATATCTTATTATACATTATTAATTTTTATGATTTTAAATTCTATTAAAAGCATTTTACTATGGAATTTATTATTATTAATATCATAATGTAATAAAATAAATTCACAGAATTATTTTATAACATTAAATTTTATCTTACAGGTTTACTATAAAATTACTTTTTACTTTAATCTTTCTTTTTTAATTTTTTTTTATTGTATTAAAATATAATAATATATTATTTACTATCAACGTAATATTAAAAAAAAAAATGCATTAAAAGTTTGAAAAAAAATATATAATAAATCACAATACACAAAACAATGAATAGCTTATTATTATGATATAAACTATAGCGACCTCCATTAGTTTGCCTTGTGGTGGTCATGCAATGGCAATTACATGTTATCATAAGCAAGTGTCAAATTCCTACTATCAGCTACTATATTATTCCTTCTGATTAGCAGTACCCAAGGCAAACCCCATTCGCTTGCATGCAATTCTATTTTTTTATTGTAAATTTTTTTCTCTCTCCCTAGCTAAACATTAAAAAAAAAGCTGGCAACACTCACAAATTTTGGTTGGCATGTTTGAAGATAACACCAAATGGGCAGCAGCAGCAATGTATAATTTAGAGGCAGGCAGTGAACACTTATCAAGATATATTGATTAGAAACACGTTAAAAACCTATTTATTTTATTATTTTTTTTTTAAACTACTCTGATAGATTTATGACTCTATTGTTTCAAATATGATAACTAATATAATTTATAATATTATTTATATTTTATTATACTTTTATTTATCATTATGATTTAAAATTAATTACTTTTAAATTTATTATTAATTATTGGTAGTATACCTGGTGCTATAAAATTAAATTGTAATTGCATAATTATTTAAAAAAAAAACATTGAAACTCAATGACATTCCTTGTACGTCTTTTGGGTAGTGAACTTGTCCTATAGTATATGTTCATATATGCAGGATTCAAATATGAGTGTACAAATAGAGTTGCTTATTTATTTAATTACTGCCATTATTATTATTCGCAACAATTGGAAGCATACCCACCAGGCGACAGAAATCAGGCGTTTCCATGAAACTTGAATAAAAGTTGAAAATTATGACCATTCTTTATTATATAATATATATGATTAATATGATTATAATATACAGCTTCCAAGTGTTATACTGTAAATTAATATCTGTATATTTTTTTCAATTTATTGTGATTTTCTAATTGAAATAATGACATGATTTTACTTACTTGTAAAAGTTAAAATTTAATAATTTGAATTATAATAATAAACTGATGATAACATTATAATACAAAACTTATTTACTTCAAAATTGATGCAGTTGACATTTAAATCATTTAATTAATACATCAATTGAAGAACTCTTTAGTCATATATACACAAGAAGTCATGTATATATGAACTATAATAATTTAAATTGTAGCTTTTCTGTAAAGAAGTGAGCATTTTTCCAGCAAGTCCATACACTTATTTATACTGAGCTATAATATATATAACAAAATATAACGTAAAATACACCATGGGAGCTTTAACATAAAAAAATGCATTCGAAATATACTTTTTTAGCACTTTTATTAACGTCAGTTAACAGTTAACACAACATTATAATAAATAAGAGCACCCTTTTTTATATAAACATTATTGTGTAATACAATGATATCTTGATTAATAAAAATTCTAATTGTGTATTCTTCCTGTCATGGTTAGAGGGAATGCATGTGGAAATGAGCATTTGTTCACAATATATCTCTTCAACCAATCACGCCTCCTTTTTCAACGTTCTAATTTCATATATAAAAAATAATGTAACCTTATGGATAACATCACACACTGCACGCAAGTACAGTATTTTATTACTCTCTATCACAACTGCGTATACTATAATACAAACTGGCAGTGCTATATCACCGGACATAAGCTGACGTTATTGAGAAATTAACTGGAGTTAATGATTGCCCATTTTACCTCACTATAAAAAAAAAAAAAAAAACACTATTGCGTGACAAATTTTGCTCCTATTTTATTTTTTTAACCATAAAAAAAATATACATAATACTCGATAAGTATATTAAGCCATAAAGATTAATGTTTTAAAAAAATGATAAACTACCATGTGATGTCAAAATTATATATATTTTAATGAATATTATAAATAATTATAGAGTGAATAATATTTATAAGATACAATAATTTAAGTCAATAAATTTTTATGAAATAATTTTACCTTTAAAAATATAATTTTTTTAACATGAAATATTATAATTTGATTTACGAGTGTTAAAAACGAAACTCACAATGACATCATAATGTTTATGGTTTAAAAGTATTTTTAAAACGAATGGTGCTTTTACTATGGCGACAATTAGTGCATGCAATAAAACTAATTTTGAAAATTTTTCTTACACAATATTTTATGGACTTTGGTGTATTAAGAAGAACAAATTAAATAAATAATATAAAGGAAACATGAACTAATAATTTGGTATAGAAAGTTGAAAAAAACAAAGACAAATTTCAATTTGTTTACATATACTGTATAGTAGTGTGTTGAATTGTAATTTTATAATAACTGAAAAATATTACACGTGATAGTACTGTACTCTTCAAAAACTTGGAACTGGCTGGCTGCCATAGCGCCTGCCAGATTGAAATGTATGCTAATTTCTGTGCAGCAATCCGTTATTTGAAGTAAGGTGTGTGGACCAATAATACTTGGGGTAAATGAACAAAATATTTTGAATAGCATCAAAGCGCTTACACTATAAGATCTCTGAGGATAGCATCAATTATATTATAGCTATATATATACACTTTTAAAATTATATTAATAATATACGAGTCTGATGTATAAAATATGTATTCATACCATGCAGGATGCAGTATACACTTCAATAGAATTCTGTTTGTAGTATAATATTTCTTCAATATATATATGTTCTTGCTGTACAGTACACTAAAACCATTAATAATTGTCCGACTTATACCAAAACATATAGTCTTGAGGCCAGACAACTTAATTGTTAAGCATTTTAAAAGGGTATAATAGACTGCCTACATATACATATCATGAAATAAACAAGCTGGAGATCAACAGACAAGGTGGACATTAATTAATTGTTTGAGTGTAACCCTGTCCTTGTACTTTTGTCTCTGCTTTATATTAAAATGACGTAATAAAATGTAAATTAAATATGAATTAAAATTTATTCATCACTAGGTTTTTTGAAAGCCTCCAACGTTATCTTTTTTTTTTCTAATAAAACTAAACTACATACGCGATGAGACTGTGAAGTGTGTGATACAACGAATTGGACACAACTTATATAGCAGCAACTTATATAGTAGTCCCACAGTCAGAAGATATATAGAGTGCTGTTATAAAATTAAAATAAAATTCATGCCATAAAGAAAAACGGCGCCGTTTCAAACTATATAAACTGAGACAAAAAAACAAAACGTTTACAATATGGCTCTTATTTAAAATCCTTTTAAAATTTGTACAAGTCACTGCATGTGTTTCTCTACATCCCAACATGATATTTTTTTTAAATAATCGTTATATAAATTGTTGTTTCTTTTAATTTCTTTGAAGTTGAAACAAAAATTAATTGATTGTACTAATCATATATTTTATATTATTTTTTGTTCAAAATTATAATTATTCATATTAATTATATTATTATCAATTTAAAATATACATTAATTTCAGTTTCAATTAAATTTCAATCACTATATAGATTTAAAATTAAACCTACTGAATCTATATTCATACATAATTCATATTATTTACGCTCGTAACATAGCACTACAATATTAATTATAAGTGTTTTACAAATATTATGTGCTTCAAAATAAAATTCAGTTTATAGAAAGCATGAGGAAATATATTTTTTAAGACACCATTGTATTTGTTAAAAGATTGGATCGTTGAACTGAAATGAAGTGTATATAAGTTTACCATGCAATTCTTATAATAAAATTCATTTGAAGAATAAAATTCAAGATGTTGATCATCTTCGTGAATTGGCCACCATAATCACGAGTCAACCTACAGTTTTGTAATATAGGCAACCTGCAATGACTATTGCTTGTGTTTAACTCTGACAATAATTAAAGTAAGCATAATACTAATTTGGAAATATACTGACTTAGGCATAGTTTAATTATTCCACAGGAGCAAAATGTTGTGTATTCCATATTTTGTTGCGCTGGATCTTGATTTAAACCATTGTGATTGACTATTGAAGTTTATCATTATTATGTAAACGAATTATATTTATTATTCAAATGAAAATATATATATTGTTAAATATATCAAATTTGGGTTATCTAGAGAAAATTATAAAAAAAAATTGTCCATTAAAATTTATTATACAGGGAGTTCTATATAACATTTTTATTTATGGTAAATTTTATATTATAATAAAAATACATTATGAAGTCTAATAAAATGATATTTCCTCCACTTCAACATCAGCTCATATAAAAATAAATTGTTTTAATTTTTTATGATAACTTTTGCGTGTAACAAAATTATTATTATTTTTAAGAAATTTGTATGTATTCGTGTTACACGATAAAGAATAAAAATATTTTATTTTATTTTGATAAAAATTCTGGAACATAAATTTATTTTTAAGTACTTTTAATTTTTTTTTAAAACATTTATATCTTAACATGTAACACGTACATAAAATTGTAAGCTTCATTGAATATTTGATGGTTGTGCTTTAAAATTAACATAATATTAAAAATGTATATCGTTATATAGTAGCAGTTATACTTTATTTTAAATGTAAAACCTGCATGATTTTTTATTACAAAATGATTAGACGGTACCAAATTATGCTACTTTCAATTTTTCATATTTTTTTTAGAGGCCAGGAAGTATTGCTAAAAAATGATTCAAAGTGCAGGTTTGAACACACGCCTCTTTTAGTCGTATCCTTTTATTAAAAAGTATAGCCCAAATTCATGATGCCTTCTCTGTATTTTCAAAAATTTCTCCTTTAAATTAACTCCCTGGCTCTCAAATACCTGAAAAAAAATCAGAGCAACATCATTCACCCTTTTCTGAAAAAATAAAAAAATAAAAAATAAAAATAAAAAAATAATGCAGGCTGTTCACTATAAAATTATCCATTGCGATTTCATTGCTTTTGCCCAAAAATTGATCTGATTGAGCGTGGATTTTTATAAATGTTTCATGCAAAATAGCAACATAATATTCTTAATAGTTAGCAATAAAATATGGGTCACTCAAACAGAATAAAGGAGAGGAAGTCATATTTTTTACTTTAATATAATAGTTCTTTAAGCGATATGACTCACACAGTACAGTGAGTGCTTTTGTAAGTATCCCGTTACTACATCACTGATTTCCTGCCATCGCTGTCAAATAAATTGTTCATATAGAATGTCGAGAGGTATTCTCCTACCTGAGGTAATTTTTGTCTCTAGAAAGTAAAAGTGTTCATTCATGAGTTTTTTTGAGTGCTCTATTGAAGAGCTGCCACAACAATGTCTAGAGGTTACCTGGGGTCAATTGTTGCAGTCTCATTGTTAACTGCTTCTTGTGTGGCACGGTGCACGTGCGGACCTGCCCTGACCACAGGTAACCTCCCACGTCAGTAAGTGTTCTTCACGGCTGATCGCCAATAATGGACGTCCATATGAATTATTTGACAGGAAGATTTGTCTAGAAGCACTTAGTTCTAACTGAAAATTTTAAGGATTTATTGTCAAAGTTCTATTATATTAATTTTACCGTATTGATATTTAAAGCACAAAACTGTTCTTTTATATTATTTAAGTGAATAATTTTCTTAATTGTTTCCGGTTTATTTTAATAGAATATTATAAATTATGTTAAATTTTTTGATATATTATCCAAGTTTCTAGCATTCCTTTACAGCATTACAGGGTAATTACTGTAGAATAAATAATTAAAAAAATGATATTAATTTTTTTTGAAACCTAAATGACCTAAATCATATCACAATTTAAAAGTAATTTATAATTTAAGTTCTCTGGTCATATTTTGATAAAAAAAACATCACTAGCCTATGTAACAAAGGTGAATTGATATTATGCAATTTGATTGAGACTGCAACTGTATCCTGTGTCATCTGAATTTCTCACATGATAGGTTAAGCACTTCAAGTGGACACTGGACCACGTGTGAAGCGCGCGGATACACGGCAGAGCTCCTCGACCTCACACGTGCAACGGCCGTCCGGACACAGTCCATGCTCGGACACTATCACTGTCCAGGTAATTACGTTCACAAACTGTTTGCTGATTCATAAAGAGCATTACCTGCTTTGAATATTTTTTTCAACTAGAATGTATTAATTTCAGTATAATAATTATGCAGTATTTATTATATATTATGCATGGTAGAAATGAAGAACATTATTTATAACCTGAGCGAACAATCAACAAATTAAACCAAATTATATAATAATGAAAGTTAGAGAATACAAAATGCTTTTTAATATTTTCACTATTTATAGTACTAAAAGACATATTAAATTTATAGATGCAAGTGCATTGAACTATCATATTGAATTCGTTTAAAAATACATGAAAGTAATAGGATATTATATTATAAGGTGTTTCCTTGAATGATAAAAAGTAAACATTTTCCATCTCTTCACATCTCAATTGATAATAGTCACATAACTTTGTCATGCACTCAACAATTGCATGATTCATACAACAATGAGATGGTGCTTATTCACTTGCTCACGTTTTGGCCACCTACGAGGCCATGCAGTCGCGGCCCGGAGTCGAGCTGGGAGGTCCAGCAAACGGACAATGGGAGGCCTCTCGCGTGGCGCACGCTTGTCCAAGCTCACAAAAATGGTGCTCACTGCAGGGGGTACAGGCGGCTTGTCTACTTCTAACTGTGACAAAAAATTATGGCATATCAACTTAACAAAATCTTAAAATTTATTTCTATAATAAAAAGATACTTAACATCAAAATATGACTTTGAAATGATGACAATAAGATCATAAAAAAGATATTTATTACATAATTTTTGACATATTTAGATATTTTATCTTGTATTAATTTTAGGTTTCATAAATTTGTGAATATTAAGAGGTCATATCAAAATTAAGTTGCAACAGAGAGATTAATATATTGAATATACTATGAGCTCTGTGGTGGAATGTATTTTTTAATTTTGTTCACGTGATGCAATTTTAATACAATATCTTTATGTAGCCATGCTATTAAATAATCAATTCATTATAGAATATATAAGTGCAAAACATTCGCTTAATTGTTTTTAAATTGTTTATTTTTGTAATAATTTTATATTACCCAATCTTATCTTATTATATTAATTTGTATGCATGAGCATTGCATAAGAAGTAGTTGAGATTTTTTTTACATGCACATAAATTGAAGTAATTCTGAACCAGCAGGTCACAGAAATGGTCCATATAACTTATGATGACTTGCTACTTATAAGATACATATATATGTAAGAAATCATATCAAATAAAATATTACCATAGTATTATAATATTACCTTGAGGGCATTGTTATATATATCATTGCAATTTTATGACAAGTATGAATGGCATTTCATTAAAAAAGTAATTTATTAATTTGAGAAATGAGGACATTATAATGCAGGCGACTTTCACGTAAACACACGGTGATAAGAGGTACTACACGTAGGCTGTCTCGGAGCAGTCACATGAAGTTATAGTGGCGAACAGCTGTCACTTGTAGACACCTTTTCTCAGACTTTCCCAACATTAAACTGCCTCAAGCACGCAATTATTGTTACCTGTCTTATTAAGTACACAATCAATCTTTTTTACGTGAATTTGCACATCATACTATTATTAATTTTACTACAATTATCACATTATGTTGGAATAATGATAATTAATTAAATAATGTCTACATGTTTCTGTATTATGTAGGTTTAGAGCTAGTGTAGAGTGTTATAATAAAGGCAGAATAACATATGCTTTTTATTTAATTAAAAACTATCTATTTTGAAATAAGTTTTAAGTATTTAATTATACATTATTAAAATAATTAAAATTAATTATATAATTAAAGAAAATCATCTGAGTATTATTATAAAACTATGTAATAATAACTAATATTTTGCAACCCATAATTTTAAATCCCCCCCTCCTCCCTCTTAAATGCATAAACATGAAGTCGAATACAAATTTAATGATACACGTGCAGTATAAATATTGTAAATCATACATTTCCTTGCTAGTTTTGTTCATAAACCATACTGAAAGTTAAGATTGATGACCTGTCTGCATATATGGCAGGTTTACATGGGCATGATAAAGACAGGTCTGCATGGCAGCAGGACATACGTTCTACGTGCTGGAGGATCTACTTTACGTAAGGTCCATTTTCCTATCCTTGGACACGGCAGAATGGCAGTGAGGGATGACGGGACTCTAGTTCGGTGTGGGCACGTCTGCTCCATGATCTCGCTACTGTTCTGCATACAATGGGACGCCGTGCCTGCGGATGGACTTGTGAACGTCGAGCGACCACCTAGCAGTGCCAGCAGGTCACCATTGTACACCTGTGGACATGATAAATGTCCATGATCGAGCCAATGTACTGCACAATAATACAGCTAGGAAAAAAGGAGCATGCAATTGAAAATATGAAATTACAAGTCATGATAAATGTATGATAAATAATAATAATATATAAAGATAAAAATTCTACATTGTTAAATTTTGTGTGCACCATAAATTGTAAAATTTGAATAAAATAGGTACAATATCAGATTGGTATATAAATAAGACTCTGAGGCTTTTTTCATTTTTTTTAAAATGACGTTTTCAATAACTAACAATATTGTTTTAATTATTTTATTACTGTTATAATTTACCTGAGTCATTTTGCCTCATTATATTACATCAAAAATTCCATAGTATGTAGTGACAATAAATTGGTTTAATTAATATAATTAATCAGAAGAAGTGTACAGTACATCAATGCGTCTATTCTCATAATATTAATATTTAAAATGTAAAAGAGGCTTCAGCTTGATATTTTTAGACAGCTTTGATTATAAAATACCACAGTCTATATTATAATATATTGTTAAAGTATACACTAATCAGATTTTTCGACTTCTGCCTGACTGTAAGATTGCGGCGGCTATATATTTGATGGCTCTAAGAAGTTATAAAACGGTCTGGCCACCATATACTTTAGCTTCGCATGTATCACGCGATCACGCATTTTAAACTAATAAAAACAAGACAATTATTATTGTTATTACATTGAAATAATATATATATTTTAATATCCTTAGGCTTTTTTGATGATATAGAATACCTTCTAAACCAATTCAGATATATATAATAATAAAAATAAAAAAAAGTGTAATTTTGGTTAAAGTGAGCTTTCATGTAACGTCAAGATTTAATTGGTGGTGTGTTTTTTTTTTGACAATAAAAAACTTTATGTGTGGAAGGAATAATATATTGTCGGTAGTAAAGGTAAAATTATATACCTAAATTTAAAAATAAATAAATAATGATATGTTGTTAAAATCTCAAAGACAGAGGTTTCATGTTGCTATTTGAAATCACATAACTATACTGCAGAGATGGTTTTACCTCGAATATCAAATAATTATATTATTGTAATTTTTATGTTTTTATGCTTGTGATTATAATTTTTATTGTTATTGCTTTATACATTTTATATTTTTGCTATATTATTATACATTCAGTTATATTATTATGTCTTGATGTGTGTAATTGAAGAACATTAAAATAATTAAGAAAAATTAAAATATATTAAATTAGTGCTGTAATTAATTGTACACCTTGGGGAAGCATGCCTGATTTGCTAATGCTCTAAAGACAAATGGATGCAAAATTTGCATTTTTAAGAGAGGACAGGAGCGCTTTTCTTTTTAATTTAAATTCCATCACTTTTATACTAGACTGCATTGCATGAATGACAATGCGTCCACAACATAGACATAATAGATATAATTACTATGTCTATATGGTCCACAAACATCATGCATGCAGGGATGTCAAGCATGCAGTGTTAAAAATCAAAATTCTGAATTTATACACTCCTGCATAAAACGAAACCACCGAGAGATGGCGTTGAAAACAGTATAAAATATAATGAACATAATATTTAATTATTATATTAACTCTATGGGACATAACGTCACTTGGAATCAGCTGATCAGCATTTTTTAAAAGTTTCAAGTCAATTTCATTATTTTATTTTAAAATCTATACTATAATTAAATTGAACATATTGCAAGATTGTTATAAATAATAATATGACGTCATTAAATGGTCCTCACAGTGGTGGAGCTGCTTTCTTGCCAGTCCCGGTACCGGACCGTGGTCATAACTCATACAGCCTCAAGACGGCCCGCCCGCACGTACTGCACACACCGCTCATATTTCTCAGCTCACCTGCACAGGTAGACACAGTAATTCATGCAGCAACACTCGGCCTGACATGTGCCTACTTACCTTTTAAACGTCCTGTGAAACGAAACCTGATGCTACACAAATATAACGTCTCAATTATTTATATTTTAATATACATTATATATAATTTTATTATACATAGATAAATATTGTGGTGTGTAAATAAAATTATTTTATAATACAATTTCTGTTTCTAATGGTTTAGTTTCATGATATATAGTTACAAATGAAAACAAATAACTGATGTAATACGATATCAACATAAGCTTTGTATTATATTATGTGCATGCAGGTACAGACTCGCAATCACGAATCAGTCTCAGCTGCATTGGTACACGGTGATTATAAAATAAAAATCAGAACAGTTTACACAGCTTAAATCAACAATAATAAAATAAAATTATTGTTAAAAAGACAAAATAAATAATATATGACAACAGTTCAATATAATAAATTTTACCAGTCAGTGCTATAATAAATAAGAGTTGACATCATGTACGATGTCAAATACTGTACTTACTTACTTTGTTAATTGCAACATTTTTTTTTTTTTAATTTCTATACTTTCCGTATACATCAACAGAAATTTCAACCCCTGGACCAGTACCTTCTTTAATATACATATTATATAAACCACAGAGAGTATAGATACTCTCTCAGATGTAATGCCTGGACAGTTCTATTATTGTCAAAAGTTTCCATGACAATTTTCTCAAATTAATGTTCAAATTTATCCGTCCTGAATCATTATAAACGATTATAAATAACTATACATATAGATTAATGTGAAAAGCTAAAATAACATACCACATAAATTATTTAATAATTATTATGCTAGTTTTTATCAGCTAAAATATTTCATAAATAAAGATTTTATTCAAAATTTACGATTTAATTATTTATACAACGAATATTTATATAATTTTGATAAAAAAAACAATCTTTCTAAGAAATAAATTTATTACTTAAACGATGTACAGCACTATGTTATTAGTTTTGATATCTGAGAAAAGTGTTATAAATCATAACTATAATGATAACACAAACGCTTTATATAAAGAAACTGTAAAGCTATCTAAAAATATAATCTACAACCCTTCAAAAGATTGTCATCTCTATAAAACATTCGTCAGTGTATTATATTTTCAGTCACCATACTTTTTTATATCATAAATTCATGCAATACAAACTATTATTATTATAAAAAAATAATGTAATAATATATATTTTCATAATATATGCAAGAAAAAGTTTGGGTGTTATAGTAATACAGTTGGATTTAAAAAAAAAAGAAGTGTAGGAAATAAAATTTATTAAAAAAAAGAGTGAGAGAGAAAGAAGAAGTTAGAAAAGAAAGATGAGGTTCAGAGAATTAATGGCCGTGCTATAGAAGTGGTAATAAATCTCCAGGAACGCCGAGAAATTACCGCGTGCGACTTGCAAAATATGACGGGGTCATAAATTGTAAAAACAGTCAGCCGGTCTAAGCCAACTATACTATACTTTATTCCACCTATGTAACAACTTATTAAGTTGAAATATTACACATAAAATTATAGTGGAACATTAAAGTACTTGGTTCTCATTTTGAAAGGATGGAGTTTAGTTCATTCTAGTGTGCCCCTGAATGTTAGGCCACCCTCCTGACGTGGCTTGGCGGCGAAATGGCGGCTGCTGGTGCTTGCAAGAAGATGAAGTAGATCGGGGTTGGAGGTGTCATTGCTGATAAAGAGTGATTGATGTACTTGCGAGTTACCAGTTAACGTATTATATGGGACGTCGTTCTCTCTCATCTGCTGATAATCAACTCAGGCTTGAGCTAATAACACTTCTCTCTTAAGTCATCAAATTTTGACAACATCGTTCATCTCAATAAAAGCAACAATCTTCTCCAATTTGAATTATGTATCATTTCAGTTTGATTTGTTTCAGAAATATTGGGTGCTTTATATAATTATGATTCAATAATTTAGGATCATAATTAATAAATATAAAATAAATAAAAAAATACTAACTTATTTTTATTTCAGATTTTCAAGTTACCATAACATGTGACATAAGACTTTTGAGATGAGAATAAAAAATCATAAGGCTGAAATTATAATATTATATCAATTGATAAAAAGCTTTAAAAATAACGATGATATTATGCCTGCTCAAATTAAATTTTTGTAAACACAATTAACTGGCAGACTCGGACTGGCCATAAGGCCATAAGGATCACTGATTGGCCGCTCTGATTTTTAACACAGAGGGTATATAATTCACAAAAAGTGGTCTCAGTCCCCCTTCCAGGTGGCCCCTGCTGCCTGTAATGTCTATATATGGCCCTTACTGGCTCCTAGCTTCCCAGTCCGAGCCTGCACAACACCTGCAATTACGAGTTCTAATTACACCTGGAGTAATTAGAGAAAGTATGAACAAACGTACTCTGTTTTGATGTGATTACTTTAAACCTGTAATAAATGTACACAGGATTACAATATAATCATAGAGAGGTATTATTATCACCAATATCTGACAAATGGATTACACACGAGATGAATGTCATAAAATTTATAATGTCAGTTTGATTGATTTATATTTATTAGAAAATATTTCAATGTAATAATCAAAACGTCAACATATAATTTTATATGCGCAATTCTTGTTTCTTTTATATTATATTACCATAAAATATACGTGTAATAATTATTTGCCTGCCATTTTATGCTGTTAACTTTTAATATTTTATTACTTTAATGTGATGTTTTTATTATAAATCAATGATCAACGTACAATCTTGTTCAAAAAAGTTAATATTTTTTTAAAAAATAAATATTTAAATAAATTAAATCAAAATCTTTGAAAAAAAAAACACACATGAATTACACTGTAGCACTCAAAACTTTGATTAAAAAGAATTAAAGTATATAATTTTCTATTATGCTCTGTGAAGAGTGAATTTCACAAAAAAGGCACATTTTTATTCGATTACAAAAATTCCAATTATTATATTTATATACAGATATTGGAATTATTCCAAAATGCATTGTATTATTAATGTAGAACCCAAACCATACTATGGATTTACGAAAGTAATTAATTTATAATAAAACGAAACAATTGTGTTATTAACTCACAATAGAAAGAAGAATACGTTTTATCTCAGCACAACTTTTCTGTTTTACATCAGCAGGTAACAAAATTATGTCTGAAACTGTACTTTTGTAAGTAAACGTATTTTATAACCCCATGTCTTGCTTAGGAAAGCACCATAATTCAGCCAGTTATATTGCTAAAGGGGAAACAATATATACAACCCATAGTAAACTTCCAGCATGTATACTGTATACACATATGATATAGGAGTTATATCAGAAAGCCAGCTATATAATATAATAGAAATGCAAGCGAATACAATATAATTCAAGCATGACCTTTTCTATATGTTACACTGGCAGATTCTTAATAAAACTTTATATTATATTTGTTTTGAAATAATGCTATCATAAATTTATTTTACATATGTATGTATAACTGTATATAGTATGTAATAATTAGTTTAAAATGGTACTTTTGGATTTAGGTCAAGTGTAATTATAATTATTATGTTTCATAAATTTAAAAAGTTATAATGAATGCAATAATAACTTAATTAACTCTAACAAGTTTTATATACCAGTTTGTTAAAGAAGTGTCATTCTACAGGCACTAAAATTATTTTAGAAGCAAAAATATGCATGTATTGTAAAATTTATAAATCTCTTGTCTCTTTGATTTGATGAATTCAATTTTGATTTTCAGGTATTCGTCTCTGCAGTTTTGACCATGGATATACAGTATGAGAAAATATCAAAAATAGTAAAATAGAAAATTAGGGCTAAAAGAAGTTTATAAACTGATAATAGAAAATCCTACCATGAAGAGACTATTAAATTTGCTTCAATATTTTATAATGCAAATTTGAGAAGCATGCTTTTTAGGGTCAATGCTTGTTTAGTCCCTGTTTTCAAAAAAGTTAGTAATGTTTTTTTTTTAATATTCATAAATCAACTTGCATCATAATTATAATATAAATTATGCTAATAAAAAAAATCTTACATACGAAAATTAACATTATACATTAATTTAAGTGACATAATTAGTTAATAAATAAAATTTCAGTTGGCAAGTATAATTTTACTACCAGTATAAATATGTCCAGAATTATATTTATCCTTTAGTGAATAATATTATTCTCATAAAAAACACATTATTGCAGTAATATCTCATTATATGACTTACATATTTTAATATAAAACATTACCATAACTATAATAATATTATATTATACCTACAGCATTTCCATTACTTCAAGTAAATTATGTTTTATATGACTTAAACATGATTTTGCTATTTATATTATATATTACGTATAGCTTCTGTATAATTTTTGTGTCATTATATTTTCAAATTAGCAAGTAATTTATCGTAACAAGGTGAAAGTAAATAATTTTATAATTTTACTTACTGCAAATTATAAAATTTACTGTTACAGAGTCTCCATAATAATTAAGAGAATGTTTTTTTTTTTTTAATGACTGCAGTTTTCTCTTTAATTCCATATTAATATGTTTTTGAGAACCTACACAGAAATAATAATAATTAATAACTTTATATTATAATAGCTGTAGGCAAAATAATGATATAATTATATAGTATACCAGTAGTAATCATTTATGTATAAAGAATTAATTATATGTCTTTTTCCTTTGACCAAATAAGAGTGACAATAATAAACTCTCTGTGTTTATACAATTACCTTTTAATTAACTCTAGGCGTAAATAATTGACGTCTCACAATGAAATAATATGTTGTATAAAATATTTTAATAAGCATAAAAGGATGTAAGGAGGATGCTTACAATGTCACGAGAAAAAGTTAGCGTCGTAGTAGTGTGTAGTGTGGCAATATAGATTGAAAATTGAGCCATACTGCACAATCTCGAATGATTTTTTTTTTAATTTATATAAAATTCATTAATTTATTAGAAAACATAAAAGATATAGTAAAATATTGAAACTAAATCTTCTTGCTTCATATGCTGCTCCACCAAAACAAAAACCACACACAAAAAAAAAATAAATAAAAAAAAAAAACACAATTGTGTATAATCTGCTAAAAGATCGATTGTAAAAATGATTAACAATCATGTTTCATGGTTTTGTATATTCCCCCCCCCCCTTCAATTCTTATGAATATAATTGAGAATATCAGAATCAATTTTCAAATTTTATTGAAGCTAATTTTTGTATAACAAAATAATCGAACCATATAACTATTTAGGAAGAAGTTTTTAATTATTTTCTTTATTTATTATACATATTTTTTAGTATTTATTTTCAAATTATTTCAAAACTAATTGGTATACTTTTCGAGATAGCAAGAACTTTACTTCAGTCTGATTTTCTAGATCTTAGCTCCAACAGATAAAGATAATTATGATACCAGATTTGCAATTTTGGAGGAGGTAAGAGGCGCATTTAAAAAGTTCATTATTTCTATAAAAACTGCATGGCAAAGTTCACAAACAGAGAACGGTTCAATTCCATCTCAAAGTTTACATCGGAAAAAGAATTACATATTTGATTCAAAATGTTTTGCTGTACACAAGGCAATAAAGATCTCTTGAAAAGTGAAGACGTATATCAAGTTTCGTTGACCTCCTCACAGGAAATTGAACAGGCTTAAATCTTTGCCTCAGTTAAATGGTAAGGCCTGCTACATTTGCGTGATGGGGGGATGACATTAACGTCGTCACCAAGGCAGAAAATGTCGCCGCTGCGACACAGACTTCTCGAATTTCAGACGGCTGTCAGCGCCACGCACTTGCCGCACCATGGCGCTTCGTCAGGCAGGCACCAAGCTGTATTCCCGTTATAACTTTGGCTTCATGTTCAGAGATCATCAGATCTTTCGCATGGCTATTGTACTGTGTACAGTAGTTTACCATCCTTTTAATGAAAATGTCACAATACAAAATTAATTTGCTAATCTTCTGTAATATGAAAATAAATATTACCATGATGTTCTGATACATCAATAAATCATAAACAATCAATTTGCCATGCTATAATAAATAAGCAATGTATTTTTAGGTTTCAAAATATTTTAATTTTCTCACTTAATTTTCCTTACTGTTTCTAAATGTGTGCAGTGTACAACATAATATATTTAATGATATATTAAATCACATGATATGGTAACAATAATTTGATTTCATATATCTGATTACCTCAAAATTTTTAATACTATGGTATTAAAAAGTAAAATGTCAGTCAGTCAGTTTTTTTTTATTGCCACGAACCACCACTGACGTCGTTGCTGTCTCTTCCATATCTCGCGTGCACCATTGCCTCTACCAGCGCACACACAGACAGGGGGGCGGGGATTTAAAGCACTGTGTGTCACTGTCATGCAGTAATTACCCGTCACGGCGCGGCACAAAACGCCGCCACATCCTGTCTTGAAGATTTGCTCGCCCACGCCGCTGCGATGCCCGCTGTGCTGCTCTCGTGCATGAGACAGGTGAGCGACACACCCCGTCGCGTAACGTCACTAATAAAATACGAACGCCCTTCTCTCTCTTTTAAATTTTCTGACATTTTTCTGTCATCGCTCTTTATATATAAAATATGACATTTTGATATTATTATTATTAAAAATGTTCGCTATTGAATTTTCATAAAATGTGTCACTTTTTTAAAAAAAATTGTCTGTGTTGAATTAATAAAATTGTATTTTTAATTTTTTAATGTTTACAGAATATAACTGCTGCATGTTTGCATGTTTGCATTTTTACATTTTTTTTTTTCATATTATATATAATATTTTCATAAAAAATGTTTAGTAAATTGAATATATAGTAGATTTTGAATGATCATATAAAAGTCATGATAATATTTAAAGAGGTAGAGTGTATTAAAAAAAAAAAAAAAAAATCAAATTCCTTAATTCTTTTAAAGTCTCCAAAGTACAAAAAGTATTAATTACTGTAAATAAAATTTAGTACTTGTCTAAAGTTCTCTAATTCATTGACTTATAGTTAGAAAATAATGCTTTTGCCTCATTGAAATTATATAAATATATATAGTACATTAATTCCAATGTCCTGAGTTCCTCATGGCTTGACCCACAGTATAGATTTGACACGCGTTTGATTGGTGGCAGACAAACTTATCTCCTCAAGCGCCTGCAGGTCCCGAGTGAGAGACGCCGGCCTGGCGCCACAGTCTCTCAAGGACTTCGAGTGTATCTGTTGACGAGTGTGGTGACTTCTTGGGGACAGGTGTCACTTATCGTTGACGCAATGTCACACATTATACTGTTGCAGACATCGGATCAATCTGACATCATGATACAGCGGATATAAGTGCAAACTGCATGAGAGCATTTTACGTGTAATATACTAGAGATATATTTGTTAAAAATATTATCTAACAATATTATTTTACTTGAAATTTTTTACCTCAAAATCAAGCTGCATTAACAGGAGCCTACTAAGACTCCATCCATGCAGACAGGCTCAAAATATCATTATTTTCTTCTTCAAATTAGTGTTTTTTTTTGTGTTTTTTACATTTCTGAGTTTTGCTGTTGTTATAATACATCATACAAATGATAAAAATAAATGTAGTAATTTTAATGTACAATCGCAAGTGGATTTTTGTTTTAATTTTTAAAAGAATAATGAAAACAGGTAGATTTAACAGTAATAATAATTTGATTTAAAATTTGCTGGAAACTTGTCAAAAAGAGACCAAGTTCTAATTAACAAGACAGCAGCGAAGACACATAGGAAGAGCCTTATTATTACAAACTACCTGTTGCTGTCCCCTCCCTGAAAGGTACACACAAAGAGTTTCCTCGCCTTGCAACTCGGCCATTAATTGCTCTCCACCGCACCGCAGACTGCACTGCTGCAAGTAACCTGCGGCCAAGACAAACCACTAAGCTGCCATCTCAAGCCTTCCATCTCGTATATAAGCTAACCCTTGTGGTTAACCACCCGTTTTACATATCACTATAAGCTACTGTATTTAGTGCGCATGCGCACTTGTGGAAATCTGATGATGTTTGTTTACTACTTATCTTCTCATGTAATATTTGTAGTTTTTTATATCTGCATCATGAATTTATAATCAAAAGTAAAATTAAATAATTCACAATGAAGAGAAGAGTGATGAAAATCTGTACTAAAAATTTTCATATTATTATACAACATTACAAAAATAAATACATTTAAAATATGTATATTATATATTTGCATGCATTTTTGAGAGCCAACATCAGTAAATTTTTTAAACATGACTTATATTAGTTATATTGCAAGTAAAAAAATCAGAAGAATTTAAAAGTGCTATAATCTGTAATCAGTATAATGTATTTTAATGAATCTGTGAATTTAAAATTGTTTAAAATATATTTATGTATAATTAATTTAAAGAAAAAAATCTGCGATTATCTATTTATATGCTTTATTAGACTCAAGACTTAATATATGTTGAGGATATTATATTATATAGCAAATATTTTCAACTATATCACATTTTATCTGTTAATTTGAAACTGAATTTCTAAATTTGCCACAACTGTAATACTATATATGACTTCAGACTCCAAATATCTTTTTTTTTTTTTTTTCAATATATATATATATTTAAAGATTTTAAATTAAAATTAATCAATAAATTTAATTTTTATATATTTTTTTCATTATATATTATACCACAGACAGAAAAAAAAACTAATATAGGATTTAAAAGCGAAAAATACATCTCATGCATGCAAACTTTATTGATTAATTATACTGCATTATGTTTATTCACTTCAATGTCTATTGCTTGCCTTTTTAAGAAAATTAATGTAACAAAAATGTTAAATAATTTATTGAGAACACCTCGGTTGATAAAAATTCACAACGTATATGACGTTATTGTTGTATCATGCAGTGACACACCGTGTTTTTTACATTTTTCTCTTGAGATATTGAATGCATATTATATTAATACATTTTTTTGCATACAGAAATTAGAAAAACAGGGAGAAAGAGTTAGGGAGGGGCATGTCACTGTCAAATGTCAAGAGAGTAAGATAACAGCTCACATATTAGGTACAGTATATATTTCTGCTCTAGTGATAACACTTTATATATTGACATATGTGTTACATAAAAGTGTATATAAAAAAAAAGGAATTTAAACAAACCGGACACCATTACTTTTTTTTATTATTATTTTGTAGTCCCAATTTATAACCATTTTATATACCAAGTTGTTAAATATCATCAAATTACACCACTTTAAATATTTTGCAACATATTTATGTATTTTTTTTTCTATAATACGTCACCTAAAATTCTTAATTATTCTCATTATAAAAGTTCTGGTTAATTTTTATCTTAATTGTTACATGAAAACTCCATTAGGAAATTTTAAAAACGTTATAATGAGTTTAAATACTCGCCAATCAATCTAAAAAAAAAAAAAAAAAGGAATTTATGCTAAAAATTACTGCCAAATCTTATTGCAGGAATTTCCTTAAATTTTGATGGTATTATTTAAATTTTTTTAATTAATTAAAAACTTTAAACTTCTGAATGCATTCTCTATTAATATGGAACACAATTTAATTATTATTATGAAAGGAAGGCTGGGATTTAAGATACCAATAAGAACATTTTTTTACCTAAGCTAGCACTCTAAATTTACAATATTAAAATATTTTACGACGTTAACTATTAATGATCCCCTCTATACATTAATAATAAAAACTGTTACAGTTAAATTCAAAGTCATAAAACTTTTTCTTAGGCTATTATATAGAAATGAAATAAATCTATTAAAAGTTTCTATATTTAAGTATTATGTAGATTGGCTTAATTACTTGGACTATATCATTAGAATTATTATGTTATCAAATATAAATTCTTATTTTTTTTAAAGTTTGCCATCATATTTTTTATGCGAAAAATTGATAATTAATTGAAGTTAACGTAGAAAATGAATAATGATATTTAATTTTGTACGCTGATGTGTACAAAAATATTAAAAATTTAATTAAAATTAAAGTTACCACTAAATATAACTTTGCACTTCATTGGACGTCTTAATTGGTTTCTTTTTTACTTCATTTTTTTAGTAACAAACATTTTTACATTGCAATTCATTTTCCTAGCAGACAAATTCGAATCAAATTCTGAAATTTAAAAAGTGAAGAAAGTTAAAATATTTACAAAACATGAACATTTTGGATAGCCTTGAAGAAATTTCGTTACTGGTGGTCTTTATTTTCTGTCTTTGCTATTGTTCTGTGTCACTTTCTCTTTCTCAATTGCAATGAACTTTTACATAAAGCAATAATTTGAATTGTCACATGACCTTCAAGAAATGTATTCAAAAACAAAATATTTATGCTCACAAGGTCAAGTGGAGAAAAAAGTTGGTGCTGCAGTAAATTGAAAAATACACACAATTAATTGTATACTGAATTAAGTCACTGGGACTCACTGACGCTATAACCATATGATATAAAATGCTCCCTTTTTTCAGGTTAACGGTGGGCGGGAGGTTGTAACGGTCGTAACTGCCATCTATTGGAATTGTCTAGGAAGTAAATAATTATTTCCGTTTGTTTTGCAGTAATTATTATGAAACTATCTGAGGTCCTAGAGTAAAAGAGCCGCTAACCAATGTAAAAAGAATTAATAAGTTTCATTCAATTATAACCCAGAAAAACTTTCAACAAATTTCTGAAGCGCCATCTTTTGAGCAATTTTTGTAACTCAATTTCAGAGTTGTTTTGGACAGTTAATCTCAGAAACTTGAGTTTATAATTCAATTGGATTTTTACAGTAGATAGCTAATAATATAGTGCAGGTATGCAGGTGGTTTCAAAACGATCAGATGAAAACTTCCCAAGAAAAAAATTGAAATGTACGAGCACTATCAAAATGTCTTGTTTGAGCCTACCCCCCACCCTTAACGATGGGTAAAATACTGTGTAATTTCTTTGCTTCTTATTGATAATAATGTGTGTTCGATTTCAATTTTTCATAAAATTAAATCAAAGCCTTTTACAAATTACTTTAAATATTTAATAATATATAAAAAATATACCCCACGAATGGCTTGAATTAAGAAAATTGTTATTATTTTTACGGACACTGCAATTATAGTGTAAAACAGAACAGAAATATTACAATAAAAAACAAAATTCTTTTATTTAATAAATAATCTTGATGATATTCAAAAATTTATTATAATTATATAACTGTTATTTAAGTTAAACTACAGACATTAATATTTCATATTATTTCCTTTTCTTATATATTATATCTCCCATTGAATCCATTCTATATACAATAATATTCAGTAGGACTATAATTTTAGTTTTTGAATACTTTGCTCATTTGGTCCATTAGAAAAGATGACTGGATATTATATTGTTATATGTGATTGCAAGCTAGCTGTTGATGCACAGTAGCAATTTTAGGTGTCAGCCTAAATATATGGTGCTAACCTAATCATTAGGCTACTATTGTCCGCACTTAACCATATATATTTGATGCATGTGTATTATTATATTATGATGCATGCTACTGCACATTGAATAAGATGTTTGAAAAAAATAATACTCTATTCACGTCATAAGAACCTTTCAACATTTTTTTTTACCTCTCTTTTTACCTGTCAATCAAAAATTTAAAATTTAATTTTTAATGTGAAAATTTTTCCAAGAAATATTATTCAACAGTTTTATCATTAATCAATTATTCATTATCTACCTATTAACTGGTAATTGTACAATGTTAGAAATGCTGTGGAGTTTTGAAAAGGAAATAACACCATTTTTCATTGGAATAGCGTTTTATTATTTTCTATTGAAATTATTTCAAATTGCCTACGTAATTATAGGCATTTTTTACATTTGTTTTTATAAATATATGAACTGTTACATATTTATCATGGTGGTGAACGTATATTTTTGGTACAGAATAAGTAAATGGAAATTTAAAGACCAATGGAATATAAATTATAATATAATATAAAAAACTGTATTTTGTCAATGATTTTGGGTAAATTTCTGTGGTGATTTAATGATTTTTTTTGTATTGTTTACTTTAGAGAAACACAGATTGTATTTTTAAAATAGTTATATAAGCAAAGCTAATAGAATACTCCTAACCGTCTTACTACACGATGCAATTTTTCTAACTGTTGAATACAATTTTTCCTCACAAGAAAATTTGAATTCTACTTTTTTGTATCGAGATGGAATTTTCTTGTAAGGAAAAATTGTATTCAATAGTTAGAACAATTGTATCGTGTAATACCGGCTTAATTAACTCTTAAATGTTATGTTTTTCACTCATGTCCCCTGGAAGTTATGCAATTTGCAGTTCTCTTATTCGTTAACGCTACGTTTATCAGCAAAATTAAATAATAATAATAAAATAAATATGTTGTAACTGCTTTGGAGAAAGTAACGCAAGCTTTCACTAATTGTTTTTATTTATTTTTTTTTATTCCGATAAAGAAATGATTTTTTCAATCAGTAGGTTTAAAAAAGTTCCAATGAAAATAAAAATTATTGAAAGCCTGCGGTACGCTACACTCCACGAAGCAGTTGCAATAATAAATGTTTTGTACTTTTGACGAAAAATGTACTGTATGACGAGGAAAGCAAAAAAAAAAAAAAAAACAACAACTGAAAATTGCATACCTTCCATTGCAGGGGACATGAGTAAACAGGCTTTGTATAATAATGCTGCATGTATGATTGTGTGTACATATTTATATGTAATAAACATACTCATCGATTTTTTTTTTGTCATTACATGCTACAAGTCCTATGGTATTAGACCCATTTTTTTCACACATGCATTATTAATTTTAAAATATCTATTTTATAATATATTATGCGATAATGTATCATCATCAGGCAGGCATTAATGTCTTATGTATTGTTGTACCTCATTATTATAAATTATAATATCGCTTTTTTATAAAATATTATTCTACGCCCTTTTTTATTATGTAAAAAAAGGATACTTTTTTCAAAAATAAATGAAAACAATGAATGTTTTGACAGAAATAAATGACAAAAATGTTTTATTATATCATATAGAGTACCATTTACAGGCATGACAAGCGTAACAAAGTTTTTTTATTTATGATTCAACCTTTCTCCTCATACTGTATCTATTGTAAACTGCAAAGCTGTTGTATTAGATAGCTCCATTTCGTCACGGCGCACCGTAACAAACGAAAAGTTTAATAAAAAGGGACTAAATTGAGAGGAAGAATAATAAGAGTGCTGGTTAAAATGGCCATGCCACCACATGTACAAACTGAAGCCGCTGCAGTGCCGCCCCCCCGCGGCAACAACGTAAATCAGAGAGTGTGCTGAACAATGGAACGACATGTCAGATAGGCAAAGAAGTTTTGCCGCGTGCTGAGCCGAGTAAAGAGAATTATTTAGAGCCATATTTTATTCTGTGTGGTGACTGCTTTGTACACTTTTGTATTCTCTTTTTCTATATAATATATACCTACACCAGGCATGTAATAAAAATTGATTGTCTTTTATATCTGATTTTTTCTTTTAATATTAATGTTACATGAAATATTTATTATTGCAAAGTTTTCTATTATATATGTAAGTTTTAAGTTTAAATATACTTATGTTTCATCAAGTTTTGCAATTTTTTAAAATTAGGACCTCGATTTGATTTTCCAAACTAAATCTGACAAAAATTTGTTGTAAAGGCGAACGGCGCGACGGTTTTGATGCACAAGCTATGAAATCCTATATGCTGCAAGAACGCCGGATTTTCAAAGCAAAATGTTGATCAAATATGGCCGCCAGTGGACTTCACTGCAAGTGCGCATAATTCGCGACTCACTTGTTTGCTGAAAATCGCTCATGTAAATTTAACTGGTATGGAAGAATTTTCCAAATCGAGAAATCGTTAGGTGAACACCGATTTTTTTAAATTTTTTCAATGAGTGTTAGTGCAAAGTTTCCATGCCAAGTGGATTTATGCATTTAAATGCAACTACTTCATGCAAAAATTATTTATAATTAAATTCATAATATTATAATCACGGACTTCACAAAAATCTTTGATTATAATGTTGTAAACTTCTTGTAATATGCAACGGAGTATCGACCTCAAAATTTTTTATAGCAGAAATGGATAGAGGATGAAAAGTTGTTACTCTGATTTTTTTTTTCAGATTTTTTAGGGACCGGGAAGTATTGCTAAAATTTTTTGGCAAGGTCAGGTTCGAATCCACGTCCCTTTTGGGTCCTATCTTTTATTAAGAGAAGTGGCAAGAGGCGGCACTTTTTCTGCACTTTCAATAATTTTTAAAAAATAGTTGCCGGGCTATAAAAAATTTGAAAAAATTAGAGTAGCATAACTTTGCACCCTCTATCCATTTCTGCAATAAAAAAAAATTGAGGTCGGTACTCCACTCCTCGTAAAAGTTTTTTATTGTAGTACTGGTTGCATATTCATAAGGAGTGAAGATTACCCACGCAATACTCAAGCAATTGCAATGCGTATATATACATCCCTTCAAAGTTATATAATTATATTTTGTTTCATGGGAAATAATTTTATAAAAATTCAGAAGTACCTTTTCATTTGATAATAATTACCCTATCCCAATTTTGTCATCATATATATAACTATAAAATGATTAAATATAATTGTTAGTACTTCACTTGATAATAACATGAATCACCTTAGAGAGTTTCGTGGCATAAAGTTTGCGGTGGTAAGGCCAACGCCCACCACTATCATCAAATAGACGAGAGAGACGGCGGTCAGCGATTACATGGCTCGTTGTCCCCCCCCCCCCCCTCATGACCTAACAACTCAACGTTTGAACTCTCACCGCACCTTCTTCTTGTGCAGTAATCGCCACCCATATCTTTATATAAAAGCCGACAGACTCCACCAGGTAGGAAGAAAACAATGCAGTGTCTACAAGCCAGACAAATTGATCTTATAAGTGTAAATTGACGTTAATATCAGAGTAGGTGTTAGTTATATTGTATTCTTGTACCTCTTTTATAATAATATATTTTTATATAATTTATTTTTATTATACTTTTATAATAGTATAATAATGATTCTTTAATATGCCAAAAATAATAATTTATTAAAATAAATAAAATGTATTTTTATTATATATATATATTTAAGTGACATATCAAATGTATTTATGTTAATAAATATATTTAAGAGCTTTTACTTTAGTTATAAATAAAAATGAGGACACACACACAAAAAATCACACCTTTACAATATTTTATGTGACAGTTTAGTAAGGTAATAAAAATAATAGTATTAAAATGTGTGTCAATCTTTTGTAAAGTAAAATTATGAGTGACTATTTTCTTTTATTGATTTGGAATTTAAAAAACTGCATAATAAAATTCAGTGTGATCAAAATTTTAGAGACCATGGAAATTATTATAAATAAATTGCAAAAGCATCACTAAGAAAATTTGCTACATTTTTAATTTTAATGAAATTGAAACTGCATGGTGTCAAGATATGTATTTTAGTGAGTTCCTTGATTAACCATCCCCTCTTTTTTCCAGGTCACTAAAATAATTTAATGTAATCTATGTAAGTATTGCTAATCATATATTTTTTAATGTTATTTTCATAAATAATTATACAATCTTTCGTCTGCAAAATTTGTTTATAGAGAGAATACACAATTTCTTGCACTTACCATACAATTACAAAAACACGTTAGACGAGTTGAGTTATGCCTGGTGACCTGATGGATGAGCACCCATTGTCTTGGTGGAGAGGTGGGCGGTGCCCTGGAGGGGGAGTGGCACATTGATTGATGTGGTGTTTACACGAGGGACTCTGACGTGTAGGTGCCACATTGCAAGGCCAAACTACTGCCTGTGAAACATTCTGAAGGCATTGTTAATTAACAGTTCAGATTCGAAGTTCTCAAGTCATAATTAATTAATTAATTAACAGATGAATAACTGCAAGAAATCAAAATTTTTAAGCTAAGGCTCAAATCATGTTTCATAAACTATTAAAGTCTGGCATGATTTTAAAAAGTAAATTTAACATATATAGTATTTTTTTTTTTAAATATACGCAGATGATGCATTTTGAAATATTTTGTCAATTTGTTTATTTGTCTTTTATGAAAATCTGATGAAATTATAGCATGTATTGTGTATATTTCATTCCATTATAATTTTTAGAAATTAATATGAATTATTATGAAAATTGTGTACAATATAATGATTTGGGCTTCTCACTCATTCTTCTCAATAAAAATTATAAAAACTTCAGTTAATTAATTAATTGTGTTATATGGTACATTTAGTGTAAATTATTTAATATTACTGTTGATAAATTTACTAATTCTCACAGAAAAAATGCATTGATACTACAAAATTTTGAAGTTATTTACGAATACAATTATGTGAATTGTTGCAAATTTATTTTCGATCAAGGGCATGCAACAAACTTGGAACGCGAAGTCATTTTTTATTTACTTTGACACAAAAAAAAAAAACTGACAACAACGTTACAATATTTATCTCAAACAATCATGCATGCACCTGTGCATTATGATTTTTTTTTACATGGCATTTCTACAATTTTTGAATAAATTTACCAGTATGATAATGTAAATATATCATAAAATCTTTTTAATGGGTTGATTGAACTCAAGTAAGATAATAAAATATACTGACCATAAATCATGCAGTATGATCACATACATTTGATAGACATCTGTGAAGTGAGTCACCTGTCTTTTTTTACGTCGAATAAACCACATTTTATTTATTTTTTTTACATTTTCACTGTATTTGTACAGACAACAATACAATAATGGTTATTATATATATATATATATATAATATATAAATAACATATATCACTGAATCTCCATGCATAAATAGGTAAATGCTGTGTGCTATCTGCAATATTTTTTTCAGCTCTTGACATACAGTTTAGATATTCAAAACTATTTGTATTCACTTTTGAAAACGATTATAATTTGGTAAAATCACCAACACGTTCCAATAACTAAAACAACATTATTTATGGACTGGATCTAAAGGCATATGGTATTTTTGCATCTGTCTATATTTTAATGAAATCAGTACAATTCAATTTGAAACTGTCCATCTGCCTTCATAAATTTACCTATAAAATGCATACTGACATTTTTTTTTATTCAGATATGAGCCATTAAAACTTATAAGCAGCTGTATTTTTAAACTCTCCCCATCTAATAAAAAATCTTTTGATTGTGTTTGTTAATTTGGAACTAATGTTATGATTTATAGTCTAATGTCACTAAATTCTCTTGCATTAATTATACGGTGAATATGTACATGCAATTAACTCTATTGTAAAAAAATATACATAATAAATTATGCAAACTTACACACCATTAACTTAAAAAATAAAGGTAAAATAAAAAAATTAAAATATTTGCATAAAATTATATAAAATAAATAAAATTTACTATAATATAATATATATTTTTTAATACAATTTATTATAAAATTTATAATAAAGTATATTAAAATTTAAACTATATGTAATAACTGACTTGCCTGTCTTGTTTAAAAGTATAATCTTGACTTTTCAGTGGTGTATTAAATAAAAATAATATAAAAAAGGGGTATAAGGCTGTCATACTAACAAACATACAGAAAGAAGGCATTAAAAAAAAAGTTATGGCGCATGACAGGCAGGCAACAGGGTTTACAAGCTGGAAGATCAAAGGTTCCGACAAGATACACACGGGAGGGGGCTAGACGGCGCACATGAAAAGGCAGATGCAGCCACCACGTGACGTCACAAGATAGGCCTCCTGTCTTACTATATATATGACCCCCTAAGGAGAAAACATAAGCATCTTGTCAATCTTTTTTAGAAATAAATTAACGCCTTTTACGCTGAGATAATATGTTATGAGTGGCTGTTTTTTTTTATTTTATAAATCTCTGATTTTTATCACGTGTCTAATAAAAAATATGCATTTTTGATAATTTTATTATTTAAAAGGTTTTTTATATTATTTTATAATAGTGATAAAAAAAGTAGTATCAGATGATTTTCAAATATCCAAGAAATATTTTCATTTAAATATTATTTGGTGAAGAAAAAGCTTTCAAATTGATATAAAAATAAGCTTCAAATTTATATTTTCAAATTTTACAAATTGAAATAATATAAATTCATTGTCATGCATGCAGTTTTGGAAATGTGGTATTCTAAATGTGAATTTTGAGAAGTTGCTGTTTGGGGACTCTCAAATTCCCTCAAAATTGCAATGCCTCATAAATTACTCTAGCTGCAAGAAGCATTACTCGATAATTTATTAACCAGCGTATAGAACTTTGAAGTAACTGAAGTAATTTACGTCTCTACTATGATATTATATGACTGCGAACAATCAATCGTTCTATCATGGGTACAGCATTTATATTTGAATAGTAACGAGGTGTAGATATCAAATTATCTTGTAAAATAAATTAAAACTTTCAATATCATTACTTTAATAATCTATTATCTATTTTTCATTTATAGAAAAATGAAGAAAAAATAATAAATCTTGAACAAATATGGTTCCCGTCACGCTATATCTATAGATCTATACCCCCGTATACAACAACTATCATAATAGTGGCAGAGAAATAAATGAATGAATGAAGGGGGTCCGGGAAAAATACAACCTCAAAATGATGAATGGAGTTGCTACTCACAAGCATGACAACAAACGAACCGACTGAGTGACGTCACGTTTTGGGAATCAATAATTGGCTAGAAGCAGATGACTGATGACTCGTGTCACAATCTCAAAGTCTAGCACAGAAATTTGTGTTGCATGGAGAAGTGCTACCATATGACGTGAGTGATGGATGACATCCCTCTTGGAAAATTTTCTCACTGCTTGCAGGTTGACTTTTTAGAAAAGGTTTATTAGTTTAGTGGTTTACATTTCTTATTTTCTCATACCAGGAAAAAGTAAAAATAATGCAATTTCAAGAATTTTTTATTGAAAAAATGATTGAAGTTGAAGATGATTTATTATTTTGATTAAATTTATGGGTCATTTATTTTCCCTCATATTATAATACATTTTGCTTTTTATGTTCAGTAAGGAAAACTAAATAATATTATAATATTGTTTTTTAAAAAAATCGTAATTACTAATATATATAATCAAATTCAAATTGTTATTTATTCAGCAACAGTTACAGAACCAAGGCACTAAATATAATAAAACAGACAACACTACACACGCATAAAATAAAAGAGAAAAGTATGATACATAATAATAATCATAATGTAAGGCACTAATTATACATTGTCAAAGGAAAATATAAAAAAAGTATTAATAATTTAGAACAGAGCATTCATCACCTTAGTCCGAAATTGACATAATGAATAGTTGAAAATGTCCACATTGCGATGCTCAGATGCGAATTTGTTACAGTAATTTTGTACACGAGTACAAAAAGTAACGAGTACACGAGTAATCAAATGTAAGTTTCGCAGTATTAATAATTAAAATATATTTGATTTGTCAAATTTTTACAATTTTACTGTATTTTTACAATACATTGCCATAAAAACATAAAAAAATACTTTTAACTATTATAAAATTCAAATTAGAATTTAGTTACATTATACAGTATTATCTATAATGTACTATTATTATAATAAATACATATGTGCTGAGATTATGATGTTCCAATTTTAATTTCAATAAATTATTTTATAAATCAATACAGCATAAAAATATAATGTAACAAAAGATTGCATGATGAAATATTAAAAGGTTTTACTGCAATGTCATATCTCCTGAGACTTTTATTTTCACTCAGATTTTTTTTTATTATTTTTCTTCATGCATTTTACATGGAGCAGCAGCCCTTGCACAAGACACACCCCGTATGGTCCACCGAGTCTGCCGCTCTCTCGGGAGTACACCCCCTTCTTTGTCCCATGGCATCCCTCGTTTTTCTTCTCGAAACACACCGCCTGACGTAGCAACAAATGGAGTTATAGAGATGAAGAGAAACGTAATAAATTGTACAATGTCTTTTTTTGTCTTGTTTTAGATTGCTCAATTGAATTTAAAAAATTACACGCTTTTACTTAAATGTATAATATTTCTGATCGCTGATTCTATACTATATTATTTGCACAATAGAATTATTAGCTGTCGTCATACATGGATATCATAGCTGCTGTACGTTGTTATTTTGAATACACATGTTAATTGACAAATAAATGTATTTGATCAGGTTTAAATTTCTTTGAAGCATGAAATTTGTAATTTGTCCATGTTGTATGTATGTGCGTGGTGATATCTGTGACAGACATTATGAAATTTAATTGAATTAAACAAATCAAGGAAGGACGATCAATACATTAGGATTATGTATACAATTATAAAATTCAGTATAAATGCATTTTGTAATAGTTAGATGTTGATCAAATCGAGGATTTTAAAAGTTTTCCTCTTCTCATTTCAATTCCATTAAGTGTATTATTATATTTTACTATGGTGAAATTTACCTGTATAAATTTTATACCTTGAATCTCTGTCACTGGTAAAAGAGAGAGAGAGTAAAGAGACAAGCTGTCACCTTTGGTTCTCCCCTTGGCCCTTGGCGGGTGCAAGTTCGGACAACCGCAATTTGTCCCCACGCTGTTGAGTTATGGCCGGGAAATGTCTCCTCTCAGCTGCTGACACCGCGAGCGAAGAGACCACGTCTGCCAAGAGAGGGGGTCAGTGGCAAAGGCGGTACCCTTGAAATATGAGAACCGAGCCAATCTGACGTGATGTTACGAGAACAGAAAGATAATTCACTATTTCTTTCTTTACCTGACACAAAATAAAGAACGAAAAATAACATTCTTTTATTTATTATCATCATGTATCATCTTTTTTATTTTATTTTAAGGAAAAAATATTACACATATTAAATTTCTTTTAAAATTCATTTGTTAGTTTTAATATTTTTTGGCTTCTGTAATATTATATCATACACCTGTTTTAAAAGATTAGAAACATTTTTCACGTGATTATAAATTTAATTTAAATAAATAAATAAATAAATAAAATCGTCTTTATTGAGGGCGGGATTTAGGCCATTAGGCCCACTCTTCCATCCAACCCAATGAAAATACAATGAAGAGATTTTTAATTATTTTTAGTAAAAACACATAAATATACTGTTGTAATACCCTACATAGTACATACTATATGTAACATACATTTAGACATTTTTTATTACAAGTACTTTAAATTAGTTGATTCAGAAGATACTATCATGTGCACAAAGCCAATAATAAAATAGAGAGAGCCTATGTAAAATGAAGTTATTATTTAATTTTCAATAATTTTGTCAGTTTTTCCCCTAACTTGCCAGTTAACCTCTCGCACTCGGAAGCATCACAGGTTGCCTAAGCAGAAGGCGTTGCAATTGAAAAAAAAAAAAAAAAATGAAATTAAAATTTAACTACTCTGCCAGTACAATTCAATCATGTTAAAAAACATTTCTTTATAATTATATTTGTGAATTATGCAATGAAAAACTATAAAAAGCACTATATGATGTAATCATAATTATGCAATTCAAAGGTGTATTTTAAATTAAATATTTCATTGCAATATTCAATATTATATTTCAATTGATATCCATATAATTATATTTTAGTTAACATATTAGATCATGCGTAAAAAGGATTCTTTTGAACAGTTGTTCTTAATTAAATTCAACAATTTTAATTTTTTTAAAAAAAAAAAAAAAAAAACATCTTTGCAACATTTATTGTAATGTTGACAACACATTATGGCTACAAAATATTCTGTCAATGGCAGCAAACAATTTTTAAAAATTTAATGGTAAAGAAAGAAATAGTGGTACAATACGGTACCGCTTAGTACCTCATGGGTTAAATTAAATTTAACTTTTCATTGCAATCATATATTTCTTTAAATATTAAAATATCCCTTAAAAGAAATATGATGCTTTTAATTTAAACTTTTTTATTTGGCATATTTCCAATAACGAGATATATATTTTTGAAATGGCAGCATGATATTTTATAACCATGAAAAGCCTGAAAATTGGCGCTTCAAATTAGCAGACAGAAGGGAGCAAACTCTTTTGGTTAATATGAGAAATGGTCCATTGAATCAACAGAGACACGTTGTGAGAGGGAAGGGAAAATATCTGCCAACCTTTTATAATTAGAAGCAAACCTATGGAAGCGGGAGCCATAAGTTAGAGTTTGTGACGCGGCCAGGCGAAGATTTATAAATAATATCCCACCATGACTTCGGCTGCCACTTCAAAGCAAATCCACAAATCATTTACGGAACATAACAACTTTTTTTTTTATAAAGTAGACATGGCATAAAAGATTTTTATTACTATCTTAATTATACCTTTACTAATTACTTTATACATAATAAACTGTTTATTAAAAAAGAAAAACATAAAATGTTATTCGTTTGATGATTTGTAGTGTATGTTTTAAAACAAAGTTTCAAAGCATTAATTGTAAAATGTGTGGGTTAAAGTTTTAAAATAATAACTCACATGAATTATTATGATTTATTATTCTTATTATATACATGTATATAAGTGTGTTGATATAAGTATATGATGTAAGGGTATAAATAAAAAGAGAGTCCACTTTTCTTTTAATCAGTACCACCTTATATAAATTTTCATAAAACCAATAAAAATATTCATTTGTTATGATGCATCCAAGAAATTCATATATAACAACATCAGTTTTACTTTGTTTTTTTTTTTGAATTTGTGGCTAAATGAATTTGCTTATCACTTCTGGTTTTGAGTTTGAGTGGGAGCAGATATTTCGACACAAAATGTTAACATATAGTATACAATATTTAGGCTTTGATTTTGATGGCTGCATGCATATATTATATTTGAAGCCAGAAAAATGTAACTCAGACGCCTTGCATAGGAAAAACGCTTGAACTCTCGTTTTAAAATTCACTTCAGAAGTACACCTTCTTAGGCACACACAAAATGTTAAGATGTCAAGGACAAATAGTTCATAATATTCATAACTATAATAATTATAATTATACAATACTTTTGTTCTGAAATTACAATTAAGGGATATAAAAAGTTGAAATTCTCATCATCGAGTAAAAACTCGATGTTTTTACTGAAGTCAAAATCATAATTTGAAGCTTTCATTTCAAATCATGCTATTGTCCCATTATGTTATGCATCTCAAATTACTACCCTCAGGTCATATTGTTTACTTTTAATTTAAAACACGCATGGGTGGTCTTAATAATAATATATAAAAATATTAATAATATTTACCAACAATATAAGATTGAAGTGATGAAAACACTGTCACTTTTCTGGCCTTACATTTGACTAATGAGTTGTATTCTTTTAGCAGTGCCAAGTGATGTGTAACTGATTGAAAAATGACAAATATAAAAATAACCAATACCACTGTGTAGAAAAAGTATACAAGAAAAAAATTAGGCTATACATTTTTTTTTCCGAACAGAAGTAAATCCTTGATGGGTGGTCTGTCGTTATTTTGATGGCAAGCAAGTCGGTCGGCATTTTCTCTCTTTTCTTCGCTATAAGTCGGCATCACTTCATCAGGAAAATCAGTGAAGCGAATTGAGAAGACCTCCTACCGACTAACAGTTCTTCCATTTTAGATCTTTAAGCCATAGCAAGTGCTCTGTCTGTGTAACAAAATCCCAAAGCAATTATAATAAAACAGATACAACAATTATTCATTTTTATAACTTTATCTAAAATAACAAGTAACAATCAAAATTCCAAAAGAATTAATAATAAGATTATAATATTAACTTAAATTTATAGTTATAATAAAAATGTTGAATGATAATTTATCTTACCTGTCTAATTAATGACCTTGCCTGATCCACCATACCTGTAATGAGCTACAGAAATACAAGGTAAGACAGCTGTCTGGTGATAAAACTTGTACACTTTTTTTTTTAATCTTTTAGAATGGACAATCTAAAAGTAAACTCTCGTTCACATGTTTGTATTATGACGTCACGTATTAAAATTTGACATACATTCCAAAATTTAGTATTCTGTTGTTAATTAAAATTCTAGATGAAGTAATATTTGATATATTTTACGTTTCTGCAAGTTCTCACAGGACTCCGTGTGTTTTTATCAATCAATTGACCGACACAAACACATTTTTTAACATATTTTTAATAGCCCAAGTGATTCTTATTAAAATGAAATTAACATTTTATTTTTTAAATAATATATTCCTCACTAACACTTTAATCTCGCACATTCTTCACTCAATCAAGATTTATAATGTGTTGTGTTTCTCTCAATGCCAACGAATAAAGTAACTCATTTATCAAACTTAATTAGTGCTTGTCCCTGTGTTATTTATCTAACGGTATCCTAGATTTTTGACAACTTATAAAATGCTATTTTTTATGTGATTTTTTATATTAAAACGTATGTTGCAATTTTTTATAGACAAGGTGGGTAAAATTGTACCTTCTAAATTGTATCCACCTTGGTTATATAAGAGAAACAAAATTTTATATATTTTAATATAATTTGAACAAATCTCTAATTTCAGTTACCAGCAAGAATTCTGTGGATTCGAGACATCTGTTTATTTTTCTATCATGCTAAAATAAAACAATATAACAGTGGTATTTGATAAATTTTGGAATTTTTTTGAGCTACAAATAAAAATTATAATAATATATATTTTATATGTATATTACATCTTAATTAAATTTCTAAATCATGTTATAAAGAAAAAATACTGGATTTGTATGTAATTTAATATTCTCAGAATTTCAAAACAGTATGCTAATTTCTATATTTTATGAAAGAATGAACACATTAAATTATATTGTGATGCTTTCTTGAAAAAGTAAAAATCCTAAATAATTTAAAAATTATATCATTCTGAGAAATCTATAACATTGTGAAGTTACCATCTGTGTTATATAATATAAAAAATCCACAATAATAGTCAAATTTTAGATGATGAAGTCACTCATCAAAAATTTATAAAATATGATCACATATATTATTATATAATATTACATGCAATAAATGTCATTTTTACTAACAAATAACTCAATTACATTAAGTCGTTTAGCACAACTTACAAGAGCGGTGTCTTTCTGTTGAAATTTAGTTAAGGTAAAAAAAAAAAAAAGTTACAGGTTCTTTTTTTTTAGCCACTTGAATTATGGGGTTTGTCTTATTCGCAAAGGAATGCTTTCAAACCACAACATAGAGTTTTTTTATGTAAATAATATATACTGAGATTTTGCACATATATATACTATGTACAATGTGGTAATATATACCCTTTGCTATGTATTTTATATATATGTGTGTTGAAGTTAGATAGTTATTCGAGTGGTGACAGTTAAAGAATGGAGCCCTGTCTTCATTTTTTATCCATACTTGGCTACTGCCATCCGCATAGCTTGAACATGCCTCTTTACCTTTAGTTTTTTTTTTATTTTTATACGTATATATTTTAAATAACCTGCATGGTACATCAAATGCTTTTGATCTTTTATATAAAAAAAAAACTTTTATACCTGTTCATATATGTCAAGATTTTTTATCTTTCAATTTTTTTCAAAGCAGCTTCTTGATTTGTGATGGACATCATATTTTTTTCACGCCATATGATAGGGGTACTGTACTGGAGACTATACTTTGAGGAACTACTGAAGGATAATTTTGAAAATTTTAGTTAATAATACATGGTTAGAAAAAAAAAATCAGTGCATATCTTTTAAATTTTGACTGAATGGAAATGGAATATAATATCCTTAATTGCTTATATCATCTTATATATAGTAGATCAAACTAATGATAAAAAAGCTAGCCTTAATTAACTCCATGCAGTAATTGAACTTACTATATTTTAAGGGAGGAGTGTTTCAGTGTTTCATCAACATCTCTGAGTTAATTAAAAAATGACACTATTTTTTAATGTTAATTCATGATGAATTAACATGCAAGAACATAGGCACGAGTACTCTAATGTCTAATGGTCAGCATCCATGATGACATCACCAATCCTTTGTCCTCCCATTTACTTACAAAAAAAGATTGGGCGCACGTAAGATCCTATACGAAGCAATTTTTCGATCGCTTATTGTTAACCCTCTAAATAAGTTATGTTTGCAAATTTAAAATTACGTATTGGCACTAACCTTTTACGTTTGCTGCTATAAAATTTTTATTATTTGCCTCGGGTCACTTTAATTAAAGAGCATCTAAAGAATTTCGCGGTAGTTGTGTTTTGACTTTGTGCCGAAAAAACGTGCGCAGAAGGGTTGCGCGCCAATGCGCGGTGGTTGTAGCAGGAGTCAAAATCAGCAAACGAACATGGCGACTATATAATTTTTCTGATGGATACTGACCATTGAGACATCATGATGCTACAAACTGCTTATTTCATCTCCATCATATATGTGTCTTCAAGACATCACAGAGAGTACTATCTCCCAAATTCAGCCAATCCTGATGTCCCAAAAACGGCATTGTGACTGAGATTTTAGACTCGCTTATTATATAGCATATATACACACTGTTTGACCATGCAGTATCTCAAATAGATAACACTGAAGAGACAGCTGTAGACACCCCATGCACTTGAACCTATGTATCTGGTAGATAATTAATTAATGGTGTTCTTCAGTACTGCTGATAAATTTCATCAATTATGTTTGAATTCAATTTCATCGTTTCTCTTATTATATATTTCACCCATGCAGTACAAAGTACTGATGTATAATACATACAGCTAAAAAAATAGTATTAATGAAATATATGATGCATGGCAGTGTATATAAAATACATTTATAAGATAACATGAACGAGGATACAGTAATAATGGCACAGTATGAATATCATTAAGAGTCAAGATTTAATTTTTTATTTTTGATATTAAATTTTCATTTTTTATATTTTTAAAAATGTTTTTAATTTCAGAATAAATATTTTTAACCACTAAAAGCATTGAACAATGTCTAATTCTAAATACCATACAGTATAATTAAAATATAATGAATCTGTACAATATATTTTCTAAGGCTGGCTGATTTTTGTACTGATGGTATCTGTAGCACCGTGGGAATGCTGCTGAGGGATAGAGGGATTGAGTTGCTAGCTGTTAAATTACGTGATGTGATAGTCGAGTGCGGATGTCGTTTGTCACTTTTATATTATGACAAATTCGTCACCGTATCCTGCTGTTATACATAAAGAGTTATAGCCATTTTAGTACTCGCTCTACTAAAATTAATGATTATATTATTATTTTAAAGTCTATTCTTAATTAAAATTGACACCATTTTTATTACTTCACTTAACGTTTTGATGTGACACAAATTTTAAATAGAAAAGGGGGATGAAAATTATACAAGTTTTAAACTTAAATAAATTTGCATGTTAAGGTTGATGGAACATAATACAGGTGCGTTATATTTTTATATATAAATTTACTTTTTTTGTGTTGTTTTTAATGTTTTGTGTGATTGTATCAAGTGCTTAATTTATGAGAATGCTACATTAGATATAGTGATAAATATTTAAATTTATTTTTTGTTTTGTTTCTTTATGTTTCAGTGAACATTAACATAATAATAATATTTAGGTACTTAAATTTGAGTATTAGGGGGAGAGACTAAATCGACAATTCGATGTATACTAACAGGAATACAAATTGTTATTGTTTTGCATACGGTCACAATAAAATGCATTAAATTTTATTTTGATGAAATTTTCAATGCAAGTCTTATTAGAATTTTCAAATTATTTAAGGTATAACCTGAGAATTTGTCTGTCAAGGTCAAGAGGCGTGGCTACACCTGCAAATCTGACAACACTGTTGCAATAGTAATGCGAATAAAAGATTAGGAGGGTGTGGTAACTACAGTCCTTGAGAGCGTTGCAAAGTTTCTTAGGACATATCAGAAACGATCATCGCCACGGTTCGAAAAAAATGAAACACAATTCAAAAAAATAGTCCAAAAAATTAGCTTTTAATTCATGTAAAATTCTAAAAAAATTCTCGAGCCGTTTTTGTGCAATGTTGATTGAAAAATTTAACATTGAAAGGATACAAAATACACATTTGAATAAATTAATTATAATTAAACGAACGGTTAAAAAAATCTAAAAAAAATCAGTAGTATTTGGACAATTGTTGTAAGTCTACCAAATTAATTTCAAGAACATCTGTCGATACGACTTTTTTCGTCCGAATATCTCAGGTTAAGCCTTAAGTCTTTTCAATTTCTGGATAAAATAAAAGCAAATAAAACCAAGTAAAAATGTATTTGTAGTGTATTTAGTGATATTTACAAGAAAAAATAACTCATGCAATCAATTCAAAACACTAAGGAAAATGTATGAAATTTCAAAAGAAATAAAACTCAGGCTTACATAAGGAATATGCATGATGAAATTATTTGGAAATTTCTACCATGCGCAGTTGTGTGATATGAATCTGCTATGCAAATCAACACCTCTAAGCATGTGATGCTCCGAAACAATCGCCTTGCTTGTGGCCGAGAGTCACGTGTCCATCTTGAGTGTGACGTCACGCCACGTGCTCCAGGGAGGCTGCCACGTCCAGATCTAAGACAATGGAGCGCCGCCCCCGCGCCCTTCACGAGCAGGTGACGCGACACGTTAGCGAGGGTGTGGTGGCTGTCACGACCAAATTAATAACATTGCGACATCAGTCTCGACCACTGCTTGGTCATCAGCTGTCTGCATGCACACAAAGCATAAAATTCAGCATTTTATCAAAGTCCATTACTTTCCTTGGCAACGTTAAGTTTTTTAGCGATTGGTGTAACACAAGTTAGTGTTTGGTAATTGCTTTTCATTTTATTATTGAAAATATTAAATAGATAAAAATGCATCATATTTACAAAAAGTTCCTCCTTGCATGCATGATGGTCAATAATTGCATTTTACATAATATGATCCTCATCAACCAGAAGAATTTTGTATAGTAAATTTTTTTAAACATAGAACATAGAAGAATTATTATGATATCTTGTTAGTGCAATTTTTAATATAATTATAATATAAACTTATTGATTATACCATCACAAAATATAAAAAAAAAATAAAACAGTTATGATGCTGTTTTTAAAAGCACAAATGATTCAAGAAACAATTAAGATTTTATTTTTTTGTTATTTCAGTGTACTAGTTCTAACTGATTCTTGATTTTGAGATTATTAAGCTTTTAAGCTTTTCTTCTGTATATAAATTATTATATAAAATAATAATATAAATAAGAAACGTTTCAAGTTAAATTGAAAAGCTTTGGATTTAATTTAACTTATAAAATCTTTTAGTTTATATAGAAAAATACTTGTTCAAAAGTTTTTCATATTATGCCAACAAAATTTATTTTCATAAAAAAAAATCAGACAAAATATTCATAATTATTTTTATCTTTTCATCACCCTCTCTGTAAATTTTCTCTGTATAATCTTTTATAATATAAATATTATCATATTTATTATAAAATATAATAAAAATATATGTTTTATAATAAATTATAAACTTTTATAGCTTTAGATAAAAATAAGTTTATTTTGTGGAAATGTACGACATCCGCTTTTACTTTTTGATATAACAACTAGAGGCTAAGCATATAGCATGAAGACATACATACCATCACAGATAGTTAGCAAGGCTTTACCAGCAGACACATTTCTAGTGCCGCATGGTATATTTGTGTTAAAGTAGTGTATAGTTGCTACTTACGAGGATACTTGCTATCTACAAGATATGCCCATCCATTTTGCTCTTTACACTCGTAAAGATGATAAAAGTGTTCCCTACAGCACACTTTCTTTCACCCCCCCCCCCCCTGATGTGTTCACCACCACTTTTCTTCTTGGTCTATACATAGAGTGCGATTCAGAAAATCTTCAAAACTGTACTGCAATGGTGGTGTGAAATTGTAATTGATAGCTTAAATTCAAACTTTGTTCTAATATGTAAAATATGAAGATAAGCAATATTATAATATTTGTTTCACATAATATATCAATTTTCCTCTATGTTGATATAGCAAAATAGGATTTTGGAAAGTTTGGGTTGCATTATACTTAGTCAGCAATAACAGAGAACTAGTAATTTAATCTTCAATATAACATCTCTGGTAATTAATTATGCCATGGGTTGACATAAAAATTAAAGAAAAATAATATGCAGTACAATGGTATATATGCTAAATTTTATTTTCTGTAGTTACCAGTAAAACAATTAAAAATTTATTGCCATGATGCGAATGAAATGATGACGTCACGCGATTTCCAGTGATTCTGACTATAGACATCATCAGGGAGTTATATTGCTTCGTACAAGCTTTATTATATGGTACAAGCTAGACGAGAAAGTTTCAGCGATAAGAGACTTAAAAATAAAGGAATAAAAAGGTAAGGAAAAGAAGGAAAAACAAAGTTGATAAAGCGGTAGTTACGTAAGTTTTTTTTTTTTTTTTTTTTTGTGAAGTAATTGTTACATTAGACTCAGTTTACAAGGTTATTTTGTTATTGTCGTTATTACAGGGAATTTATAATGTTAAATTACTCGAGAAATAAAAGAAAAGTTACAAGAAGTGTTACGCCCATATTTAATTCATTCATTTGAAGTATATGACAAATAATTTAATAATGAGCAACTCTAAGAGATCTTATATACAGTATAGTGTGCAATGTAAGTTTTTTAAGCAACTGTGTGTACCGTTCATTGCACCCTCCAGCCACCATTATGTTTTTCTACCCCGAGTTTTAGTCCACCCGCGTTACTCACAAAAGCTGCAAATTCTGTATTTCGATCAGGCAAGCTGTCTTTTTTTAATACCAGAGTATTACACATCTCAAAACTATTGGGAAGCTATAACCCAAACTCTAACCTCAATATAATATGTTATGCAGTTTATAAAGGTGTGGTGAAATTAAAAAAATCGACAATATTTTGGTATTCTCTTATTTTTCCCCAAAATTTCAATCAGAATACATTTTCCAAAATGAGTTATGCCATCAAATTAGGTAGTTTTCACAATCTCGAGGTGTACTGTACAACTCTACATACAACCTTTGTTGTGTTTATATCTTGTTTTTTATGTGGTGTTTCTTTTCCTTGGTAAATGACATCATTTTTATCGTCATTCACTGCGACTGTACAAACAGCTAGGAAAGTATGTAAAGTAAGCAGGCACAGGGGGATCCCATCAACATGATATTTATCAGCTGCTGCCAAGTTACGTCACATATCTCAATGTCGTAACTCTTGTATTTATCATTGGATGGAGCACCTCTTTGACTTTTCTCATCCCAAAGTCAATTTCCTGCCAAACACTCGCAAGTGACGTTTCGTTTTCATCTTGACATGCACTGACCGAGTGAATCATTTCTTGTTTATCAACCACTTGAAATTTGTAGTCCATGTTTTAATATTATTAAATTTTGAATCTCATTGATTTTATTTGTATTTTTGACAGAAAAACTGAAAATAATTTCCATTATTAATATGTATAGTTTTAATTCCAGAGTATAACTTTATATTATATATGTTGAATACAAACAGTAATACGGAGTAATATTACATATTTTACATTATCTGATCTAATAACATTACAGTGCATCGCAGTGTAAGATCGTGCTGCAATGCATGTTATAATACAGCTAAGAAAAAAACATTTCTGTTATAAGTATACTATAGCAAATTCTTAATTATAGTTGATTCTTATTAAGATTTTATATTGTACTGTAGAAATTGCCAGATTGTTTTCATTGATTATATAGAAAAACAAACCAATTGAATAATGTGCATTAATTGCCTATTTCAGCTCTCTTTTTTCTATAATAATCAAGATAATTTTATCTTTAAAAAATATAGTAATAATAAATAAGTACTCTAAAATATTTAGTCCATTCATCAATAATATTAAATTAAACATTTAAAAAAAATTAAAACTGTTATATATTAGGAAGCTACCAGTTTGTGAACAATTATAATTAATAATGGTGAACTGCGCAACAAACGAACTTCCATTTATCATACAAAAAAAGTTTCGACAGACCAATAAATTGTCCAACGTTTTGCATGTTAGCGGAAGTTGTAAATAACTCAAGTTTAAGTGACACAATTTTAATGTTTTTACTACAAGATAGCATTTTTTTAAATGACATTTTTTTAAAATGTTATGCATGAGAGGCAATGAAACAAAAAATTGAAGTACTGAAAATATATAAAAAAAAAAAATCTGAATGAATTTTATTTTGTAATATATGAACTGCGGTCAGTTTCTTAGTTTTTGCTATAATAAGTGACTGTGATTCAATAATGACTAAAGATAAATAAATTTATTTATTTCTCTATGGTACTATTGCATGAAGTCCATATTATCCTGCTTGCTTGGCACGAAATTACTATCACTTCTTGGGTCTTGGTAATTGAAATATCCATTCCTCTTGCAATTATAATAATAAAATATACTGCATATATAGCTCTGTGATATTACTCAACTACAAGATAGAAAATATATATTGTTATTTTTTTGTGATCCACACACATTTTTAAAACCAAGCATTTGTTTACTTTACCATCTATATTTTCATTTTAACATATTTTATTTAATATATTTTAATATAATTATTATTTTAATAATTTTGAGCTTTTAGGTCGTAGAGGAAAAACATAGGTTCTCGTCATAATTTTTGAAACAAAATTTTGTTATAATTATAGATATTATATATAAACATCGTTTGGTAAACATCTATAACACAACATGCATGTGGAAACAATTGATTATTATTGTTTAAAATTACATTTTTCAGAGGTACCTTCATGAACATTCAACTCGATTACAGTAACGAGTGCGCTTGGTTTAATATTGGTGTATAAACGTAATATTCCCAGTCTATAACATTATAATCAAGTGACGATATGCTGCCTAAATGACACATTCTCTTATAGTCCTACGTGTTGTCATGTAGTAATGATAGCGGTGAACTCGGCCATCAAGTGATAAAACATGCGTGCTGCCTGAAGAGAAAAAGTCTTGTTTCCTGATAAATGTTTGGTATAACTCACACATATGTTATCTCTATGTAATAAAAAAATATTTAAAGTGACATTTGCTTACAATATATCAGTATAGCAATTTCCTTTTATGGCTATTTGACAAACATAAAATGACATCAAATGTCACGCATGGTCATTTTGAACTATCTTAAAATGTCATAAAAAATAATTAAATAACCACTGGACATAATAATATAACGAAATATACAATTTTTTTATTTCTTCAATCCTCTTTTGACAGTTTAAACAAATTTTAAAAAATGCTTGTACTTACAATTGTTAGTTTAGTTATTATTTTTTTAAATCTAAATTATATAAGCATAAATCAATTTTAAAATCATTTTCATGACTTTGAATTAGATATATATATATATAAAAGACGTACAGAGTTCTTCTGCATATACTATATACTACAGTATATATATATATATATATATATATATATATATATATATATATATATATATATATAATATACTATAGTATATAGTATATAGTATATAGTATATATAGTATACTATATACTATAGTATATATATATATATATACTACATAATTAATTTTAAGAATTAAATTATTTTATTTTATAAAATTTTTTTTTAAATAAAAGTAGTATTTATCTAAGTTACAATGTCTATTTTAAATTATTGATCTCTATTTACATTATATTTTTTATTATATGATATGAATAACATTTTTTATATACAAAATAGTTAGTGTATTGTGTGATAAATTGATATTGTTATGGTTATTTTAGTTCAACATAAATTCAACATAAATAACAATTTCTTCCACTTAAATTGTATTAAATAAATATTATACCTTCATATATTTCTAAAACTCAAAATTTATATCTTATTGTTATTGATTTGATATTTTAAAGCATTGAGAAGTTCAGTCTTAATATTGTGTTATATATTATGTCCCTTCCCTTGCAAGTCTTGTTGTTACAACGCTTTTGACGTAAATTGTGTATTAAATCAGAAACCACTTAGTATAATCACAACACTTAAAGCTTTCATATGGCTACGTATTGTATCTGCTTATCTGCTTTATTCAAATGAATCTCTCGTCTTGTCTTCTGTGTATAGCATGATTCACTGAAATGACTATGAAATCACATCAATAAATTTCTAAGTTTTGAGAACATAACACCATGCAGGCAAACAGCAAGTTGTTTGATTTTTGGAAGTTTTAAGCTAAAATTTTTACTCCATTTTAATTTAATTTAATCTAATTAAAAACAGTGCCATATGCATGCATGGAATTTTTTATTTCATATTTGGATAAGGGACTTAAAGTTAGGTATATCGTCAATGTTTCTGATTTTTTGAACTTTTAATTCCTTATAAAAATTATACTGCAAAACGCTGTGAAATCATAGTCATGCAAATATTTAACACGCAAGTATGCGGAAAGACATTGCATGCCATGACTATGACGTCACAATGCATTTCTCCTCAATTTTAGGGTGTTATAATGTTAATTAATGTAATATTTTTATAGTATAGTATCTGAAAGATTATTAAATTTTTCATTTAATTTTCATGTAAAATTTGAACTATTAAGGTATTGATTGATATATACTAGGTGTTCATTTTTAGCCAAAACATAAAGTTCTGATTATATATATTGTTGGTCTGCACATGACGTCATAAATATTTCTTTGACCTGAACAATACATAAAAGCGGTCTTATTGATTGTGAATAAACATATAAATATATCAAAGTATTATCGGACTTTAACTGCTCAGAGTGTCAAGTATAAAAAAGATTCATCTATTTCTTTTTTTAAAAAAAAGGAAGATATCATATAGGCAATTCTTTTTAAAAGCAAACCATCCCTCTCTTATAATAATGTACACACACTGTATCTTTCTAGCATTGTGATCGATTATTTTTTTTAAAACCTTGATGATAAAGTCAGACTTTTATAATATATATAAAAGGTTCCTCTTGAGTTATTTTTCCGTTTTGTTTCTTTCTTATCAGACCTAACTGACCGCCTTTATATAAAGTAAAGCTAATGAAGTGTGTATAGACTTGTAGGTCTGCCCTCTACTTTTATTCGATAAAATCCACCATCTCAAGTGATTTGTTACACCTCAACATATAACTCTACCGTGGTGGCAAAGATCACATACTACAAATTGATCACTATATGTTTCATATATAATATAACATATATATTTTAAAACTTTAGAATTACATTTCTGACACAATAAATATTACAAGTCCTTTGTCATATATTATATATTTTTAACGTTTGTAGCACTACTTCTGACATGAAATTAATGTCTTAAAGTGAAATATTGTAACTTTTGTTTAAAAAAATAATATTAATGTATATCAATATTAAAGTATAAATTGCATTCTATATTTCAAAAGCTTTGTTTCATTTTAAAATGTAGAAAAGTAGGTCATATTTTCAAATAATAATTGCTTATAATTCAAAATTATCATAAAATGTTCTTTTATATTATTACATGGAAAAAATAATCACTACAGCATAGTGTTATCATTAATTTCTGTTTTAATAACAAATTTTGATGTATTCATAATTCATATTCTTGCCAAGTACCAAATTTTAATTATTTTTTTCTCATTTTATAATTTTATTTATATAGCTAAATAAATTGAATTTATGGATTTTATTTGTACTGCATTGTAAATTGTAAACAATGTATCTGGAAAATAATCATGCACGATGGATAAAAACTACATAGTGCCATGCTTAAAACAACAAATTATGCGACAAGTAAAGAATTCAAATGACAATTTTAGTTGATTGCTGTTGATATTTAATGGTAACAAGGGAGATTGCTCCAATATAAAACGTGGAGCTAAATTGTAATGTGACCAGCACGTCACCGTGGCGCCGTGTGTGCAATTGGCGCCCTATCTCCTCTCATTCCCAGACTAATATGCATGTTTTAGTAAAAGTATTGGCATTTTACGTTGGCATAAATACACTTCAATGTTCTCATAACTTGTAATAATAATAATATTAAATCTTTTATGTTATAAGCTTTCAATGACATATATAATTCCATTTATTTCTATACTTAACATAAAGATTAATTATGTTGTATATAATATTACCAGATAATTACTGCATGATTAAATTTCAACATAAATAGAACTTATTTATGTACTTTTTAATTGCATAAGATATAGTATTATGTATATAATACCGCATGAAGATAAAATTAAATGAAGTTTTAAATCACCAATTTTTTTAGATTGAAAATTCGCATATATGGATAATAACAATAAAAGTTTATTTATTCTCAAAAGTTATGTTAAACAACTTTTTGATGTTTTGTGAACTAAAAACAATTAGTTTACCACAGGTAAACAAGAGGACTCAGCTGTTTTTTTTTTTTTTTTTTTTTTTTCCACTTAAAATATTCATCTGCAAAAGCTGAATACATTGTGTAACATTATTGGATTACTCCATAATATAAATTATAAACATATCTCACAATGCAGTATTAGTTTTTAAAATGTTTTTCAAATATAGTATTTTTTCATATTTCATTACAGTCTGCTCTTTATTACTCAATTATACCAAGATCTGACGGACTTAAATTTTAATATCTTGAATATTTCATACAAAAATTTATTAATGTCCTTATTAAACGTTTTGCGCACAATTGTACCTCCGGCCAAAGTATAAGCCTAGAATGCTCATTGTTTTTATGAAGGTGATTACCAAGCTAAACTCATGCACGGTCACACAACAATAACATAATGATCACGTGATGCTCACATACACATTTACAACCGCAATTTTGGACGCAATCATTTTTAACAACAATCGTACATTGCGAAGAGCCAACTTTTACACTGATGACTTTATTTTGTTGTTCAAATGTATTTTGTTATTATATGAGCTTTTTATTTTAAATATTTAAGCCCGGAAATTATTTTTTTTTGTTTTCATCATATTATTTTACGTTTTATTATACAAGTTTTAATTCAAATTTATTTTTACATAATATCATTATAGTCCCAAAACTTTTAATGCCATTTCATAAACAAATAATTATTATTTGTTATTTTAATATCATTATGTCTTTGTGTGCACATTTTATGGAAAGCACAGGGCTAACTTGTGTAAGTATATAAATACCTGCAGTTTAATTATAACCGTATATGTTCAGTCAGCATTTTTCTTGCACTTAAATTATAAACTTATATTAAAAATTATAAGAAATAAAAAATAAAATAAGTTACTCTGACATCACCAAAATCAAGAATCCTAAGAAATTTTTAAATTATTGTTATTTCAGTTATTTAAAATATTTGCGTTGATATACGACAAATGGACATCAAGATGACAGATGTCTAACTTATATTTCTAATAAATTATGTTATAATTATTCGTATAATTATAATATTATAAAATTTATAAAATTATTATATATTTCTATTTTCTATTATGTAAATATCTGAATATGACAAACTTAATTGTGCTTTGATTTATTATTAGTATATAAATCTTGACAAGATCCATTTTTGTATTATGATTTAATCACTGTGTATATATACTGCCTAATGATCAAATAAATATTTCTAATTTCTACATAATAAATAATTAAAAGTTGCTAGAAAAACAATACTCTTTCTAATAAATCAGAGTTCACTAAATTATTAAAATAATTCATAAAAATTAATTTTTCCGTCATGCATACTGGATGTGAAAGAAATAACAACATTAAATAATTAAATAACTAATATAACAACTACTTAAACATTATTTAAATTTTTCTCTTTATAAAAATAAAATCCACAGCCCAAGTTGTACTGTAATCTATCTTCGTATACTTTGATATATAAACTTTTTAGTACATACACCTTCTTTTATCCTCCGTCACCTCTCTCCCTTGATCGTTGTATATAAATATATACACTTTGCTGTAGTGAGTGGCAGATTCAATACTCGCCCTGACAAATATTAATGACCTGAGAGCCTCGCACAATTCATCAACCACCACCCACCCTTATATCCCCCACCCCTAACGGTGTGTTCTTACTAAAGATCAAGCACGTTTACCATCCGACTCAATCCATCACTCTTGTGCTGCTCAAATAAACTACACACAAAATAACATTGATGGAACATAAGTACCATTTTCCTATACAATTTAATGTTAAATTAGAACTTATGTTATATTGATTGTATGAGTGTGACTGATAAAAAAATAAAAGTCATTTATTAAGCCGCCAATGCAGCACCATAGTAATAGTAACATCGAATATTTTTTGTTTATTATATATAAGGTAAAATACAGATTAAAGGTTGGATAATTATTTTAAAAATTCCTTTATAATATAATTATTAATTGTATTATGAACATTTTTAATTCATTTATCAATTTAGCTGTACTTCACATTTTATCATTAAATTAATTTTTTAAATGGGTATTTTGTTATTAATTGCAAAAAATTATTTTAATTACTATAAATTTATATATAATAAACAAGTTACATACTACTGTATTGATTGTTATATTGTTATTTTCTTTATAATATTTATATAGAAGAAACTCAAGAATTTTAAATACCATCCTTCTATATTATGATTAACATAATTTGCATATAAAAAAATCACAGCTTATAATTATTTTATTGGTGACCGAAAAGCTGTGGAATAACATGATGTATTTTATTTTCTTTAAATCAATCTTTATTTACAAGTACCTTGGTGTATATAAGCTGCATAGTATTTGAGAGATTGCACTGAGGATCATCAAGTATATCACCCCAGCACTTGGCCTCCTACTGCAGCAGCGAGGAGTCTCATGGGAAAAAGGTATCATTCTGAGCTCACTACAACATCCATTTCCTCGCTGGCGTTTTTATACTCCTCGTCGTAAGCTTTTTCCTCGTCGTTCAACGTTTTTGCATCAGTCACCCATCAACGCTCAACTACTAGGGCGGAACCTTCAGATGGAGAGAAAGAACGTTTTTCAAGTGATTACAATGGGATAAGATTGTAATTTATTACAGTACAAGACAAACCAAACTGCATCATTGATTTTAAAAAACGTCATGACACTTTGCAAAAGACATTGAATAATTAATTATACCCATCAGTTACACACCATCTATATATATTTATATATATGTAAAACTTTAACATTGAAAAATTATATAACATGGAAGGTTAAAATTACGTCAATTTATCTTTTAGTTCAGTAGACCATATACCGTTAACATAATGCCATCATTACAATTTAAATGTTCTCAATCATTATACATTAACATAAAAAAAGGTTAAATTTATCATAGTAGTCACTTATAATAAATAATGGAAATGTATTGATAATTATTATAATTTATGCATGTTAAATTATAATGTAATTAAATACTTTGTAAAATGGGCTTGATGAAAAAAAACATGGTAAATTAAATGTTAATTAAATTTAATTTCCATTCTATACATTTTTGTTGTAAATTTAAATGATGTGATTAAATGCCAAGCTCGAAACAAATGTGCACACCTGAATGCGAACATTACGATATGTTACAATTATAATAATTGCCATTTTTTATTCTTATGAAAACTTGTTTCAGTCAGAAATGGCATCCATTTATTAATGCGTGCATCCATTTATTTATATCGAGCTTGGCCGCGTGGAATGCAAGTATCGATCAGTACCAAATATAATTATAATTTTTAAATACAGCTATGCTATAATATCCTATTTTTAAGAAAAATTATGCCAATTAAAAAAATACATATTTTATAGCTCCAAATTTGAGATTGTAAGTGACATTAAGTTGGGAAAGAGAATAATTATGTTTAATCATCATCAGTATAATAATGATTATAAATATATAGATGCATGCAGAGAGAGAGAGAGAGAGAGAGAGAGAGAGAGAGAGAGAGAGAGAGAGAGAGAGAGAGAGAGAGAGAGAGAGAGAGAGAGAGAGAGAGAGAGAGAGAGAGAGAGAGAGAGAGAGAGAGAGAGAGACAGAGAGAGAGAGAGAGAGAGAGAGAGAGAGAGAGAGAGAGAGGTGGAGAAGACACGCCGCCACTGATGACGAGGTAGATGAGGTGTCGTCTTGTGTGGCTGCAGTGGCGGCGTCTCGCTGAGAGAAACGAGTGGTCCATTACGAGGCTGTCAATCTGCTTTTGCTCGGATGCTGCTGCTGCTGCCGTTAGCGACGTTGAGAGAAGAAGAAAGAGAGAAGGGCCTGGAGGCGAGAGATTTGCTCATCAATAATCTGGAGTGGAGATGGATGCCCCTCCCCCCGCGGCGCGCCACCACGCAGCCATTAGTGGCCAAGTCATCCATCAAGCCATGATCTGAAAGCACAAGCAGGAACCTCACTTCACGTGATGGTAAAACTTCAACACTTACGTGATGTGAGCAAGAACAAAATGTTGTGGCTCGTCAACGAGAAATATTATGCAATTTTTTTAAATATTAATCGATTGAAGGTATTTTAGCCGTGAGGTATATTATTTTATGTTTTAAAATATCATGGACATTGTCACCAGGTTGGCAAGATCAAAGATTTTATGGTATTATTCTGATCGCATAAAAGTCTGCTAAAGGTATATTATACAAATGCAAATTATCAAATAAATAAATAACGTATGTCATGCAACTATAATATTAAATATTATATATTGCATACAATAAATTATATATAAAACATTACAATCAAATAATATTATATAAATAAATAAAATAAAAAGCAATTTCAATTTTAACAGTATTCTCTATCCATGCATGTACTTTTTTTTGTCCACACAATTAAAAAAAAAAAAAAAAAAATCTTAAATAGTTTTAAACATGATTATTTCTTAAATGAATGAGATGAAATTCAATTCATTCAAATTAAATGATAAAAAAAATATATACAGAGACATTATTTTGTACCAAACAAAAAGAGAAAAGAAAATTCACGAGTTTGAGACAGTGAAAATCTTATTAATTGTTTCAATGTTTCATTATTTGTGTATACGTCATTGTACATGATGTGCATCATTGATATAATGTTTAACAATTTCTATGATATTATTATTAATTATTTTCTCACCAGGTGGCACCATTGTTCAACCACCAAAGAACATCCTTGAAGTGTTGATATGAAAAGAGTTTAATTATAGAGAACACTATCATTAACTACCACACAAAATATTATATAAGACCGCCTATAGCTTCTATTTTTACTTATGGCAACCCATAATTCTAAACTGTCGGATGTAAAGCAAAATAATTCATCAAATGATAAAACAAAAGAAACACGATCAGATTAAAAAGAAAGAACAACGAAATTCAATGCGACTAAAAAAAATATTTCTATTGTTTTTTTTTCTACTGTCATTTATTTTCTCCCCCTTATATAAATTTTTGATTACAAGCCCCAGAGGACGTACAGTACAGATAAAGTTAGGGGGGGGGGTACTTCTCTGTAATATGCGCTCTTAAATACCTGTCCTTGTTCGTACATGATAAAACATGTGCCATCATGCATACATTCTTTTTAATCAACTCATTCCTTTATAGAATCATAGAATCATATTTCATCATACTATACGGGCTATGCTATATACTTATAAATAATGATTACTAAGAAAAAAAAAAAAAGAAGAGAACATTAATTATTATGTGAATAATTTTAACATAATAGCTGTAATTGTAGTGACGTGTTAGTCTATATTTATAAATTGTATCTGGTTTCATTTTAGATAACAAAAATATTAAAATTTATTTCTAATTAATTCAATAAAATATGATAATGTATTTCAATGTTGAGAGATTAGAAATGTATTCATAAAAACATTTAACATAATTTACATAAACCGTTCAATATAATTTAAATAAGCTGTTAAAATAGCCTTAAATATTTCCAATGTGCATTTAATTTAATTATTTTAAATTAAAAAGTTGTTCAGTTAATTGCAGCAAATATAATATCTTGAAACGAAAAGGGAAATTTTCTGGGCTCATTTCTTTAATATGTAAACAAATTTGAAAAATCATGTGTATAATATAGTATACCAGTAATATATATTAATATATAAAAACAGCTAGAATCTTCCCATGCACTTGTGACTTTCTTCCTGTTAAAAATATAATGCAAATTGAACTTAATTAAATCCATTACCATGAATGCCATGATAAATGTAACACTTTGCTTGGTATAATCAACAATTCGATTTTTAACAATTGATGAAATCCCATTTCCACGACAGGACAATATATCCATATGACATTACTATGGCTACTGGTGATAAAAATGACAGCCACCACAGCCCACGACTGACATTGATTCATTGGCCGAACACCCACACTGCCGGGGTGACAGGTCACTCGGGCTCCTGCGTGCTGCAATTGTTAGCAGCCACGGGAGGTGCCCGCCAAAATCACATCGACCTGTCACCGTGATTGATTCTTCAGTTAAAGCCAATACAATGTACGTTTTATGGGACATTAAGGTCTATTTTACTATGTCAAATTAAATAATTTTAGCAATGTTGATATATAAGGCTTATAATTATATATATTTAACATAGAAATATGTTTTTCCTAACTTAAATTTATGACGTGTTTTTCTTTGAGTATAAATGATGAGGTAGCTTCAAAATGTCATTGAACGATAACAAAATGATCAATGACGTTCTTATATATATTTGATAGATCACTTTTATACATTATATATATTATGTTATGTATATTTTCTCATTATATATTTTTACATGAATGATCTTTCAATGACATTGCAAAAAAAAAAAAAAAATGTTTTAAAAGGTAAAGGTGTGTCGATAATTTCTGATTGATGAATAGAAAATTGCGAGGGGACGATACAATTTCTCGTGTTCCAACAAATCAATGACATTTATACAAAAGAACAGGAAGGAAAGAATCATTAGCCAAAAGATTCATTAACATTACACAAAGCTTGATGACGAGAGCTATTAATAAACTTGTCAGGAGACATTAATATTATAGTATGCCACGTCATTGCGGCTAATCAACACGCCACAAAGATACGTAACACAAACTGCAGGGGAAGTGCATAGTGTCAGCATTGATGATTAGATACCATGTAAAACAGAGAAGATTTGAAAAATAATTAATATTGTTTATAGTGAGAGGGCTAAAATTAAAAATGCTTATTTTTTTTTTAATTTGTTTATTCAGAACTAAAACATACATATTACAATAAAAATACAACAAGATAAACCCCAAGAGTTTAGAACTCGTAAACGGGAAACGTTAGATTGTTATTTAAGAATTTCGAACAAAAATGAAAAATATTGAATAAGAATCGAGTTATTATTTTCACATTAAAATAATAACTAATTATTAATATAATTTTAAAATTATAATATATATCAAGCTTCTTTATTATTTGTATTATTTAATATTATTATGCAACATTCAATACTAGTACATTCGAGAGCAATAATTGCGTGCTCCACAGCCATTCAAACTTGTATTGCTAGCCAGAATGGTGCTCTCTGCTATATATAATAACATATTTATCTTACCGACCAATCATTAAAACCTGATCCCTATAGACACCATTCCTTCTGAATCCAGGTCGGCACATTCTTGCGTGAGAGGTGTCCCAGGTGGTACCAGGTATGTGACAGGGTGTGGTTGGCGGCAGATGGGCCCTGGACCGTCACCTGCCACTCCGCCGTGTCGCGTGCTTCTACAGTGGAGGCCGTCTCTCGGGATTACGCTTCCCTCGTCACCCCCGTCACTTGCCGGCGTGTCACTTTGTGTCACCGCGCGTGAACCTGCTGCTTAGCCTCTTGCGCAATCTTGTGTCTCAATTTGTATTGACAATCTGTTCTTATTCAATGATTTTACAATGTTCCTTTCTAGTAAGATCGATACTGTATTAATTTTAATTAAATCAATGTATTTAACATTTATATTGAGTAAAGATATAACAAGATATATTTTATTACAACTAAAATCTCTATAAAAGTAATGTACATTTTCTTAAAATTTATTCATACAAAATAATTTATTAAATTAAAATATTTGTTGAAATTTTTAATTATAAAAATTTGAAATTGCATATTTAACAGTTTATATCATTATACAATGACAATTAATGATACTTAACGTAGATGAACATTAAAGCATTTATATTTTATAACACTTGTATTACAGAAAGCCACGAAAATTAAAAAAATTTGATGTCGCCTTGAAGTTATGCCCCTCGCAGCACACGCGCGTCATGCGAGTAGCCGCTCGTCCCCTGCATTGTCATGGAGGTGACAGCACGTCCGCCATGATTGTTGTACCTCATTGTTGTGATTGTTGAATTGACAGCTGACTGTGAGTCTTCTTCTCTACACCAGAGGGCAGAGCAAATGTAAAACTTCATGTATTCATGTATTATTTAAAAATGATCAAAATTAAGAAATTATTTACTCTCTCTCTCTCATATTATTATTTTATAATTAATATTTCAACCATCACTAAAATACGAATTATTTTTGTAAAGTAACGTACATTGAATGGAGTTTTTGTGAGGAGCGTGCTATTTATGCAACAAATTCAATTCAATGATTTCTAAATAACATTATAAACTAATATAAAAATATAAAAGAAAATATACAGTACTAGAAAAACACGTTTTGCATTTTATATAGAATGATATAGAACCCGAAATTACAAAATATTATGAAGTACAAAACATATTCCTTTTTATCATATTATTATTAATAAAGCTTATAAAATCTTATTTTTTTTTATAAAGGTTATATTTATTCTCTTTATACTTTACCGCCATGGTGTCCTTTAGCTGTCTATACAGAAGCTACCTACACGGTAGCCTAAAACCACTCAGCTGACCTGTCACACCACACACAATACCTACTAACACGCTATATAAGATCGCTGAAACATCTGCGGCATCTTTCTCAAACGCTAATCCTCTCCACTCAGATTAAACCGGGGGATTTTTTTTGTATAATAAAAGAGAGGAGGACCAATCTTGATGTATTGTACTTTTTTTTGTAAAGTTCGTTACTATAGTGTTTGTGTAATGATAAAAAAAAAATGTTAAGAGGGAAATGTTTTGAGTGACATAGGCAAGCCACAAAGAGACGTCTCTTGAAGCGCCTGCTTAGGGATTATCTCCATCTGGTTGGCTTGTCGTTGTCAATTAAGCTTTTAGTTTCTGCTTCCTAGCTTTACTTTCATATTTTTTTTTCTTCTTGTCTTTTCCCTCTTATTTCTACTTCACATCGTATGACAGCTATCTAAACTGAAAAGTCTAACACTATACCGACATACAAGGTATTTGTTTATATCATATTAAAATAAGGTAGGATTGATAGGAAATTAGTATCAAGTATTTTTGGGAGGAAGTTTATCCAGGTGCTCTGAAAGGGTGAGAATTCAATTATTTAAATTAATTAGTTTAATTAATAATACGTATATAGGGGACTTCTGTATATGTCAAACATGTGTTAATTATAAGAACTTGGAAAGGAAGGAGAAGAGAAACTTTTGATGTTTATGAACGCTTGTATCATTTAACTAATTAAAATATAACCCTCCCTTCAGTTCAACAAATTACTTGTTTTTATTTATTTAATATTTAATGTGTGCATTGCTTATTTATCATGATTATAATAATTTTACTTTTTAACGTATCTTAAAAATTTTTGCAGAAAATAAATACAAAAATACTGAGGTAATTTAATGATATTTAAACAGATTTCAGATTTTTTTTGGAAAACTTTAAATAAATTAAATCATACTCCATATTTCATGATAAAACTCTTAATAATTTTTTATAAATAAAAAGCGATGTTGACACATTTTAATTAAATGTTACCTGTTGGAATTTAACTACCTTGCTCGTCTCTTCTCCTCCTTGAGCTTTGATGTCAGATCACATTACCCGACACTACCCCCCCCCCCTGGATGTACTTGTCAGATCTGTCACACTCGATGAGCCGACCAGATTGGGGGAACACAAATAATAAAATATCGTCAAAACCCTTTCAACATATTTTCTTCTAAGAAAAAATTTTCCATTATATTTTTACAACGGTTTCATATTTTTGTTAACAGTGATTTGGCATGTTGAGAATTATGTTTGTATTAATTTTTTATAAAGTGAATATTTGTATTTATAATTTACACTTCATACACTTTTTTTACATCATATTTGCAAGTTTGTTTCTGTATTGACAGGTAGCCGTTATAATAACATTGCTGCCATATGTTATGTATTTTGTGGTTATTCTAAAATAATATTTTTAAGATAAATTTAACATTCTTCGAGGCAAAGTGTGATGTTATCTTAATACATAGTAAGTTTGAAAGGTGTTAAAAACGTTTTAGGTAAAAAATTAACACTTGATTGCATCACAAGAAGTTATTCAGGTGAACATCTTGTAATGAGGCCCACACATACTGACAGCTTCTTGATTTTGTTATTTAACAACCAACACAATGTTGCTGTATTCATAATTATCTCTTTTTAGAGGACTTAGTCACGTTTTTCTGGGAAGGATTTTTACCTGTGAATGTGCCACACGGTAAATGTATATGCATTGTTCAAGTCTGTTAATGAATTATGTATATTTTTTTTGAAAAAGTGCATGTCTATTAAAAAAATGTGTGATATTTTTGACATAATATTTACTAATTTTCTTATTATAATCTATATTTCTGTACACAAATTTCACAAATTGAAATAAATTTCAATGAATGCATCATGAAAATAGAACTGCTATACACAAAACTTCAAATTAGCACTTAATTATGCTTAATTTATATATTATTTATGTTAAAAATAACTATTCTCTCCTATACTTCATGTTTGTAAAGTAAATATTTATGTTTATTTACACTTTGAGTGAGTGCTTTCTGTTAAGATAATGAAATTCCACATGAAAAGTATACAAGAAACATCACTTTTAAAAATTCTAAACAAAATAGACTTAAGAAAAATATTAAAATTTTACTGACTTGTCATTTCAACCACACAGTAGTTATTTTCTTTCCATTGGCGGCACCTTTTTGGCTAATCTCTTTTCTTCTCTGTTATCCATTTTAAAGCTAGTGGTGTACCTTCACTGTAATACAAGAAGAAGGCTAACTTGGTTGGAAGTGTATATTCAGCTTTTTTTTTTTTTTTTTTGCTGACAATAAAGATTTTCTATAACTAGAGATTCAACGGTGCATGTCGGGACCTAATAATCAACCTTCCTAATCGAGTGAATTTTGATTGACAGACATATCTTCATCTTTTCAACACCAGCACAAAGCATCAGTAAAGCTCCCCATCATATTGAAGAAGACTTGATTGTTAATACAGAATTGGGTGAGGATTAGACCACCTGAATACGCTGCTTCTCCTCAAGCTTATTAGTATGTGTACAAGGTAGTCGACACCATTGTTGTCACCTCCTACAGACGTCGCCGTCCACATTGTGTGACCATCACACCATTCATGTGTGCTTTCAGTATATATTATTGAACTACTCCACCCCTCAAGTACATCATAACTAAAGCTGCCAAATACATACAAAAAATATTTATTATAATTATAGACCTCCTACTGTGTTATAAATTATCTTGCATGTATATTATGTAAAAGAGTAATAAATAATTGATAATTATAAATGATGAACCATTTGTTGAATTTTATTTTTACATATTTTGATACAATTTTTTAATTTAATTGTTTTGTTTTTTTTATGTTCTACTTAAGTACAAAATTAGTCACTGCACCACACACCATATAATAACTCACTAAATTTAAATTTTACGACTGTGTAACGTTGAAGAAGAGGAAAAAATTCAAGTTATTTTGAAAAATGTATCATAAAAGCCTCATATCATTAGACATGACTCTTGATTAATTGCCTTCTCCATTAATGATCTTGAAAAAATTTGCACGACTGACATGAGAATTTTTATATATAATGTACTACACGCCAATTTATTAAAAACTTAAGAAATTTTGAATACAATTAAATAACCTAATCCATAATATTATGTAATATAGTTATAAAATAATAAATAAAAAAGCATTAACTAGGCAATTTATGTAAGTTATTCATTATCAATCGCCGTATTAAACGAAATGGTACCAGAACAAAGGAGATGAAAGAATAGGCGCTAATTTTGTGCAGCCAGCAGCGTTGGTTTTATTCAGTCCTATAATTCCTTATGTCTAGGCGCTATCAGCGAGAAATGGCGTGCAACCACCAGACTGGCTAGACTTCTTCAAGCTTAATTGCCCGTAACATGATTAAGATTAATCACTATGGACTTAATTAGATCAAACTCTTTTTTAATGCAAAATTTTTATTATATTTAATCATTAGATATAAATTAGTATAATCAATCAAATTTACTGTATAAAAATATAATAAAATTTATTAATTTATTTTTATTAAACAAGATATATAGGCAACCTATTAAATAATATTTTCAGTTCTCTATTAACATGCATTAAAAAAATAACAAAATACATTAGTGTCTTTGTAAATTTATATTCAATATAATATATATGCATCATGTATTATAGAAACGTACAGTTCATGCAGCGCTAGTTCGCAACATAAATACTGTAACCTTCTTTTCAGGTCTAAATTTAGTCACATTTAACTAGAATGAAGAACTACTGATTTATTTACAATATTCTCGGTGTAATAATTTCATTTCAGTATTTACAATTCTTTCTAAAATTATGAAACTGTCTTGAAATATGAAAGAAAGGTGGATAACAGACATATATGGTTTTGGGGTGCCTCAAGGCACACTTATGGGTCTCTACTTTGCTTTTCTAGAGCTCCTCTGAGAATTTTCTCTCAGATTTAGATTCTCGTACGGAGCAAGTCAGTTCATATATATATATATATATACCGTAGAGAAAGAATGGCTGAATCTTCACTGCTATGGTGTCTTTACTTTCTTCTGATAAAGACTATTGGAGTCTAGGGAACCTAGCAAGCAAGTAGAGCAGTACTGCATGCTGGAAGAGGTGGTGGCAAAAGAGAATAATAGCTTTACCAAGATAAACTCAGGATAAAACGCAAAAGCTTATATACGTTTTAAAATATAACTCCCATGTGTAAGTATATTATATGCTGTACTGTATAGGTATATTGGTTCTTTTTATAGCTTTTATCCAAGCAATAAAACTGGGAAAAATAGTGATATCAGCGCATTTTTACAATGTTTTTCTATCTTAATATACTTATTAAACTGAAACATTATCTCTTGTATAAAAATATCATGTTTCAAAAATTTAAAATTATGTATTTAATAAAGATTTTACAGCAAAATATTAAAAAATGGGCAATGTAAATAAAAAGTAACTGTTAACAACATTGATTTATTTTTTATTATTATAATATGACTTCATGATTTAAAAATTCATTAAATTGGCTCAATAATTTAAAGAAGTAGCGATGATAATAATATACACATCATATTTTATAACATGCTAAATATTTGATCAGAATGCATGTCATTTTCAAGATTTCATTTCAAATTAAAATATTATTTTCTAGCTTCGTTTCCTTAATCATTAAAATTAGAAAAGAAATTATAATGATCACTTGAAAAAGATGAGTAAGAATTATAATATAGCAAATGATTCCTAATTATCTACAGTTCTTTTTATTAAATCGCAATCTGTTTATCATTATACATTATTTCTATTTATTTTATAATTGAAGTTTTAACATATATACATATATGGCTATACCATTACTTGTAACTATATATATTTTAAACTAACAAGTAAGTAATTGAGAACTATAAAAACAAGTACGTACATTACTTTTCTGACGTAAGATATTTAGCCTCAAGAAGTTACTTTATGGATGGTATATTTTATAATGTCCACTTGTGATGGCTGCTGTAAAGGTTATAATTACGTTTTCATTTGACGGCGCCATCTCTCAAGTGTGCGTCCGGGTGGAGTCTGTCTGTTGAAGAGAGAGAGAGAGAGAGAGAGAGAGAGAGAGAGAGAGAGAGAGAGAGAGAGAGAGAGAGAGAGAGAGAGAGAGAGAGAGAGAGAGAGAGAGAGAGAGAGAGAGAGAGAGAGAGAGAGAGAGAGAGAGAGAGAGAGAGAGAGAGAGAGAGAGAGAGCACTTAAAGTCATGAAGGATGACGACCCTCTCCAAGAAGTATAACGAAGGTGACAGTAGTTGATGCGCATTTCACACCCCAACCTTTTCAGAACGGTCGCTCATTTGTTAACAGTCATTTTATGATTCAAATAATATTTCCATCCAATCATTCCACACCTTGTCATAATTTTATAATGATCATCCTGTGATTCAAGTGAAATTACATAAAATTGTTTCTAAATTTGACTTATATATATTAGTAAACAGTCAACAGTCTATATAATCTTGAACTAAAATTTGCTTCCCCTGCCATAATTCCATTGTTTAACTTTGCATCTTAAATATGTATTTTATTGTAATTGTTTTTAAGTTATATATTTCCATCTTCATTTTTTTCACAAAAATTTGTATTTCTAAGGGTATTGAATCTTTAAATAAATCAATTAAAATTTATTACATTTTTAATAAAAATTTTAATTAAAATGTAACGATTTTTTTTTAGCAAGTACTATATTTTTGTCCACTTTATTTTATTACATGTAAAATATACGGTAATTTAAGTAAAAACTAGCAGAGCAAAGATTTTATTAATATCTTCAAATTAAATTCACAGTTACAATAATGGTTTGAACATTGGTCAAATTTTCAAGATGTAAATCAATGTGTTAATTATTTTTCATCACCATTACAATGTAACATTTTATAACAAGCTATACAGTAAATTACAAGATACAAGTTGGCTGCTACACACCAGCTGGTTTGTATTTAAAAAGATAGGCGTTTTCTTCTGGAAAAGTTAGTTGCCTTGTAATAAATCTTCATTAAAAGCTTCTTGGATTCTTTATAGCGTTAGTACAGAGGTAACCATAAAAAATGCCTCATGATAGAAAGCACTTGAAAAAAACAGCTCTCTGCAAAATATTTTTATGTATACTTCTATCTATATGACGTCATCAAATAATTTATATTTCAATCTAAGTAAAGGGTGTAGTATTTTGAAATATTGTTTATTACATAAAAATGATATAAATGTCATTTTTTTTAATTCATATCTATAATAAATTTTATATCATTGATTGTATTTTATAGTAATATAAATAATTTCTGACATCATAGTATTTTTAATGTGAATTCTAGTATATATATAGCAAAAAGATATATATTTTCTACAGAGGGGTGTATGGTCACTTGGGGACCCCTTACACATCTGCCCTACTGCAATACTTCACTCTTGCTGTAGCTGCAGCAGTTACCGTAGCCTAAGGAGGAGGAAGGCGAATGACGAAGTACCCAGATCTTTGCTGGAAATTGAGTAGAAAGAGTTTTTCTTGCATCATTCATCTCTTAAACCTAAGGTTTTTTGACTTGCAAGAACATGAAACTTTCAAGAGTTGAGACAGAGAAAAAAAAAAATGAAAGAAAAATAGCTATAGGTCTTCCCAACTGCTCTTACTATGAAATATGTTTTTGCAACTTTTTTTTTTTCATTTCTCCCTAAAGAAAAAGACTTATATATCATTTGGTCAGTGCAAAGTGTCTATGTTATCCATTTTTCTTTTAAAAAAATATATATTTGTGCTCTAAGACACTCAAAATACACTAGAGAGTATGAAGAAGAAAAAAAAAAAAAATGGATAGAAATTATTTATGGAATATTTCTTGGTGCCAAGTTTAAAAATTAATGACAGAAATTGTTAAATTTATGACTGAAAATTTGATTGTAAAGAAAAAAATGTATTAAAAATTTAACTTTTATTCTAAAAATAAAATCTACACTATGTCTGAATTTTAAATCAAATGATAGATATTAAAAAAAAAAAATAAATAAAAAAAATAGTGCGTAACATGTTTTAAAATGGAGCAGAGTTGAAATGAAAAATATCTTTAATTCCTTCAGCGCCTGCAGGATTCACATCTAGGCAACCCTTGAAGCTCAAAACACTTTATATATAATTTACCCCGAGTATTAGGCCACACATCTTACAGATTGCTGCACAGATATGTTCAATCTACAGGTGAAATTGCAGCCTATAATACTATTTCATTTTGGTATGAAAAGAGGAGAGTATATAATAATAATTTTTATTTTTGTATCTCCACAATGCAAAGCTTTTAAATTAAAAATGAAAATATAAATTATAAATATTTATAATAATATAATGTATATTATTGATATATAAGTTAAAATTTTATCTAGTAAACGATAAGTGCCCTTGGCATTCCCGGCACACTTATAATAATTTTATTTCAAATATATAAAATACCTAGGCCTATATTACTATAAGATTTTGCACTTGGTTTACCACATGACACTTTGAGCGATGAGTTAGCTCTCAACAAAACGTGACGTCACAGCTCGTCAGCTGATCAATCTTGATCGTGGACCATTCGTCTCACTTGGAGGGCTGCTGTCTTTACGTCACCGCGAGCTGTCACCCTGAGTGTGTGATATACGACCCAGTTGGATCGAGCACATATAACACATATGGCTGCCATATAACTAGGTGATTTATTTTAATAATATATTTGACAGTGCCAAATAAATCTGACACATATAAACTGTTAAATCGTCCAGAGGATGCAGAATTTAATTATATTTTTACATTATATTGTTAAATGATGAAAATAATTGTTCAACATTACAATAATATATAGGTTATATGGTAGTTGCATTCTTTAATAATGTGTTTTCAACTATAAAACACATACTCAATTGAATCGACAGTTATTTATCAATTTCAATCATGATTATTATGTATTCCTCTATTTGGTAAAAACAAGTTTTTTTACATTAATTATAATTAGGGTTGAATTTGTAAGGCGTTGTTATCACATGGAGGTGGCAAATTATTTTTCATGTGTATTAATTTATTTTTATCAAATGATAATGATAATTGAATAAAAAAATTGTAAAGGCAAAGATTTTTAAAAATTTCCACAAAGTAAAAATAAATAGATGAAAATTGCTTGCATGAGAGATAAAATATAAGCTAATAAATCATATAACAACAGGCTCATAAATAAAAAAAAGAATTCATTTATATTCAAACAAAATACAAAAAAGGTAACAAATGAGTTCAAATTTATCAAAGGCTTTGTGAGGGGGAGAAACAGAAGGTGCTAGCATGTGAAAAATTTTCTTGACAGTTGATAATTTTTATTTCAAATAATAATATAATATTTACTTAATTAATCATTTTTAGTAATTTTTCTTTTGCGTGTAGAAAATCAACAGCACATTAATAATTAATTATAAAAAATATTATTAAAATTTTGTTGCATTGTGTAATTTTTGTATATTAATTTTTTTTTAACTACTTTATATTGCTGTCATGACTTGACTCATTTAATTTCATCATGTAGAGAGAGAGAGACCCCCAAAGCTAGAGCAGCTTAATTTAATATTAATTACGAGCTAGCGTGTCGGCAGAAGTGAGTGGCACATTTTAAACCATTCTTCACTTTTTTTCCCCTGCTGTTTTGATGCGTGTTAAACTACCATATAATAAGAGAACATCTGAAATAGCATTTTTTTTTTATCAGTAAAAGCAACTCTTAAAAAACTTAAATATTATATTTTAAAATGTCAAAAATTTTAAAGGTCACTAAGATTATTTTATGAGGAAGAAAAATTGACATGATCATAATTTATAAAAGTCAAACTAATAACATGAACAAATGAGTTCACCTATTAAATATTAGCCAATCTGTCATTTTCTAAAATATATCACACACTATAATATTATAATGGTAGATTTGAAGCCCTAAAGTTAAATACATTAATCATATAAGAGTAAAGGTATATATCATAAATTCATAAAAAAAATATAGAAGCAATGTATTATGAAATATGAGTCTAATTATGGCGGTCCTATGTATAGAATGGCTCTCCTATAATTATGAATATATTCATACAAATTTAATGTATTATTTCAAATCATATTTGATTTATGTATACATACAGTGACAAATAATATTTATTAAAAGAATAGAATTAATTTTAATTTATGATAGTAAAATTATATTTATTAGTTTGTTTTTAATATGACTTTGATATATGGATCAATTTGCAACTAATTGTTTGAAGTTATATAAAAACAAATTAATTCAGTTATGTTATTAATCATTCCACATACAACATTTTTGCAGTTTTCTTCTGGTAAGCAATAAAAATTATTTATTTTCTATAGGCAATATTACTTTTCTATAGCCTATAAGACTATTGTATATAACTAAATCACATGATATTAATTTATAAATATTATCCAAGGACTTATAATCTGTGCTATTATTATTATTTTTTTTTTTTGTGTGAATACCATCTGTTCTGTCTGTTCTGAATATCTGTATATTTTACTTTTATATTTATGAGCAGAAAATCATAGAAAATTTCAACATTGTATTAATAATTAACATTAATTTTTAAATTCAAATATTCTAACAATTCCAAAAAAATATATATAATATTGATATAATTACATTTTAAATTTCTGATTTTTAAATTTATCATGTATTTCCCTCGGAAAATTATACTGACTCACATACTAGTAGGTATACAATTTTCACCAAGTAGAGTAGTCAGTCGATGGCAGGTGATTATATGGGCAGACACAACTGGCGGCGTGTTAGCAGATCCGCTTATTATAACCCGGCACCAGTAATGACAGAGCCGCTCGTGGATACCATGCATTATCGACTTGGAAAGTATGAGGTATGTACTAGCTTCAGCATTATCATTAGTGGACCTTCCTCTAAAAGTATAGTTACCAAAGCATTTATATTTAAGTGGACTTTGCCACGCAATGATTTTTTTTTATATATTATAATATATCATTTATATTTTTGAAATTTTATAGAATTATATATATTTAATGTTATAAAATTTTGTAATTATAAAATTATTTATAAACTTGTACTAAGTATATACATAGTGTGAATTTAAAATTTTGTTTAACTATCTTTAAACTGTATAAAATAAAAAAATAATAACCATCAACAAAAAAGGTTGGTCTTCCTAAAAATATAATATCATACTATAATGCAGCTTTGTGATTATATAGATTAAATTGCATTATAATACAAGATGGAGAAAATAAACATCACAATATATTCCACACATGCAGAAACAGATTAGTATGTAAAAACTTTCTAAACAAATTTCTACTGTTTTTATTAATTTTCAATATAAAAAATAAAACATGCAAAAAAATATATATTAGTATATTACAATGCAAAACATAATATTAAAAATAACTACACACAAAGTATAAATAAAAGTATAAATATAAAATTAATAATAATAATAATAATAAAGGTAAAAAAAGTACTGTATATTTTAAAATTGACGTGAAAAAGGCTTAATAAGACAGTTGGGTATATTATAAAATGATGTAGAAAGAAAATGATGATAGTGTTTTACTCTAACTACGAAGTAGAAGTTTGCTGTTATATTACAGGGAAAATGATTGCTAAGGCGCTGGAGGTAAAGAGAAAACTATAGGTTGTCTGCATCATAATCATAGCCTACGTCTCCTGCCTTGATGCTCTCGGCGGTTGGGGTGCCCCCCCTCCCCCCCACGTCACTCACGACGTCACTAATCACACCCCTCTACTGAACACACAAACCACCTCCTCCCTATAATTCTTACCGAGGCGCCTACAAAATATTATACCCTACATTGATTTGTTGCTCTACAAGTCTATATAATATTATAGAAAATTGCAGCCTTGATTTTTTTTTATAGTAGTTTGAAATTATTAAAAGGTACTTTACCTGAAAAACGGAGTTGCAAACTTTATAGCTGCAGCAATATATGTAATAAAATGTGTAAAATGATGTATTGTTGGTATTGTGATTGAAAAACAATTAATAATATAAATAAGAAAAATTATATTTTCTATTTGGCTCCTATGACTTCATATAATTTTTATTGATTAGAAAATTTAAAATTTAACAAATAAAATTCTTGCTCATATATATTAGATTATCATGAGTTACCTAAAATTTTAAAATAAAATTTATATAATATATATGTATATACTGATCATCATAATGAGATGCATGGTGTGAATGAATTGATCAAAGTTTGCTGCCGGATTGGTGTGACATCCACTTTAGCAGAGCTGCTGTTGATGCTAATATAATATATAACACGGGAGGTGATATCATAGCGTCAGAGTTAGTAGAATAAATTAAACTAGAAATAACCGTCATTAAAGTGTGCAGGCAAACTCACTACTTCATTTCAATTGTAAATTAGCACTTTGGCATTGACAGCACTATCCTGTACAGAGAATTTTCTTCGATTATATATATTATAATCTATAAAGTTGGCATAATAAAATTCGTATAACTAATTTTAATACTCTTTTTAACGATTCAAAGTTTTACTGTTATTTTTTTTTTAAGTTCATTAAATGGATTTAAAAAAAAGATGAAAGAGGTTTGATTTTAATCCACACTTCAATTTAATTGGATGGTTTATTTATTTTAATTTGGAACAAAATTAATTCTCTAGAGCTTATGCTTATTGCTGTAGTAATAACATAATATAAAGCGTTCAATTAATATTTTTTAAAACCTCATTGTGAAATCAAATTAATAATTATAAGTCCTTGGACATGTTTTTTAATGACGTATGCTACTTGCATGTATAAAAAAATAATATAATAATTGGATCTGATGGATTATTGGAGTGATCTAGATAGGTTAACTTGTATTGAAGTATTAAAAATTTAAAATAAATGTTTAGGAAATAGAACGGAAAATGTTCTTCCACGTGAATATAAGGACAGTTTTAACTGCAAACATTGCATAATTTTTATTCTGTAAGCACTTCTATTTCAGATTTACTAAATAACATGCAGATTATTTTAAACATAATTATAAATTTTTCATTATATTTTTAAATATAAATTATAAGGATAAGAAAGTTAACATGTAATATATTTCAGATGTATAATATATTATATATTATAAAAGTTACACCTAATAATTTATATTAGTTCACACCTTTCAATATACATGACATAAAAGGATTTATTAACGAGAAATATAAAAAAAAGTGTGAAAGTTTTTCTCCGTACAGATCGGAAATTACATACTAACACCTCCTCTATATTATGCAGTTCTCGCATTACAATTTAGGGCGTCAACTTTAGTATTGTTACTATTGAATGCTGCAATAATGCATGCAGTGTCACGACAAGAAAGGCTTAGAACGAACGTTACTTTGCTCCCCTTTTTCATACAGCAATTGTATTTAACAGTTCACTACACAATATGGGCGTTTCGAAAAAAAAAATATATATATATGATGGCGTCTATAATTATGAAAATGAATATCATATTTTTTTTTTTTATATACTTCACAATTGTGGTCACGTGATATATATTACGTCATATTTTCATTATAATTTACATTGTAAACCCCGGATAACCACCCACTGATTTATAACAACAAAGAATATATTATTTTGTCATCATATATAATTTCTTTTAACTCTAACATATTTTTTTTATAAATCAAAATTGTAATCTATAATTTTATATTAAAATGGACCTTCGATGAAAAGATGGAAAATATTGTTGTTGATTGTAGTTATTGTATAGAGAAAAAAAAATGTGTAATACCATATAAATTATCTCTGTGGTATATATTTTAAATTACTATAATATTTTATTGAACTTTAATATTGTCTTGTATAGCACGTTATCAAAATGGGAATATTATATATTTTTTTTTTATTCTTAAAATCATATTGTATATATTTTACGAAAGTTATGTATTTATGTATAATAGAATTATACTTTAAATATTTTTAACGGCAGTTATAAATTTTAAAATATAGACCAGTAAAAATGTTTCCTCTTATATTATTAGAAATAAGTGGAGGACCCAAATTTTAAATTTTTCTCAATGATAGGTTCAACATAACTAATGGCCATATTATATCCTCCTTTGTATAATTATTTCCATGTGAAATCAAAGGCGCATAAATTATTTATCAATATTTAATGTGATACTTATCTAAAATCTAAATTAATCTATATTATACATTATACACCATCATTAAATATCATATTAAGTTTATTCATAGTCAGAATATGCAAATATGATAGACAACAAATTTAAATCGTTTTTTGTAATGAGCAAGTTTTGGTGAAATTTCCATCTAAGCGTTTTTGAATTGTTCTCCAAGACCAAACTGAATGCTACAAAAATAGAGCAACTATTTAGTTTTCTAAATTACAAACTTTACCTATCAATTAAATTGCAGCCTGGTGTATATTTTACAGAACGTAATGACACCCCACGGCATTGCAGAGTTCAGGCTGGGCGGTTCCATATCAAGTTGTCACAAACAGACACCCCCAAGACCCCCTGGAGGCCACCCCTGCTCATCACATACACCCCCGCGGGGAGAAGCAGCAATTATTGCCTCATTTCGGTCGCCGCACGCCGCAATACAAGACCACAATGGACTTAATAACGTCTGAAGGGCAGCAGTGTGGATGATTGATGTAAAAATTATTGCAAGTTTTTGTGGTGACACGTCTTGTAATTTCATTTTGTTTTCTCATAACTATGTGTCATTAATTTGAAAATGCATTGAATGTTTATTTCTTCAATTCATATTTTTTTTTATTTAACATTAATTTAAAATATATTATACTGTAACAATGATATTGCCATACAGACCTTAAATTGCAGCTGCGTAAAGTTACTCTCTCATAAAAATCAATGAAAAAAAATGTAATAAATACAAAGTTACAAATAGAGAAAATGCATGACACAGAAGACTGAAATCCTCTGGTGTCATTTACTGGTGTAAATCAATAGAACAAAAACTGCAGTTCGCTTTTTCCCCGTCGTTTGAGCAACTGCACTGTCATATCATGGGGGGAAGTGCATTTTTTCATTATTATCGTGGTTGTATTGGATAAGGCTTTTTATTTTTTTTTACAAATATGTTATAGCAAATTCATTCAGCATATTATGTTAATACTAATTAAAGACTTCATTACAACCATATAATTGTTCATTGGAGATAAAATTTATTTAACGAAAACCATTTTTTAAGTCGTTCACAACATAAATATAATACGTTGGGACGGTCTTACATGAGCCGTTAAAATGTATCTCGCGTTCTATCGTCCTATAATATAACTGGAGGCAGCAGGATTTTAGCTGCATGGGCAGAGCAGCGATCAAGTCGCCCCTCACGGCCATTCTCGGTGACACACAGCCTTCAATATGTCTGGACTAAGGGCCGGCTATAACCATTAGAGGCTGCAGACGTGAAACGAGCCGATGACGTGGCTCACGATTGCGACGAATATCGTGCGATTTATATTGTCCGCCCTCGATGCCGGGATACAGGGATTACCTTCCCCCTTTTCTCTCTCTCTCTCTCTCTCTCTCTCTCTCTCTCTCTCTCTCTCTCCTCTCTCTCTCTCTCTCTCTCTCTCTCTCTCTCTCTCTCTCTCTCTCTCTCTCTCTCTCTCTCTCTCTCTCTCTCCTCTCTCTCTCTCTCTCTCTCTCTCTCTCTCTCTCTCTCTCTCTCTCTCTCTCTCTCTCTCTCTCTCTCTCTCTCTCTCTCTCTCTCTCTCTCTCTCTCTCTTACTCCTATGTTGTAAGCTTATATGAAGCGAAACGACTATTGTAAAAGACGAGCAACTATACGATTCTCCTTCTTTCAAAACCATTTTTATACTTTGATGATAAAATTATATAGAAATCCAATATCTTTTAAATATATAGGGTTTACATGATAATATTGAAAATATTTTTAATTTGTTGTAAACTACATAAAATAATATACTATAAAAGTACCAATAACATGCAATAATCATCATGGGGTGATCTCGCCTTTAGTGATGCAACCTGCAATGCAGCAATGTAGAAAAAGTTGCATACTAGTAACAAAAAAACTGAAAAAAATAATTTTGATTTTTCACCCATCATTACAGACTCTACATGTTCTGTTCTTACTTGAGATACACTGACTGTCCAAAAGACTCCATTGCAGAATTCATTAGAATGTTAAAAATGATTACATTGATTACCCATTTTAACTTCATTATTTACGTCAGTTAGAAAATATTAAGGGGCATTCACAAAGCCCTAAGGCCACATTTAGGGCTTGATAATTTAAAGCCCGATTTTAGGCATGCTTTTTAGACCCAAAATTTCTGGTCTTAAATTATCGAGCCCTAAATGTGGCTTTAAGGTTTTGTGAATGCCCCTTAATATGAATTGAAAAAGAAGATATTCAATTTTAACTGAATATTTAATATACACATTAATATTATGTCCTAGAAATACTGCAATGTCTGCAATGTTATTTTGAAAATTTTTGAACGAACTTTCCTTCATCAATATTAGTTTGGACATCTTTACATTTGCCACTTCTCTGATTTGACCAGCAAGGTCCATCGTCATCAGTATGCACCAGGGCGCTCTGCAAGAGGGCCAGTTTTGTGTTGGAGGGCACCACCTCCATATGTAGCCCATACGTATATATATACGGGATCAACAGCCGTAAAATAACCCCTTATATAACCTCGTTGGTACGTGGAAATGGGGTGAAAATTATCGAGCTACTATACCGGAACACCTAGGCATATTATAACACATTACTTCTCAGATCACCGTAATTTATATCTTTTACTATCAGAATTCCTCTTCTAAATTATTATATTTTCAATGAAAGTGCTTATATAATGTTATATATACGTGCTGGGTGGTATACTTTATTATATATAAAAGGATAAATTTATTGCACCATGATTCCAAGTGATGACTCTATAAAATTTATCTTATCTACTAAATTTCTAATAGTATTTTATAAAAGCTTATAAATATTAAAATGTATAAACCATGTGTAATTTTACTATAAAATTTATTACAGTTTGCAATTAATGGATATTAATACATAAAAGCGGTCTAAAAATTTTGACATTTTTTTTTTTTTTTTTTTATTTATACATACATTATATTTATATATAGTGATATTGGTGCAATGAGGCACATATATATCAGAGAAAACGTCAAGCTCTGTTTTTAAAAGTTTAATAGCAAGACATATTATTATTATATGCCCACACCACTCTCTATATATGCATGGAGTCAAAGGGATTATGTCTGTAGTTTATTAATTTTTCTGATCGAAGAACTTGACTAATTAATTAATTCCTTCATTTCTTTGTCTTTTTGAGCTGCAGTAAGCAAATCCAACATTTCAGAATGTCTTCATGTAAGCTTGCTATTTCAACAATTCTATTAACAATAATAAAAAAAAAATGTCATCTTTATATGCTGCAGATAAATTATTCATGATTAGCTCTCTTATAAATGTCATATAGAACATAAATATAATAACAGAAAAGAGCATTTATAGTATTTAATTCTCAACCATATTCCTGATAATCAAAAATGTTCTTTCAATTTTATGAAAAACTACTGTAATATTTGATTGTTATTAGAATAGATTAAGTTATATTTTAGTAGGTTAAAATATATTATAATTTTAAAATAGAATAATTTACAACAGTAACTAATATATTTCAAACTAAACGATATTAATCATATAAAAACCATATGTTACATATCTATACTAATAAATCTCATATAAATTTAATAAAAAAAAGAAGAAAGTGCTAACGTTAACAAGTTGTCAAAGCAAAAGGTTGCTGGTCAGAAAAAGAAATATGATAGTGTTGGTCATGTTTCTTCCCCAGTATATCTGATTGATGTCTTGGATTATACAGAAAAGAAGTTAGTAGCAATATATATATATATATATATATATATATAGGAGGAGAAAATATATAGCATAGAAGGAGATATGTGGTCATCAAATGTGGTTATACCATATAGTGGGTGAATCGTAAATCAAAACTACTGCAGTAGAAGGGGGGGTTTCATGAGTTTCTTAGCTAGCATTTTCATGGCTTCAAGTTATATATGAGATTTCTTTTTACTAGCCCATGGCGTTTCAAAAAACGGTGCTCATAGCAGTAGCAGCTGTCTTTTCTATATTACACCGTTCTACAGGGGCTATATGGTCAGTGAGACTATAAAAGCAGACCACCTTCTGTGTCCCTTCTCTATGTGGGAGTCTGCATTGCTGGACCACAAGCAGTTAGTGACATCATACACAATGCTTGCTAGCTGCTGCTGCACTTATTATATTTTTGATTAAGAAAGTTGTCTTCAATAATTTGAAATATTAAAAAAAATATAATGATTTTTATGTAGCCTATTTTACAGGGGCTGCTGCTATTTATATTACATGGAATCACAAAAATACAAAGGAAAAGATAATAAAAATAAATGAAATAAATTTTTAAATGTAATATTTTATAATTTAGTATAATAATTCATACTTCATATCATAATTACTGTCATATACCATCTATAAATAATCAAAGTAAAAGGTATAAATTCTTATCCTTTTATGTAATATATTTTTTGTTTACAGCTGTACCATTTTATAAACATAATGTAAATAAAAAAAGAGGTGAAAGGATTTATGTTTCTGGTATCCGTTAACCACGTGTTAAATTGTGTTTGAATTTTACCTGGTGGTGCCGCCCTCCTGTAGTTTGACTTGAACACCGGCGGGGCTATCAAACCCCCCGACCGGCTAACAGCATTCTCGTGTACCTCATCGAGCCAGCCCACCTCGCAGAGCGGCCTCTCTGAAAGTCACAAGAACGCAGGTGACACCCGTTGTAAACGATAGATATACGTTTTATATAACACCATCGTTAATGTCGTATATCGACACAGGTAATAGGACAAGAATCAGCTTTATGCGAGGAGAACATAAGGTTGAAATTCGTATAATATAAAGTAGAGGTACAACATTTGTGTTTAATATCATAAATAGTAATTTAAAATTCTTGTAATATAAAAGTGATCATTAGTTTTCTATTCACTCTTCATTACATGTATTTTTTAAATCTCATCTTAAAATATTGTCAATATATTTTATGTTCAATAAATAAAATACAAAGTATTATATATAGAAACTCCACCCATTGATTCTTTAACCTTTTAAGATATAAAAAACAATATTTCTTCTTCTTAAATGATGAAGATGTCAGATATGGATGAGATTGTAAGCTACTTCAGCGCCTCATGGTGGGCTTTATGAGAAGTAGAAAGATGAAGTGGGAGGCTGCGATGATGAGAAGGTGGAATGAAGGATACAATTTGTCGGGGGGTTTGCGGGGGTCGACAGTCCACGCGGGGGGTCACCACAGGGGGTCACGTCAGCCCAAGACAACCAACATTACTCATTTCTTACATTATCAAGTGAATAAAAAATGTAATGTTGTATATATAAAATAATACAGAAGAGCTATCACGATCATTGAAACTGCCATTGAGGAACAATATGATACACTTTTGTGTGAAACATATATTATATATAGATTCTTAATTAGGCAGATTTGGTAGAAATGTGTAAATTTGGGAAAAAAATGTTTCTAAAATAATGTTTCTTTGATAATTCTAACTATTAAATTATATTGAAAAATCTGATTTTTTTTTTTTTTTTAATTTTGTGAATCATGAAATCTGATTATGTTTAATATTTATATTTAAAGCAGTAAAGTCTGCCATGAATTAAACGTCTATATTATTTCCCTTATGTTAGAAAATTTGATGAAAATTTTAGCTTCCTACGTGTTTATTAATTACAATATTTTCCAGTATACATTTTAAATTGCTGTTACCAATTTATAATTCTGTGGGGATAATTATACTGAATAATATCAAAGAGAGAAGACGAAGTACATGTATACATATTCTTCGATTTTGAGTTAAGCCTTTATTTTTCCATCAATTAATATAACGCAGTAAAAATGAAATTCCTGTTATTTACATTTCTACGTGAAATTTCTATTGCTGGAGAGATGAGGATGAAAGTGAAGGCAATTTGCTCCACGTTGATGAGATCTGGGGGGCACAACTTGGAGGTTTGCACAAATCACCATGCTGAATTTAATTGGGAGTTGCCTTCAGGGATCCATCTCGGCTTAATTCACACGCACCTCTCTGATGGTGATTACACGCTTGTTGCCTCTTGACATTAGAATCTGAATATTCGTCACCAAGTCATCAGCACATGATATCAACTTAGCAAAACTATCTCAAACAAAATTCATCATAATATAGACTAAAATTAACATAAATTATATTTGAAGTTAAGCTGGATGAGGGACTATAAAAATGAATTTTTGATTTTTTCGAATTTTTTCATCCTCTCGTTTTTATACAGGTACTTAAATTTGCTATGTTTTTAATTTCGAATATTATCATGTGGTACATTCACGAAGCACTTTAATCCCACCATATCCTAGATTTTTAGCCCGGTTTAAATTGAGACTTAACAATGGTAATGTGGACTAAATCAGTGCTTATAATACGTATCTTTTTAACATTGCTTATTAATTATTACCGATTTATACCACATTTTAGTACCATATTGCTTTATTAATATATAAATTTTCAAAAATTTTCCTTCATTTTAAAATCGAATATTATACACATTATCTTGATGGGTATAACTGGACAAAGTTATGGTGAAATGATTAAATAAGTGTCCAAAACTGAGAGTCAGTAAGTCAGCTTGTCAAATTTAGCCATGTTCAGAAGAGGCGTATTTCAAGTCTGCGGACGGAAATGAATGACGGCGGCGACTCGTGGAAATAAATGAGGCAGCCCGCGGCGTGCGGGTAATTCAGTAGACTGCCGGCACCATCGTTCTTGAGCGGTCATTCCGACAATAATTCTCTGGCCAGCTCGAGTGCTTAATAAATTGACGATAGCAGAAATTCAAAATTTAGCTATAAATCTATCAAATTGTATGGACCTTGAGGAAAATTATTGTATTAAAATATTTAATTGTATAAATAAAATTTAAAATATCGCTATATATCATTTAAAATCGAACTATATACAATTATGATTAATTTTATGATATTTTTTATATAAGAAATACACAAGGCCACATCAAGGCAGGGGATCTTTTTGTATATAATATACTTAGTTACGTGCAGGGGGGCCATGTTAGAGTTTTTTAAAAAAAAATCCGTCTGGAGTCTTCCCCGCCGAGTACGACTAATCATGAGACCAACGAGACGGCCGGTGCCTTTGTCCTTCCTGCTCGATCTATTCGCTCATTAGAAAGCCAGCAACAGCAGGGGCCCATCAGTAATGGCGCTATCATTACAAGTACTTTTTCATTGCTACTGTGTGTCAGGGAGGAGGTCCTTATACTGAAGTCTCACAACTTACAATGTTGTAAATATATTTCTCTTTTTATCGGAGAAAATTATAGATGCTGGAATTTTAATGTTTTATAAATTAAAAAGGAGACGTTTTAGTAAAATAAAATATAACCAATGTTTTATGTTTTATTATACAAAAATAAAAGTACCTCATAATATTTATAAAATAAAGTAAAGAAAATTAGGGTATTATTTATACTGAAAGTATTGTATCAATTTATCAAATGTTATTGGATGAATTCATCGAACTATTTTTTTTTTAAATGCTGAATCGTATTCTCTATTTGATTTAATTATTCACAGGCAGAAAGAGAAAATAATTTTTTGTTTTATCACAAGCATTGACATTTCATTAGCAAAATACTTGAAGTCTTGAAAATGCATTATGCATGTAATTACTGTAATATTATTTCCATTGGCATATTACAATGAAAAAAATAGCCCAATTTATGTATTTTTTTTTAAAGTGAATATACTACGAACTCGGTGACGTCAGAGGCTCAATCCCTGGTCCCCATTATGCCCAGCACTCCGGGACGTCGTTATAAGCATTCTTTCGTCACTTACGTACACGATAAAACGTCAGTGGGGAGACTCCCAGGGCGCGATATTGTTAGGACCACTGCGTGAAGTAAGTAGCAAGGTAATGAGGGCCAATTACAAGCACTCAGTGTCATTAGAGGATGACTCATTGAACACCACTGATTGTCAGTTAGAAACGTGCTAATTTATGTTTTTGTAGAATAGTTAAATATGTTTTTATATAAAGTAAAGATTGGTGATGATGCATTTCAATTTGCTGGAAAATGAATGAGAGAAAACGAAAGGGTGAGAGAGATTTCAGAACAATATTTTTCTGTATGATTTATTTACTGCAGTACTATAACAAAATTGCTTCGTAAAATAATAGGAGCAACTGAAATATATTATAACTTTCAAAATTGACATTTAGTTCAATAATTCTAATCAATATAAAAGCAATATCATGAATCAGAAATTTTATTACTAACATTTGTCACTTCAGCTGTCTTTTAAAAATCGATATAAAAAAAATATATATATTTTTTTTATGCCATTTCAGTCTTATATGAATATATTAAGTCTAGAAAGTTGTATGACACGTTGAACTGTGTATTGAATTATGTGCTGTAAAGTTGGTGTTATGATGTCATCATCTATAGACGACACGAGATTGAAGCTGCACTTAACAACTTTGATGTCACTAAATGACTTGACATTTCATTCGTCGTTTGTTAAATCTACAGTAATTTTAAAGTGAGAAGTTTTCCATGTGGTAAGGAACAAATTTTGCAACATTATATAGGTCGTTACAGTCTTATTGCTGCTTTATACGGCACTCTGAGGGCAGATATAAACTTGCTGGAGATGGTCCAGAGATTTATCATCTCATTTGTTTGTCGTCAGAGATATTAACCTTTATTATGAAGCCAATAAATTTAATCTCGACGACTGCGGGGTTAGATGGAATTATTATATTAAAATATGCGTCAGCTCGAGTTATTTTTTATAAACAAACACCTTGAATAGTTTCAGACAAGAATATTTGAATTGTAACTCAAAACCTTTATTAAAATTTGTCCCATGTTTTTTTAATGAACTTGAAAGCTAATTTTTTATTTATTTATTAATTTAAATAAATAAAATTAAAATTGTTTTGAGACGTCAATGTTCTGCATCAGACGTCATGGATCATTTAAGTTAAAAGAACAATTTTATTCAAACTTGGAATATTTTTTTTAACAAGCCTAGATGTTTTTTAGATTCTAAAATAATTAGTAACAAAGCTTAAAATAAAAAATTTGAAAACGCGTTTCTTTTATTTCTTTTTAAGTTAAGCAAATTTTTTAGCCCCAAAACAGTATTTAAGAGACCATTGCCCCTACTGCATATGCAACCTGCTCTGTTCTAATGCTGAACAAGTTGCCTAACCTTGTGGCGCGAGATTATGATTTGTGTTAGTGTAGCATCAGTGACTGCCAAGCAAACTAATTAATATTAATAATAATTTTCTTTTCATCGTTGGCTTTACAGCATTAGATAATTTTTTTTTTAAAAAAATACGAGTTGGTTAGAGCATCTATTTTTTACATTTTTATGCTAATTTCTTGCAGACTATTGAATAATCTTTTCGTTGTATGAAATTTGAAACATAAAAACTACGCCATAAAACTTGTAAACGAAATACATTTTTCTTATTTGTTTCTATATTTCATATTACATTATTATGTTATATATATACGAAGAGAACAAAAAGAAAGATTTTGATATATTTTTACTACATTTTTATATGAAAGCAATAAAAATGGTGAAGTCTATAGCTCTTGAAATTGGCTGATGGTATGGTGTCATATAACTTTATGAGTGTTACAAGAAAGAAAGGAAAAAAAAATATATGCTTGGACATCAAGTTTTGTTGCCGCTAAGGAAATCATATTCACATTCCCAAAAGAATAAAAATGAAAAAAAAACAAAAAAAGTCGCGGGTCGTAAGAGAAGAAAAGATAGAGAACTGATTAAAAAAACGTGGACCAGTGTTTATGGTTCTCTAAGGAGCTGCCATCTTTAATTCGGGCCAAAGGATCGCTACAGTAGCAGCTGCCGACTTCCTTAGTGGTTCACCTCAATTCTCGCCGCACAAATTGGAGCCGAGTTGACAATGCACCAGGGAAATACGCCGTTCTATATATAGCAGACTTGAAGTATGAGGGTGGTAGTCGGAACTCTTACAACCCCCAATCTGTCTTCAAGTAAGAATTATTAGCTCACGATTTAAACCTAAGATGCAATAAATCATGAAGAAATAAAAAAGAAAATATGTAATAATTTATTATTCTTGAAAAAATAAAATTACATTTAAGATTTATTTAAAATTTTATTAAAGTTTTGTTTTGTAATTTGATAAAATATTGGTGGAGTATTATAGTTAGAAATCTAAACAACAAATAAAACAAACATTTTAGATAGGATATGCAATAATTATTACAATAAGTATAAATTGGAAATTTTTAAGGAATATCATTTCATAATGAAAGAAAAAAACCAGTAAGGTTTGTGATGTATTTTGAGTTCACGACAAATATATACAAAATCAAATATTTATTTCTTAAATATATGATGTGCCTGTGTGTGACAGACTCGATGTTTAAAAATATGTTAATGTTACTATACAGTAAATACGATCATCTCTTTGTTTATTTTGACTTCATCAGTTACATGAGAATTTGATCTTTTTTTTTTTTTTTTGGCACAGTCAATGAGACAACGGTAATTTTCTTTGTAAATTGTATATAAACCAGGAGATAACATGTTGTTAGTACATATGGTGTCTCAGTTAACATTTTTACATGTTAGTTATGTCAACCCTAACTCTTTCATACATTTTGTATTGTGGAGATATTACAGATATCCACTTTTGTGCGTCTATAATGAAGTAATAAAAAAAAATGTAGCTGATGTTTGAATGCGACAGTCAAGATGAGATGTGTATATAATAATACACAAAAATTATAAATAACAGACGATGAATGGACACTCGCCCTCTTGTTATCACTCGCACCTAATCTAGGTGATAAGAAATCAAGCTCCAGTGCAAATCGGTGCACGGGTAATTAATTAGCTACTGCCCAGCCACTTAGAAGCAGGCAATGATTCTTTTCAGTCATTTGTTTTCTTTCTGCATGGTGCTGTCATGTCGTGAGTATATTGGTTTTGTGAGAATTGTAATAATTATGGCATAAGTATTTTAATAATTTTTATTTTGTTATAACTACTAATTTTTTTCATAAATTACCATGAATTGTTACATACATGTAATATTATAAAATGTAATGTACACATATATTTTTTTTTTGCTTTTCATCATTCTATTTTAAACAACCCTTCAAGTGCTAGGTTTTGACTCACTGGCAGTTATTGCTTAATATAAGCATGACATAGATCATTAATATAACATATTAGATTAAATTGAATGGTTGCTGCAATATAATTATTATCTAATCAGTCAGTGTTGTGTAAGGTTCTGGCAGCTTATTATGGCATAATAATTATATGTGCATGAGGTTTCGTTTATGTAGTGGAAATAAAATAAATAAGTGTCGATAAGACAGTGATTATTTCATGGTGTGATATACATGTAAAACAAGTTTATATAATTTAATTCACAAGTGCGATGTCGATGAAGGATTCTACCATGATGTCAGATCGCAGGACAAGGGAGTGAAATTGATTGCTGTCACAGAGAGAAAAAAAGTGGGCGTGGCATGACGTCAGTTGATTGTTACAGTATCCCAGACACGTGGCATTACAGTGGAGCGCGTGTACTTCGGCACCGAGAACGAGTGGGCGGGGTCTCCACCAGTGTGGGTGATGTGTGACGTCACTCAGGAGGTGGACGAGGAGGTGCAGGAGGTGCTGTACCACCACGAAGGGAACCTCATCTACCGCTGGGTCTTCAACGAGACCATTGAAGGTATACAATTTTTTATACCTTTTAAGTCTGCAAATATTAGTGGTAAAATGATATTGTTTTATGTTAATAGCATGCGTAAGAAGACACATTTTTATTAATGCTGAACCAGCAAGAAAAAAATCTATAAATTGAGGTTTATGATGGATGTAGCCACGATGATATAGATATAAATGCAGATTTCTCACTAAACATACGCGGATGGTTCTATTGAGTTCATCTTAAAATGACCATAATTAGTAGAAAATTGGTTTATAATTATTATTTCATGGTTGTTTCCTTTGTGACTCAAGCACTATTCCACTTAAAACGAATTTATATATGTAAAATGCAAATTAAAAAATTAACAATTTCGTCGATTAATTCAGTACCAATCTACCTACAATTTCCATGTATATCGTTCTCACCAAAAACATCACCATTGTATCGCAGCGTTCGGCTTGCTGGAGGAGCGCGTGGAGTTCCCCAGGAACGCTACGGACTGGAACATCAAGATCAGGAGTATGACGGGGCAGCTGGGGGGCAACTTCACGTGCACGGCCGTGTCGGACCTCGGGGACAACAGCACCAACTGGTTCCCCTTCGTGGTGCGCTGTGAGTGGTGTCAAAATTTGTGCACATTTCATTACACGCAGTAGTTTGATGCAATGGGGCACTATAAAAGAATACATAAGATTTGTATTAATTGTGTGTATGTAAATTAAATAACATCAAAATTAGAGTTTCAAATTATTTTATATGAAGAATATTATATAAAATGTTATAAAATTAAAAAAAATCAAAATATTGTCGCTGTTCTCTACTGCAGTGTATCCTATAATAATATATTGTTACTATAATAGTATATTATTACACGTTTTCTATGTTGCAGACGAGCCAAACGCCACGCAGGAGCTCCTCGTGAATGAAGATCTGTGCTGCTTCAACGCCACGTTCACGTTCCCACGTGCGTTTCCACGTCCCTTCACCTTCTGCTACCTGGTGCACGAGGCGTCCGAATTTCGCGAGAGAATCAAAGAGGTGGAAGTATTCAGCGAGAACGAGGATGGCACGTACAACTACCGCAGCAAAGTGTCGGCCATGGTGAGCTCGAAAGTCCCCAAACCATCTGATTCACTGATTGCTATTCGTCTCCATGCAAAAATTATCCAAATTATAATATTGTGTTATTTTAATATATATTTTACATTAGTTTAAAATATATAAAAAACAAATTAACTATACTATCTTACCCTGATCAGTTCACAGAATACCCTGAAGGTTCTTACCTAAGATGCCACGACTATTTGTATGACATCGAGATCGAGAGACTAAACTCGACCATAGAGGAAGGTAAGAAATTATTATTTGTATTATTTTAGCATTTTAACATAATTTTCATGACCGAAAATCTGTTTAATGGTCCTCCCCAGCTCCACTCACAATATTATTATCTCAATCTATCCAAAATGAATTACTGCATGAGTACTGATGACCCTTTAATCTTCATGGAAACATAAATAATGTCACATATCGCTTGAAGAAAGCGCTACATAATCTAAACCAATAGATAATATGATGGGAGGATACCCTGAGGTCAAATTATAAATCTCCTGGTGTCTCCTGCCCAAGTACCAAGTTCCAAGGTCATGTTCCAGCTCCCAGCTGTCCCGTGCCCCCAGAAGCTAAGCCTCAGTTCGAGTTGAGTGAGCAGCTGTTGACCCCGGGGTGTCGACGGGGGCTCAAGGTCGGGTCACGAGCTGTCTACCACTGCATGGAGAACGACCTGGTGACCTTGGAGTCCATCTGTGAACCATCTGGAAACTGGAGTCTCGGTTTTAGTGTGGACGATTGGCCCACCTGTGCAGGTGATTATAGCAAGCTAAAATTAAGAATTGATTGAAAGTGATAAAATTGAAAAATAATTAACAACATGATTAACGCAAATTTAATAAATGTATTCTGTGTTTCTTTCATTTTTTTTTTTTGCTCATGGTATGTTCGAACCAGAAATTCAAATTTGACTTGTAATTTTTAATTTTAAAATGTCATGATTTTGTTATAGGAAGCGCTGTTCTCCAGTCCTGGATTCTACTCCTCTCATCAACATTACTGAATTTTTATTTAATTAAATTGTAGCTATTTTAGAGAAAATTAGATTTTCATAATTATTGACCAACACAAACAAAGAAATAGGTTGTAAAAATTATTTTATGTATTATATTATACGTGTAATGCATATATACATGCAATTGTTCTGTTAATCACTAAGAGGGGAATAGAGCAATAATTGGTGCTGCGATTGTTCTGTATTTTATGTAACTTCAATAAACTGACAATAAAACAAAATTGATGCATTCTCTCATAGATTCTTTGGACAGGCATATTTTGTTTTCCTTTTTTTTTTCTAGTTAACATACTATTAGCATACTGAACCCATGTTTTTACAGGAATAAAATTTGCTATTATTTTAATTTTACAACCAAAAGAATAAAAAATACATGATTATGGCATCAAAAAAGTCAAACTTGCAGTTATCATGTATCACATGGCATGTTTATATTATGCAATGACAACATTAAATTGGAATGTTTGATAGAAAAGCTCACTTGTCAGTTTGTCTGATGGAACTCAACGTAAAACATGTGATCATTAGACTTTGACATTGCGATGATGATAATATCTGAGTTCCCTTACGTGGCCACGAAGGGGTGTTGTCCGCCGATAAGACCAGTCGACTGTTACACTCGCTGCCAAACAGTCGCCGGTCCAAGCATGAAGTCTGTCGGACAGTCCTTGTGTCTCATTCTCCTTCTAAACCGTGAGTATACTGTGATGGAATTTGTGCAATCCAAACTGAAAAGTATGTTAAGAAAAATGGATTGTATCACAGACAAATTTTATATCAATACCATATAACAAGTGATGTAATATAATATAAAGACGTAGCTATTGTACTATATATAAATTATTATAGCTGAAGCGTAATTGTATTATTTAAATGTAATTTATTTTTCACCTCAAATAATATTTTGTTTACAGCTCTACATTTAACCTTTGTTTCTATCATTTTGATTAAATTTTTTATTCAAATAAATTTTTTGTGTTTAATTGATTTGTGAAAATAAAAAATTAGTACAATTACTACATCTTTAGCATATCTTTATATCGTTATTTGCTCATGTTATCTTAAGTAATATTACGTGACTAAATATAATAGCCTCATCCTATATATTACAGTAATATACGAATGGTATCGGGTGTATGCAATGGTGAGCATTTAACCTGAAGTAATCACTGCGCTTATCACTGTGATTATTTTTATTTTTTTTTAATAGAGTACCATGACCTTGATTTGCTTGTTAATAATTGGTGTTGTTATGCCAACAGTTTTATGATTTATTGAATACTTTTTGGTTTTATCTTCAAATTAAAAAAAATAATAATAAATTGGAATGAGTGTGAATTTGATTTAATGATGTACTGACTTCGCGTCTGAACCAAGCAACAATTGCCCCTAATTGAAGTGGGGTGTGTCTGGTATGGGTGAACAGCTGATTGTCACGTGTTACAGTGGCCCAGACACGTGGTATAAAGGTGGACCGCGTGCACTTCCTAAGCGAGACCGAGTGGGCTGGAGACACCCCGGTGTGGGTAATGTGTGACATCACTGAAGAGGTGGGCGAGGAGGTGCGAGAGGTGCTGTGGCATCGAGAGGGAGAGATCGTCTACCGTTGGGCCCTCAACGAGTCGATACAAGGTGGGTATCGCCTTCAATGTCTATAATACAGTAGTATTTTATTTTGTGTAAATTTAATCATATTATTTAGAATTGGAAAGGAGATAATAACATTTTAATACAAAAAATAGTACCAAATTAAATTGTTGAATTTTTTAATTCAGCTAAATTAATGATTTTAATACACGAGATATGTGAGATATGTTGCTGGTATCGAATCCATGTTCTCCAGTATCCTGGTATTAATTTATACTGTCCATATCCTCCAGTGTCCGGGGTGCTGGTGGACCGCGTGGACCTTCCCTCCAACACCTCCGACTGGAACATCAAGGTGCAGCGGATGAGCATGACCCTCGAGGGCACCTTCTCGTGCACCGCCAGGACCACCAACAACAGGACGGACATCGGCAGCTTCCAGTTCATCGTCTTCTGTGAGTCTTGAGAATGTCACGCCCCTTGAACTTTATTTTTTATTTATTTATTTTTTTTTCCATTTTCGAGTCCACTTTAGAAATTAAAATTATTTAATTTTATGAAATAGTATAGTTAGCAAGATTAGACCTTAAAAATTAGAGTATTTTTTTCAAAAGTATCATAATTATCTTAACATAATTACTATGGACAATCTGTACCTGAAAAATTTTTATTGCAGAAATAAATAGAGGGCACCAAATTATGCTACTCTGAATTTTTTTCAGACTTTTTTGAGACCCGGAACTATTTTTAAATAATTATTTAAAATTCTGTAAGTTAAGTTGGCACCCTTGAATCTTTTAAGAAAAGAATAGAGCCTAGATACCTATTGAAGCCTCCAGGGGGCGTGGCCTCACTTTCAATAATTATTTAAAAATAGTTCTGGGTTTCAAAAAAGTCAGAAAAAATTCAGAGTGGCATAAATTGGTACCCTTTATTCATTTCTGTACTAAAAAAATTCCATGCAGATTGTCCATTCTACTAACAACATTAATACTACTATAAACAATTTTTTTTTTATTATTGCAACACATATTGACGCTGATTACATGTACAGACGCTCCGAACGCGACGCACGACGCGAGGGTGGTGGAGAAGCGGTGCTCGCTGAACGTGACGGTGTGGTTCCCCCGCGTGTTCCCGCGCCCCTTCGTGCAGTGTCTGATGGTCCACACGGAGACGAGCGTCACTCACGAGCTGAATGCCACGGAGCAAGTGGGCACCAACGAGGACGGCACGCGCTCCTACCACCTCGAGGCCTCCATTCTGGTGAGCAGCTGGAGAACGGACTTACCGTGTTCCAAGTTTCGTTATATACTTTTATTGTAAATTGAATAGTTCTGAAAACTTCACAATTAATTGTATATCCTTCTAATTTAAGACATCTTAATACTCTTCGACAGCTATTTAAAGTTATTATCTGAAATTATTTTTATATTATCAAAGTATTCATGCATTATGTCCATGTAAATTTGTTTCTGATTAAAAATTTAGGTTTTAATTGACTTAAATATTTAAAAATATGACATCATTAATAAATTTACCATAATAATTGTAAAATTAAATGCAGTCCATTCACGTAAGGTACCATATGTTTTTACCGTATATATAATATTTCCGTCACTATAAGTATCCAAAGTTCTAGTCAATGTAGAAGGATGAATAAAATGTGGTAAAGCTTATTTTGTCTCAATCCAACATTATTATGTATATGTTTCCAGTTTCCGGAGTACCCTGGGGGCTCGTACCTGAAGTGTCATGACCTGGTGTACGGTGATGAGGTTGAGGTGCTCACAATGGTGCCCAAGGAAGGTGGGTATCGTTCAAAAAATATAATTAAGCTGGTACAGGTACATGACTTTACAGTATTTACAGTACGCTTTCAAATGACGTGTTGCAGCTCCCAGCTGCCCCCTGCCACCGACCCCCCGTCCCGGGTTCAACCTAAGCTCGGAGTTTCTGACCCCGGGGTGTCGACGTGGGATCAAGGTGAACTCGAGAGCAATCTTCAGGTGCGAACATGACGACCTGGTGAGCGTGGGCTCCACCTGCGGGACCAATGGCACCTGGGACCCTGACCTGAACAAGCACGAGTACTGGCCCACCTGCACAGGTGAGACTAATTGACAAAAACATGGAGAGTAATTGTAATGGTGTGACAATTAATATGTTGCTTTATAAATTAAAATAGGTATAATAATTATGAGACAACTACTTGCTTACACCAGTTTAAGATGTACATATGTATGTATATATATATATATAATTATATATATATATATAAGTAATTGATAAGATATTGAAGCATTGATCTTTACAGATTTATAAGAATTGGTTGCTTTTTTTATTGTAAACTTTTAATTTTCAAATTTAATTGCAGTGAGACTATTATAAAGATGGTGTAGTTCTCTCTTCCATTGAATAAATCATAAATTAATCTTACCATCATTTATAATACCAGGCCTCTAATAATGGTACAGTGATTGACTTGTAACTTAATTCGCTGTAGTTTATAAATAATATGTTTTAAATTTTTCAGGAACCATGACTACGATTGTATCCCGGATTCTCATTATATTTCCATTTATTTTCTCAATTTTGGTTCTATGAATGTAAAATTAATAAAATCAAAGCATGTATTAATAATAATAAAATTATTATAATATTTTGTATACAATTTGTTGTATAATTATTATTAATAATCCTACATTAACTAATGAGGCATTCATTGAAGTTGATTAAATTAATTTAAATTGAGTTGTTCATCAGAAATAAGAGAACATTATTACTTGGTTCTAATGAAAGGCTTGTAGAATTAAATGAACGACGTTTCACTACTACTCGAGTACGAGGGGAGGGGGAGGGACAAAAAGGGGGCGTGGCAACAGGATTAGAGATGTGACGTGTGAATCATTAGTACAGACATCCAAAAGCTTTTCGTTAAGAGTCTTAATGTTACGCCTCCATTCCTCACTCCCCCCTTTCTCCTCATTCTTTTTCGCTCTTTTTTTAACACATAAATTTTACTCTCTGAACTAATGACTTCTTGAATCAAACATTTTGAAAAGATGGGAACTTATCGAAATTTATATTTAAATTTAATAATGATGTGATATTTTATGAAGACATCACGCCTTTTCAACTACTAGAACAGAAATTTTCACTACCTTTTTTAGTAATGAAGTTCTTCACTTTGATGACATTTTGACAAGCTGTGGAGGATGTCAACTTTATTAACTCGAAATTAGAAAGGTAGATTTTAAATTAAATTATTGAAAAAATATGAGTGGGAAATAGCATAAATTCATATAAATTTTGACTCATTTCTATGATTTTTAATATAAATAAGGTATTAAATTGTTGACTGATATATATGCATTGAATATAGATTGAATGATTTATTTTGTATACTAGCGATACTATCATTAAACAGATTTAATTTTATGTATTTAATATTCCTCTTATATAGTTTAAAGTTGATCACATAATATACATCCATAAATTAACTTGGAATTTGATGTTGTATTAAAAATTTCTGCTCTAAATTATGCTAAATAACATAGTTCATTTTTGATTCAAATAAACTGAATTTCATATTCTCTGGAGCTGTTCTTTAGAGTAAAAAAAAAAATACATATTAACATGAAAATAACATACATCAAAGAGAAAAAAGTTTTTATTTTCAAATAAAAATAATTTACATAGGAGAGCGAAAATGTCAAAGAATAATTATTTGCTTTTCTATTTGAGTAGTAAAAAAGGGCTAGTGAAGAGGAAAGTTTTTACAATTTTACTTTTATTTTACAAGATTTATTTCTTTTGCTGAGCTTGAATATTGAGTACGTTTAAAAAATAAAACGAATGAGCAAATTTAGAAATAGAAAGATGAAAGAAGAGAGCAAGAGAGAGAGAGAGAGAGAGAGAGAGAGAGAGAGAGAGAGAGAGAGAGAGAGACGGGGTTAAAAAAAAAAAAAATGGAATAGGAGTGCCGCAAAAAGGAAATTGCAAAGTGTTAGACTAGGACGCTAGAGTTAGTCTTAAATTTATCGTAGTTCCGTAAATCTTTTGAAACGACCCTCGTAAATTCAAAAGTGTGTGTGTGTGAGAGAGAAGAAGGAAAAAGAGAAAAATGAGTTTTCCACTCCTTTTCTCTCTTTTTCATATATATATGGCAGTTAGTACTCTTTCTTTCCCCCTTTTTTCTTTGTCTTCCATAACCTTAAAATGTCCACAAGACTCGCCAAGTTTCGGTGACAAGTGTTTTTTTGTTTTTCTTGTGTCATGTAATAACTACTTTTTAGTATAGAGTGGACATTTCTTAAAAAATTATACTTTAAGTTAAGTAATATATTTTATAATTTGACGTGTAATTTAATTACTTAAATGTCTAACCTTCATAAGTTACAATTAAAAATGAAGGATTTAAGAGTGACAGCCAGTGATTATACCAAAAATTAAGTGACCTAGTCGTCAATGCTATTATTATGTAGTCGAAACTTGAGAGGTTAAACCACTTAGTTTATTATTAAATATATTTTGTAATTTCACTGAAATGTGATCATGTTGCAAGAGCGGTTTTATTGTAAATATTGACATATTAATTACAGGTTGTCTGTTAAATTTTAGGCTGATAAACACAGAGAAAAACATCAAACCAAGGTTACTCTTGTAGCTGAACGCGTTAAATTAATGCGTGCAAAAATTAATTTAAAGACCTGATTGTATCCTATATTGATGTCTTCAAATAAACATATTTTTTTAATGAATTAGGTAATTATTACATCTACCTTCAAATTATTCTACCAAAGATTCAATTTTTTATCCTAGATGAATTAAAAGGACAATTATGTTCACAGTGCCTATTATAAATTACGTTTATGCTTAAATTTAGTAATTTTTAAATAATAATAATAAATGAAAACACGGAAAAAAGCGAAATAAATGCCAAATGAATGACCAAATGTATTTGGCTGTCATATTTAATATATAGGTGATTTTTTTTCACCGATCAAGTACCATTTCATACACTACACTGGCCGTCATATTCATTTTGGTTTTCGTCGGAAACGCTCGGGAGAACTTCGGCTCGAAATCTGACCGTTACATCCATCGTTACCGACGAAAACCAAGCTAAATGTGACAGCAAATGAACTTTAAATTCATGTGAAATAAACAAAATCTAAACACTTTAAGAATTATAATATCATTATTTTCCATTCAAGTACATTGCTGAGTAATTTTTTCATTAAAATGTTCTCATTTTACTCAGTGAAAATATTTATATTGTTCCAAGTTAAGTTTATAGTGTTAATTTTTTATTAGATTATTATACGAAGGCTAGATGAGGTCACAAGGATTATAATCTTTAGTGTACTGGCCGAGTATTGGAGGTGATTATACTACCCTTGCAGTCGTCACTCCGTTTAATTAAATTAGAGATTTCTTTTCTGCAATTAGAGATCTGTACAACAGCTGTTGAGCTAGAACAATGCAGACTCCAATGAAATAACAAAAAGTTAAGATTTTATAAACCTAATCATCCGATTTTATCTGCAAACAGAGTTCAGTGAGTTCTTCGATGATGAAGTTGAGGTATATAAAAAGTATGAAGCCGTTATGAACAAGTACAAAAAGTGACGATTAAAACGTTGAGGTTAGATAAAAAAAAAACACTCGTTAACCAAAATATTTAGACAAGACAAAATTTTATCATGTTACAAAAAATTAAACGAGTTTAATAAAGCAACAAAATTTAAAATTCAAGTTTTATAAATGTAATATTTCTGGTTGTGTCACGAATAATTTTGAGTCATGAAGGTTCCATTGCAGTCATACAGGACAATGGAGTATTGTCCTCAATTTTTTTTATTGCAGAAATGGATAGAGGGTGAAAAGTTATGCTACTCTGATTTTTTTCCGATTTTTTAGAGCCCGGGAAGTATTTTTAAAAAATTATTGAAAGTCCTATTTGTGACGTCACGCGGCGGCAAGTCCTATCTTTTTCTTAAGGAGCGGCGTCTCGTGACGTCACAGAAAGAACTTTCAATAATTTTTTAAAAATAGTTCCCGGGCTGTAAAAAATCTGAAAAAAATCAGGGTAGCATAACTTTGCACCCTCTATCCATTTCTGCAATAAAAAAATTTGAGGTCAATACTCCATTGTTCTTTTTACTGTCGGGATATTGCATCAAATTATACATTTTTATGGCATAATTTTTAGAGTTGCTAAATTTTTATTACGTTTGTAAATTAAGCAATTACTTCAAATCCTGTTAAACTATTTATAAGATGTTTTATTTGTTCAATTTTGTGTAATAAAAGTTTTAGATTCTATAATTTACTTGGTATAACAGATTAAAAATTTCTTCTACAAAATTTTTAATGGGGAATTCTCCTACATTTATTTTAATTTTTTTTCAGACGCTCTATGCCTTGAAACTAAATGTCCTAAAACAAAAAAGTTTCTATTTTCAAAATTGGAGGCATGGGAATTTTTTAAAAATCTTCCTCCTTTTGAATTTAGCGCCAAAACGTGACGTAGAAACTGCCTAGCAGGCGAAATTTTCCTGCAATAAATTTATATTTTTTCGATTATCACTCTTAAAGTAAACTGATATTAGAGACAAAACTATCGATACTAGGGTAGAAAAACCTGCTGATTTCGATCGTGTTACTAAAATTTCTAGCCAATGACTCCTTGACGCTCAAACTATGATATCAGGCAGTTGTTGTGTGTTAACTAGGGAGTTTCTACGTCACAATTTTCAGGTTGTCGCGCGGGTTGCATACTTTGCCCCTATTCTAATAATCCCTTTATAGTCCCCAAATTTAAGTTAAAAAAGTTGAAACTTAAGTTAAACTTATTGTTAATATGTACCCTATCATAATATAGTAGTTAAATTAAAATTTGAGTTGTAAGAGAATTCCCCAATATACCACTAGATAGCATTTAATATGAATATAGTGCACAGTACAGTGCATTTATAAGATAATATTATATAAAATATAACATGTTAATTATATACGAGAGAGAATACAAATAAAAATAAGAAAGAAATAATAAAACAGTAATAAAAATACAAATCCATGTTCTTACAGTTTTTTATATAATTTTATTTTATTATTTGAGATTAACTGATAATATTGAAGACTTGATAGCATTTTTTTTAATATAATATTTTTTTCAAATATATGAATATTATTATATATTCAAGAAAACCATTAATTAGTGATGTATTATAATATAAAAGAATCACCACATTCACAGTTTTTACACGCACTGCATGTAATTTTTCATATTCGGACTAAACCTATAATTTTAAAAATGTAATTTTATTGTTCGTAAATAAAAATATCTTAAAAGTTAACAATATATTAGTTTACGTTCATTTTTACTGTTTAATTTGAATAAATGCGGTAAATTTTTACGACATAACATAAAAAAATGTTTCTGAATATATAAATCATTCACGTATATATTGTTAAAAAAATATATACAAAATCACATTAAAAGTGATATATAATCTACCTTTTTCTATTTAATAAAAAATGTACTCTATATATAACTCAAATTTTACAATTTTCCGTTCTTTTCAGTTATAAATCATGGTGATTTTGTGTAGCGAGTTTGGTAGTGATTTCAATTAGTCTTGATGAATGATCAGGTACTGATGAGACATAAATAAAACAAAGGGGGAAAAATATAAGCAATGGTAGTCAGAACCGTGGGATAAACACACACATCAGATGGAATTAATTAAACCAGCAGGGGAACTCATTTGTAATAAATTTTCACCTTTTTTTTAGCTCGCTAATTATTTGTAACTCTTTTCCCCTCCCTCCTCACAATTCTGTACACATTTGATTGGTAAATGTGTGGTCATTAAGGATAATTCTCTCTCTCTCAGTTGTAAACTGTCAACGCTATGAAAGGCCATATATTTCTTTCCCTCTCTCATCACAATTTCATCACATATTCCAAAATGACAGACGGACAGACAGACAGGTATAATGTAGGGGACGCTCATGTCATCTCTGTTGATACATGAGTTTTCCAACCAAATTATTCCACAATTCTCTCCATATTTCATTCAAACCAACGTTTGCAACATTTTTTTTATACAATATATATTTATAGAAGAGTTATAGTGTGCTATGCATAAAGCACATCGAACAAGCAAGCAAGCTTTAGCTAACTAAACCACAAATCTGTCAGTTACTGCTTTATTGATTATACGCCCATGTCAAATTACGTATTCTACTAAAGTAATGTCCATAATAGCAATAAAAAAAAATTGTAGCAGGGTAAAAAAAAAGAACATTTAACATTTATACATAATTAATTGATAGTAGCAAATCAAAGCAATTTTAATCACAATTTTTATTTATGATTGAATAAAAAATCCTGTAATTGAAGTAATTGTGATTCAAATATGATTTATTGTAGCAAATAAATCAGATTTATATTGTTAAAATATTACAATATATTTCACAATCTCAATTCAATAATTTTATAATGAAAGCAAAATAAATGTGTTGCGGTTAAAATAAAAAATAAATACATCACTTCAAACTAAAAGCTATTGTTATATTTTGTTTTTTGAATGTTAGCCTTATAGAGCAAAATGAATTTACCCTATTTTTTTATTAACAAAACCCAAAAATTTTAAACTAAAAATAATTTACTGTAACTGTAACGCACATGATTTTACAAAAAAATGATGAATAATCTAAATCTAGCAACGAAGAAAGTTACAACACTTACAAAAAATAATTATGTTTATATTGTTTATAATATTTTTGGACTCACAAATTACATTACAGTTCTAAAATGAAATTCTCATAAATTTCTTAATTATTTTCAATAATTCTTGCATTATAATATTCTTATTTAAAAATATTAAAAATTTACTTGCGAAAATCTAACACTGAACAGGTTGAGAAGCGTCAGATGGCGCTACTTACAGGTGTGTTATATTTTACTGCGTGTTTTATTGCGCAGTGTCAGCAGGTGCAAGCTCAGGTGAGCGCGATGACACGCAGATTACAACACTATACTCGTGTCAAACGTGCTGTTAATGTAGTTAGAACAGTCGTTGAATGCATGTCATACTTTCATAATCTTGAATATACAAATTTCATTCATTATTTTAGTCGTTTTAATGCTATATTTCGTTAACATAATTTCTTATAAACATTATTGTTCTGAATGGTGAACAATGTATTATTGTTAAACATGAATTTTGTCTTGGCCATCAACTTGGTCTCCAGATGCAATTTGCACCTCGTTTATAGCAATACCAGAGGCGTTTATGGGCACTGCTCCCTAGAGTTGCAGCAGCACTATCCTGTTCCTTTATAGCTTTCCTTTGTTATTATATACAGTATGATCTCTCTCTCTCTCTCTCTCTCTCTCTCTCTCTCTCTCTCTCTCTCTCTCTCTCTCTCTCTCTCTCTCCCTCTCTCTCTCTCTCTCCAGCCGTAACATTTAATTATGATTAATGTGTTCCAAGTTGCTAGATATTGAGCTCTATATTTCCATAAACTTCCATTAATGTCACAATAAAATGACCTTATATACAATGTTTTACGATTGTCGTAAATAAAATTTTGTTATAATAGTGAAACAGAAAAAGAGAGAAAAAATTAATCGTATATAAAAATATATCTAAGTTTTTTTCTGTTAGATGAGTATAGTGTTATTTGCCAATAAAAGAGATGCTCTCAATTTGAGAGTTATAGCTGAAGGAACCACTATATGGTGGATCGTAAATGTGGAGGAGGGAGGGAGGGAGCTTTTAGGCATTATAAAGCCATCTTGCAAGAGTTAGAGCTGAGGTAGGGGGATGGTTATAGGTAGGGGGGGGGGTCAGTTTGTTATGTTTATGACCCGCCATGGGTGTAGAAAGCCATCCTGAAAAGTAGACAACCAGAGGAGCATATGTGTCAGGCGGGTTGTATTTTATCCCCTTAAATTAAAAATTTTCGAAAACACATTTTTTTTTTTTTTTTATTTGTATAGCTTAGCTTACTTACCACGCTCTGTAAAGTTGGTTTAATAAGTATTTCTCTGCATACAGTTTTAACTATAGAAAAAAAAAAATCAAATTTTGAGAAAAGGAGAAATTTATATAATTTTGATCTCTTAATTTTAGCAATCCCTAGTCCCATGACTAAGATGACTTCAAAAGTTTTAAAAAAACAACATTATTTTTACTCTAAATAAAAACATAACTATTGTTCATAAAATATAGCATTGTATATTATAAAATCTGTATATTTATAAAAACAATATTTTTAAAATTATGGCAACGTTGGAGTAGTATATTTTTTTTAACTATAAAATATTTTACAAATTTCTTGAACACAACATTAAATACGGTTTTACTTTATATTCCATTTTCTCTGTAGCAATATGTGTATGAGCTGTAAGCTTGTGAAGCTTTTTTTCATGCTGATGCTTTTGTGTAAAAAGGCGATAAAACAGCAGCGTTCTGTATAATATATACACCCAGTTTGAATATAATAACAAGAATATGTATCATTGTCGCAACTTCTCTATAATGTAGCCAAGATAGTGGAGAACTCTCTAAAGCAAGAGTTTTCGATTTGAAATTCATGATCTGACTTAACTTTTGACTTGAACTGTTAAGTTTAAAAAAATTATAACTGCTGGGCATTATGTTATATAAAATGGTTTCTGAAAAATGTACTCAGAACTCCTTATTATAGTTGCAAGACTAAGTTCTATAGGGCCTTAATTTTAAATTTTAACATAATTATGATAGTCATGAGCGACGATGGTGCTGCCATTATTTGTGGTACGTTCATTTGTTATTATAATATCCGTTGCATATACGTTTAATTTTATTTGCTTGCTATTTATACATATCTTTTTCATTGTTTCAAGGTAGAAATTTTAAAGTTGAAGAGAAAAATCTCTTATTCTTGTTCTTGTTAATCTCTTAAATAATCAGTCCATGCATATTAATATAAATTAAATGAAAGTTGACGGTAGACAACACATTAATTTTCCTCAGTGACTACTTCAATTACATTTTGAATATTATACGTGACTTAATTAAAATAATATAATTGCAGTGATATTAATTAAAAACTCAGTTTTATAATTATTTTAATTAAAAATATTTATTTTACATAAACATTTACATTAAAATTAAGTTTAATAATCCAAGTAAACAATTTCTGTTAGTATTTATTTAACAAGTTGTTATATTTTTCAGATACGACTCGTGGGATTAACTTTCTTATAAAACCACGTCAGCACACGGTAAAATCTGTTTAAGTGGCGGGTGTATGACCACAGTAAAACAGAATAATGAAAGCTTGAACGTCTAATTTTCTAATTAACAGTTTGGTAATTAGCCATTAAAGTCTCGTTAAGTCTTTTTAATGTGCTTGCTTATAAGATTAAACTCGATATATTACTATAAAAAGCGTTAAAGCCAACTCGCAGATTGCGCGTCTGCATTTTATCTTGCTTCCTCTTTCTCTCGTACATTTCACCACTATATAATATCATTTCATTACAACGTTTATGTGAACATTCAGGATTTATGAACAGGGTTTTAAAGTTTATCACACGGTTATTAATAGCAACGTTTATGAACAATTTCACTAAAAATAAAATATACGACAGCACCACTAAAAATTTAGAATTTGTGTGCATAGCAAATAAACGACGAATAATTAGCTCTTTTTAAAGTTGTTGTAAAATTTGAATTGAACTTGCTATTTAAACCATTTTTATGAATATTCAAAATATTTTATGGTTTAATAATTTATTTTTCGATGTAAATTTTATTGTTTTTTTCTTTTAAGTAATAGCCAGTTACATAATATTATTATGTCAAAATTATTTTATAATTATTTATAAAATAATCAAATCGTTGAAAATGATTACTCTTTATAATTAATATTATAGTAAAACTGATAAAAATATGATAAAATAATACTTTATTTTTGTATACTTATATATATAGAAATTAAGCTAAGAGATTGCATAGAATCAGTATTATTACGTTAGGCCGGTATTATACACGATACAATTTTTTTGATTATTGTATACAATTTTTCCTTACAAGAAAATTTAATCTGCATTTGTTTGTATTGAGACAAAATTTTCTTGCAAGAAAAAATTGTATACATGCAATAATCAGAAAAATTGTATCGTGTAATATAGGCTTTATATACGTAGTACCAAATTATATAATTAAAAAGTATAGTAAATTTTCCAGTTTATTTATTTAACGGTATAAATTTTTGCAATAATGTATAGTACCAAAATTTTAAACTTCTTTCGTCGTATTTAATTCTTTACTTACAATTAGTTGTTTTTTTTTTACTAATATTATTTATGATTTTCAAACCAAGAAAATTTATGACTTTCTTTGCAATTTTCTTACAACACTTTTTAAGTTAATATAAAACTTTAGAAGCAGCAAATTATACTTTCAGTTCATAATTTTTGTTTGTTTTAATATTATATATTCGTTGAAGTAATAACTATATAGTGTAAGTACTATTTTATCTTATAAAAGAAAATATATATTAGTCTTAATATAAAATGAACACCATAAATTTTAGAATAATATAAAATGAAAATATATGTGTATGTTTTTTTTTTTTTTCTTGTTGTATATAGTCTAAAAAGTCTGCATAAGGCTATTAAGATAAATATTTCCATATTTTCTAGTCTTACATAATTCAAAGGCTTATAACGTTTTACTGTATGGAGAGAACTTATAATAAAGTACACAGTATATATGTAAAAAATAAAAAAAAAATAAAAAGCTATGAATTATGAGCTTGAAAAATAACAGCACCCAATTTCACTGACTCCCAGATTTGCATGCTAACGGTTATATTATACCTTAAAATATTATATCGTTGCAGTATGGTAATGTTGATTATTGAGTGCTACATAAAATAATATGAAGTACTTACATTTTTTATTATTATAAATGGTTTAAAGTAATTCTTTTACAGATTATCAATGTTTTATGATCAATTTGTGTCGAAATAGTATATTACGTTCTATTAAAGAGCAATCAATCAAAAATTATATCATGAATTTGATTAAATTTGTTTTCCAATGTAAAATTTAAAGATGATAAAAAATACTTGAATAACAATATAACAATATATATATTTTTTTAATCATCATTATAGAATACATAGTACAGTTTTAGATATATATAGTTACATTTTTATAGTTTTGTCCTCTATGAGCTTTAAGCTCGAGCAGAGGGGGAAAAATAAGTTTAAATAGTTTAAATTCATTTAAATTTTGAAAAAAAGTATCTAAAAACACAGAAATAAAAAAAAACTCTGTAATGAGTTAATAAATAAATTATGATTCAGTATGATGGTATATAAATTTAATATTGTATTATCATAGTAAAATAATATTTAAAATTGCACTCATCATTTTATAATTAGTAATTTAATTCTTTGTTGTACAAAAATTATAAAATTTGTAAAAAATTGCATACTAAAAAATTATTTTTAAATTCCAAATATACTAATTAAAATCCGTATATAATTTTAGAAGAGACAATTTAAACTAGTTGTAACATATATAATTCTGGGTGGACCTGAAAATCTCATAAAGATGGTCACACACAAACTTTATATATACGCTCTTGTGGTTTCGCAGGGCTTGCTCCGGCTTATATATTATTACAATGGCTCGTGCCCACCCCCCTTCTTCACATATACACACTGTCTTGTTCAATGCCGCAAACCGCCTTTATAGTCTAGCGCAATGAGATGGCTTACTTGTGGCCAGTAATACCAACCATATAAAGTTGGTCTCTCACATGCCTCCTTTTAGCTATATAACAGAAACAATAGTAACGACCTTAAATAATATATTGTTATTCTCTCTATATATACTATATTACAGCAACCAGTGTATATAAAGATATAAACTTTGAATTTTAATAAGACTATAAAAATTTATGGATAACTTTATTTAAATGAATATATAGAAACATGACACAAATTGAACATACAGTACTTTGCTTATTGCTTATTTTCTAAACGAAATTTTATACTTTACATCATTATTTGTAAGGGGAAAAAGACAATTAATTAAACATGAAATTCTAGGATCTCAAGTTAATTAATTATCAAGCACTTTATCATTGGAACAATGGACTTCCTTGATGATATACTGTCACTATTGTCCACCACAAATGAGGCGAACAATGAAGAATAGATTTTGTAACTATTTTTAACATATAGTAAATAAGAGAGTGTTTCATTTTATTGTTAAATGTTACTCAAAAATTTAATTGCCCGAGTTGATGGAAGTATAATCGCCATAAGAATTAATTAAAGTGATGATTGATTTATCAAATAGGCTCAATCAAAACAATCTATCGTTATTTTTTTTTAATATATTTCACCGTATTCAGTAAGAAAATATTTTGTTGACTTAAAACTTCTTCAATTTGCAACATTAAAAGTGTATTAATTTAAATTCCAAAAGCTCTGACCTAAAATAATAACGTTATAAAGTACAATAACAATACATTAAACTCAATGTTGTACAGAGACATTTGTAACATGAATAAACAAGAAAATGAAGAGCCAATGAAACAAAAGAATTTAAATAGTGGTTTTACACCATAGCTGCAATGGCCGTTTTATTTCTTTATATGAAGAAGCTTTTGGCGAGGATATCTTACATTTAAAGTGCATATGACCTACATAAAAGATTTTTATATATAAAACTCTTGCATGTTGTTTGAAACTTTGCAAGACAAAATTACAACAGGGATATCTTGCAATTTTATATACAAGGATAACAATTTTCTTTTTATACAACATACGATGAAAAAAAAAAAAAAAAATCTTATACATGATTTTCAACTCGTGTAGTGCATTATATATATTTCGTGACTACTTATCATAAAATAATAATACAACAATAAATATATTATGTACTTATTCTTTTACTTTTTTTTTATATATATAATTTTTCTCAAGATTACAATAAAAAAATTGTATATTTAAATATAGTAATTTTATGACTATAATATATCATTGTTTTTTTGTTTGTTTTTTTTTACAGTGTTGTTTTTTATTTAAAGTGAAATTACTTTAGAGGTTTTTAAGATATTTATTAGAGTAATAGAATAAGGCACCTCCTAACAAAAGGCTATGTTAACGGTCTTATATACGTAAGTTTAATGTGTAGACAACGCGTTACTGAAAAAGATTCCTACACTAACGATGCCGAGTCGTTTATTGCGATTGCTGAAAGAAACAAAGCGACATTCAATCCTTATGACCTGACTTCTGTCACTTGCTTTTCTAATTCTTTTAAGCTAGACAATACAAATGAGGAGGAGGGTATTTTGATCTCTGTAAATAGTAAAAGACATGTCGTAAACGTTCAACGATAATGGCTTACGTGTGGAATTTGTACGATGTGTTGGGGCTTCTATTATTGGATATTTTCAACGTGTGATGTGAGCATGAGTTTAGATTGTCTTTCTTTTGATATATTTTTTATTATTATTTTGTTTTTGATGTATTTATTTATTTTATTATCTCTTTCATGGGCACAGAAATATACAACACATAATATATATCACAATAAAGTAAAAAATAATAAAAAAAGCTGCCCATGAGGCAAATGAAAAATATTCCATTCACTATAAAAGTGTTCACTATGTTATGCTGTCCATCGTCCGGAATAATTAGCTATCTATATCGTTTATGCTATATCAGGTGCGTGCGATTAGGAACTTCCTGATTTGCAATTCATAATTGTATTCACCTAGTTGATGTATGGATGACAGCTCATTGGTGCACGCGATCATGGTATAGGCAAACAGCTGATTATTTCAGTCAAGGGATGGTATATTTTTATTAATAAAAAATTAATATATGTATTTCATATATACCTGTGTCACCTGTTGACAACCATCAACAATATTTGAAAATATTCAGATGGAAGTAAGTTATTTACTGTACATTTTCTTGTGAATGTAATTTTTAAAACTTGAACTATATAAGATAACGATATAACCCTAAAAACAAAATAAATTTTTATGAAGAATGACAGGAGTCAATATACTATATATTTTTTAAGATTTTGAAATGTACAAAAAAATAAGTGCTAAAAATTTCATGACAAAGTTTCCGTCATATCTTAAGGCATTTTCATAAAATACTACATTATTATATCTTTCCTGGCAATATACTTAATGGTATAGAAGAAAAAAACACAGCTCACATATACTAAACCTATACATTTTGTTAGAATACTTACACTTCATTTTTATTATATCATTTGTACCAGACAAGATAATATAAACAAAACTATAACACTAAAAATATTCTTTAAAAATGTATAAAAAATGATTCATTATGTCTACTACAGTATAATACCATATTCATATAATTTTATGACATCATATTATAATAAACATATATTTTTTTTTTATGAAAAGCTGCTGCAAAACTGTATGGGTAATTAAGGCTACTACCGGATGAGAGATTTGACATTTTAAACGACAATTTCTCACCTCCTACTCAAGTTTGTGTTTTTTTCTTATATTTTTGTAGTTGTATTTAAGCAGTTATATACAGCAAGGAAATGTTACAGCGAAGCAAGCTACTAGTAAGTTCTACAGTATATGGGTGGAGACGACGGTGAATTATAGCGCGGGGCTGGACCAAGATCAAATTGCCGACATAAATTGTACGAGCGTCGTCGCCGTGGCGACATGAGGCTAGCCCTTTAAAAGCTACATGTACGCCACCAAGTGGTGTCACCAAGAAACACAATACAAACTATATCATGAACAAAAGTATCTTTTCGAGTGCCAGAAAAAAGAAAGGTTTCTTATATTTATAGAAAAAGAATAGTTTAAAGTATTGTCTTTTTGTGTTATTTCTGTGAAGTAGTTCGCTGGAATGAAGCCATTTTAATTTCAACAGTATAAAAATAAAAAAGAATTTTACTATAAACTGATGGAAATTTAATAAAATGTGTCACGATATGCTTTACTTTCAATTAGCTTATACATATATTTATAATATGGATGTCTCTAAACTCTTGAGTTTTAAATTGTAACTACAGCAAATTTAATTAAATATTTATTCGAAGTTAGCTTACTACAAATAATACAAGGTTTCAGTCTTTTCTTTGCATACACTTGAAAATTCGCAGGGATTTACAATGAATCAGGCACAGAACCAGAACAAAATTTTGAGATGCTGGGTTCCACAAGGCCAATAAAAAAAATGGAAACAGGGGAAATACCTATACTGTCCATGTTAAATCCAACATTTCAGAGGGTATTCTGCAGACCCCCCTAGCCCTCCCCCTGGATCAGCGCCCCCAATGAATGAAACGAATGAACATTTCAATATTACTGAATCATGCACAGGAAATTTACAAACCATTGACTTCCGGTTACATTCGGAAAAAATTTAATTTAATTTGACTGTATATGACACCCATAAAATTGAGTTACTTCCGGAGGTGGCAATGTTTTATTCATATAATAATTTATCATGACTATCTATTTTACAATGATTTTTTTCCTTCTATAAAAGCTTTCAAGTCAAAAACCTCATTAATTTACCAGCACTATCAACAAGGATGGTTTAGTATAAAAAAAAAAAGTGTTTGAGAAAGATCGTTTCCGTTTAAGCATTAGCAAGGCGGTGAAATAGAAAAGCCGCCGCCACCGTGCACCATGAAAATGTCTTGTATGGTGGCGCTAGAGGGGCGTCAGAGATGGATTGCAGTGTCACCAAGCCAGGGGCAAGAGGCAAACACTGCAGGCTACATTCACTAACATGTGACAGTAGAAGCTTTACCAGGGGAACAGTTGAGAGTCGTAAATCGTCAATTGTTTAATCTGGTAACACCACCATCGTTGTATATTATAGTACAGGGAGGGGATGTGTAAGCCAAATAAAGCGACCCAAAGATACTTTTTCACTCTCTACTTACAAGGAAGAAGATACGTATAGCTATTCAACTTTACCCTATTTTTTTTCTATACTAACTTCCCTTGAGAATCCAAACGGGGAATTTTTTTTTGACCCCTTGTTAGTAAGGCAACCCGCAGAACACCTATGTTTAACATGTTGACTATCTGTGTGGAGGCGATTTTTTTTTTTTTTTTTTTCGATTAGGGTGTTTTGATACTTAATTGTATCCTTGTATCGTACCTATATTGTGTAAAATGTAATGTGATTGACATCACGTCTTCATTAAATATATATATATATATATATATGACAAGCTTATATTATATATACAATCAAAAAGCAATAAAGAAATTATGAATTAATAATAATACCCTTTAAACTAAAGCTAATATTTTTTTTTTGGCTACTTAATTTCATTTTAACATAATTCATCTTTATCAAAATACATTAAATTCATCATTCAATGTGATTTTTTTTTTCAATTGAGATACTAAAAAAAAATAAAATGATTGTAATATATACAATTTTAAACAAAACAAAATTATTTCTTGTATTAAAAGAAAGTTTTATTTTTCCTGTCGTCACTATTTTGTTTTTATTTTCGCTTTTCTTCTGTCACTTCACGAGAACAATAAAGTACTGCAAGTAGATTATTTTTTTTTTGGCCGGACAAAGTGAATGGGTACATTAACTTATGTGGCCTGATACGGACATGGTTCTTACGTTTAATTACACATGTAACGCATGACAACGAAACTTGATCTAGACAGACAGCCACTCTCCATATAAAGTCAGGTAAAACCACGACTCTTTTATGCATTCCAAGGTAAAGGTATATGTGTAGGTAACATTATATTTTATACGATTAAAATACCTAAGATATTATAAATAAAGATCAGTTTCTTCTATATCGATTTCATGTTGTCATATTTTACAATGTTAAATGTTTTCTACATGGGAGTTACTTAGATAAGTTGTTGTTCTTTGGTGTAGTTACTTACATTAAATTTAGTAATAAATATGCAATGAAATGGTTATCCAATTACTCATTTTTTTAAATTGTAAAATTTATATTACTTGATGCAATAAAATAAAATTAATGTAATTTTATTTTATAATTGCAATTATGATACACAATATAATGATATATTTTCAATTCCTACCTCTTACATATTATTTGCATGACTTTCTCGTATAACACACTACAAGATATTCAAAACAAGTTTATACAAACAAAGAGATGTAGATTTAAAATTTAGAAAGAGGTAAGAAGAGTCCAGCTAGCTATAGCAAACTCAAAATAATTATGCTTTTTCTCTTTTGTAAATTGTTTACTTATATCTTTTATATAAATTCATATGGCTCTTCCATCATGGTATTTAAATTAATAGAATAATGCACTGATATTTTTTAAATATATTTTATCAATAAAATTTTTGCAGTATTTATACATGTAAAACAAAAATAAATTTAGTTGTCTTGAAAACAACAGTATACAGTACAGTATGTACACCTTTGGACACCACGAACTTTACCCCTGCGCCATTGTAGGCTTACCATGCAGTCTACATAGGCGTGGTGAACCAACTCTTTTGATATTGATACTGGGTGCTCTTCTTACATCTCCATTGCAAATCTGAATCTCTCTGTATATATTGAAGCTGCAACTCTAATAAGTGAGGCAGGAGTAAAATTCGTGCTGAGGTGTGTACATAATAATAACAATTATTATTCCATCATGTTACCTTGCATGATCTCACCTGCAATAACAACAATTATCGCGTGCGGTAGGTGTTACCTGACGACTAATTTACAACATGCAGCAGGGATCGTGCCCCTGACCGGCACTGAGGTGCGAGACCGCCCACGCCTCGACCTGACGCCCACATGCGAGCTCTGTAATTAACTGTCGTGATTGTTATTGAACTTCAAGTGTGAATTTATACACTTGGTATTATGTTTCTGAGCGGAGTGTAATATATGTTGAAATTTAGACTGAGAAGATTAATTGACGTCCAGTCTGTTTCAAGAACTAAGTAAACAGTATTTGACTCTGTTTAACACGTAAAATTATATCATATTATCACAGGAATAATTTATTTATACAATATTAAAAGAATTGCAGATGATGCGTTGACTTCCAAAATGAAGCTGAGTTTCCAAGCAAGGATCAGCAAAAAATATTTTACAGTGTAATTGAAATTATCTGCATGTAGAGTATACTTGCTACTGTTTTAAAGCTATTTAATATTTAAATGTTTAATACCTTGCAATGGACAACTTACATTGTATGAAAATTTTTATTGCAAAAATGATGGTTTCAAATTATGCCACTCTGAATTTTTTCAGATTTTTGTGAGTCCTGGCAATGTAAGTTGCCCATTATGTTACAGTGAAATAAATGTAAAATTGATTGATGGATAATTCAAAATATCTTAATGTAAGATTGAAATCTCACACTGATATTGACGTGCTTATATTGTAATGTACAATCGAAAAGCAATAAAGATGAATATGAATATGAATATAACATGTTTTAGCCTCCACTTGCAAGTTCTTGATCATAATCTAGCCTGCCTGTGTCTTATTGCTATGACATCATTGATATAGTTTTTATAAATATGTTGATGTAATCAAAATTTTGCTTTGACAAACCACATTATAAATTATTTAAAAAAAAAATGAGTTCATTTTTCATTTTCATTTTTTTTTTAAATATTTATTATATTTTTACATGTTTCTTGATGTACATATAATATTTTTAATATAAAAACTGTATGTAACTAATGTACTGTACTTGTAAAAGCTTTTTAATATATAATGAGAATATAAAATTACTGTAGAGATAAAATTTATCTACCAGTACAGAATACAAGCATTAGGTTACATCCAAACATTATTGCTGTTTTAATTAAAAAAAAATATATTCACTATTTATTTAGTATTCCTTGTATGTTTCATGTAAAATATTGTATTACTATAATCGGTTACATGTCTAACATTGCTCAGACTGGCTAAGTATATTGGTAACACGATGAGCCATAAAGATGCTGCATACATCAGCTGAGAGACGAGATTCTATATATTATTATATGTTATTACACTGGTGTGTTTAAAAGCCAAGAAGATAGGTAATCATCACCTGCGGGAAATCATCAAGAATATACTTGTCGGCTTTTATAAAAAGAAAATGGAAGTAAGAAAATAAAAAAAAATATTTATGTTCATGTATAATAAATTTATTTGGATTTATTTAATTGACGTTTCCGCATTCTTGTTTATATGTTGGAACTTTTCAAATGGGTGGGGGGTATAGAAACTCTCCCTCTCTCTCTCTCTCTCTCTCTCCCTCTCCCTCTCTCTCTCTCTCTCTCTCTCTCTCTCTCTCTCTCTCTCTCTCTCTCTCTCTCTCTCTCTCTCTCTCTCTCTCTCTCTCTCTCTCTCTCTCTCTCCTTATACTAAGGTAACTTGTCACTTCAGCTACTGGTAGTCATACAATAAATTATTTTACATTCAAGGTAAATTGTGTCATACATTTACTTAGCATGACACCTTAGCATGTACAGTCTCAGCTAAGATAAACATGATAAAATACTAACGTAATTTTATTATTTAAAAATAACATTGTAATATTTTTATGCAAAAATTGAATAATTACTATCATATCAGTCAGTCGTAATAAGTTAGAAATTGTATTTATAGTGAAAAAATAATATATTTAATTTATTCTATATTATTGAGAGAACTTATAGGAATTCATTAAACTCATTAAAATTTTATCATAATTATGATTATTATTATAATTATACATTACATAAGTATATAGATGTTACAAATTTAATTTAATACTTAAAATAAATATGATTGAGGTGTAAGCGTTCTTGCAATATAAATAATAGCAATACAACAACTCCAATATTTTTTAATAGAATGGACAACATACATGAAATTTTTTTATTGCAGAAATGAATAGAGGGTACCAAATTATGATACACTGAATTTTTTTAGATTTTTTTGAAACCCAGAACTATTTTTAAATAATTATTGAAAGTGCGGCCACGCCCCCTGGAGGCGTCAATAGGCGTCCAGTCTCTATCCTTTTATTCCTTTTTATTAAGAATTCAGAGGTGCCAACTGAAAGCACAATACTTTCAATAAATATTTAAAAATAGTTCCGGGTCTCAAAAAAATCTGAAAAAATTCAGAGTAGCATAATTTGGTACCCTCTATTCATTTCTGCAATAATTTTTTTTCATGTATGTTGTCCATTATAGTAATATATTTTTTTGGAAATATGTTATTTCTAAATGGATACTTTCTTATTTTTAACTTCAAGACCTATTGTCTCAGAAAGTGCATTAAAAAATGTTAAAGGACATTTTCCATGGATAACAATGTAATTGAGGTGTACGTACGTAGGTTTAGTAATTTTGCAGCGGCTAGCTAAAGTACAGCCCCTGACAAAAGTTTCTGGACCCTACAACTTGGTTTCAAAATGCAAACTTCACTCAACATTTTTAAAAATACAGCTCAACTTTGATTGGCTCCGCAAGCTCTGCCAATGACAGGGGGTCTAGGTACTTGTGACTGCGGGTGTACTTGTACTGCAGTCCAGCATATCTTCTATTTTCCGTTTCCAGTGCTTGCATTTTACAGCACCGCAGCTGCATCAATCATAATGCATCTGAATGTAAGTGCAGCAAAGCAGTTTGTTATAAATAAAGAAAAATTACTTGACACCATAAAATCATTATTATAATGAGTACATTAACATAAATATGTATATTTTATAACATTTATTCTATAAATATGGATATATTTATTATATATTATAAATGTGTGCTGTTTTATAATTTTCTATAATTCAATATACTCAAATGTTTTGTAATCTTTTATAAGTGCATGTGAAATATTTATGGAAAAATATATTACAAAATTAATTTATTATTCACGTTAACTATGTTGATGTTACAAATTAATGTTGAGAGCATGCAGCAATTATTACCAACAATTATTATTTGATAAATTAGTATATAAGATTGCACAGTCAATTAGGAATGTAGGTTAAGATTCTTATAGGTGAATTTTAAATTCACATTCAGCATAATTGCATTTATTTTATAACATTTAAATCTAAGAGAGCCATGCTCTGCTTTTATGCATGATATTGGATACTGCGCCTCTTTGCATAATCGGTTGAATCTGATGACTGATTTTACTGCAATTTAAGCTTTATTATATTCCTATTTAAATATTTCAAATTGTATAATTATTGAATTTTATACGCATTGCAAAACATTGTATATAGAACTGGTATTCTTTATTGCAAACATGACCAAGACTTAAGTTGGACGTTAATTATTTAATAATCATAAATTTATACCATATATGGTAAACTATTAAATCGTTATTACTAGAAACTAATTTAATAATATGATATTAAGTTATATATTAGAAAGTAACTTATATCAAGGTACTAATATAATAAAAACGTAATAAATTATAATTTCTTAACAACAGTCATCAATTTTCATATTACAAACACCTTTATGAATTATAATCATTATATACTATTATTATTATAATGTTGGCACAATGTATATAAAAGTTTCAACATTATTTTTTTTTACATGACGTCACAACACATATGTTTATCAAGGTCATTGACATTACTAAGACTAAAGTGATTGACCTTTTCTCTGTATTACAAGTGCATGTGCATGCATTACACCTCCCCTCTCTCTCTCTCTCTCACCTGTATGCTTACCTGCCTGCTGATGTATTATTTTTTTTTTACCTATATGGTCGTTACGTAATCTCTATAGTAAACCATTAGCAGTAAGATCAGGATCAATCGATGGCATGTTCATGTTTCAAGCAGCGATAGTAGGCTTGTTCCTCTGATTTCTACTGTCATGCCTCTTATTATAGCAAAGTACTTACATAAAATAAGTACCCACTACAACCACACCCTTTCAATTGATGCATGAAAATTTAATTATATGAAGTATGTAAGATAAAATTAAGATTAATTGAATTAAAAATAACTCAACTCTAATCTTTATCAAGTTTATTGATCGATCAAGTAATTTCAATTATGTGTTTACAAATTGTGATTTAAATATACAAGTGTGTATTATGTTCTTATTTAAAATATATATGCACAGAAGAATAACAGTAACAACTATATCACTATTTATTTAATACTGGGCATGAATAACAAATAACAACATTACGTTCGATCATCAATATGAAAAAATATTTTGCTCTAAAACCATATTAATTTTACTTACAGTGACATATTAGATGGTATCTTCGGATCAATTTTTTAATGCTCTGAAAAAACAATTTTATAGAATTTGAGCAATAATAACTGTAAACTTGAATTTTCATTATTTTAACGTTACGTATATTATCGAAAAAATTATACTTAAATTATCCGAACCAAGCAAAATGGACTATTATAATTATCAATTAACCTTCACTTTGCTGTAAAGATCATTATATAATTTATTTGCATTAAAAGTAACTCTTATTGCAAAATGAAGATTCTTGGATTTGATACAAGATGACTAATTATAATAGGAGATAAAATTATTATATTCCAAGTATTTTATTATTTCCATCTTCATTGCTTTATTTCTGTCTATAATAGTCTAAAAATAGTTTGACAGAGACCCACAAAATCTTAAAAACCAACGCTATAAGGTTAGGTCCATAGGTATTTGAGCCGAAAAGTGAAAATCCAATATATTGTCACTTGTGAGAAATGGATTCAGTTAAAAATTATATATCTCTAGTAACATATATAACATTATCATGCAATGATGATAAAAATATAACTGCTTCTTCTATCAAATAGCCTTTAAATATTTAAATTCATCATATAAAATCTTATCCAAGATCTAATATTATTGAGCCTACATACACTATTGTAAATTATATATTTTATATTTATGAGACAATCTAGTCCATATTTTATATATTCCACTTGATATCAAAGTACATACAACTTGAGCTTACATACAAAGTGCCAGTGATGCAGTACAGATTTATTACAGACTTCATGTAAAAGCTTTTAACCGTGTGGGATGACGTTTAAATTGCATCACTTTACTAGCATTATACATTAATCTTGCAGATATGAATGAGTAAATCTTATTTAAAGTGACAGTAACAGTAAAATGTATTAAAGGTATAACTTGTGAATAGAATCTTGACATATGCAAACTCGATCATCCATGTAATTCTAACAGAACTTTCAGACAAAGTATGTTAGATTGTATATAAAAGAAATTGATAATATTTTAGATCTGATGATAATAAACAAATCTTTCTATACATTTATTATTATAATTGACACGTACATATATATCTTGATCAGTATGAAACAATGAAAAGTTGCAATACATTAAGTATATGATATTAGATTTGTGAGAGAGAAAATTGTTATTTTAGATTCTCAAAAGATTCAATAAAATATTTTAATAAAAATAGCTCTGTTCGTAAATACATGCACAATCAGAAAGAATCGATTTTTATTGATGAACGTTATGTTCCATGATACAGAAGGTTCATCTATAAAAATTGTTTTTTTCTGATTGTGTATTTACGAACAGACCTAATATTTCTATGTATTTTTTTAATATCTTCCCCCCCAAAAAAACATAATTTGTTGCCTTATAATATGCCATGTTTCAATTAACTAATATTATATATCTCTTTCTGGTCTTGCTTTCAAGATTTTAAAAATATAAATCAACATCATAAATTGAAAAAAGCCTTAAGTTTATCGGTAAAATTAATTGAAACATGTTGGTTGTATTTCGATTTTCTTGAATATTAAGTAACAAAATAAAAATAACATTTTGTGTGCACTTAAACTGATGTACACTCGTTTTGGAAAATATCCATTTCCAACTTTGTGAGCACACCACAGGGCATGGTGATTTTATAACAATTAAGGCTGCAAAGGGAAATTTTCCAAGGTAACGAGTATATACAAATGAAAAAGACAAAATCAGACACCGGTGTTACAGGATCGTTGGTTCTTCGCACTGACGTCATCTCATTGCTATTCCGGAGGTCCCCCTGCGATCCAGCAAGATTAGCCCGTGTCGTCTGCACGGCCAGTCACGCCAGACACGCACAGCTGACGAGCGGCGGAACTCTCAATCAGCTGGCCACCCACGTGACTCCTGGAATCTGCTGGCTGGTAATGACACTTTCAACAAGCTCAATCGCACCCTTACATCGAGAGAATTTGCCAAATATTGTAATATATTTAAAAATTATTCAATTATTTTCGTGTTGATTATAGACTGATAGTCAAACGTATATATTATATATATGTTTTACAAAATCAAGACATGCGTTGTACAGAGTGAAGCAGAGTGCAGAGTGACTGTTGCAACACGTGCACTATTTGTTTTGTATAATGACTGCAATAATGAAAACAATTGTTTGCATATATATTTCAGATTTAATGTAGAGTATACTTAATATTTTGTCATACAATAGGGTTCTGCATACTTTATACTTTATAAAGTTTCAGTTTAATTTAATCAAGATGTTAAATTTGCATGCAAAATATATATGACACAAGCTAGTTTAGCTGTTATATTTAATTATAGTTAAGGGTATCAGCCACATTAGTGAAATAGTGCCTGTGGTGCTTTGCTGGTTATCCGCATCCTTTTTACTTGTATTTTTCTTTTGTAATTTGGATGGGATAAAAATAAATAAATAAATAAATAAATAAATAAATAAATAAATAAATAAATAAATAAATAAATAAATAAATAAATAAATAAATAAATAAATAAATAAATAAATAAATAAATAAATAAATAAATAAATAAATAAATAAATAAATAAATAAATAAATAAATAAATAAATATTTGAAGGTAAAATTAAGTTTTTAAGAAATGCTACTTTTTGCAGTTTTTTTAATGGATTATTAATACTTTTAGGTTAATCAATAATAATTTTTATTTAACTCAATATACATTTCCCGTGTGATGCTCTATCGTTACAGAGCTTTTAATGAAAAGTAACGGCAGTCAAAGAGAGGATAAAGTCTAAAAGTGATTCGATAAATCTACCTTTTCAATATATGGAAATTGATCAAACCCATTAAGATAAAAACTTTTAGTTTATAAGCTATAAAAACATCATAAATATGATAAAAAAGGGGGAAAATCATATATATTACATCATATAGATATAAATGAAATGTTATTATGGACATAAATGTGAGTTTTATTTCAATTTTATACAGTTCACAATCATTAAATATCATTATATATACTTTCTGAATATAGTTTTGATGATTTATATAAAGAAAAATCTAAATGATTCATAATATAAAATGTAACTTAATACTAAAAATGAATTATATTAGCATTTAATTTGTAACAATTTTTATAATACAGCTATATCTATTTAGTAAATTTTTATAAAATAATCAATACATTTTTTGTGTCTTCCTTGAATTTCTATGAATTGTTTGCTTCACAAAATTTTGCATTTTACTTTCTCGCTGTTTCGGGTTTATTGAAGACGAGAGAGAGAGAGAGAGAGAGAGAGAGAGAGAGAGAGAGAGAGAGAGAGAGAGAGAGAGAGAGAGAGAGAGAGAGAGAGAGAGAGAGAGAGAGAGAGAGAGAGAGAGAGAGAGAGATCACAGTCATAATTAATTGGTTAATAGTCATGTCTTGAGAAATTTTTTTACAGATAATGAGGTTGGCTTTTGGCTCAATTTCCCCACATGTTGTGACTTATTTCACTTATTCCCAAAACATCAATATATCATTGAAGGAATCAAGAAGTGCCTATAATAATAATTGTATGAATATTTTAGTGATATAAAAAATATAATTTTCCTGTTCAGAAATATAATAAATTCTCTTTTCATCAATATAAAATCCATTAGTCATTTCAGTAAAGACTGTACAGCTTATAATTATAATATAGCCTCAGCAGTAGCGGCAGACTGTGGGGGTGGTCTTATATAGAAGAAAATTCATTGCACGTCATTTAAAAATGAAGTATGGAAATATCTTTTAATTAACACATAAGATTAATGTGAGATCTCTTTTTGTAAAAAGAGGGGATGAAAGAGGAGTGAGAGAAGATAAGTTATAACAGCTTTTGGATCGAATATGATAAATTATGGCTGGTTATACTTTTGGGAGATATAAAACATGGTATATAAAGGTATGAGCCAGCCAGCTTCAGGCATGCAAGCAGCATCAAGAGCAGCTACTTTGATATAGTACTCTATCATTATTAATACACATGATTCGGTATATAGAAAGGTTAATTTATCATTTGAAAAATATGGTAGACATATTTTTAAGTTATTCATGGAATGACAGGCACTCTTGGGTCTATTGATTTTCATATCAATGTAATAAAAAAAAATGAAATCTGTTAAGTTACACTTATAAGATCCAGGGAAATATGCAGAGTATTTAATATTATTACACATGATCGATGTATAGATTGTATATATTATATATATACCATTAAGTTTCATACATATATATTATAATAAATTACTATATATTATAGTAATTTATTATTCATTAGAGTAAATTGAAATGTTTGATATAGTTTGATATGAGTTTTAATTGATTAAATTTAATTTTACATTAAGCAGCTATTTAAATTTATGACTAAAAAATTATGAATATTTTTAATTAAATTTATGTTAATAATCCTTTTAATTATTTAAAAATTATTATTTATAATTTGTGTATTTATAATACGCCGCGCAATTATTTACTGTCGTTTTTGTTCTTAAGTGACTAAATATGATTTTTTAAAATAGGGTTGTATTATACGAAAATAAACCATGCTGAAGATGGCAATAAATCTCAGTCATGTTGAATTATTGTTACTAAGGTTATATATTGTAAGGAGCTATGAAAGAAATAAAAAATAAAAATTATATGATAAAAAAAGGGATAGGAAAGAATTATAGCTTTATATATTTCATACACGTAAGATCACGTGTTTTAAAATCTGCGAGTCAGTGTGTGTGGCAACCACTAAACAGAGAAGTAAAGAAAACTTTTTTTGAGTATACTTTCTTTATTTTTTGCATCTTTATATTCGTCTTATGCTAAAAGATGACAGCTTATTTTCCACGTTACAGAAACACAAGCCCCTAACACAACAGGCCGCCGACGTCGACTCTACTTTATATATTATATGATTTTTGTTTCTTTATTTTATGGTGGGTGGTATATGAGTTAAAAAACAAAGAGAGAATGTCAAGTCTTGTAGAGTGATTCATTTGCTACTGTGAGACATTGCTGGGTGGTGGATAAAAAACTGCAACAATCTTTAAGGATGTTCATCCAACAAACTAGAGAAACAATTTTCTCATATATAATATTTCCATGTTGAGATTCGTTCTTACTCTTCTACGTAATTTTTTAAACTTCTTAATTGTGATATATGTTTCATCATGCCTCGAATTGCACTGACAAAAAAGAGAGAAGAGTTCGTTTTAGATATCATAATTTATATACATTATCTGTATTCAGGGCAAATGTTGGCATTGAATTATTTTGCTAAAAATTATTTTTTTTTTCACATGAAATACAAAATTTACAGTGAAATTAAATATTTTGGTCCGATTCCATGAGTCCCCTTATCAGTTTCACGGTTATATAAAATTTCTGCAAGGTCTTAATTTTCAAAATGATGTGCTGCCATCTATTGTCACTCAATTGTGTCTCAGTTTGACGTACGAGTGCCCTTATATCAGATCAGAAAGCATGTAGGGAAGTGTGAAGTCAGTAAAGAGCACGGACGGAGGGATGAAAACGATCTTCCTTAGTCTGACGTATATATGGCTGGCGGGCACATCTCATTTACTCTTCGCTAGCATAATTTCTAACTCCCTCAGGAAAGTGGCTATAAATCGCCAACAAGAAGAAGGGTGGTGGAGAAAAAGTTAGCTGTTTTGGCCCTCCTTCCACCCCCACACTATTAATCTGTCACGCAAAATGTCTGTCCAGTATATCTACTACCAACGTAATGTCATATATCTTCTAGCAAACCATAATTTAAACTTTTATATGTAAAATTTATATATTTAAAAAAAATATATGCCATTCAAAATGTAATATATATTTTATCATTGTTATCAATCTTTTATATCAATTTATTATATAAAATATATTGTGAAACATGTAATAATAAATTCTAATACTTTTATAAATTTTTTATACCATCATGTACCGAATGATGTACCTACAATACATAATATTAATATATGATGAATTCTCATGTAAATTATTTTATGGAATTTTCCCTGATTTTGAAATTACCTTTTTTCTATATAATGTAGATTATTTTTTTATGAATTTATGTATGATTATTGAAAATACAATTTTCCCAGTGCAATTTATTTTTCAATTTAATCAATTAATAATGTAATAAAAATAATAAATCGTTTAATTGCACCTCTATATAGTTTAAGAAAAATCGCAGCACTATTATTTTTGTGTGGAAAAGATTATTGTGTTCCAGCAAGCGATCAAGCACACGCGGCGCACAACCTGTGTCTAATAGCAAGGAAACTGTGAAGGAAGTGGCTTCTTCTTACGACCAAAGGATTAATTGAAAAGTTTAACTCTGACAACACAAAACAAAGAGGGGAAAATGAAAGTGTGAAGATTGCGGTGTGGAAAAAATAAAAGACTAACGAAATATGTTACAAGACAGAGAGAGAGAGAGAAATAACAAAAAAACATAGAAGGAAGTAATAAAGGAAAAGAAAAGTAAAGATTGAGAAAAAATATATCCTGGACATAGTATCTTCTTTTTTTTTCGTTTTTCTTTTATAGAGACTATAAATGTAGTTTACTTTTGTCTCTACATATGGCGCCACTTTACACACCACACACTGCAGTATAGCCATTTATGTTTATGTTATGATCGTGGTGTAACATCAGTACAGATTTTTAGCCAACTTTTCAATATTTTTGTACTGCAATGCTGATAAGAGTATTTAAAATATAATATATATTTTTTTTAAATTTCTTTCGTTTTATAAAAACTATAATAATAAATATGTCCTCAATCAGTTATTGAAAAATAAATCAGCAATATTTTGCTAACTACCATATCGCCACGCCTTATGGTTAGTACGGTTATGGTTATGGCATGAAACTGTGCACTACAACTAGTCCTACAAATTGTACACTTTTAATATATTATTTGCTTTGAAATTTTGAATTTCTACTATATGCACTTGTGCGATGTGTTTAAATGTAAGATAATTTTGTAAATTCCTTTGCTTACATTACCTGTGGGTTCAATGAAGATGTCTCATATCTCCTAAGCTCAGGGATATCACGTACAGTGTGTGGTCTAAATACTAGGGGTAAAATGTCATAATGCTAGTCCCAACATTTTTTTCTAGTAGAAGTGCGATGTTTTGAGAGTGACTTTTGGTTCCCATGTACAGACCTATGTGGAACTGGTTGCATACCCACAAGGCATGAATTGAAAAATAGATGGGAAAGGTTTGGTTATTATATTTTGATACACGAATATAAGCTTCATAAATATGAAAATTATTTTTTTCCCATTTATTTTAAAACATAATAAATTAAAATGTAAAATCTCTATTGAAAAAATATTGAATAATTCATATACTGTTATTGTATAAAGATATTGATCTAAATTATTGGACAGCCATTAATATAAAACTTTTATAATATCTTTATAGAATTACAATGACTATATAAAATGTTAATTATAACTTAAATTATCCTTATCACGTTGTTGATATATGAGTGAAGTGAGCGCATGACGGCGGTATAGCTTTCACATCCCATAAGGTCTGACACAGTATATAAATATATATAAGACTCGTGCACATGTTTTGTTATTGGCGGGACGTCGCGAGGCGGTGGCGGGCGCGGCGCGACTGTCTTTTGTCGCTGCGCGTGACGAGACGTCAGAATCCAGCCAGCTGACCGCACCGGACACAAGCCAGTCAAAGACCATGCCAAGCTCATGTTCGCGTGAGGGAATGTAGCAAGGTGTGGTACACTGCAGGCCAGGGTACACCGTCATCTCAGGGTGTATTAACAGCAGCCTCAACAGGTCAGGGTACAACTTTCATCTCAGGGTATCAACAACAGGTGTTAACAGGTTAGGATATACCTAATCTCTAGTCACAGGTCAAGGTATACAATAATCTCAGGTCACAGGTCAGGGTACAACTTTCATCTCAGGGTATCAATAACAGGTGTTAACAGGTTAGGATATACCTAATCTCAGGTCACAGGTCAGGGTATACAATAATCTCAGGTCACAGGTCAGGGTATACCTTCATCTCAGGGTATCAACAACAGGTATCAACAGGTTAGGATATACCTAATCTCAGGTTACAATAATCTCAGGTCACAGGCCAGAGTATACCTTCATATGTCAGGGTATCATTAAATAACAGGTGAGGGCATTATAACGTCGTCTCAGGGTTCTCGTACCCATCTGAAATATTTCTCACGTAGGCAGCCGGAAGTAAAATGCTTAAATGTACCGACATAAAAGGAGAAAATATTTATTGAGACGCACGATATGGGAGGATTGATATTTACATGTTGTAAGCATTGTCCTGCCTGCCCTTACAAATGGAGTTGATGAGAACGATAAAAAGACATCTTACTGTCAGGAAAAAATAAAGTCGCCATAATAGCGATCAGATGCATCTTCAGCCTTTCAAATTTTCTCTTCACATTTTGGTACTTCCGAAATTTGCAGATAGGAACGGGCGGTTATACATGACATACTAAGGACAAATTTTATGAACTCTATTTTTCAATGACTTATTTTTCTGTTGAGTTCTAAAATATAAAATGCCTATTTAATAGGTTTTATAAAGCGCTAATCTCTTGTTAGGAAAAAATTAAAATATCTAGAAAACTGAAGAGATTTTGGTGGTAAAATTTTATGATTGAAACTATAAGATAGTTGATTGGTTCTGAGATACAACAACAGTCTATATTGAAGACATTTGTTGCATTTATTTAAATTGACATTCTAATGGAGAACGTACACTAACATGCCTGAATTATTATATGAAGTACAATTTAAATTTATTCAAGATTTCCAAACATAATTTATAATTAAATTATTAAATTCAATAATATTATATTCCTACATATAATTTATAACACATTTTATTAAATTGAAATTCAATGTAGTGCATGCTTCAAGCTCAAGCTGCATCTATTCTACCTTATTTACAATTTGAACAACACTTACCATGGGAATTAAAACTAACTTGTTATATAAATACAAGGCCATATTAACCAAGTGTGCATTTCCAATCACGGACATATCAATGTTTTTTTTTTATTTATCAACTCATGACAATTTTTTTTTCTAACCTGTCAACTTGATACAAAGCTACATAGAGATCAAGCAATCCTTATACATTATAAGACTGAAAGCATTGCACTTGCTGCGTGTCACGTTCGCATTCTTAAGCTTTCAACTTGCCATGACAATGTCAATCGGATCAATCAAACGACATCCATATAAAAAACATGTTGAAACTTGTTCTCTCTTACATTTGCCATTTTATAATTAAAATTAAATACAAAACTATCAATAAAAATTTCAAACACCTTTGATATATATCTAACTTTATAAAATAAAATTTTAGTATTCTACTCTCTTTATTTTTTGTATTATAAATGTATAGAGTTAATAAGTACAAATAATAAAATGTTACCGATTTGTACTTAAGGTGAATAAAAACAAACAAGTAAGTAGTTTACTGTGATTTATTGTTGACATTTACCTTTTGTGTACACCATAAGTTATACGGTTTCAATATATATTGCAGAGCAGTCAATCAAACACGTGCTTTTTGATCTTGTTAGTACGAACATACATTACGTATAACTTCATGTTGTTCTGCATGCATGTTGTAAGACCAAATATTTAATATTTATGTGTTTTTCATACAATTGGTTAATAATTTTAAAACTGCATCAGATAAAGAACAAAACTATATTCATTTGAATAAATATATATTAGGTAAATAGTGGAAAAATGGGGTGAAAATTATTTATATTTTGCTCAAAAAGGACTAGATTGGTACGAATAATTAATGAAATTATCATTTTAATAGACCCTTATCATTTCTACTGTAAAAATCAAAGCACATTATAAAACATTTTTTTATAAATTGAAAAATTATACAAAAATATCATACTTACACCGAGGAAAACAAATTCTAAAGCTTTATAATAATAATGTAGACCTAAATATGAAATCTATAACATCGGATACTAGCTCATATTTTTTAATGAGCTATTAAAGCAGTTAGAAATAAAAATGAATAATTGGCAAACAGACTTTATCGTATATTATAGTAAACAAATTACGTTTTCTAGGTGAAATAAATTATCTCATAATTTAGCTACGTACATTAATTTTAGAAAAAAAGACATTTATTACTTTTGAAAAAATATTACATGCCAGCTACCTATTATAATTATTAATGAAATATTTATCATTTTTAATTTAAAAAATAAAAACTCTTAGCATAAATTACAACAAAGAGAGAAAGTAACATTAAATAAACAATTTATTTTAGTATCATTTATTACAGTGACAAATAATAGAACTGGTATGTAAGGGTAGTTTTTTTTTTCAACAGTGAAATATAGTTACAAAAAAAATAATAAGGTGTGAGATATATATATATTTTTTTAGTGTTGGGCTATTGAGTATTCGTATCATGTACTTTTTCGCTTTAGTTCGCTTTAGGGAAACTTCGTATATGTATATAGTAGAGGGCGCGAGAGACCTATATAGAGCAAAAGAGAGAGAGAGAGAGAGAGAGAGAGAGAGAGATAGAGAGAGAGAGAGAGAGAGAGAGAGAGAGAGAGAGAGAGAGAGAGAGAGAGAGAGAGAGAGAGAGAGAGAGAGAGAGAGAGAGAGAGAGAGAGAGAGAGAGAGAGAGAGAGAGAGAGAGAGAGAGAGAGAGAGAGAGAGAGAGAGAGAGAGAGAAGAGTAGTGAGGTTGACAAATCACACGCCAGTAGCTGACATTGATAGAATAGCAGACAAGTGCCGACAAATGCAGGGTAAAAATACTGAACACGACCTTTTCTTCGTTCTTTTCCTAACCATTGCTTTCGATCTATTCTCTCCCTTTATAAAACTAGACTAAAAAGAGAAATAAAAGACATCTAATGATGTCATTTATTATCCGTTATGAGCACCGATACGACGTTCAAAACGGGTCCCTTGTGGAACTCCTATTTTCTCTCTCTTATTGCTTCGGTCCCACCACAATATATTAGTTTATCTTATTATCAGTGGGCGTAACTTTTGCACATAATTTTTTCCCTTGCATGAAAGTAATAATAGGAAATACTGTTCTGTATATAAGACTAAAATACATCACAATACCCCTTGGAGAAGAAAAACATTTATAAAATGCATTATTTGATTGCAAAAATGTCAAATTACATATCTTGTACAATTTATCTATGACTAAAGAATATATAATAATATATGTTCTGTGAATTACTTGAACAATCCCTATGTGTCATTTACATTAATCTCCCTTTCCTTGTACAGTAATAAATCTAAAGCACTTAACACTCCCCTATTTTTTTGCTTCTACTGATACATAAAGCTTTTTCTATTTTGTAATTTATATCAATATATTATTATTTTTGTACTTTGACAAGTTTAAAAAATTATTCGACCAGTTTTGCAAGTTATACATTTTTTTTATATATATTGCATGCTGTTACCCTCTTTACAAAATTACAAATGAAATATAATAAGTAATATATTACAATATCAAATAGCTATGAATGCACTAGGTCTTTATTTGTAACATATACGCTATGACAAAAAAACGCAGATATAAATAAAGTAGCATTGCATTATTCCCTGCTGAATAGAAAAGGTGATAAATCAGAAATGAGATTATTTGCGATTTATGGATGACACAAAAGTGTTTATTGTCCGTATTATTTGTGGTTACGATCATTGCAGCAGCTAGCTAAGAAAGATAAGAAGGGAATTATGTGCCACATAAAACCTGCGTTAATACGTGATTGCGTCAAAACTTTTATCCTGAGGGCTATAACAATAAGATTTTAGTTTTTGGAGGATAATTTCACGTTAAAAATTTGATAATCGTATTTTTATTGCTTCTCCATGTTTAATCTTTTTGTAAATAGTAATTATACAGGTAACTTAGGCTAACGTAATTTATAATTTTAAACTATACTTTGTCGTAAAAAAATATATATAATATATATAGAAATATGAACTAAAATTTGGCTACACATTAATATACATAATAAGATGGATGTAATTTGGTGTCATCGAATATTTAATATTGATAATAAATGATAGATTCAATTTTAATCCACGGTATTATAATTTTTTGCTATATTTTAAATGTACTCGGACAAATGAGTAGATTCCATTCTACCTGCAGGTTACAATTACCTTGGCTGGGTGATCAATCTTGCTCGTCATCACCGCTACCCCTGGGCGCTCCGAGGCAGGCAACCCGCGCTGCATGACTGATGTGACCCTGTCGCGGGTCCAGGACCACAGATATTTCACCTCCAGTGAAACGCGACGCTGAAATATCACTCCAACTTTATCATATTTCGCGGAGGGGACCAAATATTGTGCCGTGAATAATTTCTGTTGATTAAAAAACAGACAGCAAATTAATTAGAAAATTTTAAATATATTTTGCTTTGATTAATTGAAAATCTGTGGTAAATTATTAATCAATGTAATTGTATACTTTCAATTTATTTATAATTGTTTCAAAATACACAAAAGTAAACAGTAAAATAATTGTTAAAACTATAAAATATATTTAATTAAATGTGTTATTTATGTGTAGATTCAGATTGAAATTTTGTGATTCTGTTCACATTGCGTTGGACTGTATGTAGGTTATTATGATATATTTCATGGTCGACTTGAAGGAAGAAAATATATTTTAAAGATTCCCCATGGCATTTTTGTTCCCCCTTTTTGTAGAAGCTAGAATTTTCCTAGGGCAATTTTTAACACCCATAAGCATAATAACAAATTTTTCTATTCCAAATATGTTGTCACTTAGATAAATTCTCCGTTATTTAGAGTCTACAAACATGGTATAAATTGTAGAGGGGTACATTTCTAGTTGAAATATATAAGTAAGAGGGCACGACGACAAAACACAGTAGAAAATGTCGTAAAAATGTTGGCAACGTTTACCACAAACGGAAAATAAGTCAACTTGTATTATTTACATTTTTACAAGAGGCTGGAATATAAGTGTATTTTTTACTACTCCTTTTTTAAATTATAAAAATTTTCCCCAAAACCTATTGTGGTACCAATATTTTAAGTTTACAAAAATTTTAGTAACATTATAATTATAGTATTTTAAAGGAATTCAAAATAGGCAATTTATGAAACTATTTTGTAAAGTCTTAAAAAAAAAGCATTATATTATATGAATTATATTATATAATTGAGACCCTGCAGTGATAATAAGGTCGTTATTCCATTTTCACTATTAGAGGCAAGTTGAGAGTTAGAGTAAGTTGAGATAAAAATTGAACTTTAATTACTAAAAATTTTAAGGACCCCAATATTGTTAACTGCCATGATAATTTTTCTTTTAAAAATTCAATTTTCCTAACTCCTATAAGTAATAAAATAAAGTATGATTCTCTTGGTTGAAATATTAGCATGGATAGACCAATATATTATTTCTCAGTTCTATTTAATATCTAAATGCACTCAGACATATACAATCTGAATGAATGCCAATGTATAACAATTCAGTTTTATATATATGGACTTGTTTTCCTACATGATCAATACAATCCGTTACAATAGAGAGAAAATAATGGCTAGTATTTGAAAGTAAAGTAAAACTCAATAAATCTAAAATCTATCAAGGTAGAGCAGCATAGATATGCAAATGAGAACGCCGAGTCATGACCACAGTGGCACTTTTATCTTTATGTTTACTGCATGCAGGAGCTATTTTAGAACCCAACCTAAATGGAAATTTAACATTTTTTTTATAATATTTTATGCATGCGAATAACAAAGAAAAATAGTATCATTATGATAAATATAGTATTTTTTAATTAGTATATAATTGCTTAATCTCACTTAATTGATATAATGTTTATTAATATTTCATTCAGCAGATATATATTCAGAAACGTATTATATTAATTAAAAACAGCTACAGGTAAAAATAAGGTAAATACATAATTATTGCGTGCTATAGAATTATTATACATGCTGTGATTATTTATATTTCTGAGAAAAATCAGATTTATAATTTTCATAATCAAAAGAGATGCTCTTTGATTTAAAGAAAACATTATAAGAAAATTAATAAATTTAAGCAGCAAAAAATATATAAACCTTGAAAACAGAACAGAATTACTTTCAGCTAAAACCATCAAATAACAAATAACGATGAGACTTCATTCAAGTGAATATTGAGTGTTTCTCAGTCAGTTGGATCTGACTATAGCTGTCAAGAGATAAAAAATGGCAATGAACTGGTTGATGGTCCGACATACGTCATGTTCCACTGACTTTGTGCTTACTTGCTACGTGGCAGCAGCTCTCACGCGAGTGACAGAACGGTCAGATACAAGATTTATTAGACACCGAACGTTGTAGCCTTTCTCCTGTAGTCCATGTAAAACGATTCAATGTCGTGTATCACTTGCAATGCAAATTTATATTATGAAATCTCAACCATACACATTTCAACTGGTAGCATAATTATTCTTGTGCTATAAATAATGGGGGCGATTTCCGAAACAGTTATCCAGGTTCTTATCCGCGTTTAGCTTAATCACGTTTAGCCAGCTGATTTAACACGTAAAACAGGTATAGTTTAAACGTGGTTAGAAACCTGGATAACTCTTTCGTGAATCGCCCCCAATGTATCTGACATCTGTGTGAACCAAAATTAGGATAATTTAGTTAAGAAAAACTTTAAGTCATTGCAGAAATCAATCAATAATGTTGATAATAATATCATACTATAAAGAATATATTGTGTATATGGTATTATTATTGATTTACTGTAATTTTAGTAAGTTGTTTTGTGCATAAATTGCTTAAGATTATTTGAAATTATATTATAAAAATTGATGTAAAACTTCAAATCAAATTTCGAATGACTCACAGATTTGAAGTCAACGTATCAATAAAAATTAAATTTCTAATCAAATTTATATAATTTTCAATCAGTTAATTTTTTATTAAAATTATGAAATTATTACTTATATTAATAAACAAACAAAACAGGGAAGCATCATGAGACTTGCCATTTTAATTCGCTCATTACAACTCAAAATTTTTTCTATAAATTACAATAACAAATTATAATGTTTTAAAATTAATTGCCATCAAAGTACATATTTTCCATCCCACTATAATATTGTAACGCAGAATGAAAAAGTAAGAACTGTCAGGCTTATTATATACATAGTAAATGATCATTTTTCATAATAATAATATCGTCGACGTTGATAAATGCACGTTGTAATCAGTTAGTGTCAGAATTTGTGACACGCTTGCCACCACTGTGTTGTGTGTGTCATATTGAGTGGTAAATAGGCTGCTTCTGTGCGTGCGTGCAGCGAGTACACGCTAATATTTTCCGGCTCGATCAGGAATTATTACTGTGACGTCACGTTGATAGCTCAACAGTGGGAGTCTCTGCAGGGCGCCTGTCAACCTGTCAAGACTTGTCTGTTAAAACAAAATGCTCGTTTCTTACGTAATTACTGTGGAAATAAAGACACAAAAACAATATTTCTGGGAATTTTTTCTTTTTAACATACTTATATTTTTTAAAGAATTTAGTCATGCTATAGCAGTTAAAACCCGTGAAATTGCATTATATTATTTTATTATGATTTTATAGGTACAAATTTATAACTATAACAATAAGTTTCTTCATAGTTTCAAAGATTTATGTACAAAATAAGAATAAATAAATTTTACCTTGCAACTTATTACAACATATTTTATATCAAAATATATATTGCACCATATATAATAACGTGGTGCATGTTGCAATATAATAAAAGTAATATTTCTTGTAATATTTAAAGTTATTATATGAAACGTCCATCAACTGCATTCAGTTGCAGCACGCCAGGCTGATGCACGTGCTCAAGGCCGTGCGTGCACGTGACGTCTCGTGTGTCTGCCACGTCAGCCCGAGGTGGCAGACACGTCAGACATGCACGATAAGTTAAATGCATTACTGCAGCAAAGTCTACTGCCACAGGTAATATGAAGATCCGTGAGCCTGGTCACTTTGGTGTTATAAAGGCTGAAGTATTCATAATTATAACTTTACGTCAACCATTTATTAGCAAGTAGGTAAGGAGAGTAACACATCCTGACATCCAAATAATAATTTGTTTTCTAACATGAATAAGAGGGGGGATCGAGAGAAGAGGGTAATTTTTTAATTTGTTGCAACTGACAATCTATAATGAATTTTGACATTGCTAAATTATTAAAAGCTAACTTGATTCAGTTTTTAAAGATTTTTGCAAAGAGATATATTAAATATAATTAATTATATACCAAAAATTCCAAGGGGAGAAATTTTACCATTTTTTTTTTACAATGGGGGGACTCACATAGTAATTTTCATGTCTGAAAATATGAAATAATATAACATGCCTTTCCCAACCCTCACCTATAATATTAACACTTCATTATAAATCAAAATGAACAAATATTTGACAGTTGTCTTGATTGACACGTGTCAGTACTATTATACATTAATTGTGCGTGCAGTTGTCACGGAATCACGTGATCGTCCTGCACACGCAACGATGAGAAAGGGTTCACGACTGGAAGAGTGACGGCTTAATGCCGGGCTGTCATGCAAACTTTACTGGCGTATAATGATGCCGTCTTGACCCGGCTGCCATCGCTAACATGATGATGATGCGCTGCTGCTGGCTGCTGTGCCGGCTAACTATATACTTGAAGCCACTTGAGTACCATGTGAGGATGGAAATATAATTTTAAAACTACAGAAGTTTCTAAAATGTCCATTATCTTTGATTCACAGTATATATATATTTATTATAATTATATACTGTGTCATACACTATAAAATTATTAGCTCATATGCAGTGTACATGCAGCTATAATATGGTAAGCTAAATAAACATTTAAATTAAATAACTAAATGTCAATCAATATGTTACAAAATGTTAAAACACTCTAAGCAGCTTAACTAAAAAAATTTTTTTTTTAATTTATTATTTTAATAGTGAGATTTTCAAATGTCTTTCAGACTCTATATATGATAATTATATTAATTATCTGTTTTATAAGTAACTGTTATAACTATACAGTATACAATAGCTTATTATGAATGCATACCTGCATGAATATTTTAAAAAAAATCAGGAATTCAAGTTAAATATTCTATATGCAAATGCAATCAATCATTTTAGAATAACAAAAAATTAAGCATTAATAGACTTGTTTATAATATACCGGGAACAAAATGTTGCTCTGATTCCAAGTTCGATTGTGCTTTCCACACACTTATTATTTTAACAAACGAACATATTATCATCCTGTTGTCCTGCATCAACTTGCATTCTGTTCCCCTTCCCATCACATGAATGCAGTTGCGGTACTCGAGGGAGCTCCAGTGTAGCGCGAGTGACGTGTACGAAGAGTGACGCCTCGTATCATTAGCCCTGACGTGGCTCGTTACGTCGTTCACACATCTCTGCACGAGTCGCCTCGTTGTTTTGATGCGCTGCATTTATCACGTTCACCAATCTCAAGTCTGAAATTTAGCATTGAACAAAAATGTGAAACTTCCAAAGCAGATTTCTTTATAAAGTTTTCATTTGATGATATCTTTGTAATTAAAATATATTTATGCAATTATTTTAAACTTTATGTTTTTAAAAGCTTGTTTTAAGATTTTATATTTAAGATGTAATTTAGCAAAAATGATTTTATAATTAAAAAGTCTTAAAATTTATTACTTTTAAAAAACTCATTAATTAAAATTATAAACTTGAAAATAATTTATCATTAATGAACTTATCCTTAAACTCTTTCTCTTGTTTTGTTTTATTTTAAATTGATAGATGATTAAAGTTGATTAAGTAAATCTTATGTTAAGATCTTAATGATGGTATATGTCTATAATACAACACGCAGGCAGACATGCCAGCTACAATCATCAAAAGTTATTGACAGCTAAGCCCAGAGATTGAATGAAGCTCTAAGACGAGGTAGATATATATTTTTTTTTTAATATAAGCGTGTTTGGGCGTTTGCCTCTCACATGAAAAATGATGGATGACTTGCTTAGTTTCATAAGCCGACAAAAGTTTCAAATAAAAAAGTATGTTGAGATGGCTTATATACTAAGGTAGCATTATGTGTATAAAAAAATATACATAAATATACAGTCTTATTGGCATGCTACTAGTTGTACATGGTATAAAATCATTGCTGGTAGCTAAAATATACACTGAGAAAAATTAATGTATATTGGTGTCGATAAAATTTATTTATTTTCAGGCAACCATCAATAAAATACTTTTGTAAAAAAATAGAGTGCTGACCTCAAATTTTTTTGCAACGTTGCAAAGTTATGCTACACTGTTTTTGTTTTGTTTTTCAGATTTTTTTAGAGCCCGTTAACTATTTTAAAATATTATTGAATGTCCATTTTATGGCATCATGAGGCGGCATATTCCTTAATAAAAGAATATAACTTTGCCACCGCAAAAAGAAGCGTGGTCACTAAAACCAAAATTTCAATATAAAAAAAAAAAAAAAAAAAAAAAAAAAAAAAGTTTCCTGTCTCTAAAAAATCTGACAAAAATCAGAGTGACAAACTTCACTCCGTCTAATTTTGCAATAAAATAATTGATTTCGATACTTAGTAGTTTTTTTTTTAATTAAAAATATACGTTATAATATCACCTTTTGTTATATACAAAATATGCGTATACCCATACAGGTTTGGACGGGATGTACTACTATCCTATATATAATAATAATATAGGATTGGTCCACAAAGACTGTAAGATCAGTAACTTCTGACCAAGTACAATAGATCTGCAGTAAAAAATATTTCCATCTTCACTTTTGTTTCCGTGTACAAGTAAGAGATTGAAAGGTTTCTTACAACACGTCGCTTGTCTACTTCACTCGGTTGATTGAAAACTTTGTTCAATGAGAAATGATTCCTTGAAATTTGTACAATATATTCACTTCAGAAAGATAACTCAGGTGAAATAAAAAATATCTTTACTTGTCCGTCAACATTGAGCAGTTTTAAGTATGTAGGTAACTGGTTCCTTGGTAAGAAAACATTTACTTTATTTTTGTTTATATAAATCTCTATTTAATTTAAGTGAAATTCTTTGTAACTCAAATAAAAAAAATAATTTGGTGTTACTTCAGTTCCAGCTGGCTGCAGAAAGCTAATTAAATTTCATAATTATTTTTAATTAATATTAGATAAATTAATTGAATCTTTAAATTGGAATTTAAGTAGAAAATTGTTTGTTTATTATTTGAGTGATTTTAGACGTTTAATACAACCAGCAAAATAAAATTAAATTGTAATGAAATTATAAAAAGTGTTAAGAAATCTTCTCTCATAATTAAATCAGTTTTATTGTCTGTTGGTAAATGTACAGTCATTTCATTGATCAAGAATAAATTAACCATCTGTATGTACAGGGAACATAATATAGTTGTTATACTTGTTATGATCCTTATTCTCAATTATATATTATTATGTGTGCATTTACGAGCAGCTTACTACAATTGAAACCTATGAAAAATCAAAGCAGCAGATTTGAAAACAACTGAGATCCAGGAATAATTTAATTGTAAGACTTATTGACTATATTATTTATGACTTTATTATTATAGTATGATTAAGATGTTGTGTGTTTGATTTACCCCTGTATAATAATCTTGAAACTTAATTTATAATTATCGTACTAATTAAATGCATACTTTTTCACAAAATTGAATACAATATTTTTATTAATTATATAAGAGCTATAGTTGTAATATTTCACAGTGATGGAGCCACCATACAGTAAAACAAGACACTTACTTCATTAGTAGTCAATGTTGTTTGAAAGTTTTTTTTTTATATGTCATGCTCTTGCGTTCAAGTCACTTGATACAGAAACAGGTGTGTTACCTGGAACTTCCATGTGGAGAGGGGGGGTGGTGGCGGCCATTGGTAATTGCCCATTGTCGGCTCTGTCAGTAGCACCACCACAATGGAGAGCTTTATTAAGTCTCCATCATCTCAACAACGTCTTTACTTGATGACAGTGAGCGATGATAAAAAATAACGAATTGATGATGTATGTCTATCATAGTAGTCATGAGTTATATATTGCATTTTAATGTGAGTTCTAGTTCTTCAATTAAGGTTACAGTGAAGAATATTTTGTTTTTTAATTTAATCATGGGTGCTAAGAAAAAATACTTAAAGTTGCTACCAACTTAAAGTTCAACCCTAAATTTCAAGCTGTGTATTACAGTGTTTGTTAAAATAAATGTTGACTGATTTTACTCACAGTTTATAATAATTTAATTATTATTAACGTAGCTATTTCTGATGTGTTGATGGTGGCTGTACCATGTATAATATGGGCATGTTGACTTTTTCAATACACCAATTAAATTATTATAAGTAAATAATATTTCGCCAAATGAGACCTAAGAAAACTCCCATATATAAACATCATCACTTCAACATCTCAATTAAGAAGTGGAACTAAAATAATTTTGTATTAAAATGACTAGTAAAAAAATACATTAGTTTTCCTAAATAAAGAAATTGATATGAAAAGGGAATGTAAATGATAGTGGCATATTATTACATTTGTGATTATTTTTGCAAACAAATTTACTCCACTCAAATGAATATAAGTGAAATATTGGTGTATGATGTAATATTTTATAAATTGGTACCATATTTCTTTGATATTACTAAACAGTTTGAACATTATTTAAATTTACAAAAATAACTCCAAATTATGACGTAACTTTATACAAATTATGTTATGTATGTATCGTTGTGAAATATAATCTTCTTATATAGCACGTACAGTGGAGACATCTTATGGCTCAAGTGGTGTTAACGTTAAGCCTTAACGTGGTTTTAGCTTTATATATACCACCATTCACTCAGCTTGTTACTATATAAAGTTGGTATAAAAAGGGGGTGAGGAAATGTATATATATATATATATATATATATATATATATATATATATATATATATATATATATATATATATATGTAACACAGTGCGGCACGAAGCAGCATTGATTATCAATTAGCTTGTAAGACAACTTGCCAACGTGAGCTATAATATACTCTCTCTCTCTCTCTCTCTCTCTCTCTCTCTCTCTCTCTCTCTCTCTCTCTCTCTCTCCGGATATACTTATATCTTAGTGCGTAATTATATTTTCAACACTCTCTTCAACTTTATTTCAACAATAAAATATATACACACAAATGTGTTGAGAAGGAAAACGTATTATGTGTGTATAGAAATAAACGTGTGTCTATCTGATTTGCTCTGGTGAGCCGTAAAATGAGCTAAAATCAAGCACCATGACTATTATAAAACAAGATTTATTCTCTATATACACCTGGGTATTGTTTATATATTTTAAAACTTTTCAGATTACCTTTCCATATGATTGGAGATGCATGATAATGGAATTTTGTGGTTTTATTGATTACTTCACTTTTATATATATATATATATATATATATATATATATATATATATATATATATATATATATATATATATATATATATATATATATATATATATATATATATATATATATATATATATAATATATATATATATGAAGGCAAGGCAAATAAGTCAGAATGAAAAAAGTATACGTTTATCAGTTTTTTTCAATAATATTTTTATAAATTATATAATATATATTATATTATACATATTTATTGCTATACAATTTAATATGCATTAAAAATATATAATTACTCTCATTATTATTATACGTAAATGTAACTTGTGAATATGAATTAAAAAATTTCATTACTAATAAAAAATTAAATATTGTATGATACTTTACAAGCAATGCATAATATAAAAAAAAAAAAACACTGGAATAAAATACAATGTCTCACGCAGTCAAAAGAGTGATCAGAAATTTAAAATTTTTAATGTATATATTTTGATACTATGTTTTATTTTTCACGCGAATAAAAGCGGCAAGATATAAAGGCTAAGATTGAAGTACAAGACAGTTCCTCATTGTCCCGCTTCTTAGAATTACCATTCGATTTGGGCATAGAAAACGTGATTGGCTACGGCAGCAGTTGACAAGATGGATCTAATCTATTATAAAAACCTTGTGAACTGAAGGTGGAACGGAAGTGTTGACTGAATCATTTTCTTGTTCGCCATCATGACATTAATTGTGTTACCCCGTGACAAATTTGTGTCTTAGGACATAAGAAGTTGATACATCTTAGAAAATGTTGGCAAAACTTACTTCTTGTTAACATAAGAATTTTAAATATTTAAAAAAAAAAAATCGTCGTCGTAGAAATTTTCCCACTTGCAGCCTTGTTAATCACCGTAAACTCTGTGTTATTCTTACACATGAATAACCCCGCATGATGGTGATTAACAAGACTGCAAAGGGAAATTTTCCGAGGCGACGATTTTACATTTAAGCCAAGATAACTTTTTAAATATAGCTATATAATTTTCCCCTGTATGTTAGACAACTTTTTCAGTACTACATATTATATCAAAACAGAGCAAGTTATAAATGCAAAGGGCACTATATATAGATAGCATACAGAGGCAATGACTATAACTGCATCAATCCAACTAACTTAATATTTGTTACAAGGTGCATTACTTAAGGATGAGATTATTCCGCAAGATGGAAAGTTTTAACTGCTTTAGTGTGATTATATTATGGCACTTATGGTATATAAACATGGTAACCATCTTACTAAGAAAAAAAAATGAACCAAAGAAATGAATGATATTTTTCCTTTTTGTAAATACTACCAAAAATAATTTTAACAGCACAAAAATTAATTTAATGAAAAATTATATAAATATAAAAATTAACCATTAAAGCTCAATGTTATTAATGTCTAGAAAACAACAGCTGAATGGCAATACATTTATGTATTAAAATATGATATATTACTATTTATAATGTAAATAATCGACCTATAAATCATCAAATAGCAATAAGTCAAGATTAATTTCTAAGATTAAATAAATATTTCAACCTTTATCATTAATAGTTTACATTATAGACACATTGTATGATATATAACATCATAATAATACATTATATAAAAGAATCTCTTTTGTCAATGGCGTGAAAATGACACTTAATATATTATGTAATTTATGAATCGAACAGATGAATTGAGAAATATATAATGATGGCAAATGATAGATGTCGTAAAATTTTTGAAGGGAGATATTTTCTATTGTTCACAATTGATAACAATAGGACTCTATATTGAGAGAGAGAGAGAGACTTGGCTTATTGACTCCTGGATGCAAGTCCATTGTTGATGGCAAGTTGTCATTGTTGGTTCGCTCAGCATCATCATTTGCGAAGGGGAGGAGATCATTGTGTGATCAATGATCATTCAATGTCCCCTTCAGAGTGACGCGTCATTAATGTGTGGTCACCCGCACGCTGTTATTATTGAGACTGTCTGCCTCAAGCTATCAGAAAACAATCGGCTATTATCAAGGAGTTTGACAAAATATAATATCATTTTCATCACAGTTTTGCAAGCAAATTGAAAACTCTAGATGCATATTTGAAATGGACAACATACATGAAAATTTTTTAATGCAAAAATGAATAGAGGGCACCAAATTATGCTACTCTGAATTTTTTCAGATTTTTTGGAGTCCCGGAACTATTTTTAATTAATGATTGAAAGTTCTGTAAATTAAGTTGACACCTCTGAATCCTTAATAAAAAGAATAGGACCGCGATGCCTATTGACGCCTCCAGGGGGTGTGGCCGCACTTTCAATAATTATTTAAAAATAGTTCTGGGAATTAAACAAATCTGAAAAAATTCAGAGTTGCATAATTTGGTACCCTCTATTCATTTCTGCAATAAAAAATTTCATGTATGTTGTCCATTATACCGCTGAACATCCTGAACATTATAATTATAACAAATCGATAGATTAATGGTAACAATAACAACGTTTCTGTACGAATATAAGCACAAAAATTCTGTATGGGTATACAGACTCCACTATATCATGTAGGAATTGTAAAAATGTGTCAACTTAGTCAATTTCATATTATCTTCTAGTTCTATCGTTCTGTCCAGCCAGCATTATATTATAGGCCCATAGTTAACTTTTAGACTTGCTGTCTTGAGCATTGCACTAATTTAAAAGAAAAGCTAACCTTAAATTTGAAATAATTCATAATATAATTATATACCAGCAAAATTGCTAATTTTAATTTGAAATTTGTAAAATAAGAAAAAAAATATATGAAGCAAATATATTTTCACTTTAGCTTTTGAGAAAATATCTTGATGGTATTCTATAAATTAATTAATTATATTCCTTTAAATTTCATAAAATATGATGACTAACCATCCTTTAATTACAAAACTGACGTACATAAGGTTTTAATTTCATTTAAATCTCAAGAGATATATAATTTTAAAAATTCTCTGTCATATTTTGATGTTAAAACATAAAATTACATTTATATCAAAAATTAATAATATCAAAGACATAAAATATAGCAACCGTAAGCTTTTCATTAAGAAAGTTGGGATGTAAACTCAGCATATTACTTTAATAAAGCTTTTAAAATTTTGTATCTTTTGATGAACATTTTCATCTCTCGCATCACCACTGTGACGATGATAATTATTATGAGAGATATACACGTATAATAAAATCACTTGATAACTGTAACTTTGATCTCTTGCAGGCTAAATCACATTAAAACGTTGGCTGCTGCTGTCAGGTTCGCCGCCTCACGATGACATGATTGGGGGTGGCGGGGATGGGATTAGAGGAGAGGGCTGCTAACTTAATCGGATCAGACGCTGCAAGACAGCCCGCTCAGATTCATGTTGGCAGGCGTAAAGGGTCCGACTTATCGTGACATTTTCACCCCAACTATATGCTGATAAGGATGCCCTTTGATGCCCCCTTACTTTAATACCTATAAATCTAAAAGCTGTACTATAGTAAAAAAAATATTTAAATCTATATTGGAGAAAGAAAATATTCGGAAATGAAATAGGTATTTATTTTTTTAGTTTACAAAATAATCAGCACTATGTTTTATAATAAAAAGCAAATTTTATTTATTAAAAGTAACGCAGCTTAAGTGTTAAATTTCAATAAATTATTCAACTTGTCACAATTATTCCATCATTTTGTTGAAGCTTGTTTTATGTTATTTACCCTCTATTTATTTCACATGTACACGATGAAAGCTGTGATTACATGTAATTCACGTGTCTTTATATTTATTACATGAAATGTAAATAACAATGATATTATTTTGTAAAGTCTATATTTAATTCTATAAAACAATAGGTTCAATGTTACCAAGTTTTTTTTTTACAGCTGTTGGCGTGCGGTGAATTCGAATGTTCCTGTTGTGTATATTGACTGCAAGGAGTATCAGACAACCAAGTAAGGCTGGATGTTGAAATAGTAATATTTTCATGGCAATTTGAACAAGCAATGCCAGTAAATTGCTTTGAATTATGTAAACATTGTTCAAAATATAAAGTAATCAAAAGTTGTTGCACAAGTTTTTCAAATATCCTTATAACATTAGTTCTTAATAATAACATAAAGGAACTCACGATATTAAATTATTTGACAGAAGCAAATTGTAAAATAATGTAAAGACAAAGATTGCATGGACTTAACAATATTTAAAATCATCTTAATTACTTTCAATAAATTAATTTACGGTGATTCATGTTTTTAATTTAACTAAAAAAGAAGCTGAAATCTCATGATTGTCAATAATTACATTTTTTTATGTTATTTTAATATAAATTCAATTAAAAAATAATATATTTAAATGTTTTCTCTACATTTAAAATTAAAAAAAAGTGATATAGAAACCCAATGAGAAAGTAAACGCAATATCTGATTGTATTATAATAAAACGATCAGATATGTAGAAACGATATATTTTTTAATCCGTTGTCAAGCCAGTGTATATTATATGAGGCTAAGTAATACGAGGCAGAGAGCTGTCACTTCCAGAACATTAACATAATTACAAACGTCTTTCCAGTATTTTCTATATATGAATGAGATAATTGCAGCAGCAAGATTCTTATGCTATACATGCAAATTACAAGCTACTTGAGGTAATGAGCATCATTTATGTATCATGTTAACCTGATGTGACATCTGAAATACAAATTATTATAATATACCTCTCTTTATCTCACTCTGTTAAAATACATTTATTAAATAATTTATTGACATTGAATTATTATATAAAATTTAATATTCATTAATAAATACTAAATTATCTTATACTATTTTACATATTAAATACATAAAAAAGTTTCTGTCTTATATATAAAATTTATAGATCAAGTTAGTTGACATTAAAATAAACTGTGGTGAATGTAGTTCACGGCGTAATATAGAAGCTAACACCGCATAATATTTTAGTATTATACATTTTTTTTTAATGATTATTAAATATACAATTCTTATCTTTTTTATTTCTTTAAATGGTTAATTCCTTTTACCATTCCAACTAATGACAGTTCTATGTCTACTGACTTTATATTATACCTGTCAAGCCTGTTATGGTTTCATATATAAGAAATTATATAAAATAATTAGGAACAAAAAATGAAAAGCATATATAGCATGGATATATAGTTAATGATATTTATAATGTTACTCTTAATGTTAATATTAGTTTGCATATGATATTTAAGCTGTTTTCTACGAAGCAAATTATAGCCCCAGCTCATTAAGGTGTGTTAAGTTTAAATTTCTGACATATTAACAGTTCACAATTTATTTTGTAACCATTAAATTATTTACTTTTCCATTTAATTTGTAAATTTCAAACTATAATGAATATAGCTTTGAAATTATGCTATTGTATTCTGAACATACAAATTAGGCTAAAACATTGTAGTTTTTAAAAAATATAAAGAATTTATATTTAAGCATTTAAACGTCGAAATAATGAAAACTCAGAAGTTCATATTTTTATTTTATTTATTAAAATGGACATTTATAGCTTATATTGTTTTTATAAATCATGTTTTGGAAACAATAGCCATAATTTAATTTGCCAAGCATTCATACAGAAAAATTTAACTTTTCACCTTGATGTGGGGTCTATACTGTATACAACTTCTTTCTCAAAAGAATTTTTTCTGACGTGAAAACAATTCTTAATTACTTCAGCTTAAGGGGCATTCACAAAGTCTTAAGGCCACATTTAAGGCTCAAAAATTTAAAGTTTGATTTTAGACGTGTTTTTTAGACCCAAAATTTCTGGTCTTAAATTATTGAGCCTTAATTGTGGCCTTAATGTTCTACTAGTAATTGTCATTAATTTATAAATTAACCTCAGATTTGACTAAAATACTATAGTAAGATAACATGTTATATTTCACAAGAAGTTGCTTTTTCCATGTGAAAATGACTGTACGTTTTATAGTATTATATAATATAAATTTTTATGTAAAAGTTATTTGTACCAAGATTACTCGCTAGCATGTAAGTTGACTTTAAATAAATTCTAATGGCATTAAATTTAATGTATTTTAGGTAATAAAAATATAATATAAAATACCCACTTTGAATAGAGCGCACATTAAATTCCCAGGAAGCAGGTGAGAGTACATTTTTAACATTAGATATGATAATTATTTTTACAAAGTCATGAAAATGTGCTAAAGTACAAAGAAATATTATGTACTTTTTATATAAAAATTGATGTAACATCACATATGTTGTAAATGAAATCCCACATTCTCTTTGGTTATACTTTTCACGGTGGAAAAGATAACAAAAAAACTGTTGGCAATGTTATTTGGCATCATGAATATCAGTTTTTGACATCAGCAAATTCTTCGTGCTCATCATCATCTGGTTGCTCATATATTACCGTGAGTAGTGAGCTTTTAATGTCTTCTGCCTGTTCATAGCAACCTCAATGATGTGAACTCTGCACCATCGTTTTATGTGCATCAAATTTAATGATGTACACTATATTATATGCAACTATCTTCATAAGGAAAACATTAAAGAAAGTTGCATTTTACATACACTTAGTAAAACTTATAACTTTTAACCAGTGAGTCTCTCTCTCTAAAAAATAAAAAAAAAAAAAAAAAGAAAAGTGTCAGTGAGCTTTTATTTACATAATGAACCGTATATGAAAATGCATATGTCTATAGAGTCAACTAACTTTGGTTATGCATGCTTAAGGGCATTGGGTGTAGCACCGGTAGTTGGCAGCACTGACGTATCTTCACCATGTTAATTTTTTATCATTGCTCCTCGGTGTAATTTTTATGCTAGAGCTAAGCTGATTACTGTAGTATCAAGATAATTAGTAGTCCAAGTGCACAATTTGGCTAAATAAAGCCTGATTTAAAGAAAAGTATTTTTTAGTAATTTTTTAAATTTACATGCATTTTTCTAAAATATAAAAAAAATACTTTTCTTTAAATCAGGCTTTATTTAGCCAAATTGTGCACTTGGGCTACTAATTATCTTGATACTACAGCAATCAGCTTAGCTCTAGCATAAAAATTACTCCGAGGAGCAATGATAAAAAATTAACATGGTGAAGATACGTCAGTGTTGCCAACTACCGGTGCTACACCCAATGCCCTTAAAACTTAAATAATAGTTTGTTCAAATTTTCTTCTAGTTTTGGAGAGTGCAAAATATAATTTAATACGATAGTGAAATTCAGGGGGTCTGTTCTTAAATCCTGACCATATACAGTGTACATCACTCTTTGCCTTTGCAATTCATCGACCAAATATGTACAAACACACAAGGAAATCAAATGACGACTCGATTAGACACAGCCATTAAATACATAAAAAAAATCACCATCTGTAATTCAATTATAAAGATTTTATTTAATAATGTATTGATTTTTTATAACTCTAAAAGAAATACATATTTAAGTTTTGCTGCATTTATATTAAACGTCTGTCTGCCTTCACATGCTATGTTCATAATGTGACGTCATAGATGCACAAATGGAGCTCTCACAAGCCCATCTCGACACGTGCGTGATAATAACACGTGTACACAACACTCGCTAAACTTGCTAACAGTGTTAATTGGAAAGCAGCTGAGATGGAGCTCAGGTGTGAATGGATTGCCAGTTAGTAAGACACATGTGATATTTTCGACAAATACAACCAATGTGCGAACCAAATGTGCTACCGTATTTACCACTTTGCAGTCTTAGCTATTTTCCCTTCAATGTTAAATGCTTTGTCATAATTAAGAATAGAGTTTTTACTTATATTTGCAAATTGATTCAAATTTATTATATAAATATTGTATACTTTTTATGACTTTTAGTATTCATTGAACTTCCTTTATAACCTGTGCGGTATTTTTCAAACTTTAGTATAATATGTTAACAATTTTAATATCTTAGGCTCATCTCAATATATTATTTATTATTTTTATATTCATGTAATATATAAAATACATGAATACTATTGAAATTATTACAGAACTTTTTAATATTGTATTTTGTGGAATCTATTTTGAACCCTTTTTGTTGTTTCCAATAGGATTTAATTTAAAACTTTGACCAATACTTAATGATGTAACCATTCAGCAGAAAAATTATAAAAAAAATCCCCTTAAATTAATAAAAACAATTTTTCAATAGTAAAAATTTGCATTTAAAAAAATGACATCATATGAAAACTATTCATTATAAAAAAGTTAGTGCGAGGAAGCAGCGTTCATTAATGAGAAGCGATAATCAGTCAAAAGAGATGACAACATGTATCGAGGGTAAGTACGGTGACGTCACGCTGACTATGATGGATGGAAACACATTACTGGCACCCATCATAAGTGACAGCTTCCCTAATGAGCCGCTCTATACTCTTCTACTACAAAGTGAAGTTTCTTTTTTTTTTCCATACACAACCCTCTTGATTTATTATAGCCTGTAGCTTGCTTGTAGTAGAAAAACATTGCTGCTTACTTTTGCCGCCGACACTTTGAATGAAAGCAATAAGTTTATTTAATAAATTAATAATAATTATATATGCTATGACATAAACTTTAGTTTACTTAATTATAAATTTATAATATTATGCATATTTTGTATGATGATATTAATTATACTCACAATCAGTGGTATTTTATTATTAATTTATTCATGTAAATGGTTGATGGGTAGAGAATTAATTTTAGAAATTTTAAATTTTTGATTTTTTTTTTTTTTTTTTTTTTTTTATTAGATTCAGATTCAGAACATCATAACCCCTGTAATGTCTGCAACTTTTGCAGCTTGTAAGTTGAGCATAAAACATCCCTTCCTAGGAGTGTGAAACAAAATTATATTTTTTCAATGTTTGGAAGACAGCAGTACATGTATATTATATGTACTGTTTTTTTTTTCATGTCTTTTCCCCCATTCTTTTGTATTACTTAACCCAATGAACAAATGTTATTATTATTATTATTATTATTATAAGTATTTCAAAAACAGCTTCCATGCTTTCAATTGCTATTTTCAATTAAATACAGTAACAATATTGATATAATTAATTAGAAAAAAAAATCAATGATAAAAATTTTATAATACTAGTTAATTGTTAATAACTTTAATTAAACAGTGGTACAGTGGTATATAATGAAAAAAAAAGAGGAATAATATATAATACAAAGCATAACTTATTTCATAACTCCCTACAAGCAGCGCTGCGGTGGCAGATTCCGGAACTAGGTTCTGTTTTACAAAGTTTTGGTTGCGACTGTATCCCTCAGTAAGGGCTGATGTGACGCCCCAGGCCACTTAGTCCAGGCGGGCTGCGACTTCCTTCCTCACCATAGGGGAGGGGGTGATAAATGATCGCGGTCAGCGGGGGCGGGGAGACGTCTGTCTCGATTATAGGGGATGAAGATGCATGTTATGTCATACAAGGGTGCAAATAAATCATGCCACTAAAGTAATTTGAATCAGATAATAAATTATACTGTATATGAATAATTTTTAATTATATATATTATACAATGATTTGTTTACTAAAATTTTATAATTAAACTTTTTTTTTGTATTAATAAAAATTAATGAAGTTTGATATATATCTTTTACTAATTTTCAATTTTATATTTGTAATTTTAAATATAAAAATAGAAATGTAATAAATAAAAGCAAATGAAGGAATAACAATTCCAAACTTTTTTGATAACTTAACATGTGATACAAAAAAATAAAAACGTAATAAAAACACACAAAAAACTTGTTCAATATTTTATACATGAAATTAATTTGAGATGCTACCTTTCAAAGACGTTAAAAAATTTGACTTATGGAACGTCAGGTTTGAAATATTCTGGTTAATTAATTACTTTGTGAGTTGCATCACAAATGGGTCAAGTTAAAATGAGAATTATTTCTTTCCGTGTAATAAATGTATGCAACAACAACATTCTGAGAACATCAAGAGAGATATGAAAAGTCTTTTTCATCTTTGCCTGCCGCTGCACGACGGGGTTTTGTAATGTTTATGTTTTGCTGTCTTGATGGGCCAAGGCGTTGATTTGCCTCGTCTAGAAGAAGACAGTTGCCGACACGTTTCCTCCCCCGTCTTCGCACCCACTCAGAGGCGGCACACTTTGATCTCCCAGTCACTCAAACCAACGCAAAACTGCAGGCGAGAAGAAAACTTTGAATTTCATTATCGGACTAAAATTAAGTTTCAAACAAAGTAGACAGAAATAATTTGTGAAAGTTTTTAGAATTCGTTATTCAAAAATTTTCATCATTGTTAGAACAAGTAGACTGTTTTGCATACCTGGAATAAAGACAGAGAGACACGAATTCCCTAGAATCGAGAGAGAGAGAGAGAGAGAGAGAGAGAGAGAGAGAGAGAGAGAGAGAGAGAGAGAATATTTTTTGAAAATATTTTGTTGCATAAATTAAAATTTTCTCTTAAACATTTATATTTTTCTACAAACTCTACCATGCATGTTCTCCTTGATAAAATGATAGAAATTATTATAGACATTATTCTGTACTAAATTATTTGATAAGCATTATAGATAAAAAAATAATAAAAATTGTTTCTTCCAAGAAAAACAAATCAGAAAAGCATAATAAAAGTTTATTAATTTTTATTGTAAAAAATTATTACTTTTTATATACTTTTTAGTTCGTTACTTGGAAGTGTGTTTATTGTACTGAAATAAAAGTAACATGATAGTATAAAATAACAATAACATTTATTACCCGTTGTTTTTAAATTTTGTGTCATAAGCATAATTATTTTATATTTTAAAATTTGAAAGACAAAAAAGTATAATAAATTCAAAATTTATTCATTTATTCGATCATTGGTTTTACATTGATGAATATATAAGAAATTATGATATTTCTGTTGTAATAGTGGCACATTCAAACTAAAATCTTTTTGCTTAGTCTGAGTGTTTATTCCATATTGTAACATTTTATTTATTGATGATCCAATTTCTATTTTCTTGCACCCCCTTTGTGTCTCTGAGCATTCATCATCACACTGCTATTCATGGCCAGCCTTACGCGCCGTCGTTGCCACTACAAATGAATGTATTTTATTGTACAATAAATCATCGCGCCTGTCTGCCTCCAAAAGATATAAAAATAATATATAAAAAAGGTCTTGATTATTGGCTTTGCTAGGCATGTAATTTTGTTGTGAGGGGAGGCGGACACATTTACAATATTTTATTCAACTCAAATCTAGACAAGAGAATATAAAACATGAATAAGTTTAACTTCAATATATGTACATAGGTTGCCATCTACCGGAGAAATTAAAAGTTGGAAAAATACTTGTAGTAAGTAGGTAGTAGCATCTAGCGGAGAGTTGTAAAACTGTTTCAACTTGGATTATTTACCTAAAATTTTGAAAACCGAGTTCCTTTGATATTTATTTTCTTGCAGTCCTGGTCCAGAAAACTAAAGAACTAAAAGAAAACTTTTGGAAATCATTATGGTTAAATGTTAAATTGAATGGAAAATATAAAAAAAATGCTAAATTGTGTTAAGGTAGAGATAATACAGATTAGTTGGCCCAATGCTAAAAAAATCCCATTCATAAAAATTATGAAAAAAATTTAAAGTGTTCTCCTCTACATCCCCTATCAGTAGGTAAAATATCAGGTATACAAAAACGAGCTAGTTTTCGAGTTATTAATTTTTAAAGTTGACCAATTTAACATGGAAGTTTCATTTCTCCATGTTAAATTAGTCAACTTTAAAAATTAATAACTCGAAAACTAGCTTGTTTTTGTATACCTGATATTTTACCTACTGATAGGGGATGTAGAGGAGAACATTTTAAATTTTTTTCATAATTTTTATGAATGGGATTTTTTTAGCATTGGGCCAGCTGATCCGTATTATCTCTACCTTAAAATGAAAAAAAAAAAATCATAATATATATTTATATATTTATAAAGTGAACAAAACTGAACAGTAAAAATAAAAATTAAATTTGATTTATTAATAAATAAAAAATAGCATCTTCTAATATAAATACAGTTTATGATAAGCAAGTACATAATATTATGTTATAAAAGATATTTAAAATTTAAAAAATACCAAAATAACTTCCAAATTTCAGTACTTTGAGCAATGAGATTTGATCAGAGCCATCTACAGGTTGAAATTTAAACTGTTAATTATGTGGTTGCCTGCTTAGTTGCTCACTCTCGCGATAAAAATCGTTACTATGGTGGCTGCTGGAACGAAATTCAGTTCAATCGAAAACTCCGTTTTTTTTTTTGGGGGGGGTGGGAGTTTAGGGGATGATCACCTCATTACCCCATTATGTATCGAAATACTTTGAGGGATATATATATATAATATAAACCACACAGTCGTTTTTGACAGCTTCGGCTTCTCTTTCCTATATATACCCGGCCTGGGAAATTTTTGCGAGATAGCTAACAGTGTAACTGTGCAGTTGCTGCAACTGCATCCTTTGCATGCAATTTACTATGCATGTATGATACTAACAGAAAGCGTATTTAAAATTGAACTTCCTTCTTTTTTATATTATTCATTTACTGAGGCCTTTACATTTTTTAACAGTAGAATGATACGACGCCCAACATTATATATGGATAGAATTTATCTTCAAAACCCTTAATTTATTAAATTATTATTAATTAATAATTTGAGCTCTCTGATGACAATGATTAATTTTTTTAATAATGATCATGGGTAATGTTTTTCTCATAATGTGTCGTCAATGCCTCGTTAATTAGACGATCTTCTGCAAACGTATATAATATAATTATATAATACACCGATTCGGAATGCGCGCATTAATTCCGCGCAGGCACGGACTGGGCCAAAACGGCCCACCGAGCGAGAAAGAACGACGGCCCACATAGGCGGGGGCTAACACTCCAAAGGGGGGTCTGGGGGGCGGAGCCCCCCAGTAGCCCGCCGCAGGCGCAATTTTTTTTAGGTTTTCACTAGAATTTTCACTAAATTTCACTAAATTTTTTAAAAATTACACTAAATAGCTTCAATTAAATTTTAATATTAGCTGCAATTAATATTTACTATATTATAATATGCTAAGTATTAAATCTTAATTAATCAAATCTAGTGATACGTATATAAATTTCCTATATTTTTTTAAAAACGAAATTAAGAAGTATATTATAGAACTCAATCTCTCCTTAATTTCGATTCCTTAATTAAATATATTTTTTTCTAAAAAGCATTACTGCTAAATTCACTGCATTTGCTTAAATTTTAAATTTTGTGTTAAATTGTTGCATTTAAATAATAACTATTTGTGATTTTTAAAAGCCAACAATTAGTTTGGCCACGGTTAATTACATTATAAATTAATATAAATACTTCCTTGATTCGGGAGTATACCAGCATATATGGGGGAGGGAAATAAAAAAATAGCAGAATTATACCTTTGAGAGCTCGAAATATTCGAGAATCGTGTATGTAGATTAATTGTTCACTGGAGAAATTATATATAAGGATTTTGGATTCCAAATAAATACAATGTTAATTAATTTAAAAATTTATTAGAAGTTTAATTGTGAGAGTATATATTTTTCAAACAAACTAATAATTAAGAGAATGTTTAATTTCTTTCTCTATTACTTTATTTAAGTTCAATTTTTTTTATATTTACTGCAAATTGCTTATTTTAATTGAATCCTTTTTTCAAGGTAAATGCAAAGTATTTTACTGAAAATTTTTATTTACTAATATTCATGAAGTATTTGATTGTGAGCAACAGTTAATTTTAATTATTATTAGATTTATTTTTAAACTTTACTTTATGCAAGACCCACGTACAATTTACTTGCTGCTGTAAATATTTTTATTCGTCTTTCAATTGAAAATTTAATTGCTTAGTGATAATGATTATAAGAATAGAAATACGCCAAATTAAATACGCCAGCATCTATAGTTAAAAAATAAACCTAACCAGGAAAAAAAAATAAATGTTGCTTTATTCAGAATCATATTTTGTATAAATTGTGATGCATGCAGAGCCTGCACCTGCAGGAAAATTGAAGGATCACCTCTTTTTGTTTTAGTTTTGGTAAGTCTGAGGTCGAGTACTCGCATCTAGCTATCGGGTATGCTATTGTAATTTGTTATAAATAGTTCCTCTTTTTTGCGGTAAAATATATAAATTTAGATTATACACCAGTATTTAAAAAAAAAAAAAAAAGAAAAAAAATAAATAAAATACAAGTCATAAATCTCAATCACATGGATAATTTTTTTCTCTTAACTCATTATTTCATAGCGCTTGATTTTAAATGCATGATGCTTAATTTCATAAAATATAAGACCAGAGCACTAAGAAAGTTCTGATTATAATATGATATAAGGCGAAATATTAAATTTAAACACGAAATTTAAAAGATCGCGGAAATAATTGAAACCTAGCTGGGCTAGACTACTAAAAAAAAAGTACATATAATATACATAGTGTCTTCTTCATCCCAAGTGCTGATGCATGCACTTTCATTCCCTCTAATTCCTTGATCAATATATTTATGTAAGAGATAGTGCTCTTTAATTCCATTGGTTTTTGTTGTCATTTTCTTTTCATTTCCCTCTTTTTTCTCCGTCTTTTTCTTTTCTCCCTTTTACCCTTTTTTTTTCTTTCTGACCGGCGGCCCACATTTGCCCCGGCGGCCCACTTTTGCCGCGGCCCACCGACCCATGCTCGGTGGATCGGTAGGCCAGTCCGTGCCTGATTCCGCGAGTTTTAATAAATATTGAAAGACGCAAAGGTTGTATGCCAAGCTGCTTCAAATTGTGTATGGTTTTAATTTAGGGAAGATCGAGAATGTCAGTTTCAATACTGCTCCTATATTAAGTCCTATATATAATTATACAATAGTGACTTAATTAATTCCTCGGTAGTAATAGCTGATGCATGTTTATCCCGAGATTATTAAGGCTAGAGGTATGTTTTTGGTATTCTTTTTTTAATTGTGAATATCTTAAAACAAAAATTACAAAAGACGATGGTTTCCCGGTACGAAATCGCTTCAATCGCTCAAACATGGCATAACTAATTCGGGCCGGGATGACAACTGATCAATACCTTTGAGGGAGTTTTATACTAAAAAATTGCCAGGGAAGGCGCTTTTCTTCAAGTTTTTTACCCGAGAGTATACGAGGGGAGGGGCTTAATAAGCCTGCTGATTAAGTTTAAAATATAACAAGTTTGACTACATTATAGTGTTTGAAATCACGTGGAGCGAGTGCAGGCAAGGTGGTGCTTGCTACTTAACTCCTAGCATGTGCTGTGACGGAAGCGGAGGTTCTTTGTCAGATTGCTCCCATTTAGTGTCGATCTGAGGGCTGAGCGTCTTAATTGCCTCTCAGACGTTTGTCAAATACCTCGCTGTCTGCTCACATTCAAGATACCTCTCCATTGATAAACCATCAATGATTTAAACGTTGTATAAGATCAAATTAAATTGCCGTATTATTTCACCTTGAAGTTATTTAAGTTGTTCGGTACCAGGTTTATTTTCAGTCATTAATACTTAAGTTGCATGTTATGTATTATGCAACTTTATTTGATGACACACACTAGTTGCCTAACTCTAAGGTGAATTAAAATTGACTCTTATTGTGAAAAATGTAACGTAAATTTTGATAATAAGTACTGAAACTGATGTATGGATGGACTTTTTTAAACTGTTGCAGAAAATAATAGAAATTGATATTTCGTGGTACTCTTTCCTAATAGTTGTTGAAATTTAAAATTGCCACTCAAGAATGCATTACAGTCTTCCATCATTAAGTGCCCTTTTATAACATTTATGTATTAACATCTTTTAGGCATAATATACAGTACATATTATATATATATATATATATATATATTATATATATATATATATATATATATATATATATATATATATATATATATATATATATATATATGCAATAAGTTTATCTTCTGCGTGCATAAAGTTTAAAAGTATATTTTACATCAGCCTTCCGGAAAACGTAAACCTGTCATAAAGTAGTTGAGTCTTCAAAATATACTTATGTTGTAAATTGATTTATTATTTGAATTGTAAATTTATGAAGAATTGGTACAAATAAAATATAGTAATTATTACATGTACTGTATTTTTTATTTTATTATTATTATGATTAATTTTTTGTAAGATTATATAATATGGTATGCAGTTATGGTCGTGTTTTTATTCTGTCTGTACGATGGTGTAATATTAATAGTCTTACAAAACACACAACATGTTAAATAATGTTTTAGTTTTTAGTAAATATAAATATGTAAATATATTTTAAATTGGTATTTATTTATAAAACCTCTACTATATTATAGTAGACAACTATAAACAAATTAAATACAAACAGTTATTTGGACGCTCATAATGTTTTCATTGTATTACAAAAGATAAACGAAAATTTTAATTTAGCTTTTAAAAAAATATATACTTGTTTCTCAGAAATTTGTATGTACTGTTTATTAAAGAATTTTATTTTTTTATACTTATATTCTTACATTGCATTATGTACCAGACTTAGTGCTTCAAGACCGGATAAATAGCATGCTTTTATTATACACTTACAAATAACTCACAAATACAAATTTACAACTAAAAGTTCATCATGATAAAACGTACACGTTTCACATGTTTGAATGACATAATCTTTTGCTCACTTATTAGTAAAATATTTTACTTGAAATTTAGGAACTTCAAAGTCAAGTCTTTATTGGGGGAAAAAACGTTACTATCAATGCACTAATGATTTAAAATCATCATTACTTATATTTAATACCATACACAAGCTACCAGGAAGCCATGCACGTTGCAATCTTCACCAAACACGTGCGTACGTTGAAAAATAATAATAAAGCATGCTGAAAAGAAAAAATGTATACATACCTTTTACTGCTACCCTGTTTATATACTCACGTATTTTCCATACAAATTGGCTGTCTCATTTGTAATGAAAAATGACGAATTTTTTCGTGAGATAACAAAAAAAAAAAAAACGCATTAAAGAAGCGTTTGATCTACAGCTACTTTTCAGGCAAGAGGCAAACAACTGATGTTGTTGTTTTTAAACCTTTTTATGTCTAATAAGCTGGATTTACATGTGTGATTTTCAGCATGCGACGTGATATTGTGCACTTGCTGGAACATACTTTGGTGATTATAAAGAAAGCATCCATATTTTTATTATTTTTTTTTTACAGGGATACACCCCTTAAGAACTTACAGCTCGCGGCGGGGTAAAGGGTAAGGTTAAGGTATGTATTTCAAGAGAAAGAATGCCATGACCTGTTACGCGTCCCAGCATTCGCCGAAGTGAGACTGAGGGAACCGTGGAAAACCTCATTCAGGAGGGATACCTCTACTTTTTATCAATGGACCGCGACGTTCTCATTAAAACGCGAATTCGCTAGCGGCACAGGATTTCACGTGCGTCAAAATTGCGTCGCATCACCGCCGTCGCTTATGTGAATCGACCTTATTTAGGTACTGTATATAATATATAGTTATAATTTGTATCCCACATGAAATTTCTCTTGCGTATTTGAATAGAGGACTTTGATTCATGTATCATTAAAAAATATAATCTTTTTTTAACAATCAAACCAAATTCCCTCAATTTTAGGGGGTTTAGAGGGTTAAAATTTTTATTTAAATTGATATACTGTACATAACTCAAAGACTGTATCAAAATTTTGAAATAAGAAGTTTCTCAAGCTTCTTGAGCATTGTCCATCGAGTTTGCCAGTGCAAAAACTGAGAAAAAATTTAAATGGACTGTTTTATCAGAAAATTAATTTAAACAATTGTTACTAGAGATGGATTTTCAAATACTTTTTTATTTTTACCATTATTTTTATTCTTGTTTTTTTTTCCCCAAAAATTGACATCTTTAGTTTTCAACGAGAATTTTTATGCTACGAAATAAATATTTTTACTCATGTATGCATGTAGTTACAATTAATACTAGGGGTGGGGTGTAAACTCGCCTACGCTCGTTTGGTTTCAAGTCTTTTAATTAATTTTGTCAATCATATGTTGCCATCTATATAAGTATTCAGTACGTGATATCATAACGGTATTTTAATGCAAAATGGACAACCTACATGAAATTTTTTTATTACAGAAATGAATTGAAGGTACCAAATTATGCTACTCTGATTTTGTCCAGATTTTTTTGAAACCCAGAACTATTTTTAAATAATTATTAAATGTGCTGCCACGCCCCCTGGAGGCGTCAACAGGCGTCTCTGTCCTATCCTTTTTATTAACGATTCAGGGGTGCCAGCTTAAATTACAGAACGTTCAATCATTATTTAAAAATAGTTGCAGGACCGGCAGGACTCATAAAAATCTAAAACAATGGGGAATTCTCTTACAACTCAAATTTTAATTTAACTACTATATTATGATAGGGTACATATCAACAATAAGTTTGACTTAAGTTCCAACTTTTTTAATTCAAATTTGGTCACTCTGAAGGGATTATTAGAATAGGGGCAAAGTATGCAACCCGCGCGCAAACCTGAAAATTGTGACGTAGAAACTCCCTAGTTAACACATAACAACTGCCTGATATCATAGTTTGAGCGTCAAGGAGTCATTGGCTATAAATTTTAGTAACACGATCGAAATCAGCAGGTTTTTCTACCCTAGTATCAATAATTTTTTTTCTAATATCAGTTTACTTTAAGAGTGATAATCGAAAATATAAATTTATTGCCGGAAAATTTCGCCTGCTAGGCAGTTTCTACGTCACGTTTTGGCGCTAAATTCAAAAGGAGGAAGATTTTTAAAAAATTCCCATGCCTCCAATTTTGAAAATTGAAACTTTTTTGTTTTAGGACATTTAGTTTCAAGGCATAGAGCATCTGAAAAAAAATTAAAATAAATGTAGGAGAATTCCCCATTCAGAGTAATTCAGAGTAGAGGTGGAGCGTGGCGTTATGCATTGACCGGTTCTCGTTAGATCACTGACGTCAGGCTACGTCAAGCGTGGTTAATACTTGGATGGGTGACCATTTCAAGTATAAAAATACGCCGCTCCCTCCCTGGGATAAATTCGTCTTGCTTTCCACCCAGTGCAGTGATGCACTTCCAAATCTCTCAGCCCTATGTTGACAGATATTATAGTGTTTTAAATTAGCGAAGATGAACAGGCTCAGATAACGACTCAGACACAATTGTTAGGCCCCTACTATTTTATTATTATTAATATTTATTTTATTTAATAATTTTTTAAGGGGTTTGGGGAGATTCGAGTTAATTATTTTCTTAGCGTCCGGTCGTGATCGAGCGAGCAAGGCAATGGGCTTACTCCGGACACTGCCTATCTTCAACACAAAGAGGTAACCAGTTGTAATTAAACCTCGTAATGCTATGATGTACCGAACGCAAATTGCCCCTGAAAGTATGCAACCGCAACCTACATGCCCCTGAAAGTATGCAACCCGCATTAATTACACCTTCATTTGATAAACCCCCCTAGACCTAATTGGGAGATGATCCGAGCATTATTTACGAAAATATTCGTTTTATTATAAGTTACCCCTAAAGGTAGGCAACTTTCACTAACATGCCCCTGAAAGTATGCAACTCAACCAAACTTCGCCTGAAAGTATGCAACCCTGACCTACATGCCCCTGAAAGTATGCAACCCGCATTACTTTCACCTTAATTTTATAACCCCCCTAGACCTAATTGGGAGTAAATCCGAGCATTATTTACGAAAATAATCAATTTTATATAAAGTTATAATAAGTAATTCACACCTGAAAGTAGTTTGCTTTGAATGTCAAGGTTGGCTTTATACAGGTTAAGCCACGTGCGTATTTCGTGCGTCATTTTTCCACTATTTCCAGGACCCATTGCACCGCGAAAATTCAAAAATAGCATTGCATCATGGGCGCATTCAAAGTTTCGCGGCACGATGGGTCCTGGAATACTTGAATCTGATTGGCTAAGCCCGTTAACATTGGTCAAATCGGAGGCTTAACCTGTATAAAGCCAACCTTGTTGAATGTGCTACCATGGCATCTCCATCTATGGGAATAATATCGAACTTCTGAATGTCTACAATATCTGTGCTCACGTGATTCCATTTGCGGGCGGCCACCATCTTGAAACTATCTTATGCACATATGCGCGCACTTGCGCGGATATTCGCATGCGCATTTTCGTGGACCAAATTTCGCGCGAATTTAACATCACTGCACTGAGCAGTCAGATCCCCTTTTGCAATGTTGCCTCTAAACAGAAGCAGCCAATGGGATGGCAGCAGTCACACAGAGAAAGTTAATAATTTCAAAGCATTGGCAATATATGCAAAAGCTTCAGTCAATCCCAGTTAGCAGAACTCTTTCTACCAATGGTAGACTTGCATCTTTCCACCAACATTCAAACTTGAACGACAAAGAAGCTGTTGAAGTTGGTAACCATTAACTTTCCAATGGCAGGAAACACTGTATGTATAAAAAATGGAAAAAGTAGCACTAGTACGTTGTGCGTTACATGTCTACGTATCAGAAAACACAAATCGAAACCAACGAAAAGATGAACTCAGGGAGGAGATCCCCTAGCCGTGGAGTCACACGGCACAAGGTCACCCCGTGTCCACGATGTCCACATTTGTGATTCAAAGTGCATGATAGAGGGCCATAACACATCAAAGTGACACGTAATACGTCGCAATAGCATGACGTCCTCACTACACGGCCACGACAACACACCACGCACCAACACTCGAACACACGGTGATTCGAAACACAGACCACACGACACCGAAGAGCCCAAATTTCCAAACGTAACCTCACGGGCGGCGTGCGCTGCCGAAACGGTGTCCGGTGTCCGGAACCGAACACGACTCGGCAGCAACAAAAGTTCACCGGGCAAAGACCTCCACCGGCCAAGGCCAGCGCAGGGCACCGGAAGAGCTCGGAGGCCGAAAAACCCCAAAAATCTAGATAAGAAAATTCACCCCCAGTCCCCCCCCGGACGTGGATTTTTTATTATTTTCCTGGTTACGGCTGCCACCACCGGGAACCCCCAGGAAAAGTTTCGTCGGGTTCCGACGAACCCAGACGCTCGCCCAAAGGAAGTGCGTCCCAGCATAGGAAAACGCTGGTTAATTTTGGGGTCCCGAAAGTGATGTTTAATAATAAGGATTAAATTTATATTATACCCCAACTAATTATTTGTGGTAAAAAATCTACTTTGGAGGTCTGAATATATTCCTACAATGCATTATGCATCCGTGCCTTTAATAGCCTTTCTATGGAAACTTCGTTATAATTTTACTTTGAGGTCTCACTTCCACATTTTTTTCCTTGTGTTGAATCACGAAACTCAGCAGATACATTGTAAGAGCCACGCTCGATAGCTACTATTTTTAATGCATCCTATACCGCACTAGCTGTAAAATTTTAGAAGTAAATTTCCCCCGGGAAAAAGTACAATCATGAAAATATTTTTCTGTTACACAAAACATTGGTTTCATGTGATAAGTAACATCAACAATATTAAAATGATTTGACGCGAAAAAGATGCATAGAAAAAGAAAGTCTTGTTTTGTTTTGTTTTTTTCTATTGGCATTTAGAAATTTCAATTCTTTGATATAATAGTAACAAATTATTTTCATTTTAACTTTCCTCACTTTTTGCAGTAAATCTATTGGTTTGTTTTTTGTAGCTGTGAAATAGTTTATCAAACGATTTTAAATGATTATCTTTTATGCATAAATTAGTGTAGAATTGTGTTAATTATTATCATAAATAAAAATTACTTCACTTTTCTACAGATATACATGCAGTCTAACAAGCGAGAGTTTACGCCTAAACATTTTTGGAAATGACGCTGATTTTCACTTCTGATTGCAGGCTAATTAAGGCGGATTCACATGGCAATTTCTATCATGTGACGCGAATAATGCTCACGTGCTGTGACGTCTATTGGTGGCCATATTTGGTGATTAAAAGAAAGAGCATCGCAATTAATGCGATTTCGCTGCCGCAACCTGGCGAATTCGCTCACCGCATATATAGGATTTCACAGCTTGTGTGACACAATCGCGTCACATCGCCATCTGAATACGTCTTTTTTTTAAATCGCCAAATATGGCTGCCAATGTGGATGTCATAGCAAGTGCGCATTATTCATATCGCGTCGCATTATAAAAATTGCCATGTAAATCCGCCCTTAATTACTTAATACTTACGAGTAATGTACATAAACTCTTGCTTTAGACCGTAAACATGCAGAATAAAAATATTACATGCATTTGTTTTATAATAATATATATGTGATGTGTGTTATAGAGAGAAAAATTAACCTACATACTCGGTGAGATTATTTACATAAAATACAAGGCCACCAGATGCAAAAAAGTACAACTGACTGACATTTGCGATAAAATTTATTTTTAGGAAAAGAGATAAGAAAAACAAGCATATTCAGACAGTCATCTCGTATAATATGTTCAGCCTTCTATTTTGCTTTCTATGTCCTCCAGCACTGCAAAAAAATCAATATAACTTATTTTTATTGCATCTGTAGAATAGAAAGCAAGTTAAATACGAGTCAAAATGTTTGTATTTGTATGTTTGGAATTTTGATGAAGAAACCATTTGAATTTGAACTATAGATATGCTTGGATATACAGTACACTCGTCGACTCAGAAAATTTCTCTTTTCAAATTTGTTTAATATATAATCACCATACCCCGTAAGAATAACACAAGGCAGGGTAATTAATAAGAATACAAGTGAACTTGACATTTAACTATATCATTGTTTGCACTAAATAGAGATATTATCATAGTTGATATGAGTTTATTGTTTCAAAATTTTTAATAAATAAGCTTTTCGAAGTATATATTAAAAACAGTTGTTTATAAATTCCAAGTTAATAATTATTGTCTTGTCTCAATCACAATAACAATTTAATGATAAATTTTCGGATGACCTTGGGTTTCGATCAACTTTTGTTTATGAATTCGAAGTTAATAATTGTTTTGCTTCATCACAATAACAAATGAGTGACGAATTTGAGAATGGTCTCGGTCAGCTGACAGTCACGTTTGGTCGTGCAGTGGACAGCGGCCGATCTGCAAGCCGTCAGCCACAGAACTCTGTGTTTGGCACCAGCAACAATGGTCTTATTACTTATGCTCAGTAAACATTTATGTTATTAATGACATTAATAACTGTCACTCATCTCATCCTCCTGGCTTCGAAAAAACCTACGGAAATATTGAAGCGTTCTATTAAGAAACAGAACATTCAAATATATCCCTATTTATAATAATTATCAACAATTAAAAAGTATATAATTATTAATAAAATGCTCTAAAATTATTTAATTATAGTCATGTGATATTTATTAATGACAGTTTAAGTTAAAAAAATAATAGTAAGAGCTCTGTTCATAAATGTACAATTATTAAATTATCAATTACTAGATTTTCTGAGCATAAGGTTCATTTCATTTTTTTTTTTTTTTATTATTTTTATTTTTAAGAATTTATACGTATATAGGTATAACTAATGTTTAAAAAAAATGTTTTTTATAATTATTGAATTTTAGATCAAGCTAAAATTTATTTCGTTTAATAATTTTATTAAAAAATATTCATTGAAGCTTCTGAACATTGTTAGTTATTATAATATTATATTACCATTAATATTTATATTTATAGTAAAAAAATGTAAAATACATAATATAATGTGATTTATTGATATGATTAAAACGCAAGATATGTTCTATTAATTATGTATAAACAGCCTTCGAGCTATTTAGGATATTTTACCTGGAATAATAATATAATATGATTAAATTATAAGTTTTGCCAATATGCATGATAACATAGTATAAATAATTCATTATAATACAATACATATTTTGTTAAATAGTGTATGTTGCTAATGAAAGTGGTTCAAAATATATAATATTAATTGAACGCAATATACATAAACCTTGAAGCCAATGTTACTAGATAATAATGTTAATCCCAATGTTAATGTTATCCTAATTTATATTTATAACTAAAATAAACAAACTTCAAATGTAAAGTATAGTTACATGAAAATGAATAACAAGCATTAATGAATATATAATACATCATAACTATGATCTATGAATTCCCGTGACGAGAGGGAATGTATAGAGGTAATGTAGACTATGTAGAGTCATAACGCTATAGTTTTAAAAAAGGTGAAACAAGACAGCACATTTATTAATAATGATTACATCTTCAAGTTCTGAAATTTAAGCTTAGCATTAAAACGTTTTTAAATTTAATGAAAAGAGAGTTTTGAGATGAAAAATTTGGTTGAGAATTTTGCTTTTAAATAAATATTAAATATTTTCATTGTTATTGCTTTTAGAAACGATATCATCTCATTTCAAACAAAATTATTTTATAAATTTATTATAACCTCAATGTATAAATTTGCATTTTTTTTTTTCTTGTTTACATAAAAACTTCAAGTAAATATTCAGAATCAAATTGGTGTTACAACAACCTAAAACATTGACTAATATCCTCTTTATCGTCGGAAAAAAACTCGACAGTAGACAATTCGATATATTTTTATTAAAAAATGAGGTTTATTCGAGAGCAATATAAACATATTCCTCCTCTCAACAATTCAAACAAGATGATTCCGCTGCGGATATTAAAATTCAAAAGATTCTTTACTTAAAGTAAATACAAAATGAATAAATTGAAATTGTTATTACAAAACTTTACCGCTTCTTCTAAATAAAATTTTCAAAAGCAGAAGTTTATCTAGTTTTGAATGTAAGTTTTGTTGTATGTTTTTGAAATCCCTTATTATAATATAAATTATTTCAAATTGTTCTTCTCTCTTTTGTTTGAATAATTATAATATATTATTGCAGTGAATCGCGTGAATTTAACAAAGAATATATGCTCTGTTATTATGTTATATTATTAATATTATTAAAAAAAATGTAATAATTTGTAAGTTGAAAGAAGGAAAAAAATTATTGACACACTTAAATTTTATTTCAGCAGTAAAAGAAGAGTAAAATAAACAGCTAAAAGGGTATAATAATTACATAAAAAAAACACATTTTTTTTTTTAAATTTATTTTTATAAACTTCCTTTCTTTTTCTTCACATTTTTGTATTTATTGCAGGGAAATACAACCATGATACAGCCATTTTGAAGCCATTAAAGTATAGATTTTTTATACATAAAAATAAAATGCCTTTTTTTTTAAACCTATTTCAATATTTTCCATTTATTTGAAAAATAAAGAAACAAAAATTTAGCAATTTTTTGTTCCAAATTTATTTGATGGGTATTATTATTATTTGCTTTCTACTTTTTAAAGCATGTATATTAAATCGAAAAAAACATGCTTGTACTCTGTTACAAGAGAAATAATAAATAAAACATTATTTGAAAAGTTTCACTATATTTAAAATACAATATTATATGATTCAACAGCTATACTCATGTTATTGATTATACAGTAAAGTTATACTATATGATTTTATTTTATTCTCTCTTTCACTATACAATAACTTAATATATATATATATATATTATTATAGAAAAAATTCAGTTGATTAGAATATATTTTCTATAATATTAATGGAATAAGCATAATTAATTGTATTGTATGATCATAAAAACGTACTATCGTTATTCAAGTTAGGTATTTAAGACTTTGTTAATAACAATTGATTAATAAATTAATCATTATATAGGTTTGTGCATTTTGTTAAATTTGGATTAGGGAACTGGAATATTTTACGTGTATGTAGAGGGTTGCTAATCACATACTTAGGGGGGTTCAATGTAATCTATCTGATCCTCTACTTGCATGCAAACACATTTTCATCACTAACATTGTTTACATTGGATACGTGCAATTATACATTTACAGTTTATATATACGACAACACTATATACACTTCTGAACATCATGAATAATGATTTATTTATTAAAGGGCATTTATGAAGAAATCTTTGTTGGTGTACCATTGTTTAAATATATATTTTTTTTATACCTTATAAATTTCGGATTATTTTAAATATTTTTTGTCACAATTTCCACAAACAATATATCAGTGTAATAGGATAACGTTACGAATACACAGAAGTGCACATTCAATGTGGTATCACTGTACGTACAGAGATGAGTTACATCTAATTAGCCTTAAATGAAGTGCAGTACCTTGTCAGTACATTGATACGCATCATTACGGTGATCAAAGCAGAGTATCTGATTAAAATTCTGTTCATGCTTACAAATTCTCTGAATTAATTCGATTTTAGCAAAAGACTTTATTTTTAGATTGCCATATTTTTCTCTGACACGTAATTCTTCATCCATATTTCAGTTTTAATTTTTTTTAAAATTAATTCCTCTGTAAAGGAGGTTTAGTATTACTTGCATTACATTTCAAAAAGTTGTGCAATATAATAATCTCCCCATGCAGTAAATGCGAGAGTGATATTTTGCATTTTAAAAATAACATGAAACTGCATTTACTGGCAATGAACGTGTATTAAAAAAAAAATTAATGTACATGACTTTTTGAATGAATAAAAGTGACCAGCTGTTTGATATTGCAAGTAGGAACAAAGAGAAGAGAGAGAGAGAGAAAGAGAGAGAGAGAGAGAGAGAGAGAGAGAGAGAGAGAGAGAGAGAGAGAGAGAGAGAGAGAGAGAGAGAGAGAGAGAGAGAGAGAGAGAGAGAGAGAGAGAGAGAGAGAGAGAGACAGAGAGACAGAGAGAGACAGAGAGAGAGAGACAGAGAGAGACAGAGAGAGAGAGAGAGAGAGAGAGAGAGAGAGAGAGAGAGAGAGAGAGAGAGAGAGAGAGAGAGAGAGAGCTAGGCGGACACATGATGTTTATAATTTTGTAAACGTGAGCTTATATTGTAAATTATTACTAGAAAAATAATTAAATAATTTTAAATTTAATTAGTGAACGCATGTACAAAACGTATTGTGACCTTTTTGAAACATTTATTTTCATTGCTACATCATATTACATAATTATAAATAATTATATTAAACTAACTAAAATTAATTTGGATCGAATTTAATATATATTCATTCTCATTATTGCATTGTTAAATCTAATTAAAATGAAAATATACCAAATTTTAGATTATTTATTATAACGAGCCTGACGAGTAGCTGTTACACTATCTGAATATTTAATAACAATAGATCTATTCTTGATGAAAAAGGTTGCGTAATTTGATAATTACACGATGAAGTTGATGGGGTTTTATAATTATTAATAACTCACAATGTAGGTCTTCAATTTTACGGAATTGACTTCATAAATGTTAAAAAAATAATGATAATATCTGCTCACTGATAAAAAAAAAACTGTCACATTGAAATATTTAATGACAACCCTTTTATCGTTCTTGCTAATTTATTGTTAATATTTTTTTTTATAAAATGTAGGTCTTTTCAATTCACAACTTTTCAAAAATTCAATTATAATTTTCAGAAGCAGAAATGTCAGTCATGATATAAAGTAAATTATGTTTCGTTTTTGTGTAATTTTACCAAACAAATAGTAAAGTTCTACCCACATGATGGATCAAAGCATTTTAAACAAACACACTAATACATTAGAAAATTAATTCATTGTAAAATCTTCTCTGTTTACAAGTCAATATTCACCGAAGGAAGAGAATATGTTAAAGTCGTCTCAATTTATCTCTGGTTTGACGTCACGAACCTTTTCCTTTGTCCTCCAATACAATTCTAATGGGAGGGTCGCGTGACGTCAAACCAAAATTAAATGGGGACGACTTCATTTGTGTTGATTTATGTCCCTGCGGGCTGTGAGTGTAAGTTCGGAGGTGAATTCGCTGGAATTGATAAGGAAATTAATATTGGCTTGAAACATTTTCACATCAACATCTGAACTTAAAATGTATTAATACAATGAAGTATATCTTATAATTTATCTTTATACGTAATATCATTTTTTAATTAAATTCAATTGATTATTTACACATAAGCAAATTTAATGTACTCATCAAAGCAGGCGCGGATCCAGGAAAAAATTTCGGAGGGGACTGCCTCCATAAGGCTAATGTTAAAACAATTTTTGGATTGAGGGAAGTGCCTTTATTGCCCATGTTAAATCCAAAATTTCGGGGGTGGGGGGGCTGCAGCCCCCCCTAGTTCCCCTCATGGATCCGTGCCTGCATCAATGTTATTCTATTATAATATTTAATAAGTACAATGCAGCATCTCTTCTGTTAGCTATTACAAGAGAGTTTGAACTTATAAATACATAAATAAAAGAGTCATATATATAATATTTATATTATGTTACTGGCCGTATAAGCACCCTCCATGATCCCATGATTACTTGACTGTAAAAAAATAATGAAACCTTGAACTCTTGCCCCATTAAAATATATTTTGTAGGGTGGACGGCAAGAAATCAGCGAAGCATTATATATTTTTCTTATAGAATTATAATATGACCGCAAGCTGCTGCACCTGTATTCGAGGAGAATATATAAGAGATTTTATTAACTTACATTAAAATCAAGGATAACTCTTGGGGCTTTCTAGAATAGGTTAATTGTAACATAAGAACATAGTGCATAGTAGCTACAGTATAATTTATAAGTAATGAAATTCATGATAATTTTTTTCTGTTTTCTTACTAAGAAAAAAAAACTGCTACAATTTTGTTCCTAGTTCAGATACAAGGAAAATACTGAAGAAAAAAGATTATAGCAAAAAATACCTTTTATTGTAGGCAACACTCTTAATAAAATTTGGCTGAATGTCAGTATATTCCTGATACTGAAATTGACATCTTATATTCAGTGGATTGATACCCCTGAATATTATTCAGGTGTTGGTTTTCAGGTGTTAGAAACCACTGTCAATTGACACCCTATTTTCAGTGGGTAGCAAGCACTGAAATATTTTCAGGGTTTTCTTTAACATTGAAATCATGTACGATTTACGAAATTCAGAAATATGTAATTCTTGAATTTATACAACAAAATTAAGTTTTATTTCTATATATTTAATAATATATTAACTTATTATAATTATATTATGCCGTGATACATAAATTTAATGTAATATCATTCGATTGTAAAAAAATAAATACGATCTTTTTTATTTTAGTATAAAATTAGCTAGAAATATTATCAACAATAAATAAAACGGTGAAAAAAATGGTGATAAATAACATATAAATAATATTAATTGATAATTAGACCGATAGTATAATACTAATAGCAGTTACTAACCTACAGCAGGCATGGAGGGGGTTTGGGTAACTGAATTTGCATCTCATCTCTTAATATAGCACGATCTCTTAAAAGAAATACGCTACAAAGTATCGTTGCACCTTAGTGAATATAAATATTATAAACTTTTGAACCAATTAGAGATATTTCTCGTCATTTTTCTTCAATTTCATGACATGACGCCATCATCGCGTTCACAAAATTTTCCACTGCAGCTGACTAAATTATATTTACGGTTTGCGTTCTTCATTTGCTTTTTAATTTCACCTTAATTTTTTTCAGGTTATTAATTTTTTTTCAGTACATATTTTTATTTCTCAGCACATTTTATTTTTTCAGCATATCCTTACACTGGGATATATAATTGAGGTGTTAAAACATGGAAAATTTTTCGAAACTACTGAAAGTCAGTAGTTAAAAATATACTGACATTAATTTCAGCCAAATTTTATTAAGAGTGAAAGTTTGTTCTGATTGAACAAAACAAAGTCAGTCATTGCATCGTATCAGTTACTTTGCAACAAAAAAACTTTTCTGTCACAGTGAAAGAATTCAGATTTTTGTATTATGGCAGCGGAGCATTACAGTAATTCATCAAAAACTGTAATTTTTCTCCCAATCTACTTTCCATGTTTCCTAGGTACCAAAATTACCTATAGGGTGCTTTAATATAAGATATGATTCTCTCTGGGTTATCTGGCTTACCAGCACTTTCACTCTTGACCGAAGGATAAAAAGGTTCTTACAATTTCATCAATAGCTGGAAATGTACGTTATTCATCTTGATATAGCCGCCTTCTTTTTAAAGTAAAAATCTGCACTAATCAGCTAATGCGTTGAATTTTTCTTTTTATAAAATGTATTACGTAATCAATAAAATGTTCTCATCTTCCTCGTTTCTGAAAAACATGATTATAAATATTCGACTAACATCATGAAAGAAACAGAAAAGTTGCGTTTTGTAATGTGTATATTTTTTAATCACATGACAATAAAAATATGATTATTGTACATTTTTTAAGAAAACAAAAATATAAGTACAAAAAAAAAAATGAAAAAAACTGCAACACGATAACGATCGTTTGTAACTTTTATTTCTGAAGCTTGTTTAAAGTTCTGTCAGAAAGGTAAAGAAACAAAGAGAGTAAAGTTAACGACAAGCTTCGTGTCTCTTCGTTATGAGGCAGGCAAGTAAGCACGGCAGAAGCTCAATGGAGTGTGCACGCGTCCAATTAACAAGTCTCCGGAGCTAACAGATCTGCATGTTATTACTACCTTCTCGAGGGGGTCCTCACAATCCGCCAGCTCAGTGGACAAGAGACCAGAAGACCGCAAGTAAGATTTGCCTTAGATGGATTTTATTATACGGTTCATGAAATATATAAAAATTAATAATAATTGCGTACTTATATAAAATGTCTTAATACAGATATCTTAGTAATTTTATTTGAAATCTTATATAAAAAAAAAAAAAATCAGCATTTTTATAATAAAATGGGATTATAATCTTCAGTTAAAGCAGAGAAAAGAGGATAACCAGATGTTTGCTACCCTCCCTTAAGTTGATTGAAACACCTACACCCTCTGCCCCCTACCTCCTTAAAATATGATATCGTCTAAAATTTTATGCTAGGTATTTTTGTTTTATAGTAAAAGAGAAACACCCCTTGAAATTATATTAAACTCCCAATATGTGTGTGTGTATGTAAAAAAAAAAAAATATCGCTTTTAGATTTTACAACTTGTTTAGCGTCCAAATATGTTAATTAATTCTGCATCAAGTGAAATTGTCAAGTCTTTTGAGGCTTCTTTTTGATGTTTTTGAGCAAGCTGCCTAAAATCACGGCGAGGGTAAGAATTTGTGTACTATGGGATATTAATTTTACTTTTAAATTTTTACAAGTCTTAGTGCATAACAGCGATTTGATTTCAAATTAAACTAAATATAAACTATGTAAGAATTTCAACTAAAAAATATACTTAATTTTGTCTCCACTATAATCTTAATTTTATTTCATTCATTTTATTGTGAATACACTTTTTTCGGTTAAAGTAAAAACATCAATAATAAAAGAGTTTGTTTCACCATGCCTTTATAGACTTCGTGTTGATTCAATTAGTCCATTTCGTGGTGTTCACCCAAAGTCTTCTGATCGTTGTTAGTAAATAAAATATTGTTGTGTAATGTCTGTCGCGTGAAAGTAAAAAAACATGAGACGATTGTTGATTTACATGTTAACTTATAATATTGAAAGTTACCATTAATTATGAAATTGCAACTGTTACCTAGCGCCAACAATGCCGTTACGTTTTCTGATCTGGTGGCTTTATCAAACATTACGTCGTCCCATATTTAACATGCGACAGACATTATAAACAATGATTTGTTACAACCATTGCGAGTAGAAGACTTTGTGTCCACCTCACACAAAGTACTGTACATTACGACAAGTTCGTGTTAATTAATAGGAAAGGCCGCCAAGCCACGCGGTCGCGGTGACACGGTAGAGCAGTTTAAATACAAACCTCACAATCGAATGACCACCAACAAACGTCATGGCAGTTTAATGTGTGGATTAGTAAATTTAATGACAACTCTGGTAAGTGCACAACTAAATACTGACAAACCACTAACATACATTCAAGTAGGAAATATAATTATACATTAATGGTGTTAAATTTATGTAATAACTTGTTAATTGAATACTAGTATAAATAATATAATTATATTGAAATTTCTAGTTTGCAATATTTAAATGGTATTTTTGAATCATATTTTATAAAATGTGTTCTTTTGTTCAGAAGATTGAGAAGTCAACGAATGCCAAGAGCAGAGATGGTCCTTTAGTTATGAACCCGAGCGTGAATACACATGCACAGTGAACACAAGTCCGTGACTCGGTGTTGGGACACAAGCATGTCCCAGCAAATCAGCTTTTTTATCATGCAAATTTACATTTAGATTCAACATACGATGTTGACAGAATATGCTGAAATATTTTTGCTTAGATTTTACTGTACATCTAATTATTATAAATATTTATATTATATTTTAAATTTAAAACTGCTTTATTAAAGTAATTATATTCATTATTATTTTTATGTTGTGGTAATACAAATCAAGTTATTTTTTAAATTAAAATTAATTTGTAATTAGTGGCTGCATTATATAATTTAATTTGTTATTACACTTTTAAAGCTAATTTCCCAAATTGATTTCAACAGTTTTCCTATATTTAATTTCAAATTCTCATTTACACATCCTGACTACTTAAGAACTTTCGTTTTTTGAATGACATTTTACATCCTGAAAGTTAGACATTTGGGTTATTATTGTTACAGCTTGGCAAAAGTCTGAATAAAACATAACAATACAACGAGCACAATAGATAATAATGGTTGCATTTTTTTAGTTATTATTTGCAGATTTTTTGGAGTGCGGGAACTAATTAAAAAAAATGTTTAAAACATCTGAATTAAGGTGGTACTACCTGATCGGACAATCATGACGTCATCAATAGCCAATCACAGCGCGAGAAAATGATGTCACGGTTGTCCCATCAGGTAGTACCACCCAAATTCAGATATTTAAAATATTTTTTTTTAAATTAGTTCCCGCATTTCAAAAAACCTAAAATATTCAGAAAAGCTTAATTTTATGTGTATTTTCTAATTATGATATAAAAAAGCAACCATTGTTGTCTATTTAACAAAGAGTTGTCCAGGAAGATAGCCAGGTACCTCATTAAAAGAGGTTAGTGCCATTGAGTTATAGGCTAACCGTCATGGCTAATGGGAAACTTGAATCTCCTCCTTCGTGAATCGTGGCCAAATATTATAATATATTGTATTCTGAAACTCGTTGTAATTTTTTTAAATCTTATAATTAGAGCGCGGAAAAAAGTCTCTTTTTTTTTAACAAATAGTCGCCTATAAAGTCTACTTTTTTTGCAAAAAAGTCTCTAAAAAAGTCACTTTTTTCGAAAAAAGTCTCCAAAAAAGTCCCTTTTTTTTAAAAAAAAGAGCAACAAAAATGCATTTTAATAGTGCTATTTGTGAACAAAAAAATTGTTTATTCGTGTTAAATTACGACTTTGTACTTAATCGTACAAAATGTCTTTTAAATACCGTTTTAAAGTCAATTTTTTTAATGAGTGTTTTGTTATAGAAAGCCAAGATATTAAAATATTTTAATTTCATTCACTAATTTTATTAAGAGTAGTATGAAATTATTTAAATAATTCTATGAGTAATAAAAAGAACAAGACATTGTTTTAGATAATGTTGATGCTTTTTATTGTAGCGGGCCATACAGTTTTAAAAGAAAAAACAATTTTAATTTTCTTCTTGGTACTTTTAATACTCCTCCACCTCAGACTCACTGTCCTCTGCGTTCGCCACTGGCTGGCCGAACTCTTTGCTGTTGCGGCGGTTCAGGAAGTAGTTGCAAATCAAGTACATCTCCAAGTTTTCGACGGTGAAGCTCGTGCGCTTCTCGGTGAGCACGTTCTTATAGATGGAGAAGGAGCGTTCCACGTCGCAGGAGGTTAGCTGAGCGTATTTCAACGCCATCACCTCTTTGACAGCGAGTTTGTCTGTGACGGTGCTCGTGTCACCAGTGTAGGATCCTCCAAGAACCTGCGACACCTTTCGCATGAAAGCAAGTCCCACATTTTTCTGCATACAAGTCTTGAACTTCATTTGCACGGAGGCACCACGAGGTCCATTCACTTCACTCAACTTGCACTGTCCAGGATGGTAAAGGTTTGCTCCATGGATAAATTAGCGTCCTCAAGTTGCTTGATTTTTCCAGGCAGAAAACCAAAGTTGCTTGCCACGCAAACCAAGTCCAGAGGTAGATTCTCGTCCAGGATCAACGCTCTGGCTTTTTCCACGCAAAAAATTATTTTTGACACGCATAACTGTGTTCAAAAGCTTTTTATTTTATTCTATTTTTTTAACTATATTTTCGAGAAGAAAATAACTAAAAAATATACTAGAATGTGTCAAAAAGTCTCAAAAAGTCACCTTTTGCCGAAATAGTCGTAAAATCACAAAATAGTCTAAAAAGTCGCTTTTTTTATAGGCTCATTTTAATCCATTTCCGGAGATCGGTGGACATCCTAAATGACATTAAAATAGGCCCCATATACACAAAAAGTCCAAAAGACTTTTTTCCGCGCTCTACTTATAATAATTATATAGTATGTATAAATACATTAAATACTGCCTTTAAGCCTATATTGCACGATACAATTTTTCTACTTATTGTATACAATTTTTCCTTGCAAGAAGATGTCATCTCCATACAAACAAATGGAGATTAAGTTTTCTTGTAAGGAAAAATAGTATACAATAATTAGAAAAATTGTATCGTGTAATACCGGCTTTAGTAAATTTTGCGTACAATTTTTACCTGTCGTTAAGAACGAAAATAAGAATTATTTATGAAGGATATTAGCCACATTTAAAACATAGTTTCTTAATGGTTATTTGAAAATTCAAAGAAAAAAGATGAGAAAACTGGAAGAAACTTTGCACTCGTTTAAGAAGTTTTTTTCCCTTAGGTGTAAAATATAAGGTCAGCCTTCTGGTGGGAATAGAATTATTTTAAGATCAAAACAAAGTACGAAAAATTTGGATTTTTTTCTTTATAAAATGTTTAAATGTTTAATGTGAATATATTAATAAATTTAATATAAAATAATATATTAATTTTAATTTATAATCATAGATTTGCAAAAAAAAAAAAAAAAAAAAAAGCGTGTCATATTGGTTGAAAATATTTTAAAAAATTCATTTATATGATGTATCACATGATTTGTATTATAATATTAAATGTATTATTGTAATGAAACATTGCTTAGTATTCAATTTTCGAAATATTCAAGCAAAATATATAATATATCTGAATTTTTTATTAAAAATTGAGATACCATGATGGGGCGATTTATGAAAGACATAATTATAGGCTATATAGGTTATAGATAACCATGCACTGTTCTCAGTAACAATGATATTAGTCTAACTCAATGACATTGGATTCTAAATGACACTAACTGCGATTAGTAGGAAACCTCTTTTTCCTATTATCTCTGTACATGAATCGAGTTCAAATATATTTACTAACAATAAGTCTAATCCATGTTGAATTATTTAGAACTCCAGTCGATATCCAACATCCTGTTTTTTGAGTACAATACGAGATCCGGCTCTTAAAATTCTTAACAGTTGTTAGAAATGTATTTTTTTTCTACCTTCGAGAAAAGAAAACTTCTTATTAGCAAATACAAAAAAATTTATCATCCGCTGTGCTCGTCTCTTCCGATCTCTAATACTTACAAGAACTAAAGCATTTTTCAAATTTTTAGTTCCGTTATATATCGATACATCCATTATAAACAGAGCTTATTTTAAATTTTAAAAGCAGGTAATAATAATATAACATTAATTATTGAGTTATATTTAATTTTTAAGGTACTTATAACTAAGTTTCTTGTCTCTATATGTTGTATTATACATAAGAAAAAAAATAAACAAACAAATTAGATAACAAAAATTATGGAATGTTTCAAAATTTTTAACAAAATTATAATAGTTTGTAAAATATTTTCCATGTTTTAAAAATAGTATGAGAAAATATTATTAAAATTTATCATTTTGGCATTTTATAATTAAATTTTTGTCTCGTTAATAAAAAGTAAAAATTATATTAAATTTGTTATTAAATTAATATTTTCTTTCCTTTTACTACGCCTACTTCAATAATAATTGTGTAATATAATACAGGTAAAGTTGCGTACTTAAAAATCTTTGAACACTTTCAACTTTGTTTATTATGACAAAAAATTAATATTTTTTGTAAAGTTTTTTTACTTTGTTTCTCTACTTTTTACTTTTTAACACGACATAAAACTAGAGATTTTAAAACGGGTGAACTTGGTCTCGGCAGAAGGATAGAAATTCAATGTAAGGAACGTTATCACAATTATGACTCCAGTTTAAGTATACTTTCGCTGTTTCCTCCCCTATTAAAAAAATGTAATAAATATAAGTATCATATATAATAAAAAAAATATGTACAGTGGGTGTCACATTTAACTTGGTTATGGTCGAAAGCGCTCGGCCAGTCATGTCCTTCGTTACAAACCGGCTACCAAAGACAGAGAGCGTTACAAACACGACCATAACCAAGTTAAATGTGACACCCACTGTAGTTGTGTGTATTTAGGCCAATTCTCTATAAACAAAGGAATGCATTTAATTTCTCTTATTTTGGTTAAACCAATGATTCTGACTTGGTTTAAAAAAATTGGTATAACTTTAATCAACTTAAAGTCTGGATTTGCGCAATTTTGCACTCTAAGCGATGCGCATTTTTGTTAGAAGAACAACAAATGAATCCAGCCTTAAAGGCCTTCTGAACCTTTTCACAGTATTAAGTGCACGGTTAGCTTTGCTTCAGTGTGATTCGGCTGCATAATTTTTTTTTGTTTCAGTAGCACAAATATCAGAGATAATAGCCGATGAAGAAGCACCTGTGACGTCACTCACGCTCATTCAGGGGTGACAATATATGTAAATCCCTGCAAAAGATAGGTTCACTCCCGCTGCAACCACGGCCACAATTTTACTTCTGGAATTTTGAAACTTTACCAGGGCAGTCTTGATAGTATTTGTCAAATAAATTGAAAGAATTTTTTTGGTGGCGTGTGTACAGATTGAGTTATTGTGGTTGCAAGATAAGCTAAAAATTTAACATTGTTTTCCTATACAACATTTTTGCTCCTCTTTCTACCGCAATAACTCGGTTTGTATGAATGTCACCAAAAAAAATCTTTCAGGCTATTTGACAAATACTATCAAGACTGCCCTGGTAAAGTTTCAAAATTCCAGAAGTAAAATTGTGGCCGTGGTTGCAGCGGGAGTGAACTTATCTTTTGCAGGGATTTCCCTATATTGTCGCCGCTGAATGAGCGTGAGTGACGTCACAGGTTCCTTTTCATCGGCTATTACCTCTGATATTTGTGCTGCTGAAACAAAAAAATTTATGCAGCCGAATCATACTAAAGCAAAGCTAACCGTGTACTTAATATTGTGCAAAGGTTCATACGGCCTTTAAGTTCTGGTAGTCAAAATTAATATCCCAAGTGATATTCTTTGTTTTGTGAATTGGATTAAAATATTAAAAACAGCAACTTTCGACAAAAAAGTATAAATGTTTTTTACCTCAATTAAAATCCATCAATTTTTGTGTGCTATTTTCGTATGTTGAAATCGAGATAATTAAATAAATATTATTTTTTGAAATTGACTGTGTGACGTCACCCAGTAAAATTGCTAGCGTTGATCCATGATGACATACGGACTTCAAAGAGACGAATTCCAATCTCTACCTCAATAAAAACAAGAGTAAATGTGTGAAAATTAATGATACTGGATCAGGGGAAGAGAATCTACATTTTTTGTCGCAAGTCTGTAACAAAAATGCTTCATGAAAAATGCATATACTGCAATATAAAATGTAATTACATTTCTTCATTTCAGTGACATTTATAAGCAAGATTTATTGCATATTGCATTCATGTTGGTGCTAGTTGAATCAAGTTGAGATATTAATTGAAATAGCTGGAAATCCTTTCTTTCAAGTGCCTTACAAAAACATTGTGCTTTTAGAATACTTACGTTTTTTTTTCTAGATTTTTTCTAGAATTTTTTAATAACATATTTGTTAGTTCTTGTTTCCTATCATTAGTTAAATAACGTATGAAAATGTATGAATACAATTTTAGAAAAATGAATATTTAATATATTATAGAGAATTTCAATTAATTCATTATTTCATGCAGTTAAATAATTTTTAATTAAGGGTAACGTAACGGGCCCAATGTTAAAAAAATCCCACACATGAAAATTATGAAACAAATTTAAAATGTTCTCCTTTACATTCCCTATCAGTAGCTAAATTATCAGGTATACAAATTCGATCTAGTTTTTGAGTTATGAATTTTTAAAGTCATGCTGGAAGTTTGATTTTTTCCATGTTAAAGTAGTCAATTTTAAAAATTCATAACTCAAAAACTAGCTCCAATTTGTATATCTGATCATATTTTAGCTACTGATAGGTGATGTAGAGGAGAACATTCTATTTATTTTTTCACAATATTCATGTGTGAGATTTTTTGTTTTACATTAGTCGCTTTACCTTACTCTAAAAAAAATTGCCTGGCGTGTAATATATAACAAGATTGAGAAGAGTCAGAGAAATTCAAGGTCGGTCGGGTGGTCTAATGGGATAAGGCACAGGTCCGCAACTGACTTGAGATGTGGGTTCGAGTCCCACCTCGGCTAGACTTTGCAATTTTCTGACAATTTTCTTTCTTACCTTGGCGGGTAAACACGGTTGGGTTTAAAATAATTATAAAATACCGCAAATGTTCCGTAAGTTGAAAAACTTACTTTAATATATATATATATATAATATATATATATATAAAGGGTTAAAGTTATTATTGTTTGTAAAATTGACCATTTTATTACTGCACGATTATTTAATGCATTATGTTGTCTTCTTAAAATTTGTTTATTTTTATTTGTTGCCTACACAAAAAATGTATTTTGACTGGATCAAATTTTGTATATGCACACAACCCCCTCTCAAAAGTAATATTATTTCAATAGTTTATAATTATATATTAAATTTATAAATTAAAAATATGAAAGTGAATGAAATACGAAATGTTTTGAATATTTGTGATAACTGTACGTTTTGATAATATTTACAGTAATTCAGAGTGCTTTTTTCCATCATCTGAGAGTATTATACAAATCCAAGTATAAGCAAAGAGCTTACGTTGTACATACAATAGAAACTCTGGTATAAGAGATGGTCTGACCGTACCCTATTTATTTTTTTATTTTGAATGCTTATTTATTTGGATTTGAATAATAAATATATATAATGCACTCAAATGACTGGAAAAAGCACTCTGATATATGATAACTTGAAATTTTATGGCTCCTTATTCAGATCAATGTAAATTTACCCACCTTAATCGTGTTCAAAAATTCATTCAGATTCAAAATTTTATTAATCTTACATAAAGACAAGTCAGCATACAATACATATTATAATAAATATCAGTTTTTTAAAAAATCATCAATATGGTACACTTCTTTATCAAATAGAAATTGTTTCACTCTTTTCTTAAACACTGTAACTGTGTTGGTTCATTTTTCAACTTAGCTGTACCAGAGAACTGATACTACATTTAATATTTAATAAAAGCTCTCGGCCTGTACTGACTCTTGCTATTTAGTGATTTTTACAAAATAAAAATTATTCCTTTATTAGAAAGAACTGCAGTTTGTGAACTTTTAAATTTGTGTTCTCCCGGCAACAATAGACCACTTGCAAAACTATGTTTTAGCAAAACGTAAACAAACTCATTCACCCAGGTATTGTTGGTTGTTGATTATGTGTATTTTTTTTCCAATACATTGGACTTTATGGGAAATTCACGTTTTTCACATACAGTTTTCAATACGTGACATACATATGATTTTAAAAATAAATATATCACCGGAATCTGCAGTTCTTGGCCATTTATAATATTGAAAATTGCATTGGAAGATGGTTTCTTTATTTCAATATAGTAAATTTAGTATGACACCAAATCAGCCAATTGCATGGGGTAAGATACGTAACTAGGCAAACTCCAGTTTGTTGATTTTAACTGTTGAACTGGAGTTTGCTTGTTACGTATCTTACCCCATGCAATTTGCTGATTTGGTATGATACTAAATTTACTATATTGAAATAAAGAAACCGTCTTCCAATGCAGTTTTCAATATTATAAATGGCCAAGAACTGCAGATTCCGGTGATATATTTATTTTTAAAATTATACGTATGTAATGCATTGAAATCTGTATGTGAAAATCGTAAATTTCCCATAAGGTCCAATGTATTGGAAAAAAAATACACATAATCAACAACCAACAATACCTGGGTGAATGAGTTTGTTTACGTTTTGCTAAAACATAGTTTTGCAAGTGGTCTATTGGAATTACTTTTACACAGGTTCACAGAAAGTTGCAGGGATGATACAACCTAGTTCTACTACCTGTTCATTTACATATGGCATTATTCATAGCTGCTCCAAGTAGCCCTCGGCAATCAGATTGAGAGTATATCTACTCACAATGCTCTTAGTGTATACACAGGGTGGTGCTTTGTTAAATGCTATTTATACTACTTCGTTATTCGTTCTCAAGCTTTAGGCATTATATCTTTTACCATTTACTTAGAAGAAGTATATTTATACAAAACACAATCAGGTTTTTAATAATTCATTCTATATAAACTTTTATAAAAATTTAATTTGTATTGTTGAATCCTCATTTATATTCATATACTGAAATACGGTACAAAAGTAAATTAAAAGATTTTATCCAATGGGTGCGATTCACGAAGAAGTTAGCCAATTTTCTAACCACGTTTAGCTTAACCACGTTTAACTAATATATTTGTTTCACATATTAAGCCACCCAGTTAAACGTGGTTAAGGTAAACGTGGTTAGAAACCTGGCTAACTGCTTCTTGAATCGCGCCCATTATCTTTACTAATAAATAATCAGCTAATTATTTATATTTATCCTTTATTTTTTATTAATATTTTATTACTTGAATTTAATCCAACCATAAAAGTGTTATAAGATTTAATTACTTGTAAAAATTGTATGGAGTAGAGAAATAAACTGCCCGTAATCCAAATTTCAAGGGACTCCTTTCAGCTCAACTACCTTTTCCGTCCTTCTCTCCAAAATTTGCTCCTAGTACAATCAATATATTATAATTCAGAGAGTAGATATTTAAAAAAAAAAATGAGGAAGAATAAGAACATTTATTTCAGCAGCTCAGTTACAATCAGGGTAAGAAAGACATGCCTGAGACTAGAGTGCATGATGAGTTATAGTGAATTATTAAATGCATAATTTATTGATTTTTGATATATTTTTTTAACTTTTTTACTATTGGATTTCTACTTTATTTTATTGTGTTATTATCCAGTTTAGATGATACGACAAACTTTTAACCGTTAACAGTGCTTTGTCACCTTCAGTGATACAATGAGTGTTATATTTCATGTTGATACACAAAAAATAAAGGTGACAAAGAAACACCGTTTCTGATCTTTTTATCGGAATGCACTTTACAACAGTTTGACATCATTAAAATTGAATTGTAAACAAATGCTGTGAATCTTCCCTACGTCCCACGGATGGTGGAATATTCCAACTTCCTTGCCCCGTCGTTATACTGACGCTGCACTTCGGTGTGTCCTTGTTGAGAATGTGATGGGGGATGAAAGTCCTACATTGAGAGTGGTGACACACATTGGGGGAGCGTGAGACAGAGGGACGCTCAACGAGGGCGGCAGAGACCTCAAAATGAGGTGAAAAAAATGAGATGGAAAATTTTCACACAAAAAAAAATCAATAAATAACATAAAGCGTAATTAAAAGAGTAAAAATGAAAGTTAACGATAAGACTTTTTTTTTTCTTTTTGTGAGACAGTGAAAGACTTAAAAACAATGAATTTAAAGACAAAGTATATTAAATAAAGAACGAAAGAAATAATATAAAAAAAAGTTTATGAGTTTTTAAAAAATTAAAAATAAATAATCATACAGTCAATAACATCATTATTGAAGCAGAAATAAAAAAAATGTTATAAAATCGATATAATTAGAAATATCACGAGGATAAAATAGATCCCCGTCCCTATAATTTGTCTCCACGCGTGTCTGAGGGGGCGTGGTCCTGGGGCACACGCTGCCAGGCCACGTGACCTCGGTGCGCATGACCCGTGACGTCACATCGCTCTTATAGTTAGGAGCGCGGGACCAAGAGTCGCTCAGTCTTCGCGTGGCATTCATCTCTGGCAGCATCTCATCTGGACCAGAGTAAAGTCACTTCTTCCGTGAGTACCGATATTTCATTTCTTTGGGAGAAAACTTTTTTAGTTTATATGCAGGAATCTTTTTGCTATAATAATAAGTAAACATCATCTCGCAACAATTTATTATTTAGACAACTTTTAAGAGTACTTCAAAAGAGAAATAATTGCAGCGTGATGATAACTGCTGTTTATTATTGATGACAGCAGGCCCTGAAACAAACCTTCCTAATACGATTGCCCTAAACTTTTTACGTTTAAGGACAGTTTCATGGTAGTTATGCATGATAGAAACTGCAGGTTAATAAAATTTCAAGTACATTACAGGCCCATTGAACTTACCGATAGAACATAGAATACTTAATTGATTACTCTTAGCATTGGAAATTTTTAAAGGCAACAACTGTACATTATTCTTTGTTAATAAGGTTTTAACAATTACAATTTTAATGTGATAATTAAAATTAAAAGATTCAAATTAAATGTCTGATTTTTTTTCACATTTTCATTAACTCTCATTAGCTTTATAAATTGTTAGTGTTAATTAATGTTAGTAAAACAAACGGTAAACATAAATTTCATTAAAATCGTGTAAATTAAAATTTAATTTAAATGGGTTACCAATTTAAATTGATGTTAAATTCAAATTTTTATTTCGATCGTTGGCTTAATTTCAAATGTGAAGAAAATAATTAAAAAACAGTTCAACCAACTTCACAATTGATTGTTAACATACCAAGTGAAGGTGAAATATTTGATTATTTATTACATGGGTGAAAAGTTTTACAGATGTCACAACACAATTAAATTGAGTAAACGTGTGCACCGTGTTCGCCACGCCAAACTGTCAACACGATCTTGTCTTAACTTAAACCCCTTATAGAAGCAAACTTTTTTGACATTTCAGAACAAAAAAACTTTAACCTTTTTTTATAGTGCTGGCTAGAAATATTTTTACCGCTTCCTGAGAATACTAGATTCAAAAATATTATATCTATTGTTAGCTTAAAAATTGTGTTATAACGTTTAACTTGAACTGCAAGGAACATTATTATTTATTTCACTAAAAAATATATCTGCACTTGAGAGCAATAGAAATATTTTGAACTTTACTTAAAATTATGCTTCAATATTTAAATATATTTTGGTAGCTTTAAAATTGTGTTAAAAAAATTGTATTGATTAACTATGAGTTAAATATTTTGTACATGACAAATTTTTTTATGATAAGTAGTTTTGGTGCCGCACTTTTCTGATCGGAAACTGAAAGGACTATACGTGATTTTACTGAACTATTATACTTCGAATATTTTTTCTTTCTGCAATTCGTTTTTAACATATTCATAAAGTGTTAACGTGATATTTTTATAAAAATATAATTATTTATTTTTACAAAGATACTGTCATTTTAATATTTCACTTTATCTTTTCCAATATTATATTAGTGCAAGCATGTGTATAAAATTACATTACTATCTGAAAATTGATTATCGTAAAATCGTTATATATATATATATATATATATATATATATATATCATTTGGGGTCCAATTAATGGCTTTCTGAAACAGATAACTTGTCTTACAGAAGCAGCTTCATTTAATTAACCATTATTTCATTGTTTTAGAGGTATACAAAACATCTATAATACGGTACTCTAGCACGAACGTAACCTCTTCTGATTGTAACAGTTAGTGAAAATACATGTGAGTACGGTGAACCGTTTAATTACCTTGTATTTCAAAACACTAATCAGCTAGTAAATGTTCCAGTATTTTACATGCACTCTTACGTTGCTATGGCTGTGACAACAATGGCGGTAGATATGACAGCGCAGCTCAGTTGACTCATTGTCTCACACCGAAACTTTAAAAATCAACTTCCATGATCATGACGTAATAATTAATTTTGAATTTTATGCATTCATTACATTCAGTTTATTGCATATAATATAGTAAAAATAATCCGTCCCAGAATTAACCAAATTACTGAAATTTAATCAGGATGGCTAACAAAATAATATTCAGGCTACTTCCGGAGCGAGAAACAAATTAATTTGATTATCTCTCTCTCTCTCTCTCTCTCTCTATTTCTGTGTACGTGTTTTCATTGGTTTTCATTGCTCATATTGCACAAACGGAAATGTAACTTATACTGTTAGGATAAAAATTGATAATCATGCACACATGAAAATAATTATTATCGTTTCTGTATGATAATTACGAGTGTTGTGACGTCACCAGCGTTTCTCGTGACTCAAACTATTGAATTTTGTGCGTACAATGCCAGTCTGGGATGACAAATGAGAATGTCGTAGGTTTTATCCGTCATAATAATAGAAGGGGTTTCAGAGTCCATGTAACCGAAATTAATGTAGAAATCTGTAGACTTTGGCCGCGTCTCATTTAAAGAATGCGAACTAAAAGTGTATACACTTCAAACACTAATTTAGTATAGATACTTATTTTAAATGAGACAACTTTACTGTAAACTAGCGCCAACACTTCGTAGTGTCAAAATTTGGAAACATTTGCATCAGCTGATCAATGTTAAAAAATTTAGTGTCTGTGTTAGTGTTTGAAGTTGCTATTTCAAACACTAAATACTAGACCCTTCAAACCCTTCAAATACTTGAACACTTGCGCTAATTGAGACAACAGTTAGTGTCAATATGGCGTCAACACTTCAAAAAATTGACAATCGATAATGTGTTTAGTGTGCATTTTCGTGGATTGGCATTCATTCTTTATATACAAATTTCCTCCTTCACAAACGTGTACTATGTTTAAATAAAATGGAAATCAATAAAAAAATTTCATTTAGAGTAAATAATATCTGCAATACATATAATTATAATATTAAATAAATACCACAAAATTTTATTAACTTTGTTCAAATTTATTTATGTTGTTAAAAATATAATTTTAGTGCTAATTTTACAAGGAAATTTAACAATTTGTATATATAACTGAAGCTTTTGTAAATTTACTTTACTATAAAAAATTCCGGCATGACATTTATATGCATATATTTGTTTTATGCTCACGCAAACATACGTCTATATGTGCTGCCGTATAATATTGTATAATTGTGTACAGTATAATTATAAAAAAATATAATGAAAGTGTAAAACAACAACAACAACAACAACAACAACAACAACAACAACAACAACAACAACAACTACAAGAGAATTTAATATTTTTTTTTTAAGTATGAAAATAATGTTAGTTCAAAAATAAAATAATACTATATATATAACTCTGGCACTAAAAATTCTTGCAATACAAACTAATTTAAAGAGTTAAATATAATTTAATCATTTGCTTTCCTCACTAATGTTGCATTAATTTAATTGAAAAAGTGTTTAAATTATTAGTATTTAATATAATTTAAAAAAATCTTTGAAACTATTACGTTCAAATGAAATGTCTGTTTCCTAAAATTAATCTTAATATTATTATAGTTGTAATTTGTAGCATTTAAAAGAAAGAATGCATTGATCTTATCAAAATTCTTGAAAAAGGCAAAAACTATGATAGAAAAACACACAAGAAAAAGCAATCCAATCAGAGCTAGGTCAAGTCTGGTTATCCATTTAAAAATAACACGAAAAATATTTATAAATAAATAAAAATACTTAGCGATCAACATTCACATTGATTTTTCCTCTTTTATTGCATCCACAATAGAGCATTGAAATAAATTTGTTTCGCAATAATTAACACAGCATATAACATTAATGTTATATCCTATTTTTGTTATGTTTTTTTTTCGTTTTTGTAGTATAGTTTTAATTAATTTGTTATTAAAAGTTCGTTTAAACAGCAAAACGCCGTTTTGCCAGCAGCGAAGTGCTGTCCTATAATAATTAAAGAGTGCTGCCTAGCTGGTGCCACTAAAAAGTAGTTTCATTTTTTTATTTTTTACTGTAGGACTCTAAAAACCCAGGAAAATCAGGTTTCACAGGAACACTGAAAAGAATCTGAGTACTTTAATTTTGCACCCTCTTATGCATTGTTAATTTTTATGTAAATAATTAATTAGTTAACTTACAATAAAAAATCCATACTAAAACTGGATTTATATTAACAATTATCCATGGAGGGGTATTTTTAAAAATAAAGTATAAAATAAAAGTAAAATATGGCTTATTTTTTTATTACTACCTGAACAATTCATCACCAGTTCTTTTAATTTGACTTTTTATTTAAATAATTAATTATAACTGCAAGTTTTTTCAAGTGTTGTATTTAATATACTATTTATATATTTTGTATTAATTGTATCAAATATTTACTAAATATTTGTTTCGACTTATTTATTTACGTATCTGTATTTACTAAATACTATATAATTATTTGTTCATGCTATCAATACATTTTTTCTCTTGCTAAATTTTATATTATTAATATAGTATGATATAAAAATACATACACTATTCTATATATATTTTAAATTTATAATGGAGTATTGTCCTCAATTTTTTTTATTGCAGAAATGGATAGAGGGTGCAAAGTTATGCTACCCTGATTTTTTTCAGATTTTTTTGAGACCTGGAACTATTTTTAAAAAATTGTTGAAAGTCCTTTTTGTGACGTCACGCGGCGGCAAGTCCTATCTTTTTCTTAAGAAGCGGCGTCTCGTGACGTCACAAAAAGGACTTTGAATAATTTTTTAAAAATAGTTCCCGGGCTCTAAAAAATCTAAAAAAAATCAGGGTAGCATAACTTTGCACGCTCTATCCATTTCTGCAATAAAAAAATTTGAGGACAATACTCTATTATAGGTTTTTATTTTTTCACACTGAAGCTTCCAAACAACTAGCATGTTTTTTTAATTAAGTTTCTATTTCATTGGACATTGATGATATAAAATCAAATAAAACAATGCTAATGCAAAATCAACTGGAACGTGAATTATTTACCATTATTTATATTTACTCGTATTTAGCATGGAGCACAAAATGTTTGGTTGATATCAAAATATAAATATATTTTATCCAAACGTTATTCTTCAAGAACATTTTTTTCTGGTTTAAATATTTAAATATAATCCTTACTAAAAATAGAAGAAGGCTACAAGTCGATTACTAAAATGAAACGATAATACCCACACTGGTAGAATCATCGATATAAAATTTATTTGAACAAAAAAAATATAATCTTTTGCAATCAATAATACTTTTCGTATCTGCAGACGAAAGATGTATGAAGTTGTCAATTGATGATACAAAAAGTTGAGTGTTTCTATCCTACTGAGAGAGAATTCTGTACTTTCATTCTTGTGCTAAGCTTGATGCAATATTAATTTCACTATCATAGGGTTCATTTTCGTATGATTTAACATGTGAATACAGTAATTATAGCACATTGCTGGCTATATAGCGGCATTGTGTCGGTGATTGCAGAGCGTTTAGCACCGCCCACGCCGCTCAGCATCCTCCAAGGACCTTTACTTTCCTCTAGGGCTCCGCTTACGTCCTTTACAGATCTAATTGTGCATAATAATGCTCCTTGTGATTGAACGACGTTTTTCAGTCGAGTCACCAACTAACAATGTATAAATATTATACCTCAAGATGATAATTTTCATTTTGATTTTTTTAACATGCCAAAATTGTTGTAACTAATTTATTTATTGTTGAGTTCACCATCATACAAGATTATATCACACGATTAAATTATTTGAACTCGTACACCTAAAAATAAAATAATTTTATTTTTTATTATTTTGTAGGAAATAATTACGTATTAAAAGACTGAACGACATTAAAACAAACATGTAATTATAACAGTAAGTTGAGAAGGTCAGAAATGGTGTCAAGTTAAAATATAATGTTTATAATGTTCAATTATTTTATAACTAATTTATTATAGAGTTCAGTGTTGAAAAGTTCTATGTTAGAAAGTTGCAATTAATCTTTGTTACACATGCAGTGTGTGGTATTTAAAATTCTTTAAAATGAATTATAACATTATAACTCACCTTTGCCATTTTTCTTACGATTTGTAGTCTCAAGAATAATTTATTACAACCGTTTAAAGCTAGCCATATTTGACGTTGACTAACTTAAGAGTTATTTAAAGCCCTTGAAAAAATTTTTTTTCTAAACATGTATTACCGCAAGATTGATTTGAGTCTAATTTGACGTTTGAGCTTCGTGAGGTAGTAAATACAGACTTTAGGTCACAAGGCTGACAGATTAATATTTAACGAGCACTCACATACTTACTTTCTAACTTTTTGCTGAAAACGTGATTTTTTAGCAAGTGCTGCAATGTATTCATTACAAGGTAATATACATTTTTAAATCTGGTTTGTTTAATAATTTAGTTTTCTGAGGTTGCGAGTAAATGCAACTAAATGTTGACGCAAGTGTTTTGACAAAAAAAAAAAAAAAAAAAAAAAAAAAAAAAATAAAAAACTACGCGACGAAAAAATTTCCGCTGTTTGTAAAAAGTTAGGACATCGCAAACTTTCCGCACGGGAAAAAAAGCTCATATTTATAGACCAATCAGAATACAGTATTTGAATCTCTTTTGCTCAGCTTTAGTTAATATTGCATAAATTAAACTTTGCAAAAGAGTAACGAAAGAAGAGTATATTATACTGTTGATTTTTTTTATTACTTCTTTCTTTTTATTTTCACAAGAGCTTATAATACACTAAAAGAAGAGGGATTTTGTGTTGTTACAAAATATTTTTAATCAAAATATATAATCTTTCTCCCGCTTCTAGAAAAGAGATATTATTTATTCTCATTGTGTATTCACCCATTGTGTTTCATGAAAGCAAGAAAAAAATTGCAGTTTTATTAAACCTGGAAATTGGGTTAATTTTAAGAATACTTCAGAAAACATTCAGAAAGGCTTTAAAATAATTATTTACTTATTTTATTCTAGGATTTAGAATAAAAGCTTCTTATAATAATGAATTATAAAAAATATTAAGGAATTCATAATAAATAAATAATAAAACTTAACTATAAACATTATTTATAAACAAAAATATTTTCTACTCTGTATGTTAATAAAAAGGTAAAACATATACGCTAGTTCATTTTGTTAGTGCTGTAAAATATAACAATAGCAAAAAATTACATACTAAAGTTGACTTTTATTAATAGAACGTAATGATTTTTTTCTATTTTTTACTTGTATCACATGAACTGAAACCAGCTATGGAGTTATATAAATTAAATATATTATTATATAAATATAATAATATATTTATAGTATATAAATATATCGAAGTGATAGTTTTTTCGTATCAAAGTGGGGCCCTCTCGACTATAGTTTTGTAACATACTCAGCGCCCAGTCTATATGCAAACATGTATTACAATTTAATTTCATCGGCCCTTTTTAAAATTTACATGACAATACCGAGGAACTGATCAAAAGTAGCGTTCATATCTGTTCCGAAGAGTCTTGCTACGTTTTCATAGAAGCTGTTTCATTTATATCTAGAAATATGTGATATTTTAACGTCTTTGAGGGTAATACTCGTCCTTTAGTAAATCATTTAAGGAGTACTCAGAATTGCGTTTTATTGTGGATGAAAAATTAGAAAATACGTTCTCTTTCATTGTCAGCAAAGATGAAATTAGTTATTTTTTTAAAGGTCACACGACAAATACAATTATACGTTTATACGTCAAATGAGAGGGTTTTGACTTGTTAGGAGTGAGTTCTGAATGTCATAGTTTAACTAGGAAAGGTAAACATCCTATTTAATTATACAAAATAAAATTGCGGGTTCTCAGTAGGGACTCGTGAAGCGACGAGTTGAAGACGTAATTTTTAATTAAAATGAAGCGGATTACGTGCATAGCAGTGTCAATGAAAAAATGATATCCTTTATTTTCAGATTGTAAACCTAAAATATTTTTGAACCTAAATATAAGGACAAATTATAATATATTAACTTCATAAAAAACTAATTTTTGAAAGAATATATATTTTTTTAGTTGTTATTTTTTATATAGTGTTTATTTGATTCTGATTTGACTAAATTTTGACCACGAATGCCACAAGACCTAATCATATTTTTACAATTTATATTCTATGTATCTATTTTTTTTTTAAATATAAATTACCTTAATTTTTATAAAGTACACGAAAAAGATGGGAAAGGTGTAGCATCTCCTAAGGATGGTGGAATTGATTCTTAATATGCAAAACAGCATGCAATGAAACCATGTATGCAACGCAATCTTTTAATAATAATTATTATTAATTGGGTTAAATATTACATGGCTACCTTTCCTTTGAAAATTTTTATTCTAGTTTTTTTTTTTTCTACTTACAGTCCCATGTTCGATTCTTAGTTCAAAGAGTATTTTAAACCATCTTTCATTCCTGCACGACAGGTATGAAACACATTTTCATGATCAAAGCATAAACAATTTGGCATTTCATACAAGAAAATATCTATAATAGAATTTTTCTTTGATGTAAATAAAAATTCTCTGGAATAGAAAATAAAATAAAATATATGTTTTCTCAATATATGGATATTAAATTAAGCGCACCTTACAATTTTATACATAAAGTTTCATTTTTTTTTTATTAATATTCAAACCTAAATTATTTTAAAAGTATCTGAAATCTTATTTTAAGATATATTTTTTTTTCTAATTATTGCATGCAATTTTTCCTCACCATAGAACTCCAATTTTATTTATTTGGATGGAAAATTTGTGTGCAAAATTCCATCGTGTAATACCGGATTTATAAATAGACAAAAACAATAAAATAAACCAAACAGTAAAATATATAATCAATTTTAATGTAATACAAATGATGAAATTCAAAAGAAGCAATATAGGCGAAATGCTATTTATGTATCATTAAATATTATTTAAATCTTCATTAAACTTTAATCTGTAATTTTTTCTCATATACTTGATTTCACCAAATTCATTTGATTTCGTTTGAAATGTTTGATGCACCAAATTTGTGTCACAGGAGCGACTAAAAGTTGTCAATATCAAAGTTTGTAAAACATTTTAAATACCAAATCTCGCTCTCAAGTTTGTTGATGGATTTATTGATTATTCACCAGATGCAAAAAAACACACAAAGAGGCGTAGTCATTACTGACAGCAGGAAATTACCCAAATAAATGAAGGAAATGAATTTTATATCTAGGTTTCAAGTCTTGTTAACCCATTGGAAAGTATCCCTTTATTGGAAAAAGTTTTCAAATCTTATTTCAAGTTGTCTAGACTTTTTTACGTCATATTTTTTCTTTTTAAGGCGTATCATTTTTTTTTTTATAAACTTTGCACATTAATATTATTTGAGTTGCGTAAAAAGAAAATGATATTTTATAACTTTTTGAGTTATCAATGACATATAGACAGCTTCCAACTGTTCTCCTTCCTTATAATAATCGCGTTCATTTTATTACCATATACCAAAATGGGAGTTCTAAAATAAAATTTTGTAATAACACTCTTAGAAAAAGACATAATACAATTACTGTCATGCAGTTGTTAAGAAACGCAAAATAATTACTTCAAAATAAAACTTTAAAAAGGTGTAAATATACTTGATTTTTCAAAGCATTGCTAAAAATCATTGCATGGAAAGAATTTGATGTAGTATTTATTTCACTGATATTTACATGCAACTCAAACATGCTTCAAGCATTCTCCCCGTGGGAAAAAACACTGTATCATCCATTTCATTGTTATATCAAATTCAATTAAAACCCATTTATTTCCATAAATGTGGTATATATTATACATATAAATGGCATACATGTGGTTAGTATAAATTTTATAATATGTATGATACTGAAATTAATTATTCGTATTTCGTACTTGATTAAATTCTAAATTTTTTTTTAATTGAGTTTATAAATATACTATTTTATATATTATATATTGGCATAGCGAAAATAAATAAAATTGTAATTAATTAATTATTCAACATTAATTGAAAATTGTTTATTTTCTTGCAATACTTCTCATTAATTACGTTTTAAGTACAATAAATGTTAATGCTGATCGAATGGGTTGTGTTAACACTTAACATAAAATTGTATTAAACTTAAACTTCTTATACAGCTTGGAAGGTTTAAAATTTATTATTAGTGTACAATATTAAAACAATTCTTGAACTATAAGAGAATCTTTAAAAAAAATAAACACACAAAAATACACAATAATGCATTAGAACAATTACAGAATATGGACATTATTGATTGCATCAAAATTGAGCGCATTTAGCATTTATTTGTCACTATAATAGTGTTCATCATATTCTTGAGTAATTTATCAATCGTGCTCTTATGAACATGAGTATGCCTGCTGAGATATAGAGCTTCAGTTGTTTAAATACTCTTGCTTGCTGATGGTTTATAATTGTTTAGAATGATGAGATTTGTTTGTGAACCAGCTGCATGCAAATATACTTGCGAAGGAAAAAAAACTGATGTATTCATATAGTAATATTGTAGTTGTATTCCTTTACTGCATTGAACACCTGTAAACAATTTTTATTCCTCATGGCATATCACCAACGTTATTATTTTTATCCTGTTTTATAATACTTATTTTAATTTTTTTTTACATGAACGTATTTATTGTAAAAAAAAATGATGACGCAAATACTAATTAATTTTTTACCTACTTGCAAACATGTAAAACTACTTAAATTAAACTAATATAATAAAATTTCTATGTATACAAAACACTAATACGTATTATGAAATTTTGATCGCAGTTAATTCAACGCAATATTTTAATCCTTATATAAAATCTTTACTAAGCCGACCTGAAACATGAACTTCTTTACTAACTTAACTAATTTTCTACTTCGCTTGGCATACTCATGCAAAATATAAAATAATTAATTTATATACTTATATAGTATAATTATAAAATTGAAGTGTTTTATAAATATTAGGGGTATAACATAATGATATCAAGGCTGTTACGCAGACGCAAAACAACATTGGTCAGCTTATATAAAATTTGTTTATTGCAAAATTGGATAGAGAAACTCAAGTTACTGTCTTTTTTTTTTCTTTTTTTTTTTTTTTTTAGATTTGTAACCTTCTATTAACACAATCAAAATCGAAGGACTTCATTGTTTCATTGTCATGCAACTCCTTCTCCTATACTTTCGTATTAAATATTTGCATGACTGTGACGTCAAAGCGTTTTGTAACAAGATTTTAAGAGGAATAAAAGAAATCTGAAAACAATTGACAATATACAACTTAATGCCCTCTTTCCAAATATTTATGCAATAATTGTTTTTTAAATATTCAATGTTATCACGAAAAGTCTTGTTGACTTGATATATACGTTAAGTTCGTGAGGACATTTTGCAGTAAAGTCAACTTGAGTGCTCTCTCTGATCAGTTTGATTACAACTTTATATTAAATGTAAAATATAAAACTAAATATTTGACTAACAGATTAGTTAAAAGTGATAATCATATTATACTTCCTGCAAATTGCATTAGTATCAGGCTTTCCGTTGATTTTGAGGTGTATTTGCCTTCAGCTTGCCTTGAAATATGACCCTCTGAGAGGTGACCTGTCTTTCCACCAGCCTTGAGCATTGAGTGTGGCAAGTTCATGATGTAAAAAGAAAGGTGGCCAAACAAGCCTTAATTAACATGCAATTAAAGTGAGATAATAATGTTAATAAGTTCGCAATAAAATGCCACTGGCGCCAACTATCGGCAACTGCCTCAACAAATCCTATCGCGAGTAACTCGCGAGTTTGTTAACAACATTATCTCCACATCGCGAGCTCAATTGAGAGTTCATTTTACTATGAAATAACTATTTAAGACATAAAAAAATAAATAAAACGATCAATTTCCTTATAAAATTGCATTTTCCTTCAATACAATGTGTATATATGCGCGTACGTGTATACGTACCTAGCAACACGAAAAAAGTACATTACCCAACGTTGCTTTTCATTCGGAAGAACACTTTTATTTCATTTATTCCAAATAAATCACGCTTTTCACACACTTTATAAACACTCTGCACAAATCTAAATATATTTAGGATACACCTCTATTGCTACAGAAGGTTCTATATCGTATTGTTTCACGCGAAAATATTATAAAACATCACGTATGATATGGCGAGTGACTTTTTGGCGGCATTGCAGCCATTGTAACCTGCGAATGGCGAAGAGGAGTCGATGCGGCAACAGCGCAAAGCTGGACGGGGGTGGAGGGGAAGTGAAGACGAGAAGCATGTGTCGATTTTAAGGGTTATATTTGTATTAAGAAGCATATAAAAGTTATACTTATAAGTAGAGGCAGGTTTAGAAATTGTTCTGACTTCATTGACTTTAATTTCCATGCTTCTCGAATCGTCTCGAATTTTCTGGAAAAAATGTATGTTATTTGTTGAAAAATAATATACAAAGTAGGGCTGTAAATAACCGAGAAAAAAGTTTAACCGGTGACCGTCAACTTTAAACCGGTTTTTAATCAAACCGAAGTTCGATTAAAAACCGCCAATAATTCTGAAAATGTTTGATCGATTAAAAAAATCGTCTAATCGATATCGGTTAATTTTATTCGATCGGTTAATTATTTGAATTTATTTGATCGGTTAATTTAACCGAAACGGTTAACTCTGCACCATCGGTTATTTTTTGGCAATTATCACGATAAATTAAGATATATTTAATACAAATGCCATTACTATTGCATACACATAACTGAATACAAAATATTCTTTTTCCTTTTATCAACATCATACATTAATTAAAAACATTAAAATGAAAATAACAGCTAATGGTTTTTATTATTATAAAGTATATAGCGTATAACATTTAAAAGTATATAGCATAAATATCTTTAATCAATTATTGTTGTTAATATTGATATTGTTTATTTAACATGCATTATTGAATATGGTTACTTTCACAGTGTCACAATTGCATTCTATTTGTGTGTGGAGGGGGGGGGTGGAAGAGGGGGGGGGATGAATTGAAAAATTTAATTCTTTTCTGAACTGTTCTCTATGTATCATATTATAATATTTTTTTTTGAGAATGACACTCGAATTCCTTTTTTTCCTTTGTTATAGTTCATAAAATATGTTTTTTAGTTGATTACCTAGAAACGGAAGTTAAACAATAGTTCAACATACATTGTCAAAAATAAAGGTAAATGATATGTACTGTATATTATATAATAAATAGATATGTTTGAGAGGAAGATGGTCAAATACCTTATATATCCTGAATGGAATTCACGTGTCAATTATTTTTTTTGCATTTTTAAAAATTCATAAAAATAATTAACCGCGGTTACAAATGCTTAAAATTGTGACACGGCTAGAAACGGTTTAAATTGACTAACGGTTAATTTTCATTTTTAATCGAAGTTCGGTTAAATGGTTAAATTAACCGTAACCTCGAGTAACAGTGCTTTATGAAAACGATTAACCGTGGGGTTTTAACCGGACGGTTAATCAACCGGTTAAAATTTACAGCCCTAATACAAAGCAAGAAAGAATTGTAAAGTGTAAAAATTGGTAATAAAAACAATTATTAATTGTCCAATATGTGTTTCTTTTATACCTTCAGGTGGCATTCAACATATTTTATGACGCATTATGGTCGATTTTCTTAGGCCATTTAAAGGACAAAACGACTTTACGGGTTGAAAATTTGCAGGATAAAAAAAATTCAAGATCCTAAGCTTGGTTTTAATAACTATTCACCGAATTTTAGAACATGTCATGTCAATTACATAGCCGATTTTAATAATATAATAGTTCTAATATCTCTTAAAATTTTATTTTTTGTACTTATGGCAGTTCATAACTGTAAAATAAAATTCATAAAAAAATAATGAATTCAAATGCTTTTCCGCGGTAATTTCCTAGCGGGAAATTAAATTGCAAATGTCGACTACTTCACATTTTTGGGGCATTAGTTTAGGTTTAAAAAAATGCCTTCGTGCTATTCTCCAGTATGCAAAATGGGTCATGGAGATAAAAAAAATGAAGCTTTAAGAAAATGTGGTCTTATGCCAGCATTATTCAGTGTCCCGAAGGTATGTTTAAAGCAGTTTCATGATGTGCACTATAGCTGTAAAAATAGTTGACCTCTAGATAGGTCAGTAACCAGGTGCATAAAAGAGTGATGTTGATCAATTTATGTGGTGAAGCTAGGGGATTAATTAGTCTTCGCCTAACAATTATAAGCAGAGGATTACAAAAATTATGGTTTGATAATTTGATCATGCATGTGCTTGAAAACTTGAAATATTAAATATGCAAATTCTTGAAGCAAATTAAAATATGCTGGGCAATTAAATGGCCACGCATCAGCTATGTCAAGCCTTCAATGAGAGGCCGTTGGCTGGCTGCCATTTAGCGCTGCGATTTTACCCTTGCTGTGAGTATCCTGCCCCAGGAGCGGATCCATAAAAATATGTGGGGGGGGTATTTTTTTTGGGGGGGAGGGGGGCTGCCTCAATTAGGCCAATGTTAAATAAAATTTTGGATGGGGGCAATGCCTATATTGCCCATGTTAATTAAGTCCAAAATTTCGAAGTTGGGGGGGGGGGGAATGACCCCCATGTCATACATATGACAACGTATATGCATACTGTACAGTACACACACAGCATGACAACACTTAATTTGTTTGGTAATTATTATGCGTGTATATATAATATAATATGAGTATGCATATATATTGCAAGACGCTCCTCATAGCACTTACCAAGTCTTTCATTGCAAATTATTTTATTTATATTACTCATTGCAAGGAACTTGTTAGTTTTTTAATAATTTTAAAATTCACAGTTAATTGTCATTGTTGTCAAATTGTCAAAGTCGTATCAGCTGTCTCACTTGACTTCACTCCCCTCTTGAATCACTTCCCCTGCTCCCCCGTCCAGCTTTGCGCTGTTGCCGCATCGACTCCTCTTCGCCATTCGCAGGTTACAATGGCTGCAATGCCGCCAAAAAGTCACTCGCCATATCATACGTGATGTTTTATAATATTTTCGCGTGAAACAATACGATATAGAACCTCCTGTAGCAATGGAGGTGTATCCTAAATATATTTAGATTTGTGCAGTGTTCATAATGTGTGTGAAAAGCGTGATTTATTTGGAATAAATGAAATAAAAGTGTTCTTCCGAATGAAAAGCAACGTTGGGTAATGTACTTTTTTCGTGTTGCTAGGTACGTATACACGTACGCGCATATATACACATTGTATTGAAGGAAAATGCAATTTTATTAGGAAATTGAACGTTTTATTTATTTTTTTATGTCTTAAATAGTTATTTCATAGTAAAATGAACTCTCAATTGAGCTCGCGATGTGGAGATAATGTTGTTAACAAACTCGCGAGTTACTCGCGATAGGATTTGTTGCGGAATCTGCCGATAGTTAGCGCCAGTGGTATTTTAATGGGAACTTATTAACATTTTTATCTCACTTTAATTAATTTACATTGGCCACCTTTGTATTTACATCATGGGCAAGTTAGACAATCAGGCAATGGTAACGGTCCGTCTATCTTAAGGTGAATATGCACCTCTGTGTGCACAATTTACTCCTGCTTTGTTTGTAGCATTAACGCTTAATCTATGAAGGAGTGGTGAACCAAAACACTTTGATTGTGAGTGCTTTTCTTACCTAACCTTAAATTGGAAATCTGCTCTCTATGTCCATTGGAACTGCAGTGCCAGAAAATGAAGCAGGATTAAAAGTCCAGGGGTGTACGTCCAATTTCATTTGCCTTGCTTTAAGATACGACCTTCTGAGGTGACCTGTTCTTTCTATAAGCCTTGAACTGCGCGACAAGTGGGCAGCCTACCATGCTGCATTTTATTATTCATAGTCCTTATGATGGTAGCTACTTTTCTCTGTAGTAAAGAAGCTATAATTGCGACACTAGGTTTCTACTGCTATTTTATATAAAACTTTGAATATTATACGAATATTAAAAAAAAGAAGAAAAACTATATTATGCTGTATTGTGTATACCATTAGTAAATAGATTGATATTAAGCAATATAATTGCAACTGGAGCTAAACAAGCCAAATGTTTTGTGCGTTAATTTTAAATAACCTTGTGGAAGTAAGTACGACAATACTTACAATTTTTAAGAAAAAATATGAATCACTTTATTCGAGTTTTTTGGTATATTTTGCACAGAAAACTGAATCGATTATTTATATATAAGAAACCAAGTCCCTTATATATATATAGTATGCTCTGTATATATAAATAAAATTATATAAAAGAATAAAATACTTTTGAAAAGAAGTTTTTACTTCCCATTTCATGTTTATAGTGTAAATACGTGCTAATATTCAATTCTATTACATTTCAATATATTTATTTACATAAACTGTATTTATACTGTATATTTTATTCATTTCATAAGTGGGTATACTGAAACACTCTAACTTTCTTTGTGAACTAAAAAACGGAAAACTTCTGAAAATGCAATGCAAAAATATATCATTGACTATATGCCGTCATCTAACGCATTGAATTGACTGGTTGAATATTTTCATTAAAATTATAATTATGTATAATACAGGCCTGTAATCAATTATGATTGCTCTATATTATATATACAGGGCCATACGCCGGCTATTCGTTATACGTGTAGTAAATGAATGCAAAAAAGGTTTATATGAAGAAAATGAAATGAAAATAAATAAATAAATAAATAAATAAATAAATAAATAAATAAATAAATAAATAAATAAATAAATAAATAAATAAATAAATAAATAAATAAATAAATAAATAAATAAATAAATAAATAAATAAATAAATAAATAAATAAACAAAGAAACAATTCAAGTTCATCCTGGTGTCACGGTAACTACTGCTGCTGACTGCTTAACGATTACGTAGCTGCCAGGTTAGCAGCACCCCACCTGGCAACCCCCCGAAGGTGTCACGATACCCACCAGTCTCTGTTGAAACAACATGACATTGATGTAGTCACCACTCCCTCCTACAACTTGGTGAACCAATCTTCCGTGACGTGTTGGTGAACCTCTCCAGGACATAACGGATTTCACCGAGGTAAGATTTACCCAAGCCTTCCACTGATTCTCCACGCTGCCAAGAAACCAAGTCCCTTACCAGCCCGTCGACTAGGAATCTACCAGTTCTACCACTCACGTGCGCACGGTACAGGGACATCATAATCTCTCAATGTAGTTATATGACATCATAATGGGCAAGGGACATAATTATGGAAGGTTCTTTTATATGGTTGTTTACATGGCATGTATGCATAATGAAACTACACTGGAAATATGGGGATCAAATTTTGAGTTGTCAGAAATGAAACAAATAAAATCTATGATGAAACTCAGCATATATATCTTATTTTGCAACGAAATAGACTTATTAAAAAAATATTTGAAATGAATTATAGTTTGTTTAAGTCTATTTTACCTCTAGAAAAACAACATGGTTTCCATTCAACATTTAATATATATTCGTGCACCGTATAAAATGCATTATCAATCCATATTTGAAGTATTTGAGAAGATTTTTAAGTACGCATTACCCAAAAGTCTTTGGCATTACCAATAAATTCAGATGCAACATCTAGTATATTGCAAGCGATATGTAGGCCTCTAAAAGTTCCTTTATTTTACATTATTTGTTATATACAATGAAATACATTTTAATTTAATGTAGCTAAAAGTATCACATAACCATTACCGTGATATTCGATTACAACATTTTATTATAAATTGTTGTGTAATATAATATTATATAACAATAGAATATCAGCGACCTGATTTCTAGTGTTGTATAAAAACGATTGTTTACATCATTGATAGTGTAAAAAAGAAAGTGATATATTGAATGATCGTCATTTGTTTTTTTATTTTTATTCGTACATTATATGCAGGGTATATACATACCTTGTTTTCTATGTATGTTTTGAAATCACTCTCATTTGTATATTTCATATCACAAACATAAAATAAATTTCAGAATAAATTTTCCCTCTGATTAAATAAAGCCAAAGGGTTTATAGTGTCTGAGTGTATGTCTGAATTCGGCCTATTCTGAAAAACGGATCAAGAAGAAGTTAAAGGGTTTAAATTTTATAATTCAAGTTCTCTGACATTTTTAAAACACTTCATCATCTGACGAGATTACAGTACAGAACATACCTATAACAATTTATGTACTGTGTTTAAGTCCAACTCTATATATTTTTATACCAACAAATATCTACTTGATGGTAAATCAATGGTGCCGCCGAGAATTTGCTACTAATTCGAAGTGACGTGGTTGTACCAAACGGGCTAACTGAACATGACGTGCAGTGGGAAATGTTACTATCACTTCTCTATTGTCAGCGTTTAACTCAGTTGCTATCCTCACTGCGCGTCATTCTCAGTTAGTTCATTTCAACGATACTGATGATCGTTGAGCTCATTTGAAACTGTCGTGTTATTTCGAATTAGTCGGAATTTTTGCTGCATGCAGCTTCCTATTATTATAATGAAAAAATTTAAGTGTCAGGAATAGCATTGGTCTGAACACCTGAACTGCGTATATTTCCTGACTCCAATTTCTTTATGCAGCTGGACATGAGGTCGATAGGGAGCAGAAAGTGTACGCTTGGCAGGGTTTAAAAACGGACCAATACATTTCTAAAGCAGTTAGGAATGAAATTGTTCCTTCAATTCTCGTCGCCGTTGTTTTGCTGCTAAAATTTCAGATTTATTATTTGATTAATATGACTTATATGATGATATAAGTCATCATCATATGTACAAACCTGTCTGTAAAATTCCAAGACTCGTCCTAATTGGAAAAACAGAAATCCTGAAATTTCTTGCTCTGCTGCAGGCAGAGATGCAAAACTTCTCGCGAAACATGGTTTGCGAAACTTTCGCAAAACTTTCGCGAAATTTAAAAAATGACTGTCGCAATGCGATTTTTCATATGTTCATCAAAAAATTAAAAAAACAAGTTAAAATGGCCGTCTTCATGACCTGTCTATCCTCGAATGTGTTAAATGATTTTAAAAATAATTAAAAGTAATTTTTAAAATTAATAAAAAAGAAATAAATTTTTATATCTAATAAATTAAATTGATTTTTTTTTTAATTCATTTATGCAACTAAACCTGTCATTAAAGCAAAATTAGGAAGAAAACAGCGTGTTCATTAAATACGATTCGATAAAGTAGAGCGAGAAATTCAAATATATCAATTTCGCGAAGTTTCACGCGAAACTTGGCTTGCGAAACTAGCGAAATTTCACGCGAAGCTACGCGAAGCATTGCATCACTGGAGCCTGCAGGTAAAATGAATAATAATAATTATAATTATAATTTTATTTCGATACTGGTTGTACAATACAACATTGATCACGTCACAAACAAACATATTAACCTGAAAATACACAATAAAATTCATCATCAACATAAGGAATGTCTTATATCACTATAAAATACTTGCACATTTTCTAACCATCTTGAAGACACTGTTAAGAGATGTTAGCGGTACCGCAAGCAAATTCTTACAATATTTAATTACTGTATACGGCACTTCGTCTTGACCTGCAGCGTTTTTGTTGGGGAGTGCATTTATATGTTCAATTAGTTTTAAATAATGAATTTTTTTAAAATTAGCTACTACTTCTTTTTGATCAACAATTTCATTTATTCCGTAATTTTCTTTTTGTTAATACTATCAAAATTAATATTAATTAAATTTTTTATTGTTTTAACAAAAAAATTATTGTATATATTGCTTATTTTTATTGGGTATGATATTATATTCCCATTAAATTTTATATCTGATATACAATTCGAATTTTTTGACGATGCATGTTACAACCACTTTTAATTATTTCCCAACTGGCTTTAATTTTACTGTCCGCATTTTTAATTTTAGCGCTATTATCATCAAGTTTAGCAACACAAACTTTTTGTTTATGATTTTTTAATAAATTTTAATATTCCGGCAGCAACTCAGAATTTATATATTTAGCCTGAATTAAAAGTTCTTTCAATTTATTTCCTTCAGATATTAGCTGCGGATTTTTTTGTTATCCAGCTGGGTTTTTTAATACTGTTATTAATTTTCCTTTTACTTTTTGGGAATGCTTCATTAAAATAAAAAATAAATATTACAAAAAACAGTTCCCATTTTCTTTCTAAATCCACTCTAGGTATTAAAAGTGAGTCCCAGTTTCCTCTTATTAACATCCTAAATAAATATCCAGGGGTAAATCGTTGCGCTTTTCCACTATGTGGTTCCCCTGGCTTTGGACCATTGCACTTCCGGTTCATTGACAAAAGCTGTAGCGTCCATCCTGGCTGAGGTTTCCACGTTTCCTTCAGCCGCAGGCAAATGCCGGGATGGATTTGCAAGGCCGTGGCCGCCCCCGTTCCGGAAGAGCCCGCGAAACGCTCAAGTTAGGGTTTCGGAAGGTTCGGGGTTTCAAAGTAGTATGTAATTAGTAAATAGAAGTACCCAAAAGGGTTTGATTAAAAATTAAAAAAAAATAAATATTCAAAATTCTCTTTACTAAACTGTCTTGATGAGAAGGTTAAAATATTATTAAAAAGTGTATTGTTCTTTTTGTCTACTTCAAACTTTACAATTGTATACTTATGATCTGATAAAATTGTGTCTTTTCTGACACATAATGTCTTTATACCAAAATTATTTACTACTGTATGATCGATTAGAGTAGCAGTTTTATTAATTCAACTGTACTTCATATTAGAATGAATTTTATTTAATTATGGTGCATGCAGTTAAAATATTTTAATTTTTCTTATATACATTACAGTTAGACACGTATTAAATTAAATATAAAGTTGTTGATAAAATTGTTTCCTTACGTTATATTACAACGTACTGTATATATTCGTTAACAAAGAAGTCATCAAGCCTTTGTGTAAGTTATCGATGTTTTATTTTTGTGAACTTTTTGTGAAGAAAAGTGTACACATGAACGGTTGAACTTTTGAGTTAAGCTTATACTTCAACTACCTTTGCTACCAGCATTATTGAATATGAAATTTTCAAGAAAATCTTGTGAATTTTATTAGAAAAATTACAACATATGCATGTTGTAATTATACTGTTATACTGAGTATTATAGAAGTTGCATATTGTTTTATGTGCGCAGTATTCATTGGAGAATTGGTGAAGTTTTTATAGTTCTTCAATAGTGTTTTAAACTTTTCAAATAATTTTCAAGCTACTTAGGTTTTTTTGATTTTTTTTTCATTAAGTTGCATATTTTTATATTCATAGTACAAGAAAAAGAACACTTTATTTTATTATTTTTGAAAGCAAAATAATACACTGATTATACATCAGGGTACTTTTTAAATTTATCTCGAAGGATAGTAGTAAACTTTTAATATACCAAATTAGAGCTTACGTTTATAATAAAAAAAAAATAATAATAAAAATGGCTGAGTTACTTTTTCTTTCTGTGGGATAAAAAATAGTAATGCGCCTGATCAGAAAAGAAACTGAACTTTTTCGAAATGCAGTCAACGGAAAGAACTATAGTTCTCACTTCTTAACAAGTTTTTCTACACAACTTATCTAACAGCTTCTTCACATGAGCACCACATCACCTCAGGTCGAAGTGTAATTTCATCTACTCGTTCTGCTACTCGGTGTTGCAGCTGAAATGCATGGCTGCTCTGATGCACTATTTGAGGAACGTTTGGCGTGAGCTGAATGTTCACTTCCATCTGTACCGAGCTACTAATGGTGCTCATTTAGAAAAACTGTAATGTAAGTTGTGTACAAAAACTTGCTATGAAGCGAGGTTTTAATGAAAACTGTTTCTTTCGGCTGACTGTATTGTGCAAAATCTCATTTTTTTCTGAATATACTCATTTTTTACTCTTTTTCGTCTCACAGGAGGAAAAATAACGTTTGTGATTTTTTAAAAATGTCCTAACTAAAGCTTTAATTTGGGTGTTATATGTGCCCAACTTTGTGTTATAGGTTGCAAATGAAATTCTGTCAATTACAATTAATATGTAAAATATATCAGAGATAAATGGAAAAATGAAATTACATCTATTCTTTATTTCATCAGAATTTTATATACATTGCGTATAGAAATATTTATTGTTAATACAGGTTATATAGGTAAAGGCCTTTGCTTAGACAAGCGGCGTGTTAGAGGGTGCGGTTTTGACTGCCGGATAATATAGCCTTTGACAAAATACCCTCTGTGGTTTTAAGTGTTAAAAGTAAAGCTTGACATAATATTATCAAATAATTATTCAATATTCTTTTGTTATAGTGGCATTGATATGAAAATCCACCTGTTTGTGCAACCAGTTGAAATATTCTTTATTTGATATAGCCAAACCTTTTATAACTTTAGCTCGTATTTCTTCACTGATTTCTTGAGATTTATTTTTACTTCCCTAAGATTGAAAATAAATAAATATTAATTAAATTTAAATAATAAAATTGAAGATACTTTGTAATAAACTTATGAAATAAATATTAAAGCATAAAGAAACTAGAATTGTTATTAAAAATTATACGATATACATGAATATTTGTTTTTATTTTATATTATTAATTAGTTTTTGAATAATTAGTTTCATCTATATTAAAATACAACTTGTTTGCGAATGTGAGTAAAGAAGACCGTTAAGTTATTTACTTCAAAGGAACAGTACATTGCGAACTGTTTGTACTTATTATAAAACCATACTGTCAAAGAATTTATAGACTAATTTGCCTTTTGCCAACGTGTGATGTCACTCAAATGATGTGAAGGAGTTTTTGTAAAGCTCGTTTCTAAGTATTTTAAAACTAAAAAAAAAAAAACAGGAATTGTTTGGACACAAAAATAAAGAACCACAGAATAAAAGAAGGTAGATTCCTTTGAAATAAAAAAAAATATTAATAAAAAATGATGATAAAAAAGACTAATTTTCACTCGGGCATTTAATTTTCATGTGATATTTTTGTCTTTTTTTTTTTTTTTTAATGAGAAGTGTGAAGTAATTGTATTTGCACCAATCAAAGTTTTAAACGAGACAGTATGATGAGATGATTCTACATTTTATAGTTTAATTTCTTCATAATATGTAGATATAGATGCTAATTAGATGAAATGATGTGACATTTACCTTGAGGTGACATTGAGCTGTAAATTGTAATTAACCACCACCCTCCAGCTATGAGAGGAAACAGACAGATGTCTTCAGCTTTTGATTGGTCTCTTCTCTACCACTAAAAATAGCTCAAAGCTATTATGGATGTTATTCAGTAGTCTCCTGAGCTTTTGCCGATTTAATTTTCATTGAATTTTCTTCCTTGTAAAAATGTTTCGTATAATTCAATTTTATTATTTTGCTACTGTAAATAAATAGCAAAGCCAATTAACGATTTTTAAGTAAAGGAAATCAAGAATTTAACTTCCGTTCAGATTGACTAAATAAAATATACAAAATCATAATATTAAAATTATATTCACAGATATCATACATGGTGTACTGAATATATAATGTAATTTCACATGTAATTAAATTCAAATATAAAATTTATATTTTTAGATATCATATCTCTCTGTAATCGTTTTTTGTCTACTTTTGTATTGATTTTTTTTTTTATTTCATAATTTTATACTGTTATATAACTGTATAAACTCACAAAATACACTTTTTTATTACACAAAATTCAAATAACAGTGAATCGTTTGTGGTGTGTACCTTTTGACGAAAATGCATACTACGGCAATAGTTACTTATAAAGAAAAACATTTCAAAGAATTCAATTCGGCTTTTTTTAGAGATTTTTTTTCTGGCTTACAATTCTTACTTTGTGCTTCTATTGTTCACTTTTCTGACAAAGGGGTACATTTTTGCGCAAAAAAATGCAGAATTTTCCATTATTATCAAAGAGTATTGATATAACCAGGGAAAATGATTATTTTTTTTACCTGGAGCTGAATGTGCTTCAAAATTGATTTTAAATATAAAGTCAATAGTAATTATAAAAGAAGTGGAAGTGATCAAAATTGTGATTAATCGTTTGAAGTTTTGAATATTGGATTTTATTAAAGTCAGAGTTTTTTTACATTTTGACGAAATATTGTGATGGTGATCAGTGTAAGAATTGAATTCTCATTGATAAATTGACAGTAAACTCTTAAATTCCATCACCATAAATACGATAGTTTCATAACATACAATTTTCTATAATAGTGCGTATATTTAAATATTATACTAGCCCATAGAGAGTAATAAATTGTCAACGATAATCACGTCACAAAATATAAGACCATACGTCAAGTGCCAATGGAGTATTGTCCTCAATTTTTTTATTGCAGAAATGGATAGAAGGTGAAAAGTTATGCTACCCTGATTTTTTTCAGATTTTTTAGAGCCTGGGAAGTATTTTTAAAAAATCATTGAAATTCTTTTTTGTGACGTCACGAGGCGGCAAGTCCTATCTTTTTCTTAATGAGCGGCATCTCTTGACGTCACAAAAAGAACATTCAATATTTTTTTTAAAATAGTTTCCGGGCTCTAAAAAATCTGAAAAAAATCAGGGTAGCATAATTTTGCAAGCTCTATCCATTTTTGCAATAAAAAAAAATGAGGACAATACTCCATTATTTCATCTCAAGCATTATGTCACATCAAATACTGTACCATGTGACAAAAGGTTTAGCAAAGAAAATTAAATCATTATACCATTATACAATCAAAGATAATGAATGTAACTACACAAACTTCTTGTATATTCTACATAAAATAACATAAAATGGTATAGTATCAATCCACAAAAAAAGTTTTGTACTAAAAAAAAGGAAAGAAATAAGAAATGTGGGTGATTATTATTACGTGTAAGATAAGTATGCTGTTACGACATAAACTTTATAAATATTTACTTAGTATTGCTTACTATATAGGGTTAATATGTTGCTCAGAGTTTGATTTTACGATTAGTTGTACTGCTTTTTGATGTGGTGCAAATAATACTAGTACAATTTTACTCTGTAATATTGTATGAACATTCAAAATTATTTTGGATGGATGATTTTTTATGGTTATATTTTTAATGGGTTGGCAAATTTAATTTACATAAATTAACTGAAAATTTTATATTTTTCATACGACTCTCTCAATTCTCAACTGTATTTTTGAAGTATGGTGCCTTGATGTTAGGCAACTTGTTTAGCGTAAAAGCAGAGCGGGTTGCCTGTCCTCTCGTCAAGTCAATTGTTTGGGGCAAGGGAATTGTACGTACACTCCTCACCTCAGGCTGCAGAAAGGAACTTTTCAGAGGCGAGGAGTACATAGCTGCTCTACATTATAACACTTTGTAAATTTCTATAATGATAATACATTTGTATATTAGCTGCCATCACGTCTTTCTCTGAATCAGCTGTGAATTTTAAGCAAGATGTGTTTTATTACACTTTCAAACATTCCTTGAGAATAATTTAGCCAGCACGTGTCATGGGTACACAAGTCAAGCACACTTCGATAAAGCCAGAAAATTAACATTTTCTAAGGTTTGGGAGTCTTCTCACTTAGCATTAGTCATCTATATTATATAATGTAGTGTACTTGCTTTACATTCATTATAGAATGTCGAGACTGAACGCTTGAATGCCCTTAACACAAATTTCAAATAAATGCATTAGTTTCTTGGGAATTGTTTATTTATTTATTTATTTATTTATTTATTTATTTATTTATTTATTTATTTATTTATTTATTTATTTATTTATTTATTTATTTATTTATTTATTTATTTATTTCACAACAGTACATATACAATAAATATAGCACTGACAGTGAGTGGGGACAGCAGCAAAAGCACCAAAAACACTACATCACTAAAAGTGGCTACTATCCTATAAACTATACCAAGTAAACTGCAGCAAAAGCGTTTATTTTCTCGAACTAAATATCTGGTTGAAATACAATTTTAATGTAATATCACATCATATCATATACTTAAAACATATCTTTATCACATTTTATTGCTTTTTCCAGTAGAGAATATTTATGTTGTTTCTCTATGGTTTCGAGAAATTGAAATTTTCTGTCACTTGTATGCAGCAATAAAACAAGTACCAGAGAAGAGAACGCTGTCACCCGTACAAAAGAAATAATATTAAATATTATTTGTATTTTTTTTTAAAACTTAAAAATTATAATTAAATTTCAAAAATGTTTATCATTTTAATTTAATTATTTTTAAATGTTGTGCAAATAAAAATATTTCTTTTACTACTACACATAAAATAATAATAAAATTTTAAATAAAATTTATCTGAGAATTTCAGTTTCAAATGCTGTAATTGACTTATGTTGAATTAGTTTGCTTATCTACTGCATTTTATTTGTCTTAAATTACAGGCTAAAACTTTTGTTTATTTTTGTTTATCTTGTTTTTAAAATATTAATTATTATCTTGAAGAATAGTATGTGAACTGTAATTCTTTATAATAATGATTAAAATAAAAATGAATCCTAAAATAATTTATTGTGAAAAACTCTGCAAGCAAATAATTTATTCATGCCATTAACTATCATGTATTTTTCACATAAATGCTTGGATTATTCTATATTTTATGATGGATGACGTTATTTCCAATGCTAACTTTCCAAACATATTAATTAATATTTATTATAAATTAAACAAAATTGAAAAGTTTCAGTTATTTTTCTCAATTTATCACTTTAAAATAATATATATAGTATTTTTTAATTCTCCATAGAGGCTCATTATAAAAAAATATAATATGCACATAAGAGAAATTAAAATTTCATGTAAAAACTGTAAAAAGTAATTCATAAATGCACAAAGGCACAAAGGTTTCAAAAGGAAAGAAAGTTTAAAGTGAAATATTTGTATACGGTTTGACTGACAGTCTGTAACTTTGCTGAGCTAATATTGCAATATTCAAAGCTAATTTTTTAATTACATTACATGCTTAAAAAAATTTAATGTAAATAAACTATTGTAGCTTTGAATTTAAAAGACTATTAATTATTTAGCATGGTGCATTTAAAAATAACTTGCGTAAAAATAACATTAACTATGATAATATTATTTTAAGAGTGAAGAATTTTTTTAAAAAAATAGAGAATATAAAAATGTTGTCTGTGTTTTTGTAATTTATTTATAAGTTTTATGAGTAAAAACTTATTAAACTTTGATGAACAAATGAGCGAGGAAAACGTTCAAAGCGTGGACTCAAATGTTTCTCATTAAATCCTCAAATGATAAAGTTTTCAAATTATTAATGTTGTTTATATAGTTTTAAACTATGCCTTTAATAATTAATTATAAAGGATTAAAGAGTACATTAATTTTATATAAGCATGGCACTAAAATAATAATAATAATTTTCATATAACATAATATGCCAATTTTTCCATACTTCGTTTTTAATAACAATTATTGTGATTTTCATAAACTCTTAATTGTCAATTTTTCTCATATATTAAGGTAGAGATAATCCCGAACAGCTGTTCGACGTAATTCCCTTTGATTAACATGTAAACCTTAGCAAATTGACAAAAATTCTGATTTTTTTTTGAGACGCAGATATTAGTGTCTAAAAAAATAGCCTTAGAAAAAATTTCAAAACAATTTAACGCGCCGATTTTTTTTAATTAATTTTTTTAATTTTCAGCATAGAGCTTTCCCAAAGAGAGCCAAACTAAAAATTAATTTAAAAAAATCGGCTCGTTAAATGTTTTTGAAACTTTTTCTATGGCTTCTAGGCACTAATATCTGCCTCTCAAAAAAATTTCAAAATTTTTGTCAATTTGCTAAGGTTTACATGTTAATCAAAGGGGATTACGTCGAACAGCTGTTCGACATTATCTCTACCTTAAAAAAATTAGTTATTATATTTTGCACTGCAAATTGTACACTTAGGACAAAAATAATTTTTTTTTGCTTTGTTTGCAGGCACTCAAATTCAAATTCATTTTTATTCGTCCAATTCTAAATACATTTATGCATATATAAATAACAAGTATAAATAAAGCATTATGCATGGGTAAGACACGTTCGACGGCAAGACACAGAACACAAAACAATTAATTAAATATCACTGTAGAAAGTCTTTAACAGAAAAATAACATTTTTCATGGAGAAATTTTTTGACTAATTTCCTGAAATTTTCATTCCTTTCTACATTTTTTAATGATATAGGTAATTTGTTGTATAGTTGGATACATTTATGCATGGGGCCATTATCAATAAGTCTTATTCTATTTTTAGGAGGGACAATAGTTTTATTTACATTTCTGGTACTATAGGATTGTTTTATTTCAACATACTCGACAGGCAAACGTGGTGAACTTTAAAACATATTTTGGACAGTTAGACTAAAACTAGAGCTATTGAAGGCGCTCTAAAATCGAAAAATATTATTCTCTCTTAGAGTTGCAATTCCAGCACATCAGTGAAGGTTGAACTTAATGCTGTACATATCTGTAATATTAATTTATTTATTTTCAATGCTGTACATATCTGTAATATTAATTGATTTATTTTCAAACTAATTTAATAAAATTCAGTAATTAAAATTCAATTAAAATTGATAAAATTCATTAAAAATCATGAAAAACCACTCTCGAACAACGGCGTCAATGGAGAATAATTATACACGTACTGTTGTCTGTGAAAATATTAAAAGTTACAAAATTTTGAGTTTCAACAAATCTATGTATTTTAAAAACGGTAATTAAAAAAAATAATGACCTATAAAATAAAAATTTCCTGACCCTAAAGCGTGGTTTAATTACTTAATTAAGTAGGTAATTACTTTAATTAATTATCGTCAATAAATCTCCTTCCATGGAATTGAAATTATTTCCATATCCTTTCGTTTCTTTAAATTGTTCCATTGATAAAGCTAGAAGATAAAGATATATAGGAGGTGTCCATCTTGTCTGAGATTCTCCAATGCTCCCTTTATGCAACACGTCAATAACTACTTTAAGGGTGGGGGGTAGGCTCAAACAAGACGTTTTGATAGTGTTCGTACAATTCAATTTTTTTCTTGGAAAGTTTTCATCTGATCGTTTTGAAACCAACTGCATACCTGCACTATATTATTAGCTATGTACTGTAAAAATCCAATTGAATTATAAACTCAAGTTTCTGAGATTAACTGTCCAGAACAACTCTGGAATTGAGTTACAAAAATTGCTCAAAAGATGGCGCTTCAGAAATTTGTTGGCAGTTTTTCTGGGTTATAATTGAATGAAACTTATTAATTCTTTTTACATTGGTTAGCGGCTCTTATACTCTAGGACCTCAGATAGTTTCATAATAATTACTGCAAAACAAACGGAAATAATTATTTACTTCCTAGACAATTCCAATAGATGGCAGGTACGGCCTCCCGCCCACCGTTAACAGTCCGTGGTCACCCTCTCTCCAAAGTCATACAATTCAAACCAATCCCCGCCATGAGCCTCAAAGCTCAGTGATGGATTTTTTTTATTACAAAAGTGCATACTGAGATTGAAATTGAAATTAAACGTGGAAACGAGCAATAAATTAAAACTGGAATGTTGATACAAGCTTGTATTTAAAATGTGATTTGCTTATACATCGTATGTTATCATTTTAAATGTAAAGCGTTCGTATTCTATACTGTATTACAAGTTTTATAATATAAATTATGTATATAGTTTAAGTTACAAGATGCCATTTTCAACATGACAGAACATGTTGACACATGAGGGATGCTGCAAGAAGGATCCTGAGGAATGTGTCAATATAGATACAAAGTCAATATCCTGTTCGTCGGATATGAGATATGACATTTCTGAAATATAATGCTGATGTATTTCTAGATTACTAAGATATCAACTATTATTTGAGCATAACGTTGCAAAAATATAAAATTTTACGTAACGCTATCATGTCGATTTAAAAAAAAAAAATCAAACAATGCGTCTTTTAAACTATTTTTGTTTTACATACCATTTGACGTATGCTGGGCAATCTTCGCCGATCCTTTATTTTATGCAACACTCTACAATTAGCACTGATTTTAATAATATTTAAATTAAGTAAATACATATGCATATGTTATTTTAATAATTATTATTCACAAAAATTGTACATCAAATAGTATGTAAAACAAAAATAGTTTATAATGTCTACTTCGCCTGCTAAGTTTTATTAATATATAGGTTACAGGCAAAGGGTTGTGTAATGGAGTATTGACCTTAATTTTTTTTATTGCTGAAATGGTTAGAGGGTGAAAAGTTATGCTACCCTGATTTTTTTCAGATTTTTTAGAGCCCGGGAAGTATTTTTAAAAAATTATTGAAAGTCCTATTTGTGACGTCACGTGGCGTCAAGTCCTATCTTTTCTTAAAGAACGGCGTCTCGTGACGTCACAAAAAGAACTTTCAATATTTTTTTAAAAATAGTTCCCGGGCTATAAAAATCTGAAAAAAATCATGGTAGCATAACTTTGCACCCTCTATCCATTTCAGCAATAAAAAAAATTAAGGTCAATACTCCATTACACAACCCTTTGCCTGTAACCTATATATTAAAATTTAGTTAACTATAAATAGCTATTAATGTTAGATAACAGATTTATGTAATGACTGGTGTTGTTTGCATGTAGGCTTATACAATTATGTTAATTATTGTTCGTGCTATAATATCACACTAAATTAACTTATATATCAAGTACACAAACAGAGCAGGTCACATATTATGCAGTATGGGCAATAGGCACTTTAGCCAATTTAAATAAATAATATATGAATCTATACCTACTATAATCTAATGAATTTGAAAATACCACCCATAATGGCTGAATATGTTTTTGTCCATTATGATTACATTTGAATATTGAAACTTTACATGAAGATAATCCATTTATTACCACAGTTTCAAAATTATATAATTGTAATTAATTTAACTCTCTATTAATACCACTGTAGCTCAAAGTATTAAATACATTAACAAGCATGATAATAATAAAACTTCAATTCAAATAGAATTAGAACAATGAATATAACAAAAGGACAACATAATTTGAATATTGTTTTATGATGGGTGTAATTGGAGGCATTGGAATTTAGGCATTCTATAACCTAAACAATTGAGAACAAGCCGCAGATCAAACGGGTTTAAAAGTCATTGTAGGTAAAGATTAGTTTCCCATCTCATTTCACCTTTAGAATAAATGGTCTTTAAACCCGTTTAATCTGCGGCTTCTAATTAACATTAGGGAGGGGAGAGGACTAGATCTTGTTATGTACATTCTTACCATTGAAATGTTTAATCTGAAATAGCCGGAAACACCAGGGGGGTCTTCAAATAACACCACTTAACCTAAACTTAACCTAAGACTGTCTTAGCGCAACAATAAAGAATACGCTAAGACTGTCCTAATTTTAAGATTGTTGTAATTTGTGTTATTTGAAGACCCCCCAGATTTTTAGACGTGATAAAAGTCTTCATTTTGATTAACGTTGTAATAAAAAGTCCCATGATATAAATATTAAAATTTATAAGAATAAGAATAAGAATTTATAAGAAAAAAGGCTGTAAAATTTCATTTTAGGTTTATTGATTAGTGGTACAGTACCATATTTATACTCTCCTAGTTATATCAAATGATACCATATAAGAATAAATGATTTTTTAGACTATTTTTTAGTAACATTGAAATTTTTATATAATATTTATTATTAGATTTCAGTTAAGCGTGAACTCTATGGTACATTTCGTGTGATGTTCTTTCACGTGGCTGCGTCCTCTGATTGCAGACTGAATGACGCGGCGGCCCTAACGCACAAGGTGATGGATATTAAGACGGTGGAGGGCTGCGAGGCGGAGTACCACAACCTCTCCATTGACGGTGAGTCACGTGACCCCTGATAATAATAATATAAATGTTTATTGAGATATTTTTCACACACAAATCACCAATGTATAGATGTGATGAAAAAACTCATCATTATTAAAATGGGTCAGCTTGTATATATAATTTTATTATTTTTATACGTAATTTCAACAGTAAATCAATACATAATTCATAATTATTTTATTGCTTTTCGATTAAATTTTACAACAGTAGTCAGTAGATAATTGTTGAATCATAGGCAAGTTGATTTGATTGTATGTCAATATTTACAAAACTAGCAAGCAATAAAACATCATCACATGCATCACAGTCACATTTACTAATATAATGTAGCTACTAATATTAGTAAAAACATAATTTAATTTTTCTGTTTTAAGCCTGCATGTATTACAAGATATGCGTAAATTTTCATACAGTTCTTCCTTTTAATAATTTTTCATTTCCATATTATACAGACAAAATTTGAAGTTTTCGTGTAATGAAAAATATTATATATGCAATAATTAGAAAAATTACATCGTGTAATACCGGCTTTAATTATAATGTAAATAATGTTTAATTAAATTTAATATAAAATTATTAATAGTATAACTTGTAAATGCTGTCATGTATTAAGTATAATAAAAAAATCTGCCCTATTTCATGTTTTTCTTCAATGCTAAAATATTTCATGTGCTGATATAATATTAATATGTTGATAAAACTTTATTATAATTTTACATTGAAATTTCCCCTAAAAAATATGACAATGCAACAAAAAAAAGGATCATGAATACATTTTTTTACAACAATTAAGCTGACACTTTTTCAAGGCCTTGTGGTTTCGTGTTTTCCACCTGTCAGTTCGGGAAGTTTCTGGTAGGTAACGTGGATGTGAAACAAAGGACAAAATGTAACTTTTGAAGCACGTGACAGGTTCGCTGCTAGTTACTTCCAGTAGCATGCAGAACGCTCGTTAACATTGTCACATCAACGATAAATTTGTACATAATACCCAAGTGTATTTTAATCAATATTAAACAAAATGTTAGTAACATTCTTGCTTATCACGTGTGATGATGCAATTAAAGAAAATCCCTTTCCACTTTATAACCATCTGTTGTCGTGGTTTTTCGACATTATATGAGCAACTTTAGTACATACACAAGCTTTACAAACTTTTATATATCATATAATAGAAAATTGTATCTATATAATCTGTGATTCACTTTGGCTTATATCCAAGTTGAGAAAAAAAAAAAAAAGGATCTGAAGATGCTTTTCTTTATATACTCTTTATATAGAACTATACTTTATATATTTTAGTATAAAAGATGCCCCCAAACAATATATTTCTCTATATTTTCTCTCTATCTGTATCTTTTAATACTTTTTTCTCTTTTCATTTCACACTTTATACTCTTCTTTTCATTTATTTTTTTCACGATAATGCTGATGTCTTTGTATAAAATTTAGGTTTGTCTATTCCACATGAATGACTAGAAAACAACTATTCAATCAGACAATCTAAAAAGCACGTACTTGCAATCATACATAACAAAAGAGTCCACAATGTAAGTAAATTTAAATTTTCAAGTCCAAAATAAAAGGAATACCCTTAACAATACCTTTTTAACAAAGGTTGGTCTCGTTGTGAATGCTAAATTTATTTGATTCCAGGTCTGCATTGCGGCGCCTTATGGGATGATGTGTTATGTTGGCCTCCCAGACCTGCAGATACTACTGTTCTTCTGCCATGTCCTCCAATAAAAGGCGCATATTTACACAGTAAGTAACACTTTTATTATTAATTAATTAAAATGTGACTTCAAATTTGTTTAAACTTCAACCTAAACTAATACGATGGTATAATTGGAAGGAGAAAGGTATCAGTACCATGATATTACATGCAGCAAGTTAGTTTCAAACATAAACATTCTCAAGATAGCAATATTGACATAAGAAATGTTGCCTTAAGTAATACCTAGTACAGCTAGAGACAGCTAGAACGTTAAGTTTGACTTATTTTTTGAGGGAGAAACTAAAATTCAGATTTGGAAATATGGTAAATAGAGAAAAATAGTACTTGGGTCCAGCCAACCAAAGGAAGATTATAACTACCACGTTTTGCATGTGTTGCAAATGTCTCTACGAAAAAAATAAGATTAACGTTCTGAATGACGCTAAGTGTACCATCAAATTTTAGACATATTGACTATCATAATATCTTTAAACCAGTTAACCCTTAGATTTTGTTTGGATACGAATTTCAACAAATCTCCGTGAAAACAGGCACTTACGAAATGCAAAATAAATAATAACAATCATAAATTGTTCTTAAATCAAGTATACATAATTAATACAGTTTTATGTAAAAACAAACAATAAAGGATGTATGAATTATTTAATGATATTATAATTTTGTAATGTAGAATATTATTTGAAACAGTTGATTAATAATACTTTTTGTGAATTTTTAATGCATTCTACTTAAATTTGTTTAAATAAAAGAAAATTCATTAAATTTCTCCCTCTATTACATAAATGTTGAATATAATAGTTATATACTGGAGGTATTCTCTTCTTGAAAAATAAATAATTGTTTTAAAATCACTGAAAATTACACTCCATTTTCTATTTACTCTATAATCTCCTTTAAAATACCACAAATCTTGTTCTATTATTCTTTGTATGTTGGAGAGAATATTCTGTCTTTAAATCAACATTTAATTTAGTGCAGAATCAATACAAAGTGAAAGTCTGGGTGAGCTACAATTTACCCCAAGGCTTGACGTTATATTGCCCATTTCAATGTATGCATTGAACTATGCCAAGACACCTCGTGTCAAGGGAACTTTTCACAAAGTCACATGTATATAGTATGTATGTAGTTTTTCTTTTTAATATCCTTCTTACATTACTATATACAGTGTAATATATACAGAATATATATTATATAATACATATAAACACTTCAAAGTGTTACAAACTTTGCATGTATTCATGTAACGTATTTGTATTATATATAGTGAAAGTTTGGTGACATCTTAATATATATTGATAATATAAAATAACCTTTATGTACTTATAACGTAAGATCCAAATTCTTATCTTATAAACACAAGATGTGAACCTTGTCGTGTTACAGAAAACGCCGCAAGAAGATGTTCGGCCCTTGGGGAATGGGAGGGACGGCTGTCTGGAAACCCTCTGACCGTGATCCATGATCACTACCTGGACTGCTTCTTGCCTGAGATTCAAAGGCTTATACGAGAGTTATTAAGCGAATCTGAAGAAGATGCTAAGGTAAATCAAGTAATTTTACAAACATATTGTAAATCTCACACGTATTTTTTTTATTAAATAGTTCTTTTTAAAAAGTATATACTTATGAATTTTGCATTTAAAGGGATACATGCCTCAAATTACAAATTAGACAGACATTAAGTGTTGCTCGAGTTTATAATAAACATTCGTATTATTTTTACATGCGCGCGGTGCGACTGTGCGAAGTCGCGCTACAAAGAAAGTCCTTGCTGACGTCACAACTCACAGCTAGCACCGATTAGCATTGAGTTGTGACGTCATCAAGGACTTCATGACGTCATCAAGGACTAAATTTCTTACTTTGAACTGCGACTTCGCACGGATGCATCACGCGTGGAAAAAAATGATGCGAATGTTGATTATTTACTCTAAACCCACTTGGTGACTATCTAATTTGTAATTTGAGGCCTGTATGCCTTTAAATGCATGCTATTTATATAATTCTGTAAAAAAATATATATAATATTTCTAAAGATTCTTAATATATAACGTACGTGATTACTAGCTACACCTAATCCTCTTATATTTCTTTTCCAATTTTTCGTACGATGAAAAAGCATAAAATGTTTTTTTTTTATAATTACAAATGCAATCTAAGCTCTTTACCACTGAAAGCACATTCTGAATGTAAAAATTATTAGAAATTAAATTACTTATTTTATAAAATTCCACTTAGAAAGTACACACATACAACACTTGGTATCATAAATGGGTAGTTAACTACAGTAAGAACAAAATATATATAGCAATAAATACGAGATGCAGTAATATCTTCCCGTACGGTTAAAGCAAAAACATAAAATATAAAAAAATAATAATATAAAAAATAAAATTGTATGATGTGCTACTATATTATATTATGAATGAACGCTAAACATCGCCTTATTCTTCTTCTCCAGATTATTAGAGCACGCAAAAATGGGAAGAAGTTTCTTCTCATGGTTTCATAGTTATTAATAGAATCTTTGTCACAACACGATATTCAGTATAAACGTATGTATGATTGAATAATCATTTCTTATTGTTTCAACACGTTAGTTAAAAATTAAGAATTATAGTCTAATGATTTGTGAACCATATAATTTTCATCAGATCTGTCTTGCGCTTTTTCCTTTTTGAGTTTTACAGACACAATGGTCCGGAACATTCATTCCTTTTTTTTGAACTTTATTGCGTTATAAAAATAAAAAAAATAGCTTCGAAATTACCAATCTTCAAAACTTCCATAAGATTTTCTTTATGGTCTTCAATATTTTTATGACTCCGTGTATAAAAAATATTATTATGCTATTTCAAACGATGCAACGATTTTCAATTCAATTCAATTCAATTCATTTATTTAATCACTGGATGTACAAGTACAACATGGATTACGTCATTTTACAAAATATAACAAACCAACACTAAAACACTTTACAACAAACATAATATAATACTAACAATTTACTAATAACCTGGCAAATATAATTAATATTAATTATTTATACAAAAATATTTAGAAAATCACACTAGACAATATATCTTCAGGCAACTTATTGCTAAAAAACATCTTTACAGAATAAAACTCTTTGTTAATAAGTATTTGTTTTAATTTTTCTTTAAATAATTTAATATTTTCCACCTCTCTCAGACACGATGGTAAAAAGTCATAAATTTTAGATGTCTGATAAGCAGAACTTTTTTCCAAAAAACTTGAGTTATGCACTTCTAAAGCTATTTTTTCTTTATTTCTTGTATTATAAGAGTGCAATTCATTATTATGTGTATATAATTCTGGGTATTTTTTTTTAAAAAGAGCACAATTTAGTATATATAAACTAGGCAATGTTAACATTTGAAGTTTTTTGAAATGGCTGACGCATGAATCATGCTTTTTAAAACGCAAAATTGTCCTAAGAGCACGCTTTTGTAAGACAAAAAGTCTATTTAGATGACTTGGATAACTACCCCAAAAAATAATTCCCTAAGCCAAATGGGAGTAAACATGAGCATAATAAAATGAAAGTAATGTATCTTGTGATACACTATCCCTTAGCAAATAAAGAACAAAATTAGCATGATTGATTTTTTTACAAATTTCTTCAATATGAATACTCCAATCCATGGACTCATGTATGTTTAGCCCAAGAAATTTAATATACTGGACCCTTTTAATTAGTCCTGATTCTGATTTTATGCGACAACTATGATCGAGTTCCTTCCTTTGCGAGTGAAATTGGATAAAAAAAGTTTTATTGGTATTCAAAATTAATCTGTTATTTAGACACCAAGATTCAACCTCTTTTACTGTACCATTAGCCTTAAAAATTAATTCTTCTTCAGTATCTGCTGACACTATTGCAGTCGTATCATCCGCAAATTTTACAATGTCAGCAAAAGTAACATTTTCTGACAAATCATTGGTTCCTACACTAAAGAGGGTAGGAGAAAATTTTCCACCCTGAGGCACACCTAGTGATATAGGCCTGGTGGAAGATTTCGTATTACCAAGTTTTACGTATTGTTGCCGATCAGAAAGATAAGACTGCAACAAAATTAAACTATTTGAATCACATCCAAGAGAGGATAATTTAGTTAATAAAACATTTTTATCAATACTATCAAATGCTTTGGACAGATCAAAAAATAATGCTAAACAGAACTTTTTATTATCCAAATTTTTATAAATTGGATTCAGCAGTGCATATGCTGCAGTTGTTGTGGATTTATTTTTTAAAAATCCATGTTCACAGTTTGAGATTAATTTATTATCCACTCTATAATCCATTATCTGATCGTCCAAAACTTTTTCAAATACTTTACCAAATACTGACGACGATGAAATAGCCCTATGGTTATTTAATAAATTAATCGAACCTTTTCTATCTTTGATTAGAGGGTTAACAACAGATTTTTTTAAAATCGTAGGAAAAATGGCATCAGAAATTGAATGGTTTATTAATGATGTTAAAGGGACCGTTAACACCTCGGCACAATATTTTAATGCTGTGTAAGGCACTTCATCAGGGCCTGCAGCATTTTTATTTGGTAGCGATTTTAATACTTTAAGAATATAATCAGGAATTATTTGCTGAAAACTAAATTGATTATTATTCCAATTAGTTATCCTATTCTGATTTGATATTAAAAATTTATTACTTGGTTGAGGATATTTCATTATTATCATATTTTCAATAGCTGTTATGAAATAATTATTAAATGCATTACTTATCTCAACAGGATCCGTAATAAAATTTCCCTCAACTAAGAGTTCTGTTGTAATTAAGTTCTTAGGAGGTTTTAAATTACAGTCACGTTTAATAACTTCCCATGCTGCTTTAATTTTATTATTAGCGTTATTGATATAATTATCATTACCCATAATTCTAGCTTTTGATGTATTAAATCTATGACTTTTTAATTTTTCTTTGTATGTAACTGAGAGTAATGGATTAGCTTTAACTTCCTTACAGAAAAGTCTTAAAACACGACTTTCTGCAACTAATTGAGGATTTTTTTTTTATCCAGTTGGGAGCATTTGTGATGTTTTTTTTATTTATTAATTTACGAGGGCAAGCTTCATTGAATAGTGATAAAAATATTTCAAAAAAAGATTCCCATCTTTCTTCAGAATTCACATTATTATTTAATATAAGTTCCCAATCTTCTTTAATAAGTAACTTCAGTAAATAGTCCATGTTTTCTGAGTTACAGTCTCTGATAGTATAACTATTATTTAAAATTTTATTTTGTCCACAAGCATTTAAAATTGAAATGTCTATTAAAGTAGATTTATGATCAGAGAGCTCCGTGTCAGTTGTAATAGTTTTTAGTGAGTTGAAAAATTGTTTATTTGATATTACATGATCAATAAGAGTGCAAGATTTATCAGTTTCTCTTGTTGCATTATTGTTTAATATAGTTAAATTATAGGATTCTAACAAATCCAAATAAGAGTGTAAATGTTGACTTTTTTTCAAAACATTTATATTAATATCTCCAGTTATTAAAAATGAGTCATTTTTGTTACATGTATTTCAAAAAAATTTGCATAACTGTTCAAGCTTAATAAAAAATGGTTTCATATTAGAGTCAAAAATGACCTTATTTCCACTTATTTTTAGTTTAATTTTATTATTTAAATTATCTGGTGGTCTATATAATGAAGCTACATAAATATTTTGATTTTTTCCAATTTTTATTTTAGCAATACAACATTCGAAACAATGTTGAATAGATTGAATTTTTATATTCTCACCTGATAATTTTCTGCTAATAAATATCGCTTTTGCTTTGTGGATCAAAGAAACTTGATTATTTTTAATTAAAAATATTAATTTTCTTACATTCGTTTATAGCTAGAGGATAAAAAAAATACTATTAAAAGTATATATAAATCATTTACTTCAAATTTATTTAAAAATTATGTAAATTCTTAGAATAGAACAATGAACTTCTAATACCAGATACTCACCTTTTTACTCAAATTACATGACGTATGCTCTTATATGATGACATTGATGACAATGTTCAATGACACTATAATTGTTTTCGTCTTTTTGTGTGCTTTTTTTTCCGTTTTTAGAAATTTAGACGTAATTTCAGCTTGACTGTGACTTAATTTGTATCTGACATACTTCGTGCTTATATTATTAGAAAAATCGAAAACCAATAAAATAATTATAAATTATGTCGAACAGAACCTGGGGGTTATTTATCGTAAATCACATTTATTATACAAAAATGCATGGAGAATATTAAAGAAAATATTTTAATTTTATTATGTTACAATAGGTCTGTTCGTAAATACACAATCAGAAAAAAAATCAATTTTAATGATCCTTATGTGCCATGTGCAGAAGGTTAATCAATATTAATCTGCTTATTTACGAACAGACCTAATATTATTAAAAATTATACCCTGAAGTGAAGACGATTTTATTGGGGGACAAGTTTGTGACGTAGCTGTGAGAATCCGTCCGAGCCAGATGACAACAGAGAGAGAGAGAGAGAAAGAGAGAGAGAGGGAGAGAGAGAGAGAGAGAGAGAGAGAGAGAGAGAGAGAGAGAGAGAGAGAGAGAGAGAGAGAGAGAGAGAGAGAGAGAGAGAGAGAGAGAGAGAGAGAGAGAGAGAGAGAGAGAGAGACAGAGACAGAGAGAGAGAGAGAGAGATCTGTACCGTCGGAGACAGGTGGCTGTAGTACTAATTACATTCTCGGGGGGAGGGAAGTCATATCATGCTAGTGTACAAAATATTGTATTACCGTTTTCATTTCAAATATTAATTAATAATAATTACAGTAACTTGTAGGTAGAACTGTTTTTTATTAATGTCAGTAACATTATAAAATTATTCACTGTTATCTTTGCTAAGATAACAAAGTGTAAGATACAAAGTTTAAAATACCACTTGTAACATAATAATTATCCTGCTTATAATCACTGCCACATATTTTATGAAGACTATCAGAATGTTGAGAAAATTTAAAGGAACCTATTAACGATTACCCAAAATTAATATATTAATTAATGTGTATGGATAATTTTATATAATTTTTCAATGACCATGACATGCAGAGCATATAACTGCACAAGTTTATTAAAAAAGACACAATATTTCCAGTTTTTTTTTCTCAAGAAAATTGAATAAATCTCAAATGTTTACATTATTATCGATTTTTTCTAGTAAAAGTCCTTGATGATTTAAATACCATGCAGTGTTGTATTTATTGTTCTTCTGAGCATTCATAGAATCATTGCCAGCAACACGTTGTGGCCTAGCTCGGTGTCTCTTGATGACCTAATTACCAACTAGTTATTGATTGTGGGTGTTAACTCTCTCTATTCTTTCATACTTTTATACTCTTAAATTATAATAATCTGTGATTTACCAACTAAGCACATAATTTTATTCTCATATCATTTAAAACTCTGGTTAAAGATAAAATTGTTCAGGATTAATCTGTCATCCAATAAATTGATTTCTCAAATAATTTTCCATAATTTTTTTTTTAGTAAAATTTCCCGATATTTCATTTACACAAAGAAAGGAATTCCATACCACGATGATGTAAATTATTAATTTGTATTTTTTATAAATATATTGTAATTTGGAACGTGGTTAGACGTCGTTGACATTATTTGTGGATAAAAAGCCAATTTTTAATATCAAATAAATATGCAGCTATTTTTTCTTTCATAACGCAGCGATCAATTTATTTAATTAAAAAATAAACAAAAAATATATATTGAGTTTTCTTGAAATTATTACACAGACATAAACACGTCGTTGGCGTATAGCTGCAGCAGAGCTACCAAACTCACTCAGATACAATTTCAATGGTATATATTAGTGCATAAAATAAATTTCTTAATAATTAGTTTGACATTAAAAATGATTTAAAACGCTACAATTCTCATTAACCATCACTAAAACACGCATAACTATCATTATACTCGAAATTTAAACCGTTGTTTTAATAATTATAACACATTAATTGCATAACAATAATAACACTTATTCCTCTAGAAAGTTACTTGGACATGTTAATAGTAATAGTAATGCAGTATATGAAATAATCAAACCCTCTGCGATTACAAAATTGGATCACGATTCTAACCAAGAGCTTTATTACACCGGTAACATGAAGAAATAAAAAAGGTCTAACTAAACAAAACTAAACCAAAGTACAATCTGGATAAGACCTTTTACAATTTGGTGTAGACTGATCGTGGTTCCTAAGTTAGCTGATGAGGCAATGTAGTTACAGACAAGCACGCACATGAAGAAGTATACCAAGACAACAACATTGAGCTGGATTTTATCTTATTATGACGTAATTTCTTCTCGTAGCAATTCTTACAAGTGTTATTACCACTTTATTGTCAAAATTTCATTACAATATCACCATATTACAGGAGTGAAAACTTGCATAATTCAATATAATTTTGTTATTGGAAATATATGAATATTAATTAAAACATAGAGTTTTATAATTTCTTCACTTTTTCAGTTTTGTTCATTTTTTAAATTTGCACAGCACTTGAATACGCTTTGAATTCACAATCAAGTAAAAATCATCGAGAATATAAAAAAAAAATATGTTATTTGACTATGGTGTTACAGCATGTTTGTGTTTCAATTTTGAGGGAGTTGAAGGTTAAAAATAATGAAACCTTTTAAAATATAACATATAGCTTGAGGAGGGATATTATCCAAGTACGCACTAGACATGAAGATTAACCTGAAATGTTTCAGCTGAAAATGCGCGTGGCCCAAGGGACTCGAATCCTCGAGATGGTGGGTCTCGTGGTGTCCCTGACGTCACTGCTCCTCTCACTCCTCATCTTCTGTTCATTCAGGTGAGTGACTCTTCTTTTTTTTTTGCACCCGTTCATAAAACTTCGTGTAAAAATATAAAGAAAAGGGATGACATCTAATTTTAGACTTACAAGAGGTATTCTATATATAGACTTTCTAAAGAGTTCTATTTTCGTCTGCGTTATAAAAATAAAGTACTTTACTTTTCATGAATTACAGATTTTCATTTTTTTTTTTTTTTTTTTTTTTTTCATTATTTAGAATATTTGGTCATCGAGGTATAATGAATGACAAGCTATATTTAGAGCAATTAATTTTATCTTTATTTAAAATATAAAAAAATATATATTGATTCTGCTGGAAATAATTTAGTCAGTAAAAAGTGTATATATACGAAATATAATATCATGAAAATTTTCCAAGTAATTTGATGAAAGCGGATCATTAAATACAAAGTGATAAATATATTATATAAAATATATTATTTATCTATAATTATATTGATTTTCATTTTTTAAATTAAATAATTATGCATGAAATTTAAATAAATATTAAAGGATGTTATATATAATTACTAATTATTATAAAAGTCCGCTGTATTGGATGAAGAAAATTAAAGAAATCTCTATATTTTTATTCTGTGTTAGGACAAAGATTCACGGCTGTATTGCGTTAGAGAATTTTATTGTAGTCATCAGTTTCATGCATTAAATACAGTCAAATAAATTTAAAACTCCCACCGGAAGTAGCCGGAAGTGAGAGGCTTCTGTCCTTCCTGTTTGTATTTGGAGTTTGAAATTTTACAAAGAGCTTTGCAAAAAGAGGACTGACTTGTTTGCAAAAGTACAAAATTGGACATGAACAAAAAGATCAGAAATTACTCATTTCCGGCTACTTCCGGCGAGAATATCTAATTAATTTGACTGTATTTAACTATTGACATAAAGAATGTTATTGGGGTATACATGTCCATGAAAGTAGTAATAATTGCTTCAATATACTAACCAAAGAAACTTTATTTGAAATAATTCCTGTCTCTGGTTTCGCAATCTAATAGAGGATCCCTGGAACATTTCAATGTCGCCTGCGTTTGGATGCTGAAAGTTTGAAAACGACCAAGTTAAAAATAGACCAACTTTCCATTTTGCTAATGATGATCCTGCCTTCAAATTGGTACCTTAGTTAAATAAGGAAAGTTGAATTTTCCTCAACATTTACTCGCAAATGAGGAAGTATGTTTTTTCTTTATTCACAACACCCGCGGTGTTTTCAGATTTTGGCAAACATTTTTCCTTGTAAAATCTTGATGGTTAAATTTATATATTATTCCTGGTTAAATTAAATTATTTCAATAAATAAATAATGAAAGCTATGATATTGTTTGGAACTGTAACAGTATCTTCAAAAAAAAAATATATAAAAAAAGAAATATTTCACAATATTATATTTTACGCGTATTACAAAAACTGCATTATAAACGAATTTTATTAAATATTATATCATGAAATATTTTGTATATAATTATACTATAATAATTATGATAAGCTTTCAAAGCTAAATCTGACAATATACAGGAACCAATTTCTTGGTTTATTGAACATAAAATGAAATTTGTTTATACTGCTTTCAGCTATTACATATTTTATGTCAGGAAAGTGGTATGCTTTGTAAATTTTGCATGCATGATTAATAAAGGAAACAAAGGACACATTTGGGTTAACATTATTAAATCAACTAAAATTCATCGCTGCTTCAATTATTCGCAATCAAAATGAGTGAACGCTCGAATGAGTTTCAATGTAGAGTGAGATCAGTGTATTGGAATTATATCTACCATAAATTATCAGTGCTTAAAAATCCAGCAAAGCAAATAGTAAAGATATAACGTTATTAATTTTAGTTAGTATATCGAAATCAGTCAAATTATTTTGATTTTTCCTACCGAAAGTAGCAGGAAGTAAGAGGTTTCTGTCTTTTCTATTCGTATTTGAAATTTTACAGAGAGATTTGTAATAAGAGAACTGACTTGTCTGCTAAAAATTTTAAAACTGAAACATGAACAGGAAAGTTATAAAACTCACACTTCCGGCTACTTCCGGCAGGGATGTCAAATTAATTTGACTGTGTCGCAACTAAATCAACTTCCATGTTTGAAATTAACATAAACATTAATAATTAAATTTAAAAAAAAAAAGTTTTCTATAATAAAAATAACCATGCACATAAAATTAATATTTAAACTTCCATTTTTACAACTGCTGTTAGAGGAATATAATTTTTATGAACGTTGAATTTTTTATACACACGGAAATATTAAATTTTTTTATGAGCAATAATGTAATTAAGATAGAAATAACATCGATCAGCTGTTCGACGTAGGTCCCCTTGATTAACATGTAAACCTTAGTAAATTCACAAAAATTCTGAACTTTTTTTGAGAGGCAGATATTAGTGCCTAAAAGCCATAGAAAAAGTTTTAAAATAATTTAACGAGCCGATTTTTTTTAATTAAGTTTTTAGTTTGTCTCTCCATGGGAAAGCCCTATGCTGAAAATTAAAAAAAAAATAATTAAAAATAATAGGCTCATTAAATTGTTTTGAAATTTTTTCTATGGGTTTTAGGCACTAATATCTGCCTCTCAAAATTTTTCAGAATTTTTGTGAATTTGCTAAGGTTTACATGTTAATCAAAGGAACATACGTTGAACAGCTGATCGACGTTTTCTCCACCTTAAAACTAATTTAAAATGTGTATAATAAATAATATAAATATGAACACAAAGAGAGCGATTCACAAAAAAAGTGATACAGGTTTTTTTATTAAACGCGTTTACTTTTTTGTAATTAATATTATTTAAACACTGTACTATTCATATACTGTATAAGTCTTGTTCAGTGGCATATTTTATATGTAAAATTGTTTTATTTCAATCATGAAACATTGTAAAATAAACAAATAAATTTATTCAAGTAAAAAAAAAGATGACTAGTTGAATGGTGAATTTAATATAAATGTTATTTGAACTATTTGATCGATCAGAAATGAAAAGCATGGCATTTTATTACTTCTATTTTTCAGGCGTATGTATGCTAAATAAATAAAGTATGATAAGTTTATTTTATAATACCTCGTACAACGCACGTTTCTGCTTACAAAATTTACATTTTCTCAAAATAAATAAGTTTGCAATAATGTGTAACTATAATAATATTGAGCTGGAGCAAAACTTTTTACGGCACTAATTAGCACTAATTGGGCACTAATTATTGCACTTAAAATTGGAATTAGTGCTGAAAGTGGGGAGGAGGGGGCTCACTTCACGTACATGTCTCAGATCAAATTTTTAACTTTTAAATACATCATGATCGTCAGTTAAGTTTGTATAAAGAAGTTATTGTAAATATTGTCATCATTTTTTTTTTTTTAATTATCTAACGCTAATCAGGTTATAACAACCACGTCCTTTCAGCGGCGTTAAAGTCGTATATCTTCACAAAGGTCCGGTGACGCCAAAAAGAGGATTTTCAATAATTAAAAAAAAAATCTTGGGTGCTAAAAAATAAAAAAAAGGGTAGCTAACTTTCAACCCTCTGTTGATTTATACAGATTTTTTTTTCATGCCAGAACTCCATTCTTGTTATTTTTGAAGTTTATAAAATTATCCAATATGTAATAATACTTCAATATTCATGAATAAAAATGTCACTTAATAAATAATTTTACAGTAAAGTCTTTTTGATGTTTCTTGACAGCAGAGAAAAACTCAACGCTTATATATATATATATATATATTACTCTTTGAAAAAACTTGTCAATTTTCCATATTCGTAGTAATTAATACTTTATAATTACTGCGGAACTGCGGGCCTTAGATTGATATACTCAAGAAGAGGAAAAAATACGTACTCTCGTATTTTGTTCTATTTTTTCTTCTAAAATGGTGCAAAATAGGACGAAATTAGACTAGGAGAGAGCTTAATAACGAATAAAAGATGAAATTTATTTCAACTCGGTGGTAGACCTAGTCACTCTCGTCTTCTGGGTCCTGGGCTAGCATTAATTTTGCGTCATAAAATTTTTCTTTCGTCCTCCATACTAATCACGTGACTTCATATTAACATTGACATTGATGTATACTTAATCTCAATTAAAAATTACTACAATGTTATTCTACAAGCTTAAACTTACAAAATAATTATGTTTATATTAGATTCTAGTAAAATGTTACATGACATATATGGTTAGACTAACAATGTTAATACACAAACATAACAATTTGAGTTGTTTCTAGGCAAGCGATGCAGTAAATTAGTAGTACAGTGTATATGTAATCTATAAGCCTATAGGATTATGTATATATATACTTACTTGTTAGTGTTGTCCGTCCCACACTAATGAGCCCCTGAACTATTATCCTGATGATACAACAACGTTCCCCAGTCACTCCTGTATAATATGTCAATGTACATGTTACACCTCGAGAATTCCTGAATGTTCACTTGTGTTGTCACTCCTTCTAGAAAGGCTTGGTGAGCTAAAATATTTTTGATAAAGAAGATATATATGTTTTTTTATAAAACTGATAAAGAAAAAATGCAAATATTTACCCAGGGGTAAATCATTGTGCTTTTCTATTATGTGGTTCCCCTGGCTTTGGACCATTGCACTTAAGGTTAATTGACAAAAGCTATAGCGTCCATCCTAGCTGAGGTTTCCATGTTTCCCTCAGTCGTAAGCAAAATGCCGAGATGGATTGCAAGGCCGTGACCGCCCCCGTTCCCGATGAACCCTCAAAACACACAAGTTAGGGTTACGGAAGTTTTGGGTTTTCAAACTTACAATGGACAACATACATGAAATTTTTTTATTGCAGAAATGAATAGAGGGTACCAAATTATGCTAATCTGAATTCTTTCAGACTTTTTTGAGACCCAGAACTATTTTTAAATAATTATTGAAAGTGCGGCCACGCCCCCTGGAGGCGTCAATAGGCGTCCAGTCTCTATCCTTTTTATTAAGGCTGTAGGGGTGCCAAATGAAATCACAGGACTTTCAATAATTATTTAAAAATAGTTTCGGGTCTCAAAAAAATCTGGAAAAATTCAGAGTAGCATAATTTGGTACCATCTATTTATTTGTGAAATAAATTTTTTTTCATGTATGTTGTCCATTAGTGAGTAATTAGTAAGTAGATGTACCCAATTGTGGTTTGATAAAAAAATATTTATCCTTATGCATTTTCAAGTGCAATAAAAACAGCCAGCTTAGAATGAGAATGACGTTCTAAATGTCTAGAAGTGTACGGTCGTCGCCTCAGAAAATTTTCCTTTGCAGCCTTGTTAATCATCATTCCCCTTAAGAATAACACAGGGCATGTGGTAATTATTAATTATAACCAAAGCTGCAAGTTGGAAATTTTCCAAGGCGACGAGTATACATAGGATTCTAAATTTAAGTATTATATAAATATGACGTATTACACGACTGTATTCTTTCTGGCTTATTTTGCAAACATTTTGACGTAATGTAAGTAACAATTAAATTGTTTTATAAATCAATTAAACTAGTAAAAATATAGTATGTCAGTGTGTATGATATGGTTAGCAAAAATATAGCAAACACGTTTTCAGTTAGTATCGTTCAAGGTATGTAATGAATATTTTGTTATAATGTATCATATTACTAATTAACTCTGACGTATTAATTTACAGTTCCTGCGTTTATTATTTTAAGTACTATTAATTACAAACCCAGGAGACAGTTATAATATAACACGTTTTTCATAATGTTCATGATGAGTGGGCTGAAGAATGGAGACTAATTTTTTTTAGTATGTCATATGTTATAAAATACAGACTATATGTTGATTAACAAGTCTGCATAAGGAAACTTTTCAGAGGCAAAAAGTGTACATTGACATACAAATAAAAAATAATTACAGTAATTTTTTAACACAAAATTTGTGTTTTCAAAGTTCTGCTTTATTTTATTACACGTAGACAAGTTATTTTCAGCTCCACTTAGTTTTATATTTAGAAACGTAAGAGAATTTCAAGTTGCAGTAACTTGACTCAACGTCTGGCAAATAGTAACTTTATCTGTAAGCACTCGATGTTTGATGCAGACTGATTGGCAGTGCTTCTATTACCAGTCTACGTCTATTTACAACGTACAGAATATAAAAAATGTGTTATTCTTAGATTCACATTTTTTGTTCAATGATTGTTACTTATTATTAAATATCTGTAACAACTAAAATAGCTCGAATAGATTTTAATTAAATTTACCCCAGCTAATTGATATTTAGTAACTTTTCCTATACAAATTTAATTTATAACTTTACTCATTACCTCATTTTATATAAGGTCTAACTAAATACCTTGTGTATTTATATACATTGTAATATACTGTACACTCCTTTTAATGCAAATGATAACATTCAAACTTCTGCTGTTGATGTTAACATTTATATTAAAGGGACTTTACAGCATATAATATATCAATTATTATTTATATTATATATAATTATACATACATATATATATATATATATATATATATATATTTCATTTAAACAAAAATTTATCAGTATTATCAGTGACTTTTAGATATTTCTTTTTTTCAAAATGATTTTATTGCATAAATGAGAAGGTGCCAAATTTTTTTTAATATTAATTTTCCAGGTAACATTGTTAAAATTTTTTGCCAAGGTCGGGTTAAAACCCAGCCCCCTGAAGAAGTGACGCCTCTTGAAGCTACTCTCCGTACTTTCAATGATTTTTTAAAAATAGTTCCCGTACTTTCAAAAATTTGACAAAAATTAAAAATTTGCGCCCTCCATCTATTTCTGCTAACAAATTTTTGAGGTTGATATACTCCACTATGATTACTACACTAGCCGTCCCATTTAACTGGTTCATGGTCGTGTTTGTAACGCTCTCAGTCATTGGCAGCCGGTTTGTAACGAAGGATATGACTGGCCGAGCCGAATGACTCCCGAGCGGTTCCGACCATAACCAAGTTAAATGTGACGGCTACTGTAATTCATGTTCATATTTTAAATTTGTATAGATAATTTGTCTAATAATTTTTATTTATTTCATATAAACAAAAATTTATTTTTATTAAATTCATCGAGTTCCTTTTTGTTAAATTAAAATATGCATATAACGTGTAAAAAATTGACTGCAGACATGAATTAATGTACAAAACTCCATTATTGATCCCACAGTGCAAATTTTGTTGTAGAGAAGTTCTCTCAGTACAGTCCTTTTATTAAAAAAAAAACAAAGGACTGGAAGATACATGGTGTAACTTAACACAGACACATAGTTCCGAAGTTGCTCTACTTTATGTAGATTTGTGAAACCACACTCTGAAACTTCAAAATTACTTACACGTGAAGCACCATTCACAGTTTCACTTACGCCAACGTCGTCTTAAATTAAATTCTTTGCGGTGAAGCTGTTGTATTGGATAACACACGGTATATTGGTGCCCATATACCTTTTGCTCGGCAATTACCTTACCATCGTATCCTGTGGATAATTGATATTACAGCTACTAGTTACAAACGGTATTTTGTAATAGATTATCGACCTCAATTTTTTTTACAGAAATGGATAGAGCGTTCAAAGTTATGCTACCCTAATTTTTTCTAGATTTTTTAGATCCCCGCGGGAACTATTTTTAAAAAATTATTGATGAAAGTTCTTTTTGTGAAGTCACGAGGCGCCGCTCTTTAAGAAAAATATAGGATTTGTCGCCTCGTGACGTCACAAAAAAGACTTTCAATAATTTTTTAAGAATGATTTCCGGGATCTGAAAAAAAATCAGGGTAGCATAACTTTGCACGATCTATCCATTTCTGGAAAAAAAAAATTGAGGTCGATACTTCATTTTCTATATCATTGTGTGTTCAAATCAAAGTCTTCTGCTCGTTATTAGTAAACAAAGTATTGTTGTGTAATGTCTGTCGCGTGAAGGGAAAAACATGGGATGGTTGTTGATTTACATGTTAATTAACTTATGGAAAATGACCGTTAATTATGAAGTTGACACCGTTGCCTAGCGCCAACAATGCCATTACGTTCTCTGCTCTAGTGGCAAAATTAGGCACTACGTCGTCCCATGTTTAACAATGAAAAAGGCTTCATGCGACAGACATTATAAACAATGGTTTGCTACAACCATTGTGCGAGTAGAAGACTTTGATTCAAATAATAAAAAGATGAATCCTAAGAAAAAAAAAATCGTTATAACTTATATTTATACATTCATAACATTTTATAATACAATATGGACACATTATTTGTCTAATACTTCAATTTTCTTTTCGTAAAATACAATAATAATAGAATACTACATTCATAAAAAGGAGGATGGCAGCTTACTGCTGTCTATATTCCGCTGTCATGCATTGCAAGCAGGCTGCATAGATCTGGTATTAGGAGTTCAGAAGAAAGGGGGTGAGCCCCAGCTCGGTCACAAGATAACTCTTACTGACAAGGTTAAATACCTGGCCACATCCGAATGGCTAAAATGTCGTCAAGGATATTAACCTTCACATTTTTTATTATTGTTATGTTATGATTGCATAATATTTTACCAGCCAGGGTTATAAATTACCTTGTTGGTCATTACAAAATATACAAACAGTTTTTCAAGATTTGAAACAAGATTTATAATTTTAACATAGCAAATTTCAAATTGATATTTGAATAACTACTCTATAATATATCCCTGCTATATCATATGCCTGTAATCAAAAGGACCTATTTTCTCTCATATAATATAAATAAAAGGATTATAAAATTAAATAATATAATTTCCCTAAGGTACTAGTACATGGATATATTATATTGTATTGTTAAATACTTTTTACCGTTAAAACTTTCCATTAATTCACCTTTTTAACGCATGCACGCACTCGACATGAATGGAACACTTTGCCGATACTCCATAGACTCTCGACAACTCGATGTAAATACAAGTTGAATTTTGAATTTGTAAACTCCAACCGCAAATAGATGTGGTGAGAGTAAGTGTGAAAGGGAATGCGTGGGTGTGACGTGTGTGGGGATAAGGGGTAATTTAACACTACGTAGTGTGTTGACATTGCACATGAACTGTAAGCACAAAAGCACTTTAGGTTCATGAATATATATATATTCTATCTCTATACTGCCTATACTGCATCACTAAAGCATTACAAATGAATATATTTATATTAAATTATTATTGAAACACAGTGTAATGAATTTATATAATTTTATTTAATTTAACATTATTTTATTTCAATTTATTTTATTATCTCTTTAATGGACACAAAATATACTTTCATTATTTATTAATTAATTTATTTAACAAATTATGTTCATAATTTATACTACAATAGCAGAATCCTATATGTCAAATTTTAATGATATTGGTACACATTAATATTATTATTGGAGTTGCTATATATTATATTCTTTTTAAAGTAATTCAATAAATTTAATGAAATATATTATTGATAATTCTAAATTAACACATTTTATATAACAGGTATTTAAATTAAAACTATTTCTTTGAGAACAAATTTTAATTCATGGTAGGGTGTAACGTAATTATATTAAAAGTAAACACATTTTTGGACCAGGTGTCAAAAGAAAAAAAAAAAAAAAAATTACTACACGAAATTTTATTAAAACAAATTTTATAAAAAAAAAAAAACGCCCATATGAATGTTATTACGAGTTTTTTCCCACATTGAATTGAGTTATAAAGTATTAACATTTAAGATACATAACATGTATATTTATTTTGTATAACAGTTAATTTAAATTAAAAATTAAGTGTCGCCAGTTCTTACTCTTTTAGCTATTTATATCACCTGAGACCCAAGCCTCTAAATAAAAAATGTGAAAACTCTAGAAACTTCGCACGTTATTCCGTCCTAAGTATTTTAATTTAACCGTATACTCTTTATTATATGTCAAAGCTATGACCTCGTGACTGAATGTAAAAAAGAAATTAAATTTATAATACGAAGCCATAACGCTTTTTCATTGCATCTAAATAAGGTAACAAGCGTTCATTTCTCCACGTGTCTTATTGTTATAACAGTATGAAGCCCTAGCAAGTGTTATTTAAATAGAAAAACAATGTTGGTGTAATTCATTACACTAAAAAATTTAAAATGGAGTATCGACCTCAATTTTTTTTATCGCAGAAATGGATAGAGGGTAAAAGTTTTATGCTACCTTGATTTTTTTTAGATTTTTTAGAGCCCGGGAAGTATTTTTAAAAAATTATTAAAAGTCCTTTTTGTGACGTCACGCGCGGCAAGTCCTATCTTTTTCTTAAGGAGCGGCGTCTCGTGACATCACAAAAAGAACTTTCAATATATTTTTTTTAAAAATAAGTCCCGGGCTCTAACAAATCTGGAAAAAATCAGGATAGCATAACTTTGTACCCTCTATCCATTTCTGCAACAAGAAAAATTGAGGTCGATACTACATAATGCCTGCTAATTAAACAAATAACATTTTATTGCTATATAGGCCTGACTATTGCTTTCTTTAGTGTTTTTTTTACATTACTGATAATTGATAATTATGTGCAATTTTTAATACTGAAATTAATAGTAACAATGTATTATAATATTTTTTTATTGCTTCAAATTAACTATCGTTACTACTTTATTTATTATAATATGAATTATAATTTAATAATATGTTTGCACCGATACATTTCTTTCAAACATGCTACGATTCTTGGACCCTACTTCATTAATTATATAATGCAATAAAATGTACCTACATACAACCTTTTTTACTGTAAACTCCCAGATTCAACTTCAATTCCAGCTCTTCATCTGCTAAATGGATTCTGTTAACAGTGCATGCTTCAGCTTAACATAAAATGCAAATGTACCTTTTGGTGCAGCAACGTCATTATACTGCAGTAGATCATGTTGTAACCATTAAAAGTTTGTGAAAGTGCCATTACAGTAATTAAACGTAATACAAATGTAGCTCAATTTAATTTGAAATAAATAAAATGTTGAAATTTAATTAAAATGTCTAAATAATTAAATAATTGCAAATCAATTTCACATTATGTTTACTGATTTATCACTACAGTCGAAATTTTTGTAAAATGAAAACATTTACGCAATTAATGAGAGCAATTATAATTATTTATATAATTTATCTTCTAAATAAACACTAATTGATATAAAACAAATAAAATGTTATAGAAGTGGGTTCCAGAATAAAAAGAATGTCATCATAAAATGTGTGACGTCAGCTTTTTTATTTCTTGGCCTTAGTGGTGGAGTAATTACGTCTTAAATTATTAGAATTTAATTCTTTTTGCAATAATAAGGTCTTTCTAAAAAGCGACCAACAGCCGCGGGCAACAGCTGTTGCCACTCGATAATCGTATCAGCATCAAATGCAAGGAAAAAGTCCTCTGGCTTATAGATTGAATCTCATAGTACAGTACAGTGCCACAGTTAGGCACAATTAACAAAAAATTTATCAAAAATTATAACCTGACTCTCCATTATAGCTATATAACAGTTAGTGAGAAAGCTGGATTCAGGAATCACGACTGTATTACTGTATTGTTTTTTTTAGCTAACACACGTGTTTTTTTTTTAAATAATTTTTGGGTGCTGAATGAGTAAAATATTTATTCTGAATATTTGTCTATGTTAATTAAGTCATTCACAAGTTTTATGAACGATAAATTATGACGAAAAAAATATTCAAATTGAATTTATGCCTCTCTTAGTATGATCGGAATATTTCATATCATAAAAAGCACTTAAGAAACAAATAAACGAACACGCTTAACCTTATAGATGAAACTAGGTCAAGGCGGCAAACAATTCTTTCTTATTCGCACCCTGTTCCGTATTTGCATGCAGCAAAGTAAATACTCAGGTAAATGGTAAATCAATTTTATTTCTACTAAGAAAATATATTATTATTATTATTTTTTTGTGCTCCACATAAATCCCACTTGAAAATTTTCTACAGTTTTTTTTCTTTTCTTAATGATTATTTTAAAAAAAAAGCAACAAATACTGTACTTTGCAAAATGGATTTATAAACTATTGTAGTCATCCACTGAAACTTCAATAAAAAAAAACAAGCAGCCACTTATAATTTTTTTTAATTGGAAGTTACTATATAATACTTTAAAAGTATAAAAAAAACAACGTTCGTTTAAACAAATATATGATATGCGATTGACGCTATAGTATGAATTTTATATATTTATTGTATATGGACAAAATTAGTACAGTATATCAATTAAGCAAACTGATTTTAAAGTGAAATGTTATATCAATATTCTTTCGATTCTTTCGATCGGTTAGTCTTTTGAATATAAGCTGCTCTAAGTGCTCCAACATGAAATAAATTTTTTTAATTTAAATTTAAACTTGAGATAGATGAATTTATTTTTTGTACAATTTACTTTTCTACGAGTTTTGAAATTCAGTTATAACAGTTGACTATCAATCACAATTTTATGTCAAAGCACGTTTCTCTCTGTGAGCATGCAAAATATAGTTCAATTATAATGTACTAAACTTTGCAAGGAATATTACGTCATAGCAATCAATTAATTATTCATTTCCCAAAATCTATATTACAGCCATACCTCAATCTAAGATTTCCTTCACATGATTAAGATGATCGTTGATGTTATTTATTATTGTTCGAACATTACAACAACGCTATTAGCGCGAAGGAATTTTTCAAAACAATCAAGAGTATACCAAAATTTATTGAAAAGAAAATGTTGTTCATTGATTAAAAAATACCTCTTTATGGAAACAGGCAACAACTTTTTTATCATTATATTTTAAATAGTAAATTTAAATTCTCTTCGATTGTAAGATAAAAAAAAAAAAAAAGGATCTGACATGAAATAGCAAACAACACGATAAAGATCGTAAAGAAAATTCCCCACCCTCGTCACCTGTCGTTCGCTGTGAAAATTTCTTTAAAAAAATTGTGAATTTTTTATATCAAACTGTTAAAATATGATTTTGTAGAGAAAGTGAGATTGGGAGTTTAAAAATCAATATTACAATGTATTGCATTGTTCTTTCTACTCTCTTATAATCTCTTGATAATAATTATAATATGTGTTCAATTGTTTTTTTTTAATATATTTAAATTAATTGTCATTATATTTATGCTTTGTGTTTTAATTTTTGTAATTATTATAGACTTATGACGTGATCCATGCATTGTACACTCGTCGCTTTAGAAAATTTCCCACTTGCAGCCTTGTTAATCACCATGCTCTGTGTTATTCTTACGTGACATGTTGATTAACAAGGCCGCAAAGTTAAATTTTCCGAGGCAAGGACATTACAAGCAGCTGCTGGAATGAATTAAAATATTGATGGCCGTTGATATTATGTTCTCAGTAGAAGAAAGCCATTGAAATGCTAGATTAAAACCAAATCGATATTTCCTCTTCTTGGAAGCAGCCGGAAAAACTCAAAGGCTTTACGCTTTCTATAAATATTTGATCATAAAACATGAAGTCCAAAAAATAGCCTCGTATTTATGTTATTAAATATCTGGTTTTAATATATAATGTTTGATTAATTTTGACTACAGTGAAATGTTCATATTTTTTCACAAATTTTTTATAAAAAATAATAATGTTTGACGTTATGTAAATATCAATAAATTTTTATGCGATCAATAACTTTACAATTTGTTCTCTATATTTATATTGTACACTATTGGCCGCACGTAACATAGTAATTTAATCAAGGGAGAGTTCTGGTTTCAAAATTGGTATAAAATTTATAACAGTATATTTTACGTTACTTTGCATGAATATTAATACGACAGCTGGAAAGTAAATAAGCCTAAGGGTTCAAAAACTTATTATCCTCGTAATTTTGTCGTCAGAGAGCGCATGCACGTTTTGACGCATTTTTCCTTCTTCGGGCTAAAATGATGGTTAGGAAAAAAATCCTTTAAAAAGAAGCCTTTCTACTCTATAATAAAGGTTGAATTCTACATTCAAATTTTCATAAATTTTAGTATGATCTGCTTTAAATAAAATTTGCTATAATAGTACCAACTTTTAACAGTGACAATGATTTAATTTAATGAATCAAAAATATTTTTTTTTTGTATTAATAGAAAGAAATATATACCTTAATATTTTTTATTGCAGAATCGGATAGAGCGTCAAATGTGAAGCTAATGTGTGTTTGTTTTAGAGCTCTCGAACTATTTACATAAAAAGTATTGAAAGTACAGAGTGAGGTGTCAAGAGGCGCCTCTTTTTAATAAAAGGATTTAACTATAAAAGGCGGGTTAACTTCTTAGTAACACTTCCTGGCCTCTAAAAAGTCTGAAAAATATCAAAGTGGCCTAACTTTATATCTATTCATATCAGCAACAAAATTTGTTGAGCTAAAATATTAAATCGAATTATTATAAAATTTGATAAATTACCACTTATTTTGCAGTTTAAGCACGTTAGTGTGAATCGTAATACTCTTCGCCTGTCTTTAATTAAATTTTGAATGTTTGTCAAAGAAAGTATGAATTAATTGTATATTGCACCTTTTTGTTTTTTACATTTTAATTGAAACACTTTTTATTAAAACCTAAGAAGATTACTTTGTCTTGTAATTTAGTAAATAAGTCTTAAATTTTAAGCTTTGCAGACGTGTAAACAAACGGAAAAGACTAAGCTTGAATCTATTAACGCTTAAACTACGCTTTATTTAGAGTTATGTGCAGCTCACAAAGAAACTAAAATACTTTCTATTATTTCTTCATTGTGTGGGTATTAAAACAATAACCAGCTGTTTTTGAGAACTTAATTTACTGAAAAGATTTTATTTTTATTTATTTTGAGTGGAATAAGCAGGAGAAATTTTCAGTTTTTGAGCAAGGGATTTGCTTAAAGTCTTAAAATAGGCAATTTTTCATTGTTCTCTAATTTCTAATAATGTTGTTTTTATTAAACTTTTCTTGTAACTGACTTTTATGCTAAAACGTACTGTAGTTGTGGCCAAGAAGCATCTATACTCCTCTTACACATCAGAATGCAATACAGTCGTTCAAACGTTAGAATACCCCTGTCAATCATCTTCGGCGTAGTGATTTGTATTCTTCCGACCCATGTTGCCAACAAAATACAAAAAAATAGTTCTTTCACTAGAAAAATAAAGTAGCTGAAAATAAATCAAAGACACTCGATACCTGTTGCATAATAATTGCTAAATTATTGAAACTTCTTTGCAATATTATCTGTCTCGACTTATGTGAAAATCTTTGTAAAATATGAACATATATTTCTGTCCACTAGCTCTATTGAAAATTTTTTTGTGTTGGCTGCCAGTTTCTACAGCTGTTACAGTTGATTGATAGGTCATCCATGAACTATTTTCCATGGGTATTCTAACGTTTGAAAGACTGTACAATGAAACAAGCAAAAAATTAAAATATTTTTGTTTTACATACCATTTTATGTATGCGGGGCAATCTTCACCGATCCTTTATTTTATGCAAAATTCCAAAATTAGCACTGATTTTAATAATATATATAAATTAAGTATATTATACATGTGCATGCTTATGTTATTTTATTAATTATTATTCACAAAAATGTACAGTTTTGCACAAATGCCAAAACTTGATGTAATCACTAATCACTTCGAAACTAATTGGTGATTTTTAAGCAAAAATTTGTTGACAGCTTTATATAAACGTATGTACAGTAAGAAATGTTAGATTTATTTTTTACTTTTTTTTTATGTTCGACAAGAAGAGTGAGATATTGTAAAAAAATGTTGTCCGAAATCCCCCAATCTTTGCTAACAACCCCATTAATAATACATATTAATGGGGTTGTTCAATGCTTGGAAAATTACAAAATATTTTTTAACTCTCAAAAACTTTTTTTAATAATTGAAAATCTTACAATTAATTGCATATAGACCAAGGCTAAACTTTTTTATATTGAATGTAGTATCAAAGAATGGAAATTGAATGTACCAAATCAATAAAAATATAAGCTTATATTTTAAAGTTAAACTATCTACGTGCAATCAGATGTCTGTTTTCAAAATTTAAATTTCGTTAACAACAAACGAAGAATTTGAAATCAATAGCATTATTGTATCATATTTTTTACACTGTGTACTTCTTTTTCATTGTTTATTTCTTTAAAAATAAATGTAAAAAAAAAAACACGCTCAAACATTGTGTTTGAAAAGCGTCAACTTCGTACTGACTTGCCACGTTGCAGTAAGTCAAGAGAAAACTTAATGTCTGAAGACGTAGTACCGTCGTAGTCACAAAGCTTGGACTTTAATGTTTTAATCTCTTTTCAAGCGTTTTCAATTCGAAAAAAATACTTGTGAAATCACTTTTAAAGTTTTAAATGATCTATCTGGTCATAATATCAAGGCTAGGGTGAGTGGAGGGGGGGGGGGGGGGGAGGTTAAAGTGGCCCATAACATTTAAAAGCTTAAAAAAAGTGAAAAAATATTTCAAAATACCTGAAAAATTGCACGTATTTTCGTAAAAATAATTACTTAGTAAATATTTTGTAGTGAAGATATTAGTTTAAAAATTTTCAGCCTTATAAGAATTTAACCCGTGAGGTAGTTTAGACTCTCTCCCCCCTCACTGCAGCCACCATTTTGTTTCTTACCCCCGAGTTTTAGGCAACCCACCTTTCTTCAGGCTAAGGAATGTTGCATCCTATCATACACATTTCAATGTTGAAAAAATGTTAACAAACATACTAACAAATTGTAGGATTACATTTTTTTTTTTAAATTCATGAGCAAGAAAAGGGGGGTTATGTTATCTCACATGGTTAAATTTTTAATATTGATAGACCGCCTTTTTTATGAGCTAAATTGAAAGAGGGTAAAAAATTATGCTATACCGTGATTTTCTTGCGAATTTTTTGCAAGCTCAAACATCTTTAATTTAATTATTATAATTTTAATTTTAAGTAGTTTTTACCTGCTGGACATCCCTTACGTCATCACATTCTTTGACGCGATGTATAGCAGCTTCCGTTAGTGTTTTTTCAACAGGTAATCAGGGATAAATTACGTAATTACCGGCTCCACCTGGGCGCCACGTAGTTTGAATAAGATTCGACGAACTTAAATATGCCCGTAACTTTATTAGAATCAATGTAGTGCATATTTGTAGTATTTGAGTATATTTCTTGGGGCATACATGACCAAAATGTGTGAATTGCCCCAAAAACCAACCAACCAACCATGAATATATTTCGAACTTAATTAACTCGATAAATTAGGAAATTATACGATATAACCATTATTTATGGCATATATACATTTCTGAAGTGATAGGAAATACCTTGAAATCTTCAAACAAAACACCTGACACGATCGACTGACACCAATTTTTCAAACAGCAACCATGGTGCACTTAAATTGCTCACTCTTACACTAAACATTCGATACTAATAAATCAATTATATTAAAAAACATCAAGATTAAAGAACCTGATAATAATGAATATTATGTTCTTAGTATAAATTTACTTAAAATCATTTGTTTATACCTATGTATGCTAATTTTAATTAATGTTATGTATAATTTATGTAACAACTCTGACGTGATCTATGCTGTAAAGCCAAAGATAGAAATATGGTTATTGTTATTATAGTAATTTAATTTTAGGATTATAAGCACTATATTAACGAGGGGAGAGAACATACATTATAATGATTACGAATATTCTACAAAGTTTATTGCTGTCTTCGAAGCTAAAAATATAAGGGTTTACATCATGCTTGAATAAAAAAAAATCGGTAAAAAAAACACAAAAAACAAAACAAACAAACAAAAAGTAGGCCATTACGGTCTATTGCATACTGTTTGCAGATGTAAATAAATTGTATACATATAACAATTCTAACTAATATTCAGCAACATCTTGCGCTCCAAATAAGTATAAAATCATGCTATTACAGTTGCAAAACACGGAGAAGACGATTATCTTAATCATATACTTATTTTTTATCGAAAAAATTTTGATTCAATGCAATGTTTTGCTGAGATTTTTTATTTTTGTAAACATAAAAACAGATCATTTAATTTTATTGTAATGATTGTAATGAAAGATGTTTTTTTGCTTAGCAAGAAACTTGCTATTTTTATTCATTGTTTTGATATTTTCCTTGTAAAAAATATGTCGTAATAATTCAACCTTTCTCTGATGTGATAGCACTAATCTAAAAGTATTATTGAAAAACATTTACAATCTTTAACATTCTTTACTATATTGAAAACAAAGAAACTGTTGAATTTACTATTCTATAATAGTCTTTACTGAAGATGCTTCTAGAACGGATGCGATTATTTAAATAGAACAATATTTTTATATACATTACAATTTTTTATTTAAATACTTTTTATAAATATTTTTAGAGACCTATTTTCAAGCATGAAAACGCTGCAGCAAAATTTATGAGCTTTCATCTTTTTTAAATCTAGGTCAGAGTATTATTTTTATTTTATATAAGTAAACAGGGATATCGGAGTAAGATACGATACATTATAAAGGAAACAAATTACGATATTGTACACACTGCTATTGTGGTAATATCTAATAATATGTATTATATAGCTTACCAAGTATATTGCATCATGTATTTATATATGTGATCAATTTTGCACATAAGAAAGGTAAAAATAGTTTTGGTATCTTTTTATTTTATCCCAGCTTTATAGTGATTGCAATTTTGTTTACAAGTAAACAGCTACTTATTTATTATATAATAATATATACTATATAGCTTGGATATAATATATATATATAGTAATAAACCCTATTAAAAAGGCGGATTCAGATTTGATGATTTTTATCATACGACGCTAAGCGAATGATGCGCATTTGCTTTAATATTCATTGGTGGCCATATTTGAAAATTAAAACCAGAGCATCGTAATTAACGCGAACTTCACCGCCGCAATCTGTTAGAGAATTCGCTCGCTGCATATATAATTTGATTTCACAGCTTTTGCGTTAAAATCGCGTCTCATCGCCGTTGTCGCCATATGGATCTGCTTTTATATATCGTTTTTTTAGAGCATTAAAAATTAAATGAGTGAACCTGAATATCAGTAAATTAAAAAATAAAGGGTGCGATTCACAAAGCTGTTAGCCAGGTTTCTAACCACGTTTAGCTTAACCACGTTTAACTATACCTGTTTTACGTGTTAAACCACCTTAGTTAAACGTGGTTAAGTTAAACTGTGGTTAAAAACCTGGCTAACTGCTTTGTGAATTGTACCCAAATACTCCTGTTGAATTGAACTAATACAAAGCCACAATTATGAGAAAACTAAAATATATGTAATAATTTTCAATAATATTTATTAGCTACGTTAAAACCATTATGTTTTCATTTTTAAAAACACATTGTAGAATTTTATTTCTGTATAGTGTTATATCAAACAACCTGCGCCAAATTTAAACATTCCATTCTATTTGTTTTCTTGTTTGTTATACATGATGTATATGTTACGATAATATATATACAATGAATATAAATTTTAAATATCTTGCACATTTTATGTAAAATAATTTATTCTAGCCTTTCTAAAATAACTGAGAAAATTTTGTGGCTTCATGAAATTTGTGTAAACTTTATTTATCTTGCAAAAATATACAACCTGCCGAGAGCGTATAACTATAATATACATCAGTATTTTTAATTTATAAAGCCAGTATAAAAACAGCATCCTTAAGCATGACTTGGGGGTGAGAGGCGAGAAAAGCAAACAAAAAAGTGGAAAAATAGAGTAATATATTTACTTTTTATTTTTTTAGTAATTTAAGTAATAAAATTTGTAATATAATTATTTGGTTGAAATAAGTAGTTTCTGAAATTGTAAATAATTTTAAAGCGATACAGGCCTCAAGTTACTTCTTAGGCAGTCACCATACTAGAGTTTATAATAAACATTCATGTTATTTTAATCCACGGTCGGTTCGGCCGTGCGAGAAGAAAAATAATATACGAATTAATGTTTCTAACAACACTTGGTGACTGCCTAATAAGTAACTTGAGGCCTGTATCGCTTTAAGCTACAACCCTGTGCACTTTATAGTAGCATAAATATCCTCACTGATGTAAGCAATAGAGATGGTACAAAATATTTAAATTTAGAAATGAAACTATAAATAATTTCAAATAATGTTGATATCTGTAAACTACATTTTTTTAATAATAGTATAATATATTAAATTACAGATATGATGATATTTTGAAGTCAGCAGCTATCCTATTTATATATCAGCATGTCATATCCCGTGACGTCAGAACCTCGTGCTTTAAGAATGAACTTTATGGGCTAGCTGCTGAAAACGATTATCGGTATATATTTTGCTGCCGCTGCTGTATCAGTTGCCGAACTGTTCCGAAGATTGTCGAAAATAGTCGGTACTTTACTTTTGCTGTTCTCAGCCTTCCTCCCCATCTAAACAAAGCTTATTATTTGAATGGTGACACTTTACATTAACTCTATTTGATTGTATGTTCTTAGGTAGCAACATAAATTTGTCATTGAAATGAAAACATTACTCGTCTCACCCTCATCAGTTAGAACTTCTCAAGAGTTAATTATTATTTACTGAGTCTTTGTGTTCATGTAAGATTGCCTGAGGATTAAAATTTAGTGTTTCTCTAAGTGGGTGGAAGGTAAGCTTTTGTGTTCATCCGGCCAGAAAAGCACGTTTATTAATTCGAGAAGATCCTACAGACTGTGTAAATATGCAGAAAACATGGGGAGAGAGAGAGAGAGAGAGAGAGAGAGAGAGAGAGAGAGAGAGAGAGAGAGAGAGAGAGAGAGAGAGAGAGAGAGAGAGAGAGAGAGAGAGAGAGAGAGAGAGAGAGAGAGAGAGAGAGAGAGAGAGAGAGAGAAGAGAGAGAGAAGGAGCTCACAACCAGTTTAATTATTTAATATTATTAAAAATATGATAAGGGGCATTCACAAAGTCTTAAGGCCACATTTAAGGCTCGATAATTTAAAGCTTGATTTTAGACGTGTTTTTTAGAGCCAAAATTTCTGGTCTTAAATTATTGAGCCTTAAATCTGGCCTTAAGGCTTTGCGAATGCCCCTTATTATTTCTAAAATTGAGACAAAATGATTATATATCTGAATGAAATAACGTAACAAGTACTGTAATACTGATAAGAACATATTATTGTACAATACTTTAATTAGTAAAATTTTTATTTGCAGTGAGAAATAAATAGTTATGATTTTATAATAGCAACAATGTTCTAAATTATACAAAAGCATCGCAGCAATAGGGATGGGGGGGGGACACTTGTTGTGCGGCCCAGCGGGGGCTGCAGAAATGCTTTTGAAATCGGCCACAGTGCAATAATAAACGTTGTAAAACACACCTCGTTAGGTTGATTGCACTTCTGTTGATGGAATCTCTCATGTTGTGTGTTCAAGTGGAAAACCATTTATATCGAGCACCCCCCCTTGCATGGTATTAACAATACATTACATTGTAATTATTATTTGAAATGTTGATCTAGCACTTTACAATGATTTATATTTTGGTAAAATGGAAAATTTTGTTTACACTTACAAAGTGTTATGGATCAATAATAATCAAGCTTTCATTAATATAAACCATTCGTAATTTTATATCAAAGTGACTAAAGTTTGTATAACATTGTTTCTTTAAATGGATCGAATGAATCAAAACTAGCTATACAAGTTAGCATAAAATATGCACTATTAAAGATTATTTTTATAACATTAATGTTATAATGTTAATTAATATTTATTATTTTTTATTATTTAATTGTTAAAATGGATATTAAGCCGGTATTACACCATACAATTTTTCTGATTATTGTATACAATTTTTCCTTACAAGAAAATTTAATCTCCATTTGTTTGTATTGAGAGGAAATTTTCTTGCAATGAAAAATTGTATACAGTTTCAGTTTAAAAAGGTTTTACTGTATTAAAAATCACAGTACAATAGATACACATATTCGAGTCAGATAAAAATATCTATACACTCAAATCAACCTTGATTATTGCATGTTAGCTTAAAAACTAAAGTTTGAAAAAAAAAAAAAAATGAAAAATGCATATATATTACACACATAATAGAAAAATACTTCCAATTATCAATTGATATATACTGTATGAATAAAATACAGACTAAAATCATTCTCTCTCCATGATAGACAATAATCAGAAAAATTGTATTTTGTAATATAGGCTTTAGGCGTAACTCACCCGTTGCGTTTTGTTCTGTGTAGAGGACTGTGTTAGTATCACCTGCCAATTGTAATATTATGTAATAATCGGAAAATATAATACACTTGTGTGTGGTACCCCAGGCTTTGGACATCACTTTGGTCCATTGATAAACAGTAGAGGTGTCCGTCCTGACTAAGGTTTTCCACGATTCCCTCAGTCTCATCTCAGCAAATGCTGGGACGCGTAACAGGCCGTGAACGTCATCCTTTCCCTACCTCCCTACCTTATCCCTATCCATTACCCCGCCGCGAGCTGTAAGCTTTTAGGGGTGTATCCTTGTAAAAAAAAAATAATAAATAAAAATACATTTATTTAAATATGTCGTTGATTCTTAGCATGTAATGTGTAATGTGCAAGAGAAATATATTTATTTAAAAATATTATTTACTGGTTTTCATTAAACAGAGATTTGAATTTTAGTAACATTGTCAAAGAGTAAAATATATAATTTCCTTGATTATTTCACCAAAAAATGTCATAAAACCGTCACAAATTATATTCCAATATTCCTGCTGGACGCGCATAGCTGCATGGAAGTTATGATTTTTGGATGTCGAACTACAACTTTTTCAGAACCACTTCAACTCTACCACATTATTGCAAAACATTCTTTACTGTATAAAAAAATCGCCTGAGAGTCTGTGTCTCAAATAGACTTTTTTTTTTTTTTTTTGAAAATGGCGTCATGAAAATTCTCGAATGGAACCTAATAAGTAATAAGAAAGAATATTTCTCCATTCCAAGCTGAAACATTAACTACTCAGCTGCATGATTTACCACGACATATAGACGAGGTCGATGTTAAAGCTGACGTGTCGACTCTACCGCGACTCAACATTACATATGTCTGTTCGTGAATGCAATGACAAATGAGAACCAAGAATAAGCTTTTGCTTCCAGATGGTTCATCCGATTATTGATGTGATTACATGTTTTTATGTGAAATATCCGACTAACTGATTGAGAATATACACTCTGATTATAATCTGATCACTGCATTTGTAGACACTCATTCATACTCTTAAGTTTTAAGCAAAAGAAAAAAATAATTCCAAAGCAAAGTCAAAAAATATTCAGTTCTGGCCAAACCTTTATTTTGTCTGCTTCAGTGCAAGACAGATACACGACTTATGGAGATAGTATTTCAGCAGTGTATGTTAGTATTCTGAGAATATATAGGAATCTCAAGTGGAAGTATGGTAGGACAATAATTATATATCTTATATAATTATTTCCTTCATTGAAATTATATATATATACATATATATATATAATTATATATATATATATATATATATATAATTATATATATATATATATATATATATATATATATATATATATATATATATATATATATATATATATATATATATATATATATATATATATATATATATATATATATATATATATAATTATATATATATATATGTATATATATATATATATATATATATATAATAAAAACTAGGGCTAGGGAGAGGATGAGAATAAAATACATTGTAACATCATGCATGAGATCTGCATATTGAAATATGTTACATTTAAAATAGTGCATTTTTTATGATGAATAAAAAAAAAACTTCTATAGTAATAATTATAAAATATTTTCTAAGTTAAATTCTTATTTATTGTTCCATCACAATGCAGTATAATTATTATATTCTCTATTCCAATATTTATAAGACGGAATCATGATGATACGGGATAAAGTTACTCTAATGATAAAAGATTTATGAAATTACCATTTCTACAATAATGCAGTTCCATTTTTATTGTATTGTATAAGAAAACATTTCAGTATCAAGCTGTGATTGTATTTATTATTTTCCAGTAAAAAAAGAAGTAAGTAAAAAAATATAAAAATATTAAAGACTTTCAAATTTCACATCCATTCACACGGTTCGTTTTTTGTCTATAATATAAATCTTAACTACGTGAATATCAAAGAATCCTTTTACCACTGAAAATACGATTTGTGAAGGCTTCCAACACAAACATGAATTGTGTTTCAAAGGCACACATAAAAAATAAAAAGCTACGTTCATGCATGACCTTTGTAAAGGAAAACAGACTATTTGTAAAAAAAAGTTTGAAATTAGATTCTTCATCACGAACAAAATTAAAAGAAACTTTAAAAAAAAATTTGATGGCAATGGTTTAATTTTCTATGAAGCCTTATTTAAAAAAAGAAGCTGCTGCTACTCCTGGCTGATCCTAGACAAGTTCTATCAGTCTTTGGATCATAAGTGGATAATTAGATTAAAGCATATCGTGTTAACTGAACAATGAAATGACCACCTTCTGTTTGAAGGAAAATTTAAAATTAGTGTGCAAAATATTGTGTACACAGATTCATTTTTATTTTCCATTGCTGTACAACTAAAATTTAATACGTAATTTTTTTGTTAGGTAATATTGAACTTCCGAAACACAATCATGATATATGTATCGCAGTATATAAAAAAATAGAAACTCGATGAAATTAAATTACAAATATTTTACAAATGCACTGATATTTTAAATAATCGAGCAGTTGAACATACTTAAATTATGTAATATAATTGTTGAGATGAATTAATTATATTTAATAACCCTTAGTTAAGCGGCACTTTTCGCGCGTAGGGATCCTCGTAAGAAACGCCCGCGAGATTTTCTTTTCGCGTGGCAGAGGTGTTCCCGTCCGGAATCGACCCGGGAGACGGGGGCGCGGGCTGGGGGGCCTCCCGAGGTTTCCGGAACCGCCTCCCTAAAATCGAGTTTCCGTTCGGGAGGGGCGCCGGAGGGCGAGAGAGGGCGGAAATCTCGAGCCGGGGACGAGATTTCGGGGAAGTTGCGGGCCTCCGGGGGCCCTCCCCGGCGTCCGTCCTCGGCGCCGCGGGAGGGGCGGACCGGTCCTCTCGGAGGTTCATGAAGCCCTTTTTCCACTTTCGCCCCTCCTCCGACGGGGCGGGGGCGAGACCGCCCTCGACCCCGCGGGACGGTGCGGCGTCTGTTGGACCTCGCGGTTCTCGTGGCACGCGACCGGCGGCCCGCCGACGCGCCTCGAGACGAAGCGACCGATCCGTCGCGTCTCTCGCGCCTCTTGCCGCGAACGCGCGTCCCGTCGGGGGGTCGCTCGGGGCGGGGGAACCGCGGAAACTTTATCGTCGGGGTCGCCCCCGACGTTTGCTAACTCGTCCGGGCACGAGAGTAGGTTAGGTCCGACGTCGGTCGATTGACACGGCCGATCGAGCGGACCACAAATGAGCAGAGAGCTTTTTTTGAAAACGGGCCTGCTTTCCGTCAACGGGGACGTCAAAGTCGGGCCCACCTCTCTTTGAGCAACGTCGGGTGCCATTTCGCGATTTGAAATCCTGCCTCCGTTCGAGGGGCGTGTTCGCGAGAATGACGTCGCGACACCTTTCCATCGCGATTTTAATACTTTCCGTACTTACTCGATTGAAACGCTCCGTTTCCCGAGCTGACCGTGCGATCGACGGGAAAAAAGTTAGGTCGTGGCATTCAGACGCGCCCACATACGGACGGATCTACATGACGTTGACAGCCATGACAGGGCGTAATGCCGCGTCGTCGCTAGGTCTACGTCTCACTCGCTTCATCCGAGAGGCGGAAGCGTGACTCTCGATAGAGACTTCCTGGGGGAGTCTCGTGCCGGTCCGACACAAGGGGTGCACTATTTATCATACATTCTGGAAGGTTCCGGGGCGGTACGAGAAAAGGCCACCAGGTGGCAGCACGGCTCGGAGAATCACCAGATATAGTGGCGATCGCCGTCGAAATACTTCTACACTAAGTTCACAGATGGCGCGCAAATCCATTTTTATGACACGTGCAATTTTTGGTCACCACCACGTCGTCGCGACTCTCCTTCTCAAAAAGAAAAAAAAAAAAAAACAAAAAAAAGAGGCCGGCGACCACCCGCACCCCTAGTCCTTATTATTAAACATCACTTTCGGGACCCCAAAATTAACCAGCGTTTTCCTATGCTGGGACGCACTTCCTTTGGGCGAGCGTCTGGGTTCGTCGGAACCCGACGAAACTTTTCCTGGGGGTTCCCGGGGGTGGCCGCCGTAACCAGGAAAATAATAAAAAATCCACGTCCGGGGGGGGACTGGGGGTGAATTTTTTTATCTAGATTTTTGGGGTTTTTCGGCCTCCGAGCTCTTCCGGTGCCCTGCGCTGGCCTTGGCCGGTGGAGGTCTTTGCCCGGTGAACTTTTGTTGCTGCCGAGTCGTGTTCGGTTCCGGACCCCGGACACCGTTTCAGCAGCGCACGCCGCCCGTGAGGTTACGTTTGGAAATTTGGGCTCTTCGGTGTCGTGTGGTCTGTGTTTCGAATCACCGTGTGTTCGAGTGTTGGTGCGTGGTGTGTTGTCGTGGCCGTGTAGTGAGGACGTTATGCTATTGCGACGTATTACGTGTCACTTTGATGTGTTATGGCCCTCTATCATGCACTTTGAATCACAAATGTGGACATCGTGGACACGGGGTGACCTTGTGCCGCGTGACTCCACGGCTAGGGGATCTCCTCCCTGAGTTCATCTTTTCGTTGGTTTCGATTTGTGTTTTCTGATACGTAGACATGTAACGCACAACGTACTAGTGCTACTTTTTCCATTTTTTATACATACAGTGTTTCCTGCCATTGGAAAGTTTATGGTTACCAACTTCAACAGCTTCTTTGTCGTTCAAGTTTGAATGTTGGTGGAAAAATGCAAGTCTACCATTGGTAGAAAGAGTTCTGCTAACTGGGATTGACTGAAGCTTTTGCATATCGTCAATGCTTTGAAATTATTATAATTTATTAACTTTCTTTGTGTGACTGCTGCCATCCCATTGGCTGCTTCTGTATAGAGGCAACATTGCAAAAGGGGATCTGACTGCTCAGTGCAGTGATGTGAAATTCGCGCGAAGATTGGTCCGCGAAAATGCGCATGCGAATATCCGCGCAAGTGCGCGCATATGTGCGTAAGATAGTTTCAAGGTGGTGGCCGCCCGCAAATGGAATCACGTGAGCACAGATATTGTAGACATTCAGAAGTTCGATATTTTTCCCATAGATGGAGATGTCATATGGTAGCACATTCCAAGCAAACTACTTTCAGGTGTGACTTAATTAATATAACTTTATATAAAATTGATTATTTTCGTAAATAATGCTCGGATTTACTCCCAATTAGGTCTAGGGGGGGTTATAAAATTAAGGTGCAAGTAATGCGGGTTGCATACTTTCAGGGGCATGTAGGTTGTGGTTGCATACTTTCAGGGGAAGTTTGGTTGGGTTGCATACTTTCAGGGGCAATTTGCGTTCGGTACATCATAGCATTACGAGGTTTAATTACAACTGGCCACCTCTTTGTGTTGAAAATGGGAAGTGTCCGGAGTAAGCCCATTGCCTTGCTCGCTCGAACACGACCGGACGCTAAGAAAATAATTAACTCGAATCTCCCCAAACTCCTTAAAAAAATTATTAAATAAAATAAAATAAATAATAATAAAATAGTAGGGGCCTAACAACTGCGTCTGACTCCTTAAAAAATTATTAAATAAAATAAAATAAATAATAATAAAATTGTAGGGGTCTAACAACTGCGTCTGAGTCGTTATCTGAGCCTGTTCATCTTCGCTAATTTAGAACACTATAATATCTGTCAACATATGGCTGAGAGATTTTTGGAAGTGCATCACTGCACTAGGTGGAAAGCAAGACGAATTTATCCCAGAAAGGAAGCGGCGTATTTTTATACTTGAAATGGTCACCCATCCAAGTATTAACCACGCTTGACGTAGCCTGACTTCAGTGATCTAACGAGAACCGGTCAATGCATAACGCCACGCTCCACCTTTACTCTGAATTACTCTGAATTTTTTTAGATTTTTATGAGTCCTGCAACTATTTCTAAATAATTATTGAACGTTCTGTAATTTAAGTTGGCACCCCTGAATCGTTAATAAAAAGGATAGGACAGAGACGCCTGTTGACGCCTCCAGAGGGCGTGGCAGCACATTTAATAATTATTTAAAAATAGTTCTGGGTTTCAAAAAAATCTGGAAAAAATCAGAGTAGCATAATTTGGTACCTTCAATTCATTTCTGTAATAAAAAATTTTCATGTAGGTTGTCCATTTTGCATTAAAATACCGTTATGATATCACGTACTGAATACTTATATAGATGGCAACATATGATTGACAAAATTAATTAAAAGACTTGAAACCAAACGAGCGTAGGCGAGTTTACACCCCACCCCTAGTTATTATTAGGCTTTACTTTAAATATTTTGTGTATTTTATTAACATAAATTTAATTCCCTTTTTAGCTTATGGAACTCTAATAATTAAGTGATGGTTAATAAACACAATGTCATATTCTATATGTATACATTATAAAATCATATTGTTAAAACAGTAAAAACGTGTTTTCAAACTTTTGTGATAAAATTGCAAAGCTTAGTGACTAAATTGAATTATCTCAACTCTGTTGATACAAAAGAGGCAACCCTGTATATAATGTTAAATATTCTCTGTAATAGCACGCTATTGTCAAGTGCTGAGCAAAATGTAAAAAAAATGATGATAAAATCTGTACTCATAAATGTAATATTGTACATTAATTATTGTTGTCATTGTTTATGAATGAAATATAAAACAAGAAGTGAGAGGAGAATTCAATGTTTTGTAAATTTTAATTGCATGCTTTTTTCATCAAGTTACGTCCGGTGTTTGTAAAAAAACAAAAAACTACTCGTGCAATATTTATAAATTTAAAGACTTACAGTATATATATTACACTATTTACTTTAAAAAAAAACAACATATTTTAAACCCATACTTTTTTTGACTGGGAATGAAGAAAATACAATAAATTGTTGCTTTGTGAATTCTAAATTGCTTGTGAAGAATTTACATTGCAATACCATCTTTTGAAAATGTTATATTAATTATAATAATACATAATTATGCTATATATGATGCAGTTTCTCTATATAAGTCAAGTAAATTTAAAAAAAAAGTACTACACTTAAAAATAAGTGTTAAAATACATGCGTGAAATAGAACAGGTTTTGTTTTATCCTATTTTAAGCCAACTACATAATTTCAGTAGGAACAAAGGTACTTGAATTCTTAGCCGAACAATCAGCAATCAACGTGACAATGTTGCAATCATGATTCCAGAGGTCTGCGGAACAACCGGACCCGCATTCACTGGAACTTGTTCGTGGCGATGGTCATTCAAGTGGTGGTTCGACTCACGTTGTACACAGACCAGTACGTCACAAGGGGTGCTCCGGTCACTGCGTCCAGGGGGAGTGGGATCGACAATACTGTGAGTATCTTAGTAGAAACAAAAAATGTCAACACTGCATTTTAGTTACCATTAAATTTAATTATAAGTAGCCGTATTAATATTTCGTGATGATTGTTCTTCTCACCTCACACAAAATTACAAATCTGCATTTTCCTTTATCTTGAAGCTGCATCAAAAAAAAATATTTACAATTTATATGTAGTAAAATAAACTATAACCTTACAATGTCCTAAATAAGAAACACAGGTTGGCATTTTAGCTGTTATCAAGTTAAATTTATTTACAAGTTGGCCGTTTATATGTTGATTTAAATACATGAAAAGCTAATATTTTAATTAAAAATCTGACGATAAAATGAAGTTTTTTGACTATACATATTTTTTATTGTTTTCACAAGAGGATCATTATACTATTAATAACTTGTGTATTTTCAAATCCGGGAGTCTCCACTTTGCTGTAAATTCCCAGAAGAAATTCTCTTGGTAAAACTGCTGAGGTCTTCAAGTATATTCCAAGTTGGTTAATTTACGTATCAAGTTCCTCCATGTGATGAAGTTTTCTTTGTAAATGAGAACGCTGATTGATGTCTTCACAATGTAATTATAAAACAATTGAAGTGTGTAATAGCGTTCAGTCCTCTGTGAATACATTCCTGTATACCATTGCAGACATCTCATTACTCAAAATACGCCTCTCAGATTATTTATAATTAGCTTTAACTGCTCATTAATTAGGGCATATCAAATTTTAACTCACACTACAACTGCGTATTTAAAAGTAGTATTAAATTTTTCATTAATAAAAAAAAAAAAAAAAATCGCTTTGAAGATTTTTATCAACGCTATATTAATTATGACATATCATACGGAATAATTTTAATTATAATATAATATAAATATAATAAAATAAAAAAAATATATATATATCTTACAGCATAATTTTTCTACTTATTGCCAGCATTTTTTTTTTCATGAAATAATAGTTCAACATTACTTGCTTATGAGTAATACTACAGTATCTAGTATATATATATATATATATATATATATATATATATATATATAATATATATATATATAATTATGAGTAGTACTTATATACAAATTATATATCCTCACAGTTTTTATTGCAAAATTTTTAAAATTAAACTTTTTAATTTCATATACACAATTTTACAAGTCGCTTGTAATTTAGAGAAGAAAACGTAAGGAATTGAAAAATTGTAAATAAAAATTACACATTTTATATGTCATTGAACCTTGTAAATACTGCTCAAGCTGCAATAGACAATAATGGTTGCATTTTTTTATTTCATAATTAGAAAATATACATAAAATTATGATTTTCTGAAATTTTTTCAGATTTTTTGGAGTGCGGGAACTAATTTTTAAAAAATATTTAAAATATCTTAATTAGGGTGGTACATCTGATGGGACAACCGTGACGTCATCAATAGCCAATCACTGCAACCGTGATGTCATCAATAGTCAATCACAGCACGACAAATGACGTCACGGTTGTCCCATCAGGTGTACCAGCCTAATTCAGAGATTTTAAATATTTTTTTAAAATTAGTTCTCGCACTCCAAAAAGTCTGAAAAAATTCAGAAAAGCATAATTTTAGGTATATTTTCTAATTATGAAATAAAAAAATGCAACCATTATTGTCTATTTTTCATTGCTCTAACTTCTAACGAATCAGACATATTTCTCCAAAACAGAGCCAGGTACCCCCCACACACCCATATAATTATAATTTTAATCGTGATTGCAATATATTTAATATATAATTATGAAGTCATTGATTGAGAGTTCGGAATGACACTCATATCCTCATTGGTTGAACATACAGTCATCTCAATATAAAATTCCCGCTGGAAATGACCAAAAGTGAGCGTTTTCTGTCGTTTCGTGAGTTTTGAAATTTTGCAAAAATGTCAGTTGTCTTATCATAAATTGGTCTGCAATTTTCAAAGTCCAATTAAGAATGACAGAAACCTCTTCCTCCAGGGTATTTCCGGTGGGATTGTCCAGCTAATTTTACTGAAGACTGGCAAATATTGGTGACAAAACCATATTGCATACAGTCCCTGTGGGCGGAGGTCTTCAAGCACTAGAGGACTAGCGTGGGCGGGCCACCAGCACAACTTTTTACAGTAAAGAACACGTAATGCATGAATTCAGGCTTCAAATAAAAAACATAATATATGGAACATGGAAAGTATTTTTCATTGAATTACGTTACTTGAATTTATATTAACTTACAATGCAAATATAAAAAAGTAAAATTCTATAAAAAGAAACTATGTTAAAGATTATTATATGTATGTAAGATCTAGATAGAGTTTCTCAAAAAATTACAACAACTTTCAAACTAAATATAAAACCCTATTTTGTTTTAATTGCAACAAATATATGTCATGTATATTAATTAATATTAAAATTTGAGGCATATATTATGTAGGAAATGTGAAGTAAAAATATGTGTATTTATTATTATGCAATACAAATATAAATAAATTAATAACATCAAATCCCTACCAAGCACAGATATATACTTTTTCTTGTAAAAAATTTAAAAAACTAATACAATGCAGAGAAATAGTAGGAAAGATCCAAAATAAAGAGAGAGAATTTGCTACTAGCTTCATTTGCATCGTATTGAGCTGCATACAGAATCAGACCGTGACTACTACAATGGACATTGTTGCATTGCCAACAATAGCTGAGGAGCATACAGTATGATGATTAGATCCACAGCTGGACCATTTTTGCTGTATATTTCATTGAGCTTACATTACAACATAGATCTAGGTCAGCTTTTACTAAATGTAATCAACGTTACAACTTCGTATGCATGTAAAATGAAATACATGCTCATGTATAATAAATGCATAGCACTTGCCTCTCATTAATTGCACCATGTTATATTATTGTGTTATTAATTTATTCCCTTTGTTGTATTTTATTATACTATTATAAATACTAAACATACCATTTTACAAGCGTCTCTCTCTACCCCCCTCTCTCTCTCTCTCTCTCTCTCTCTCTCTCTCTCTCTCTCTCTCTCTCTCTCTCTCTCTCTCTCCTTTTTTGCAAAATGAACTCATAAAATAAAAATAATATAATTTCTCCTTTTTTTTTGTTTCAGCCATATTTGTGTGAAAGTTTCTACATCCTGTTGGAATATGCAAGAACTGCCATGTTTTTATGGATGTTTATTGAAGGCCTTTACCTGCACAACTTAATTACAGTGACCGTTTTTCATGATAATCCAAACTATAAGTAAGTACAAAATTATCTTTCTTTTTATCATGTAATGTGTGTGTGAATTTATGAACTGAACACTACTTATTAGACTAGATAAAAAAATCAGCTGTTGGTCGGAAAAAAAAGTTAGTATTTTCTAAAAACAGTTTAAGTTGTACTACATATTGAAGTGAAATCCAAAAAACTCGGTCTTACATAGGTTTTCCAGGAAAAAATTCCAAAGTCAGAGTGCTCTGCTTAGCAGCTTAACATGGGGCATTATCTGACAAGGCCCCTTGAATATTATATATATATATATATATATATATATATATATATATATATATATATATATATATATATATATATATATATATATATTTCATATGAAATATATGAAAAAAATCCACCTTTAAGTGTATATGACAAGCATATTGCGATATTCTATGACCTGAGCATTAACCTTTAAAACAATATTTTTTTCTCGAAACCGTTTTCTTGTCGAAAAATCAATTAGCATCGAGTAATTAAATTTTGATTGATTTCCCAATTGCTTTCAGCATGTTCTTTTTTTTTTTTTTTTTTTTTTTTAGTGCTTTAATTTTTGTCAGCACATAGATAAAAGCGCATAACTTTTTCAGATGTTGAAAACTTATTGTTAGTTTCACTGGAAAATGATTATAGGAGTCAGTTAAAAATAACATAATACTTAAAAACAATATTAATTTTCCAAAAATAATTCTACTACTAGTTAACAATTATTATGATAAGTTAGTATTGAGCATCAAAATTTCCCCACAGAATTGAAATGTTTAAAAAAAAATATGTCTCGCATGAAAATAGTAATTGTTAAATAGAATTTGATGTTCCATCAATAAAATATTTGATTATCGAATTAGTCTCCCGGCTAGTGCGTTGATATGTTTTCTTTAACGCTGTAGAAGTCAAGTGGGAAAATTTGCAGTAAGCTGGCAAGAACCTATTGAGGACAAAAAAACGAATCAGACGTGCAAGAGAGACAGGCTAATTAAATTATCAATGAGAACCGGTACCGACTTTAAACGCTTCCAACTGAACGTGCGATCAAAATGACAATAAAAAATGATATTAATTGTGATATCCTATTGACATTCACACGAAATAAATTTACGATGTTATAAATCCTCAAAATTCGTTGTATTAATATACACCCGTCGCCTTGGAAAATTTCTCACTTGTAGCCTTGTTAAATCACCATGCCCTGTGTTATTCTTATTGGGCATGGTGATTAACAAAACCGCAAAGGGAAATTTTCCAAGGCAACGACTGTACATCTCGGAACACCAGTATTGTATGGGGCTTGCCACTCTCAACAGAAAAAAATATACCTAAATTTGTGACTCTAGGATAGATACTAAGAAATCCCAGTACAGCATCCATCCCAAGAAATTATAATCTATTTCTCAATGCGGTGTAACATCTAAAAAACCATTATGTAAATATCAAAACATTTCTTGTTTTTGTTTTAAATATTCGAATTTTGTTGCGACTATATATACTTAAAGAATGTGAAACTACAAAAATTTAGTGTTTACTCAAGTGCAGAAAATTCAATCAAGCTAAAAATTATGCAAATTTAATACTGAGAATAAGTAAATTTCCTTTTAATATTATGGTTCTTATAAAATTCATCGTATAAAATGTAAAATATTTCACGAGGAAAGAATTGTTTAATTAATTATTTATAGTTTTTTACATTGTGTGCCATGTTTAGGAAGGATTGGTAAAATTTCTAATCATTCAAAAAAATAATCATTGCATATAGTTTAATTTATTTTTTTATTAGCAAATAGATGAACAAATATAAATTGTAATTGCTAATGTGGTTTACATTTGCGCTACAAATCGAGAGGTTTAAAATAAAATTTAAAGAGGAAGGTTCATTTGACGTTGAAAAATTATTTCATTTCTATTGAATTTTCCTTACGTACGATAATCAAGTTGTGAATTAAAAAATGTCAAATATTGATTTTACATTATTACTGGTTACAAGCAACCTTAATGATTTTTTTTGTAAAATAAAATATAAAAAATCCTTGGTTCGTGATCGGAATTACCATCCTAGTATTCTATGTAAAATTGTCTTTAGGCTAGTAACAAAAAATGTAATTAATATTTCTCTCTCATCTGCTCATTCACTTATATGTTCACATGACGTTAATTTAAATTTAATTAAATTTGAATTAAACGTAGTGATAGTTGGTTTATAGTTAACTATATATCAAATCATGCATAACATTTACTTACAATAGATACAGAAAAGGAGGAGGCTGTTTGCTGAGTGTCATAACCATTTCTAGTATAACATCTCAGTTGCACTAGACTTTGCCTCTCCTTGAGTATATCACAACCAGATGTCTTGCTGCAAACGTACACCCCCTCCCATAAGTTTCTTTACCCCCACCTCATTTCCACAGACTGTAAAACTAGTCGGAGATAACACAAAAACATTTTTTTTAGGTCACTCATATTCTTACATATAAAAATTGTTATTAGAAATATTGCAATTTAAAAAGTATATCAATAATATGAGAATAATAGCTGGAAATAAGTGAAAGCCTTCCTATAAAGATTCAATAATTCTTTTCATTGAATATTCTTGAAATAATACGACAATTTAGCAATCATTCCAAACGCAGTTCTCACAAACTATAAAAAATTGTAAAATGCATTGTAAATATTATAACATAAAATCCACGCGTTTTACACGATACAATTTTGCATATAATTTTTCCTTACAAGAAAATGTCATCCCCAAACAAACAAATGAAGTTGAAGTTTCCTTGTAAGGAAAAAAAATTTGTATACAAAATTGTATCGTGTAATACAGGCTTAAGTTTTCAATTATAATAATAATCTACAATTATTACAAAGAAATTAACTATTTATTTTGAGTTTTCGGAAAATAAAAAAAAGGTTATTTACATTTTTCGATTTGGTTGAAGGAGTTTTAAGACTTGACACTGCAGTTTATAAATTAATTACTTTGACCGTGACGGAAGAATATCACTGTCAATTCAGTTGTTCAAGAAGAGAGACATAAACTTTTAAAGTTTTTTAAGAGCTTCTTAGTATTCTGTCCAGCGCATTGTTTTACTGACAGTGCTTTTAGTAGCCACAAAATCTGAACTGCTTTTGCCCATCATCCGAAACATACTTTTTGTCAAGTATTTACTTGAGATTTTATTGAAAGTCTACGAGAACTGTAAAATATTGAACTAAAACTTGATACATTTCAAACGAACAAGAAAATAAAAATCACATTTAAAAAATGTTAATCGTTAAAAATTAGTGCAGATTATCTAAAAAATACCCATGCATGCAATATTTAAATAAAGAACAGTTTGAAAATATTTTCTGACAGAGAACCTTGAGTTACGATATTAGGTTTTTGTGAGAAATTTACGCCACTCGAATTTGAGCATTCAGGGAAGATATTACACACAAACAAATAAAATATATTATATATAAAAATATATTTACTATTCAATTTTGTTAATTAAAATGGTATCACAAAATGTAATGAATTTACAATTAAAGCAAGTTTGAAACTTAAAAAGAAAACTAAATTTATTTGGAGATCAGATACAAAATTTTTATTTAGTTGCCAATTTTTCATCGAAACTAAATTTCATGTTGGGTTTTGTGAACAACAATTATTCTTTCCACCTGATACACGCTATTTATTGCATTTGGAAGGTGACATTGCAGCATCAATTTTCATTGTAATTATTACTAGGTGTAAGTAGTGCTAAGTACGGACGCGACTCAAGGAGGGGTGGTCCAATTGTGCCGCGCTTGCAGTTTCTTCAGCTGCTTACAATGGCGTGCTTCACTCTTGGCCACTTGATGAACAATGGAGACGCTATAGCGCGCAGCCTTGTGTCAGTCTATACTAATCTATACTCACAAACTTTGACCCGAGCTACATTTTGTACAGGGACTATCAAAAAAGTTACGCCCATTTTTTTTTAATGAGACTTTCACAAGTATAACTTTTATGTTTAGCCAATATCAACTTACATGAATATAATTTTAAGACCGTGTTGAATCTCGAATTATGTAACACTGACTTTGAGATTATAGTATCAAAACATTCAGTACTAAAACAAAGTACCACTAAAATCTATTTTTCTTCTTGATCCGTTGTTAGAGAATATAAGGTCATATTTAGCATTTAGCTAAGAACTTTGATCGAAAATCAGTTTGCCATTTTCCCAGTAAACTGAGCCACGTTTAGCTGAATGATTTAACGAGGCGAGTGTGGGGAAATTTTAAAATTAATTAGCATAAATTTATGAATTCTATTACTTAGTGAGCATATTATATTGTGAAAGGGGAAGTTTCAGTAACACACTCATGAAATACGTTTTGAATTATATGAAAAAAGAAAATAAAATACTATGACTTATAAATATTTATTCATTCAATTTATAAACTTTTTTTACTTACAGCTAGAAAGAAAACTGGGTTAAATGTTTTTAACTACAAATTTTTATTACATTCATTAAAATAGTGTTTTTATGAAAATATTTTTTTTATTAGAAAATCCCACAACTCATGCTGGGGTGTTAAAAAATATCATCAAACAATAGATAGCGATAACGTTAAAACACTCAATTGTTTTAAAAATTTTCCTACATCCTTACAAACATTGTACATGTAATTTAATATCGCTTGCTACCATAGCTAGAATTTTATGATAAAAAGTTTGTAAATATGTTACCGGTGAATATAAACAAGAAATGTGAAATTAATAAAGTTTTAAAAAAGGTTTGCCTAGCGCACGCAGCTTTGTTGATGTTATTACAAAATTCCTGTGAGCTCTTTTACATATTTCTTCTTATTTGAAACGTAACGCTCGCTTCTAACACTGAATAAAATTATTCTTTATTTAAGCATTTTGTTTTGCAAACTAGGCTTATATAAGTATGTATTTAAATATAATATATATTATATTGTAATAAAAAATAATTCCGACACTTCCGCGACTAAACAGTAAGGTCGCGACGGTGAGCGCTGAAGGGTCTGGGCGTGAGCCTGCCTGGAGCCGCCGTCAGTGCAGATCTTGGTGGTAGTAGCAAATACTCTTGCCTTGCGTTTTCTACTGTTACAATTTTTATTATTTTTAAATTGATGAAATTTGTAGCTATTTATAAATTATGTTATTTTCGATAATGAAAGGTTAATTTAGAAAGGTGTTAAAACTGTGATTCTACCCTACAGTAATCTTTTTACAGGTTCTACCATGCTCTGGGGTGGGGAGTACCTCTGGTGATGACCACGGCTTGGGCAGTCACCACTGGCTTTACTTACACCGGCACAGAGTGAGTGTTATAATGCTTTATCTGCCACGCAAAGTTACAAACAGTAGACATGAAATTCACCTGTGGTGTGAGAGGAACAAGGAAAAACATATTAAGCTTACGAGTTAAAATATTTATATATATTTTGAAACTAAAATTGTAGGTGATTTGTGCATAATAAGATACTAAATATGTTTGGCATATTTCAGAGCATATTATAGTGAACATATTAAAACATTAAATGTGTGGAAATAAATAAAACAAAAAAATGTATAATCTTCTTATCATCCGCTATTTTGTTTTGCTTTAAATGACTGTTATCGTGACGGTGACATTTAAACATTTTACATGATATGATAGAATAAAATGTCGGAAGAAACCAATTTTTTACCGGATGGTCGTGGGTTAGAACCTTCCACGTACCGCCAAACGTTTCCACTTGCATTAATTGATGATCATCCTGACTGAGGTTTCCATGGTTTCTTCAGTCTGCAAAATTCTGGGATGTATTGCTATTTCATGGCCTCCTCGGTTTGAAAGGATTCACAAATATTCTAAGAATTGCTAGGTCCACAAAGAGCCAGCAAGTTAAATCCAGTTCACTTGTCACCACTTACAACAGGGTTCACTCAGTTGAGACTTTTTTTTTCAGTGATGTGAACCAGACTTACGTTTCTGACATCTCATTTCACTCATTTCATGACTGTATTCATGTCATTATAGTAGGTGGATTTCTCAGTCCTTTGAGCCATCTTGACCTCCAGTTATGGATTTATTTTTCTTTGAATAAAATGTACAAAGCAAGAAAAGAAAGAAGGAGACTCAACTGGTGTACCAGATTTTAATGAAACAAAAAAAATTTTTTTTAGATATGAAACAGATTTAATAATTAATAAAACAATTCTTCGTCGAGAGTTTTAATATAATTATTAAAATTTTAAAATAATTTTATTAATATAACTTTACAAAGGAGTAAAATATTAATTTCCATTGCTGTACGTAATTATATAATGATTTGAATATAATTATTATCAATGTAAATTTCGATATATATATATATATATATATATATATATATATATATATATATATATATATATATATATAAATATATATATATATATATATATATATATTAGTTTATCGGAAAAAAAATTGACTGCCTAAAATAAAATAATTTATTTATCTTCGACGTTTAATACTTTCATGGTGTTTCCATTTCCACTTTCCCAAGTATATTTTCTTTCTTAACTGGCCTTTTAGTTAAATTTAATGTGTGTTTTTAAACACTGCTTTAATTAAATATTGCAATTAATAAAACGTTTCATCTTTGCATCTAAAAGGGAATGTAATTAGCAGAACTATAATTAATCCTTTTCAGACGGAAACAACATGTAAACAAATAATAAGTTTTACTAAGAGTGATGTTATGAGACTTAATTAACTTTATAATTAACTATTAATTTTGTCTTTTTGTGTTCCAGATGTTGGTGGGGTTATAATTTATCACCATATTTTTGGATCCTTGAAGGGCCTCGTTTGACAGTTATTATTGTGAGTATTAAAGGAAAAAATATCTTGGGTAATTTAGGTTCTAAAATAAAAAGTCTTCGCTTTTTTAATTAATTATGATTTTTATGATATAACAGTTCACTTAACAAATTATCATTCACAGAGTTAATATAGAATCTTTATAGTTACAAAATATTTTTAATATGATTTATGAAACTCTCTTTTAGTTAATGCAATTTAAAATTGTATGAAACCAAAGGAATAAAAATTCAAAGGTTTCTGGTTAAATTAATTTTTTCATTCATTGAATTTTGTCTAAAACTTTAGATATGAATTTTATTGGTTAGATTGAGTCACTTCTTTCCTCTGCTTCTGGTGCTATGATTAAATTAATTTTAATGAAACCTCTAATGGGAGTTTTCAAAGCTGTAGAGAAATATATAACTCGAGCATGATTTATTTTGAATGTGTATACAGTTTAACTTTCTGTACTAAAGTTTCTTACTTGATTGGTGTTTTGTGTCAACAAAAATTACAATTCAGAACCGACGTCAAAAGTGACGGTAATTTGTTGAGGATTGTCAGGATTGTACACTTGTCACCTCTGAAAATTTCCCGCTTGCAGCCTTGTTAATCACCATTCCCTGTGTTATTCTTACGGAGCATGATGATTAACAAGGTTGCAAAGGGAAATTTTCCGAGGCGGTGACTGTACATTGAACATAGATTATAGCTTTGATCTCCAGCATTTAGCTCTATTTAACTTGAATGACATTGTGAGTGATGCTGCATTTTCCTAATGATGCCACTAACCTAGATATTCATTTTATACTGGTACTAACTTCTCATGCAGCTAATGCTTCCCTTTGAGTCATCGTATATTTTATAATGCACCTTCACTGCAAATACATACTTCCGTATGTTCCTCGTTATATATGTATGTTTAACTTGGTGACATACAAAAAAAACGGGATGAGGGTAGACATACCCCCATCGCAACATAAATATCTTGTCTCAAATGATGCATTATATACCATTGCAGATTGCAGCATTGTTAAGTACAATAAATTAATTATTAAAAAAATATGGTGAAATTTCCCAATCATGACATCAGTCATTATAAAATAAATGTTTTATTAAATTAAACCAGATTTTATATTATAATTATTTTATAACTTGGGAATTCTACATAGAGCGATGTAGTCTGAACGTAACAGGCAAGTTGTTTTCTTTCACCCACAGGCCAACTTGGTGTTTCTGCTGAACATTATTCGAGTGCTGGTGACCAAATTGAAACGTAGCAACTCGAGTGAAGCCAAACAAGTACGGTGAGTTCATTGCTTCCAACCCAAACGATTGTTAGTTTTGTACCACGTGCAAAAAGGAATCATTTTGTTGTAAAAAAGTCAAAGTTTGTTATGTCATCCATTTTAATTTTCTGCATGACAAATTATTTAAATTAATTTGAAACTTAGTTAATGGCTTCCTTGATTTTCTGTAATATTATATAACTATATATTTGAGTTAGAATGCAAAGAAACAAATTAAAATATATTCACATTAGATCTTCGTTTTTCGTAATTTTATCTACGGTAATTTACAACTAGAATTACGTTACAGTTATAATTTTTTTTATAAAAGGTGTCTTAAACTGGGCTCAGGTAAGCACGAGTGCTCGGTCGTGTGTTATCATTTTCTTGGTAGCCGCTTGCAAGTTAGGTTAGCTGGAAGACAATCTGCCCCCCCTCCCCCACTTTTCCGCTCCTAGCGACGTGGCGCTATCCCTGGCACCCACTGCCATTGTCTCTACTAATTACTCCAAAATCCACGCAGCAGCAGAAAATAATCAAGGAGCTCAAATATAAAGCTCTCTTTTTTATTGTCGTATATACCTTTTTTTTTATCACTATAATGAACTAAATTAAAGATTATATTCACTACGTTTACATGACGGTGTTTAATGCGTATTCGTTGACGACGGATAATCATGTTTATTCTTATGAGGCGTCGTCAACGAATACGCATTAAACACCGTCATGTAAACGTAGTAATTGTGTAATTTTAGAATAGTGTTGTTAAAAATGAAAGACTTAACGAAATTATTTATATAATTATTAATTATAAATATAAACTACTAAAAACAACCATTAATTTAATTTGACATTAAAAAATATATAATGCTGTGCTCTACTCTTTTTTTTTTAAATTTTTAATGGTCAATTATTGTTTCAATAATGAGTAATGAATAAATTGTTTTAAGTCTTTCTATAAATGTTATTGGATCAACTGTTATTTTTTTTTTCTGCGTTGACAAAGTGTATTAATTATTGCAATTATTTTGCTATACATTTTTATTCTATAAAATATTGATAAGCTTTGTTATCGACTGTATCATTATAAATTTTTGCGTACGTGGTGTAAATAATCAGAAATAAGCTCGATATATTTGAGCAGCTAATCAATCATGCAGACTGTCAGTTCGTTTCATTAGTTTATTGTTTTTCTCTAACATATTGTATAGATCATCTATTCCATTATATCTCATTTGTATATTTTAGCTAAGAAAACGAAGGAAACTTTGACTTCAATGGTCGGAATATCGTTGAGTAACATTGTGTTTGGATGGTTGTCAGCCTTGAATATATTTTTGTTATCTCACATCGTGTTCATATCTATATTCTTCATAATTCAATTTATTTGACCCCAAATATACCAAATATCATAAATCAACGAACAATTATAACAGTATTTTTCTTCCAGCAGCACCAAAACAAGTTACTTTGTTAACATGTTACTCAAAGGAGTTAGGAAGTTAGTAAAAAAAAGTTACTGTACATGTACTGCTTTGAAAAGTCAAAATATTCTTATAAAAAGTTTGCCTAAAGTTCTGGATCAGCAATAGAATTTTCTTATGAAAACTTTTTGAAAGTAAATTTTACGTAAGACTTTAGGCTATTTTACAGTTTTGCGCCCACATGCCTCAGGGATTTTACTGTTACACGGACATGATAATTTTACCAACATGGGATAATGTCAAACATTCACACAAGCCCACACTGAAATCACACATCATGCATACTTAAAATTATTAAATATTATATAAGAGGATAGTTTGAGAGTGGGTGGAACAACTCATGGACAAATTGTTGTTATTTTAGAGTCGAAATTAACATTTTTCAAGTTTTATATATAAGTATGGTACTTAAATGAACACTCCCACTGGAAAAATACGGAAGAGTATTTTTGTGTGAGTTAATTTTGAAAGAATTTTACGTACCTCAAAGTTTAACGTTGAATTTAAAAAATAGGTGTTAAAAAAGCAACACTTCAGATATTTCCAAAAAGATTGTAAATTTGGTCTCACTGTGCAGTTGCTTCATTCATCGTCATAATTAATAAAATAATGTTGAAAAGCATGCACAGTACACCAAAAACCTTTAACTATATACAGTCTGTGTAAATATTGATCAATATGTTTTTGACAGCATTAATTTCATATTTTATTTGCAGTTTTTTTTAAATAAATTTAAAATAATAAAATTATCAAGGATATAAAATGAAATTTAATCACTTAAGCAAATGAAATTATTTATTTCACCAAATACATGTACATATTTCTTATTACATCAGGACTTTGATTAAACATGATGATGTTAAAAGCATACATGCCTCAAAAATTAGACAGTCACCAAGTGTTATTAGAGTATTTAATCAACATTCGCATCATCTTTCTCTACGCCTGGTGCAAGCAAGCGAAGTTGCGGTGCAAAGTAAGAAATTTAGTCCTTGCCTACGTCACAAAGTCCTTGCTTACATCACAATTCAATGCTAATCGGGGCTAGCTGTGAGTTGTGACATCAGCAAGGCCTTTTTTTTTTGCAGCGCAACTTCGCATGGTCGCACCGCATGCGGATAAAAATAATGTGAATGTTGATTATTAACTCGAGCAACACTTAGTGTCTGTCTATAATTTGTAATTGAAGACCTGTATACCTTTAATAATGAAATCTCATGCAAAGTTTTAATAAACCACGAGATTGATACGAACTTTTAAATTACACAAACTTCTCTATAAATTATAGGTAACAAGGTCAGTAACAATATTGCAGAAATCAATATATTGTTTCATCGGCTAGACCCATGAAAACAATATTCTGACAGCGGGAAAAGTCCCCTGAGAGGTAAATTAATTTTGCTCACAGGAAGGCGGTGCGCGCGGCCATCGTCCTCCTGCCTCTGCTGGGCATCACCAATTTCCTGGGGATGGTGCACGCCCCCCTGGGGGGCAAAGCTCTTCAATTCGCAATCTGGTCTTACGTCACAAACTTCCTATCATCCTTCCAGGGATTCTTCATTGCGCTGCTCTACTGTTTTATCAACAAAGAGGTAAGTTGGAGCATTTTAAAACTTCAAACAAAAATATGTAATCAAGCTGTAAAATACATTATTTAAATTGATATGCATTGTATGATTTTAAAGAATCTTGATTAATATTGAAAATCGATTTAGAAATAAAACTTCTGCTCAAATGTCTTTACTTTTTATATATATATATTAATATATTATTATAATATAAATATTATTTTTATTTATAAAAATTGTCTTGTATGAAAACGTGGAGGTTTTTGTTTTTAATTCTTCAAGTAAGCTTAAGTGTCTGTTTATCCAAAACCTAAAAGGTTAGGAAATTTTTTTAGCTAAAAACCATGTGGCCTGCTCAGCAATATTTTATGAAGCTTATTTAAGCAACCCGCTTCGCTTCAAGGTTGAACAATTTGCCCAGCCTTGGGCGTACATGGGAATTTTGCAAATTTAAAATGAATGTGAGTTTAGCATTTGGTCCATAAAACTTAATTGCAAAAATATAAAACATTCATGAATAATTTATATTTTTTAAATTTATAAAATTCAACATTTAATTTGATATTATGCAGCATAGATCACGTCAATATATTATACCATACATTTAATATGAAACATTAATTAACTTATGCTAAATAAAAAAAAACATAATGCAAATTTTTTTAAAAAGGTTTCAAAGCTATGTTATGACTAGGGCCCGGATCTCAAGTTTAACAAGTTTTATAAATACGCATGTAATATGGGATCTGACTTCAAATGTCCACGAATCATGAAGTTTCATGCCTAAAAATGCAAAAAAGTTTGGACTTAAAAAAACTGATTTTGAAAATCTAGAACTGTTTCAGTTTTTTATATTTTTTTCAAGTTTTTAAATTTTTTTTTCAGTTTTGCAAAACTTAAATCGATGTTTTGTGTAGAAAAAATGTTGAATTATTTAAAAAAAATTAAAATGAAAATATATGTTTGATTTAATTTATTTCTTCCCTCCATCTTACATCTGCATTGTACTGACACTTCTCACATTAAGATTGTAGGTTACCAATAAAATGCGTAAAACAAAAAAAAAAAAAAAAAAAAAAAAAAAAATTGAGAATTTTTAATGTTTTTAATTTTTTCCTTAATTTCTAGGTTTTAAGAGTCAAAATAGTCAAAAAATCGTAAAAAACTATATAAACTGGAAATAACTTATTTTACGTTTTTGAACTGAAAGTGAACTGATTTTAAGAAACTTAAAAACTGATTTTGAGAACAATTTTGACTTAATCCAGTGCTTAAATTCATACTTTTGAAAACTTAAAATCCGGGCCCTAGTTATGACCTTATAAAAAAGAATACATGCACCATCACATATATTATAATTATGTATCATAACTTCGTATATTTATCTAAAAAAAATATGAAATAAAATAAATCGTACAATAATACAAAAAAAGTTAGTAATGACGTAGAGTTGAAAAATACAATTAATTTAATCAGTAAGTTTTGGCAATCGCACTTGCAATTAGATTGTTCATTGCTTAATTTCACAGATAATTAATAATTGACAGTCAGGTGCAAGAAAAGAATTAAACCTTAATAAAAATATTTAGACTTCTTGAATTTAATATTATTTAACATACGTTGAAATTTTTTAACATTTTTCCCCTGTAACTGTAGAAGGATAAATTGAAACGTTACAATCCTCTCAAAGCCATCTTTCTAAATATTTTCATAACTATGCCATGTGGAAAAATCACTAAAATGTTTTATTTTTAAAGAACCTTCTTTGGTTTATCATTTTTTTAATATGTATTCTTTTTATTTATAATTTATGTGACATTGTGAATCAAGGTTGACAATTTTTTATAGAGAGACTTCTTTTATAAAAACAGTCAAGTTTAAAGAAAGTTAATAAAATAAGAGAAAAAAAAAACGATTACTTGATACACACTTTAGTACTCTTGGAAGACACAGGGAAATGTTTTAAAATGAATGGTATTAAAGAGTAAAAATTTAATAATCAATGCAATTTTATATATAGCTGATATGTTGTCTTTTCATGTAAAGAAAACAAAAACAATTTTATCAATAAGTCATTTTCAATTTTTATAGAGTTTGTATTTTACTTTTTGCAAGTAGAAATAAACGTAGAAAATTAGTCTTTTATTGAAAAATATCTGTACGTACTACTTAGGAAATAATAAAAAATTAATTGAAATGGGAAATAAAGATTAGTAATAAAATAGGGAGAGAGAGAAATGAATGACCCAAGGAGTATACCGAGACCAGACACGTTCATTTTGTACCCTTCATGGGCTATCTATCGGACAGCCCGTGTATTATATAGAATCCACCGTAGATCGACACGTACACGTAAAATACGCTCCACTCTGTTAATGGAATATTTGCCTCCAGGAGTTGCCAACACCCAAGGCTCGACGTTCCAATCCTGTATTTACCGCATGGCCACATAATAGCAAGCCATTCAGTGCCCATTGGCAGCCATTGAGAGAGCTTTTCGTCCTACTTCAAATATTACATTCAATTTTCAGACTTTGAATGTGCAATTAAAAACTTCAAGTTTCAAATCTTTTCATCACCAATTGAAATTATAAATTGAAAACTCAATGGAAATTATATCAATTGAATAAAAAAGGATAATAATTTTAGTGTTTTGATACTGATTTAGATTTATGAGGATAGAAAATGTCATATCTGTTTTCCTGAATAAACAAATTTTAAAAAAATGTTTTAAAATCTGTTAATTAAATTATGCGTTTGCAAAAACATCATAAAGTTAAAGAGGTATATCTATATATATATATATATATATATATATATATATATATATATTTGTTTAAAATTCAACTTTTAGTTAATTTTATTTCAATTTTTATTAAAAATTTAGCTGTAATACTTATTGACATTTTTAATTTAATGGCAACGCGCTTTAAAAGTACTACATATATTAGCATAAGCATCTGTGATTTCTAAAATACAACGGTATTCATTTACAATGTTATTACCTTGATTACACTAGATTTTTAAATGTTTCGAACAATAGACACACTTATTAGGAATCAGTTGCAAAATTCATTGGAAACTGCTTGTTAGCGTAGAGGATATTACGAGCCCAGTTGATTGTAACCAAGCAGACAAGCTGAGCTCGCGAGTTGGTAATATGTAATACTGGAGCATTGAAAGAACACTTGAAAGACGAGCTGAGGCTTAGCGCCACCAAAACCTAAGCCTGGAGAGCCCGAGAGAGAGAGTTTCTGAACTGACATAACTATGCAATGAGAATAAAAAACTGAAATATTTGTTACAGTACGATTGGCAAACAAATAACATTGATAATGGACATTGCATGTGACATAGAAAAATCCAAATACGAAAAAATATTTAACATTCACTCAGAAAAAAGTGATCAATTTATTTTTTTTTATTGTAAATTAATTACCTTGTATTTATAAAATAGAATATGATCTTGAAGTATACTTTGAATCGTGACCGACAGGGTAATAGTCGCAAAATGAGCTCTCTCAGAAATAGGTGTTTCACAAAGTGTTTCAGAAACGTTTAAAGTGTTTCAAAATTGCCCCCTTAGTTAAGACACATTAAGTGTTTCAAAAAAAGACATTTGAAACACTTAATGTGTTTCTGAAACACGTTAAGTGTTTCTGAAACACTTCTGAAATACTTTCTGAAACACGAGATGTGTCTTAACTAAGGGGGCATTTTTTGAAACACTTTAGGCGTTTCTGAAACACTTTGTGAAACACCTATTTCTGAGAGTGAGGCGTCGTGGCTAAAACACACTTTCAATGTTTTAAAAAAAATAATAGACGAGCGTTAAAAATGTGGAAAATATTAAAGAAACACCCTCATTTCTATACAATAATTTTTTGTTGTCGATATTACAAAGTCTGTGTGTAGTGACGTCATGTTATGAACATAATTAATTATACCTGTAATTTAAAATAATGTATTTCATTGTTTCAACAAAAGCATTTAGTTTTATTATAGATAACGGCAAGATACAAGAAAATGTAAATGAAAATTTGCTTGTAAAATATAAGAATTTATACAAATATTGACTACTAAAACTGAAAAGAGAGAGGATATTAAGACATAGTTGGAAGAGGGTAAACTTGAAGAGATGAACTCATTGATCCACCGCGCTCACACGGCTTAGCTGGAGTGCCCCTGCTCTGTTCGCAACCCGCTCGACTTCCTTTCAGTTTCCGATCCCCCTTGCCTAAACTATCGACTAACACATAATCGCCAAGTCACCAGTTTACAACCACACTTTATCTTTGTAAAAAATTATGCTAGTTAATATGTTAATTAACTTAAATATGCATGGATTAAATACATAAATTTTGTGACACACTTTGAAATTCATACACAATACATGATGTAAATGTCAGTAAAATTAGATAATACATTATAGCCTAATTCAATGACCTATGAACGTGGTTAGTGAAAAACGTGGATAACTTTACTCTCTTCGTGAATTGCGCACATTAAATATAATAAAAACATCCTACTAAAATATTTTATTAATTTAATAGTTGATTATGTAATTAGATACAATGATATAAAAAAAAACTGGAGAGCTATGAATATAATTAAACCTCTTGTGTCCTTTCAACTGCAAGCAAATGTCACTTGAACATTTGCTCTAGACTGCTTTATAAAATAAAAACGTTAATTAATTATGCAGAACATTAGCGGCGTTAATTAACCTTTGATCTTGATTCAAGGGGACACCACAAAAGAGACTACAAAATCAGGTCATTTCGGTAACATCGAGCTCTTTAAACACAAAGAGCATTAATTTGCATTAACTTTAATGCGGAAGGTAAAGAGAATAATATATGAAAAATTAATTTACATATTATATTTTATAATTATGTGTGTGTGTGTAATTTACTAAATGCTTTGAAAGTAATTTTATACTATCTTCATAAATTTTAATCACGCTAAGCACAGGAAAACTTTTTCTCACCGAATGTTTTAATTTCTTGACAATTTAATTAAATAAGTAAATTATTATGAAATAAAATATTTAATTGTGTTTTTAGCGTCCAAAGATTTGTATTGTTTTAAAAATTTCATTTAAAGTTAACTAAATTAAAGCTTCTTAAATTTAATTGTAAAACTATTGCGTCCCAATGGAAGTTTTCTTCGCACAAATTTCTTAAATAAGTGTTACACAAAATGAATACTAAAATAAAATTTAAGTTTAAATGTTCACTTTTCAATAGAATTGATTGAATTGCGTCGTGAAAACGTAACTCGAATTTCTGTAAAAAATATTCATCATGATTACTTTAATGGATCAACAAATTTTTAAGTAAATGGATAAATTGATAAATTTCAATCAGTTTTAACACTCATTACATCATAATGGAAACAAATTAATTTGACTTCATATTTAGCATGAATAAAAAACAAAAAATAGTCACTATTTACGAAGGTAACAAACCACGATCATCGTCAGCTAAAGGTGATTTTCCATGGAGCGATTTTTAGCGAGGCAAGAAAGACCCACTTGCTTCAATATTATACGGTAGCCATCTTGGCGAGAGAAAAATCACTTCCCGTGAGACGGGGAGTGATTTTATCGCCAACATGGCCGCCATACGATATTGAAGCAAGTGCGCCTTTCTCGCCCTGTCAAGCCTCGCTAAACATCGCTCCATGTAAAATCATGCAATGGCTGCCCGGCTGGTGAGAAACCTGATTTTTTTTGTGCTCAACCCCTTCATGAATTATTCCCATTAATATTATATACTTCACTCATAAGCATAAGTGTGCTGTATTTTTTACTTACTTTGTTTCCCAATAACACTATTTACACTTTAAATATCATGTATTAATCCAGCTTACAAAAATACATAATAATTATATTCTTTCAACAGCAAAAATTAATTTATACATCTATATTTTCTTTTACATCTAGAAAATGATGTCTACCAAATAAATTTCATTCAAACTGTCTTAAATATAGACATATAATTATAATACAACTTAGGTAAATTGGAAGAATATACATTGTTATTTCTCCCACGAGACTCATGAATTTTGCGTTTATTAGGATAGCTACTGACTAATATTGGTTGTCTGGAGAAAGAGAAAGAGATGATTCGTCTCAGAGGTTTCTAAGTCGGTCTCTGAAGGCTTATGCTACAGACAGATCTGCGGTGTAGGAGGCGGGGGATGCTTCGTTTGTCTTACTGTCAGCTTTTTGCCTCGCAATTCTTATACAGTATTTTACTGTTTTAGCAGTTGCCCCTTTGACGTCATGTTATACTGTTACTGTTATACAATGGACAACATACATGAAAATTTTTTATCGCAGAAATGAGTAGAGGGTACCAAATTATGCTACTCTGAATTCTTTCAGATTTTTTTGAGACCCAGAACTATTTTTAAAAATTTATTGAAAGTGCGGCCACGCCCCCTAGAGGCGTCAATAGGCGTCCAGTCTCTATCCTTTTTATTAAGGCCTCAGGGGTGCCAACTGAAATCACAGGACTTTCAATAATTATTTAAAAATAGTTCCGGGTCTCAAAAAAATTTGAAAAAATTCAGAGTAGCATAATTTGGTACCCTCTATTCATTTCTGCAATAAAATTTTTTCATGTATGTTGTCCATTAACATGATTACAACAGAATTTAAAATATTGATTACTTACTGATGAACACTATTCGTAACGTATAGAAATATGTGACACATAATGCTTTGAAAATTTTTAAATCATGAATCATGATACATCTAAACTGCATAATTTATTATAAATATTGTGAAAATCTATCAATTAACATGCAAATTTTATAATTTATAATCATATTAGTTTGTATTGTGATTAATTAATTACTCTAATTACTGCCAAACGATAAATAAATATTTCTAATTTCTATATTAAAACAAAAGACGTAAAATAACTTATAAAAATAAAATATAATTTTTTTTTCAACTAAACATTGAGTTGCATAATTAAATGCACTTTGAAAAATGTAATAGGTGCAGTCACTGCATTATATACCTTATAATTAAGAGTTGCAGCATTTTGATAATTTCCAATTTGGAACAAAATTTTGGTCAAAATTTCCTTTTGTAATCTTCGAACATTCTACTCAATTTTATATAATTGCTATAATCGAAAGATTGAACACAATGAATCAGAACAATTCTAAATGCATTCTTTCACCATTGGAGATCTGAAAAATGTACAGAAAATTTAAAATTATATGTGTTCAACTTCTCTACAAACATTAAAACAAAATTGCCTGGAATCTTGCGTTTCAAGTAAGCTCACAATTTTTTAAACAATGCAAAATTCGATGACTTATTTTATAAAGTTTAGAATTCCAAACACTGTTTGTTTTAATGGATTATCATTAACAAAGTGGAATAAAAACTGGAATATATATAAGTTTGTATATAAATTTTAATCAGTGAAAAATGAGATAAAATAATTTTCCTTGAACTTCGCTTCATTTGTATTTTATTTTTCATACTTGAATTATTTGGAATGGAACTGAAATGTGAAACTTTTAATATAGCCAATTCTTGTTAGAGTACGAAGAAAGTGAATCAATTGCCTTTACATTAGTAAAGTATTAATCTTTGGACTGTTCATGCCACTGCATCTTAATTTTTATTTCATCTAGGCGCACATCGTTACATGCACCCCACCATAGTTAAAGCTACTGTAACGATTCTCGAATGCTCGCACCAAAGAAGATCTTGAATAATAAAATAATTTCAGTACAAACAAAATATTAGTACTTATTAGACGAGTATGTAAAGTATATAAAGCATCATGTATGTAAAGCATACTGTATAAAATAAAAGAAAATATTATACTACGTTTAAAAAAGAAAACGTGTTTAAATGCTGTTTTTGTACGTCTAGTATATCAACAGTTCTATACTTGCTTTTCTACTCTAAGGATTAAAGCAGAACGTTGCTGTATATTTTATATGCACAAAATATTGCGCAATCTTAATTTGCTTTGTTGACAAGCAGATTTGCACCCCCCTTTCCTCCCACTCCAGCATTCATATCTTTGGCCAGACTATTTAATTTTCTGGTTATACTGATGTTAACATATCCTTTGCTTATTTCATGAAAAGGTACAAATATTTTATATTAAACTACGTATATAGCTTTTGTTTAAAGCAACTTCAGATCATTTTGTAATTTGACAGAACGTTCATGTAATTTATATCGATATTTTTATAACATATTGTAATTTTATTTTTGCGGCCAATTTTCTATTCCAAAAATATTCATTCAATTGTGTTTCTTTTATGCAATTATAAGGCGGATTCATATGGCATGGCAATTTGTATCATGCGACGCGAAACTAATAGTGCGCACTTGCTGCAACATCCATTGGCAGCCATATTTGGTGATTTAACAAAAGAGCATCGTTAATTAACACGATATACGCCGCCACAACCTGGCAAATTCGCATGCCGCATAGGATTTCACAGCTTTTTCTTCAAAATCGCGTCGCGTCACCGTTGTCGCCATGTGTATCCGCCTTAAGGCGTAAATTTGCTCTTTCAGCGAAATGTAATTTTTTACATATCCTCCGGTAAAATTAATTAATTTTTTTTAATGCTTAACTATACCATTACTTGCTATATATATAACATGCTATAAATACGTTTCTTTAGACTTGATGTTGATAAGTTTTTGTGACTTCTTGCCCTTCTCAAAGAGACACATCAACCATAACATCAAATGTGACAAATGAACTTGAAACTATTTTCGATCTGAAATTGGATTGGTTGTTGTTCCCGTTATCATCACTTCCGTGGATTTCTTTATATAAACCATATTACGTAACACCCTGATTGAATTCTTTTGATATTTTATTTCAATACACGGATTTCAAAGGCTTATTTCAATAACAATATGTATTGTAATGATGAAATTAAATAGCATATGAGTAAGACTTGAGTTTTTTTTTTAAATGAATGTTTTGAATTGCCAAATATTCAATTTCATTTTATTCTTCCACAAGCATTAAAATATTCAATCGTAGAATCATTCGTCAAAATAAATAACTACAGAAAATACAATTAATGAATAATATAATTAATAAAAGTTTAAAATTAATTCTAGGTCATCATTTTTCTCCGAGAATTTTTTTACTAATTTAAATTTATAAAAATAAATTTAGAAATTAGAAATTAGAAATATTTATTTGGTCAGTAGGCAGTATACAGTGATCACAATACAAACATAGATCTTTTCAAGACTTATATACTAAGAATAAATGAAAGCACAATGAAGTTGATCTTGATCTTACTTCAATTAATTCGTTAACTGTCTGTGCATGACATCATAAACCATATGTAAGATAAACATTAAATCTGTTTGTGTTTCAGGTTCGTGCTATTTTACGCAAGAGTTTCCAGAACCGTCACTCGCAGCGGTGTATAAACCGTCAGCTGCGAGCGTGTGCCTCAGTGCAACTGTACAGCTCGTGTCCTCCCGGCCCCACGGCCCTCTCAGAGACAGTCAACTCCAGAAGGGTGTCGGAGGTAAACTCCAGGAGGATGTCAGAGGTACTCTCAATAAGAGACATGTCTCCAGTCCCCCCGCAGCCCAGCTGAGAGTTCCGCGAGGCCGAGTGTTCCATGTGAGATGACTCGGTTTGGAACGGCGACGGTTGGGTGACCCTCAATGTGTAGAAAAAACTGGTTTCTAATATGACACTAATTAAATGATAGTAAAATTTAAGTGCAAAAAAATAACTATTTAGTAATACTTCTCTATTTAGTTTAATTTTTAATTAATAATTATATTAATTTCAGCTACCAGGATAACATTAAAATGTATGATTTTTTTATTTCATAAGCGTTGAGTGTGTGCAATAATTATGCCATTTTTTTTTTAAGTTAATGAAGATTGTTAAATTTTTAAAATCTCAGTCAATAATTACTTAGATTAGCAAAAGTCCTACATTTTTTTTTTTTTTTTTTTCTCGATATCAGTCGCCATAATATTACAGAAACAAACCTTTTTTCCTGGTCAGCTATTTACACCCACCAGTGCCGAGAAATTTCATCGTTTTTTATCAGTGAACTTAATTCAATAACAATAACAATATTTGATATTTTTTTAAATAATAATAATAATTTAATAATAATAATAATAATAACAAACTAGGGACAGCACATTGGTTTGGGAAGCACTTCTGCTTCTAAGTGCCCTGGTAAAAGGCATCACGACCCAGAGTGCTCGCGGGAATGTATCCCTCCACGCCTGCACTGGCCTTCACATTTATAACTGGCTCATGATCGTGTTTGTAACACTCTCAGTCATTGGTAGCCGGTTTGTAACGAAGGACATCATTGGCCGAGCCGAGCCGAATGACTCCCGAGCGCTTCCGACCATAACCAAGTTAAATGTGACGGCTAGTGTAGGAGAAGACCTGCCCGGAAAGCCGATATAGGCTATTTGCGGAATTGCCCGCAGCTGAGTAGGAGACGCTGGACCATAACATCCCTAACAAGATCCGGTAGGTGCCTTCATCTTGGCCCAATTGGACCTATAGTGTTGGCACTTAACCAACCCAACTTGAATAAGAGTTAAAACCCCAAATAATAATAAAACATTCAAAGCGTGCTCCCGACAGTGTTTCAATTTTGTCAATAAAAATATAAATATAATAATAATAATTGTTGGTGATCTATGTTTTCATTGACCGACCTTGTTATTAATAATTAATAGGCCTACATTAACTACTATTATGTGTGTAATACGCCAAGCCAAGCTTATAAGTATATAAAAAATTAGTTTCATAAAATATATAATATATTATTATAGATGTTAAGATTATCAATAAAGTATATTTATGAATGCCCATGCTGTAATTAAAAAAAAAAAGAATATATAAATGTTAATTTCCACAAAAATAATTGATATAAATTTTAAAATATTCTATCCATATTTTTTTTTGTATAAATGTGTTACATGTTCATTAAATTTTATATTGAAATACGATGTACGTATGCTTTCATTTTTATTTAATTGTAAAATATTGAGGGACATTCACAAAGCACTTTAACCCCAACTTTAGTCCCAAGTTTAGTACCAGGGATAAAACTTGGGGCTAAAGTTGGGGTTAAAGTGCTTTGTAAATGCCCCCAATTAATTCCAAAACATAAAAAAAAAAATAATTCAATCGTGAAAACATGATGTATAAAAATATATTTATGTGTACAGGGGATTAAATATCGCTTTTGATTAGCAAAATATAATAATTAGAATTAGTACGAAAAATAAAATGTTGTAAAACGTTGTTATTAAACTTTTCTGTTGCTGTCAGAATTTTATTTATAAGCCAGAAAGTTAAAACAACAAGTACCAAAGTAAAAAAACATTATTTTTTTGTGCATTTCTTCCTTTATTTTTTTTCTTGACTACAAGTGTACCTTAAAATATCAGTAAAGTAAGAACTGCTTGGAATATTGAATTGACAATTTCAAGGACCAGCATTGTATATTATTTAATCTTTAATCCTATAAGTTATGTCAAAATCTGTTTTAGTAGTATGTATTAAATTTCAGAACCGGAAATATATATTTTTTTAATCTGATTGGTTACGACTTAGCTCCGCCAAGTGAATCATAAGTTTCAAATGTTCTGATTGGTCGAGTGTTTTTCCGTTTCTGATTTCAAACAATTCTTCTGGACACTGCTTAACTCTTAATAGGAGAAGATATTACTTATTTGCAAAGCTTTTAATAAAGCAAAAATTATTTTTAATATCATCACATTTAATTTATTATTTCATTACAATTTTTAAACTGTAAGCAAAGAAAAGGTAAAAAAAAAAATGAAAATATAAACGCACAATATTATTGAGACAACTTACAAAAATTTAAGCTGGTAAATATGTTTATATTTTATGTCTAATATTGTGTTCATTGAAAACCATTTTTAACCGTATTTATTTATTTTTTAACTTCATAGTGTATTTTGAGGAAAGTTGTCTTTCAGAAAAGTAAAGATAATGCTAAGAATATCCGTGCATGCTTCTTCCTTAATATTATATACCTCTTTAGTAAATTATTTGTGTTCCTTGCCCTTTCGATGTTTCCCATGACCATTATAATGTTTATTTATACCTGTTAATTATTTAATATGCATAAATGTATCCTTGGCATTAGATGAATAAAAATAATTCAAGTTTGTTGCTACTTTTCTGTTTTTGAATGAGATACTAATTTTATTTTGTTTAGTTGGTAAAATTCTTTGATAAATCTGATGATTTTTACTCTTCAGATTTTATGTATTTTAACTACTTCTATATAGCCAATGAAATTACCGTTAATACTTGAGATTTCAAGCGTCTCTTTAACGACATTAAATTTATTTCATAACACATGTTGTGTAATAAAATTATTTTTAGCCATGTTATTTTATGTTTGTAAGTAGAGCTAGTGTTTGTTTGTAATTATTTTTGAAAATAAACTCTGATGTCATGGTTTCTGAGGAATGGTTGTAACAATAAAATTATCAAGTGTGATTATATAAATTATTGTGTTTTTTCAAGTTGTTTCGAACGTGTTTGTTTATTAATTAAATAAAGAAAAAAATAAAATTAATATTTTTATTTATAACTTTGGATTTTTTTTTTATTGAAAATTGTTGCATTTGGTTGGTATTTTTTATGATAGTTAATAAACAGTAAATTGATTTGGTATTTTTAAAGCATTATAAGTGTTGAAGTTGTTTCAAAATTTGAAAGGGAACAAATTTTATGCACGGCGAAATCATTTAATATAATTATTATCTATTATAAATTTTATTTCATTGTATAATAATTTTCTATATTTAAAAAAAAATAGTGCATATTTATATTAGTTATATTTTCATCGTTTTTTTCTACAGAAAACAAGTTTTAGCGTTGTGGTTACAAGAGATTTTACTTTTAAATTTCCGAATATCCCTACAGTAAAATCCCTATCCAGAGTCCGTAACGTTTAGTTAGGCATTGTGGATTACTTGAAAAGTAGAGCAGTTACAATTATGACTTGGGAGAGAAAATGCCAGAATTGTTTTGTTCTGCGGTATATTTTTAAGTTTTAATTCATGTACGAGTATATTGACTCTAAGCTAAATGAGCCTAAATGTGACATTAAAATATGTAATTTCAATTGTAGCTAGCCTGTCACTCAATATTTAATTTTTTTAAACAAGGGTTAATTTTCTTAATAAGTAATTATTTTGAAATTAATTAAAAAAACTTGACAATGAAGGTTGATCCATACTATAGCACATAATTTTTTTCAGTGCATAGATTTAACGTCTGTTGATTTAAAATATTATAACATTTATAACATACTTCTTCGTGTTAATGTTTGTGTCATATGCAAACTTCCAGGCATTTTAAAGTATGGATTTTTGCAATTATCAAAGAGTACATGAATTATAAAAAATTCTATGCTATTATATTTAGCAAATTTTTATGCTGAAAAAAAAAAGTTCAACTAGGTATTCTAAATATTACTATTATTACTACATTTATATTCATTCCATATTATTATTAGTTTTCATGCAGTCTATATCAATAATTCTGACGAGAATTAATATTTAGAGCTAACGACGTCACTGATTCAGGTTTAGTTCCAATTAATTTCGCACGGTTGATTAATCCAAATAATATATAATTATAATAATAAATTACTTATTGAACACAAGGATAGTGTACAGTATAATTATAATTAAGGTAGATAAGGGGCACGAGTTTTTTTACCAGATGTTACGTATTACAAAATATTTACCTAGAAAATGGCGATATTTAATAAAATTTGAAATATGAGAGTTGTTAATCTGGTATTATATAAACTTTATCACGTTTAAAATTAGCCCTTTGACAAAACCTCCATCGTATAATTTTAGTAAGTTGGAGGAAAGTATTTAATATTACAACATAAAACAATGTTTATTTATAATATATCATTGATTTTTTTGTATTCTCAAGTATGATGAACACAAGAAAATTTTTATGAAATTCTTATTGCTAACAATAAAAACAAGAAACACTTGAATTAAAATTCACTTTAACTTAAAGATTAATTCAGATGTCAACGAGAAAGAAGGATAAAAAAATTACGGGGATTCCTCTCGGGTCAAAGCGCAGACGAGTCGACTACAGTCATATTAATTTGAAATCCCCTCCGGAAGTAGCCGGAAGTGTCAATTTTGTGGCTCTTCTGTTTGTAATTCAGTTTAAAATCTTTGCAGAGGACTTTGTAATATAAACACTGACCAACGTGTGAAATTGCAACGCTGAAATACAAATAGAAGGAACAGAATCTTCACACTTCCGGCTACTTCCGGAAAGAGTATTACATAAATCCAACTATAAGAAAGAGAGAGAGAGAGAGAGAGAGAGAGAGAGAGAGAGAGAGAGAGAAATGCTGTAGTAAGCATGAGTTTGCTTTCTTAGAATTTTTTTGTCTTTTAATTTTTATTCATTCTGTTTGTTATAATATATTGAAATGTAGAACTAAAATGATTAAGTAAAATCGAAAGAAGTTGATATACTTTTACTCTTCAGGATACAAAATACACGCAGGATTATATTGTATAAAATTATTTAAAAATGGTACTACGATAGATTATTTTATTTTATACAAATATTAAAAACAAACAAAGTAAATACACAGGCACTATATGTATGCATAATATAACATAACTTAAAATCTATAAAAAAAAAAATCCTTATAAGCATACATTCATTCAAAATACATTATAATCACCAGCAGTATTATATTATTTCTCAGTAAATCGTGGAATATTATATAATAACGCACGAATTTTTCTTTCAATTAATTTACAAAATACATGTTTTTTTATTTATTTTTGCGCGTGTAATTATAAAAATAAAAATGTTATAACATTTTTAATAAGAACAACTTTTAATTATGCCTTATGCCCGTGATCTGTTTTGAATATAATTTTGGTTTCATCATGTTTATTAATAATCACATACATTGGTTTAAATTTATAAAAATATATTGAAGGAGTTCTTCGTTACAAAGAAGCTAGCATAGATTTTTTAAAGAAATTAATACCAGATTTATTATTAAATTTAATACTGAAATTTTACATCAAGTTTAATATTAAATAAATTTACTGATACTTAAAATCTATGGCATTTTTTAACCTCTTCTTTTATGGAATAATAATTTTGTATTCAATAAACTGTATAATTTTTAGTGATATAAAATAAAACTATAACTCCCATACAGGATTTTGTTGCTTTAATAAATTCAATCATAAAACGAGAAAGGTCACATTTTGTTTTAGGCAATAAAATCAGTGATATTATTTGCTCTTCTTGATTTCTTCCTCTGTGAGGGCGAACTCGAGCGTGTTACCACGGTAAGCACGAGGGTTCTCTGAGCGCCGTTGATTGAGGTCCTCCTCCAGCTCCTGCGGCGATGCCTCGGTGATGGATTTACCCTGGCCGTAGTAAATATCCTCCGTGTAGAACCGGTCCTTGCGGCGGTACGTGCCGTGGAGCTGACGAGCAGAGAGATGTTGGTTTTACGTAATGTTTAAAATATCTGTATCAATAAATCACCTTGTTCTTTTGTAATCTTTTAATAATGCCGCCTACTAATGTAAAGTTTACTTTAATTAAATTATATTTAAAGATATATATATATATATATATATATATATATATATATATATATATATATATATATAAAACACAATGTAAGGTAAATAAATAACTTATATAACTGATCATTGATACGAAAGTATATAACTGTGATAGAGTTTCAAAATTATTCTTCTTCAATTTGTACAAAATATAAAAAAAATATTTCCTCTCTCATTTACCCTTTATTCAAACATTGACGTTTGATAAATAATGTGATGATACATATTTGAAATTTTGTTGGTCTTTGATGAGCTGATTTTAGTTGAGTTATATTATATAATAAAAGAGGGATGGTGATGGAAAATGTCAGCATATACTCTTGTGTTGATGTGGGACCTTATTCAAAGTTTATTTAATATTTAACACAGAATATAATGAAATTGCCTGGGTCCTTTGTTAGCTTTATTCAAAAATTCCTTTGGGAAAAGACTCATGAAATCTCAATGGAAAATCTCGGTCTATTTTACTTTAGGTTAATGTTACGTCTGAAGCTCTAGAACTGTCCTATATCCTTTTATAATTAAATTTTCTAGCCTGTCGTTTTTTCCCTTCGATTTAACATCAATCACTACATCTAACTTTATTCTTATTTTTGGACAAATTCAGTTTACTTTAAGTGTGTGTAATTCGGAGAATCACACGTAAAATAGAGAAAAAAAAATAAAATGTTGAATTCTTTAAGTGCATAATCTTGAATAGAACGTTTGAAAACAAGTCAGATCGTCTCGCCTTGATGTTAGGCAAACTGTTAAGCTGAGATTCAGAGAGGGTTGCATAAAAACAAGGGGTAACGTTATGAATGCCATTTGTCTTCGTAATGCAACCCATGCACTTTTTCTTAATTGTTGAACAGGTTGACAAATAATTTTTTTTTTCTTAATAGAAAATATTTTTTCCTTTAATAAAAATTAATGATGAAATATGATGATTTTATTATATTATTTCATCTTAACAAGTTTCAGCTCTCCTGTTTAGCATCGTCACCTTGTAAAGTTTCCCACTTGCAGCCTTGTTAATCACTACTCCTTGTGTTATTCTTAAAACGCATGGTGATTAACAAGGCTGCAAAGGGAAATTTTCTGAAATGACGATTGTATATCACCTTATCATCTCAAGATTAAATTAAATACTCTACTGTATATAAAAAATAATGTTACCTTATCCCAGAACCAGCAATTGAAGCCGAAGTTGACGTGGAAGTATTGGTGGTGGTTGTCGTGGAAGATAGCGTCTGGCTGCCAGGGCTGCCACCAGTACGCCTTGAAGTTGATCCCAGAGTGGTCGATGATGCCGTGGTAGTACGTGTACATCGCGATCACCGAGTACGGAACTGCCAACATGACACAGAGAAAAACACTAATTAGTTAGTTGGCACACAGAATGAAGCAGCTGACATTAAAAAAAATAATTACTCTAATTAGTTACTTGGCATTGTACACATTGCGATTAATGAGTTTGTGACCTTCCTAAAAGATGAAGAAAAAAAAATACTTCTTTATGATTATAGTTCGTATGAAATAATATTCAACAGTTCAACACAGCTGGAGGCTGTATGCAATAAAGAAATAATATTAAATTATTTTCAGTTCACTTAAAAAAATTTAGATATTTTATTGAATTTTATGATTTAGAAGAAAGAAAAAAAAATGTATTTATAATTTTTAATCTTTAATTCAAGCAGAAATTATAGAAAAATTGAGATATAACAAAATTAAGATCTCGTAATAATTTATATGCTCTATAAAACGAAGTGTAAGTAAATATTATTTATAGTTATTGAAGCAATGACCTCAAATTGTACTTTTTTTTTATAATGCATGAATAAAATTGTAATTAATTTGTAAAGCTTAATAAAAATTGAAACTCATTAACTGTTGAGGTAATACTGCAGTATCTGGAAATTCTCGATACATAAATAAAGCAGCATTGCCTTGGATAAAAACTAATATTGATGTTTTTTTTCTTACATAATATAAATATTAAAAATTTAATCCTTATCTATTCGGCTATGGAAGTGGCTTTTAAAATAAATTGCAATATTTCAGTATGTCAGTATAGATCGTCATGCCATCCATTACCCTTTTATGTAGCAACAATTTTTCTTGTCCAGTACGTAGTATCTATATTTTATCCCCCAGCTATGTAGAACTTCTCATGACTTGGATGATATATTATGTTATATTTTATCTGCAGCGGTTAAACAAAATACACGAAATTTTAATTTACTCACACTGCATGAATCAGTAAAAAGTGTAAGAAAATAATTATATTATTATTAATTTTCTTGAATTACCTCGCTGTAATGAAACTATTTTTCTTAAAATAGCAGGTAAAAGTCCATGAATTAAAAAGGATGTTAATTCACAACCTGAAAATTTCGTCTCAAGACAAGAAAAGTACATTAAATTATTGAAGGTCGTACAAATTTTATGTAAGGTGTATGAATTTGTGATTTCATGTTGACAGTCTTTCTAAAGAAAAAATACATTTTTAAGTTATTAAATGGATAATTCGTACTAAAATTATTTAATATAATTAATAGTTATACTTAAATTATTTTAAACATATTTTGCCAGAATAATGTTTCTTATAAATAAGTAGTATGTTACTATTCAACTAGAGGATAGCAAGACTAAAACGTCAAAAAAATAACTTGAAAAATAAAAATACAGCTTAAAATATCAAGTTATAGTTAAATATAGACACAGTTAAACGAAGAGAGGACTAAACTAATTAACAATAAGAAAGCTTTAATTTGATTGTAAACATAGAACTGTTAGAAAGCTTTTTAGTTTTTAAGTGACAAAAAAAGGAAAGCAAACACTAACTTTTAATTTCCTCACTTCTCAGAAGTTTCGTGTGTTTTCTTGCTTTGTCAGAAGTCGGCCTACAACCATTTAGACGACCTTGAAAACTGGCTGGCATCGTATGTGAGTTCAGAGTTGTGAGAATTAAGGATTAAGTTTGTATTGCTTTAATAGAGTGAGGTACACTTTTTTTTATTGCTCAATACGAGCTTGTCTAGACCGATCACTACCTCCAGCTGAAACTTTTCGTCCAGTTAAGGCGGTTTCACATGGGCGACGGCCGCAATGCAACGCGACTTTTCTTTGACATCCTATTCTGAAGCGAATTCACCGCGTTGCGGTAGCGAAATCGCTTGCTGAATTACGATGCTCTTTTTACTCGCCAGTGGAAGTTACAGAAGGTACGCATTATTCGCGTCGTAGGCTTCAATTCACCCATGTAAATCCACCTTTACGAGATTACATACAAGAGTCGTTCCGAGATGTATTGGCAATTTCTTCTTCGTCTGATTTATTTATTTATATCAGTTGGGTGAGCTAACCAAACTTTATTGAATAAAAGAGTCAAGTGAAAAATCTAAGGACCTCGTAAGACGTTATATAATACAGCTATTTTGGGAGCTCCAAAACCAGTAAATTTAAGTACTTAATAACACAAATAGAGGCGCAAGCAGTTTTTTACATTAAGAAACAGACAAAATATCAATTTTTTATAGTTTCTTAAATCATATAAGAAAAATTAATTCTTAATATTTCAATATTTATTTTCAATTAAAATCCATCCATGCTAATTCTATATTACATCAATGAAATATTATTTAATTTATAATAAAAATAGTAAATAAAAACACCAAAGCAAAACACAGTTGAAATTTTGAATGTTATACATTTCAAGACTCATGTAAAATCTTAAAATTAATTAAAGTACAGGTAATTAGAGCAAATGACGCATTGTATTACTTACAAGATAGTGCAAAGATTATTGAAAATAAGTAACACAGATTCAGGGCATATTGGAGTATCGATTTATAAACTCGTGTATTTTAAAAAAAGTAGCCGGAAGTAGCTGGAAGTGGAAGGATTCTGGATGAAGTATGATCATGAAACTCTTTTCAGATAGTTTGAAAATCCATAATAAAAATCTCTCTGCAAAGTTTCAGGTTCAAAACTCAACTACAAAGTTCAGAAACCTCGCATTTCCGGCTACTTCCGGTGGTAATGTTAAATTTGTTGAACTGTACTTCAGTGAGAAAACGGTGCACGATGTAGCAGCATTGTGAGATTGTACACTCTATTCGAATAAAGATGTCCGATTCAGCTATACTTTAGCACGGCCGGATCGGACATTTTTATCTGAATGGAGTGTACATAAGGACCATACATTTATGTTTGCATTTTTTTTTTTTTTTTTTTTTTTTTGCAAAAGTTACTTTGGTACATGTAACACCGCATAATCATATTTGAGATACGACCCCATGATCTTGGTTTGATGTAGTATTATAAAATATCTCAAATTTTCATGTGCAAATTCTACCAACGTATGCTACTAGTAAATGCGCTCTCTCTGTGTATATACGTGGTTCAAGGGCACAAAAAGTCACAAGTTTTTATTTTTTATCAAAAGAAGTTTTATATTTGATGTTTTTGTATAAATCTTGAAAGAATTTATACAAGTCAAAGTTGCCTCAACTTCGAAAGAACGTCCAGAACATGTCCCCTTAAAGGTAGGCAACTTGTGCAGCAGACAAACAGAAAGGGTTACATAAGCGACAGGGGCAAAGTGCTCACTCGGCCGCAGCAAACACTGTATTGACACTGCCTTGACGATGGTTTCTTATCTCAATACTAAGTTAATACTGACGTGTTACCTAACATAGGACCACAACCACCTCCTTTCCTATCCTAGGAATCTTTTCATCCATTATTCCTCTCGACACAAGGGTTGTTGGGCACCTGAGGGTGAATGGGCTCCCGTCTTTCCTGTCCACCCTCAATCCCTGTCTCTTGAGTAGACAAGTTACACATGCGGAAAAGTAATTGAAAAAAGCATTGCAAATAAAAATAATTACTCCATTTCGTATCTGAACCTTGCCTCACAAGAAAATATTTAATTTCAATGCTTTTTGTACAAATTCAAATGCGATTTTTAGTTTTTACAATAATTTGAAAAATAAGAAGAGTAAAAATACCAAAGACAGTCATGGTTTAATATCAACTGCAAAAAAATACACAAATTTATCCTTGATGGTTCTTTTTAACTGAGTTATTATAAACGTAAAATTATAATTTATAATTTCAACTTGAGTATTAATATCTTATATAATATCGCGAAAGATTTTGCATTGTTTTATTTACTTTAAAATTTTATATCACATCCAAATTATTGTAATTATTAATTTCAAGCAATTGAAACTCATTAAAGATGCATTTATTTAAAAATCCTGTCAGTTCAAATTGGACTTTTTTTTATTTTATGAAGATTTGAGGCGACATGAAACTACTCACGCCAGTGGACGGGGAACAGGAACATCGGCGAGGCGAGCATCAGCTGCATGTGCATGAACTCCACCGGGTGGATGGCGGTCACGGAGAACGCGGTGGGCTGCTTGTACTTGTGGTGCAGCTTGTGGAAGTTCTTGTAGAGGAAGGGGGTGTGGTAGATCCTGTGGTGCCAGTACGTCATGTAGTCCTGAAACGACAAAGAGTGTTTGAGTGACGTCATGTAGTCCTGAAACGACAAACAGTGTTTGAGTGACGTCATGTAGTCCTGAAACGACAAACAGTGTTTGAGTGACGTCATGTAGTCCTGAAACGACAAACAGTGTTTGAGTGACGTCATGTAGTCCTGAAACGACAAACAGTGTTTGAGTGACGTCATGTAGTCCTGAAACGACAAACAGTGTTTGAGTGACGTCATGTAGTCCTGAAACGACAAACAGTGTTTGAGTGACGTCATGTAGTCCTGAAACGACAAACATTATTTGAGTGACGTCATGTAGTCCTGAAACGACAAACATTGCTTGAGTGACGTCATGTAGTCCTGAAACGACAAACATTGTTTGAGTGACGTCATGTAGTCCTGAAACGACAAACAGTGTTTAAGTGACGTCATGTAGTCCTGAAACGACAATGAAATACAGTCATCGCCTCGGAAAATTTCCTCTTGCAGCCTTGTTAAACACCATGCGCCGTAAGAATAACACAGGGCATGGTGATTAACAAAAGGCTGCAAGTAGGAAATTTCCAACGTGACGAGTGTACATGCTGAAGTTTGTATGATAGATAAAAATGGAAAAATTGAACTTTGTATTTTAATGGACAACATACATGAAAAAATTTTTTTGCAGAAATGAACAGAAGGTACCAAATTATGCTACTCTGAATTTGTTCAGATTTTTGTGAAACCCAGAAATTTTTTTTTTAAATAATTATTGAAAGTGCGGCCACGCCCCCTGGAGGCGTCAATAGGCGTCCAGTCTCAACCTTTTTTACTAAGGATTCAGGGGTGCCAACTGAAATCACAGGACTTTCAATAATTATTTAAAAATAGTTCCGGGTCCCAAAAAAATCTAAAAAAAAATTCAGAGTAGCATAATTTGGTACCCTCTATTCATTTCTGCAATAAAATTTGTTCATGTATGTTTTTCATTGTGCAACATAAAGCCTGTATGAAGTAAAATTATTTACCTTCTATTTATTGCATTTTCATACTTATTAAATACGATTGTCCGTTATACTTGTAAGAAAACTTCAAGTTCACTTCTTTGCATGGGGATAAAGTTTTCATATAGAGAGACGTTGTGCAAAAAATAGGAAAATTGTATCGTGCAATCTTTAGATGTTGTTGAACTTATATAGGTGAGTTTGTGTAATAGTGACTCTGTAAATATTAGGTAGGTTTAATAATTTTTAGCATTGCAAGTAGGTCGCTTCTATTCGATTGTAATACATTTTCCAGCTAGCTACAAACTAAGAAAATGAACGAATTACTGTATCGTGCTAATATATTAAAACGAGAGTTTTAATATTTATTTTTCGTGCCTTGCAATTAGCTCTGCAGAAGTTATAACAAAAATACATTTCTTAATTAAATTTTACAATTTAAATAAAATATCATGAGCAGCCATATTATTAAATCTAGAATAGAAATATATCTCTTTAAAATATAGCGCTTGATTTTTCTACTGATCAAATGTAAGTAACAGATTTTACAATCGGAAGAACAGAGAAAAAGAAAGTATATTGTGTAGAAATTAATTAAAACTATGATTACCGTGGTCTTGAGAAAACAGCTCTGTTTCAACGAGAAAGAGATAGTTTGGAAGATAAAATATAAATTAATAAGCTTTGTTTTGAAATTATAGAAAATAAAACTCTGTTAAACCTCATAGCATTCTAAGACAAGGTTTGATAAAAATTGCAGATTTTGCAGCAAAATTGCAATTATCGCATGACAAGCAAGTGACAGCACCTAGATGAAATTTTCGTTATAAAAAAATCAAGTGATTGATTGAAAATAAAATGTTTTTTTTTTGTATATTTATATTTTAGCATGTTCTTTGACGTTTTCTTATATTTTAGTGTCGAATATATTGAAACACTCAAGAAATATATATATATGGAGAAGAAATTTTTTTGTAAGGAAAAATTTTATGCAAAATTGTATCATATAATACAGGGTTAACATCGGGGGTTTAGTAAGTCATGTAAAGGAATAATTGTAATTACATTAATTCACAATATTAATATCACCTACATAATGGATAAGTTTGATTTAAAAAAGGTTTGCTCATGGTATAAAAGTCGTAAAAGCGAGATTCTAGTATTATAGTAATATTGGCAAACTGTTTTAGAATTCAATTTAATAACTCCATTCGATACGAAAATTATTGGAAAGTAGACGAAGCTCCGTCGTTATTGATTGTCTGAGAGGCTGGGTCACGTGCATGCAACGTGCCTCCCCCCCCAGTCAAATTAACCTCCCTGCTGTGCATAAATGTTTGACAACCGCTGAAAATTGGTTACTCTCTCAAGTTATTATGTCATAGCTTCCTTTATTTATACAGTAAATATCAAAAGAAAGAAGATAATTATTTGTTAAGAAATTTCATGGATAATAATTATATTGTTGTTTTATCAACATCATTGTAATTATATGATCACAATGATGGTAAAAGTTACTTCAATTTTAAATTTAGTTTGCTGGTAGTTAAAAAAAAAATAATGCATAACCTTGGTTTTAAATTCATTACAATGTTCAAGTGCACTACGTTTACATGACGGTGTTTAACACGTATTCGATGACGACGCCTCATAAGAATAACATTATCCGTCGTCAACGGATTCGTAACACCGTCATGTAAACGTAGTGATGGAATGTAACTAGAGTTCTTGTACTGCAATGATTTAAAAATGAACTAGAGACACGTTTTTATGACAGTTTTGTTGTGAGTGAGCAGCTGTGGAGGTAATTGACAAGTGGCATATTGTTGACGAAAATATTAAAATCTGTAGCTATAATGGACAACCTGCATGAAAAATGTTTATTGCAGAAATAAATAGAGGGTATCAAATTAATTATGCTACTCTGATTTTTTTTTTTCAGATTTTTTTAGTCCCTGTACTATTTTTAAATAATTATTAAAAGTTCTGTAAGTCAAGTTAGCACCCCTGAATCCTTAATACAAAGGATAGGGGCTAGGACGCCTATTGATGACTCCAGGGGACGTGGCCGTACTTTTAATAATTATTTAAAATAGTTCTGGGTCTTCAAAAAAATTGAAAAATTCAGAGTAACACAATTTGGTACCTTCTATTGATTTCTGCAATAAAAATTTTTCATGAAGGTTGTTCACTAAAGATTTTTTATTTTTTAATAATTGTGGTTTGTTAGTGTGATTTTTGATATGATATCTGTTCATCAATATATATTCTTATTTTTTATTCACCAGTAATTTTGTAAAATAAAGTAAATGGGAAAACTTAAATTATGTGTATATGCAATAGTCTGCGCATTCTGTCACACCGGTAGTCTACTTTCAGGGGTAGGACGGAGCAGCGAACTATAATTATTTATTAACAATTGAACGTAATTTTAATTAAATAGTTTTTACACCAACGAATGTTTTGCTTCTCTGATAATTTCTGGAAAAATTTAATATAATATCAAATAAGATTGAGGACTAATGATAATCACTATTTCTTGGATGGCAATGTCAAATGAATGTTCAGGGCATTGTAAAAGGATAAAAAAAAAAAATAAAGAAAAAAGAAAAAAGAAAAGAGAAAGAAAAAATAATTTTAATAACTTTTTAATAACAAACTTTCAATGTTCAATATATTCTTTGGATAATCCCATTGTTAAAAATTAATATAGTTTGTATTAGCAATCTCGTGCATTATTGAATTTCATTGTTAAGAGAACTTATATGGAAAATAAAACAATTAGTGCACTATTTAATTTAGCTTGTTCAGTAAAGTTTAACTTAATTGTAAGTTAAATTTGATGAAAATTTAATTAAATTCATCATTTACTTTGATACACAAATTAATTATTATTGCAACAAATTAGATATTTCCTTTATTAGTAATTGTTGTTGTGCATTAAATTTGACTTGCACGTGTATCACATGCAGATATAACAATATACAACAAAATAATGTAATTATATAATTTGATGTGAAAAAAATATGAATGAAATTCAGTATGTGAAAAAGGATAAATATTATATATTATTAGTCTTTTATTAAACACAAAAAGTGTACAATATTATATATATATATATATATATATATATATATATATATATATATATATATATATATATATATACATAAAAAATATACATGCATATTTATCCGTTTGCAAATGATATATATTATGCACATATAATATCTTAATTCATGCCATGTATATAACTATAATTTATTTATAATAAATATGCATATTACATCTCGTTAAGTTTAAAACTAACAAATTTCTACCTTGATAAAATGTAATTACATGCAGTAGTACCTTTCTGTTTACCCTTTTAATTAATGTTACACTCCACGATCCACGTCACAAAATGTTGCATGCCTCAAACTAAGTTAATTATTTACATTTTCAAGTGAAAGAAATTATAACTTTTACAGTCGTTCGGGGTTAGCATTGATTTGACGTCACGCGACCATCCTATTAGTATTATTTTTCAAATCAACACTAATCCGGCATTTACAATACCAAAATCTTTATACTTAAAGATGTAGTACCTGGTAGATGAAAATGGCTGGCCACTGCAGTATGGTCCAGTACCACGGGTGGTCTGAGAACTGGTAGTAGATCATGGACCATCCCCCGTGGTACACGTGACATGCGAGGATGGCGGACAGTGTGGAGCCCAGCAGGAGAGAGAACGAGCCCACGGCTATCTCGTGACGCTCGAGGTCCGGCGGGAGCCACGTCCGCGGCTGACACTTCCACTCGTGTGCCGTGTCACGTTGCCGCACGTAGAAGTACCACTGTGGACATGCAGACAATCTCCATATAATTTATTGTTATGATTAAGACATTGACGTAACCTTCAAGATTTGTTTATATATTTGGATAAAGTACCTTGAGTAATGTATTTTCAATTTTTTCAGATTCTTTTAAGCCCTCTATATAACAACCTCAAAACGAGGGGAAAGACACTGTGACGTCATAGTAATACAAGGTCTTTCCTTATGCTTGCGTGTTAAATATTTGCATGACTATGACGTCACAGTGTTTTGCAGCAAAATTTTGAAAAAAAATTGACAATACGTAACTCAAGGTTTTCAATTCACATATATGCAATAAGAAAAATCATGAAAGTTGTCTATTTTCATTGAAAGCTAAAAAAAACAAAAAAAACAAACAAGCAAACAAACATAATTTCTTGTTTTTGTATATTATTGAATTTACTGAAACAATTAAAAATTTAACATCAAATTAGATGTGCTTTTTTAACAAACTGAATTCTCTAAAGTTTCTTAATAAAGTTCTGCTTCATATAATTACAACCTTAGTTTGTAAAACATCTCCTCATATATGCTTGTTTTATGATGACAGTACAGATAATATATGTGGATGCAAGATCTGACAATTCTACGAACTTTTGAGGTTATATTTAAGGTACACCGTGTGTGTATGTGGCTGTGTAATTAGACCGGATTGCTCTTGAAGCGCCTCTGTTTAATTACTTCCCGCGGTTGTGGTGCCACTTGCTGAGGAGACTATGTGCTCAGTCGAAAATTATAAATTCATAGCCAAAACTTCAGTGATTGAAATATATATGGAAAATAAAGTAATTATTAGTTTTAAGATCAAAGACATACACATTAATTAAATTAAATTTTGATGTGGATAAACAAATACACCAGAAATTGTTGTTTCTATCTCTCAAATCATTTCGAGCGGGATATTGATTTCGTTTCATATTATTGCTTACTTAAAAACCTGATGTAAATTATTAAAGTTAATTTAAACGCGTTTTAACATTCCTTCTGAGAAACGCTTGAAATGTAATCATTAAAAACATGTGAGCGTTACGTCGTTCTAGTGATTTCCACAGGGGTTTTCTATAATGGTAACGTTGACTACAACTGACTGATACAAAAAATTATTGACCTGTTGTGCAGTTTTCAACATAACTTCTAATGCACTATTAATTAATCAATTAAATACCATGCGAGTTTCCCCTTCAATTAACTTAAATCCACAATTTTAGTTCAACAATAAAATATCATAAAGCTATGTAATTTATTGAATTTCAAGCTCTGTTTGCTATGTTTTTTATAACTTAGTTTATAACCTGTAGAACTGTTACCTTTATTTGTAATTTGCACTTTCTAGAAATAAAAAATAAAATGCAAGTTAATTTATTAAATGCATTTATATTGAAAAATTGTAACTGTTTATACTGTATGGATAAAAAAGATCATGATTACACTGGTAATATGGCCTATATTTTTTTATAAATTTTCAATGCGTAGTACATTATTAATATTTATTAATCTATATTGAAAAATTTAATTTAAACTTTTCATAAGCTCCATATTCTGCTTTATGAAATCAAACAAAAGTTTAGTCTGTTTTATATTTAATAAATATTAAATAATTATTACGTTGTTATTTTTTATGAATATACTTTTCAATTGTAGCTCATGTTATTTGAGATGTTTTCAGCTGTCTTTTAGCATAAATCTACGCGTTTTCCTTCTTATAATTGATTCATGTAATTGCTTTGTTAAATTCAAAGTGGCTTAAATAATTACAAAAGCATGGCTTGTAACTGTTAATGAAATTCGAAATCAAAACAATGGAAATTTAACAGCATTGTTTTCATAGACGCAAACAATATATTTTTAACTTGTGGGGAGCTTTGAATGCCAATTACAGAATTTACCTCTCCGTTATTTGCTCACTGTCGTCATCATCAAATTACATCAGATTGGACTTCTAAATTTAGAACAATCATTCTAATATGATAAATTTCAATTTGATTTTCAATAATGAATCCGTTAACGCAGTAAAACATTTATGAAGCGGCATTCTAAATTATATTATAAATAAATAAATAAATAAATAAATAAATAAATAAATAAATAAATAAATAAATAAATAAATAAATAAATAAATAAATAAATATATATATATATATATATATATAAATATATATATATATATATATATATATATATATATATATATATATATATATATATATATATATATATTAAGAATCAATATTCATTGATTACAAATTATTTAATTTATAATTAAATTGAATTTATAATTTTATAAAATCAGTATTTTATTGTGTTTTGTATAGCACTATAAATTTAAGGTTATTATAATACATTATATTTTGTGGGGTATGTATTCAATTTTTAATTGTGTGTTAAATTATTGACGCATAATGATGTATTATATTATATTTATAAAAATAACATTAAACATGTTCAAACTTCATTTTTTCATCGAGTTTAATTTAAGGGCGCAAACCAACTGTAAAATACTACATTAAATTGCAAGCAATAATACTAATTTTTAATCGCCTATAATTTTTAATTAATTAGTGGAATTGCAAACCATTATTAATTTAACCATATTTAATGAAGCACTTTTACTGAGGTTTTTCTTTCATCATCTCATTTTATTTCTGTCATGAATATGGATATAAAGTTTCCACAAGTTTGCCCTTTAAAATATCTCCAATCTCTTTCTTGTTTAATTAATAACAACACTTAACTATATTACATACATAATAATAATAACCTTTCTTTCTTATTCCAACTCCCATTAGGATGCGAAATTTTCTAGTTTTTCTACTCTTGTTGGCAGTGTGTAAAATTGTTCCATTGTTGCTGGCATATTCAACTGTAAGTCTCATTAGAGGGCACACGCTTATGACAGATTTTAAGTATGAGTACTTTGGTTCAAAAACGTTTCTGTAATACAAGGCTTGTTATAAAACGACAGTTCAGTGGTAATTCTGTTCAGTAACAAGTAAGTAATGTAAAATGTCTGAAAAGTTTTCTTTGAGATAGAACTTTCATATATTATATTCAAAAGATATTCTTGGAAAGACATATTGAGCATATTATTAGTTTATACAAAACTTTTTGGCAACTTAGTCAAAAAGTTGTTCTTTCACAGCCCCTTCTTAGAAAGTAAACAAAGGTCATTGTAATAAATTTAAATTTGGAGGATGATTTGATTACGTATCATATAAAAGCAGACTTTGAGAAAATCATTATTTCCATATATATTTTTTCTCCGTGTATTTTCTTTGTATCATTTCATTTTTAGTTAACTCATGAGCTGACACCAAAGTTTAAACAAAACCCTATCAAAAGAAAACTACGTAAATTTGTACTGCATGTTAATATTAATATAAATTATTTTATACTTTTAATAATAAATAAAGGTTTAAAAAAAAAAGAAATTATAAATTAAATGGTTCTATCCAGAAATTTATCCAAATTTCTCACTAAACGCGTGGCTAGAGGAAAATTGGGATATATTCCTTCGTGAATAACGACCATCGTGACTTAAAATCGATAGCATTTTAGTATTTTTTATACAATGAATAAATTAATAAAGCATAATATAATAACTAAAAGTTGAATGCATTTTATTGAAATATTTTTACTTGTGCCTTACCAAAAACTACTAAAACAATATTATTTTGAGAGTATTGGCTCTAAATACTTTAATTTCAATAATTAAATAAAAAAAAATCGAAGTTAAAACAAATATTGAAGTAAATGTTGGTGTTTCTTGTTTAGTATTGATTTATTTTTACAGATCATACATTTATGGCATTGGCTTTTAGATATAAACCTTCATTTTCAAAGAAAAAAATACAAAAGAACTTTATTTAAATTGATAATTTGCTCTACTACATATAACATCCTCTTATTTAGAGTAAATGTAGTTTGTTTTCTGTGCTCATGTGGAATGTTGATGCGGACATAAAAGAATATGGAAGCGTTTCATTACTATCACTCACGTGCAAAAATCCCCCGATGCCAAAGTACATGAGGTAGGAGATTGAAGTCGCTCCTATCCAAAAGTATTGGAGTCCCTCAAGGTTCACGAAGAGGCCCTCTGATCCAGTGTCCGTGTTGTTTGAGTCAAGAGTAACATTTTCCACTCCACGTCCTCCATATCCAAGATGGCGTAGTGCGTGTACTGCCACCAGAATCCATTCACCTGAAAACAAAAATGTCAGGGAGTGAGTCAAAATATAAGGTACACAAATGGAGCATTGAGATTTGTATTAACTCAAGTTGGAATATAACAGCTGATGTCAATCTCAGACTATTAAAGACCATTTGTAGCTTCCATTGAGAACTTGTTATAATTCTCTTTAAAATGTTCTCTGATGTCATTCCTTATTTATTTTTGTTCATTTCTCATTATATAAACAGTGAAAATATTAATTAATTCACTTGATCTGCTGTATTGTTATTTAACATTAGTTAACAGTAATTGCAATTTCTTACAGTGTTGCAAGATATAGTTCAAATTTTCAGTGTACAAACTTTACTTTACAGATAAAGTATTGGTCGATAATTTTATGGCGCATGGTACCTTTGATCTCTCTTGCTCAATACGACCAATAATGCTCAAAGCAAGTAAAAAAATAAAAAAAATTATTTATATTGCATCCTTAACACGGAAATCCCTCGATGCTTGAGTCCTCTGTGCATACATTACCATTTGCATACCATTTGCGTAGTTCTCATCGATCTGTTTTATTTAATATTTTATATATTTTATACTTCAGTAACTTGCTTTTATGAAAATTCAATTTTTTTTCTTACTTTTTTTACTTTATTTTATGTATATTTTTTTGTACAAGCTAAAAATATGTTATTCAATATGATGAGAAGTGTCAAAAAATATGATTCACTCAAATGTAATATAATTTTATGGGAAATTTAAAATGAATATAATAAATATTATAAAAAATAACCCAGCTATATTATTTCATGAGAATATTATACAATATATTACAGTAAATGTCTGCCGTTACAATAAATTTACTACTTTGAGCAAGCTTCCAATACTTCAATAAAATATGAAATACTGTAAGTGGAGCAATGTGTCAAACCTGTCTGCAAGACACGTTTCAAATTTGAAGGCTCCATTTAATAATGTGTATCTTGCTAAAATTGTGACATGCTGACAACGGTAAAATGTTAAACCAACTGATGTCCATCATTTTTTGAGAATTATGTCTTATATTATGTTACATTTAATTTATATTTATGCAAGCTACAGGCAAATATAAAATATTATTTGTTGAGAAGTATATATCTCTAATCTTTAATATAATTATAACTTTACTAGTAGAAATTTGAGTGAAATTGTATTGTTAATGGATCTAAAAATATTAATTTCTTTGTTTATATTGAAATTTCACTTATTTTTGTCTTGCAAGTTATTTATGAAAGGTACAAAAAATTAATGTTGTATTTTACGATATAATATATTAACTTAAAGTTATTGAGTAATTTTTTCATATTTTTTAGAGTGCAGGAAGTATTGCGAAAATTAGTAAAAGTTTAGGCTTGAACCCACACACCTTTTATTCCCTATTGACGTCTTCCTCGTTCAATAATTTTTTAAACCTAGTTTCCGGGCTTAACAAAAATCTGAAGAAAATACGAGTAACATAATTTGGTACCTTCTATTCATTTCTGCAATAAATATTTCATTAAACCAAAAAAATCTTGTTATTTACAATAAATTTTGGCATCTAAACGTGACAGTCATTGGAAAATTATGTTGATATTTGAACTTGACTGTTGCTGTTATCTGACAAAGACCCACACGAGGCAGCGACTGAAGATAGCGCCGCGGCCTTGTCTCTCGCACCTGTGGCTCCAAGAAACAGTCCTCACCTTGAGGTATCGTACACTCAAGCTTCCGATAACAACCACGTCACTTTGATTCGTGCTAAGACGTGGAGTGTGGTGACTTTTTGGCAAAAAAATAAATTCATTTACTAATGAAACTTTCATACCATGAGCTGACAATTTTTGACACCAATTTATTTTATAAACTTGCATGTCATCAAGTAGTTTACGTTGACATGGTATTTTTCTACATGAAATACAAAGAAACTTCAGTGATTTAAACAAGAAAAAAAAAATGAATTTAACTACAATTGTACATACTGAAAATGATTACAGTAAAAAAAATAAAATTGGTATTTATTGTTTGAATAATTTTAATTTATATTATATTAGACTGAGAATTTACATATTAAGCATACTTAGTTTTGATCCACTTTTCAATTGCTAGCTCTCAGTTTTTCTATGTCCAACGTATGATTGTAGTACGTCCTAATTAATATAATCTAAAATTTTCCATACTTATAAAAATACAATGTATAATATTGAACATTTTTAGAGGGAACGCCAGAAAAAAATAATGAAGCTTTTAAAATAACTTTCAAGCTCATTCATTAATAATTTGTTATTATTTAATATTATTTATAACAAGAGCAAATTTTCATTGGCTGAATTGGCTCTTTTAAAATCTAATGCTTTATAACGGACCCGGTTTAAAAATTGCCACTTTTATTTAAAGTCAGCTTACAAGAGCGAAAAATAGTTCATAAAATCAAAATTAATAAGGTATTAGGTTAGGAAAATTCGGAAATACGTACGTCGAAAAAAAAAAAAAAAAAGGAATTGGCATTTAAAAAAATATGAATTGTAAAATATTTTATGAAATTAGACGAATTTGCATTCTTAAAATCACATTGTAAATCTTTAAAATTTATTCAGAATATTCAATATCCACAAAGGTGTTTTCTTTCTATTACGATTACGAGTATACAACGAGTCTATGATTTAATGTTTTGGCAAGTGAATAGATACTGTGAACTAATTTGATTGTTTTTGCAGCCGTTCCTATTTGCCCCATAGGCTCTTATGTTCTGTTTATTTCAGCCTATGGAAGATTTAATAAAATAAAACAAATAAATAAGTATCAAAAATCATAAAAATAATCATCTTCACTTCATACAACAACATTGATTTACGCTGTCAAATTTTTCAATAGCTTTAAATTAATAATTTTGAATTAAAATGTACTAACCATTCATTGTTGCACCTAAAATAAATACAGCAGCAGTAGCTATACATGATGCTAAAAACGATGGTATTTTAGCCCAATATTTTTCTATGGTTTCACTATATTTTTCAGTCCACGTAACTGCCATTGGATCTCTAATAAAATCACGTTTAATTTGAATTGGTGGTACTTTTTGCTGCACCATGGTGGCGGTCGCCCCACCTGACTCCCTCATCTTCACACGCAAAGTGGCGATCAGCTGGCCACGTTTTGTTATATATCGTCTGCATTGATATCAAGAAATATCCAATCACAAAGTCCATTTTAAATGACAATCTGGTTGCAGAATTTGCTTCTTTTTATACATTTGCATTGTTTGAAATTCAGACAGGAAGTATGAAAAAATCTGCCCATTTTTCAAAGCTAAAATATTAAAATTTTACATGCGTCATTCAAAGTTTCATTTATAGAATTTTAACATTAAAGTTCTATTACAAAATTACTTGTGGCTACTTCCGTTTTGCATTTTAAAATAAATTAACTGTAGTAGACCATGAACTCGGTAAGTTTTTAGTACCGTGTGAACATTTTAATTCAATCAAATCTTATCTTTTTATTGATAATAATTTGATTGCACAGGTGGTATATATAAAATAAGATAAATATAAGAAACTCAATTATTATACGTGATTCCTTGCACATTTACCAAGGCTATTGAAATTTTAATTAAAATCATTTATGATTCTACACAATTTTTAAATTAAAAAAATGACAAATTAAATTGTTATAAAAATGTTATTTTAAATTAAAAATTTGTACAGTTTGTTTTTTTATTCGTTTCTCTACTTTAATTTGAGTTAAACTGCATGAGAATTATAACAATTTGATACAATAAAGTGCTGGTTTTGTAATCGACCCTCCCTTACAGTATAAAGTTACATATTTCACTTTTACATGGTCTTTTTACATCATTATTACTATATTATACCTAACCAGCATTTACAAATTAATTTATAATTTACAAAAAGGAACGAATTAAACCTTTACATACTCTCCTCAATAATTATGTTATTTAAATTTTCAATGGATATTTACACAATATCTTAAATATAAAAAAAAATGTTTTTTTACGATATTATAAATTTATGATATAGTGAAGGCATGGGCAAGCGAGGGTTCATGTTTATTCTTTCTCTGAATGCATGAAGAAATATAATACACGTACACAAGAAGTTCATTTCTGTAGTTCTGAGACTGCACACTCAGTCCTATGAAAGATCTACAAGAATTCATTATTTTTTAAATGTTACTGAATATGATATTAAGCTTTATGTACGGATACTTTTTAAACACTTTATCTACTTTCGCTCTCTTTTTCGTCAAAAGATTTTTATATTTTTTTACTTTTTGAAATCTTTTACCCACAGCACAAAAGAAGTGTACCCATTGAATATAGAAATAATTTATGCAAAAATATTGAGGTCAATTTTTCAATGATACTCTGCTTCCAGTGAGATTACAAAAAGAATCATCTTCAATATAAGACTAAGCTATTTTTTTTTAATTCTTTTTTATTGATAAAGTATTGATAAAGTATTTCTTAATAATCGTGTTAAAAATATTTTCAATATCTTCAAAAGTTACAATGAAAAATAATCTGTATTCAGATCTCCAAATACAATTAGATTTTTAATTTTAGTTTTAATGCAAAGTTTTTGAACATTTAATTTCATAAAATTATAACTCCCACCAATATAAATTATTTTAATGGCACTGAAAAATTGCAAAACAAAATTTCCAAAAACCATGAATTTTATTATATTGAAAAAAATATTAATTTTATATTTCTTAATTCTTACCCCCATTTTATTGACTTTCAGAATCTTGCTTGAACGAACGTAAGAATTAATTAAGAGTTGCCGCAAATCAAAATTAAAATAATAACGACTAAAAATTAATGATAATTTTTAATTATAACTTCATTTTCTCTTTTACAACACACACACATAATTATTAAAACCAATAATAATTTATCTGGTAAATCATTAAAACTACTTTATGTTATTACAGGGCTTACATTAAATTATGTAAATTTATAAATTTATTTATCTGTATAAACAATATTTGTTCAGAGACTCATTAAATTTATTCATTTAATATTGATTAATAATTTACACAAATTAACTTACACAAAAATTAGCATTGGAAATTAATTTCAAAATATCCAATCAACAAATCATATAATATATTTCCATGCATGTTCATATAAAAATACCAAGATATTAATAATAAACATTAAAATTCAACAAATTATTTTCCGAGTCACCATGCATTGATAAGGAGGGGGAGGAGGGGGAAAAATGCAACAAAGTGTACCTTTGTGTTACTTCCGTAATAATTTACCTCTTATTGTTGGATGCAGTATGTGAAGTCACGTTTTTCTGGGTGCATTCATTATACTTGAGCTCTAGCGTGAGGCTGCAGGAAGTCTGCTTGCAAAATAAAATTAACCTTAGATACGTTTAACCTTGACCCTTAACATAAAGAAAGGAAAATGAATTCAATTTGTAATGATTGTAATGTATGAGAAAAAAAGTATCGGAAATTTAAAAGTTAAAGGTTTGAACAAGAAATAGAAATGCTAAGATATTTGCATTCCATAACAGAATTAGGTTGTATGCAATAATAAAAAATGGTAATTGAAATTGAAAATACTATATTAAATATAAATATGGAGTGCTAAATATAAGTATACATAATTATGTATAATATTAAAAACTATAGGACATCATTGTAAACACAATTAGTTTATCATATTTTTGAACATTTTAACTAAAAATTACAGCAGTTGAAAGCTTTTACAATATCTTCATATATTTTTAATGTATAAGTACAGTATATACATTATATATACATATATAACAGTCGAGTTACTATTAATTACACTTTTCATCATAATATAATATTCATGAGTCTCTGTATTGCAAAACAAGTTTCCGATAGAATTTTTTTATCTCTTAAACTTTTTCTTCATAGTTATCCATCAATTTTTTAAAAAATCTTTACTTTTTTATTTTTATTTCATTTTTTTAAATTGTTTATTTTACAATGGTTCAACATTTTTCCGTGCAAATAACTTACATTTACTTTTTTTTTATCTATACTATACTGTATAACATAATGCATTAATGAAAATAAAGCGACCTTTTCTTTATAATTGTTTACAAGCATTAATTAAAAAAATTTTATTAGTCATATTTTAATTTACAAGATCAGCCAAGGTTATTAAATATAACCTTATTGGCCGATAATCATCGTAATCATTGTCACCGAGATTTATTTTATGACATTTTTAATTGCTTTTCTTGCCTTTTTAGATATTTCATCATATAAAATATTTTGACTAATCATGCATGTACCCCTTGGCGTATGATCTCATCTATAGATAGCTTCGAGCCAAACGTGTTTAGGCTCAGGTTTCAATCTGGAATATGATAACAAAGTGCACGAGCACTGACACAAGACAAAGAACTCGTCCGAAATGGAGTTGAAATAAATATTATCTTTTATTCGCTGTTAAAGGTAAGGTAACACGCCCAATGTTAAACAATAACCCACACATAAAAATTATGACAAAAATTTAAAAAGTTTTCTCCTCTACATCCCCTATCAAATATCAGTTAAAATATAAAAAAAATATGTATCAGTTATACAAATTTGCGCTATTTAAGTTATGAATTTTTAAAATTGACTAATTTAACATGGAAGTTCTATTTCTCCAAGTCAACTTTACAAATTCATAACTTATAATTCGATGGTTGAACATAATTCCAATAACTTTTTATAAATGAAAGGTCTGATTAAAATTTGCATTTCAAAAACTTAGGTTGCAGTTGATCAATAAAAATAACTTTATACATATTTAGATTTTAATTTGCTGTAATATTGTTTATATTTTATCTTCTAGAGATAATCCGTTGGAGATAAATATGCCTACAGCAGCTTCAACGCTCTGTGCGATACGAGATATAACATCACATGCAACCATAAGTAGAGGCTCATATGTGTAATGTAACCCAGTAATGTGTAAAATATATTGCCCTAAGTAACAGCATGTAATTATATCATAGTAAGGGCTATACACTCGTTGCCTTAGGCAATTTCCCTTAGCAGTAGATGAAAAAATCTATCATGTTCTATTTAAAAAATACAACGTTCATACGCTCATTTCTTGGCAGGGGAAGTTTTCAGGTACGACTACTGTATAGCAGTTTATTCATATTTGTGTGTGCATATAATTGTTTATTCGTTTCGATCTCCTCTTTTCTTTGGTAATGCTAGAATGCTAGGGTTAATAATAATTCTTCAACAATAAAAAATGCCACCTAATTAATTGAACACCAATTTATACAAAGCACTAGATTCTTCACTCATCTGCAAAAATTTGTAATTGTGATTCTTAATTAATTACCATAGAGATTCCCGTACTTAAGAGATCTAGGTATAATTTATAACGTAAATTACATTTCATACCATGCCTAAATTTAAGAATTATATAAAATATGATGCATCTATGCTACCAACCTTTTCCCCTTTTGTAGTTCATTGGAGTTCTTTATAGTTGTCAAATTGACGTACATGAACTAAAAACACAATTAAAAAAAGTGGAACTAGTGGAACTAGCTACCGTGCAAATGATGGACAAGCCCTTACTTTATAATTGGCATGTATAATTAAGTAGCATTTAACTTAACAAGAACTAAATATAATCATGGCAATTTTTCTCATTAAAATATTTATTACATATTATATGTAGTTTTAATATATATTATTATAGCTCAGCTCAAAATTTCAAACCTTGGATTCATTGCATCTGTTTTCTTATTTTAAATGCGAAAGTCACGTAAAAACAGAATCTGCAAACATTGTTATCTTTTTATTTCCTTTAAAAAATAAAATACAAACGTGCGCAAGAAAGAGACTCTTTATTTAAACCTTAATTTAATGCATTACTTAAACAATAACACTAACTTTATAAAGTTATTAAATTTCAGTTACGTTCAAAACCAAATTAAGGCTTTATATAATTCCTTGATTAATTGGATGTTAAATTTTAATTTTCCCTTTACTCGAGCTTCAAGCTGATTGAGTATTAAACTCAATTTTTTATTATAATAATTGTTATTTAATATGCCCAGTTCTTAAAAAAATCAAAATATTATTTAACCGTAGTGCACGCAGCAATGAAAGGTAGAAGCAATTTTTTTTATTTCTTATATAGAATGTGAAACAATATATTTTTCTCTTTTTTTCTATCATGTAACAAAGAATTGCACAAAACAAACCAGCAATTAATATTCTATTGTAGGTCATGGTCTTGGGATCGAATTTTGCAAAGTTTTCAACAGCTATTAAATTTTGTTCAGTTAAACTTTATTTATGAAATAAAGTTTTCATTTAGATTTTGAATTGTTTACAACAACTAATACTAGTATGGAACATACGTAACAAAAAATACCTTACTGCTTCAAAATTTGAACAAAATTCAGCTTTTTTTAAATTATATTATAAGTAATATTTATGTTATTATTGATACTAAAAACGTTTACACACTTTACGGCATAGATTTCCTGGGAAGCTAATATTTTAATTGAGTGATAATTTCTCTCCAATTCTACAAAAAAATTCTCTGACATATCCAGCCCTACGGCATAATCCTTTGTTTGTTTTTTTCATCGATAGGTTCAAGAGATTTCATTTGAGAAAATTCTTTGATTTTTCCCACCTGATGTCGTAATGACCATGAGGGTCATTCAGTTCGGTTATCGTCGTCAATGTTCGGGAGTTCTTCGGCTTGTGTAGAATCTTCGTTACAAACTGGTCACCAATGACTGACGACGTTACAAAAAAGAAAAATCGAATGTGATTGTAGATTCGTTTCATGTTATTATATAATATATTATTTTTCATGGACACAATCATAAATACACGTTTTAAAGAAGTAAAAAAAAATATTATATTCATTAGCAACATGGTACTAAATAGATTTTTTTTTAGCTCTTCGCCCAAATGTTATTATTTTCAAAGTTAATTTATATAACAATGATAATACAATGAAGTTAATATATGCGGTATGTATTACAACGTATTCATCCTATAAAATATTTTATAATGAAAAACTGAAGAAATTTAAGGCACTCTTTTAAAAAATTAATGACAGATTTAGTACTTAAATACTTCACAGAAGCCAATGTGTCTTAAATTTAATTTCATTTTAGCATAGAAATATATATTGAATTATTATTATACATTTTTGAATGGGCTAAAAAGGTTGCATAGTTTTCAGGGGAATATAGTTAACATGTTTTATCATAGATGGCACTACAATGAAGTTATGAGACACGATATAATAATGTTATACCGATAGTAAATTTATGAATATTTTTGGCGTGATAAGATTCTATTTGTTTGATTTGCTTGAGATCTTGTTATCTACATTTATAATTAAGAAATCAATAAATCTGTTTTTAATTACGTTATTTTTTTGTTGAGCTAAAAAGTATGGAGACTTCAATGACTGCAAATAACAAGTTGTTATATTTGAATTGAAACGGAACAAAAAAAATATTTTCTTTGGTAAATAGCAATTATATCTTATATATAGTGAAGATACAGCTTGTATTTACTAATAATAAATAATCTATTCTTAGCTTAATTTCCTATAATTTTTACTTCAATTTTTATTTAGCATATTTTTTTATTATTTGTCAACATTCAGCCTTTTGCTCAAGTCTCAATGGTGGCTTGAAATCTTAATAACCTATATATATATATATATATATATATATATATATATATATATATATATATATATATATATATATATATATATATATATATATATATATATATTTTAATGAATATATATTATAAATATGTGTCCACCTTGCATTGCATGCTATGGACAACCTGCATGAACCCAATTTATTGCATATTAAATAGAAAACCTCAATTTATGTAATGTCAATTTGTTACAGATTTTTCTTAAATCGTGTTGCAAAATATTGTGACGTCATATCCATGCAAATATTTAGTACGCAAGCATAGGGAATGATATTCCATAACTATGAAGTCACAGCATATTTCCCCTCAGATTTTATGTAATATATGTACAGGCAAAACAAAATCTGATAAGAATTGACAATAGATTACTCTATGTGAAATATCTTGCAATAAAAAATTTCTCGAAGTTTGCCCGTTCTCATTTCGCCGTGAGGTTAGACAACTTGTTCAGCTGAGCCGCACATCATTGGTGAGGTTGGTTACCTTCCTGAGTTTTTTTATTATAATTTATTATTATTTTAATGAAACCCTAACTGGGAACTGCTACTTAACTAATTACTCCCTAAGTTTGAAACCCCGAACCTTCCAAAACCCTAACTTAGCGTTTCGCGAGCTCTTCCGGACTGGGGGCGGCCTATGCCTTGCAATCCATCCTGGCATTTGCCTGTGACTGAGGGAAACGTGGAAACCTCAGTCAACAGGATAGACTCTACAGCTTTTTTCAATGAACCGGAAATTCAATGGTCCAAAGCCAGGGGAACCACATTTTTTTTTACTGTATATTAATACTTCAAAAGAGCACCTAGAGCCCTATCGATTCTTATCACTTATCAGATTTTGTTTTTACCCTCACTTAAAATTTGAGGTGAAAAAATGCTCTGTGATGTCATAATCATGAAATATTCATCAATAGCATTAATAAGAATGGATGGCAAGTTCACCTTAAACTCTAGAAGATCAGAAATTAGGTGAATAAAAAAGATGAAACAGATTAAAAAATAAATTTATTAAAAAAAAAAAAAAAACAAAAAACATTTAGTCAGAAACAGTAATGAAAATAAAGTAAAAATTTAACACACACTAAACTTGGTATTGCATGAGAGTAAAAAGTTAAAGGTATAGGTGTTTTAATTCAGTAAAATTTTACATTGAGTTGACTTTCTCGTCTCACATATAAAAGATTGTTTAGTTAAACACCCAATATTATCCCAATAGTTAGTTAAATTGATGATAACGTAGTTTATTATCAAGCAGTGATCATTTCTCCCGGCGCCGGCGTAGTTTGGTTCTCTGCTCTCCCAAGAAGTAAAGGTAAATGGTTGACCTGTCGATGACCAAGCCCATTTTCCATGGGATTTACGGTCACTGCCACCGGCCCAGTAGTAGTCGGCACGTACGATTTCTGAAATTCAATGTGTCACCTTCGGTTGTATTTTTCTAAATACCAGACTATCCCATGCACAGTCATGGCCTAAAAATTATTTAGTTGGACTGAATTATTTGTACTTAATAAATAATTTTATAATAGTTTATAAAAATTACAAATTACCTTTAAACATGTATTATTATGTACTTTACAGTCATCACATTGGAAATTTTCCTTTTGCAGCCTTGTTAATCATTATGTTGCGTAAGAATAGCACAGGGTACATGGTAATTAACAAAGCTGCAAGTGGGTATATTTCCAAGGTGACGACTGTACTTTCGTTACTTTCTTCTTTACCAAGTGATGCTGGCAAATTCGAGACATGTGTCGGAATATATATTGTGTGCATGATGTAAAAAGAAAAAAGAAAGGTGGCCAAACAAGCTTTAATTAACATGCAATTAAAGTGAGATAATAATGTTAATAAGTTCCCACTAAAATACCACTGGCACCAACTATCGGCAACTGCCGCAAAAAAATCCTATCGCGAGTAACTCGTGAGTTTGTTAACAACATTACCTCCACATCGCGAGCTCAATTAACACTTCATATTACTTATTACTACGAAATAACTATTTAAGACATAAAAAATAAATAAAACGTTCAATTTCCTTATAAAATTTTATTTTCCTTCAATACAATGTGTATATACATACGTACGTATATAAGTACCTAGCAACACGAAAAAAGTACAATACCCAACGTTGTTTTTGATTCGGAAGAACACTTTTTTTTCATTTATTGCAAATAAATCACGCTTTTCACACACATTATAAACACTCTGCACAAATCTAAATATATTTAGGATACACCTCCTTTGCTACAGAAGGCTCTATCGTATTTTGTTTCACACGAAAATAATGTAAATGAAAATCATCACATACGGCGAGTGACTTGGCGGCAAGCAGCTGGTTGACCGCAAAGATAGGATAAATAGAAGGATGGGTACTCTGCACAATGGGATTCCACAATATCAACTGATTATTAAGGCATCAGAAACTTACGAAGTCGATGTAGAACTTAATAAATTTAAGGACCTGTTTATGCATTTTCCTTCCATATTAGAATATTATTGTAAACAAATACAATAATAAAATAAATATGATTGTGCTTCCTACATTTCTTGTCGACTTTTGAAAGAGTAATAAAGAGAAATTGTTTGACTTACACCGTCATTATTAAATTTGGCACCTGGAAAATTTGTGGTAAGACTATGGTGGGAGGCATCAGGATTGTCATGGGTCATAGTTCTTTTTCCTGCTAAGTAATACCCATCCTTCTACTTATCCTATCCCCGTGGTCAACCAGCTGCTTGCCGCCAAGTCACTCGCCGTATGTGATGATTTTCATTTACATTATTTTCGTGTGAAACAAAATACGATAGAGCCTTCTGTAGCAAAGGAGGTGTATCTTAAATATATTTAGATTTGTGCAGAGTGTTTATAATGTGTGTGAAAAGCGTGATTTATTTGCAATAAATGAAAGAAAAGTGTTCTTCCGAATGAAAAGCAACGTTGGGTAATGTACTTTTTTCGTGTTGCTAGGTACTTATATACGTACGTATGTATATACACATTGTATTGAAGGAAAATAAAATTTTATAAGGAAATTGAACGTCTTATTTATTTTTTTATGCCTTAAATAGTTATTTCGTAGTAATATAAAATGTTAATTGAGCTCGCGATGTGGAGGTAATGTTGTTAACAAACTCGCGAGTTACTCGCGATAGGATGTTTTGCGGCAGTTGCCGATAGTTGGCGCCAGTGGTATTTTAGTGGGAACTTATTAACATTATTATCTCACTTTAATTAATTTTCATTGGCCACCTTTCTTTTTACATCATGATTTTTTGTTTTAAGATTTTTTTTTTTTTTTTTAAATATGTACACCTGTGGACAAAGTTTTCGTTACACTTATGTCATTTCTGGGTGGTGCTCACTGTGGTGGCGTGGTTAACGTCATTTATTAGGTAATGGATTAAGGTTTATTGTTACTATGGTAATTATTTTTTATGGTAAAAAAATATAAAATTTAGATCAGAACATAGAGAACAAAATGAATGTTCACTTTCTGAAGTGAAAAAAGTAATTATTAAGTCCAGTTTTTGAGATATTAATTATTTTAGTTAAAAAAGATGCTGATTTGACTTATGGCCGCCAGATTTCCAATGATATTCTCACTATTTATATTCTAAATATCCGAAAAATTAGACCGACTTTTGCTTCATTTTTTTTCACTGAATATTTTTGTTGTAATGTAAGGAAGGATTACTGCAAGTAATTTTCAGAGTGATTCACAATCTCCTAAGACTAGTGACAATAATCCTTACAACTGCATATCTTACCTGCTATATCCTGAAATTTCAAATCATTAACCCCTCTACCATACTGGAGTTCAGCGTCCTCTAATCATTCAGGTGTAACGAAAGTTTTGTCCTGAGGTGTACAATAAACAATTTTAATGTTTTTACGTACCAGGATCATTTACAGAATATGCAGTTATCAATTTATTTTCCTCCTCAGTCTCAATGGTTGCAAGATCGAAACCACGTGACGCACAGAACAAAGAAGCATCTTGCCACGTTTTCTGAAAAAAATTGACTCAGAAACAAAGTAACAATAGAGTATACCTAAAAAAATTTTAATGCAAAAATAGATAGACGGTGCAAATTTATGTTCTGGAACTATTCTTAAAAATTATTGGAAGCTAGTTTTAACGGCCATTTTTGCAGCGGTGAAGTCCTATACCATTTATATATTCATTATATTATGGTCCTGCCATGTTAATAAAAGGCGGATTCAGATGGCGACAGCGGCGATGCGACGCGATTTTGACACAAGAGCTGTGAAATCTTATGCGGCAAGCGAATTTGCCATTGCGGTGGCGAATATCGCGTTAAATTACGATGTTTTTTTGTTTTAAATGCCAAATATGGCCGCCAATGTATGTTACAGAAAGTATGAATTTTATTATTCTCTTTGCGTTGCATGATAAAAATTGCCGTGTGAATCTGCCTATATTCTTCGTGACTTCATAAAATGGATTTTCAACTTTTTTTTTTCAAAAATACTTTCCGGGTTCTAAAAAATTTGAAAAAAATCAAAATGTCATAATTTTACACCCTCTATTCATTTCTGCAATAAAACAAAATAAGGATAGTACCCATTTTAGTGGTAAGCCGGTATTACACGGTACAATTTTATATACAATTTTTCCTTACAAGAAAATTATGTATACAAACAAATGGTGTTGAATTTTTCTTGAAAGGAAATTAGAAAAATTGTAACGTGTAATACCGGCTTTAGATTAATATTTTTTTTATAATTTTATATAAAGGAATGTGTATTAAACACCCCTCCCAAACATATATAGTATATTATTTAACAATGCGATGATTATAAACGAAGAAAGTATATTTTAATTTAAGATATCTTACACTGAAAACAACAGTCTAAATATTGAAATGAGTGAACATTACAACATAATTACAAAACTTACCTTGAAGGTGGAGTTAGAAAAGTAATACTTTTTGTCACCCAAAGTCACCATATTCAGTTCTGAAATTTTTTTATTTAAAATAATAAGCATGCAACTATAGATAATAAAAAATGAAAAAATATAAATTATTTTGGGTGCAATTCACGAGGAGAATTATGAATTATAATAAAGAGCTTACACATGTACACTATAAGATCTCTGGAATTATCCAGGATTTTCACTAACCACATTTAGCGACGTTTAGTGTCATTGAATTAGGCTGGCGCTAAACATGGTTAGTGAGAAAGCTGGATAACTTTCTGGATAAATTTTTCGTGAATCGCACCCAATTAAAGATATTTTTGACACATAAAATTGGTTCAAATAAAAGGATATTAAACGTATTAAAATTTGGATGTCTTTAAATTTACGCATTTGAGGTAAATCAATTGCTGGAGTAGGAAATTTTTATTGACTTATTTGAAAGAAGAGTAAAATATACTGTAAGTACATATCGAAATTTTTGGGTGAACTTTATCTCACATTATTAACTACGTATATATTCTTATTACTCTATATATTAATTATGACATAATTATATTTACCTTTGCTTTTGTTTTTTAAATTTGAGGTCATATAGTTTTTACATCATCAGCCTTAACATAATCAAACAAAAATTACTTGTTTTTAAAACGTCTTAATTTAAATTATTTTTGCTACAAATAATTTTATTACAGCGTAACTACGAAAAGTATTCACAAAATTAAATTATGCATTACTTTTCAAGTTTTTATATTTTTGTTATTATTATTATTTTTTGTTTTTTAAGCATTTATTATTTCTTTTAAGAATTATTTTGATAAGAAGACAATAAGATATTAAATCTAATCAAATATTTTACCCCAGAAACAGCTTTTAAATTATTTAAACAAATTAAATGAAACGATTTGAAGAAAAAAAAATAAACTTGTCAATGAATAAAAATTAAATCAACAACAATTTAAAGAAATATGTTTCGATATTTGATGTATAGTAGAGAGCTAATATTTATATTAAGACTTCCTTTGGTAAATTGAAAAGTTTGAAATCAGAATGTAAATTTTTCTAATAATATTTTGGAGCAAATGGAACATAATGGGCAATTTACATGACATTTTTTTATTGCAGAAATGGATAGAGGGTACCAAATTATGATACTCTGAATTTTTTCAGATTTTTTTTAGAGCGGGAACTATTTTTAAAAAATTATTGCAAGCCAGTTTTATGACGTCACGGGCGTTTAGCGCCTATCCTTTTCTTAAGAACAGACTCCTCGTGACGTCATAAAATCAACTTTCAATAATTTTTTAAAAATAGTTCCAGTCTTTAAAAATCTGAATAAATTCAGAGTAGCATAACTTTGCACCCTCTATCCAAATTTTTTATTTCAGTAATAAAAAAATGTCATGCAAATTGTCCATTATATTTTTATCAGTTTTGTTGGAAGCCCCTAGATCATAGAAAGCTATGATTTGTCGGTTTGACCCACCGAACAACATTTTGCATTGCAATTTGCATAATTAGAAATTATATTTAACAAAAATTTGTGAAAGACAGTGAACTTTAATTATAATATACTAATTTACAATTGAAAAGGACAATTCTGCTGAAATAGTATTTATAATTACAATATAGTCCAATAAATGTTTCTTAAATTATCTCAAATGAACAACCTGCATGAAAATTTTTTATTGCAGATGTGAATACAGGGTACCAAATTATGCTACTATGAATTTTTTCAGATTTTTTTTTTTTTTTTTTTTTAGATCCGGAGTTATTTGAATAATTATTAAAAGTTCTGTAAGTTAAGTTGGCACCCCTGAATCCTTAATATATTAATGGATAGAGCCTATAGACGCCTATATTGACTCCTCCAGGGGGCGTGGCCGCACTTTCAATAATTATTTAAAAATAGTTGCGGGTCTCAAAAAATCAGAGAAGCATAATTGGTACCCTCTATTCATTTCTGCAATAACAAAATGTCATACATGTCATTACCTCACATATGACCTTATATTCTTTGTCACAGGCCTCAGTTTTCAGACCAAAGTTTCTTGAGCTCAATTCCACAGAGATGCAAGAACTTTGTTCTCCCAGCTGCATTTTATTCCCAGTCCACGTTATGTTTTTGTTGATTATTTCTCCAGTCCCACACCACCGGAAGTTGTCATCAGTGACATAGCCCGATGTCCAGTATGTACCTTTCTCTGATGTTTCATCTGGTAAATAATCAAATTCTTTAAATAAATTTCAAATGTATAATTTCAGGTTTAATATTTTCTGATGATAAAGTTACATTATTTGGGACTTTTGTATATTAATTCATACTTTGAGAAGTTATTATTTATTTAAATATAAAATATACAGTATAGAATTTCATTCCTCTTCCGCAATAAATAGCTCTCTTCCTACCACGATATTGTTGCAATAATGAGCTATCTGCCTACAGTGCCTACCATGATCTTGTTGCAATAATGAGCTGTCTGCTATTTCAGGTGAGCACTGAACTTTGATGAATTTTAGGTTATACGTTTTTACAACTCATTAATAATTGCGCTCATCTGAAATAGAAGATTATAGCTCATTGTTGCAATGAAATAGTTGTAGGCAAATTGCTCATTATTGCATGCGTATACGAGAGACGATATTTAATATAAAACATTAAATTTAAAGATTCGACATTTAAATTTTTTTTTTCGTAACTGCACAAGAGGAGATAATTAATTTTAAAATAAATGAAATCTCATTTTATGTAGTCTTGACTCATTTACGAAAGAAATTTTAAAAAAATATAATTTCTTTTTGTTTTCTTTTTCTTATAAAAAATCACATTGCCTTACCTTTGAGAAACTTGGTAAGAAAAAGAAGCTCTATGCTAGTTTCAATGCTAACTAATTTCGTGTTTTCATAGCAGCAAATGTCACTAGCAGCTTTGTAGGAATACTGACACAGAGAGAGAAGAATAAGGATGAAAATATTCATTAATACGGGAAAAAAAATGAAATTTTTATCATGTATAATTCAACAAAAAATATTATCACTATAAAGAAGGTTTTTTGACGTGGAATCACTCTAAATAACTGATAATTGAATCTTACCAGACTGTTTCCACTCGTCGATTTTGTTGTAGTACGTCGAAAACCTTGTTATGTTATTTTATTTTTTTTATTATCACTACACTTCAGGTGCATCTGTTTTCTTCATAAGCTTTCGGAAATCATCTGTTCCCATCCTTGAAAAAAGTCTTGATTCATCCGAGGATGGGAACAGGTGATTTCCGAAAGCTTATAAAGGAAACAGGTACATCTGAAGTTAAAGGCATACAGGCCTCAAAATACAAATTAGACAGTCACCAAGTGGGTTTAGAGTATATAATCAACATTCGCATCATTTTTTTCCACGCGTGATGCATCTGTGCGAAGTCGCAGTTCAAAGTGAGGAATTTAGTCCTTGATGACGTCACGAAGTTCTTGATGACGTCACAACTCAATGCTAATCGGTGCTAGCTGTGAGTTGTGACGTCAACAACGACTTTCTTTACAGCGCGACTTCGGATGGTCGCACCACGCGCAGGTAAAAATAATACGAATGTTGATTATAAACTCGAGCAACACTTAATGTCTGTCTAATTTGTAATTTGAGGCCTGTATACCTTTAAGTGATAATAATAAAAACTGTTAACATTATAATTTAGTGACTAAGTTTTTCGGCGCACTACAACAAAATCGACGAGTGGAAACAGTCTGGTAAGATTCAATTATCAGTTATTAAAAAAAATAAATGTGCTGAAATAACTTACGTATTTTTTATCCATGTTGATTGCATACATTTTACCACACACATTTTGACGCAACCAGTTGAAACCTTTGAAAAAATACAAATGATAAAACAAACAAATCACATTTTTTAACAATTGTTTGCAAATATTTGTTTTAATACTACATACTTACCACTTGAACCAGCCAAATTGAATGCATTCTGAAACAAGGTATTCACATTCAAAATTATCTGCCTCTCTTTGCCTCAAAGATATATATATATATACATATATATATATAATATATATATATAATATATATATATATATATAATATATATATATACTATCAATTTTTTTTCATTCATATATGCACCATATTTATAATTATGTATATGTAATTTTATTTTCTTTTGACAGTACAACTACAAGCTGAAAATGCTACTTCTACATCTTTGCTTGTCCACATGTTATGACATTTCAACAATCAATATATAACTATTTTATTCTATAGTATCATACACTAGTTTTAAGGTAGAGATAATATGGATCAGCTGGCCCAATGCTAAAAAAATCCCATTCATAAAAATTATGAAAAAAATTTAAAATGTTCTCCTTCTCCTCTACATCCCCTATCAGTAAGTAAAATATCAGGTATACAAAAACGAGCTAGTTTTCGAGTTATTAATTTTTAAAGTTAACTAATTTAACATGGAAGTTCCATTTCTCCATGTTAAAGTAGTCAACTTTAAAAATTAATAACTCGAAAACTAGCTCGTTTTTTTATACCTGATATTTTACCTGCTGATAGGGGATGTAGAGGAGAACATTTTAAATTTTTTTCATAATTTTTATGAATGCGATTTTTTTAGCATTGGGCCACCTGGTCCGTATTATATCTACCTTAAATAGTTTAAAAGTGCTTTTCCATTGAGCGTAGCTTGGCAAGGCGAGAAAAGCGCACTTGCTTCAATCTCATATGGTGGCCATGTTGGTGATAAAATCGCGCCCCCTGCCCCAAGGCGAGAAAATCCCGAGTCTCTGATTGGCTGCGACATGCGATTTTCTTGCTTTTTTCGCTCCATGGAAATGCACCTTAACTGTAGCATTACTAAGCGATTTTTTGTCACACCAAGCGAAATAAAAACGACCCGTTGTTTAAATCATCAGTTAAAATAAGAATAAATTTAATGTATCTTCTCGTTTTTGGTTTTCCAAAATACATTTTTCTTTTTTCTAGATTTAAAAGAAATGCGGATGTCTCTATCATCCCCTTGGTAATGATATAATGAATAACACAATATAACATATAATTACAGTGTCATACTTACAAAAACATTACATTTAGCTTTCTTGCGAAGTTGACATGAAGAAGGCTACAAATTAATTAAAAAAAAATTAAATTCTAAGAGCGACACACATAATTGGCAATTGCCCATCACTTAATTAAAGTGTTATACACTTGTTGCCTCAGAAAATTTCTGTTTGTGGCCTTGTTAATTAAAGCTAAACCCATAAGAATAACACAGGGCATGTTGATTACCAAGGCTGTAAGAGGGAAATTTTCCAAGGCGACGAGCGTACGTTAGAAATAAAATTGACTAGCTGTTTACATTTTTAAAAAGTCAGAAATTTTTTTAAATGTACTAATACATATTACAAATTATGTACTATTTTTTATAATTTATTATAAAAGTTTATATTGACTATCTGAAAATTCGTAGGATCAACAGCGTAATAATTGATCTTATTGCAGTACGACACGTCTTATAATAAATATTACATAAAAATACATTCAGAATTGCCACGGTACTACTGGACCATCTATATAAATTTTTCAAATTTTTTTTTCTTTAACCTTTTTATTGGCGGAAATAGATTATGTTTACCTGTTGGTAAGGATTGCTGGTTTTCACAGGTTACTCTAGACTTTTTCGAGTAGTCTTTTAAAACTGAATCCCGCTTTAATAAAATAGTGTCGCTATAAATTCCCTTCTCTCCCTTACAAAAACGATGTTCTATTTTTAATTAAAAATATTTAATAATTTTTAATTCTCAAGGAGATATATAAATAATTAATTATAATTTTTTTAAAAAATCTTACCACAATATAGCATTGCCTTGGAAGTTCACAAAAAAAGCGCTTTTTTGATCCACAATCAGCTACTTGAATTGATGCAATATCACTAAAAAAAAAAAGTAAAATGTACGAAAATAGATGAATATCAAAGTGAATTTATTATTAATTTAATTATAAAACTTATATATGAGAATTTACCAGAGTTTCATACAACATCTTGTCCCAAATCTTATAAATTCTGATTTAGTTATATTTAATAAAATATTACAAGTTTTTGTCAATTTTAAGTAATTGCCAAATATTTTAAATATCTGAATTTTTTCAGTTTTTTTTTAGTCTTAGAACTATTTTTAAAGAATTATTGAAAGTTCTGTGATTTAATTTGGCACCCCTGGATCCTTAATAAAAAGGATAGAGACTGGACCTATTGATGCCTCCAGCTAGGGGGTTTGGCCGCGCTTTCAATAATTATTGAAATATTTATGTCTTTTAAGTATTAATCACTGTATTCGGGGGACATTCACAAAGCACTTAATCCTCATTTTAGCCTCGCTTTTTTTTCCTGGGTTAAATTGAGTACTAAATATTGTGCTAAATCAGGAGGTAAACATGGTTCTAACAATATAGGCTAAATTGGTGCTAATAGAATGTTAAACAGATACGTTAGATTTTCTAATATAAATGCACTTACCTAGACAAGTATAAACAAGAAGGTTGAATTAAATTTTTCTTTATAATTTTTGTTTCAATAAAACTTCCGGTTTCCGAGCACGCAAAAATCATGTTTTTGAAGTGGAAATTTGAGCCACTGGTCCAGAAATTTATGCTTTTATTTGCAATTTTAGCTGTTTAGGAGGTTTCATTATTAGTTAAATTTCTACTATTTTTATTTATATTTGTGAGAGACGAATAAATTATGAGAGGAACAATTTTCTTTATTAAATTTTCAAATAAAATTTATATTGCCGAACTTCATGCAAAACGCTGTGACGTCATAGTCATGCAAATATTTAACACGCAAGCAAAACTATGACTATGACGTCACAGCGTCTTTCCTCTCAACTTTAAAGGTGTCAGAGGGTTAAAAAAAAATCTGAGAGAAAAAAAAAATGAAAATACATAACTCGTTGTCCTCTATCCAAATATTATTCATCCATTGATGAACAACGGAATTTTTTTTCTGCCTATTAATTGGTAGAATATTAAATTCCCTTCTTTACCTTCTTAATCTATATCTGAACATGATGATAAGTTTGTTTATTTTTTTACTCTTACCCATTTTTCTACTGACCAAACAAAACGAATCAAGATTCAAGAAGAATTAATCAATTATTATTTCTATTTATTTTCTATGACTATTAAAAATTGGATTTCAGGTTTTCTGAAACAATTTTACCAGTCAAAAACAATAATGGGAATTATACAAAAAAAAATCCCATTATGGTTTTGTATACTTACACAATATTGCCAAATTATTGCGAAATTGACTTTCCTCTGCAAAATTAATGGACCCAAGTTGCATTCCATTCATTCGACATATCTTTTGAGCACCGAACCTTGAAAACTTCATAAAATATTTAGTTGTGAAACTATTAGAATAAAATTTAAATTTATAATATATAATGGACAACATACATGAAAATATTTTATTGCAGAAATGAATAGAGGGTACCAAATTATGCTACTCTGAATTTTTTCAGATTTTTTTTAGTCCCAAAACTATTTTTAAAGAATTATTGAAAGTTCTATGTGATTTAATTTGGCACCCCTGGATCCTTAATAAAAAGTATAGAGACTGGACCTATTGATGCCTCTAGCTAGGGGGTCTGGCCGCGCTTTCAATAATTATTGAAAAGTAGTTCTGGGTATCAAAAAAATCTGAAAAAAATTCAGAGTAGCATAATTCCTTCTATTCATTTCTGCAATACAATTATTTCATGCAGATTGTCCATTAATTGTTGAATATTTACCTTCATGGATGAAAAGTACAGAAATCTTGGTCCGATCTTTACAGAAGAAAGTTTACGTGCTAGAAAAGCGAAATATACGTGCAGTTTTACAATGGTGCTTGAAAGTATGATTATATAGGGTGACATTGCTTAACCCTAGCATTACTAAGAAATTTTCATCAAACATTATAGCAAAGAGGGCAAAGGGGGGGGGGGAAGCGACTAAATGTGGTAAATCACATGTTTAAAAATAATAATAATAATAATAATGTTGGGTGCTAACTATAAGGATTACAAGTATTTCACACTCTTTTCACGCTTATATATATTTGAAACAATTACATCGGAACTAAAATTGTAAATGAATTACTTACATCGATATCAGCAGTACGGTGAAACATCTAGGGTCTGCAAAGAACTAGTACTAGAGACGGTGTTCATTTTGAACCCTTTTTTCACAGTTTCGTTTTTCTTTTTTAAAAATATACGGACAAAGAAAACACTAATTTGTGATTTTTAAAATACATATTTTATACAGGAATTTCATGATACGTTGTTGGTAGCACGGAGATGCGGAGATGCCCGAAGTCACCCGAAGATCTCCGGGATGTAGGCAGAAAACCCTAAAATCCTATGCTGTGCATGTTAAGGTAGAGATAACGTCGAACAGCTGTTCGACGTAATCCCCTTTGATTAACATGTAATCCTTAGCAAATTGACAAAAATTCTGAAATTTGTTTGAGAGGCAGATATTAGTGCCTAAAAGCCATAGAAAAAGTTTCAAAAACATTTAACGAGCCGATTTTTTTAAATTAATTTTTTAGTTTGGCTCTCCATGGGAAAGCTCTATGCTGAAAATTAAAAAAAAATAATTAAAAAAAATCGTCTCGTTAAATTGTTTTGAAATTTTTTTTATAGCTTTTAGGCACTAATATTTGCCTCTCAAAAAAATTTCAGAATTTTTGTCAATTTGCTAAGGATTACATGTTAATCAAAGGGGATTACGTCGAACAGCTGTTCGGCGTTATCTCTATCTTAACGTAACTCACAACATCTCTTTTTTTTAATAATTTATTTATTATTTGACCACAGAGTACTTACAAGATATAATAACACTGGTTGAGGATAGCAACAAAGCACCAATAATAGTTTTGGTCGCCGAATATTTTTACTCAATAACGTTAATTCTTCTTGTCACCATTTATGAAGGAAATTTCTTTGAAAAATGACTTGAATAGCCAGGAGAAATTAATTTCGAGACTAACTTTAGCACGTATTTGCTATGCCGCTGACAATGTTTTGCCTACAAAATCGTGACGTCATATTGTTTTGTGACGTATGATGAAAGACCCGTTTGTATAATTTGCAGTGGATGATACCAAACACAAAAATTATTATTTATAATTCTCATCTGATGTATTATCTATTGATTAGTGTTGACCGTTTTTCTTCCTATATTAAAAGACAGAGTTTTAAAACACATTATTTTACAGAATTTTGTAATAATAGGAGGAATTAATATTTTAATTTTTTCGTAAATTTATCTGAAAGTCCGGCCATATGAGTATGAGTATATAATTTTTCCCATAAAATCAACGTTGGTTTCAAGTTATTCAAAAAATTATGACAATATAAGCATAAGCACTTCGTATAACAATATATTATGAACATATTGTGCACGATCCACGAAGTAATTTATTCAGATTCTTACTAACTACATTTTGTAAGTTTTGTCAATACATTAAATATAGTAAATAACTTTTTCGTGCAAAGGAATGCTATACTCAGATCACCTAAAGAAGAGAGCGGTTGACTCTCGAAACGTAGTGATATGTGTAGTACATGCAAGTGTAAGTGACGTGCATGAACACTAAGTGACCATCGCAACATACTACATACAGAAGGATTACATCGAACACCGGCAAAAGGTAAAAGTCCAAAAAGTGAAATAGCATTCAATATAAAAAATATGAATATTATAAAAAATACCATAATGGTGAATCATAACAATAATTATAGTTAATATATAATTTAATTGTGATTTAATTATAATTTTAAAAAAATCACATCCTTACGCTGACGTCCGTTTTATTTTTCACGTTTGTTTTCGAGATAAATTTTATATCAAAATTCACCGGAAGCTGTAAGTCTGGACCACCAGACGATATTAGAGGTGATAAGAACGGCAGAGAGGAGAGACGAATGCAGTCCATCACACATGAGTAAGTCTCGGAGGTATGTGTGTGTCCATCTTGCCAAGCTGGAATTGAAATTAAAGAAATGGAAACAATAAATTATTTAATTTACAAAGCAGATTCTATGAAATTTTTTCATTGCAAAAATGAATTGAGGGTGCCAAATTTTGAAAATCCGTTTTTTTTTTTAATTTTTAAGTGCGGCCACGCCCTCTGGAGGCAACAATTAGGTGTTTAGGCCTTATTCTTTTTATTAAGGATCCAGGGGGCAAACAGAACTTGCAGAACTTTTAATAATTTTTAAAAATAGTTCAAGGAATAAAATAAAAATTGAAAATAATTCACAGCAACATAATTTCGTACCCTCTATTCATGTTTGCAATAAAAAATTGTCATGCAGGTTGTCCATTGTTTATGTATTTTCTACAGTACCTCACACAGAATATTTGCAGATCATGTATAACATACCGGTCGATTCGTTTTGAAGTATATCAGATAGATCCAGGAATATATCAGGTAGATCTAGGAAATTGGAGTTCACATCACATCTCTAAAAGTAAAGCACAGTAGTGACATTTTATTAAAATAGAAAACTAATTAAGTAAAACATAAAAAAATTATATTGCAGTGTCAGTATTGTATTTTTAAAGTATGAAATGGAGTATTGACCTCAAAATTTTTTATTACAGTAATTGGATAGAGGGTGCAAAGTTATGCTACTTTAATTTTTTTCAAGTTTTTTCATAGTCTGGGAACTATTTTTAAAAAAAAAAATTAAATGTACAGAGAAAGTGACTCCTCTAGATACCACTTTTAATAAAAGAATAGGACTTAAAAGGGGCTTGGGTTCACCCGAGCTTGTCAAAATTGTTTATCAATACTTCCCATCAGGATCTAAAAATCTGAAACTTTGCAACCTCTATCCATTTTTGCAATAATTTTGCATTAGGTCGATTGTAAGGCATTTTTTTTCTCTCGCAACATTACAGCATAAGAAAATACAGATACAGTGATTGAGATATTAACAAAAACATACTTACTATTTCAACTGCATATAGCACCAATATTAACAAAACGTTCATTTTAATGCATTAACTTCCATCTGTATCATATGTTAAAGCTACGTGACTAATAATATCACACAATTGCAAAACTAACATTTGTAACTGTTTTTTGTGATGTTCTCTGCACAACATGTAATGCTATGTTCTTTATCATTAAAGCTAATAAAATGAAACAATTTTTTTATACCTGTTGCATTATTCTGACTTTTTTTTGTAACTCTTTCTACTTCCGTCTTTCGTAAATTTAAATAAAATAGCTTGATTTGTAGAACTGTCATATTGTAGCCGTTTTTGATAAGCTGTTTATAAGGAAGAATGTAGAGTACCGAGCAGCGTAGCGTAGTGGTTTGATCTCTGCCTATCACTCGGGAGACCCAGGATCGCTTCCTGCCTTGGCTCAGGTGACTTTTCGTCACTTCGAGCTGAGGTATGGCAGCGTGTTCTGGTAAGTTCTCGAGTGACGGCATGTATGTTCTTCCACTATACTGCCTGTATTCGGGAGGTGCCGAGAAGGTCGTTCCCTTTGGTGCCGCCTGCCTCGACGGAGGTTTTCTGTGGTTTCCCATCGTCACTCCCAGGCAAATGCCGGGGCAATTCCTTACACAAGGGGTTAACCAACACAAGGCCACAGCCGCCTCCTTTCCCATCATCAATCCTTCCAACTGTTGTTAATACTGTTGTTAAGTGTGAATGCTTACACCAATAGCAGAATATGATGTAGTAAGCTAACATTGTAGTAATAAAATAAATAGAACCAGAAAATATTTAAGACAGAGAGAGCGATAGGCAGTGAGAGACAGTCATGACAGAGACAGAGTTGTAATTTCAACACTCCACGACAAGCAAAGGACTTTAAAATATAAATGCAGAGTCCCTTTACGTCCCTTGCTCATGTGCGCTGTAGTCCACTCGATATATAGAGGACAAGACAGGAGTTGACAATGAAAAGTGGTGATTGCGAGAAACTACGTAAACCATGGTTTGGAAAAATTTAGGACAATGAGGTAGACATCTAGGGGTCTGTTTGGAGGCAGGTGGGTCCTGGTGTCACGTAAGCATGGCGCCTCGTGACGTCACACCTGTTGAGTGATACAGGTAAGGACGGCTGGGTGGGCATAGCTTGTGTTTCGACATCAAGCGGGAGCGTGGTGTCATAGCTTGTTTTGTTTTGTTTTCTCTGTATATTAAATTAATTAAATGATTATTTTTGTTTTTTATAGCATTGTAAAAAAATGGTCCCTTTTTACTTATAGTTTTCCACTTTCTAATTAATTAACTAACTTTGAAGGGATATCGATTTTTTTTACAAGAGTAAAAAACACAACATAATTTTATTTTTATGGTCATGGTCACATTTCCTACAATAATTATGACAAATTTGATAATGTGCGGATGACACCGGGCAGTAAGCAACATCCTTCATAAATTAAGGAAACATTTTAATAGAACTTTCGGAAGCAGCTGTCTTTGAATTAACAACTTGTCTTTTGACATATAGACATAACACATAATAATATAGCATTTTTTTTCCAGGAAAAAAACTTGAAATTTGTAGCAATTCAAGTTCCCATTTAATTCAATTCAATTATTTTTATTGGTCATTTTCAAAACATACAGACACAATCATGATGAAGGCACTCTGCATGAGATGGTAAGACAAGTTCAAAAATGCATACTTAAAAACTAAATGTAACATAGGTAGATATATTATAAAAACAATTCTTCAACAATAATACCTTTACGGCTCTTTTAAGGGTTCTAAAAAGTTCTGTTTTGGGATAGTGTTGAACAAGTTGCATGCATTCACGGGGTTTCAGTTGGTTGATTCATTTCTCCATAGATGGCACAACAGTGACAGATGTGGTAAAGCAAGGAATTAACAGAAAATACATAAATGTATAGCCCAATTCAAATAGTCTCAAATTGTTAATGAAGAAAGCTTGATGATTGAAAGCTGTAACATATAAAATTTTCAGAAGATGTGAATAAAGTGAAATAAATAAGCAGATCTGAGACACAAGATACGAGTTTTCAAGTTTCCAACAAAAACTAGAGTATTAAAAAAAAAAAAATCTTTAACTACAGTTTTGAAAAATTTATAATTTTAAAGAAATATTTTGCATATAATAATAGCTTTTAAAAGCAAATTAGCTCTTTCAACTCAGCGGGTCTTTATATTTTCAAACAAAAAATAAACGAATATATTTACTTTATTTTCATTCAAATTTTACTGGAAGAAATAATTCCATGCACAACTTTAAAAATTAAATGATGTAAATTTTAATATACTTATAAAAAATTATACAGCACATAAAAACAAGTTGCATAATTAATATAATATTTTTTAAGTTTTTAAGGATAATACATACAAATTAGTATGAGTTTATATTTTAAATATGAAAAAAAAAAATAAAAATGGGCTCATAATCTATACATTCAAACAATGTTCAATTTACACAGATGCGATCAAGGTGTACTAAAGTAACCCAATAGAACAGAAGATGCAGAGTCTTAAGTTAAAAATATATCACATTTATACCATGATGCGTAAATGAATACAAATTGTGTAATCGACACTCTGAGAGCACTGAGACTTTTCATTGGAAAGACAAAAGTTTCTCGTGAGTCATTATGGTTTGTCTTCCAGAAATAAAATTGCCCACAAACTTCATTGGTTCAATGAGGTTGGACTCAATTGATATATATTATTATCTAACAAGTAAGACCAAAAGTGCGTATTTAAGCAATGCATTGAAACCTCTGTAAAGAGTATCCGTGTATACAATTTAATCTACTGCTACATCAAGAGGGCAGTTGAGCGAGAAAGAAGATTATTGTAGGTATTTATAATATTATTAACATTTTGAAATATTGACGTATAAAAAACATGAATTTCTTAGCAATTTGAGACGTAATTTAACTTTGTGACATAAATTTACAGGTTTTGATTATTTTGCAGAGCTTCAGAACACCATGGACTCCAAGGGGAAATGCAATGGACTCCAAATGCCTGATGACATCAAGGAAACTAATACAGAGGACCTGGATGTACCAGCTATCAAAATAACCGTAAGTACCTGCAGCTTCATACGTTAACATCTAATTATTGTTAGTATTGACTGATATTGCGCAATACAAGTAATCAACTGGTCACTTGGTCTATTGTTACTGTGTGGTTGTAAATTCTATCTAACATTGCGGCTAATCTTGCAACGCTCTTAATGTCACTGGCTCTTAGCCAATAGTAAAGAAAGACTTTTAATTTTAGAAAAGAAGTTCACAATTTAGTCTATGATTAAAAAAATAAAAGTCTCACTTATTCTAACTATATATATATTTATATATATATATATATACATACTGTATTGCACAATATATAGCAATAATATAATTACTAATTAAGAAGTTGTAATGTTACGTCATAATAAGTAATAAGTTTATTTCAATATTATTCAATACGAATGAGTCGTAGTATTTTTTATTTTTAATGAAAATTTTACTTTTTTTTTTCAAATATAATTTTTAAAAATAAGTGCAAAATATGAAGAGTACAAGCTCAAAACTTTTTTAAGGGCCGATAGAAAAGAGAGGTTAGATCGGAATAAAGCTAAATCTAAGATGACAACATAATCCTGATAAAATTGTTGGTGTTGTTTTTAACATACCCTAATTTGTATTTTCAGAACGTGAACGGTCGTCTTTCTGACTGTCATATGAGAGAAAACAAAAAATGTTGCAATTTCTTCGACCTCTTGAGAAGAATCTTCAGATGGTCCCGGGGCAGTGATGGACATGTGAACTCTGAAACAAGCGATGGAGACGCGTGCAGGGATATTGACCAATTCATAATATGGTATAATTTATTTACTTATTTATTATTTGTATAATATTTATTTATTCTTTATTTGCTATTTACTGCTGACTTTGTGTCTAAAAAAAAAAAAACTCTTAGAATCTACAATAGAATTATCATAACATAGATTTTTTAACCTTAAAATTAAAGGACCAAAGAGTGCATGCGTATAAATTTATAAAATGAAAGTATTTTTTAAAAAAAAAAAAAAAAAAAAAGCATCATTAGAAAGGTTGCAATTTAAAAATATATTCTATGATAAAATAAATGGTGTAGTACACTGTTATGCAAGTAATGTAACATTCATTAAATAGCATTACTAAAATTTCTCATGTGGCGTTCACATTACAGCGATGAGTCCACGCTTGCTGGAACAGAATGCGACACATCTAACCGCGGGGAGCTCCAGGTGAAAATTATTGCAGACTACATGCTGCCTGATGGCATGAAAGAGACCGCAATGGACCTCGCAGTATCTGCAACAAAAACGTTTACTAGAGACACCGTAAGTTTGCCAGCAGCTTTGATAGTGAGGTGCAGAACAAGTTGCATATATGCCAGGGGAATGATAGACATTCAAACGTAGATTCCTTTGTACGAATTTAATTAATAACAGTACTGGCGTTATTTTTAGCCTCCAAGTCTTCAATCAATCTCTCTCTCTCTCTCTCTCTCTCTCTCTCTCTCTCTCTCTCTCTCTCTCTCTCTCTCTCTCTCTCTCTCTCTCTCTCTCTCTCTCTCTCTCTCCCTCCCTCCCTCTCTTGCAAATACAGTATAGTTTTTTTTATATACAATCCTTATATAAAATTTCTTTTTGTGTATTCAAAAATATTTTTACCCAATCAACAGTGCCCCTAATCCACGATAAAACTGCCATTACCCCCTGATATGTTACAGGAGAAGGCTAAGTTCATGAAGGCCAAGTTTGACAGTCTGTACGGTAGCGGCTGGAACTGCGTGGTGGGAGCCTCATTCTCCGCGTCTTACTTCTTCAAGTTCGGACATTTCGTGGAGCTCAAGGTCGGAGAGTCGAAATTCCTCCTCTTCATCAGCAGAAATGGACCTTAATGGAAGTGTGACAACAAGTGTCCTGCTTTCATGGGTGAAATCTCATTTTAATTTCATTTTTTTAGTTTCTTTCCCCCATGTCTAGCTTGTCTTCTCAAGAAGTAGAAATGAGAGGAGTAATCTGACTGAATGACGAGGTTTCTAGGATAGGAAAGAAGGTGGCTGTGGCCTTGTGTTAGGTACTAACCCGGTATTAATTTAGTATTTACGGTGGGAAACCAAAGAAAAGCATCATCAAGGCAGCTGGTACTAAAATAAACTTTATCATTTCCCCACACAGTGTTTGACCTCTCTCTCTCTCTCTCTCTCTCTCTCTCTCTCTCTCTCTCTCTCTCTCTCTCTCTCTCTCTCTCTCTCTCTCTCTCTCTCTCTCTCTCTCTCTCTCTCTCTCTATCCCTCTCCATATCTCTATATAAGAATGTGTGCATTTATAATTACTTTTTTATAATTATTTATAATTTTATTTTAAAATTTTAAATGCTTTTAATGTTTTTTTTTTTGTGATTTTTTTTCTTAAATTCTAGTCATTACCAAATTAATACTAATGTAATTATACTTGTATTAATTAGTGCAATGTAATCCTTATACATATAATATAAGGTATAATATTATATTACAATAGTTAATTTATTTACACAATATGGCTGTTTTAATTTTGAATCATTGTATTAAATTTAAAATATAACTACATGTGATAACCACCGAGATCAATAAAACTGTTTGAAATCTGATGTATCTCAAGTAAAAATAACAAAACTGCCACCATCAAAGTAGATCTGTTTTATTAGGTAATTATTCATTAAAATATTGTTAAGTTAATTGTAACTAAATTAGAAAGTTATTTTTTTCTACTTATTGTATGTACATCCTAGATGATCCAATATAATCGATTTAAATGAATTATATACTTAATTTAGAAGTTCTTTTCTATAAGAGCAAATGTAAAAAATCTGTACACTACAGTATGAAATATGCAATAAAAATATGTGTAGCACGGACAATTAATATTTTTTATTTCAAAATTAGTGCGGCATTAAAAAATGGAATGTTGTATAATATAAATTAATAACATAGATAACATACATTGCTATTTTTCATTTTAATTAGTGAGAATTTTGCAAAAACGATAATGATCAAACCTTCTAAAGATTAATTCTATAATTTAATATTATAACATGCAGCTGAAATTTAAAAATACACAAAAACTAAAAGTAATTACGCAGCCTATAACTTTGTAATTATTATATTTTAAATTCTTTAAATGACAAGAGATTGTATTATATTGTACAAGATTATTATTAATGCTTTTAAGATTATGTGTTTACTCTAAAACTGTAAGATAAATTAAACTGTATAGCTAGTGAATTGAAATCCTTAATAGTACAAGTTTTAAAGTGTTTTGTTATCATTAACATGAATACTTGGAACATTATAATGATAATCTATTAAATTAAATATATCTTCTGTATAATGTCTCTATATATACAAAGTTATAATCTTAAATTGAACATGGCATTGTTAAATGCCGCCTCGTGATAATGGCATCACTTAATGTTAACAACAGATTTACTCGGAGATAGAATCTATACGATGTCGGCAATAAAAGCTCTCGGTGCTCTCGCCCACGAACAATTGTAGAATCTTTAGTCTCAAACTAACTTAAGATTAAACGCAGCTTACGTCATCATGTAATTGCTTTTATTTTAACTTATTGCAACACTGGAATTTTATTAACAAGAGAATGTAGAATTAATAATATTATCACAATGGATTGCAAAGTTCAAACAGAATATTAAAATATACAAATGCATCTTCAAACAAAGATTTATATAATAATACAATAGAAATAATTTAATAATAATAACAAAGTATATCGAATAAAAAATATTTCAAGTTTCACGTTTCATTTTTTTTTTTTTAATCTCTTTCTCTCTCTTACTCTCATTGTTATGTATATATTCGTAAATTTAATAAAAATACACTGCTAATGAAACATCAATATTTAAATTTCTGAAATAAAATTTAAATAAAATAAAATTAAATCAATTTTCTGTTTGTAAATTTAATAAAAATACAGTTTTAATTATATATCAATATTAAATGTAATATTTCTAAAAAAAATTATAATTAAAAAATAACACATTTCAATTTGTGGATATTAATTAAATATTTTTAGTGCAAGAGATTATGTTTTTTTAATAGTTAATATACTCACTAAAATAACATTTCAAATTTCTTCATTATTTATCATACGTGCATGTAAATTCAATGTTAAACTCAAATCCGATTAGGTCGTTACTCAACCAAGTTTTTTTTTTTTTTTTTTTTTTTTACAAAATACTTTTCAAAATAAAATTATAATGCGTGAGAATTTGTGAAAACGATTTTTCCACTACTAATTTTGTGAAGGGATTATGGAATTCGTTACCATTGCTATGAAGTTACTAGTAGTAATAAATTGAATAATGAATGTGAAAAACACTGACAACAATTCCACTCATAATACTATAATCCTCATTTTGTTTAGAAACAATGGTAAAATAAACTACTTTATAAAACCACTGAAATATTAATTAGCCAAGCAGGCTTTTAAATTAATATATAGTACTGGTAATATATTAATAATATTATACAGTATTCAGCACTTTTCTAAAAGAAATTGAAAGACACTGAATGAATCAGTAAAAATTAAAACCAAAATAATTTATAAATTAAATGTTATTTAATTATATGTTGTTTTATGTTCTACTAAAAAAATGCAATACAAACAGTTAGAGAAAAAAAATGTAAGAACATGTTTCTAGATATTACAAGCTGGTGGGGAGTTAAAGTTAAGCTAATTAAGTAAGCAACGTAATTACAAGTTTAGCTGTAACCTCGTAGAAATGTCTTATTGTAAAGAACCAAATGGTATTATACATTTGCTGTTAATGACGTTCAATAATAAGTTGAGGTAAGTTGTTTCTGTGGCTGCTCAGGATGTGTGGTTTTCAATTTACGTGAAGTTTGCAGCACAACATTGCTCCATACTGAATCACAAAGAAACAACAATGAATGTTGTAATCAGCTGTTTAACAATGCTATCTGGGCTGGTTGGTTACAACAATATAATATCTGAGGTCCGTAATGCTTGAAAATAATTTGAAAAGCTTACATCTTTGCCGAGTCTAGCTTGTATTAAATTGTCATCTATTTTCTCCAAATATCGAACAAAATTATTTCTACCAAAAAATTAATAGCTTGTACTCTGATTTTCTTTCAATATTTAAACAATTAACATTGCCATGATTCACGAAGGAAATGCCCAGGAGGTTTTTCAGAATTTTCACTAAACGTGGTCAGTGACAGAGAAATCTATTTCGTAAATAGCGTCACATATTTCCCACATATGTCCATAAATTTCAAAACCACGAGAAAAAATAAGAGACCAAGTATATATATTGCAAGTAAAGTTTTAGCAATTTGTTAGCAGGTTTGCAAAGCTCCATGATTACACAGTGTCTTGTGTTCTCAATGGAGGAGAGACGCTTGAGAAATTATGTGCTTTTCTCGGTCATTACTTACACGTTCTCTAGGGCTCTGTCTGATCACCTTTACCTGCACTCTTACTTTCTACACGAGAATTATGTGTTCAACATGCATATAAATTTTAATAAAACCTTCTTCCATCCAGCTTAAGTATCTGTTGTGAGCTTTTATTTAGCAATTTATTATCTAAAGACTTTTATTTATAAATTCAATATAGATGCAAAAATATTAATCATCTATATAAAAATATATTTCTATATTTCTATATATAAGATAGTCAATTTAAAAAATCAAATTGTTATATTAAAGCAGATTCTGTGCTCTCTCTCTCTCTCTCTTTTCAAAACAAAAATACCTGAATTATTTACTAATGAACAATCGCAAAGAAAATTATATTCCACGTTATTCTTTGTTTAATCAAATAAAATACACACAGCAAAGTTTTGTTCTTACATTTAAATATATAATGCCATAACTTTGTATACCTTAATAATTATTAAACATCATATGCTCGTTGCCAGTTTGAAATCCCCTGGTTTTTTTAATTTTGCACAAATATTAATTTAGCTCGAGGGCTTAAATTCTTATATAAATATTGTAGCTCTGAACACTGGCATGTGCAATATAAATATAATTTATTTTAAAAATAAACTTTCATTGGCGTCGTTCAAAATTATTTTCTCAAAATTTGTAAAAATAATAACATTAAAAATTAAAATATAATACGTTACTTCTTAGTTTAAGCTAAAAGAATGATATCATACAGTATAAATATAAATTCGAGTGGAAAACCTATTTTTAAATTTGTTATACATTATTTCCTCATGCGGATGCTGTTTAAGTAGAGCTAACGCTAAGTCAACGACCTTTGAGTTAGGATTTTCTAAAAACAGGTCTATTTCTCCTCTATATTACACCTAAAATCCGATATAGTTTTGAATCAGAAGAAATAAGAGGATGCATTTTTTGTTCATGCTTTTTTCTTCAGTTGATTAATTAGCTGTATCATTGCTTTGAAGGGCCTAATTGACCTACACATTCAGTGATGCTTCGCGAAGCTTCACGCGAAATTTCGCTAGTTTCGCGAATATTCGCGAAGTTTCGCAAGCCATGTTTCGCGAAACTTCGCGAAATTGACATATTTGAATTTCCCGCTCTACTTTTTCGAATCGTATTTAATGAATACGCAGTTTTCTACCTAATATTGCTTTATTGACAGGTTTAATTGCATAAATGAATTTAAGGCTTAACCTGAGATATTCGGACGAAAAAAGTCGTATCGACAGATGTTCTTGAAATTAATTTGGTAGACTTACAACAATTGTTCAAATACTACTGATTTTTTTTAGATTTTTTTAACCGTTGGTTTAATTATAATTAATTTATTCAAATGTGTATTTTATATCCTTTCAATGTTAAATTTTTCAATCAACATTGCACAAAAACGGCTCGAGAATTTTTTTAGAATTTTACATGGATGAAAAGCTAATTTTTTTTGACTATTTTTCTGAATTGTTTTCATATATTTCGAACCGTGGCGACGATCGTTTTTGATATGTCCTAAGAAACTTGGCAACGCTCTCAAGGACTGTAGTTACCACCCCCTCCTAATCTTTTATTCGCATTACTATTGCAACAGTGTTGTCAGATTTGCAGGTGTAGCCACGCCTCTTGACCTTGACAGACAAATTCTCAGGTTATACCTTAAAAAGAGTTCAATTTAATTTATTAGATATAAAAAAAATTATTTCTTGTTTATTAATTTTAAAAATTACTTTTAATTACTTTTAAAATCATTTAACACATTCGAGGATAGACAGGTCATGAAAGGGGCCATTTTATCTTGTTTTCTTAATTTTTTGACGAATGTATGAAAAATCGCATTGCGACAGTCATTTTTTAAATTTCGCGAAATTTTCGCGAAGTTTCGCGAATATTCGCGCGAAAGTTTCGCGAAAGTTTCGCACACCAGGTTTCACGCGAAGATTTGCATCTCTGTACACATTGCTAAAATGGCAGCAATATATTGAAATCTGTTTTCCCAGGGGCTGGAAACGTAATAAAGTGAGGAAACCTAACATTAACAAGTCCTAATTGAATTGCGTCAGATCACATTACTTACATCATCATTAGATTAAACTTATTTCTTTCAAATATATACAGCAAGGATGAGAGTTGCTAGAAAGAAAATAGAACATGAAAAATACAAATATTAATATTAAATAATTTTCATGTTTATAAAAAATACATTATAGTAAATGTATTTGACGGGAAAATAAAATATACAAATGTATAAAATATAAGGTTAGTAAGACGAAAACAAATAATTTTCACGTTATTGTGAGATTAATCTACAATCTTTAAAGCTTATTTTAAATAATATAAGATTATAAATTGAACCTTATGTTGACGCAAATGTATGAAAATTGTGTTTAATTGCTTTTAAGCCTCAGGGAGGAAACTTCATCGGCACATGACGTAATGTGCGTTGTACTTGTAGTCATTTTTTTCTGTTTCAAAATGACCAGCAGGTATGTAAGTTTTTTGTTTATTAACAATTCTAGCTAAATTTTAACCTTTTAAACTTATCCTCGAGGGCATTTAAACAAATACATTATTTAACACTGAATTTCTTCTTCATTCCTCCAAATATGGAGAAGTTCTTAAATCTTCCCCGTATTTGAAACATACGAAATCTTTAAATTAGCAATCAGATATTCGTTTGCCATATTGTGTAATTTGTATGTTATTTAATTGGCACATAATTACGACCAAATGATAATATTTCCATTCTAAAGTTAACTTAGTTTTGCCCTTAGCGGATATTACACAGGAGCCATTTCCATGCCATTCTACATAAAAGAAGGAAAAAAAAAAATGAAGTTACGATATCGATTCGTAAATATGTGATTCTCAAAGTGTTCACATAAAATATTATACAGTCAATATAGAATTCGAGTCGGTTTATTTATATTAATTTTAATACTTGGTATATATCTATTACGTAACCACTAGCCACTAACATGCACTGTTGTTGAAAAAAAAATTTGAAAGTACACAGCAATGTCATTTTTGCATAAACAATTAATATTGTTTTTAAAATATTTTCAGGTCTCAAATAATAGAATCTGAACAGTAAAATTCACAGCATAATAATTATATTTAAGTTAAGACTACACAATTAAAAAATTATTTATAAATGCCATGGCATAATAATTTCAGTTTGTGTTCTTTACTGTGCATAAAATCAATCACCCACATTTTAAGTGAATACAGATTTAAAAGATACATTTCGGAAATACCAGGTACTAAAACATCATGACAATTTCCTCTGCATTCGGAAGTATAGAGGAAGGAAACAACAGGCAACTTTGGTGGAAGTGATATTATGTTTTATATAAAAGAGAGAGATATTATAGTTTGGTTTGATCCCAATAAACCTTTTTATATTTCATATTTTCATGGTTATTTCTCATCAAAGCGAGACTTTATTACATCACTATGGTAGAAATAACCAGTTCTATACATCAAAACTGACAGCATAGTAACATTTTTATACATTCACATGCCAAATAAAGCTACTATAACAAACTCAATGATAATATTTGCCGAAAAATAAAACCAACACTAGAGATTTTTTGGCATATTTTCATCAAAAAAACTTTCTTCATGAATGCGTCATAAAATGTCCAATATTACGTACATCAGTTGAGCGTTCATATTTTATTTGCAATTTGTAGTGATCTCAAATATCACAGTAGAAAAAGAAAATTATTTGTTGCTTTTTCCAAATTTATTATAAAAATTGAGTTATGTTCAAAGCATATATACGGCTTTGGTAATGTTGTAGACTGTATGAAATCTCTTGATGTTTTTGATTTGAAGGGCTTACATTATTATGTTTTTTTATCACATTTGATCGTTTTATTGGAAGAAGATTGGAACTTTTGATCCTTTCACAAAATAAACGTGATGTATACTTTTCTTCGATGTAATTGCTTTTATATGTAATCTAAAATAAGATATTATTATATTTGTGATATTTTTATTAAAAAGTTATCAACTCTGTAAGTAGAACAGATATATGTACCGTCCCACATAAATATATACACTATGTACTCCTTCTCAAACTAAACTAAAAAGTAAAGTTGTGAAATTCAATATATTTTCAAAAGATGTTCTACGTTTTAATTGTTTTAATGTAATCCAATGTATTTACATTACTTTATTGTCCCCTTAATTTTTTTCAGTCGTCAAATAGCTGCTAAAAAACAATAATTGCATCAACTAATTAAAACAAAACAAGAAAAGTACGATGCACATTATCCATCTAATCATGCTCGTTATATTGAGATCGCAACGTGTCAATAAATCATTATAATTATCATTATATTTTATAGTCTAGTAGAAATTTAAAGTCATTTTTTTTTTTTTAATTTAATGAAACAGATTTATCGCTTTTCGTTTATAATAAATATATATTTCATGCATTTTTATTGAAATCAATATCTCATAATAAATAGTTGTCTAGACCATGGCAAATATTGGAATGGAACAAAAATTGTACGTGTTACGTAAAAAATCACGTTTTTCGTGTTCTTCAGACAAAAATATATTAAATTTTAATATTTACGATATCATTTACATGTTTTGTGGTGGCATGCTTACTGTTTTGTTTTTTGTTTTTGTTTTTTTTAGTGAATGATGTACGATATGTAATATTTTTAAACCTATATTGCTTTCAAAAGTTATAAAATAGTTACATAAAAATCGCAGGTGATGCCGACATATATATTATGAACACACCCGCAACTGTTTTTAGTTTCTTAAATAGGACTCTTTTTCACTATACGAACTGATAAGCTTAAATCTAAAAATTCAGATAGAATCAACTTTCAATAACTAAGAGTGATAACATTCATGAAATTTATGTAGATAAAATTTATTGCCAGTTATTTAAAGCCCCTGTGTGTTATGCAACTTTTCATGCAGTAAAGTGCTGCGGGCTGCATAACTTGTAAAAAAAAGAGGGAAAAGGGAAATTTTATTATTACTTTACTTAAATAATATATGCATACGTGTATTTTTATAAAGTAATTTGAAGAGCATTAATTGCTTTTATTTTTTTAAATAAGCTATTGAGGGCATTCTGATACTTAATTGTGTCCTACCCATATTGTGAAAAACATAATGTGTACTCTGATAAAAAAAACCTTTAAGCTGAAACTGAAATATTAATTAATTACTAATTATTTGTACAACAGGTAATTTTTTTTTTCGATTATATAAGTTTCCTGTGAAATATGTTAGATAATTTTATATTTCATTAACGTAACAAATAATCTACGCCGCAGGCATTTTAGTCTGGAACTTTTCCGGAGCAAAGAAAGCACAATACAATGCTAACTGAATATTAAATAATAATCATCCTGCGTATATAATAGAATAATACCTTAGTTATAGTTATTGTATCTTTTCAGTGAATATCAACAATGATATTGTTGTAATTCAGACATTGTTACGGCAAGCTCATTAAAAATAAGGACTTTGAAATGTTATAAAAAAAAATATAAAGGAATTATTCGAGGAGAAGAGTTTTCAAGAATGATCTGAATAACCTTGTTGTTATTAACGAATTAAATTGAAGTAGACATTTTAAATATCAGAATTACTTTCTTTTTTAATAATATTGCAATATAATTTCCACTCAGAGTGTTCATGATTACCAATTTGGGGGGTAAAAAAGCTTTAGGTAATAAACTTTTGTGTTGATTATGCCATTATTATTATTTCATACATGAACAGTTTTAAGTGTACTAAAAAATATTTGTTATGTTTAGTAAAAATTGCTAATTTTAAATTTAAAAATAATAATTATTTTTGATACTTGAAACTTTATATTAAATTTCTAAAAAAATTATTTTTACATTTATGGTAAAAACGTTCCACTTTTCACATTATTAATTATAATTAGACCTTTTTATATCACGATTTTTTAAAAATGGAATATTTAATTAGCAATTTGCTTTAATTTTGAAATGCGTGAAATATAAGTTTGATGAAAATTACATGATATTGTTAAATCTTTTATGATGTGCTTCATAATCTGATTGCTTGCTCTTAAATCTTAGTAGTCCTTGTTTACAGGATTTATTTAAGATATCAGAGCGGCAGGCCACTAACTCTCGTGTCAAGACAAGAATATCGCGTGCTGCTTTCTGCACGGGTGTTAACTAAACAGGTCAGAATGTCCAAGATTGCTAGGACGTAAATATTCACACAGCCTTACTTAAATTTCTTGATAAGTGAACAATGATGTCGTTGATTTAACGAGATGAACATTTTCCTTTGTCCTCCAATACTAATGGGAGGGTCACGTGACGTCAAATTAACGCTAGCCAGGGAAAATTATTATACTGTGCTCGGTTGGACAGATGCACAGGTCTGGAGGAAGAGGTGACTATAGCAGAGAGTGGATTTTAAAAGACAGACCCCTAAATTATTAGAAATTAATTTGGGAAAAGAATATTTCTACTGCCGTACCTTCGTGGTTCCAGTCCTGGTGAGGACCAGGGAGGAAGGCGACTGACCAGAGCGACAAATCAGCGCGCGTGTCCCGAGCCCGCGTGCGTCTGGCCGCGTGCCAACTGCCCCCTCTCGGAGTTCCGCTGCATTAGCGGTCATTGTTGCTGTTGCTGGAATACTTCAATAAAAATGCAATCGAAGAAAAGGTTAGTTTGTTTAGTACAAACTAACCGTGACTAAAGACTAAAGACGATCACGGTTAAGTTTTTTTTTTTTTTTTTTTTTTTTTTTGTTTTTTTTGTTTTGTTTTTTTTTGCAATAAATATTTACAATTGAAAACTTGCACAATATTCGACATATTTGAATTAAATCCTTGTTGCTGAAGATGTCAGCACAAAAGTAGAAACCTTGGTATTTCCGGTTAATAGAATTTGCGTATTTATGGTCAAATAAAATTGTTACATTATACTCCTAATTTATTGTAATATTACAGGATTTATGCTAGAATAATTAGGACAAAATAAGAAATTTTTAGAAACAAATCTTGAATTTTTAATCCCATGCAGTAATGTCGAACTTTAATATTATGCAAACAATGCATGCAGTCCTGTGGTACTGTAGGCTTAGTAGAGAGCCGTGAAATTAAAACGAGACAGAGAGATTAGAGTTTTTGCTGCAGGGATGCTGCGCTGGACCAGAATGATATCATCTCCCAACATTCAGCATCTAGCTGCAAAACCTACTGGCAGGTTAACCCGAATCCTAGCTCGTGCTCCGAACACTTGGCTCTAATCAGTTAATTACGATTTCTTGTTGCGATTTTGTTACCCAGACTTGTTGTAACTAATGTTATAAGTTATAACTTGAAATCACTTCTATTAATGACGAAGTTTAATTCATAAAAAAAAATGCTAAAATAATTACTACATTGTTGAAAGAGAAATTTAATGTTTCAATATAATACATTTATTATGAACACTTTTATTCTAAAACAATTGTTAAATAATCGTTACTAAAAAGTACAAATTTGTCTTTTTTTTTTACAATGCAATGATAAGAACAAAATGATTTTATACTTATTCATTGCATAATATAAATGAAAATTCTTAAAGAATTGTATAAAAAAACTACTTATTTTGTCATCACGCTTTTCTGAGTATCCCTAACTCTGATTTAAAAAGGGGACATGACACTAAGCTGCGGTGGTCAAGCGACGAGTTCTGGATCACGCACCGCAACTTCCAGCATAAGTAGCTACTTTCATATGCAGCTTTACGTAAGCCGAAGTACAATACGGGGTTTATGCGTAAGCAGGCGGGAGTAAATAACAAGTATAATGCGAGATTATAAAAGTATGAAACCTTAAAGACAACTGCAGAAAACCTTGTTTTTTTTTAAAAACTTGCATCTATTTGAAATATTTTATATAATACCTTAAAAATCGTATGTTATGTACCATATATGAAGTATAATTTGATACTTAATTATAATAAAAAATTATATAATAATTATACTGTGTATTAAATTTATTTCCATAATACACTATATATTGAAATTCATATATTTTTCTTTTAAAAATATTGTTACTGCATGGAATAAAACCAAATTAAATTATTATAATATTATGATTTAATTAATTGTTATAGTTAAACTTCATTAAGTGTAATTTTGCTTAACTACATGCCTTGAAGATATCAACATTATTTTTTCAAGAATTTTATGCCTGCAAGTTATAAAAATTTTACTCAAAAAAATTTTTTTTTAGTTTTCATAAAAAGGCTGCGTACTTTAGGGGTACACATTACATTAAACAATACATATTAAATTTTTATACAGAACTGTTTGCAAAATCACAGTGACATCCAGTTATGACATTTTCAGAGTTTAATAAGATCAGTAAAAGCATTAAACATTAAATTATTATACAATAATAAAAAAATACACCTATTTCATATTATCAAAGAATGGGCAGGAACTGATTCACCTGTTATATTCCTGAAAAATCAGATTGTTTCACATTGCCTTTCGTAGTCCATCATGCTTTAACTTAATATTCTCAAAGCTTTTAAAACATATGAATTTTCTCTCTCTCATTGTCAGTAACTTATTTGGTATTTTTACTTTTGTTTAACACCAAAAGTTGTGTTGAATAGGCCTTCAACTTTCCTGGTGCTTCTGTGTTTACAACAACTATACCCTGGTTCGTGGAAAATTATTTGCAGCTTAGAAACAAGTAACGCAACAAATTTATTCTAATTTACTAACATTTCCTCACATATTAGCAAGCACCTCAAATAAGTTTACACTGCCACATTGATTCTTATGATCATATATAAATTTTAATAAACTTGTCATTCAACATATGCAGTTACAATAATATCATCACTTCAGAATAAGATTCCTTGCAATTATAAACTTTTTGCTACATGCTGCATAAGGTTTATAGTTGTTGTATTACAATGTCATGGTTCTTATATACAGCTCTCTCATTTTCAAGCGAAGATTATATAAATTATATTGAATATCATGTAAATTTTACATTAGTAAATGTGCAATTAAATATTTAAATAAATGCTCCTAAGAGCTGCAAGAAACGCTCCCTAACCCATAATTTCTCCTCTTCACCAACTTGCAGCCTCACCCAAGACGATCAAGCACTATTTAATTTTGTTTAAAAACAATGTTGAAACTTATTGAATCGCCCCGATAAACAATTTTGCAACTATGCTGGAGAATTACTTGAGAGTCTAAATACTTTCGTCAGTGGTCATGCTGGTCCATGTTGAGAAAATTTCATGCATTCTGTTGAAAGCAGCATTACAGAGTCTTGTATATGTGGGCTATACTATAGCAATATTAGAGAAATAGTGTGCTGTGGAAAACTTTTTTAACAAATGATAAAAGTTTCAAGTAAGTTTGACAAACAGCTAATTTGATGTTACGAGTGCTCTTCAGCTCCATTCTGCTATTGAGGAAAGAGAGAAAGAAAAATAAGAAACACTTTTTCCTTCTATTAATTCTTAGTAGTGTACAGTATAACACACTTTTTTGTAAAATGGAATATAACAAAAACCTTTGGTTCATTGCAAAATATTTTTTAGCAGTTAAAATGTGCGTATATAAATAGCATTACTAAAACACAGGAAATGACGCACGCAGGAAGAAAGAGAGATCAAATTAATGTTATTTTTATAATTTGTTATTTTTAGTATAATTTCCACGTAATTTTTTATAGTTTTTTAATATTTTATTCTATCTTTTCATAATATTAACAAAAGTATAAAAACTAACGCTCTGAAGATCATGTTTCGTATTGTATGTAAAATAGAGCTGTTTCAATATTGTCGAATGTTATTAAAAAAAATATGCAAGTACACATGATAATATTCATATTCCATTCTCGACGTTATACTGCAAGATCCTCCTTGAATAATTTTACCATAGCAAATGTTGTTTACTGCAGAAGCAACGAGCAATCTATCATGCTGCAGTGAGCACCATCAACTGATTCTTATTCCTGAAGTGCACCAGCTGCAGCCGTTATTGTGCAACGTGCAATTCTTTCTTGTGTTTGAATAAAGCAATATTGATTTATACGTGCATAAAACATGTTCACTTGAGATATTGAAAAATGAATAATAATCAACCAACATACTTTATAAGTACTGTGTTTAATTAATACAAAATATTTTTCACAGTGCTGATAAAAATATTTTAAATTTAATAAAATCTGATCATATATCAACGTAAAAAGCACAAAAAAGGCATATTTCCCCCTTCAATATTGAAGGTATTACACTAACAATAAGGATGCAAAAAAAATCTTGAAGTTTACAGCTACATTTCACATGAGTTGGGTGTGTCTTGCTGCTAATGACAGGTACAATTAACTACAGTTTGATATTGTGAGACGCTAGCTGCCCATGACTGCATCCTGACTCGTCTCAGCTGCAACGTGCGAGACAGTGGGGCAGGTCAAGAGAGTGATGTCTTGATAACCTAGAAATAGTAATATCAAAATTATCAAATAAAACAAGAAGTTTTAATTACTAGGCAAGGTTTCCGCCAGGTAGTTAACCCAAACATTTCAGGCACCTTCTCACATTTAATCGAGAAATCTGACTGATTTATTTTGCACGTACTTATAAAAATATTTAGTAACATTACACACATTTTTTCTGTTAATAGCACGATTTTTTTAACGGAATTTTCATTATTTGAATTTTCTATAAAATACAAAATAATTTAATTATTTAATTATGATGTAACTTCTTTTCTTTTCAAATAATGTAATGGTAAAAATAAAGACGTTGCTTTTGTAATCACTATATTGTCATCTATTGTGAGTCATATAATTGGTCTCAACATTTTTTTGTGTGTTCTCAATTTAATTACTTACTTATCATCTGATATACAACAATGAAAAATAATCACCGTGTTTTGCAGGACAAAAATCATTAGTCACAGTTGCTTTATATAGTCCTAAGTTCGATAAAAAGAAAAAAAAATTAGGTCTCATTTTCATTATTTGCAGAGAACACTTAGGCCGGGATTAATATTAAATTACGTACTACCTTCTTTGTTCAAGAATAACTAGTTTAACAACGCATTTTAATAAAAAAATTCATATCAAGAGCTTAATACATAAAGGAAAAATGAATTAATGATAGAGTGTATTATATAAAGGAGTGAAGCTGAAAGAGCGCACAAAAAGTGGCTGATATTGACAGTGGTTTCATTCGCTAGAAACTCGCCTCGAGAGAACGACGAGACAAATCAACAATACAAGACTTTGAGGTCCAATTTCTTCTGTTAACAAATGGAAAAATGAGCGTTACGTTCATTAAAATTAAGGTAAGTTAGCACTGAGGTTTATAAAACGAAAGAATGAAGCAATGAAGTCAGTACGCAAAGCGACCATTGGCATCGCTTCTTTTAAAGAGCTTAGCTTGAAATTATAAAACCTACGCCTATGCAAAGAAGATAATATAACATTTCATTAGAATATTGTATACATTCACTATGTGTGTTTTCATCCTAAGTAGAATTAAAAATTCATCAAAAAGAAATTTGTCATTTCAAAACCATGCATTTTAAAAGACATGTTTTATTAACAAAATCATAAATTTATACAATCTTTACTAACGAAAAACATAAGAATGTACATGAAAATTTATAGTTTAGTACAGGAACAATTAAAATGACGTGTTTTTTTTTTAATTGCAACTGATGCATAATAAAACACAATTATTTTCACTGTCTTTTTACACTAAAACATGTCTTAAGATAGAATACCAGAATTTTTTATGAGGTCTGCGTTTTCAATCCCTAAACCCAATGACGTGGACAATTATTGATTGTTTGGTTTTGTTAGATGCGACGTTCTCAATAATTTCGTTAGCCATTCCACCACGAGGGGATACAACGAGAGATCCTGACCTGCGACAACACGTATGTGTTTGCGAGAGGTCACCGGAGGACGTCACGACTTGGCGGTCAGCTGAAGGTCACCGCGCCTGGCCAGATGACCTTGACTCGGGGTCACTTGACATTCCCACGTTGCTAGTCGTGCCCACTCCTTTGTAATGCCGTAACGTCATAAAGATGAAAAGTAACGCAAAATTCATTCAGCATCTCAAGCTTTATATTAATTTGTTTAAAGAGAAAAATAACAAGCGTGCAAGAGCAATACAATGTCAATGTCGTATTAAATTATGTTTAAGTAAATGGAAGTAACAATTGATCATTAATTTTTAAATGCAGCAATAATTATAAAGAGAGATACATTTTATAATGATTTCTGTTCTGAGCATATCCAAATTAATTCTAAAAAATATATATTATATTTTTTTACTAAATCTATCATTTTATCTTAATAATTTATGACGTGAATTATTATTTCAATTTATAAATATTTACTTTAAAAAAAAAATACTGCTATGTTAATATATTCCTATGTTTAAAATTTGCGTGCTAGATATGAAATCCCTTAGCAATAAAAATGTCGGAGTCTGGTTTTTACCCCGCTAGATAGGCTATCTTGCATGATCCGAATGACTTGCGTGTTGCATAACTACCAGGCGCTTGAGGACTTTATCAGTCGACAGCCAGGACTGAAAACCCTTAAAACTTTCTGAGGTGTCACGCGATAGGTGCGGAGGTGAATACCTGATTACATGCGACACTACACCAGGTAAGCTAGTATGTTACTTTGACACAAATTATTGTTAACTTTATTTAGAATTTATCAGATCTGTTCTTTAAATAGTATAGAAGGTAGTATATTTGAGTCCATATTAACATATTGAAACCAACTTTCAGAACTAAATAGATACAGTATACTGTACAATGCAGATATATATTTTAACCCAGGGGGTTATGTGAAATCTATGACCCATGTTAGATCATTCTAAATACTCTATAATTAAAAAAAAGTAACAATGCTAATTGTTATTTTTGCAGATGAAACTGTACTGACAATTTTTCACAAAAGAATAAAAAATGATATTCGCTCAAGAAAAACACTTTATTGATAAAATTGAAAAAAATGCAAATTCCAGACTGGATATAAACATGGATATAAAATTTAAATAGAAGTGAAATGTAATACAAATGTGATATTATACGTATCCCTCGTTTTGCTCTTCCTAAATTTTATTATTCGATACAATATCCTGTATTCTTAATTTTAATGTGTAGCTTAGGATAAATTATAAGCATATTTATCATTAAATTTAATTTAACATAAATTATACCCCTCTGAAGATTAACTATCATCAATTTAATTGAAGTATTTGAAAACCGATTAAATGTTTGTAGAAGTTTCCTTATATTTAATTAAAGTTCCGACAATTCTGAGTTACGATGCTTATTTTTCTTGGAATAAACGAAATTGCAAACATGAAGAAAACACCATTACCTGGAGACTACTTATTCAAAGTTAAAAAATAACTTAAATTTATTTCTTCTTTTGTTTTAAAATTTCTCCGAAATTTTTAAGATTAAAAGTTTAATAACACAAAAAAAAAAAATTATAAAACAAATGAATTTTTTTTTAGGTAGTGCTCTATTAAAAAAAAAGAACTTTTTGTTTTAAGCTGTTATGTGAGAGAGCGTCAGCTTTTGTGCCATTGTTTTGAATGGTAAGACATTCCATCATTCATAAGATATAAATATATTGTGTTGTATACACACCAATAACAATAGACCTCTTCTTGACAATGGAAGAGTCTTATTTGGTAAAGTATAATAATATACATAATATTGCAGCCATTTGATGATGCCTTATTGTTAAGTAATTTTTAATACGGATATATATCTTTAATTTGACTTTGAAGCTAAATAATAAAAGCAATCAGAAGAGTGTTTATAAAGGAAAATAATTATTATTGTTTTTCAGAAATTTCAGAAAAAAAAAATAAAAATAAATAATATCAATTTTTTTCTGTTTTTTGTTTTTCAATTCCATAATTTGACACACCTTTTTCGGCCATTTATTTAATTATGCTTCAAAAACCATAAAATTTTATTACTATTTATTTTGATTCGTTTCAAGTCGAAAGTAAAATCTATAAAACCGTGTTCCAACTAAAAGCTACCACAAGCACTAAAGCTCACTTAACAATGCTAACAGATAGGAAACTCAGCGTTACTGGTCGCAACAGCTGTTCGTTCTCAGGGTGACCAAATGTCCCAAGCAGTCTAAACCGCGATCACTACCTCGCTATTGTCAATACCAAGACTGTTTCCTTTAATTGGCTACACAACTTGATCAAACCAAGACGAGTTAATTGCTTCTGTGAACAATAACGTGCAAATTGGATTGAATATTTAAGTTTTATTGTACTTATGTAATTTTTGTTCATTTCTAAACGTACTTAGAACAAATGTTCTTTTTTAGAGGAAAATTCCTTCAAGATTCAACTATTATAAATTTATATTTAATTAATTTCATAAATATTCTTTTTAATTAGAATTTTAAAATAGTAATATTACCTTAAACTTAAAAGTATATTACAGATGCTTCATTTACTGCAATATTTTTTATGTTTATATGTTTTAAACGTTACATTTTGTTCCCTTTCTTCAATTTGTAATATTGTCAAGTAATAATAGTACATGTAATAATTTTTTATTTTATAACATTGATTTTTTAATTTGATTTTTCGGTTATTGTATTAATTTTCATTATAAATTCATTTAAGTATATAGATATAGATATATATAGATTAAAAAATATACAAATAAAATCTCCCCATACACAAATATACACTATTTGAGAGGCTGATTTCTACCTTTTATCTGACAGTGTGTTAATATTGAAAAAGCAATGACATGTATCTAATGATTCTATATCTATATAATGGATGCAGATTAAAATGACTATCTATTCAGGAACATTCTTTTAATCTTGCCAACAAAATTCCATTTACATGGTAAATCTAATGTAATTTTTAGCAATTTAAAATCATTCTACAAATGAAACTGCCTCGATAATTATGACGGTGACTGTACTAGTGAGTGCACACACCGCTGAAACCACTGGTTGTCGCCTTAGCACGTTGCTAATTAATGGGTGTTGTCTTTGTTAGTCATACAGAGCTGTGTCTTACCAGAACGTGAATCACGTTGAGCCGCACAGCCAACAGAGTCCACCTAGGTCACGTGACCTCAGCTGCTTTCTCTCGACCATCATGTGGCATTATATCTATAAAAATTGCGAAGGTCTCGTGGAGTTAAAGAATATCAGTCGTATGTAAATAATAGCTAGCAATAATGAAGTTAAACAAGATCTTTTGGTTACGGCATATAGTTACAAATCATAATTCGAATAATTTCTATGCTATTAAAGGATGATATCATTAAAATTAACATAAAATATGATAATCAAGCTAAATTTAGTTGTTACATGGTTTTTTACCATAATTAAGATGTTAAATTTTTATATAAAGTTTCATAAATTTTATGTGAAATAAATGCGAAATTCGATAAAAAAAATCACGTAAAAAGTTGCATTATTATCCAAGTCTAATTTACAATGAAGACATCAGGTACATTTAATTTCTCAGAAATAATATAATAATAATAAATTATTTAACAAAAACTTGGTTTTGCCATCAGTAGTTTAGAAATGCAATATAATTAACGTTGACGTTAATAATATACAGTACGTGAGAATCTCTTGAAAATATCTTGCAGACACGTGAGTTATAGGACCATAATTATGATAAATTGTTAATAAATTTAAGAATATAATATAGTCATTAAAAATAATTATAATATAATTGTATAAAGTAGTGAAATAAATACCGTTTAACACTCAAACGTGCGTTTTTGCTCAAGAAGAAAAGTATAATATAAGATAGAATTATATAATTTTTTCTTTTGTTTCTTTTATATAGATTTATTTTTTACACTACTCTCTGTTCATAATTTACCTTTCATTTCCCAATTTTTTCTGAGATTGTAACACTACAATTGAAATTGATTATGAAAGTGACTGCAATTCAACTAAATTATTTATACTTACATTAACAATTGCTTCTCTTTGAATAAAAAAAGTTGATCATATATATGTTTTTTTTACACATTCATGGCAATCTCGATACACCCCGGAAAAACGCAGACAACTGAAACAAATAAAAATAAAATATCTATACAGCTTTTGATATGAACTATTGTAAATTGTACGTGTTGATGTTTACTATATAGTTGTCAATGTCTGGATCAATGAGTAAATTGGTATGATCGCACCATGCATACTTTATTAAGCAGTCTGGCACAGTTCAACTCTTAAAAAGGAATAAAGAATAAACATTGTCATGTCACGAAGCTGTATTACACAATTGACGATCACAGATCGCACGTCCTAGTTCCCCACATGTAACCAAGGTATGCAAATGAAGTGTGCTTCTCCACAGCCGAGCTGACCCAATAAATAAAGTGCAATAAAAGTTATATGATTCATGTCGACCGCCACTGCACTCGTGGCTGTTTCTTACAATAAGACTTGATTACTTTACATAATTGAACGATAATAATATATTGTTTCCTGGTGCATGTCTCGTTTATTGAAATGTTCCCAGACTGCAGAATAATTGATTTGAAAGTATATTAAATATTCATTATAAATTATAAAGCTTTTGTATACATCAAGGCGTATATGAAATGATTTTCTTTCTTTATTTTATGAAATGAATTTTATTATGTACTGTATCGTACTGTACACTCTCAAGCAAATAATTTTTCCAGACCTCTAATCTTGTTTTCTTTATATTTTTTGATTATTTTTTAGTTACTTTTCCTCAAGAAGTAGAATCTGTATAGACAGGGCCAAGAAAGGTAAGCCTATTCACCTTAATGTGCCTGACAACCCTAACAGAATGAAAGGATTCAGGTGACTGGATGATGAGGTTTCTAGATTAACTTCCTTCCTATGGGGATGATTATTTTAATTTAATATTGGGCTATCTGATTCTTTAATCACCCACTTTGTAACGTCACTGATTGGTTCTTCAAGCTAAGCCAATGAGAAGAGATCCTAGTTACTTTTGAGAGGGGGTGTACTTGTTGGAAATAAAGTCCTGCGAAATAATTTTAATACACGATGCCTTAAGTTATCAAGTAATGCAGCAGCATGGAGCATAACACTTTGGGAGTTTCATAATATGTAAAGTAGGTATATTATATTCTGTATAAAGTAGTATGAAAATATATCACATCGACATTTCAATTGTAAAATGTTGTATGCCATGTGCGATAACTTTTGAATATTTAATATCAGTCTTGTAAAGCTTCTTTTTTTTTTGGTCCATATAAGATGTACTTACATGCTCCTGTATTAAACTGAATATTTTAATATTAAATATAAATTCAATTTGAATTATACATGAGGGTAATTTTTAAAAAATAATATTAAATTTTCTATATATAGTTACCAAATCGATCAAAAAGTGTGCAAGTAGCCAATTATTTGGCAAACAGTAAACAGTATCATGGACAATAAATTTGATACCAATTAAATTAATTTTATTTTGAAATTTTGATTAAAAGTCTATTAATTTAAGTTTTATATATACTATGAATGTTCACTTTCACTTATTTAATCCTACTGCAACAACTTCTATACTTTTATTAAACCGATCAATTTCGGGTTGGGCAATAAGGAATAATAATTATTATAATATTTTATGTTTTCTTTTAATTTCTTTACAATATTAATATATTTTCTGAATAAATACTCGATTGCTGTATAAATAAGTGATTTAAAAGAGAACTTGAATGTTTATAGACACCGACTTTTGTCTTATCTTTATAATAAAATCTTGTTTTTACAATTGTACAATTTTTCAAATGATATTAAAAAGCAGTTTATCGTAATTTATGTCTTACTGATGGAAGCCAGCTTATTGTCAGCGTCCAAATCTCGTCAAAGTGTGACAGTTGAGATTCATGGAGTCTGCGCTCCGACACACCTGCACCGTTCTGGGGTGGAACTCTCCGTTTCTCATACACAAACCAGTTTCATGTGCTCCATTATATATTTTTTATAAAACTAATAATAAGTACACCAAAGTATAATTTTGTTTCAAAAATATCATGCTACAACCAACTTGTAAATTACATGTTTACTATCATGAAAAAAACAAACAAAAAACATTCATATTGCTTCCTACCAAATACCTGTAATTTCAATATTATGAATTTTATTTTATTAAGATTTGTAATTGATAAGTTATCCAAGCAAAGTACTTTTTTCTGTATGTATCTCACTTCATTGACGGTTGCTTCTTCTAGACGTCATGAAAATTATAAATGTTAGTTTTTGCTTTTATTTGTTGCTATCACTGACTCCAAAAATATCATGTATAAAAAAATGTTAAAATATACAGGCTGCAAGTTGAAAAAATGAGAAAATTAAGCAATCGGAGTAAGTTCTAGTTCTCTTAATCCACATAATATATTAGTTTGCCTGAGATATACACCTCTGTGTGATTTAATTTATATTCTGTTTATCGGCTATCTGCGCAGTCTATTTGGAGGCTTGATGAAAATTTTGAAGGAAGCATTGTTATTCTTACATTCTCTAAAATTACAAATGTGAGTGTCTTGGGATAGAAAATGAATCCGAAATCATAGAGTCCCGAGGTGAAGTAGGTACACAAGATGTGGAAGAATTATTTCAATAGAGTGCCTACGACAGAGAAATATTCCCCCTCGTAAGTGAACGATCCAGTTCCTCGCAAAGATTTTCTGTAATGGCTCTAACCTGCAGGTGTGCTGGCAGAAATTGCGTTCCCCTGCATAAGAGAGCCAATTTTCTCTACCTTACACACGAAATTAGGTAAATTTATTGGATGAAGAAAACAAGTTTAAAAATATAAGTAAATTTTTTTATTTCATTAAATAAAACTCATGTTTTTATTTAATTAAATAGTCTAAAATCCAGTTGCTTTTAATGTTTTGATTTCTTAGATTTTATAAATAACAATGCAAAATTGTTTGAGTTTTTGATATAATAATAAAATTATACCTGATTATTAAATAGATTAATAAATGGATTATTATTTTTTATTTTTTAATATTAAAATTTATATTTAAGTGAAAAAAAAAATACAAATTGAATTTATAATAATACAATAATTTTTTTCTACAAAAAAATGTGTGAATTAAGTAATGCAAACAAAAATCTGTGTAATAATATTCAAATTTATGTTCATCCGTTGCCATGATAATTACTTATAGTCAGATGGATTGTAGCATCAATGAATTGCTCGAATATCTATTAGAATGGGAGTAATTAATCAAGTACATACCAGTTCACATATTTGTTTGTTGTACAAAAAAACTGAAATCTCTGCTTGCATGCCAGCAATTCTGTTGCACAGATGCAAAGATACGTTGGTTCAATTCATCAAGCAGTTGCTCGGGTCCTGGCAGCTCTCCTTAAGGCGGTCAGTTGGGGGTCATTGCAGGCCAGAGGTAAACGTTGCTGCACTTAAACTCCAGCTAATAATTCATGGTGCACTTACCTTCATGTGGGTCTAAGTTTAGTCTTAAGTACTGTACGTATGAATGAAATGAAACACCGCGCCAAGCACTTTTGCACACTTGAATAATTTATATCACATGTTATTGATTTCTGGGTATACTTTCGACTTTATAAACTATGACAAAGGTTTACTATAAAAAAAATAAAAAGTAAAGGACATACAATTCTAAAATATATTTTTTAAATGGAACACTTTTTTTTTAATATTTTACATAATTATTGAAAATTAAAATTAATTATCAAATATTTTCATTGCTAATAAATAACAACAATGGTTGCTATAATACAAAAGTGACCACACAATCCAGTAATTATCAGTGTGTGAATGCAATACGTTGATGATACCAAGAAATACGATTATAATAAGTTAATAACAATTAGAAATAAGTTAATAGCAATTAGAAGGTGAGACGTCCAGCTTTTTATCTGCTAATGAAATTTATTAAAAAAATCCCAGTCAGTACTACGCTCAAAGAAATTTAGCTGTTGCATGACGCTTTTTTTTTATTAGTTTCCTGTTAACTTCAAAGTTTTGAACTTAGTACTTAATTTATATTAAAATTAGAAATATTTGTCTTAAAATCTTTAAAATGTTGTTTTTTAGGACATAAAATCTTAATATATAATCAGTGACACTTTTAAGGAAATAATGAGTATATCTTACCCCTCCTTACATGTATACTCCGAAATCTGATGGTGTATATATTTTAGTTAACAATTACAAAAAAGATCATGTAGCAATACATTAATATATGTATTATAATTAATGTATTTTATCTAAAGATGTACTGTAAAGAGTTAGTCATATTTTTTTATAGCTTCGGACTGCATGAACTCTTGGTGAAGGGTGTATCATATTCGTACGGTATGTACGTATACAGTACAGTATGTATAATAATAACACACAAAAAAAGCAGGGGCTTAACATAAATCAGAATAAAGTGCAAAGCTTTTCATCTTATGATTTTAATTCTTGATAAAAGTTTTAAAACGTCATTTTTTTTTAAATGTTCAGCACAATTTATTCTATAGCTTTTATCTGTAATAGTTTTACAATTTATTTTCTTTTAAAGAGTAAGTAACGCTTTTTTTTCTTCATTATTTTCTACTTTACAGGAAGGAAATAATACTGAAAACTTTGTAAAATGCATGGGAGTTTCTGTCATCAACTAAGGTAGTAAAAATTGGAGGTAGTTTTTAAATTTTTAGTTCTAAATCCTCTCATATTTGTAGGAATAACTGTGATACCTGCCTTTTCTTTTATCATGGCACTGTGACAAAAAGACGTGGTAAGATGACACGCCTTGAGCGAATCTGTGGTGACGTTTGTCTGGCATATCGTCTCCAACTTCTCGTACAACAAAGAACATGAGTTCGAATCTCGGTCATGTCAATATTTTTTATTTGTGATTCTACACAAAGTTTACGGAAGTTTCCAGCAATGTGCATATAAGGCAGAAAGTTTACCTTTTTATAAGAACCCTCAGTAAATATACACAGAGTTTTACAATATAAAAATAATGCATTGGCAGCATTATAACTGCATTGCATGCAATGTAATCTGACAACATAATTAAATTATTGGAATCAATGTTTACGATAGGAATGTACACTCTCCTAATTAGGACACAGTTCAAATTTCTCCCATGCTCTGTTTATGTCTATCACGGTTCATTTAAACTTTGTGGGGAGTTTTTTTAATACCACCAGGATTACATGCATTTTTTAAAGATAAAGCTCCAAGATACTTTTTAAATGCAGATTTCAAATTTTATTGACAGAAAAAAAATATATTTGCATTGTTTAATTATTGAAGTATTAATTGCATGCGACTCTCTAAACAAAAAAAATATTGATTTATATTAAATTTTATTATATTAAGACATTATTCCTCCTTTCTATCCTGAAGAGTGTTCTTATTTCAGTAAATATATTTTTTAATGTTTTTTTAGTTAAATAATACTGTATGCTTGAATTGCTTGATGCATTGACTTAATCTATAAATCAACAAAATTTAATTTGAGAGATTTATTTAGAAACAAAAATATTTTCCTAACTTGATAAGAGTGTAACATTTAACATTATTTACGGATTTGATTAAAAATGTGTTCAGTCGAATAGCACTTTAAAAAATGCCCACCTTTTAGACTCCGATGGTAGTATTCTGTTTACAACAATTGCCCCTGAAATGAAAGTAACCGTAAATAGCTTTACATTTTAGCTTTTACGATGATTAGATGGCCACACATTATACAGATAGTGAGATAAAATAAATAATATAATAACCATAAAAAACTATTATCATGTCTCTTTTCTCCAGAGAACTAATGTATCGATCGAGTTAAACTTTTTTATGTGCTATCAGATCTCACTATATGACAGAAATGTGGACAGAAATTATTGTTATGATAGCAAGATGAAAGATAATGTCAATTTCAGTGTCAGAAAAACGTGTTGGTTGACTTTTATTGTGTATATTATCCATTTAAAGAAATGTATCAAATTTATATCAGATACAGACCTTTTTTTATAATACGCACAACATGTATCATTTTTACTATATACTTTAAAAAGATTTCGCTACTTCAGCAATGGTGTGAACCAGCGTTGTATGTATCAAAAAACGTACAAAATAAACATGATTTTAATCAATTAAAATATATATTCACTCCATCTCAGTTTCATAATAAAAAATATAACATTTTTTATTCATCAGACTCGTCAAATGTTATTCCTAATCATTCATTTATTCATTTATCACGGCATGTTCAAAATTTATTTAGGCAAATACAAAATTATGCATCGACAAAAAAATATCAGGCGATCTTACTTGTCAGTGCAGTACTTACATTCGCACTATTAAAATAATAACTAGCTATTGCACTTCAAAACCACAGAGATTGAATAAAATTATAATTTACACTTCTCTAACTTTAAAAAATGTTTTCGTTAAGCATGCTGCTAACATGCTATTTAGGATATTATAGTACAACAACCCCTTATTTCTTATAACATGTGAATGCAAATTAGTACCCATATCGGCAACATCAATCAATAACTTGTTCTTTATAAAATTATTAACACAAAAAAGTGTTATTACTATAAACATGTAATTTTCTTTAAATTGGTGTACTTATCTATAAATAAATTCTCTCTATAGGAATAAAAATATATTAATATGTAAATTTATAAGCAATGATCTTAATGGAATTTTGTAGGCGTAAGAATTTTGTGCACTTGTGAGTATGATAAGAAATAAAATTATTATTATTAGTAAGGCTGACCTGAACATTAAATTTCTTTAGTTATTACCTGTTAGCGATAAATTATATACTGCAGGTAGGATGAAAAAGTTTTGTTGTTTTCTCTTCAAAAATATAAATTTTCACAGCCAATATTCACCAACATGGAGATGGTAACGTAATTTTTATATTTTCGAGATAAAACTTAACTTATTATTCGTTCCATGGTGGTAACAAAATTGAAATAATTCAGAATTAATTTTATCTTCATTTCTATAACAGTTAAAAATGTCACAATTTTCGTCAGAGAATTCGATTCTTTTAAAGTCTTCGATATTAACACTTTACTAAAATTATATCCATTATATTACACTACAGTCTTATTCAAATGGGACAGCAAGGAAGTATGGGGAAAGAAGTTGCATGCAGACCAGGACGTCACATACGCCGTCTTTCCCTAGATTTTGAACGTGTTGGAAGGTTCAAAAAGCTCTGAAAAATATTGACAATGCATAGAAAGTCCTGTACCCAAATATACAATAAAAAAATTATGAAGATTGTCCGTTGCATTGACGATGTTTCCTTTGTCACGTGACCTAGAGAACCTGCCTGTTAACACGTGGTCTCTGACGTCAAGTTACTGAAAAGGGTCGCAGCTCCCTTCCCTTACTTGCAGCATTTCAAACCAGATCATTTTCGAGCGCAAAATTGATTGGCTGTGGTGAAAAAGAAAAACCACGTCAATCGGAATTTTGGCTTGGTGTAGTCTGATTTTTAATTAATGTTTTATAATCAAATTAAAATAAACCACGATTTTATAATGACATAAAATTAATAATCAAAGGAATTTCAAACATTCAAACTAAATTATAATATATAAAATTGGTAACAGAAAAATATCACTTTTTTAATAAAATTCATTTTTAAGAATGCATACTATTCCTTATTTGAAATTGAAAAATAAATCAGAGAAGAAAATAAAGATAAAACACTTGCATTGAAGTCAATGACAACATAATTATGTAAACACTGATGTTAATATTCAAAGTACAAATTTAAATATAGAGACAATACATTGACAAAGTATAAGCAGTGAAATTCTGTTCACGTACCTGCTCACATCTGTTTCCTGCTGTCGCTTTCGTACGATCGGACAGTTGGGACCAATATGGGACTTGTCGCGTTTGTCGCTGTCACTTCACCGACCCCGCCGCTATCTCCTGCAAGTATCCAAGCTTGGACCAGTCTTGCCATGTTGGACGCTACAATGGACATCTCGATCCGATCTCTCAGCCTGCACTCTCCATTTCATATTTTATGTATCATGCAAATTCAATGGATATAACTTCATTTTAAAATATTTGAGTTGCATGTAATGAAAATGTATAATATTATCTGAGTCAACAAAACTTTTTAGTATCATGTTTTCTTGTATGTAATGTTAATAACTTATTCGAGAGTAATAATTTTTATATTTTGATATTGTCATAAAGGACATAATAGCCACTTCTGTGATTTAGATCCTTTGATGCTTTGTTGTTATCCCCAATCAGTGTTATTTTATATCCTTAACGTACTGTGTGGTGAAATAATAAAGTAAATAAAATAAATTAATAAATTGTTTTACTGAATTTAAGAAAAAAAATTAAAGGAAATAGTCATATTTTTTAAAATTAATATGGAAACTTCAGTATATTAAAGCAGTTCCACATGATGAACTCTTTAACATTGAATTTTAAAACAATACCTTAGGTTATCTATACTATACAGTATATTATGTGTTTACCAACTTTTTTAATGCCATACATGAATTGGTAATTTTGATTTGAATATATATATATTGTGCAATTTAAATTTTCCTGCTCTACTGAATCTCCAAAGCTATTAATTAAAACTATAGATAGGAAAGTTGACAAGATTTGTATCTATTCCTAGGTATGTTTTTATCATCTGCAATGAAGAGAGTCTCTATTTAACTTAACGCTCGAGTGATCTAAAAAAGTTTTTTGCTTTAATAATTCAGGTCAGGAGATTATTATCATCATGCATAATATTGACTAAGTTTAATATAAAGATTTTATGAATAACTTTTATGGGGTAAACTTTCATCTTGACTACATTACACCGAGGTTGCAATGCTAAATTATACTTAAGTGCACCGTGACAACAGCAAGTGCATGGAAATAAATTAAAATTGTGTATTGAAAATTTATAAAAATAATTAACAACATTATAGTAGATATTACACACGATTTTATGGTCATAAATAATTGTTATGGTAATTTGCTTTTATATGAAATAATTGTAAATTTATGAACTATTTATTTTTTATAATTTACAGTGTTGCCTTTTTACACTCGTATAACATAAAAATTTTAAATTCATTACTTAAGTTTTTTCAATTAAATTTAAAGTATTACCATTTTATTGCAGAAATGAATAGGGGCACCAAGTTGTGCTGCTGTGATTTATTTTCAAAACTTTCCAAATCCGGGAACTACTTTTAAATAAAAAGTGTTTCTACGTCTCCTGGAGGCATTTATTTTGGTCCTTAATGAATAAATAGGGCTTATATGCCTACAGGGTGCGTGACAAAACTTCAATGAATATTTAAAAATAGTTTCCATAACCTGAAAATTCTGAAAAAAAAATCGGAGTAGCTTAATTCCAAACCCTCTATAAATTAATACATGCAAAAAAGGTCTAAATGCACTTTCCATTGTTAATTTTTTTTAATGTCAGATATATTTTTTGTGATAGAAATTATCCAAGAGAAATTTTGCATTCATCTAGAAGTTATTGACTTTTTTTTGTTCATTATTATGCCCTAGTTTTGAGTTATTGGAATTAAATTTAATCCAAAGTTTATTAATTATTTCAGTGCATATACCGAGAAGTTATTATCGTGAAGATTGCTTGAAAGGAGGTCATGCTTCTATCTCGATTAATATCTAATATTTTATTTAGTCAGTGAACAATTAATAATTATAATCGGAAATGCCATATTAAATTTACCGCTGAATAATAACTACCACGTATAATGCAATGTGTTGAATAAAGGCAAAACTTCACGTCTCTCATAAATATATAAAAGTATCAACATTTAATTTAAATCGCAATTAATTTCATATTAAATAAAATTACAGCATTTTTATTTGCTCTTTTATAGCTTTATTGCTTAGTATTAAATTAAAAAACATTCATTAAAATACATTGAAACAAGTTTAAACCAGCTTTTGCTTCAAATATAATTATATTATTTTAATTTGTTGTAATTGGCTGATGTCAGAATATCGAGTTCAGGTAATAAGCTGTGACCACTACCGCTCTGCAGATGGCGTATTGTCCAGTGACAGCCGGCTGTAATGACTGTGTACTCTGTGCAATGTTTACTCGGACTGTCATATGAATATAATGAAAATTGAAGGCGATTTGCTTCCGACAATGTTCTGTTCAATGTCGGGAAATTATTATCTTTTAAGTAGCTTTCTCATGGAGTTTATAACCAATATAATAAGTTTATTTAAAAAATATTATATGCTGTAATAGCATATGGACGATGATTTTGCAAAATTTATGTTGATACAGCACATACTTTTAATGATGAATAATGATCATTAGATGTTCATAATATATTTTATTATATTATGTGAGAGGAAAAAGTGAATGGATGAGAATTATTTGCAAATTTTTTTTATTTAAGAATTATCTCCAAATACCAAACAATAATCAATTTATTCACTTTACTTCAAAATTTTGTATTGTAAAAATTCAGATTATATTAGATTGGTTAATTGTAAAATAAGGCTGGTGTTTGAATTGTAAATAATTTTCTATCATATCTTTCATATTTTCTTTTGTTTGTATTATCGTACACTTTGTATTATTTTCTTTAATCTCTATAATCCTATAATCATAAAATTATCACAGAGCATAGTTTTCTTAATTTTATGATTGCAGCTTACCATCTTTATTCTTACAAATGTTAGTTTAATCTTTATTAATGTTATAAGATATTCTACATATGCAATTCTTAACTTCCAACAGTGCATAAGTCTGTCGTTACGTAAGTTTGCATAATAAACACGTCACAAGATGCATAATTATTCATCCTTTGTGCACGAAGCAGTCAAGACGCTATGGAGAAACTCCTTCTACACTTATAAAAAATAAACAATCCAATTGGAAATGCGTGTTTCCTGACCGTCATATTCGTATTTCCAGTCTAAAATTTTATGAAGTTAATTTAATCAAAAATTACTGTATTTCAAAGTCTTAAATTTTAAAATTAACTGCCATAAAATTTTATTTCCGGTTGTTATCTTTTGATTGCGAGACTGTAGTTGCTATAAGTCTCATGGGGTACATGTTATGCAAGAAGATGAAGTTGGCGTTCAGCAAGTCATGTTTTACAATAGACTTCACGATAGACTTACAAAGTCTCATTATCCAACGTTTTATAACGTAAAGTGAGTTTCATGGAAAACATTATTAATCAATCAATTCGCTGAAGAGTTCTGATAACGTTTATATTTACGAAGACTGGATTGTGAGGTTCCTTTTCCAGAGATCATACAGTCGAATTAATTTGATATTCCTTCCGGAAGTAGCCGGAAGTGTGAAATTTGCAGCTCTTCTGTTTTTAATTCAGTTTTGAAACTTTACAGAGTGGTTTGAAGTAGAAGTAATGACCTGTGTGTGGAATTGTAATGCTGAAATATGAATTGGAAGACCAGAAACCTAACACATCCGGCTACTTCCGGAGGGAATATCATGTAAATTCGATTGTATGAGCGTACAATTTGCACAATTTTATAGTAAAGTTGTACAGTATATAAATATATATGCTACTTTAAAGGGGTACCAAAGTGAATACTTTTTTTACATGTTCGGGCAGCTACGAATTATTCTGATATCCCTGTGGCTCAATGTTTTCGTACAATGCCTAGTTATTTTACAATTAATTTTTTAATTTGAAAAGTGAGTTTGAAAACCGTTGGTTGATTCAAGTCGGTGCGTGCCCGCAGCAGCCGCTGATACGACGAGAATCTCCCGTGAAACGGGGGAACCTCCTCCCGCGCGCGCCCCCTTCTTGTCGTATCACCGGCCGCTGCGGCCGCGGCATGCTTGAATCAACCAACGGTTTTCAAACTCACTTTTCAAACTAAATAATTAGTGAGAAGCTTTAATATTGACGACACAATTCTCTCAGCCAGTGAAAATCTAGCGCGCGAACTGCGCGCGACGACATGTTCTATCAAGCTTCCTATCCTTTAACCCAGCGGTACCTGGTTTTTAATTTTTTTCGGTGGTTCTTATGAAGGGCAAGATTAATAATTCATATGAGCCACGGGAAAGATCACTTTACACGACATAAAAAATATTCGAGATTTTGTGCAGCATAGAACTTGAATGAAAAAATAAATAAGATTTTTCTCCTAACAAACCTTATGGAGCGATGTCAGAATGCGGCGCTGCGGCATTTTTAAGTTGAAGCTTGTCATTGTAAAATAACTAGGCATCGTACGTAAATATTGAGCCACATGGATATTAGAATAATTTGTTGCTGGCCCGAACATGTAAAAAAAGTATTCACTTTGGTACCCCTTTAATTAAAATTGAATATTATAATTAAAGGTAACAAATGAATAACATTATTACTTAAAAGTTAAATTTTATACTCACACAATAAATTATAATTCATTAACAAAATCCAATTAATGTTAAAAGTTGTACTTAATTAAATTAAAAAAAAAATCAGAGAGTATCGTAATTTTAAATAAAGTTACTCAATTTTCATCGTCTCACTAAAAAAAAAATTAAATTCAATGTGTAATTTAAACTTTAATTAAGTAGTTTGTTATATAAGAGAATAGTGTTTTATTTAATTCAATTTTAAACATTTGACTGAAACTATTATATATTTGACATGATGTAAAGTAGAACATAAAATGGAAAATTATTGCTGTAAGGCATAAACTTGTCTTTGTTAAAATTAATTTGAAACTTTAATATGATGCGGTAAGCCATGCAAGATATGACGGCAGACGCTGCTGAAGAATCTAATTTAATTTTCCTAGCTTATTCAAGACTTTCACTTTATTGTCATGCAGATCTTTTTACAGTGACATCTGTCTCAACCGTGCAGTGAGATATTACTTTCAGTTTGTGTCACTTTTTCATCATTTTTACTACAACAGAAGAAAGTCAAAAAGTAAATTAAAAAATAAATATAGTATACGTGTGTATTTTAGTTTTCTATTGTTCTCTATTTATACTTGGTGTATACTGCTTGAAAGGAAAACTATTTTAATTTCATATGATTTTGAAGTTGGAAATATTGAGGAATAAACATTATAAATTTTAATATATCTTATTTTTTTTAATTATCTTAAAAATAATAAATTTCCATTTATAGCAACTTGATAAGTGTGTGTGATTCACCATTGTAAACAGCATGTATATTATGTATTTTTGAGCAGATAAATCTAGATGTAACTACGTAGCAATTATAAAATAATTCCCACTTCTACGCGCATTCTTTCTCTCCACTAAAATGCACCATTAAACTAAATGGCCAGGATACTTACGGGGTTAAAGAGCTCGCTAAATACGTACAATGCATTAGGACAAACTGCCTGAATCGAGCTCTAAAATAAACCAATATGGCACTTAGTTTAAATATGCATCATTAGGTCGACATTTAAAGACCAAATTGAGGCTGCGATGTAAAGTTTTCATGCGAGTTTCAATTTAGAACCATATATCGATCATCTTTTTATTCCGAAATAAGATTTCTTTTGTTTTTCGGATCAATAACTCAATAACTTACAATTTTAAGTCGTGTACTACACATCACTTACTTCTGCAATTTGGTGTGTATTTAATAACTAACATAAAAATATTGCGTGCCATAATATGCATATTTTACTATATAATAATATTATTTTTACTGCACTAACTATTGCATGCATGGCTCAAGAAAAAATTATATTTATTATAAGTCTAAGAAACAGTCGAGACCAGCAGTCTAATTGCAAACCATGTAATTGTAACTTCTGATAAGAGCTATTTTTTGCATCTCTACAAGTTGACAGTAATATTAAATTTATTTGATGAAAATTTAATCGTATGTATCACAAATTTCAATAACAATTATATATGCTTGGCATTTAAACTCCCACGATTCATTCTTTACTTATATAAAACTAAATTGCAATTTCTTATCTTGTCTAAAGGATAATGTCAAGTATCTTATTTTGATTACCAAGAATTATTATTTCTTTAAATCCATAATGATTTCATGTAAATACAATAGCATGAAAAAAATATTTTTTCCATGACAATAGGTTGCAGCTACAGGGGGGGGGGGGGCATCAGCACTATAAAACTGAGCCGTTAAAAAATTATTTACAAAAGACTAATGATAAATAGGGATATGTTTTTTTCCGTTCAGTAGACAATTTCAGACCGTGAGATGGAAACCGAAGACACTTGTTATCAAGAGCGGATACATGGAGACAAAAAGCAATAAATTTTGTTTCAATTGACACGTGAGAGTAAGTATTGTTGTTTTGCGATGATATACAGCGTGCAAACTTGGCACTGCCATCTGTCATAAAGTGTCTATGTATTGTTTTTTACTTTCCAAGCCGGGATGGTGACACTACACTCACAAACTTGCAAACGGGAAAATGATTTCAAAATTTTCAGTTGAGTTATTAAAATTTAGAATTTCTGATTAATAAATCTGCTAAGGGTCTCTGTAAATCTGCTTAAGTTTTTACAAATAAAAATAAAATGATTTAAATACTTCGTTTAGCTTATCTTTAAACCAACCAATGGAGCATGTAAAACTGAAACTAAATCATTATAAGGGGCATTCACAAAGCTTTAAGGCCACAATTAAGGCTCAATAATTTAAGACTAGAAATTTTGGGTCTAAAAAACACGTCTAAAATCAAGCTTTAAATTATTGAGCCTTAAATGTGGCCTTAAGACTTTGTGAATGCCCCTTCATTCAACTTATTGACTATAATATTACTTTTTTATTTCAACCAAATTAAAAAAAACAAGCAAGAAAAAAGAAACATGCACATCATGAGCACATGTACTATCTGGATAGCAGCAAGGCACATAAATTTCATAGTGGCTATATTCTATATTTTGCATAGTGCTTGTCTGCAGTATTACTGGTTTATATTTATTTTGTTTTCTTGCTCAAAGTCCTAATCTGTTTTATTAATTTCAAACATTAAACTACATTTTATTAATATTCCTATTTCCAAATAAAAACAATGGATATCTTCATTATTTCTCGTGAATTGCATTCAAAACATTTTCTTATAATCTATTCATTTAGTTACGAACAATAAATAGTGCACATACAATAATTATGATAATTTCACGGAGCTGAAACGTGAAAATTACATATGCAAATACGTTATCATTTTACCTGTCTCATAAATTTGCTAGCTCTTGTTCGAGGTTACTATACGTCTCAAAACTATATGTTCACGAGCTTCCATGCAGTGTTATTACAATTTGGAGGTGTATAGTTTAGAATTCATCCATTCTCACGAAAGGTACTGTATCAAAATGTTAATTTATGTAACTTCTGAGAATTTATTTAAAATAATTTCAATAGAACTAAGTTGACATGCTAGTATACGAGGCTTTAAAGTGGAAAAAAGGATTTAATTCTTGCACACTTGTGAAGTCAGCAAAGAGTCTTCACGATGTGTTTTATTTAGAAAATATTATTCGTATAAAAGTGATATTCTTTTTTTCTTAAAAAAATAATAAATTTCTCGCTAATTTGAAATTAACTACAATCAATTACACAATTAACAATTGATTACATTGCTTTAAAGTTTAATATTTACTATCTAAAATATTGTTCCTAAAATTAATTTATTTGCATTGAAGGAAGCAAACTATTTTATATCAAAGTAAATCTAAAATTATCAGTGCTAAATTAATTTTCTATACTGTATATATTTTATCAATAAACAATTTAATAATTTGCTAAATAAAAATAAAATAATAGAATCCAGTGAAAATGATTGTTTCCAAATTTTTCTCGATTTCATGAAAGCATTTTATAAATGAAATATTAGTTTTAATAAAAGAAGACGAGGTATAATCTATAGAGGAGAGGAAATCCGATCAACATAGTTTAATATAAACCAAAAGTTCATACAATAATAAAGATGTGAAAGTTTTCGACAAGTGATCAATTCTGGTCGTAGCTAAGCTGGAATGGCTCTTGAAGTTTCTCAAGCCTGAGATTTATATTTCCTCCCCCAGCCGGCCGCTGCAGCGACGTACCCAGAGCTATTAATGTGGCAAATAATAACGTAAACTTAGTGAGTGCTTTGATTCAAAGCTTTTGTGTCCCAAAATTATGATTTGAAGATGATTTAATTTCCTGATTTTTTAAATAATTTATTTTTTCGCAACCCAACAATTAATTATCCATCTTAATTATCATAACATCTCACTTTAACAAATAATTTAGCATGCAAATGGAGCACGTGAGGTCTTTAAATCTCGTGGCTGATATTTCACGCTTAGCAAGTTGCCTACACTCTCGGGGATCAGGCAAGGTGAACATTTTTAAAAGTGGACTAATTCGCAACTTAAACAATTGAAGTTTTCAATGAATTTATATACTAACTTACAATTAATGTACGTATAAGTACAGTCGTATTTATATAAAATTTACCTATTAATAATTAAGTTTAAAAAAACTATATGCTAAAAATTCTTAAAAAAAAATGTAAATTCCACAAATACATTCTTTTGCCATTACCAAAAATATAAATTTTGCAATTATTTTTTGACTATATAAAATTGGGAATAATACACTCTGAAGGACGAAGGACTCTGATCCATCCATGATGAAATAACCAAATCACCTCTGTTAACTCTTCAAGAATTCCGATAATATTTGTGAACGGTATAACTAGAACCACTTTGTATAATGTATTACATTAGACTTTTAAATTAGAGATGAATAAAAAATTAAGTTTTATTCAATAATTTTTTAAAACTTTAATAAGATTCATCGTTCTATACTTGATGTTAATTTTTTTTTCCTTAAACCATTTTTAAGTATTTTTGCTTTACATTACAAAAGCACAGCAGAGTAATAAAAAAATAAAATAACTTCTGTAAACGACAATTTATTATTTTACAATACAATGCAATAAGCAAGGATAAGTGTTTATAAGCATTATATTTACTGCTGCAATTAAATTATTTAACGAGCAAAAATGCAGCAACAAAATTTAATATATCATGTAATGATATTACTTTTTTTTTAATTTCATTATTTTTTTAATTACAACATTCATTATAAACTTATAAAGGCCAATTATTTTTTCACATATGCATGGGGGTTGTTATATAGCTAATTTGTGAAAGGTATAAAAAAAAATATGTTAATTAAAGAATTATAAATTATTTAAAAACATACTTTACACAGACTTTTTTTTTTATTGATATTCATGTTTTAGTCATTAAAATATTATATTGTTTATTAAATGAGAATTTCATTGCTTTTTTTGTTTTTTATTACAAGAAATAATTTTGTTTTTTACGATATTCTTTGCAGTAAAAATACATAAAATATCACCAATATTTACGCGGATTTTTTTAAAGACGATGCGGAAATTTTAAAGCAGCGCGTTCATAAAGAATGCATGAACGGAATTATTTTCCAGACCTTGCCATTTTGATTAACTCTCACATTCCAAACTATGGACACTGTTGCAAGTCCTGAAATTGTTAAAATTAATTAACTAAACTAATTAATTATTAGCAGGATACTATGTATACTGTATAATGGAGTCTCTTCATTCTTCATTATAATTTACAACAAACACAAAAATCAACAATCGTTATTCCATTATGAAGATTAGTAATTATAAAATGGATTTTTATATATTAATATATTTTTTTAAGTTTAAAGAGAAGCTTACATTAGGTTGTAACATTAATGTACGCTGAAATAATGTAATTAAGGTTTTATAAAATTTACCTGAAATATTAAATTTTTTAAGTATATATATATAACTTTAAAACTTAAAAACACGATGCATGAATTCATAATTTATACATTTTCAATGGAAAATGCATGAAAGTATTATAATACTCTTTGGAATTGTTATAATTTTAAAGTAGAGCTACCAACATTACATTTCTATGTATGACTTCATAAAATAAACGCTTTACATTGTTCTATTTGATGCAAAAAAAATTATAAATGTAGTTTTAAGTTTAAACTTTTCTAAGCTTAATATCATTTATTTTAAGTAATGTAATAATGACTCCATTAGGCTTATTAAGATAATAAAATTCATTGTAGCATTCAACATGAACTTTGTTGAATTGTCTCAGAACTCCCTGGACAGGATGAAAGTCCCGGTGATTTCCCACGAGGTTGCATGGGCACGCTCGCGACACGCAACATGCCAGGGTCTTCGCTGCAGAAAACTCACGTGTCAGCGAAAAAAAAAAAAAAAAAAACAGATGCCGATAATGACATGACTAACTGCATTTGCTGTGCCCAAACTTCAAATATTGCAGACCAAGCACTTGGAGCACAAGAAACTTGTAATCTTATAATCTGATGGTTTTTACTTCAATCCCAAGTACCACTAATTTTTTTGTTTAGTTTAATATTTAAAGGTGCTTGCGTATGGGATGTGATTAATGGCATCCTCCATCAATTTTTGACCGTTCTGACTTATAGTTTCCTGGTTTTCTCAGTTTCCACCAGGCAACCAAAAGGTAGGTTTTCAAAGAACTGTTAGTTCATACATTCAATTATCACTATCTTAGAAACTGAAACCGGAGTCATTGAGCTCACAATCATTATTATTATAATTTATTATTGAATAAAGCAATAACTGCAGTTTTGTGTTATTATAGCTGCTACTTTATATCAGTATGATTTAATTACAAAAATTTTGAATTAAAACAGTTGACTGTTGAATTTTATTTATATTTGGTTAATCTATGCATAAATAGAGTTCAAAGTATTAATAAAATACCCATAGAGAACACAGCTGTATTACATAGAGCCAGTAGTTGAAAGTATCACTCCAAACTTTCCAGACTATTATTAATGAAAGTTTTCATTATTGCTTTCCTCACATTTCAATCATTTCCATTATTGTCTGAAACTTTAACTTAAGATATAAATAATACAATTTTTTTTTTTTTTGCTCTATAAAATAAATAACAACAATCATGCACTGAAAAAACTCTCGAGACCTTAAAGCTTAATTGTTGGAGAACTTACTGGTAACAATTAGAATTACTTGTTCAAACGAGGATGTTATATTATTTACAATTAACATTGTAAAATCATGTAAATGCTCTGACAGCACAGTTTACAGAAATGAAAAAAAAAATAGTCACATGCCTTAAATAATATTAAATAATAACCTTATCATATATTACCAAAAGGGGGTCGAGTCGACCCACAACTCTCTTAAAGTGGAAAAAAATTTGAAATACTTCTCAAAAAATATGAAAAAAATTGTAAGCCTTAGTTAGGCAACGAGATCCACAAAAAAAAATATGTAAAAAAAGTCATTTTTTTTTTAACATGTGATTTAAATGGGGAGTCATTTCACACCCTCTCCCTCCTCCTGGTAAAGCGTGTGTCAAAAAATCCCTTGGTAAAGCTAGGGTTAAAAAAGTCAAGTTTATTATAATATAGTATTGCCGCCTTTTATATAAATAATTTTTTTTTTTTTTTTTGTGATTCTCCCAATGCAAGAGGCATTGCCTATTCTCGGGTAGAGCAGCCAAAATTTCTGGTCCTTAAAATGTCTTCTCAATATTTTTCATCATATATTACACTCCTGATAATCTGAACGACGCATCTCAAGAGCTTAACGTATCTCGATAGCCGAGTAAATATATTCGAAGTAGAACCACAAACGATGCTCCACTAAGATTGTGGTGGGATCGCTGCAACTTGAATGTAGGAGATAAGGTAGGTTCATGTGTCATTTTCGTATAATATCTCCTTTTCAGCTTAGTTTTGCTTTGTATAACTTCATATGAACCTTTATAACAAGGGTTTGTAGGGGAGCAACGTATTATAAACATATAAAAAATAGCATATTTTAAATAAATAAAAATACAGTTTTAAAAGTTTTTGAAATGTCTCTTACTTGTCGGAAATGTTCTCATGCTGATAATAGTGCACTACTCTAACAAGTATTGGATGTAAAAAAAAAAAAAAAATCGTTTTTGAACTGTGGAAATATTGCAAGTGATATTTAGAACTTCAGTGTAAATTTACAAATTATGAAAGATTATAAAAGTTGCAAATATAATTTTTTGTAAGGCCTATAAATTATTACACCACAGAGTTTTGCATGCAATTTTTCCTTTTAAGAAAATTTCACCTCCTTGCAAACAAATGGAGTTGATGTTTTCTTTGAAAATTGGGTATATGAATTAAAAAAAATATATCGCTGAATCGTTTAATAAGTTTTTGTTTTAACTGCATGAGGTAAAAAGTTTTGAAGTGCATGCATGAAAAAATATTATAACATTTATTGATGATAAATAATACATTTAATTTATTTATTTATATATTCTTGTGCTTTAAATTTAATATAAAGGTGATGAGATTTAAATTTTGAAGACAGATGAAAGAGCACTGTCTAGTTTTTAAGTCACGTTTCAGCTCACGTGACAACATCATATACAGATCAGCTGTAACGTTTGCTACCCAGCAGATGTGTTTATAGTGTGTAAGCCCTGACAAATTTAGTAGACAGCTCCAAACTAAAGGTAAATAGTTTAGTACCACGTCACTAGCAGTTATCTTGATATCGCATGTTGGCGCCGTTAGAGTGCGTTAGGCGCCTCCCTATCATGCCGCTGCCTAGGGCAAGTATTAACGAGCATGAGCTTTATTGCCAGCTATTTCATATCATGCAGCGAGAGATTTATACAGCGAGATTCACACTTACAGCATAACGCGTGAGTATAAAAACACAAATCTGAAAGCAGGCAAAAAAAAACAGACTGTTTTTATATGCTACAATATATTATTAAAAGAATAGTGTTATATTTTCAAAATGAAATAAAAAATAATTTATTTTTATTATGTTATGAAATATAAATCATGCAATTAATTAATATTATAACCTCAAAATTAAAGGAATAAACGTTACATGCAGCAAGTAACAATAAATAATTGTATGTACTGTATGATTTGTCTTGTATATTTAATAATAATTATAATATAATAAATATCAATAATCGATCAAGTAAAGCCAGGTAAGTTGGTTTACCTGGCTTTAAATCATTTATGTTAATGATTTAATTGTTGATAGCGATGTTATTGATATGATTCAGTACGCAGATGATACAAGTTTCAAAATAACAAGTAAATATCATGAAAAGGTAATTGAGATTACTAATGATCTGATAATTGAGATAAATTCATATTTTCAGTCCAATAAATTAAAATTAAATGCATCTAAAACAAATTTAATAAAATTTCAACTAAGAAATAATAATAATTTGAATATAGCAAATGAAATATCTTGTGATGGACATATTCTGGAATTTACTGATCATACCAAGGTTCTTGGCATAATAATTGATCAAAATTTGAATTGGAGTTTTCACATTGATTATCTTGCTTTGAAATTATCAAGGTCTCTTTTTGCATTGAGGAAATTAAAAAATGTAGTTAATTTTGATGTATTGAAAAATGTTTATCATGCATATTTTCATTCCATTCTTTCTTATGGTATTGAAATTTGGGGTCACGCAGCCCAATACCTGATTAACAGGATTTTTATAATTCAGAAAAGGGCAATTTGAATATTATCAAATGTACCTCCCAGAACCAGTTGTAGAAATTTGTTCAAAACTCTTAACATTTTACCATTTACTGCATTATATATCTCTCAAGTTTTAATATTTGTTAAGAAGCATCCCAACTATTTTGTACAGTGTAAATTTGATCATTCTTATGACACACGTCATAAGAACATGTTTGTACTTGAGCGCCATAGAACGGCAGCCTATGAGAAGGGGCTCCTTTATTCTGCTCAATCCATGTATAATAAGTTACCAGTTGACATAAAGAGTGAAGAAAGTGTTACAGTGTTTAAGAAAAGAGTGAAACAATTCCTATTTGATAAAGAAGTGTACCATATTGACGATTTTTTCAAAAACTGATATTTATTATAATATGTATTGTATGCTGACTTGTCTTTATGTAAGATTAATAAAATTTTGAATTTTGAATTTTGAATTTTTAAAGTCAATTATAATTTATAATCAATGCTAATTGTTGAATTCAATGCAAATTCATGATAGAATATACAACAGCAAAATTGAAGCATAATATTTTGCACAAACCCAAAAAAACAACATTTTTCATCTGTATGATTTTGATTTATTTTTTAAATGAAATTTATTATGTCCTAATGATGATCCGTTTGACAGTGCGTGATTTAACACTGAATATGGTAGCCTCTCTCTAATGATAGTAATCATCAAGCTGTGAGTAATCACCACACTATATTAAATTTATCTTCTCACCGACATAAAAACATACCTCGGTAAAAACAAGTAGCCATAAATGTATGTACACTGATGACACCAATTCTATAAATATTTCTATACATGTGGCTCATCTTCCAAGAATATTCAAGCGAGATTATTACAATACTGATATTTATTAAATAAATATAATTAAGTGCATAATAATAGTCTTGATTATCAGTTTAACACAATAGAATTATGCACTACAATACTCAGATACGGTCAATACATTCCTTAGTTATGTAGAACGAAATTACATTAAAAAAAATGTTTACTAACAATAGGACGTTACTTAAAATATGAGCATACAAATTAAATCCTTATAATCTACGAGCTCAATTTTCCAGGAATCTTCGGAGATTAATTAATCCAAAAGTGCAATCACTCTCTATATCCACGTAAACCCGTCTTACGAGTGAAGACTACCGCAAGACTTGCTTCTCTGGCGCCGGCGAACGGACAGGTCAAACCTGAAGGCTCTCTCTTGTGTTGGTCAGTAACGTTGGGGAAAATCATCTTATGAAATATACTGTAGAAAAACATGCTATAATCGCATCAAAAACACACACTTAACTTTTAGATACTGAATCTAAGGACAATTTGTATAATTAAATTGACCCTGTTTAATTCAGTACAAAATTTGTACTGAAAAGTGCATAAAGTACTGAAAAGAAGGTTTAATTCAGCCATTTAATGTACTGAATTCTAAAACGTCCTTGCTGTAAGGTGAAAATAAAAGTACTGAAAACCCATTCAGTATCTAAAAAGTTTAGTGTGCAATGGTCTGTATTATTACTTATAATTGTGAAGATACTGAGAAATAATGCAGATATTAATTTTTTTATGTATATATTATTATAAGCTTGTAAGAATTTATAGAACCTTGGTAAGACGGTTCGAGAGAACATTAATTGTTAATTTTGGATTAGAATCTATAATAGTGGAGTATGATACCCCCGTTCTTCATGTACTCGTGTATGGAGTGTAGACGATTTCTATCACCATTTGATCATTACTTTGTTATCTGGGGTAATTTACTGACAGCTACCTAGTATGAAATTTACTATGAATAAGACCATTTCCTTTAAAAAAAAGTGCAGTTTTTTCTATTTAGAGTACAATAATGAGTGCTATAATTAATGTAAGAATGACAAATTGTGATATAAATTTAATATGACCAATTAAAGATATATACGCGAGCACCTTTAATATGTGTATTTTTTTTTTAAACTATACCTTAATTCCAATATAAACATTATTTATTAATATACAACATTGCATTGTCTAATAAAGTGGAACTAAATGTAAATTACTTTTCCTTAAAGTGAATATTTATAAATTAGTAAAATACCAAAGGAAATTTGCTGTGCTTGCTGCTGTTTAGTAGTGGAGCAGCAAACTAATTTGATCCTTTTGTGTTGTAATTAATTAACACACGTACCTGGACAGCCGGCAGGTGTAACATGCGGCACACTGCATAATAAATGGAGGCAATTTGGACGAGACGCAGTCGATTCCTCGCTCGATATCGTCTTCAGTGTTTTTAACGTGAGACTTTTGTACACACGCTTTCGAATTAAAGTTCTGGCCAAGAATATATCGTTAATAGACAAGCATTTTATATCGTTATCAAATTATCACATTTTTACCTATTTCTTAATTGCAATTTAAAAAAATTAGCAAAAACTTAAATTATGGTCGAAAAATATAAAATTACTCATCTACTGATTCTACTGTAATATATACATATTTTTTTAAAATTATATTTAAAATAAATTAGATAAAATTGTATATATTATAATGTATATTATACTTGAATGTTATAATATAATAAGAAATAATTGTTAATAAAGATTATAATAAAATTAATATAAAATTAAACTTTTTATCTTTACGCAGTTAGTCTAGTGGTTCAGTCTAAAGCTGGAAAAAAATAAGTTAAATTCAAATTGATCTATGTCATAATTTGCTTATGGTAAAAATTTTAATTGCCAATGCAAATGTAGAGTTACTCTGGTGTACTCTGGTGTTATCAAATATGGATTACCATGCTTATTTTCTGTCACTTGTCCTTACGGAACTCACATTATATACTCAACGGTCCATTGTAATAACACTAAGGTAAGTAGGTCTCAATGGAATTCATCGATTGATGCAAGGTATAGTAATACAGATGTTAATTAATATTCACCATCGAGTATCTCTGGAGAACGGGGCAATAAGCCAAATAACTTCAGATTATGTGTGTAAATTAGTTCAAATATTTTTTATAATTGTAGTCAAGCTTAAAATATAATTATTATTATTTGCGTCTAATCTTCTATGATTTATCAATACCAACTTTAATGTTAATAAAAGCCTGCAAGAATAAATTAATATAACTTGATAAATTTAAAATAGTTTTTAAATATAAAACTACGGGTTTCACCAACAAAATAATTATAATTTTATTTTTTTTTAAGAAAAATTGATTTTTTTTTATATAAGAGTATACCAGCTAAAAAATTTACAAATTTAATTTATTTTTACGGCGCTATTTTTTTCCTGTCAATAATAAAACTCCCAGTGTTCTAAGATTTGCAATCATCATTAAATAAAAAAAATTACACTTTCAACTCATTATTTGCAAAGCTGGCCGTGGTAGAAAACAAAATAGGTGGTAGAAAAAAGGCAGTAAAAGATCGCGGCAGGTCCATTACTGTCGGAGTTAACACTTACCACGAGTGACCGCGAGTAAAAACAATTCACTTCCACGAAACGTTCCTTTTACTGGCTTTTAATTCAGTAATTATAGAAAAAAATTCTTGAATTCCTCATTATTATGAACACTTGTTTGAGTCTAGGGTCATAATTTTATGTAATTTTCTAACCTAATTTTATAATTAACCTTATTAAACATACACGAGAAAATTATTATGTTCTGAAATATAAATTGTGTTTATTAAACGTTCAATTTTGTTTTCACTAATTTTAATTTCCATTAATTGAATTTCAATTGAGTTCATAACTCTGAAAACTAAAATCATGTATAAAAATATGAAATATAATGACAATTATTACAACAGTCTCTTTGATTAAATAATATTTACACTATAATTTATATTTTTTAAATGATAATTTTTATAACTAATAACCTGCATGTTAAAAAAGTTTAAGTTTCATTGTTCAATACCCAGGTGCAATAAAATAGCATGAATATATTCAAACCTATAATTTTAAATTAGCCTCTGGTGTTATGTTATACTGCCTATGTATTATAATGCTTCAACTTTAAAGAGCTGACTAAACAGAATCTATAATATGGGGGTATAATGTACCTAGATACGACGGCGTGACGATAGACAAGCAGCAAGAGCTTGGTGATATTTAACATGACCTAACGTTAGAAAATTCTTGGGAATTCAATGTACATTTAAAAGTATTCAGAACGTGTAGCTCTTGACTTTTTTAACTGTAAGAGAAAAACAAATGAAAAGTGTTACATTTCAGAAAAGTTTAGCCATCTCTTGTAAAAAAGTCTGTGTGCACGAAGATATTATAGACTACATGATGTCACCCCCAGAGTAAAAATAGGTGGAACGTTTCCGATGTCCCATTGTGTACATCTTAGCTGTGACATGTACTTTTAGTACATTTTATATTCAATACCATTATTTACACCATTACATTTTATCAGTATTTTTCACAACAAAACAAAGCAAATGTAAACTATTGACTTTTGCATAGCTTATAAAAAAATAAAATGATAAAAAAAAACACTATAGATTTATAAGTCACCATGATTTCAGAGAAATGGCAACGAGCATCAATTTGCCATTACGTTTTGATCCTTTGATCCCTTTTGTTACAAAATTCATTGCCTCTTTTTTTTTTAGTTTGTGGTTATTTCTTTTTGTGGAAAACCCCCCTCTGTAGCAATAGGAAAATAGAAGATTTCTGTTTATTTGTTCAACTTTTGTAAGACTTGCTTTAAGCCTATAAGCACTATTGGCTGTAAGGATATAATAATAATATAAAAAAGAAACATACATTGAATTCTAGTTTGTTATGTTACGTTTTTTATGTAAGAAATCTCGTAAATCATTACAGTTACAAGCAGGCTGTCATTTTACGATTCATGGCTTTATATTTCACAAAGAAACAGCCTAGAGGTAACTTTTTCCTGCAATTAATTGTCATAACAAAAAATATTGTGTAAGTATAGCTGCCTACTACTGAAATTATAAATTATAATTTGAAAATCATTGGATCGCTAGATGTGGTTTCAAAATTTAATAGAATCAAGGCAGTTTTATCATAATAATAATATATTATACGTTGCTTTATAATAACCTTAGAGAAATAATTGTAATCTTAGCTTCTATATTTATTTTATTCGATAAACAATTTTAATAAACAAGTAAAAAAAGTATATATTGTTAAATTTTGTTCCATGTCAAGTTATAAACCCAATTTTTAAAATTCTTTAAAAGCTCATTTATTTTTTAAATATTTTATCAATTACTACGTTCTTGATTTACAGTAATAACTTTTTGAACATAACTTGTTACAAGTTTGTGTCTAGCCACATGAATGCCAATTGGTGGTCCTACTCTCTTGTAATATTGCTTTTAAACATTGTATCAGAAGTCCCTATGTACGCCACAAGTTGCTGACTTCGATCCTAAGTCTCTTTAGGTTCTGCAATTGCAACGTAACAACCATCTGAGCACGCCACGACAAGTTTTACTCTCGCTATAAAATTTCATCCATCAACTCACTATGTGCTCTAAAAAACAAGACAACACTGACAGTTCAATACAATGATGCAAACAAAGGTTACTTACTATTTTTCTTTTATAATTTGACACTATTTTAATTTTCCTCTTTATGTCATTATCCTCGATCTAATTAATGCAATGTATCAAGGATACCAACACTATACAATTACGAAATGCATCTGATACGGAGGAGTACATGTTTATAGTGCACGGAACACCAATCATTACATTTTTAGATTCCTTTTTATAATGATATTATTATAACTCTCTCTTTATAAGAGAATAAATGAACTCCCTGCACAATTTTATATTTATTTTATAATTATCAGCAATTTATTTTTTTACAGACACGTAAAACACAGCAGTTGAATTTTATTTATTTCACGTGCTATAATAACTTTTATTTTGTATGGTTGTTGAAATTCTAACTTATAAAGCTTTAGTTATTAAAATAATACCTGCGTTCAAATATTTAAATAATAAATATTCAAAACTTACTCACTCTACAAAGCATTTGATTTTTTTTTTTTTTAATTATTGGTTATATAAAAATAAAATAAATTTGTTTTTTTTTATAGCTATATATGCCACGCTTTATATTATTATATAAATTAATGAATTAAGCTTCTTCATAGTATTTTTTTGTCTGTTTTAATGCTATGAGAAAATATATGTGACGGGCAATTTACACGTAGTACAATGATAAATGTAGTTATCCAACGAGTGTGGTATATCATTAAAACCGCTACTGATGACGATACCTTTTTTTTGTACATTGTTAATAAATTACAATTTTTATTTTGTCAAGACTTCAATTAAAATTCTACACTTTAGACGTTAGCAAAGAAATATTGTTCTGATGAAAATTTTCATGTTTTAAAATAATGTAAAAATTAATTATAAAATTTTAATAAGAACTTGTTTGGCTCTTAAAATTACTTGCGATGAACACGTGGATTTTTTTGTACGCTATAAGCCTACGTTGCTGCTGTAAATTATACGTAGAAATGTATTATTGAAGCTAATAAAAAAAATCTTTGAAGGAAAATAATTTTTGATGAATTTGTCATGATGAAAACATGTGGCAAAGTATACATCACAACAGTCATCAGAACGTTAACTTTGCCTGATTTTCCGATGTACGTACAATCAGAGAATAGGCATTTAAAATTTAAATACCTATTCTCTGGTACAATGTCATAACTAAAAGAATTATTCGCAATAGATGCTTCTTTCAAGTCAGTTGATTTTGCGTTATTCCCACCGTCCTATCCAAATATACGATAGAAAAAAAACTCGCGCGAAATTGCTTTTTTGGCATTAAAGAATTTTTTAGAGGAAATGTAAGCTCTTCATTCGTTATCAGAAGACCCCTAAATGGGGGGTAGAATACGGTTTCAAATTAATAGCTTTAAAGGAGGGGAACCGTTTCAGCTTTTATATTTTTAATGTTTTATAAATAACGTCAAACTTACTTGTGCACCAAAAAAATAGTCACCACCCTCCTCCTTCTACCAGTACAGCAGTTGACATTCAAAAAGCGCGCCGAAGAAAATTGGGGCATATGACGTCAAGATCAACGATTGGTTGCGCTTGACCTATCATGGCGCTTTACGTCATAAGCCCCAATTTTCTTTGGCGCACTTTTTGAAAATCAACTGCTGAAATGGTGGAAGGAGGAGGGTGGTGACTATTTTTTTGGTGCACAAGTAAGTTTGACATTATTTATAAAACATTAAAAATATAAAAGCTGAAGCGGTTCCCCTCCTTTAATAGTTATTGAGAAAAAAATCAAATTTTCTAACCAATTTTATGGAGAAAATTTTCCCGACAGGGAACACTTGAAGCCTCTATTGCAAGTTTAAGGAAAAACACTACTATGTAATAATATACTTTTCGTCGTGTTTTGAAATGTCTTCAGTCATTGGTTGACATTTTTTAACAAATAATATCATTGGTCGAATATAAGCCGAAGTAATCTGCTGAATTATCACGTTATATTAGAGTTTAGCAATTTACATTGTGTATATTGTATTATAGAATTTTAAAATTTTATTAACATAATATTTATATTATTACCTTATCACTTGATAGAAAAATATATTACGCCATAATTTGTGAAAGATTAAAATCTATACATTATAGTGATACATATTTTATTTTTTACAAAGTGTAATTGTCGTATACTGTTTTACAGGCGATTGGAATTAAGATGGTTATGTTACATAGTATATAATATTATAGTATACACGATCGAAAATTGAAAATTTATTGCAACTTTTTTATCATAGAAAATAATGTATTAAAAATTAAATATATATTGAAAACTAAAAAGTTGTGATTTATTATTCCGTTATAAAAAATGATGTTTTGTTCATTCACCGTTCGTATTAATAAAAAAAAAAATGCACTGGTATATTATTGAGTCGATGTTTTACAATAGCTCTATAAAAATTATTGTAAGATGATTTGATAAAATTTTAAACCAAAGTACGGCTATACACAATCAAAATTCGATCTTTGGCGTGTCCGAGAATGCTAAGACAAAAACCTTGGACGCAACCTATCATTATGGGCTGGAGGCCACCATAATTCGGTCATTGCTTTGCACCTACCCTTAGGCAAACCACACGTGACTCTCAATATATAGAACAAGCAATCGTAAAACACCATGACGTCACGCTCGTATTCATATTCAATAACGATTATAATTTTAAGTTCCTATAAGTTCGTAAAGAATAAATTTTTAGCATTACAGGTATACGAAATCTCAAAAAGGTTATTTGTACAATTTCAAGGGCATAATGTGCACACCTTAATTTTCTTTTATTTGGTAATATCTTCAATTCTTCTTTATGCAGGTCTATATATTTGTAGATAGATTAAATATTTTGTAGGATAACCGAAATCAAATCACGAGTCCACACAATATTTCTTATTGTAGAAAGAAGATGGTGCTGAGAAAATAATACACTTGGCATGTACGTTCTAAGTTTTTGTTTCTGTATTTTCTGAAAAAAATCAATATAATAATGTTGTAAATTATATGTTAGTGTTAACTTACAATTGTTAGACTTATTTTTAAGTTATATATTTTTTATTTATATTACTATGAAAAACTTTTTTCTACGTTGTTTATTTACCAAAACTACTTATGTCATTTAAATACAAATAAATCTTAACTTTGTGTTTCATACATATAATTTTAGTTAAACATTTTGATGCATTGTTAAATTAAATAATTTAATATATAACATATTTCACCATCATACGTAATAATGCTTGTTTTTATATCTTGCTTAAAGCTATCATGAAAACAACATATATAAATTTAATATAACTGTATAAAATTGGTGGGCTATTATTTTGTTTAAAAAAAAAATATACGTAGCTGAGACATGTTTATAATATAAGTATACGATTTTCAATCCTTCTTAAAGTCTTTTGTTTCATATATCCATTGTCTCAACGTACACTATCATTATCGCCTCAGCTTCGTAACTCTTGCAATTTGAAACCAAACTGAGAGACGATATATATAGAAAATTATTTATATAGAAAATTATTCTCATCTGAAGGTGTTAAAATATTCTAGAGAGATAACCAGGTGTTTCATGTCGCATTGTCTTCTAATAATTGCAACACTGAATATTATTCTAGGTATGGTAAAATTATATTGAGGTCTCTTGAAATGATGTTCCAGGTACAAAATACAGAATTTCTTAAAATACATAGCACGTTACTACCATTATATGTTTTTTTTTTAACACAGCATATATTAATTAGCAATTATTTCTCTCTCTTTCCCTCTCTAGCTCTCTACACAAAAATCAACTACATAAAAAATATGAAAATAATGTACTGTTAGTTATCAATAGCACATGATTTTATAAAATTAAATGCAAGAGTAAAGTCAAATTCAAGCTGCAATATTTTACATGTGTATATTTATGTGTACAATTTCTTTTTATGTATTAATTAGCATAAAAATAAGTTTGATAAAAAAAATGGCGTCATAATTTTAAATCCTTAATAGTTGAGTAAAATCAACGTTCCTTTATACAGGTTAAGCCACCGATTGGACCAATGTTAAAGGGTTTAGCCAATCACGTTCAAGTATTTTTGGCCACATCGTGCCGCGAAACTTTGAATGCGCCCATCATGCAATGCTATTTTTGAAATTTCGCGGTACAATGGGGCCTGAAAATTTAACAAAATTGACGCACGAAATGCGTGCGTATCTTAACCTGTATAAAGGAACGTTGAGTAAAATGACACCACTGGATGCAATTAAAACACTTAAATAATAACTATTTCATAATAACGATCATAAAATATCAGAGAAGCAACTGTCATGTAATGAATATTATTTTGTAAACGTAGTAATTAGCAATTCTTTTACATCATAAACATTCAAGGAAATTAAAATTATGTAGAAACTACTTGCTATATAATCTAAATCTTATTTATTAAAATCTGTATCAAACTTATAAATCATTACTTCATATTTTTTGTACTTTCCAGATCCAGTTTTAAAAAATCTGGTATTAAATAATAAGTTCACTGACAGAAATAAATACACATCAGAAGGTATTATTTTATACACAGTTTCAACTACTTATTATGCGACCAGGTTCATTGGCCACATTAGTCAAGTAATTTTTCCCTCGACACCCATCACTTTACTATAACACCTCTATAATTATTTTGACCTTGTTTATATATTTCAAACTACACTACAGGGTTAATTGCTTAAAGATGGTTATTAACAGCTAAATCTATACATCAGCTTATTGGGATGAACTCATCAGAATTGAAAATACATAAATCAAGAAGAACCAATTTACTGATACAGACCTGCTGTATACTAGTAAAAGTTTATCTTTGGTTTTTATAATGGAGTTTGAACTTTATTGAACAAAATAAATGAGATATGGTGAAAAACATGGGGTATAAAATACATGCTAACTTGAAGTGTTTTTTATTTATTAAAAAAATGAGATAAAACAACATGCATGAGACTTTAAAAAAAATATATATCTACCTTTTTTCCAATCTCATGCAAATTATAATAATAGCTTGCATTAATTTTTTAAAAAATGCTTTTTAATCTTAAAAAATTATAAAATTGGTGTTTATATTGGACAATTAATATAAAAAAGAATAAAAGGCACAATTTAAATCCTGATACAGTATATCGATGAAATTAATAATTATTGTGAAATTCAAAAATGAAACTTCGCTACTTTTTATATTTTCTTTTTAAAATTCCATATCGCGTGAGAAATAGTCTAATCACGATAAGTAATAAATTTATTAATCTTTAAAATAAATTAAATATAAAAATAAAATATATATTTTTTCATATACTATAAAACAGAATACCAGTTATTTTGCATAATTATAGCAACATATAGATCCCCTGTTTTATTGCTATAATTTGGTATTGGTGTGAATCTATAGTGAATAAATCTTCCGTGATATTTAAGGAACTGACCAATAAACTTCTCGCTTGTTAACGTACAGGCTTGGGGCTGACCAATTTAAAGGTGAATTTACATAGATCACATTTTTCAGAAACCTAAATAATGTAGAGCGCACTATATCTTTATAATCTCTGCGCACCTGCTGTGAAATCCTATGGCAGCCATATTGAATACCATTTTTTGAGCTCTATGATTTAGAATATGATATAAACGTCTTTGTTAATAGCAAGGTTAAGACATAAATGTATTTTCTCCACCTTATCATAGTTAGTAACACAAAAGAATATTACATAAGAGATTTTATATAAAATAGATTAAAAATCGTGATAGAATTTTAATGCAACTGTCACCCATGTAACCTCACCTTTACTTGGCAGACAGCTGATGTGATAGACGAGCTTTCACGCCATAACACGCACATGCAGAAATATTTGCATTAATGTTGAACACGAGGAATTCACGCACAACCAGAAAACTGATGGAGAGAGGTGGCAGCCAGCTAGGTATCTTATGATGAAATACGTTGACATGCAATGTTTACCAAAGTGGAGTTGCTAACATAAAATATACAAATGTTAGGGTGAGTGCCATTTCACGAAAATGCACACTAAACACAATATCGATTGTCAATTTTTTGAAGTGTTGACGTCATATTGACACTAAATGTTGTCTCAATTAGCGCAAGTGTTCAAGCGTTTGAAGAGTTTGAAGGGTCTAGTATTTAGTGTTTGAAATAGCAACTTCAAACACTAACCCAGATACTAAATTTTTAAATAATTGCGCTCTGATGGTGCTGCCATCTTTTGGGACTGCATAAAATTAAAAAAAAACGACTGTGAACAAAAAAAATGTCTGGAAATAACAAAAGTGGTAATAACACCGATGATTCCGGTGAAAAAGGAGGACTTAAAAGTAAGTAAAGTTGCATTTTCAAGACAAAATCTATAAACGCAATTAAAGCAGTAATAAATACTTCTTTTACTGAGATTTTACTGGTTGTAACTATAGTAATCAACGCCACAATCTCGGCACAAGGCTTTACTTCTACTCCCGCCAATTTTTATTTAGCATTATTGCATTAAATTTGTACATTTATTTTATTTATCTTAAATATAATTTATATTATTTAATCTATTGATGCAATATCTATAAATATTATTTACTTTTCAGTGTCCGATGAACAGAAACACAAGCTGATTGCCTTGCGCTTGAAGTACAAGGACATGTTCCCATGCCAAAAGAATGAATCCTTTGCCAAGTGGGGGTAAGAATATTTAAAAGCTGGCAGCCTGAATTACACGATACAATTTTTCCCTTCAAGAAAATTCTAGCTCCATAGAAACAAATAGAGATGAAGTTTTGTAACAAAAATTGTATGCAATAATGGAAAAATTTTATCATGTGATACCGGCTGTATGTATGCATATACCGTAAATCATAAGATAAAGATAAGATAAATAGCAGTGTGTACACACATTACATGCATAAACCCCTGCTTGCGGCTATTGTGGGTATTCCACCACGGTGGCTCGCTTGCTTGCGGCTGACTCCCTCAGCCCCTCCCTGAACTCATTAACACTCCGAGCATCCGCAAGCCCAGAGTATTGATTTCATAAGAATTTATGCATATATTATTTTAAAATAAATACTCAATACAAATGCTTTAACCAGTGATCATCATAATAATTTTTTGTCTGTATACTGCATTGCAGTATGCAATATATAATATGTATACCTTCATCTTGTAAGTACGTCTCTTTGTAAACCTAGCCTGCTTGGAATATGTATATGCATATATCCACTGAGTAATACACCAGCTGCACCAGTGGGGTAGAGTAGAGAGTGCAGAGCAGCCTTTTGTTGTAAAGTTGGTTGGATTAAGTACTCCAATAATGACTACGAGCAGGGTTTACGTACAGGCCAATAGTGTAACATATTCAATCTCCGACCAAACTTGTTGAGGCTTTTGTTAAAGTTTGTCATTCAATTTCTTCAGGAAGATTGCTGTGGAACTGGGATACCCACGAGAAAGCCACAGGGATGTCAAAAAGGTGTATGAGAATTTGAAAACAGCATACAAGGTGAGAAAACTCTCTCTGATACAGTCAACCAGGGTAACGTTGAAGGGTTTTACCAACTTTTTTAAATAAAAAAAAAAAAAAAAATTGGTAATTAAGAAAAAAAATAGTTGTTTCACTTAGCCAGAGGTATCTAAAAATTTTGTCAACAGTGTTTTTGCCCTAATTATGCCCTGTAAAAAAAAAAAAAAAAAAAAAAAAAAAAAAAAAAAAAAAAGAAAAACAGGCCCTTCAACGGGGTAACATTAAAGGGCCTTGCCGACACTAACACTCAAGTCTGGTGGGGGCTGGGGGTATGGAAGACGGAGGAGCAAATGGGTGGTATATTTAGTTGACATGAGTGACCCCTTCCCTCCCTTGACTAAAGATGGCACTAGTATAGGTAAGAGTGAAGAGTGCCAACATTCTTTCTCGTCAGTCGAAAAATCAAGAGTAATAAGTGATCTGACAGAGTGTGCATGACAAAAGGAGCTCAAACAATGATGACAAAAAAAATTGCAGAAGAGAGTAACGCAGAAAGTGACACTGAAAAAACTAAAACAAAAAAACCTTACCCTGTCTATAATAATGAGTTCGTCCCTGGGATTAGTGACTTAGCGACGGAACTGAGGCTTCACCTGAGGCTGTTCATTTATTCCTGACTTTTCACGTTGCACGCATGTGAGGAATTATTTTGATAAATTTCTGGATGAAAGGTCTCTCTGATAGTATTGCAGGATCCAAGTATTACGGTTCTCAGATTATAGGTTTCTACGGTGGAGCCTGCTATTGTTTCCTAATGGGAAATTTAACATGTCAAATTTGTATCCCATGTAGCTATTACAATGTTTTTTTGTAAATTTTGAAATTTGGGTCATTCATACATCCATGTACACTGGTTCTAAGGGTATCTTCAATTTTTTGCAAAAAAATATTTTTTTGTTGATATACTTATAGGGCATTTCAATGCCAATTTTTGTCAAAATGGGTCATGTTTGGTAATTTAAAACTCAAAAAAGGTCAAGATTTGAAATTTATATATGTGTTTATTTTTTTTTTTGAATTTTCTAATAGCCAGTTGTGTTTACTTGAACATATAAAAAATTTGGAGGATTCATATTTTTCATTTTCAATAAATTTAAATATTACTGAACCCTTACACAATCAATTTTATGAAAAAACGTAAAAACTCTGTTGTTTCATAAGCCTTTTTGCCAGTTAAATGTTTTTTTTTTTTATGCTAAAACCTTTAATATTTTCTGCTGGTCAATTTTCTTTACTACATTATGGCATAATTTCATAATTTTAAAATACTTTTTTATTCTACAGCAATGATCCGCGTATAAAAAATTTACATATTAAATATTTATTCGACGGAAGTTGTATACACTTATTTTTTTTATTAGGAATTAAATTGAATACATAAAGTTTTTGATCCGCGGATTGCTGTAACATGGAAAAGTATTTTAAAATTATGGAATTATGCCATAATGTAGAAAAGAAACTGAACTATCATGATAAAACTATAACTGGAATATCAGAAAATATTAAGATCTTTTGCTAAAAAAAAAAAAAAAAAAAAAACACGTGGCAAAAGGGCATATGGAACATCAGGGTTTTTACATTTTTTCATAGAATTGATGTGTAAGGGTTAAGTGATATTTAAATTTATTGAAAATGAAAAATATGAATCCTCCAAATTTTTTTTATGTTCAAGTAAACATAACTGGCTATTAGAAAATACAAAAAAAAAATATACACATATATTAATTCCAAATCTTGCCCCTTTTTGAGTTTTAAATTACCAAACATGACCCATTTTGACAAAAATTGGCATTGAAATGCCCTATAAGTATATCAACAAAAAAATATTTTTTTGCAAAAAATTGAAGATACCCTTAGAATGGCTCTTTCAAATATTTTGTCTCTAGAAAAACGAAGTATTGCAGAGATACACTTGTCAACCCTTTTATTTCTTCTACCATCCAGATAAAAATATTTAAAAGCTTTATGAAGGGCCTCGAGGTACATATTGGTATTTAATCCACAATTTTTCCTATAGCAATAGGCCCACTTTTGAGGACATTGTGCATACTTGCCCTGAAAATATGTACCAAATACCTCTAGCTCAGGGTCATTCAGTAACTCATGTACAAACAATGTTAAAGATTCATTAAATTTTATTATATCCAATTCTTCTATGATTGCTCGTAAAGTCTTAGAAACTAAATCCAGTTTTTCTTTATTACAAGAGGTTTTAGATTTGAGATTTTCTTTCAAGTTTTTATTTATATGCCAGGAACACAGTAGCTGATGCTCCACAGGACCCATAACCATACACCAAGCATTGTAAAAAGCAGGGTCATCATCAGACATGAACACGTCAGCCTCAATTAATCCGTACCTGTCTTTAATCGCCTGGAAGAAAACATTCCATGCTCCTGTATGTTTCCTATTACTCAAACTAAAAGCGACAGGTAGACCAGCACCGGATTCGTCAACAGTCATGAGGGTCGTCAAGTTAAAAAAATCATTTGTATCATGGGTCGAGTCAATACAAATTTTTCTTTTCAAGAGATGCTGCATTAGAGAATCAGGGTACTCAGTTTTAATTAAAATGAAAAAGTCATCTTTGTTAAATACACCTTCAGGGTCTTCAACATCTTGTGGTTTGTAATACAGTACAGGGTTCTCTTCTTCTGGTAAGTTTTTAAGGCTCTCCACCCACAGCTGCACGCTGACAGCATCTGTTGCATGCAAACGTCCGCTGTGCAGGTTGAAGTCCCGTAGGATGTTCCGCAGATCCTGAGCTTCGGTAAGATGAAGCCGCTTCCAATCATCATCCTTCTGCAGACTGGAGCGAATACTGTGCATCACAGCCTGGAAGCTTGCACCAGCTCTTAACTGTCCTGAAAAAATAAACATATTTATTAGTTAAGATATTCATTCATTCATTCATTCATTCATTCATTCATTCATTCATTCATTCATTCATTCATTCATTCATTCATTCATTCATTCATTCATTCATTCATTCATTCATTCATTCATTCATTCATTCATTCATTCATTTAGGTGTATATTTAATTAGAAAAAAATGACAGCATATTATACTTAATTATAAGCTGTTCATACCAAACCTCAACCACAACTTATAAAATTCCTGTTTCAAAATGAAAATACCGGGTGACTGAAAATTGAAAAGTTCCTAACTATCAATCACCTTCTGTATGTGTATATACATGAAGTTTGAACAAGATTGAAGCACTGTACGTAAGTGTGATGTCGTTAGTGACTTTATTATACTACATCAGTGAGATATGATCGAATGCAATTTGGGGGAGAATAAGGGCCTCATCATCTCAAGGTGAGCAATATTTAATATTTTAATTGTGTAAAATAGTTAATATAAAGCTATATAATATATAGTAGCTATATTACTAATTCTTTTAATGTTTAACATAATTATTATGCATATTCTTTTATTGTGCAAGGGATCCGTCTGCAACTCAGACCTGTTATAAGTTATAAAAGAATAAACGATACTGCAATGTATGTATAATATATACGCTATGTATGCGCTTGGATTTCAAAGCAGAGTTATGCATGGGTAAGGAATGTAGGGATAAGGTGGAGAAAGGTCGAGCGTGGCGCAATGCATTGACCGGTTCTCGTTAGATCACCGAAGTCAGGCTACGTCGAGCGTGGTTATTTATACTTGGATGCGGGAAACCGTTTCAAGTAAAAAATTACGCTGCTCCCTCCCTGGGTAAATTCATCTCGCTTTCCACCCAGTGCAGTGATGCACTTGTGTGGTTCCCCATTAGGCTTTGGACATCGCTTTGGTCCATTGAGAAAAAGTAGAGGTGTCCGTCTTGACTGAGGTTTTCCACGGTTCCCTCAGTCTCGAATCACCTCAGCGAATGCTGAGACGCGTAACAGGCCGTGGCCAACATCTGTTCTCTACCTTATCCCTATATTACCCATTACCCCGTCGCGAGCTGTAAGCTCTTAGTGGTGTGCGATCCTTGTAAAAAAAAAAAAATAAGAAAAAAAAATAAAGGATGGTGGCTACGACTTGTTAATCTTAACAGCATTTGCTGAGGTGAGACTTAGGGAACCCTGGAAACCTCAGCAGTCAGGACAGACTCCTCTACTTTTGATGAATCAACCAAACTGATGACCACACAAATTAATTAAGCCTGCAGAACTATAATTTAATACACACAAAAAGTGCATGTAATTGACTATATTGTTAATTATTCTCACACCTTTTGTCCACTAGCAGGATAACCTGAGAATTGTACTTGCCTCGATCATGTCAATCAATTAATATACAAAAATTGCATACACGAATCTTGCATATTATATATATACGCATATATACAGTATATTGCTTTGCAATAAAATATCATGCATGAAACTTTTTTTGGGCCTTGAAAAAAAAAAAAAAAAAGTTATAGTATGGTGCATTAATTATGCACATGCGAGCACAACTATAAGAACAATGTGTTTCAAATTTGCTCTATATACATATGGAACATCCAACAGTTAAAATTCCAATACAGCTAGTATACTGTATGTATAATTATTACAATTTTATTCTTGTAATATAATTATTAACAAATATATTTACGTGAAACTTGCTCATGATGTGGAATATATTATTATTATAATAATATTTCAGATGTACGTATATATATCTTACTAAAATACATGTAGCAGAGAAGATGAATAATCAATCACCATGATGATGCATATCAAATTGAAATTAAATTCATTGTGGAAGAAAAAGCATAAGAATAACTTAAAAGTAACAAATTTTGTTTGTGCAGAACAAATAGTAAAATATATATTTGCATAGATTATTATTATGAACAGCTGAGAGTCATGATATATCACCTGGATACCACTTTCTTTCTTCTAGTCTTGGCACTAGCTACAACCAATCCCTGCTGCTTAAGGTAGAGATAACATCGAACAGCTGTTCGACGTAATCCCCTTTGATTAACATGTAAACCTTAGCAAATTGACAAAAATTCTGAATTTTTTTTGAGAGGCAGATATTAGTGCCTAAAAGCCATAGCAAAAGTTTCAAAAACATTTAACGAGCCGATTTTTTTAAATTAATTTTTTAGTTTGGCTCTCCATGGGTAAGCCCTATGCTGAAAATTAAAAAAATTAATTAAAAAAAATTGGCTCGTTAAATCGTTTTGAAATTTTTTCTATGGCTTTTAGGCACTAATATCTGCCTCTCAAAAAAATTTCAGAATTTTTGTCAATTTGCTAAGGTTTACATGTTAATCAAAGGGCATTACGTCGATCAGCTGTTCGGCGTTATCTTTACCTTAATCCTTCTGACAGTGGCCAATTGGTAGATAGAATTAAGATACAAGTCTTGCTCAAAATTTGATTTAAAAAGTTTTATTTTGTACTACCTATATATTATAGCTATTATAAATTTTATTATATATTAATTTATATATATATATATACATTGCACTAAAAATAAACAAACTTTAAATATGTGAAGGTGACATATACTGCCTGATATGTACATGGATGAATAACGCACTTAATTTCATAATTTAATATACACTTCTATTATATAATAATTGATGAATTTAAGCATGCAGCTATCTTATATAATTTTATTAAAAAACATAAATTATATTTATTTTTAAAATATAATTTATAATCTTAACACATAATATACAAATATACAAAATTAAATATTATAGTTTTATATATATGCAATATATATTATATATAGATTAGACTGTCTATGCATATAGACAGTCTAATCTATATATTATTTATATTGCATAAAAAGTTTGGAGGATATGAGCAAACTAAAAGAGACCATTTTGTTATCTGAGCTCAGTGTTGTATGATAAACTTCCAGACTATCTAAAGAAAATTGTAAGTATGCCTAGATGTTTTTAAGAATTAAACAATAACTGATTGCCTATATCTTATTAAAAAAAAATTATTCTATTAAGTTTATGCAAGATGAAAATTGTCAATAGTTATTTGTATATATATACTATGTTTTTTTGTTTTAATAATTGATGAATATTGTTATTTTAAATGTGTACATGTATTTTGGATGTTTGTCTATGATTGTATTACTAATCTTTTTTTTTACAGCTATTTCAAATTTAATTATTAATGTTTAGTTTCTATATAGTCTCAATGTATCAACTGATATTTAATGTGAAATAAATAAAAAAAATAAATATAATTTACCTGCCATCATGACTCGTTCCTTAGAAGTCAAGGATAGATGACTCAGGTCATGAGAGTGTCCAACATGGGTAGAGATGTACTTAACATGATAGCCAGATTCACTGACTCTCAAAGTAATACTGGCTGGACATGAACATTGGATCTTCCTGGAGCCTTGGCTTTTCATGCTTCTCTTACCCTCGGATCTTGATCTTGTATAACCTGAACGATTACATGAATAGTAATAGATGCTGTCACCGTTGGATCTGACTTGACGGCCTGTGTATCTAATAAACTGACTCCGAGTTTTGTCCTCAATTTCGGCCTTCCACGATTCAAACTCTGCGGAAAGAAATTGTAAAACATTAATGCCAAGATTTTAAATTAATTTACACTCTGCATGATATGCTTGCATCAGAGCTATAGATATATATATATATATATATATATATATATATATATATATATATATATATAACATATTTTTTAATTATAATTATATTTATACTATAATATAGTTGATTATATATATTATATATATATATATATATACATTATAAAAATTAAAAGTAGAGTCGTGTGTTAATTATATATGCCATGTATTATATATGCATGTATATAATGTTGCAGTGGCGCGGATCCAGGAGGGGAGGGCTGGGGGGGCTGCAGCCCCCCCCCCGAAATTTTGGATTTAACATGGGCAATATAGGCATTTCCCTCACTCAATTTTTTTTTAACAGTGGCCTTATGAAGGTAGCATCTTCCCCCCACCCCCCGAATTTTTTTTCTGGATCCGCGCTTGTGGTCCGGTGTGCACTGGCTTATATTAGGAACAATGCAAACTCCATGCAATGTACATTTAACACTTTCTTTTTTATTCACGACTGAAAAAACGCATAATATATATGCATAACGTATAATATATATATATAATATACTGTATAATGTATAAAATACCTTCGTACGAAGCAAAAGAATTGCATGATGTCTCAGTTTTAGCCTGATGCCGGTCTTGCAAATGCTCCTTGAATTCTCTTTGATTCATTAGCAAATCTCCACATTTAGGGCACTTTATAGTAATTGCATGTTGTTTTTCATTATTATCAACAACTTTCTTCTTCTTTTTCCTAGACTTTAACTTGTCTGCATGTTTGGTTTTGAAATGTTTAATGAAGTCTCTCCGGTATACATATCCTTTTTTACAACAATTACAATTGTAAGCTTTTTCTGCAATTTCAATTATTTGATGGACGTTTTTTAGATGGCGATTAAGGCTGTAGTTCTCGGAGAAAGTCTTATCACAGATCCGACACACGGGTTTCGTCATTATTTTGTAATATTGTTATTAAGCACGAATTAAGTTATATATCAGCAGCAGTGCAACCATATAAAATTAATTATATATATATTAATAGTTCTATCAAATATAAAATAAGTCAGCTATTCTATTTAATAACGTACATTCAATTAATAGGAGACAATTAAACAGCAACACGAAAGCAATTCTGCAGGAGATGTAAAAACCTACTGTACGGAACCAAATATTCCAAAATTAAATCATTTTTTAAATAATTTATATAGAGGGCCCGCAAAATTGTGGATTAGTGGATAAAAAAAAAGCTTACTGCGCATGCGCGCCAGGCAGCGGTGGAATACCGTCTTCTACCCTGAACGCCTCGTCTTATTACTCTTGATTTTTCGACTGACGGGAAAGAATGTTGGCACTCTTCACTCTTACCTAGTGCCATCTTTAGTCAAGGGAGGGAAGGTGTCTCTCATGGTTACTAAATATAACAACCATTGCTCCTCCATCTTCCATACTCACAACCCGCACCAGACTTGGATGACTCATTTTTTATTATAAAATTAACATATATAAATTATATTTAAAAATAAGTTAAATATATTATTTAGATTTAAATTTAGAATATTATCAATTATTATAATTCATAATTAATTTTGAAAAATGTTGTTTCAGAAAAAAGTGGATCCACCATCTGGTGCTGGAATGGAAGATGAGAGAGGAAAACTCTTCGTACTCGCTCATAGATGGCAGTTCTTTGAAGGTATGCATGCCATATTAAAGAAGAATCAAAACATAGCACCAAGTTACACCGTCGACGCCAATGACCCAGAAAGCATCACTACTAACTGGCAAAATCGGCAAGTGATTCAGCAAGCTTCTTCATCTAATTCTGCTCAAGTTGCTAAAGTTGCTGCGGAGATTACTTCTGTATTCGAGACTTTTACTCAAAGCCAGAAGCAACAAGCAACCGAGCAAGTTGCTGCATCTTGTTCATCCCAGTATGTTCAAGTGATAATGGATGACTGTAATGGCGACAGTCCGTTACCAGTCCCCTATAATTTCGTGCATGTGCTGTCCGATGATTGTTCTCCACCTCCAAGTGGATCCCAATCAAATGCAGTGGTACTCGGCAACTTAATATCCCCAAGCTTGCAACTTGCAAGTTCTTCAAACTCATCATGCAGCTCCCCAGCACCTTCATGCTCAAGCTCTTCTTCTGCAAATGAAGGTACGCCCAAATTTTTAGGGTCGTACACTGATGGAGCTTCTGCCAGCACCACACCAAAACAGACCAAACGAAAGGCAGACACAAACACGAGACGCAACAAAAGGCAGGCGAAGGAAAAGGAGGAAGCTGATGAATTAGCTGCGTCTAATTTTTATCAACAGTTTCTTGATAATGACACAAGGGGACTGGATCAAATGGACAGAATGTTAGATATGACTGGCAAAATCTATGAATTGTTAGAAAACCATGTTCAAAAAAAATAATTTGGTTTGGGTGGCGGGGGTTAATTTTATAAAGTCTTCATAATTGCAATACAATGAACAGAGTAAACTAAGCTAGGAGGTGTTCATTATTTTATTCTTATGAATTATTTTGTCTATCATACTTCTTTGTATTTTGAGAGAGGCGAGGAGGGAGGAGTGCAATACTATACCGTACTACGTTTGACATTAGTTCAACACTTTGAAAGTATAATTCTGAAGATGTTCTCTTCCTCCAATGTTTTGATTTAATGTCTTCATTGTAAACATAATTTTAGTTTACATTAATTCTCACAAGTTATGTGTAAGGTAACGTGAATCAGTTGATTTGTTAGTGTCATTTGATTAACATGTAAACCTTAGCAAATTCACAATTAAGTACCTAAAAGCCATTAAAAAAATTTCAAGACACTGGACAACATGCATGAAAAAATTTAATTGCAGAAATGAATAGAGGGTACCAAATTATGCTGCTCTGAATTTTTTCAGATTTTTTTGAGACCCAGAACTATTTTTAAATAATTATTGAAAGTGCGGCTACGCCCCCTGGAGGCGTCAACAGGCGTCCAGTCTCTATCCTTTTTATTAAGATTTCAGGGGTGCGAACTGAAATCACAGTACTTTCAATAATTATTTAAAAATAGTTCCGAAAAATCTGAAAAAATTCAGAGCAGCATAATTTGGTAATTTTTTTCATGTATGTTGTCCATTATTCGAGACGATTTTTTTTAATTAAGTTTTTAGGTTGGCTTTCTACGGGAGAGACCTCAATGCTGAAATTTAAAATTCAAATACTTTTATTTTCCTTTAGGTAGTGATAACACGGATCAGCTGACCAATGCTAAAAAAATACCTTTCATGAAAAATATAAAAAAAAAATAAAATATTCTCTTCTACATCCCTATCAATAGCTAAAAATAACGAGCTAGTTTTCTAGTTATTAATTTTTAAAGTTGACTATTTTTACATGGAGAAATGGAACCTCCATGTTAAATAAGTCAACTTTAAAAATTCATAACGCGAAAACCAGCTCCTTTTTTATATCTGTTATTGATAGGGGATGTAGAGGAGAACATTGTTTAGTCCAAATGGGACTAAACAATTCAGCTGAATCATGTTACCTTAACATTAAAGTGCAAAATGTGTTGTGGATGCTTGTCAGCTGTAGTTTTACTTTTGTCCTAACTATGAATAATAATAATAGAAGAATGTAATGTATTAACTTTTATTGAACTTAACTTTTTTACTTCTGAGCAATATCATATGAATTGATAATGTATAATTTGGTCATGAAATTAAGGAGACTGATGTTTATATTATAATAAATATAATATGACCTGTAAATTATACATGTTAATAGTTCCTCAATATTTTGACTGATTATGTTTATTTTTAAATACTGGACAAAACTACGCTAACAAATGAAAGGTTACTATTCGTCATGTATTATATAATTAAAATTGTGATGTCTTCAGTTGCCTCTGACTGCCTCAGCCATGTATTTTGAATTGTTGAGGTTACTTTCTAATTACTTTTTTTGTACACTATAATTATATATTCAATAATATATTTTGAAGGTTCCAACACTATGAAAAATATTTGTATGATGTGTCAACTTTCATTTTATATATTATATATTTTTTTTTCTTTTCATCAGGTTGTAATTGACACATGATAAAAGTTAATCTTCACTGTTTAATAAGATTTAACTATGAATTTTTGAAAAAAATTGATAATTTTTATAATTTAAGGCTATTCTAGGGTTTAGTTAGAAGAGACAAACTGCATGCATTTTTTAATTAGAGTACGTACACTATGAAAATTTTGGAAATACATCTTCAGTGCTTATGTTTTGTTATAATTTGTAATAAGGTCAATATGCACCTCAGGACAGCATGGACATTTCCCCATCTCTGTTTATAAACTTTGTATCACAGTGTATAGAGGTGTGGTGAACTGAAACTTGTTTCCATGGCTAGACTGGATGCTCTAATATGTAAAGAGGGGTGGGGGAGGCATGGACTTTCCCATGATATTCTACATGTTATCTACACTGTTTGTCTCTTGGAGCCACAGCACAAGCATATGAGACTGGAGACAAGAGGTAATGTTTGTGGTGGTCCTGAGGTGCACATGAATTTGTATAATATTCTTCCTTGGATATTGATTCCAAAAATGCACGGAGAATTGAGCGAAAAATGGACGGAGAATTGAGGGTTATGGATATTGTTATTTAGAATCTATTTTAATTATAAGGGCAAATACAAAAATTGTTTTGTAGCCTGGACAGGATTTCCACTTTTTACTTGTACACATTTTTTTTTTTTTTTTTTTTTTTTTTTTTTTTTTTTTTAATTAACTGTCTGAATAGAAAATTTGCATCTTCGATATTTACCCTAAAAGAAGTGATATTCCCAATATAATTAATATCAAAATTATTGCATAGCTGGATTATCAGGGACCCTTAAAGGCTTCCGTGTCTTATGCTCAGAAATTTGATGACCTGAGTGTGTAGGCGCTTCTGCATCACATGGGCACGCGTGGCTCTCGCTGGCTGCCAGCTGCGTGCACAGCTGAAAGCCAGGCCATGGCCTAACCGTGCCCATGCGATGCAGCAGCGGCTCCACACTCCCAAGTCGAAAAACTAGAGTGCTAAGTGATAATTTGAGCAGTACTCAAGTAGTTGACTACTTAAAAACAAGTAGTCAACTACTTGACTACTGCTCAAATTATCACTTAGCACTCTTATTTTTCGACTAGGGTTGGACCCCACTCAGGTCTTCAAATTTCTGGCCATAAGAGACGGAGGTCTCTAAGGGTCTCTGAGCTATTATCGAATTTATTACAATTGTTGCAATATATATAGTTTAATTATATCAGCATTTCAAATGCAATTTTTTCTTTTTATTAGCTTGAAATTAACACATTCATAAATAAAGTGAAACTTAACTTTTCAATTAGCCCTGACTATAAATTTGGGGGAAATTAATTTTTTTAGTATTTAAGGTGAGTCTAAGGTTTACTTAGAAAACACGAACTGCATGACAATTTTTAAGTAGAGTATAATATGAATGTTTTGGAAATGAAAGCTCATTGCAATAAAAATTTGGTGCTAGTTCCTAATTAGTAATTAATCTTAATTAGTTTACTTCAATCACAAAGCAATATATCTTAAATTTTTAAAATCATTATTTTATTTTTTATATCCAATATGTTAAGTACAAGTGCCAACTAGTTTTAGCACAAACTTATTTATATATAATAGCTCTATGTTGTACTGTACAGTACACATGATACACTTAAATAAAATAAGCCCAATCTAAATGTAATAACAGCTAGCATCTGTTTTATTATATATATATATATATATATATATATATATATATATATATGTGTGTTATATAATATTTATGTGTTGCAAAAAAATATCCACATATATGTGGCACGGTTGTGTATATATATATATAATATATATATATATATATATATATATATTATATAGAAATTATATGCAACTTTCAATAAATTAAAAATTTTCGGGGAAAAGCTCAGATATAATACAAAATTAAGTGACTTTACTTTGATATATGATATATAATATGTTATTTTTGGCCTAAAAAATGTATGTAAATTAATTTGATGTAAAGTTTAAACTACATCTCAATGTATATATGTTACTAATTTTTTTGATGTCTTTGGTGTCTAAAAAATGGGGAATAAGGTTAATTTTATTTGCACGTCAATAAATTACTTAAAAAATATTGTATTGTCCTATAATTTAATATCCCAATTTCCCAAAATATTTATTCAACGTCTTCAATTGCTATCATGAATTTGTAGCCATATTGTTTAACAAAAAAAACCTTTTTTATCGCAAATAACTTACTCTCTTGATTTCCAATGTAAAAATGATGCATTTAGATAATTAAAATTTTTAAGAAAAATAATACATATTACACCTCTTATAAACAGTGTTCATAACAGTTATATAAGTTATTAAAACTGTTAAAAGTAATAAAAAAAGTGATAATTACTCTTCTGACATAATTTATTTCATACGTTTTTTCAATTTCGTACTTAAAGCCTGTATTAAGATATTACAAAATACACTTTTTCTAATTTTTGCATTCAATTATTCCTTACAAGAAAACTTGAACTCAATTTATTTGTAGGGAGGTGAAATTTTCTTGCAAGGAAAAATTGTATGCATTAATTAAAAAAATTGTATCATTTAATACCCAGCTTTATTAACTTTTAGGCATAAAGAATTAAAGAGAAGAATATAATTACAAAGGCAAGCAAGGATTTTCTTTTCTTTTAGTTCTTTTTAAAATGTATTATTTAAATAGCAATCAAGCAATCAGTGGTCTTTATTTTAGCTAAAGTGTAACAACAACTGAATGATGTGTTAAATGTGGTTCCATTAGGGTAACTTACATTATAAAATAACAATTAAGGGTAAGGTAACGCCACCAATGTTAAAAAAAAATCCCTCACACATAAATTCTGAAAAAAAATTATAATGTTCTCCTTTACACCCCCTATCAGTAGCTAAAATATCAGGTATACAAATACGATCTAGTTTTTGAGTTATGAATTTTTAAAGTTGACTAATTTAACATGGAAGTTTCATTTCTCCATGTTAAAATAGTCAACTTTAAAAATTTATAACTCAAAAACTAGACCGTATTTGTATACCTGATATTTTAGCTACTGATAGGGGGTGTAGAGGAGAACATTTTAAATCTTTTTCACAATTTTTGTGTGAGGATTTTTTTTAACATTGGTAGTGTTACCTTACCCTTAAAAATACCTCAAGAAAATATAAACTTAATAATTATCAAGGTCGAGATAACAAGTTTGAGCCAATTGAAACAAGTACAAGATAAATAGTTGTTTCACCTTTTATTTTATTGGAAATAGTTTACATTTTAAAAACCTAAAGTACTAAAATTATATCTGTAAAGTCTTAATAAATATATACAATATACATCACATAATAATATAATGGGCTTACGGGGTGTAATTATTTTACTGGCTCAATCAAAAGAGGAGGTCGAAAAATAACCCTTTGATTTTTTTGCGATTTTTTTTAGCACTGCATCATACCTACAACGGAGATTAAAAATGTCCCTTGACCTGGAGGCTCCATCTGCAACGCCTATGACGTCACTACATTCTTTGGGTCAACTATGTAACACTTGTTAAAAATTATTCCATTGTTGGTTGTTTATTAAAAATAATCATTTGTTTCCATAGCAACGTGTTTGTTTAGAAACATTATATAGTTGACCCAAAGAATGTAATGACGTAGGTTACATAGGCGTTGCGGATGGAGCCTCTAGGTCAAGAGACATTTTTAATCTCCATTCTATAGGTATGATGCAGTCCCTCAAAAAATCACAAAAAAATCAAAGGGATATTTTTCGACCTCCTCTTTTGATTGAGCCAGTAAAAAAATGACACCCCGTAAGCCCATTGGGGGAAGCGGGGGTGGGGGGGCTGAAAATTTTCCGGGGACCCCAGCTGCTTCCATAAGGCCAATGTTAAGGAAAAATTGGGAGTGGGGAAATTGCCCATGTTAAAACTAAAATTACTACCCCCCCCCCCTTCCCCCAACTTTTTTTGCTGGATCTGCGCCTGATGCTGTATAATGAAAAAAGGTTATTTTAAAATGCATCTTTTTTTACTTTTTAACATCCCTACAACTATAATAATTGAAAATTTTTACAGTTATACATAAATGTTACAATGGACAACATACATGAAAAATTTTTATTGCAGAAATGAATAGAGGGTACCAAATTATGCTACTCTGAAATTTTTCACATTCTTTTGAGACCCGGAACTATTTTTAAATAATTATTGAAAGTCCTGTGATTTCAGTTGGCACCCCTAACTTCTTAATAAAAAGGATAGAGACTGGACGCCTATTGACGCCTCCAGGGGGCGTGGCCGCTCTTTCAATAATTATTTAAAAATAATTCTGGGTCTCAAAAAAATCTGAAAAAATTCAGAGTAGCATAATTTGGTACCCTCTATTCATTTCTGCAATAAATTTTTTTCATGTATGTTGTCCATTACAGAATATTAAAGTATAGAGATCGAGAGCGATTGCATTTTTTTTAAAAAATCTGTTTTCCAAAAATAGTTAAACCTCGCTGCTCTCTATTGAGAAATGAAAAAAAAAAAAAAAAAAAAATACATCTCAAATTCATTCACCAAAAAGAACTTAAAAAAATTCCCAAAGTTGATGTTTCGGAGGCCACTAGCTATTTTAGTTGGAATTTTTTGGTAATCATTTCTTAACAGAGAGCACGTTAAACTATGTTTAGAAAATAAATTGTAAAAAAAATGCAATTGCTCATTATATGCAGCCTTGATACCTCAAATCTAGCTAAATGTGTTACAGAACCAGTTACAGGACCCTCCATCACCTCTCATGTGATCATCATGCCTGTACTGCAGGCGTGGGTTAATATTAAACTTGTTTAGTTATTAATTAAACCTGCGATCACCTGCTGGGCCAGGTTGTCCCTAAAGGCATTGCCGTCCAGCTCATCAGCGATGTTATTGGCTGGATTCCTATTTGGGACCTCATGATTACGCAGAACTTCACCAGCAGTTAAACATATATTATGCATCACTGCGCAAGCTGCCATCATTTTTATACCTTTTTCAACCTTTACTTCAATCACTTTTGTAAAGATAGCACGCCAGCGGTTCTTCATTAATCCAAAGACTCTTTCTATTATCATCCTAGCTTTGGAAAGACGATGATTAAAAGTAGTTTGCATGTTTCCTATCGGGTTCCTATATGGGGTTAACAAGCGAATGGGTTGTATCCTGTTTGGATATCCACCATCACCAATTATAAAATATCCTTCTGGAGGGTACATACCAAGCCTATAGAGCGAGCTGTGACGCAGCACACGAGTGTCGTGAACCGAACCAGGGAACCCACAAAAGAAATCGATTATCATGCCATTACTGTCACAGAGTGCTTGCATTTGTAACGATAAATAGGATTTGCGATTAATATATTGCTCATGCAAGTGGGGAGGTATCATGATTTCGACATGAGACCCATCAATTGCCCCTACACAGTGTCTAAACACCAAACTACCTGCTTTTTCAGCAAAACCTAATCCAATATTGTTTAACTGATTTGCATGAGGAAATTTTACTATTCTTGGCAACAACCGAACCATTACGTTTAACATTTTGGTGATGAGTCGGAACACCGTTGATTTAGGAATATCAAATGTAACGCAGACCACTCTGTATGAAGTGCCGCAGGCAAGCCAGAAGAGGAACATCATTGCCTGCAACAAAAGTATGTTTAGTTTCCTTCTCTCTTAAGGTAGAGATAACGCTGATCAGCTGTTTGACGTACTCTCCTTTGATGAACATGTAAACCGAAGTAAATTCACAAAACCTCTGAATATTTTTGGAGAAGCAGATATTAGTGCCTACAAGCCATAGAAAAAGATTTACAGTTTAACGGGCTGATTTTTTATAATTAAATTTTTAGTGTGTATATATCTCCATGCAGTGGCGTAACTACAAAATGTGGGCCCGGTGGCCAAAGGCCCGCTTGGACCCCTTCGCCGCGAAGCGGCGGCTTCGGGGGCGGATGGTTGGGGGGGGGGGGATTGGGGAAGGGATTCCCGCCGGAGGTGAATTTTTTTTAGAAAATGTGGGCGTGACACTTTTTTTTAATGTGGAAAAATACATATTTTAATGAAATTAGATTTGCGCAATATTTTATAAATTCTTTATTAATTTATATCGGTATCCGATAGCGCGGTCGACTGGGAGCCGGACAGCTCGGAGCCAAACGTGTTTCTAGGACAACTCGGAGCACGGACAGCTCGGAGCGCGGACATCCTGGAGCCTCGGTAGGACAACTCAGAGCACGGACAACTTGGAGCGCGGACATCCTGGAGCCTAGCTAGGACATCTCGGAGCACCGTTTTATTTAAATTATTGAATGAATTTCAAAATTAAAATTGATGTATTCCGAGAATGTATCGTTAATCGTAACATTTATTGTTATATTACTTTTATTTATTATGTAAGTATATAAAAAAAATTATTAAGTTTTCTGATGATACATCAGTGAGGTACGTTATACTGTCTAGTATATATGGAAGTAACTATCTTATACTTTTTAATTTCCTTTCTCAACTTTTACCAACTTAATTCGTTATAAAGTTTCTTGTGTAACTAAAATTAGTAATTAAATAATACGGAACAAACATGATTCATAATTTATGTAATGTTATGTAATATAAACAAAAATATTCACAAAGTTCAATTAACAATGATAATGACACCTATCTATATATTAGACAGTAGAACGTACCTCACTGATGTATTCTCGGAATACAACAATTTTAATTTTGAAATTCATTCAATAATTTAAAAACAACGGTGCTCCGAGTTGTCCTAGCTAGGCTCCAGGATGTCCGCGCTCCAAGTTGTCCGTGCTCCGAGTTGTCCTAGATAGGCTCCAGGATGTCCGCGCTCCAAGTTGTCCGTGCTCCGAGTTGTCCTAGCTAGGCTCCAGGATGTCCGCGCTCCGAGCTGTCCGTGCTCCGAGTTGTCCTACCGAGGCTCCAGGATGTCCGCGCTCCGAGCTGTCCGTGCTCCGAGTTGTCCTAGAAACACGTTTGGCTCCGAGCTGTCCGGCTCCCAGTCGACCGCGCTCCGAGTTGTCCGGGAACCATTTATATCTGCAGATCCACAGATGTCACGTTATGCAGCAATCGGCAATTATAAAACAAAAATAACAAACACAGAGCATATGGTGTTGTAAAAATATTAAAATTCATATTAGTTCATTTTAATCTCTACTATAACATGAATTACTAATTAACTAATTGAAGCACAATTTTGACTTATTTTGTTTCAACTGCACATGCGTGTGCTTCAACGACATGATGAACTAAATTTGGGATGGTTCATTCGAATCTTAAATGTCATAAAACAAGGAGAGATGAGTCAGATGAGGAGCATGTTTGTATAAGCTATTGTTCTCCCCATTGCCAAATGATAACGATAAATGCTCGCTCCTGGTCTTCATATTTGTGACAAACATTTAAAAACTTTATTTGTTTACGGAAAAAAAAATGCCTAGTTTAGTTTATTTTTTACTTTTTTTCTGTCACGCTCAATTGAAATTTCTTTAATGAGCTTAACTGAAAAGGCCCTCTTAGATGCACGGGCCCGGGGCCCTTGGCCCCCTCTGTAGTTACGCCACTGTCTCCATGCATTGGGAAAGCCCCACAGTGTGCTGAAAATGAAAAAAAAAAAAAATAATTTAAAAAATCGGCTCGTCAAATTGTTTTGAAATTTTTTTCTATGGATTTTAGGCACAGATATCTGCCTCTCAAAAAACATTCAGAATTTTTGTGAATTTGCCAAGGTTTACATGTTAATCAAAGGAGAGTACGTCGAACATCTGATCGGTGTTATCTCTACCTTAATAATTTTTATCAAGTTTATGCATACCTCAAGCCTAATCGTCCATCCATGACGTTTTTGTCTTAGTTCTTCAATTTCTCTCTCCAGCAAAACCAAAGCCGCAGGTGTCACTCGTAAATGTTCCTTTGTTGCTCGTTCGTCTCCTCGCAGGATAGACCACAGTACTCCATGAAAAGGGATGTCTTGAAGACAATATTGGCGGCGTTGGTTCTAAAGAATAAGGCAATTTGTAATACATGTTTAAAGTGTATAACCAGAGATATGTGTTCACGGCATGGCACTAACAAATGTGCAACACAGCTTAGAAATGAAGGGCTGTTGCACAACTCAGAAATTATATTCCAACCAAAAGGAACATGTATATTAAACTTATTATATTTTTAGATATCAGGGCGAAGGAAATTTTAATTTCATGAGTTATTTAATAATAATATTACTAATGACAAAACTCTGTTAGAGCGGCCAGAGGGCCGGAAATTTTAGGCGCCAAAATTATCTGCGTAATATTATTTGTTAAATTACCTGCTGAAGCCTGCGACGAATCATCGTTAAAATAAATCTTCTTCTTCGTCGATTTCTTTCTTGAGCGGTACAGAATGTTCGCTGTACTTGCAAAAGTAATTGAAAAAACATCGCAGTAATTTGGTCCATCTTAACAAAATTTGCTAAACAGCTGATGTCACAAGTTCAAACTCTTGCCGCTAAGGAGCTTTGGCGCTAGTGTACAAAAGTTGTCCCATTTCAAATTATGCACACTAAAAAAGTGTCGATACTAGAAATGTTTGAAGTGTATACACTTTTTTAGTGCGCATTCTTAAATGAGACGCACCCTTAGTATGGTATTTGTGACGCTATACAAAATTTTAATAAGATAATTTTAAATTTATTTAAATATTTAATATTTTAACAAAACTGAAAAGAAGATTTATAAAGAATGTTAAATTATAGTTTCTGATTAAAAATAAATAAGTTGTCTTTCAATTTTTGTACGACAAGTGAAGTAAAACTATACGATATCAGATTCTTTTCTAAACATGCAGGAATCTAATTTGAGTGACATTTTTAAGACATTATAAAACTGACAGTTTCTTCGCTTTATGCTTGCCTTGTATTAATACAATCCAGTAACAATATATTTATTCATTTAAAAAAATCATTTCAAACGAGTTAGCTTTTCGCTTTTTCCTTATCTGGATTTTCAATACAATACGGCTTGGTTAGTTGGCAACACTGACGTATGTTATCCATGTTAATCTTTTAACATGATCATTATAATATTGCCAGGAAAATAATTATTAGAACATTATATAACTAATGTTAGGTATCATGCAATTCAAAATTTCTTTGTATGCAGTATAATGAAAACATATATAATTTTTTTTAAACCCATTGATTTAAAACAAAATATGTGAACAATATTCAGCAGATGACATTGTAATACAAAAGTCTCCGTACATTGGGATCACGTGAAGGTGCCGAGCATATGCAGATGCCGCTGGAAGCCACGTGGGAAATCATCGTGTCTAGTCAATGAGCGGCCCCAGTGACGCTCGAGTCATAGATAATTTAACACAACAACGTCGCGCAGGACCGTAATTGAAGCTGCAATGGCTTATATGTTAGGCCAAACAATTCCACTGTGGTCATAATTTGCATTACCAAGCTCCATTCATCTCCCATACCAAAAGAGAATGGGGAATTCGGACTTGAATGTTGAATTCCATAATGATCCATTTACCCAAAAACGAGGAGGGGGGTGGGTGGGGGGAGACAAATTTCTAGTGTTTTGTGACGGCCAATATTGCGTTCAAATCTGATTTAATCGTGATTTAATTTTTAATCAGATATTTACCCATAATTTAATCAATGATTTAAATATTTAAAATAAAATTAGTTATTATATTCAGAGATATAAAGCCGGTATTACACAATAAAATTTGTTAAGTATGAAATCAATTTTTCCTTGCAAGAAAATTTCAACTCTAATTGGTTGTAAAAAGATGAACTTTTCTTGTCAGGAATATTACGTTCTATCTTTTTCTACAATAATATAATATATTGCTGTTTTGAGCCTAGAAATCACATTACTTAAAATGAGATTAATTGAATTACTTAATAAATTGTAATAAAAATAAAATTGTTGAGATTTATAAGTAGAAAAAAAATCCTTGAAATTCACATTACAAACTTCAATTGTATATTTTGACATGTGTGATTTATTTTATAACATATATTTATGCCTGCTACATATTCAACTGTGTTTGCACACTGAACTATATACAACAATGGTCTCCATGTATTGTTATTACAATCAATTAAAATATTTTGTAAGAACAATCCATAGCAATATATTGTTAGACCACCCTGTAAAATTTGGAAGAATTTTAATGAATTGTCTGCATACAATTTGTCTTAAAGTTATAACAACACTTAATCGTGACAGTAAGAAATAAAATTCAACAAATAATTAATAATTTGCTACGGTACATTACATATTATTTAATATGTTGGTGTAATGCTAATAAATATATATAAATATAATTATACATTTGCCTACTTTTATTCTACCTACAATTATTTATATATACAATTATTACTCCATGCAATGTTTTTTTCTTGATACTATATAATATGTATATATATATATATATACAATGCTTAAGTACATTACATTTATTAATTTACTATCGAGTTCAAAAATATACAATGCATTAAAGAAAAAGAAAATAGAATAAATAGAATATGCAAGTATCTTTTCTTGTGGTTGCGTGATTTGAGTTCTGATGCGGTGATGTAATTGTAGTTTCAGATAATTTCTTAAAGAGAGTGTGAAATATTATGTACATGAATGTTTGATGATAATTCACACATTAATATTTAATTTTATTGTACTATACTTTTTGCAAATTATATACGATAGATTAAAACTCATCTCTCTATAATATTATCATACTTTAATAAATATTTTCTTAAGTTAATTTAAATATAAATTCATTTTTCATTAATTATAATTAAAATAAAATAAATTGAATGAAATTTAAAAACTCAAAATATCAATTTAAATGAAATAATAAGAAATTGAAATAATTTAAATTTAATTTAATATATAAATATAGTAATATTAATTACAAAATTCATTAATAAATATTTTAAAAATAAATAGATTTCTCAATAAGTGTTATGCATGTTTTTTGTTATTGTTTACAACCAAACTAAAGTCGTTTTGTTTCAGGGAATTTGATTTATTTTTTGCAAAATTCGTGAAATATTGTATATACTCAAATAGGGTAATCTTACATTGTTCTAGAGTCTTAGGGAAAATTGATTATCATATTGTACTCAAAATTTTTTGTTTTCTTTAAATCATTATAATTTAAATAAGTTGAAAGAAATGTTTCAAAATGTTAATTTTTTTCTTTCTGGAAAAATATTTTGTCAATAATTTCATCTATATATTTTCTTTGAAAAAAAATTTTTTTTTTTGTTGTAAATTAAGATTAAATTTAAAGACATAATAAGGGTCTTGAAGAATTATTCTTTTTAATAACTTGTTTCAACCAATAAGGTTATGTAAAATAACCTTGGTTGATCTATGTAACAAAATGACAAAAAAAAAAAAAAAAAAAAAAAAAAAAAATTGGAACGAGTTAAATTTTATATACATTTTGTAAATACTATGCAGTTATGATTAATATTATATGAGAGAAAGAAAATGATAATAAAATATCAAACACGATTTGAACAATGAGTTTAACGTTCATACACTTTTTGTTTGGCCACGAAACGTTTTTCCATATTATTAAAATAACATAGCTTCACTGTCATCAAATTAAAATATAAGTGAAGTTTCACACTAAATATTTTTCTCAAGTATGTAATTACAACAAAATGGTATGTTATTATAATATTTGTGACATTTTATAAAGCTTTATATATGGGTTGAAAGAATTTTTATTCAAATATAATTTTTTTTTCGCTTCATTTTAGGCATGTCACTCTTTCAGACATTGTAATTGTCATTCATCTCACGTTCTTATAATTATAAAGCCTTTTAAATATTACAAGAATATAAAATGTGTGAATAAATTTTCTATATTATGAGAGTTAAAGATTTCAATGTGTCTCCGGAGTTAATCTTGCACTGGTCTCTCTCGCAACACGCCGGGCCGTTTCTAATGAGCGGTCGCCCCGGGCCGTGACGGTCTCATCAGCGCTACTCTCTCTCTCTCTCTCTCTCTCTCTCTCTCTCTCTCTCTCTCTCTCTCTCTCTCTCTCTCTCTCTCTCTCTCTCTCTCTCTCTCTCTCTCTCTCTCTCTCTCTCTCTCTCTCTCTCTCTCTCTCTCTCTCTCTCTCTCTCTCTCTCCTTCTCTCGTTACGTCCAAGCAAAGTTTCTGAATGGTCTTACACATATACGATGTAAAAACTGTGTACTATCATCTTTAACTTTATACAAATACAAACACTCCTACTGTTTCATTAGTTTTCTTTAATGATTCATATATCCGTATCTGTTTTGATGCTTTCAAAATAATTAAAGGTTCTATAGTTAAAAATAGCTGGAAAGAGAAATTCATATTTTTACCTCCCCCTCCTATATAAAAAATAAAAATTTCAAATCAAATTATCAATAATTAATGTGTACATATTTGTAACGACCAAATAAGTAATCTGTATATAGATGGGTATTTCTTCTTTAGTATTTCATGGTCAATAATGCTTTTTAAATCTTCATGGCACTGAACGTATCATGTTAGCAGGTCATTTCTCTTCCAGCTGGATCTGATAAGAAGCTATTGTGATCCTCACTGAATGGATCTTTATGCACTGTATCATGGTTACTATTGCAGCCCATTACTCGGGCTTGTGATATAACCTTCTTTTTGCTATAAATACTTTATCTCTAGATTAAGCTACAAATTTATTTATAATGTAATACTATCAGTACAAATATTTTTCTGGCATTTTTTTTTTACTGACCTAAAACTATGTCCATATCTACGAAAAAAATTGTTCACAAAATTGAACAAAGTGCATGGTTTTTAACAGAATGTGATTTTATTTTTATTTATCTAATTTCAATTTGAAGGTAATAAAGTTTATGACACATCGTCTTGACTAAAAAGTCATCATCAGGTTTGAATTATTGTAGTTCTAGCTGTGAGAGCTACGCAGTTGTTACATTGTTGCAAGTAGCCAAGTTTCTTGAGAGAGAGAGAGAGAGAGAGAGAGAGAGAGAGAGAGAGAGAGAGAGAGAGAGAGAGAGAGAGAGAGAGAGAGAGAGAGAGAGAGAGAGAGAGAGAGAGAGAGAGAGAGAGAGAGAGAGAGAGAGGGTGGAGATAAATCTTTAGTTTGGAGCAGTAGAACAGTATATACTTGGTGGAGGTATTCTCAGCCCCTATTCTAGCTTTACCTCCAAGATTAAAATTTATCACTTGCCAAAAACTTTTAACATATCAACTATATTATTACTTCTTATTAACTATAATTTTTTGATTTGTTACAAAAAAAAATAATTTTCAATATTAATTTTTTTGTCCTTATTTTCAAATTAGTTTTAAAAGTACATAAATTACCAGCACGTCACGTGAACTACGTTGCTGGTATTTCATTACAAGTGACAAATTTATCGAGCACGGTAATATGATCTTGCATGCAGTCTTCTGCAATCCGCGGACAAGATTTATTGCCTCATTTTCCACAGCAATCACATTCCCAGGAAGAAACGAGACGGCTGTAATTGACCAATAACTTATTTTGTCTAATTATAATTCTTTTAATATCATGGTATCCATTTAAAATCATATAGGTGTTATTAAAGTTTATATAGTATATAGATTAAAGGGAATTTTTTATTTATATAGTAGTCATAAGTATACAATTATTTATATTTCCAAAATATTTGAATTATAGCATATATATCTTTTTAATTACACTTATGAGTAATATAATGAATAACTTTCAAATAGATAATAAAATATAAAAAAAATACTAAAGTGTATATTTACAAATTGTTGAGCTAATATTTGAGGAGGGAAAATTATTTTTATTTTTGCAATAATTACATAGCTGTTGCTAAAATTAACTTACAAGGGCATGCAGAACTACCACATGTGTTGGAAAAGAATTACGTACACTCGTCGCCTTGGAAAATTTCCCACTTGCAACCTTGCTAATCACCATGATGCCCTGTGTTATTCTTACGGGGCATGGTGATTAAGGGTAAGGTAACGCCACTAATGTTAAAAAAAATCCCTCACACAAAAATTCTGAAAAAAAAATTAAAATGTTCTCCTCTACACCCCCTATCAGTAGCTAAAATATCAGGTATACAAATACGATCTAGTTTTTGAGTTATGAATTTTTAAAGTTGACTAATTTAACATTAAAGTTTCATTTCTCCATGTTAAGGAAGTCAACTTTAAAAATTTATAACTCAAAAACTAGATCATATTTGTATACCTGATATTTTAGCTACCGATAGGGGGTGTAGAGGAGAACATTTTAAATTTTTTTCAGAATTCAAGTGTAAGGGATTTTTTTTAACATTGGTGGCGTTACCTTACCCTTAAGAAGGCCGCAAACAGAAATTTTTCGAGGTGACGACAGAACCTATATTACTTTCTGAGATTATGACACGTAATCTTTGATAAATTGCAAAATATTTGCGAGAATTACTCCCATGTCCCGTATGGATCTGCACTAGATTACATATTATAATTATCAAATCCATAAATATCAACATAGATTTTCTCGAGGTATAAGATATATGACCTGGCTGTTTTCCTTTGAAATTCCTGCAAGTGTCACCAACTCGGCAAGTTGCCGCGAAAGTAAAAAGCAATACATTGACACCACATGATAAATGGAAGTGCAGAGTTTTTTCCCCTCCGAAACAACAATAGTTCTCTTTCCATTTCTATCCAATTTCTCAAATAAAGATTACGTTAAAAAGTGCACACTGTAGATTTATTGATTTATATAAGACACCTACATATTACAAATTGTTGCAATATTATGACGTATTCACCCAAAAATAAGTTGAAACAAAATATTTTTATATTTAGAAATGTGTCACAAAAAAATACATAATCTTCTTAAATTACAACTGGCATTTTTTATATGTTAATTAGTTCTAAGTGACAATGTTAAATATTAAAGGAGATAGATGTCTTTGCTACAAAATGTTTTATCTATTTTTACACTTTTTATAGATCAATTGTTAGTTGGCAATGCTTTATACATAAACATATTATTATTACAGCATTATACTTAATTACATAATAATCCCAATTTATATATTATTTTAATACACTGAATTTATATAATATGTCAGCTAACTCATACAAAATAATAATGTAAAATTAAAACAATTACAATCAATTCAGAAACGTATTTTAATTATTTCCAGCTCAGTTTATCTCAATTTTGTTACTTAAAAACTTACAACAATGTAAGAGAATTTTTAATAAATTTTTTAAATATAGTAACATTCACATAAATAAATGCCAATATCGTACAAATAAATTTGCATTGCACTTGACTCGAACTATATATTGCAGTTTTTTTATAAAAATAAAATGTCTTAATTGACACTTGACTCAGATTCTGAGCTGAAAAACAGAACATTGTATAATGGTACTCAATTTTAATTTATAATTGCACAAGTAAAAAAAATCCTTACTTTTCTCGAAGTCGCTTGTTATTCAGTAGGGAAGTTAATTAGTAATTAAGTAATTAAACAACTTCTCTGCTACTTCCCAAAGAAGTTTTTTTTTACATCTCGAAAAGCATGTTTGTTTCCATTATTATAATTACCTCAACTTTTTTATTACAATAGGACTTAATTCTCAGCATACCTCGTGGTATATATATTATTTATTTGTCGAAGAACTTGATTCCTATATAACAGTAAAGTTAGTAATTAAATATTGTTTTAATCACTTCAGTAATTAATAATAATTAATATTTTTTTACGTAACTCAGTAATAATTTATTGTTGTTTCAAGATCACAAATTTATATTATAATAAAATACACCAATTAATTTTTATCTATTATTATATAATTTCATTAAAAAAATATGTATTTTATATATTTTTTTTTTCAGCTAGCATAAATACTAAGACCTTTTTCCCCAACTACATTATTCACAAATTATGGAGTTGCAAAAAAAAAAAAAAAAAAAAAAAAAAAAAAAAAAAAAAAAAAAAAAAAAAGAGCTAGGTTGCTTTTAAAATTACACGCTGTATTGAATTTGCAAGCTAAAAAATATTTTATAGAAATTTTCTTTCTCTCCCCAATCATTATATCTTAACATTAAAACCCGAACATTTTTATTTATAAATACTTTAAAAAAAAACATTCAACATTCGTATAAGATAAAGCACTCGGCCTATATTTTATGGAACATTGCTTTTATTGTAAAATAAAAACTTGTCTGCATTTGCACTCCAGTAAGAATTTTATGTATATCGATTTGCCAGCTGAGAGGCGTGTTACTTGAAGATATTGTTGCTCACTTCGGTTGCAGCGATACGAGGAGAAATGTATGAAATTCATAATAATTATATGCATTTAATTTTTTTTTTAAAATTAAAAGAAATAAAATTTATAGTATTTCTACGCTCCCAGAAAACATAAACATTTTTTTTTACACAACGAATCAAATTACTAACGAAAAGTATGTACTTTAATCATAGATATACAATTTTCTCTCTTTTTGGTAATGTAATTAAAGCACTCTGATATTATTTTCTAAATCTTTATGTGTATGTTTTATATGACGTGAACATATTGTTATGTTTGTATGTCATAAAATGTAAAAATCAAAAACGTTGAAAATAATAATAAAATCATAAAAATAAAAACACTGTAAAATAAATCCTTAATGAAATATAATATTAATTCAGAGCTTATTCAACTTTTACGTGATTCAGAAGTGAAGATAACCACGTAGTTACGTCTTAATCTTAACTGTTTTAATTAATGAAACCACCAGATATCTTTCACTATGATGAATCGCGTCAACTTTGTCTAAAAATTTAATTATAATAAAATAGATTAGATTGAAACTCATTGTCTGTGTCTAAGTTAGCAACTTTACTAGTGTGTCTGGTTCCGAGAAGGGTGACAACAAAATGCAATATGTTTCAGATGGGACGCGGACTGGCGTGGCACAGCACACAAATTAATTAATTAGATTTCTCCATCATCTCACTGCTTGGAAACTTCAAGCGACCCGGAAATGCACAATGAATTACTGTAGGCGTACAGTGAGATAGATTTGTATGCATCAATAATTTTACTGTATCATACTTTCTACGTGCAATTTTTGGAATCTGTTTAGGTTAATTCTCAAAATCTATTAATTTGTAGTTCTGAACTTAAAACAAGGAAATATCATAATACAGCACATCCAAAATATTATCTATAATTATTTAAGTAATTTATAAGTAAAATAACTTTTAAATTTAGCCAAGTTGATTTCTTTCCTTAATATGATACATAATTTAGTATTAATAAATAATTATAAATTACATGTAAATTGACGTTTTATTTATTTCTGCATCACGTTGTATGCTATAATGTGTACTGTAACTGAAGTTACAAAAGAAATTTATTTTTTTCTTATTTGTAGATAAAAAATTGTATTATTTACTCTAGCACGATAAAAAAATTAATACTTAAAATTTAAATACAGTTAAAGATTTAATTTATAATTTGAAAGTAAATGTCATGAGGGTTTCTCTTACTTGAGTAAAATTGACATAATTATATAAATATAATACCATAACATGCGATCCAAGGAAAATTGGACTTCTGCCAATTGGACGTAAACTGCAGATGATTTGTGAACAAAAGAAAATTTCTACCCTTCATGTCACACCATTTTAAAATTTTAAAATTATTATTTTATTCCAGAGGATCAGCTTCGTGCTCCATCAACTCTGCTGCAGGTTCTCCATGGTGTCTACCAACGACTGTCCTTGAGTGTCTATAAATTGAAATAAAAAAAACGAAATTCCCCTGATTCGGCCGGTCAATTAAGTATATAATATAAGCATAGCCGGATTGCGAACATTTACTTTTTAATAGAGTATAGAACATTGTATTCCCCCAAAAACCTTTATCGTCAGTGTCAACGCTGCAGCCATCTATTGTCGAGAAAGTTTTCACGGACGATAGCTGTACCCCTTGAGACAGTACGAATTTTAACTTGCGGCTTTGATACAAAGTTCATGGAGGTGTGGTGAACATACACGACTGGGTACTCGTCTTCTCTCGTCTAAGATTGTAAATTTGGACCTCTTTGTCTCTTCGAATTAAAAACTCCAGCAACTTACATATTGGTTCTCAGGGAAAAGATTTGTTTACTGCAATTGACATTAAAATCCCTTTACCGCATTAAAAAATTCATTTTTTTTCGTAAGTATTTTTTCTTATGATAAGACTGTATCTTTTTAAATCCACACATTATCAAAGCATTATTTTAATCAATTAACTACGTACTAATAGATAGCAATCAAATATGAATGATATGTAAATTATATAAATTACCTCCATGTTAATAACAAGGCTCGCACGGAACCATCCAAGATGCTGCACGTCTCATTCAATTCCAGACATGACTTGCTAAATATTAATCTTACAGTGGAGGAACTTCAAAACAAATTTGACGTAATGAATTGTTTAATCCGACTAATGTACATTTCAATTTCGTCCTCACAACTTTGTTGCTAAATATTGAAGATTTTCATTAAATAAACTAAAAGTCACAATTCTAAATAGTTTATTTTATTAACTTAACAAAAATATTAATATAAAAAATATCTACTGTTTAATTGAAAATTGCAAATTTGCGACATCATTGTAAAATAAGTACTGTTAATTTATAAATTAAATATTTTAATTGCAATTTGAAATAAAAAAATTATATATCCAATTAATGTAGATAATTATCAAATTATCATTATACTGTTCGGTTCAAAGAATGAAAAAATTATTTCTAATTATAATTTAAAATTACATAATTATGTATACAAAAAATTGGCAATGATAATATTATAAGCACTTTCAAGTCATTAGAAAAAGTGTCATTTGTTGTTTTGTTTTATTTTTTTTGTTTAATTTTATTGCTCTGTTTTGAATTGCTGAATTAAATATCATCGTTAAAATACAATTATTCTTTTGAAAAAATTGACGTAAATATCATCAATGTTCAGTAAATAATATTGTTTTACCATAAATTACAAATAACCCAATGCATATAATATATAATTACAGCAAATGAATATTTTATACGGTAAATAACAGTAAAATTGAGTTTTCTAGTTTAAAATCCATTAATTTTCATTTTCCTCTGTTATTATCTTATTGTTCACCCGAAAATTGCCTCTTATCGCATATTGGAGATTGTTCAAACTATAAACAACTTGTAAATATATAAACATGCAATTTAATAACATAAATCACAATTTTTTATTAAAACTATGGTTTCGTAACAGAAGCCATGTTCATGAGAAAAATTACATACAACGTTTAACAAATTATGCACTTTACATAATAAATAATAAACAATGTTGACCTGAATGTTCTCGCAAAGTGTTTCAATTTCTCACATCTTGACGTGAATAGTACACTGATAAGCACGGTAATTTTCTACTGGAACGACCGAGAGTGGAAAATATCTACGACCACGAGTGTACGATAAAAAAGTTTTATACGTGAAGTCAGTTGATGACAGGTAAACATGACACTTAATGAGCCAGGTGACATCTGGAGCGATCGCAGCGCCATCTGGCAGATCACATGACGTCATAATTGAGCTCAGGGGATGTTGTATTCTTGTACTGGACAACAATGAAGTCAAACTGTCAGTGTATGTTTGATTTGCAATCTAATTAATAAAATTGTTATTGATATATTATATTGTCTCAATGGTGTTTTGTAGAAAATTTATTAGGAAGTATATTTGAGGTGCAGGTTTTAAAAAACATTTAGAAATAATTCAGAGAAAGCATTGTATTTCTATAAATAATACTGCGCAGGCCTGTAAAAAAAATCGTAAAAATCACTCATAAAATTATTATTGTTTCATATTTGGACGAAACTTTAAACGCATTTCACTTCTGCACTTCTGTAATATTAATTAATTCATGTCATTTGTAGAATGTTAATAAAATATTAAAATTACAAACAATGTGCCTAATATCAAAGTAAATGAATGCTTTCATTGTTATTAATAAATTTAATAAAAGTGCATAGTTCAATGCACAAGAGAAATGCAATAAATTTATGCAATAAAATATTTATTGATCAGCTGCCTGTATGATCGCATTACCTTTTTTTTTTAGCTTTGTTTTGTTTTAACTTTAAAAAAACTCTCTACTGCAAACTCATGTTCTACTATAAAATTTAATTTGTTTACAATTTGTTTAGTAATAAAATTTTATGGATAAGCTAAAATTAAAATTCATATTAATCATTATATTAAAAACAACACCGTATAAAATTTTATATCATACATTATATTAAATTTATACAAGAAAATAATAAAAGGCATATCTAATAATTATAATACACTGTCATGCTGCACTTTACGATGATGCAATTATTATTATAGTAGACCTGCAATTATTATACATTAATATAATATGCATCATGCAAATTTATTATGGAAAATGTAATAGTAGTACTTAATTTAAATTCTAGAACATAAACAAAGTGAATTTATTGCTCGAGTTACGTTTCGTATACTTGAGAGAAGTAAATACCGACTTTCTTGTGTTAAGTGACTCCAGAGTAACTCAATATAAGATCATCTTACGTTATAACAGTGTATATTAATAATTAGATAAGAAAACTACTGCATCTTAAATTAGTACTGCAGTAAGATATAATATGTAAATAGTGTTACGTAATTACTATAGATGTATATTTCTTTGAGTGATTTTTTTTTTTAATTATGGAAATTAACTGCTACTCAACGTCATGTTAGATGATATCAAAATGAAATAAATCCATTTTGACACAAGAGCTATTCTTTATCAGTCTTTGATCTGAATATGACCCTTAAAGTAAAATTAATTCACTTAAATTTAAAAAAGATACACAACAATTATATTATAAATTATTTATAAAATTCTATAATCAATTTTAATGAATAAAAAATTGGGTACTCATTTTATGAACCTTCAAAAACCTTATAAATGTTTCTTTGGCTTATCTGCATGGAAAAAAAGTTCATCATTGTAATGCTGAGAAATCTATCCCAGTATTTTTCTAGTTGTAACTGCGGTAACCATGGAAATCTTAGTTACGATGGTCGGCAAAAGATAAAAGGATTCCATCAATTTCCATTTTGAATGCACCTGACATTTGTTTAATTTAAGCAATGCAAACTACTTCTTTTAATATATTTATCAAAAATATTTACAAAAACAACATAAAAATACAAACATGATGATAAAATATGATCTTATGTTATGTAAAATAACATGGGGAGAACCTGTGCATCATTTTGTACGGCGTCTTCAATGAAATATTACATTGCCGTTCAAACAGTAAATATTTATCTTACTTAGAGTACATAAACTGAAAATGTTTATGAGCGGAGTTATAAATATTAAATAAATGCATTTAAATTGCTTCTTTAAACTTAGCTCGCTGCTGAAATGCATTTTTTTACGTATATTTTCCTATAATACATTTCACAGCAAATTATAATTTACATAAACATGGTATCTATATTACCATTTTAACTTTTTTTTTGTTGGAAAGCATAATATCCATAATTAAATGGCTGAAAGATATTATTCAATACGTTCTTCAATTAAAAAAAAAAAAAAAAAAGTTTACGTCAGTTTTAATAATATTAACCATGCACTCTGTTAAAAGAGGTAAAAAAAATTATTTCATTAATTATTACGAAAGCCCCTTTTTTAAATAATATGAGTAATAATTACCCCATAAAATGTTTAAACGGTACCTCTCGTAGTACATGCATGATTTGAATTGACTTAATTACGAAAATGTATACCAATAAATTAATTCTGAATAATAAGCAACGACAAAATTATTTTGAGTTTTTTATTAGTGGTGTATAAAAGACGTATCGTTCTAATTTTGGCTGCATAACTCAAATTAAGGTAATATTTTAACATCTATTAAACAATACTTTATTTAAACAATACAATTTCAGAGTTGACAGCCCACGTCTTGTGTTGTAGAGGGGGTGGGGGTGAATTTTTGTATTTTTTGTTTGTTCCCAAACTGAACATATTTTTAGGAGACTGCTATTTAATTGGCAGTTCCTTTAAACTTGCTAGTTTTCCATACCAGCATTTGCCTATATAGTTGTGATTGACAATGAGAAAACCATGGAAACCTTAGTCAGGTTGGTTGTCTTTAAAGTTATTATAACGCGTATCACTTACTGGTATGTCAGCATGTATATTAACAAGTTTGGAGGTTAAAACGAGCTGTAAACTCTTGTTTAAGTTCACCCTTATCTTGATGACATGTTAATAACTTAAAAATGAACATAAACTTCATCTATATAACATAAAATAACATTAAACAAAGGTTAAAAGTGAAAAGTTATTACAAATCAATACCCTTTTCCCAGGTGACAAAACTGTGGCTGGTCTTATTGTGCAGCCTAAGCTGGTGTTAAAGGTGGTGCTGTGACGGCGCACCAGCTACTCCTCGTGTATTGGCGGGCACGGCGCACGCGGCTCTCTGCTAGCTGCCTCGACTGCCAAGCTACTGCTGCTATAACCGCCGCGACTCGCAGTCAGTGCACCAAGCAGCGTGCGCTCCATCAGTCGCTGCGGGTGTCTCCTTGGTGCTTCTCATCTCGCCGGCGAGAACCATTTAGTGACGTTTTCTTGTGTGTCTCATCTTAATTTAGTGATTTTTGTTATCTACGTGTGAGTGTTATTGGTGACATTTGATCGTGGGAAAATCAATCGGAAACAACAAGGGTAAGATTTGTTTTTTATGTTGTTCCGCATTGCCGCATCTGCCTTCTGTGGTGGACGAATCACGGACCAAATACCCCCGGACGAAATACCCCCGGACCAAATATCCCCGCCCGGACCGGACGAAATACCCCCGGACGAAATACTCCCGGACGAAATATCCCCGGACGAAATACTCCCGGACGAAATACCCCCGGACGAAATACCCCCTTGTAAGTGGAGAGGGGCGGGTGACCGACGCGGGAGGGGAAGTTGACTTTATTTATAAAGTCTGTTTTTCTGTCGTTTGTCTGACGTCACGCGCGTCGTATTAAAGAAGGAAGTTAACGCCATTTTTCACAACAAATATATATTATGTAATATTCAAAGTATATTTATAGTTAATACCGTATGAAGATCTCAAATTGCGTCTTTAATTTTATTATACCAACACATACTCAAAATTGTGCCGCAAACAAACGATTTTTGTATATGCTATGCTTACTTTGATTGTGCGGCAATGGTAAGTATCCATCAGAAAAATTATATAGTCGCCATGTTCGTTTGCTAATTTTGACTCCTGCTACAACCACCGCGCATCGGCGCGCAACCCTTCTGCGCATGTTTTTTCGGCTCGAAGTCAAAAGTCAAAACACTACTACCGCGAAATTCTTTAGATGCTCTTTAATTAAACTGACCCGAGGCAAATAATAAAATTTTTATAGCAGCAAACGTAAAAGGTTAGTGCCAATACCTAATTTTAAATTTGCAAACATAACTTATTTAGAGGGTTAACAATAAGCGATCGAAAAATTGCTCCGTATAGGATCTTACGTGCGCCCAATCTTTTTTTGTAAGTAAATGGGAGGACAAAGGATTGGTGATGTCATCATGGATGCTGACCATTATAAATTGTCTCAGCGTTTTGCAGCAAGATTTTGAAGGTTTTTAAACGATTTTAGGTTTTTAAACCTAGGTGTGCCCCTATATAGCGATTTGAGCAAAGCCCGAAATTAACAAATATTTCGGGCTTTGCTCATTTAAATTTGAACATTTCTAGAAGTGCTCAAATCGAAAAAAGCGAACCGACGAGAAGTTTTTTTTTTTATTTCGGGGTTTGCTCATTTAAATTTGCTCATTTCTAAAAGTGCCCAACTCGAAAAAAGCAACCCCGACGAGAATTTTTATTTCGGGCTTTGCTCACTGTTTTGATCATTTCTAGAAGTGCTCAAAGCAAAATGAAAAATAATAATTGGAAATTGTGCCGTATTATAGCAATAAATAATAAAATAATGTAAATTTAATAATATTTTAATGATATATCACTTTTTTAATTTATTGATAAAAATACAAATTTAACATTAATAGCGTGTATAGTATTTTTTTTATTAAAACATTTCTTTCTGTTGTCATAATGGAAAAAATACGATTTTTTCACACTGAGAGACACTTTAAATTTTTTTATTACTATCATTTTTTTATAATTAAAGGGTATTATTACAAATATACTCTAGCAATGAATTCCAGGTTGCAGATGAACAATTTCTAAGTTCAATCGACGTACCACACATGACAAAGAAAATAGTGTCTCAGATCAGCAGCAGCATTAGCAAATTCAAAGCAAAGTTTTGTGTTTTGCAACTACAAGAAAGGTTGTCAATCTAAAACATGTTGTGCAAAGAAAAAATTTAGATGAAATTTAAAATGCCATGATAGTAATCCCAGAAAAACTAAGTCAATTTCAGGTAATAATAAGATCAGGTAATATTTATTTATTTATTTATTTATTTGTTTATTTATTTATTTATTTATTTATTTATTTATTTATTTATTTATTTATTTATTTATTTATTTATTTATTTATTTATTTATTTATTTATTTATTTATTTATTTATTTATTTATTTATTTATTTATTTATTTATTTATTTATTTATTTATTTATTTATTTATTTATTTATTTATTTATTTATTTTAAATTAGTAGGTTTGGTACTATCTTGAAGAGCTCTTTGCTCCTTAGCAAGTTCTGTAAATTAAGTTAAAATGATTTTATAATACAGGGTGTCCCAAAGATCTTTAGATTTTTCAAACCCTAATAGCAACCGTTTGGTATTTTTTAATGTTCACTTTATATATACATCAAATTAAAGCTCTGAATTCAACATTTTCAAATATGTGAACAGAAAAAAAAATCTAAAAGGCGAAGTTTCTTCAATACCCATTAGAAGGCAAAATGGGAGCTTTTTGCACTTTTTCGTGCATCGTTTTTTGGACGAGGTGTTCCCAGGCATATGGATCGACCTGGGGTCCCACAACATGGGTCCCCAGGTTCCCCGACTTCACTCCCTCAGAATTTTTTCTTCGGGTCTATGCGAAGGACAACGTATTCAAAATTCCAGTGTGAGACTCGTTGGAGCTAAAGCAAGGCATCACCGCCAGGATCCAGTCCACCATGCCTGCCATGCTGCGCAATGTGTGGCGTGAGTTCGAGGAGGGACTGGATGTTTGATGAGCCACCAACGAGAGGCCTTGTTGCATTTGCATCGAAAAAAGATCAAAAGGCATAAGAATTGATGCAACCAAATTTTAGGTGCAGGAACAGTCGTGATTCGAAAAAAGTGACTATTTTGCTTTCTAACGGTTAGAAAAGAAAATTACATTTAAAAAAAAAAAATCTGTTCACATTTTTGAAAATGTTAAATTCAGACTAATTTCAGAGCTTTAATTTGATGTATATAAAGTGAACATTAAAAAATAATAAACGGTTGCTATTTGGGTTTGAAAAATCTAAAGATCTTTGGGACACCCTGTATATCAGCTGTAAAAAAATTATTTAAATTAACTAACATATCAACATTAATATAAAAAGTGTGACAAAATCGTATTTTTCAGTATGACTTGAATAAAACAGAAAGAAATATTTTAATAAAAAAATAATATACACGCTAATGCTAAATTTGTATTTTTTTTACTTAATTAAAAAAGTGATGTAATTAAAAATTGAAATATTATTAAATTCACAATATTTTATTGTTTTAATTATTTATTACAAATTATTACTATAATACGGCACAATTTCCAATTATTATTTTTCACTTTGCTTGAATTGCTTGTGCGCATTGAATTCGGGCTTTGGTGACAACATATATAAATATAGAAAAGGAAGGAATAAATAAGGAAATAAATAGAACAACAAGTAAATTAAGTTTCTTCAGGAGGGGTACACATGCTACGTTAAGTGTTCACGGCACCTATAGCACCGGGGGACCAAAAACAATAAAAAATATTGCACTTTTAGACCTATACCAATCGAATCAAAATTAAAAAATCACACCAAAAAAAATTTACTTAAATTTTTTTTTTAAGTTAAAAAATTATATAGGGATGATTTTGAAAATTTTTATTTTAAAAAAAAATCTAAAAAAAATGCAATAAACACTAATAATTAACATGCATAAAATGTATCGTATCAAAATATATTACACATTAATTTTAATTCGATATGAATGATATGATAAATTAATGCATAATGTATATATATTGGCCTAACGTTACTAACTTCCTTCTTTAATACGACGTGCGTGACATCAGACAAACGACAGGAAAACAGACTTTATAAATTTGAGCACTTCTAGAAATGATCAAATTTAAATGAGCAAAGCCCGATATAAAACTTCTCGTTGGGGATTGCTTTTTTCGATTTGAGCACTTCTAGAAATGTTTAATTTTAAATGAGCAAAGCCCGAAATATTTGTTAATTTCGGACTTTGCTCAAATCGCTATATATAGGGGCACAATTAGGTTTAAGACCCTAAAATCGTTTAAAAACCTTCAAAATCTTTCTGTAAAACTCTGAGACAATTTATAATTGCCGCACAATCAAAGTAAGCATAGCATATTATACAAAAATCGTTTGTTTGCGGCACAATTTTGAGTATGTGTTGGTATAATAAAATTAAAGACGCAATTTGAGATCTTGATACGCTATTAACTATATAATAAATAATATACTTTGAATATTACATAATATATATTTGTTGTGAAAAATGGCGTTAACTTCCTTCTTTAATACGACGCGCGTGACGTCAGACAAACGACAGAAAAACAGACTTTATAAATAAAGTCAACTTCCCCTCCCGCGTCGGTCACCCGCCCCTCTCCACTTACAAGGGGGTATTTCGTCCGGGGGTATTTCGTCCGGGAGTATTTCGTCCGGGGATATTTCGTCCGGGAGTATTTCGTCCGGGGGTATTTCGTCCGGTCCGGGCGGGGATATTTGGTCCGGGGGTATTTCGTCCGGGGGTATTTGGTCCGCTTACCGTGGTGGACCTCTTGATGTTTTTTGTGACTCCTTTTTTGGTCAGTGTCTTTAAATACGAGATAGAAATTCAATTTTTATATCTTTTGTGGTGTGTTATTTTTATTCTTTTTAAAATAACTATTTCATAGTAGAATTCTTTGAAATGCAATTAAATGTATAAAAAAATTGTATTTGTTATAGTTTTTGTCTCTTTATAATAATGTTTTTATTCCTTTGTGTATTTTTTTGTAACAAAAACTAAACTGACCACGTTTAAAAACAATGAAATGAAATTTTCCGCAATGATTTACTTTTTTTTTTTTACAATTAAACTCACAAAGAAAGTAATAAAAAAAAACAAAAGGCTGTTGTATAGTGATTATGTTCTGGATTTTTTTTCTCGGCTGATAAATATAATTACATATTTTTGTTTCTTTGCATTCTGCATCTTTATAATCTTATAATGCATTATTTAAGTATAGCTTTCTGGCATTTAATCTTTTTAGAAGATAACAAGCACTACAAATTAAAAAATGGAACAATAAATGTTCAATTTTTTCCTGTAACATATATATTGCATGAATATTAGAGTATTATATTTCAATTTCTGCTTGAATAATTATAAAATTGTACAAACTAATTTATTTCATGCAACATTAATTTTTTAAGTGTTCATCTATACTATGTGTTATTATACATAAAAATGGAAAGATATTCAAAGAAGTATATATAAATCTTTTGTCAAAAAAATACGAATAAGGTAAAAAAATAAAATCACTTAATGCTAACAGAAATTTGTCTAACAATCCGGCAACCAAAAAATAGCATTGTTTTGGAACATTGTTTTCAAGTTTTCCTCTTGCAATTGTTAGCGTTATTATAGTCAAATAACAATCACCATGTGAAAACAGCGCATATTCAGCATATTGTCATAACATATATAACAAAGCAATGCCATACATTTGTATGAAATTATAAGAGAGGGCTTAATTTGCATATCTAGAGCAAATCAGCATTACTGCACAAACTACACGCATTAATTCTTTACCGCATTTTTCAGTACTGACACTTTTTTATCTTTCTTAAAAGATTTATATATAGCTTTATAAGATTGATGATAGATTTATATTTTCCGCCAATTTAAGCGTAAATAATTTACAATTTACATAATTCCCCGTGACTATGACGTCACCATTAAAGTCACGTGACTGAATGCAGCACAGGACGCAGCATAGAGAGATAGAGAAGGGGGAGGGGCCGTTTCCTCATCAAAATACCCTGCTAGTCCATTCACCCCTGCACTGCGCGACAATCTCTATACTGCCACATACAACAATCTAATATGATTTGTTACCAAAATTACCTACACTGAAAAAAATTTTTTGTTGGTAACACAATACCGAGGAGATTTATTTTTTTTATAAAGGCTTTATGTGGAAAAGATTACATAAAACATAGTCTGGCATAGGACTTTGCCTCATTTCAATGTTATATTTATGCTGATCGCACGTTAATTAATATGAAATTTCCCATACATAGCAAAATGATATATTATAATATATATACCAGTTTATGTATCTTAACCTTTTTCCTCTAGAAACTTTTAAATATCAGATTTCTAGGTATTACTTTTATTCCGTGTATCACTTGCAGAGAATTTAGAGTACTTATATTTTGAATTGCAAAATTTATAAAGTTTTATTTTTATAAACTGTAATTCAAAATAACAATTTTGTTCACATTATCATGTAATAGAGGATATAATTTTGTATTTTTTTTATAATATTATATTTTTATTATGATGATAAATATTATACTCCTATTAAATAAAACGTGACTCCCATTATATGGTTCCTGCTAAGTTGTTATTAAATATTATAGTTTATGACTTATGATGAAATCTTATGTTTCTCCCAAATTTGTCAAAAAGTTTTAATAAATTGAATTTACTTTAAAAAGCATTATTTTGCTTCGTTAGTAAAGTAGGTTGGAAATTTAATTGGTATTTGCATGCAGTTAATGCTGTTTATTTTATTTCGAAAAAGAAGGCTAGGGCCTACATTTAATAATCTAAAGGCTGCGATATCCATTTCTATGGGTTAAGCTAAAGATACCGTCTGTAATGTAAGATTGTGCATGCATGTTGGTTATATAGATCTTTTCTGCTAATCGTAATATTCATATAAGAAACTGATAATATTTACTCTTATGTCGAAGTGAATCTATTTCATTTTGATAGTAACTAAAATACAAATATAATTAATTTCTATAGTTTCTCAGTGGATTGGTGTAACAACTGTTCTGCGACCTTCCTAACCAAGGTTTCTGCGGTTTTCTTAGCAAATTTGTCATAAATATAACTTGAAAGCGACCAAGATATGAATATATGACTCAAAATCTTCATAACGTGGAACATAATTTAATTTTATCAGCAAAATGCATTTAAAAACCAAAATGTGAAGGATCAAGGTGCAGCAAAGAAATCCCTTCGTACGAGTGAAAATTTGCAAAGAAAAATTGGAAAAAAAGGGCAATAACGAAGGAGTTATCCATGATATTTAGCCACGGTTTGCGTCATTGAGTTAAACTTCTACTAAATATCTTTACTGTACTAATCTGGTTATCTTCCTAGTGAATCATGGCCCATGGAGCTTATTGTACAATTCTTTAAAATGCTAAAATACTTTTCACTGTAACATTTATTCGTCGTTGAGCTCAAACCAGCATTATTCAAACTGTTAAATTTGTAAAGTGTTAATGATCGATTCATCAAATTCAATTTTAGATTGAATAAATTACAATAAATTAAATTATATCACTAAACCTAAAATTAAACGGCACAGTTTTATTAAAATTCCTATAAATTTATGTTATGATTCCTTCCTGTTATAAAACGTCAAACTATATTTTTTGCATAACTAATATAAAGCCAGATGGGATAGTCGATCCAATATTTTTTTTATATATATTAACACGATGGAGAAAAAAACAGTTTTAATTTTTTTCCTGTTTTAAATATATTTGATTATTAGTAAGTAGAAAAATATCTTATTATACAAGAATTTAAAACAGTTGGCTATATGTTCATATTAATTGGTTGAACATCAAAAAGGCGTAAGCATAAAAAATATATAACTTCACAAAAAAATGCCTGCAGCAAAATATGTTTTGACCAAACCTTGTCTGGAATAGATACTATACATCAATTCATTGAAACAAATGAGTAGCGAAATAATTATTTTATCATGAGACAGTTCAATGAAGACGTCATTTTGATATTATAATTTCACTTATTTGTATATTATAAGTCACAATCGTAAAATACAATTTTAAATAAAAAAAAATAACAATAAATACTCTTTGCTTTTTATGACGTAATTCTTTTATTACTGATTTGAACTTTATAATTCTCGCCAAAGTTTTTTTTTTACCGCATCAATCGAGCAAATCGTGGCATAGAATGAATCATCCCATGTCTTTATACTTGAAAAGAAAATGAAAAATATGTATTTTTTTTCTAAAGGAAAAGAATGAATTATTTAAGCTGTTATAATATAATGAGAAAACTCTAGCTGCATAAAAATTAATGATTACGAAGCAGGTTTTTATTTTGTATAAATTTTGCCTAGGGTCCTCCTATACTTTTTTAATATTATTAGATAGAATTACTATTATTATTATTAAAGATAAAGAAAATACCTATTGTGATTTATATTGTATTTTTTTGACACTTTAAATTATAATAAATTATTTTCAATGATATGATTATTGGTTACAAATATTTTTAAAGAATATATAACTTGACAGCTAAAGGATATATGATTAAAATTAGTTGTATTAGTAGTAAACAAAATAAATATTTATCATACATCCTTTAAGGTCTGCCTATAATTTAGATGTTAGATTAAGTGAAAATTAATTTGTTAAAATTTTAAATTACATAATATTTCACTGTAAATTGATCCACAATATCAAAACATAATATAAGTATGTAAAAATAATTGTTTTCATATAGTTATCAGTTATCAATAGAATATCAAGTGTGATACATGTACATTTGTTTTTAGATGAAGTTATAGTTTCTGTACTGACTTTGTAATTAAAACACTGCATAAATGATTTTTTTTTTAAATTAATACATGATTTTGATAGAATTTTTACTTTGTCACTTTTTAAATTTTAGAAAAATCTGATTAGAAATATCACGAATAAAGTCAATAAAGTTTGAGATCACCTTAAACTTTATTGACTTTGCTACGGGAAAAAAACTCAAACTGTAATCTGAAAAAAAAAAGTGGGTGGGAAATTGACTTTAAAAATCTTCAACACCGGGGTTTAACTTTAAGATAATTTCAATCCTCATTCCCTTCCTTTCCTTCCCTGGTAATAAATGGGATAAAAGTAGCTCTTGCTAAGCAGCAATTTGATTCTTTCTTAATATAAAAGTAATTTTTATATATTTATATGTATTTTATAATTTGAAGATATTTTATGCTTAAAAGCCCAATAATTTTTTTTTCATAAATCGATACAAACATTCGATTTTGTTTTCTGCATATCAAGACATATTAAGGGCATTGGGTGTAGCACCAGTAGTTGTCAACACTGACGTAACGTATCTTCACCATGTTAATTTTTTATCCTTGCTCCTCGGAGTAATTTTTACGCTAGAGCCAAGCTGGTTGCAGTAGTATCAAGGTAATTAATAGCCCAAGTGCCCAATTTGGCTTAGTAAAACCTGCTTTAAAGAAAAGTATTTTTACTAATTTTTTAAATTTACATGCATTTTTTTAAAATATAAAAAATATATATTTTTCTTTATATCAGGCTTTATTTAGCCAAATTGTGCACTTGGGCTATTAATTACCTTGATACCACAGCAATCAGCTTAGCTCTAGCATAAAAATTACTCCGAGGAGCAAGGATAAAAAATTAACATGGTGAAGATACGTCAGTGTTGCCAACTACCGGTGCTACACCCAATGCCCTTAAAGTGCATTGATGCCCCAGCGTTTCGCGAGGCAGGTACACGTTCTCATTTCCCACTGCTTGTTTACATTTCGATTCAACGATCACACGATTTGCTCGCAATATTCATCCGCGTCCTGCCGAGCACGATGACGGAAGTGCTGTGACCTCGCGGCGTTGACAACTAAATCACGATCGAGCCCAAACAGTAAAACACAAATTTTATATTCAATATTTTTACATTAGTATTTCATGTGTGTTATTTTATAAAGTCATGTGAATATTTTGTATTCATATCGTAACGCTAAAAAACAGTATTCATAAATGTTATATTATATGAAATATTTATTATTTTTACTACTGAACTCGGTCAGATGTTCTTATTAAAATAAAAAAATAATATTGTGGTGAAATATTGATTGTATGAAATAATGTAACTTTTCTGTTCAGTGTCATTTTCAAGCTTTCTCCACAATTTTTGAACAATGGGTAATAATTATATTCATATGTACAAAAATATTTTTTAATGCAATACAATTATCACACACAAAAATAAGTATTATTAATAAACATTGTGTTTTTAAACAGTTAACCTGACTGAGAATCTACAATTATAATATTTTCAAGCAGACTTAAAACCCATTCAAGAAATTTATAAAAGTACAGTTGTTTTATACTTTTGTCCCATTTGTGTCTTTGCATGTTGTGCAATGGCCCTATACAGTACTTTTTGGTATTGACATATTTATAACGTACTGCATGGATATATAGAAGAACGTAAAATATGAAATAAAACAATTAATTACATGAACACAGTACATTCAAACATCCGTATACCACAGTATTAAAAACTATGACAAATATTTGTTTTACTGCCAATCAGAAAAAAAAATGCTGAAATAATTCCAACCAAATATTAATGATAATTTTTCCTTCATTAAAATGGCAATATATCTAGCGTATCTCCGGTATAATGCTTTGAGATGACAGCAGAAATTCCCTTGCAATTTTTCCGTGCAAACTTGTGTCATAGTGATGCATTTTTTACACTCCTAAGTTTGACAAAGTTTCCAGGCAACTACATGACAGTGCTAGAACATAGATTAAAGATAAAAATGTAGCAATTTTAAAAAAAAAAGTTAAATGTCTTTTTGACAGTTTCGTGTTCTTAAAGATGCTTTATCAAAAATTAAAATCTCAGGAAAATAATAGCTTTGTATTTTTATTTTGATTTACGTTTCATCTCCAAGTTTTTCTCTCTTTTCTTCAAAGTCGAGAGACATGAAATCTCTTTTTAAAATAAATTTAGATTTAAATGCACACGTATACAAACATAGCATTTTTTTAATGTATTTTTTAGCACACACCAAAAAAAGAAAAAGAGAAGTTAAAAGCTCTATTCTAAAATTTGTTTTAAAATGTATAAACGTGGAACTGCATATTTTTACTATACTTTTTTTATTATTTTGCCAACATTCGTAATCTAATGCATAAATCTTCTCGTATCTTTTCTCTGCACAAATGTATTGAACAATCGAAGTTTTTCATGCAAGCAAACACACGATGCACTTTCGTGTTTTCTAATTTTAATTCTAAATCATAAACTAAATCATAAAATATAAAAGACCAAAAGAAATAATGCATATTTACAGTTTAAAGTATGAAATTTAAGAAGAATAGTTTCAATGTTTCCCCACTCTTCAAATAAATTGACTTAAATCATTCTTGACGCAATTTTATATTGAGCACTTCAAAATAATAATTGTCAAGATGTGTGATATTTTGTTCGACATTGTTACTAAATATGTGTTTTTTTATGTATAAATTTGGAGGAATGTAAAAAAGAGAGAGACTAATTCTTTACTTTGCTCACACTTTTAACTTTTAATTGATTTTAAAGCACCATGCTGTTCGAAAATTGCTAAAAGTCAAGACAGCAACGATTTATTTGGTTAGGGTAATAAGTTTTTACGAATATAATAAATAAATAAATAACCACAATAAGTGCCTGTCACTTTTAGTTAGCCATTGCAATAAATTAACATATTATTATACTTAGCAACACCTTTGCCCGCGATTTATTTATTTATTTATAATTTATTTTATATTAGAATTAATATTTCTCTAGTTGTTGAGTAAGGATTTATAAAATATTTATCATGGCTAATATTACTCACTTTATTTGAAATTCATAAGAATAGGTTCAAATCTTAAATTTAATTATAAGTAAAAAAAAAAACAAAAACAAAAACAAAAAAAAATCGATAAATCGTCGTAATACCTTCGTTTTAATTTTTAAACATGTTCTATAGTGCAGATCAATAATATTAAAATAAACTACATGCAATAATATGGTATAAACCTTTGCAAATTAATATTTTGTTTTTAACATTACTATTATAATAATACCAAGAAAGGTTATTATATAATATATAACATATAACTCAAAGCAATCTACAATAAGAATCAAGAATGACGTAATGCTAATTATTTAAAGGTCCAAAACTGCCTTACTACATAATAATGATTTTCAAGTTAATTGTTTCAAAATTTCAAAACTAAGTTACCAAATAATCAACGATAATAATTATTACTAATTTGAAGCCATAAACCATTTAATAGATAAACTGTAATACTTTTCAGTACGGCATCTACAGAATGAAGTCCGGTACAAAATGTGGTTAACTCCACCCACCTGGAGTAACTAGGCTAACCTGAAATGAGGTTCTCTGACGAAATACATTGGCTCGTATTAAAGTCAATCATAGGCTGACCACACATACAACTTGAAACTTATGCTGCTTTCCTTTTACCTGGATAACGTTCATTGGTTCACTTTTTAACGTTTTTATATATGTTCAAGTATGTTGTGAATATATTAAATATGTCTGCCATAAAATCATTACGAGTATGTTACGTTTTTATTAAAAGTAAGCTTTTAACACAACAAATATTTAAAATCGTATTTTTTGCTTGTAAATTTTACATAAAAATTTGTAGAGAGACAGCGCAAAAAAAATAATTGAATGTCCATCTATGTTTTATGTAATTGAAAAGTAATTTCGTTATTTTATTGATGGATTTGAAATATATATGTTCATGTTCTTTTTTTAAAAGCTTAAAAATAATATTAATTTGTTACAACTCTCATGAATTGAAAAGTTAGTAAACAAATTTCATTGAATTTGTAATAATTATAATCATTTTAAAATATGGAAAGAACCATTTTTGTAATTTCAGCTTAAAACGTCTCTATAATTCATGCACAAAACGCAGAGTCAAAAATGACTTGCGAACTACTTCTAATTTGATTATGAGAACTTATCAATCACAAAATTGAAAGAAAAAACATCGAAATTGCAGCCAGGTAGGAATATGAACGGTTTTCATGATAGTAAACATGTAATTTGCAAGTTGGTTGTAGCATGATATTTTTGAAACAAAATTATACTTTGGTGTACTTATTATTAGTTTTATAAAAAATATATAATGGAGCACATGAAACTGGTTTGTGTATGAGAAACGGAGAGTTCCACCCCAGAACGGTGCAGGTGTGTCGGAGCGCAGACTCCATGAATCTCAACTGTCACACATTGACGAGATTTGGACGCTGACAATAAGCTGGCTTCCATCAGTAAGACATAAATTACGATAAACTGCTTTTTAATATCATTTGAAAAATTGTACAATTGTAAAAACAAGATTTTATTATAAAGATAAGACAAAAGTCGGTGTCTATAAACATTCAAGTTCTCTTTTAAATCACTTGTTTATACAGTAATCGAGTATTTATTCAGAAAATATATTAATATTGAAGTAATTTAAGTCAAGATTTATTTTTCAAAATATTTTCCTCATAAATTGTATATATTCTTTAAAACTAAAGGTACTCAGAAAACCATGTGATTCGAATATCAATTAAAATATTTTAATTGACATCATAAACTATTTCATAATTTTTTATTACGAAATTATTAGTTTATATTAATATATTAATTAAAAGATTAATAATCAAAATCTTTGAATTGAATAACGAGGATGTTGACTAGTATAAAAAATGTTGCATTTTTAATGAAAAACAAAAACACGTGTATTATTTATTATTTTTATGAGAATGTACAGTGAAAAAACACTTTTATTAATGTGTTTTTTCACCTTTGGGAATTAAATATTGTTTAATTCATTAAAAAGCTGTGTTTTACTTTCTGATATTCATATAAAAAAATGTGATGATTGTGAAACTCCATTAAAAACTTTAAACATATACTTGAAATAAAAAGTTTATATTTTGAGAACAACAATGTTTGAAAATAAATGTTTCGAAATCATTGCAGGAACTAAATTTAAATTATACAAGTTTGCTAGAGTTGTGCATACGGATTGACATAGAAGTGCACACCAAACGTAACTCGATACTGGGGTATTACATCAGTATCCTTAGGTTAAAGAACCCTCCTACTCCGGCAGTGTTAATCCAAGTACTAATCCTGCATGTCACTTCAGCACTTCTATAATTATAGGTGAGGGGAGTCGAGGAATGAACAACTACAGTTAAATTTATACAATGGTACGACCGGAAGCAGCCGGAAGTCGGAAGTGAACTCAATGTCTGTCATCTTTTTGAAGGGAGTAATAAATATACGAAGCTATATTTAAAATTCCAAAATTTCCAAATTTTTCATTCGCCAAAATACTATAAAAAAACTGCTCTCTTGCATAAAAAATGTGTGGAAATAAAGAAAATGAAAGAAAGGGTATTTATGAATTCACCCCTATACTTCGTAAGCCATAACGGGGAGTTTGAAATCAACTTGTAAATTATCTACCCCCAGGGTCGGCCTGGGAGCAAAAGGCCCGGGCCACGGGTGGGCCCGGAGGGCCCAGCCACGCAGCAGGGGGGGGGGGGTAGAGGGAGGGGGGATGAACCCCGCCGGAGGCGAAAATTTGTTGGAAAAGGAGGCGAGGCTTTTTTTTTTTAATTAAATGTTGCATTGAAATTATTTTATTTTATTTTTTATTAAAAAAAAAAAACATGACTTTTTTTTGAGTCACGTGGTTTTTGTTACCTGATATATGTTTTTTGGCTTCTTCAAATTTAATGTAATTGATTGTTGTACATTAATATTTACAATAAAATAATTATCAGTTTATAAATACAACAGAATAAAAGTGAACATTACAGAACGCAAGACAGAGGGCAATTCTCTTTTCTCTTAAAAGCAGATTAAAAAAGCACCCTCTCCACGGTGCACACTTAGAAGCCTCGAATCAGTCGAATCCTTACAATTATATGGGTTCCTTGATAAGTTTGGGGCAGTTTGGCCCTCTTTGGATACATTCAATAACTAATACTAATAACCGGAAGCTATTGTTTATAATTTGGATCAACAGAGGGACAGTCATAAAAACTTTATGATACCTATGAATGCGTTATTGAGAAAAAATGAGTCATCTCTCTGTCATGCGCGCGCAGGGCCCGCGGAAGTTTTTCAAATAAATAAAATATTTAGTATGTAAAAAATAACTTTTAATAAAAAATACAGCGGAAAATTATTGAATACCGGCAAAACAACTTAATTATTTACATTCTTAGCAACTTCGACTTTATTTTTTTCCACTTTTTTTAATTTTATATATACATTTTTTTTTTTTTGGACAGGCCCGGGGGGGCCCGCCACGGCCGAGGCCCGGGCCGCATTTGCGGCCTAGCGGCCCTGGCCAGACCGATCTACCCCTGAGACTTGATATGATTGTATATTGAATTGATTTCTTTGTACAATGTATTCAAAGATTTCCATTTATATATTTAAAAACATTACTGTATGTAATTTATTATCATGTTCTCAAAATGATAGTTTGAATTGCTTTACATGTATCAGGTTCTTAAGTTTGTATGTATTGATTATTTAAATATACAATTTTATTATTATATCTCCAGGCCTTTTGTATTATGAGGATGTTATTGCATTTTATTCTTATTAGAGTAACTACAAGTATCTTATAATATGATAATTTTTCTATACTTTCAAATCAATTATTCTGCAGTCTGGGAACATTTCAATAAACGAGACATGCACCAGGAAATAATATATTATTATCGTGATATTATGTAAAGTAATCAAGTCTTATTGTAAGAAACAGCCACGAGTGCAGTGGCGGTCGACATGAATCATATAACTTTTATTGCACTTTATTTATTGGGTCAGCTCGGCTGTGGAGAAGCACACTTCATTTGCATACCTTGGCTACATGTGGGGAACTAGGAGAATTTTGTGTATCAGACTTAATTATTAATGATATTTCTTAATATTTACTAAAGGTTTAAAAAATTCAATTCAATGTTAATCCTAGTATTACCAAGGAAAGGGGGGGGGGGATCGAGACGACCCTAAATTTTTTTAAAGTGGGAAAAAAGTGTAAAATTCTGCTCTAAAAACTGTGAAAAAAATTGTAATCCTTAGTTAGCCAACGTTTCTTAGTTCAAAAAAATAAAATAATAATAATTAATTAATTAAATAAACTTTATTTTTTTAAAGTGTGATTTAAATAGCAGGTCGTTTCAATCCCCCTCCCTCCCTTGGTACAGCATGTGACAAAAAAAATCATTTCTTAGCGCTAAGGTTAATTTCTTCGTGAAAATTGCAGTTCCATTGGTGTAATGAAATCATACAATTAATTATAAATTTAAAGAAGGCATTTTTAATTTTTAGCCAAATGAAATTTAAAAAAGAAAATGTTACTAAATTAATTGAATAGCCTAAAGAAGCAAACTATTGAAAAAAAATTTTAAAACTACAATTATATATAATATTAAACTATACAACTAAATTATATTAGTGTTGCTATGCACAGAAGTCATATAATACTATAAATACATCCTCATGCAGTGTATACAACAACCAAACAACGGTCTATATGTAATTTTCAATTGTTATATTACAACATTGCAACATGTACAGACAAGTTAAAAAATGCAACTTTGATAAAAGAACGACGAAGATTAAATTGCAATATACAATTTGTCACTTGATCGCGAGCAGGTCGCAATGAAGACAAAGGAGCGATCAGATCACCGGCATGTTCTCATGTCCCACTTTTAATTTGTTTTGTCCCAGGCAACAGTCGCTCAAAACTGAGATCCTAAACGAAGCAATTTGTAAACAGAGGCCACTTCTTACTTCGGATTAATCTTGGTTTTATTGGACTGATTCTTGGAAGTCTCATTCATTCCTTCGTCTTTCAGTAAGGAATTCTCTTGTCTCAGATTAATTGCAATTTATTGGCAACAAAAATTACACGATCAGAAAAGAAAGGAATTAAACGTTGATTGCGGTCAATGTACCGAGATTAATCAACAAATTGTTATTATTATTATTTCAACACAAATTGCTATTTATAAACCCATGAAAATACAAGAACCACCTTTTTTATATTATTTTTTAAATAAAATAAAACAATACAATACACAAACATAGTGATAAAAATATCTATTAGAATATAATGGGGTAAGAAATAAATAAAATTGGAACATTACTTCCATCTTTGTAAGTGGAGTAATCGATATGCAATGAAATTTTATAGTTTTCCAACAGATGCAAAGTGTATGTAAATTTACAATATATTGAACCAGCTGTAGTATTTCTTATTGTATTTGTGTTAATGTAGCCTGCAGTATGTCTGGTATGTGGTTACATTCTCTAATAAAAAATAAAATGGTAATCGTTCTAATGTAACTCAGAACGATTGTTAAATAGTCTTATTCTATACATTATCATAATGCTTTTTACATCAAACAGAAATTATGTTTCAGCTATGAGTTTCTTGCATTACGGAAACTTGCAAAATATATTGAAAATGTACATAGAACGTACAAGATATAATGTTTCTCCTTAATGGGTCATAAAGTGGGGAAGTACACATTACAGATTTATGAAAAGGAAATTCATCTCATGAACCGGAATTATCATATTGAGTAATACATTGATGTGAAATACTAGAAATGTAGAATTCTTGTATTTTTTTATACTGAAATTTACCCAAATTTGGTATTTTAATGTATTTTTAATTAACATCAAAGTTTCTTAATCATGTAGATTTCAGAATTTTTCTGGTTCAAAAACTTGATCTTTATTTGGAATAACTTTACAAAAAAATATTGTTAACAAAATATACAAAGAAAACAACAATTTAACTTGACATTCCTCTTGAACAAAGTTCTATATTACTGTTTATTAATTTTTCTACTGTATTGTATTAGAACAAGAAATACTTAAGTTAAGAATTTCCTAACAAGCATATTAACGTGATGTTTATTTTTGTTTTATTTTTATAACTGTTTTGCATAAAAATTTAATTTTTTTGCACTTATCTGAAGAGTATTACCGTATAAGAATTAATTGTATGTATATACAGTAGCATTGTTATAAGAACAGGTCTTTTGTTATTGATGTTACAACAATGTATAAAAGATTATTCCACAGCAAAACATCAAAACAATGGCTCAAAAGATGACGCTTTCTCATCACTTTAAAAATAAAACATTCTTCTTTTTTTTTCAGCATCAAGCTCTTGACAAGCCAGACGCACTTATATTTCACAAAATGAAAAAAAGAATGAACTCCTCGCTCATTTTATGGTCACTCTGCGTTGAAGAATTTCTTTTCAAATATGAAATAACCATCAAGATTTTTCTTAGAAATTACGTCAATAAAAATAAAACAAACAATGGAATTGAAAGATAATAAATTAATAGCTTAATAAGTAAACCTACATTAAAAGTCTTAAAGATAAGTTTTATGGCATTTGATTATTAATATGAAATTTAACATAATCTGCTGTGATGGATTATGTGAATTATACAGTATTGTATAGTTATAAACGGGAATGATATGGTATTACTAAAATTATAAATTATTATATAGATGAATATATTTATATAATAATGACAAATAACTTCTTGTTCTTGCTAGCCACAAAAATTTCACTATCATCATATTAATAATTTCAAATTTTCAACACAAATAATATTATTACAACGTATAGTATTAATTATATATAACAATAACATATTATAGCATACCGTGAAAAATTAAAAAATATAAACAATGCATACATATATTGTAATTTAGATCTCAGATTTCATAATTAAATTAAGTGACTTACTCGTCAGAAAACGTTATCTGCGTCAATGTTACATTAAAATAAGAAACTTAAAAAATGTAACAATAATAAAATTACATGTATGAAATAAACACAGCTGTATTTTTCATGCAGTGTCCAACGTGCCTTGCATGTTGCATAACTACCAGGAGTCACGAGAATTATCAGTGGACGATTTATGCGCTCTATAAAACACTTGATAACGTAAAATAAGATTAATGTACAGGAATTTATATCACGTGAGTTATAGCCGAGTGGGAAATAAAAACTGTTTTGTTGTCAAGTATCATCATCGTACTGTGTGATCATCGATGTTGAATATACTATGTTGTAATAAATTATTTGTGTTTAGATTCAGTCATCAAAATATACACACGCATTTAAGCTCTTAAAAATAATAATTCACTCCGTTGACATCAAAATTTTAACTAAAATCAAATCAAATTCTCTCAAAAACAACCAACAAATGTTTTATTAAAATTTATAATTTTGTTCTTGGCATAAAATAATAGCAGATTTTGCTTCGTGTTTATATAGTTAGCCACTAATATTAATTAGAAAACTATGGTTCATTTTCTAACAAGTATAATTACAATCCACTGGCATTGTTAAGAATGTTAAGAATTTTACCACAACTATATTAAAGTTTAATATTATACATGAAGTTCATATAATAATTATTATACTTATTTGACTTCAACTATAGTTTAATAATAATATAACAAAAACATGTCTACAAACTTCGTAACAAAATTTTGTTACTATTTAATTTATCCTTTGCGTGTATTTTAAATATGCACCCCTGCCCTATAATTTCTTTCCGTGTAAAGAAGCAATAATTAACATACGAAACAATTAAACGCAGATATAGTGCGACAAGCTTGGTGGCTTTGCTATACAAACCAAAAAGAGTTTGTCTGGGATCGATTGGGTGTCCTATATTTAGAGTTTCCACATTCAAGCTAAACTACACGATGGCTTTAATTTAATGCTAGAACACTCGGCTTAGCTGGGATTGAACACAAATAAAATAATGATTTTATTGAAGGAACTACTTCAACAAAAACAACCACACAGGGAATAATAAAATATTTTTATATGTACTTCGATTCTGTATTGATTTTATATATTCCAAAGTAAACATTTTTCTTTATTTTGTTTACTTGAATCTGATAACATTTACTAGAAGAGCTTTTACTTTGGTGGAATTCAGAGTGACTTACTTTGTATAAACTATTGCGTCATATTATTATTTAGAAAATATCAAAGAAAAAACGAAGTTGAGTTCTTTCGCACTGAATTAAAAGTAAAGCCTTTTACTGAAACTAAAACACCTAGCATAAAATCTTCCAGCTTATTTTAATATTTTCACCTGGCTAAAATTAATATGTATTATAATATACACGAAACTAAATTTAATTTCAGTTTTCAGTGTGTTTTACAAAGAAAATAATAAGCTCCATTTATAAGAACTTTATTAAAACTTTATTAATTTGAAAAATGTCAAAGGCTTTTTATAGACGAGATTATTCATAATTAAAAAAAAAAAAAATTCAAACTTGAAATTCCATTTACACAAGCTTAAATTTAAGCCTTGGTACTGACTTCCATACTTCTTCGTGTAGCTTGTTGAAACTTAAGACGTGCAAGTGAGTGCACGTCACGTCAGATCTACGTCAACTGGTTGCGCGTGTTGTTGTTGACGTGGAACTACCAGGCTGGAAGAAAACGATTGTTGTCTTGAACGCTTACATGACAATGAATAAGAACAAATTTAGTCTTGTAGAAATAAATAACTACCCATATTTTTTGTTATCCTCTGTAGTTCAAGAAATGTTGAAGGAAATTCAGCAAGATAGAAGAAAAGAAATTATTACACAATAAAGTGGTGATCAATTGTTTCATGAAAATGCAGCTCTCGTCCATAAAGCGCTTGATATTGAGGAGCAATTGACGTCACCGGGCCTGACCTGGGACAACACGGCTGTGCTTGTGCACGTGGTCACCGAAGCGCTTCATGACTCGGCGGACAGCTGAAGGTCACCGCGGACACGCGCCTGCCATGCAGTTGACCTTGGCTCAGGTCAAATGTTCGGATCGATCGAAAGATTCATTGTTCACGTCACCCTGGTCTATGTGACGTTGATTCCGAATAATCGTAACCATCAATCGATCATTCAGTGATTGATTATTATATATCACCATATACATGTATGCCTTGATCAGTGATCATCATGTGTTTTAAAATCTAGCATCATAGCTTAAGTCAAATCCAGTATATCAAAATAAATAAATTAAAACCCTATTTACGGATTTTCTTTATAATTTTCTTGAAAATCAAACACAATTTCTTTACAGACGCATATTAAAAAAATATACTATGCGATTTTGAATCTCACCCTAATATCTATTTTACTCTAAGCTGAAAATGTGGGAAAGATTCACCCTATTTTGTACTGAATGTAAGTGCGAATTATTCTCCATCTCAGGGGACAAACAAGTGCGAGTGCTGCGGCCGCTCCAACTCGTTTATTGCTCCATATTCGTACTTTTATCGTTGCTTAAAACCAGCATCATGGTCCACTCTTTTGTACTCTATCGTACTAATATGAGCCTTATCTACACGTCTTGTTTAGTGTTTGCACGATCCACTTGAGACGTACTGAAACCATTTTCAATATCCAACTTTTGTTGTGCGGTACTCCGGCTGTTATTAATAAACTTTCGCTTTCAGAATATTGTCTTTATTGCATGTGGTACATAACCTCACATTTAATCAATTCAGCATTTTTAGGTCTGAGAGTTCAAAAAATAAAAAAACTTGGTAGTGTGTTGCTATATTAACAGTATGTACTGAATATTGAAATTGTACTTTGTTTTAATTCACTCATACTTGGGCTAAATAATAAGAATTAATGTCTGATAATACCTGTATGTACTGTATATTAATGACTTCTAGTTAATATCATACTTATGAATATTCATGCTAAAATTATAATAAAATGTTATCATAAAAATTGATTTAAATAAATTAACAAATACTTAGCGCTGAAAAGAATTATAAAAAAGTAAAAATATATAAAACTGCCTGTTTAATTATCCCAAGAGGCATACATTTTTCAGAAATTATTAAATAATAATTTACTTTAAGCTTATTACCTTTAAAAATAAATATACATAATCATACAGTTGCGAAAATTAATAATTTATTCGTTTTAAAATCCTCTCGTTTATTATATACTAATCTTTTACCATAGTATTATACAGTAAACCATAATATCCATGGATATAAAAAAGAACTAATCTAATTTGCATAATTGTTTATTCAAACGTAGTTTAAGACTAAAAAAAATTATACAAGTTCTAAAAAAGTTGTATTTTTTATATGATGTATATATGGTATTTTAATACTGCTGTCATATTTTAAATTGGACGAATAATCCCAGAAGCAGAGCACGGTTAGTTGCCTTGGTTTACATAATGTGGAGATAATTGGACGTCGGCTGTGCGGTGGTCCTCTGTCCCTCTCTCTCCCTTCCTCTCTCTCACCTCAGTATGTGTCACGGTGAGTTGGAGGTGAATCATTTACATACAACATGATGAGGGAGCTATGCCATGCATGTAGAAATGTATGTAACTTTGTAGAGCATATTACTAACACTATCAAATCAAAATTAATATTATATTGTCAGCATTGTTATTTAAATGCCAAGCTATTTATGAGTTAGTATTTATTATTTGTACTTTTTCTGGAACACGATGATGTATTTTATATTTTCATTAATTAATTATAAAACAATATTTCAAATACGACATACGAAAATCTATTTCAACAGAAAAGTATTATTTTATACTACATTATCTTTTTTTAAGAAAACGAAAAAAAAAAAATAAATAAAAATGCTGTTGAAATGCAGGAGATTTACTTCACTGCACATACAGTTTAATTTACATAATGCAGTTGAATTTCTATAATATAGGTTCTATTACTATAAAAAATATAAAACATAGAAAGTTTTGTAATTTTAGATTTAGTAATCGAATTAATTAGTACTGTAATTTGATATCAAATTTATTACTAAAAAATTCTATAAACTAAAATCCATACCTAGCTCCTAATTTATCTTTTTCATACTTGTACCCAACTACATAGTTACATACATGAATTACATCCAGGAGTTTCATTAATAAGCACTGCGTGATATTTTACCAATATCCATTCTACTGACCTGCCCCAAGGTGCCACACGTTGCGCTCTAGATGCACTCTTGCTGCAGTCAAGCTAGACTGCACACGTCCTACGACGATATACGAGCAGGCGTAATCAGAATATCAACGAGTTTAATTACGAAACCACGCCTTCCTATTAAATGACCCGACAGTATCTTTTAAGAAATCCTTAATAGGATTTGTGTGTATATACATATGTACAATAATTAAACGTCTACATATATGGCATTTAATAAACATCAAGCAGGTTTATGTTGTTTTTGTAATTACTTCTTCAGAAATTTAGTTTCTCATGATGTTGATAATATAATTAATTTATTTTAGATTGAAATGTGAGTTGCCTAGGGGTATAAGATAAAATTTATTGCAGATTTCACATTTTATATTTGTTATGTGAATGTAATTATAATAAAGTACTCGTGAGAAAAAAAAACATCATTTTATTTGGTCAGAACTTTATTTTTAATACGAATATTATAATTTACCTTGTTTTTACAAAGGTAAGGGCATTAAAAACTGTTTTTTTTTTTTTTTATAAATTTTACTTACACCCGAATATTAATTATTACACAAGTCTAATTATTGCATTGCATTATTTTGTTCCAGTGTAAATTTAATATGAATTTTTAATGCATGCATCATGGTTAAAGAAAAATAGTTTTCAAATTGATTTGGAATTCAAATTAAGCAAAGAAATTTTGATAAAGAATGTAAACCATTTCCAAATTAGCTTTTTTATTGCAGTTAGTAAACAAAAATGTAGAAATACGAAATTTATGAAAATATATCATTTTATAGCAAATTCATTTGAAAAAATAAATATAAATGTATGTATGCTTTATATTATAGCATTATAGTAAAAAGCCAATGCAAAATATTTCACCTAATAAAATTTTAATATACTTTATTTTGATAACAGATGGGAACGAATTATTAAAATAAAAAAAAACTTTATTTAAAAAAAAAAATGCTAGACTCTACTTTTTCTAAAATATTAGTGCTAAAACTCTGTGAGAAAAGAAATTAGTTTGGAGATATTTTTTCCATTCATTAAGATTGAGTTAATGATATACAAAGTTACACAAACAACGAAGCTGTGGAGCATTTGGCTTGCTACTTGCAACATCGCCGCTCCGAATAAGTTTTGCAATTAACGCCAAGTGCATGCAGCTGTCACGCTTTGCAGCTAGAGTAATGAGACAAATAATTCCACATGACAAATAATTACACTTTTTACCATGCTGAGGATCTTTTCTTAATGTTTACAAAACAATTTGCAGCAGAAGAAGGAAAGAAGATATTTTTGTTCTCTTCTTTGTATTTGTGCAGTTTTTTGCTAACATCCATATATAGGAAGAGGAAATTCAAATCAATTGAGGTTTATTTAAAACAAGAAAAGTAGTGATCAGATTTAAAGAATACAGCATGCGTAGAAAAAAATAAATGTTTTAGCAAGGTATTTGCTCGGTCAATTCTTAAATGTTATATGAGTTATATTACCAATGTCAACGCTTTTGCTTCATTTGCTTGTTTTTACTCGACTTGCCGTTGCAAAAACTTGACGTTGTAAATGCAGCTACGGTTCTTTAAAATAAAACAAATTAATAATAACAACAAACACTGTGTTAATTATACAAGAATTTACACACGCAAAATATAAACCATTGTTGTATTTACACGCGATAAAGTATACAAATCTGTTGTATTATTTTTAACAATATAAATTTAATTAAAAAAAAAAAAACTTTTAGAGCAGCCGTATGATATTTACTACTAATTCATTCATTCTTTTTTATGAATGGGACCGGTTGGTGATGTAAAAAGTCGTCTGCTAGATTGTATCAGCTGTCTGTCGTGTTGCCGCTTATCTCACCGTCGTGATCTCACCGCAACCTGTAGACCTCCGAGGAGCAACACTCCCATTGGTCAATAACAGTCATGTGGGCTGAGGGACAATTTGTGATTGGAGAATGTGACACGGTGATTTCAAATTTAAAGAGACAAATATTTGATGTGAGCTTTTAATTTTAAAAGGCAAGCATATTATTATTAATCTCTAACATAGAAATTTCTAATGGATGGAGAAGAAGAAAACTATTAATATATTCAATATTTTGAAGTAGTTGATGTAGTATGTGTTGCTTCTATTCTGCATAGCTACCCTTATTAGCCAAAAGGGTGCTCTACCGTGAAACATCAGCTTGTGGAGCGACCGTGCCTGTGTTAATGATTAAATCCAAATAAATCGTTAATTACTAATTAGTATTGACGTATGTTGCTAGAATTACAAATTTTGTCAACAAGCTCCAGTTAAATGTTTGAATTGTGGGAGAACATTCAACATTGAAAACTACCATGCAGTTGTAATCATAATAATAAATAATAATACAAAAATACTAGTAGTAAATTGAGTGCTTATTAAATATTTCTTTGACATGAGTAAAATTAAAATTCAAACTTTATTATGTATAACTAATATCTTGATTTATAATAATTAATTTTAAAGTTATATGAATAGTTATATATTTAATTTTTGTTATATAAATATATACTTTTAGAACTGCATATAATATTCCGTAAATTTAATCAGACACGAAGGGCTAATTTATCCATTAAATTCATTTTACCATACCGTGTATATAGACCATCACGTCTAAAAGTAGAGGGTATCATGGGCATTTTTTCTCATCGCTAACATAATTGAGCCCTAAATTATTTAACTTTTTATGGGGTTTTATAGCAATATAAAAAAAAATACTTTTGTGAGGTGAGATAAAATTCTGCATCAATCTGCTCATGTCACATAGAAAATTGTGTCGTATTTTAAATATTTCCCATTGGAGGAAACTTTGTATTATAACACCTCTCCTTATTGGCCCAAACTAGAGCCGATTTCTGACGAAGGTACACGAAAAAAGTCTATACTTGGTTAAAGTTCATTTTTAATTTGCCCGAAGGTACTCCTAATTTTCTTATTTCTATTAAAACGTGATCAAAAGGTGCAGAAACTTTAATTAAAAAAATTAGCAGCCTTTAAGCTAACACTACAATATCATTCTCCATGGAAACTTTTTAATTCAATTTGATGCCAGAGTTTAAACCACAACGTCCCTGTGAGACGCCATGCAGTGACGTCATCGGTGCTCACTGGAGTCGAAGCACGTTCCTTGTGGTTGCTCACTACGGGTGGTATCAACCTTGTCAACCGAACACCATATTTAATGATGTTGTTACATCATTAATGATTCTATACTTAGCTGACAGTATCACTAATTGTGTATTCAAATCATGTCTTAAAAATAAATCTATATATATTTTTTTAATATTTAAACATTATTTTTCATTGTGTTGTTTCATTGTTTATTAAAACGTATGTCAAAGGGTTAAAAATGAAAACAACAAAACAGTCGGAAACGTGAAGAGGGAAATCTTTTTCTCTCTTTTCTTCCTGTTTTCTAACAGTGTTTTTGTAACAAAAAAAAGGGGGAGTAAAAGAAACAATGACAGCTCTTCTTTAGAGGAAAAACTTTGAGAACTTTTTTTTGCTCTCAAAGTAACATTGAGCAGAATCTTGTTTCATTTGTGACAAAGTGGCCAAGTTTGCACGTGTTACTGGCTTGCAGTAAAATGACTGCAGCCCACATGTACTCTAATTTGTATTCATGAAACTTGACTTCTCTCATAAAAAATATTTCGTTTATACAAATTTAATGCATTTGGTCAGAGCTGGAACATGCCAGCTCAGATTATTTTCAACTTATGAGTGGTTTTTATGAAAGTATAAAACACAAAAATAAAAGTCTATATTACTATCAGTTTAAAAAAGAATCATATTGTACTGTCGCAAAGTTGAATTTACTCAAACTATACGACAGTCTGTGAATGCTGCATAATAATGTGTTTTTTTAAACATGCTTGAGTGTAATTTTATTACTTAAAATACGGTTGAAAAAAGTTAGCTCTTCATCTAATTTTCCTTCATTTAAAATGTGTTTTGCGTATGAAATCTAATTAAAGTCAATTCTTTAATTTAATACATTTACATAAACAAAATTCTTTTAAGAAAATTATTAAAAAATAATTCAATAAAAATTATTTTAAAATATAACCTTAAAGCAATGAATGTTCTTTTAACTGAAGCTTGTTAGTATTCTGTATTCATCGAAGATAAAAAAAAACGTGGGATTTAAAGGAAGTAAATATTTCAAACACGCTCAATATTTCATGTCAAAATCCCATAGCTTTGGTTTGGTATCACAGAATACATGTTCTCATTTGTATTAATGATAGCGGTTGTATTGACCCCAGAGGTCGAAATTGCTGTCTGCTTTTATTGTGATCATGGTCGAGAATACAAATCAATTTCCTCATCGAAATGCGTGGCACTCGATCAATTCTCGAGAATTTATTAATTTATATTCTTCGTATTATATAATTTTCATCAAAATTAAAACTCTTGAAATTGTTTAAATTATAGTTTTATTTAGAATTTAATTTGGTTATATATAGATTTAATTAACGTTCTTTTTCAGTCGTTAAATTTAATAAAATAGTACGTCTAAATGATAAGAAGATAATGAAAATACATTTACTCTAATTAAAACGTCCATTTAAATTTTAATCATATTTTACAGAGAGAGAAATTGAAAAGAAATTTAATTATGACATGATGAAGATAATAATTATATATTATTAAGAATATCAAATATGATTTTTATTTTGGAAAACGACTTCATGCGCATTGTGAATAATTTATTATTAAGAATATATTTGATTGTTTTAAGTTAACGCTTTGATGTTCAATTTTAGAATAAAATAAATGAAGAACTCTAATTAAAAAATAATATCATAAATTTATTACAGTATTTAATTTGAATCTTATTAATTTCACAACCTTAGCTTGGAAGTGAAAATTACGCTACTATTCTCAAATTTATATTAAATTCTCAAGATTATATATTTAGTTTTAAAAGTGATGGGTTTCTTTCGCTGTGTATATAATTTTCTTCATGAAGATGTTTAAATAAAAAGTAAAATCCTCGTCGTGTAGGAGTTTGTTTATATTTCAAGTCGCTTATTTTTAACACAGGAAATACAAATTTGATACAACATGTACGATTTGAAATGCAAGAAGTTTGGGTGACGTTGAGAATTCCAAGCACGAGTGATTTTATTTTTAAAATATTAAGTTTTAAGAAAAATTGAGTGTCATGTTAACTCTGTGTAAAAATAGTATCTGCTCTATTTCGAAAAGTTCAGATGGAATTATTAGGGAGTTGTAATATTTTTGGATCTCCAGATGTATTTTTTTCACTAAATGATTTTTGACTATACCATTATATAATTATAATATACATCCGTGAACTACAAATTTCTTTGTACATTAAAAGGACTAAAAGAAAATCTGTTATTGGATTGAATACTGTATACAGTCTAGTCAGTGTATACAGATGATCGAGTTTCTTTGAAAAAATATCTTATTCAAAATATTTATTAAAAACCAACTTGTTTTATATTTACTATAATTTTTAATACTATACATGTACAGTAGAGCTTGCTATATAGAGAGGCTGACTGCATTGCATGATTATTGTTAGATCACCATAAGCAGTGTTGTTGGACATGGATGGAAAATGTGACCGATCAAAGAAATATCACACCTCAGAAGGTGTATTAATAAATTTTTTCAGTGTCATGCAATTGAGTGTGGTTCCTCTGAATTCAAAATACGAAATCTCAAAACGACCTGAAAAGGTATTTCCCAGTTCCCTCAGTTACATTATTTGAATGCTGAGAAGCATACAGCCTTAAGACGCATTGATCTATTTGCACTACACTACTATTTGAGTTTCAAACTCTTAAAAGTACATTAAATTTCTTAAAAACATATATATATATATATATATATATATATATATATATATATATGTATATATATATAACACATTTTTGTTTTCTCCATAAACCCATGAATATTTCATATCATATCAATTTTCACTAATATGTTAATACAAAAAAATTGAGTGCATTCAGTTGAAGTGATTAAAGTAAATATTTCACAAAGAGTCTTTATACAGAAAATACAACAAATTATTTTATAAATGACGGACAATGCAAGCACAAGCTCTTTGTTTTAAGACTTTGACAAATTATAATTTAGGTTTTGAGCTCCATTTAAATCCTTGATTACAATTTACACTTGAAGGAACAATTTTCTTTACAGTATTATAATATAAAGGTACATATATATTATTTTTATTTAATGTTTCGTAAAAGAGAAACATTTGCGAAAAAAGAGCAAGAACATGTAAATGAGCTGCTATAATGAAACACTTTGATCATACAAATTGAAGGATGCTCCTTTAAAATTGACTTTGTGTAGTCGAATTCTCTTGATAAATTCGTTCATGTCCCAACGAATTTTTATAAATATACGTGCGGTGAAAAGGCTTCTTATTTCGATGTTACGTTAACATTTTGAAAATACGTATGGTATAATGCAGATTTCAAAGGCTTCAATTTTAATACTGTAATTTTTTATGTAAAGAACACTTCAAATTTTTATTTTCGTAGAAAGAAAAAAGGGAGATTTTATATTTCTCAGCATAAAAATATTGAAATTACCTTTCTTCAATGTTGTTACAGGAGAGCACTTTACGTCAAGGCTATAATAAAGTAGAGCGAGCACATTTTATGTTCCATCCAATTATTTGAAGAGCTCAATTTTTATTTTAATAAAAGGAAAGAAATTATTTGACTTTTAACTATGCTGTAGTCAAAGTTTAAAAAAAAACACATAAAACACAATTTTTTTTTTCTATATTCAATGTTGCCATACATGCATTTTGAGTAATATATTTTATTATCATATCTTTAAGTTTGACTCTAATTAGAATAAAAAGAAATGGATTATTTTGAATGATTTGAAATTGTAAAATTAAGAAATTATGTATATATATATTTTTTTTTTCAATCAGCTAGAAACATTGTTTGTGTATAAATATATTATTTGCACCATTTATATAAAGATAAAAGAGATAAAGATAAGTAGCGTGTACACCCCTGCTTGCGGCTATTGTGGGTATTCCACCACGGTGGCTCGCTTCTTTGCGGCTGACTCTTTCAGCCCCTCTCTGAACTTACTAACACTCCACAAGCCCAGAGTCCAGCAAATATATTATACGCAATTTTGATCTCAGCGCTCTTCCGATATTTTTCTGAATTCTCAGCAAGTCAATAGAAGCCAAACAAGAGGAGGAAAATTAAACACATTCAGCTTGTCGGGAACGAATTTCCAGTCATTTTTGTTTCTTCGAAGCCCAAAAGAGCTGACTGAACAGCCTTTATAAATTGAAAGTTCACAGTACACTTTTGACTTTATTGGACAGTGGCATTTAATTGCTACTTAGTCTTAACAATTTTAACATAAATTATCCTAATTATCATAAGCTGGTCAAATTATTTCGGATTAGAATTTATTATTTTTTGTAATACGTACTTCATATAGTTTTGGAATATTTGGAGTAAAAAATAAAATAACATTTCAAGCATTTTGAATATATACATTACATATATATATAATTATTTTCAATTTAATGAGTTTTTTAATTAAAATTGGAAGGTCATAAATTAATTTATATATTTTTTCAGCTACACGTGGGGATGTGGAGTATATTTTTGGCCCTTTTCTCGTCATTCAATATTTCATAAAAACTAATGGAGCTACCTCACACGCTGGCATACACTACACTGATCCACATTAATAGTCCTTCAAGCATAAAATGTTGCAAATTTCTCCATTGTCTACGTTTTTTACGATCTAAAAGCTGCGTTTGGAGCCGTTAATGCGTGCTCCGGGGCGGTGAGTGATGCCGGGAATAGCACGCCTGGACCAAAGGATTGACCGCAGCCATGGACCACACTAAACTCGTTTTATCTTCTTTAAAAGATACATCGATCTTGTCTGGATATAGTGGCGTTTTATTTGCAATTTGGTTTCAAGATAAATCCCAACAATTTCAACCGTGTCTAAATTTTTAAAATCCTTTCCAGGTCCCGAATTAAGAATTTATATATCATGAGGGTCAAAAAGTATTTTTATATTAATATTGTTCATTTGAAGAATGTTTAAATTTTAAAATGCGATGATTTTTCATTATTATTTTTATGAATTGCATGTATTAATTTCCGAACCTCCGTAAAATAGATGGTCTGAAAATACCTTCAGTGTCATTGGTGGTTAAATTTTCCTCATTTCATTTAACTGTAACATTTTTCATAGCTATTTTTGAAAATTTTATGATAACGTTGTCAACATTATTATGTAAAAGGCTTTGTGTTAATTACAGAAATACCTTTAAAGGTAGCATACCTAGGAGGCATTTACCTCTACACTAAATATGATTAAAACATTTTCATGTTAAAATATTTCATCATTAAGTTGAAGAATGAGGTACTTCAGCTTACAACCGTACTTAGTCATCAGTTTTAGTGAAAATTTATGAAACAACATTATTAGACTGAATTATTTAAATAATGAAGCACCGTACAAAATTCTAAAAAAAAAAAAAAAATAATAAAAATAAAAAATAAAAAAAAAAATAAAAAACTTCACCCGTGCAGTGTTGCCCTCGTGTGATATCACATTATTTTGTTTAAAATGAATAAAATGTACGAAAGAAATTCCTTTTTTTACAATACTGTCATTTTCGCATTAAAAAAATTGTTTGAGATTCCACCACATATCGATGCACTAAAGATGTCTTCATTTAAAAAAAAAAAAAAATAAAAAGGAATTAGCTTAAAATTTTATTAGAAAGTCGAAGGACAAAAACTAATACCACACCAATAATGATTTATCGTCTATTTTATTTTTGTGATACCAGAAATTAAATTAAGCTTAAAGGATGATAAATTTCTTATGCTTTTGTGCAGAAAAATAATAAATAAAAAACTAAATAGAGAGAAAATTCAGATTTTTTTAAATTTATTAATTAATGAAGAAGAATTAATGAAGTTAAATCAACGCTATATGTGATCTAAATTTGATGTTTTACATTTCATAATCCTCACGTGTTAATTTCATAGTGGTACTTGCGTCATTTTCCCCTCGTTTCCTCCCACACATTACACTTCCACCGACACCTCTGCAGGTTGAAAATGAACTAGTGATATTTTTTTGTCGTAGTCGTAAATCTTTTCACACCACAGAACGTTATTAATTTTTAGTTAAATTTATTCAATACATAAATTTCGCACACTTTGATTTTTTGCTAGTTAAAATGATTGGAGCAAAATAAAAAAAAAAAAGTTTTTAAAAAGCATTGAATGCTATATACAGCGTCGTTAAGCGTATACAGTATAGCTTTTTTTTCTAATATTACTTAATTTTGACTTTTTACTTCAAACCCTCTTGCAGAGAACCGTCACTTTATTAATTTTACTAATTGTTTTTATTGTTTATTAAACGTATGCAATTTTTTAAGTATAACTGGTTTAATGCTAAATTGATGAATTTATATAGACGTTGTTGGCTATAGAGTGTCAAAATTATGTTTTTCTAGATCTTCAAGATAATAACATACCAATAGTTTTGCTCTTCATGAGACTCCATACAACAATGTTTAAAATAAATTCATAAAAAATATATAAATTTACATTCCATGATATTGCTGTATTATAATATATACAATATATATAATGATTTCATTACGATTTCTTTTCTCTCGCGTTCAATTGCGCAAAAGCGATTGACTTTATGTACAGAATGAAATAATTATTATTTTTTTCTCACAACATGTGGAGCAGTATCAATTCCATCTTAAATAAGTTGCCATAAAAAGCACGATATTTACTTAATTGTTTCTCTTTATTCAAGAAAAAAAAATCGTAATCCGTTGTAGCAATTATAACAGCTTTAGCTGATCTTCATTAACTGATTAGAGCCAAGTGTTCGGAGCACGAGCGAGGATTTGTTCACGTGTTAGCCTGCCAGTAGGTTTTGCAGCTATAGATGCTGAGTGTTGGGAGATGATATCATTCTGGTCCAGCGCAGCATCCCTGCAGCAAAAACTCTTCATCTCTATGTCTAAATTTTTTACTCTCATCTCGAGCCTAGCAAATCGCTGTGGGGCTTTTCATAGCAACAGCAAAACATAACTAAGCTTACTTTGACAATCTTGTGCTTTATTTCACTGCACAAAATAAATGGAAGATGGAACTATATGGACAATTTGGACAGGAAATGTTCATAAATTTACCATAAAATATTACACAGAAGTTTGTAGTAGCAAAAAGGGGAAGTTTGAATCATTTTATATTTTAACTATAATAATATTGACCGCTTTGTCTTCAACTAAATTATATTGCAGTCTATTATCAACTGATCTTAATGCAAATACTCTGCAGTATTATAGTTAATTGGATATTGACCTATCTTGGCAAGTCATGCTGATGCAGACGTAATTACTAGCTATGCAATGATGTGTTTCGTCCTACCGTATGACTGAATGCTGGAGGCTGCGTGTACATTAGCTTTGTAGGGCTGTTTTTCCATCTCGAAAACTCCGAGAGGGGGCAGTTGGCACACGGCCAGACGCACGCGGGCTCGGGACACGCGCGCTGATTTGTCGCTCTGGTCAGTCGCCTTCCTCCCTGGTCTTCACCAGGGCTGGAACCACGAAGGTACGGTAATAAGATGGTATGAGGGCAAAGGTCTTAAGCAGCCAGAGACTCATTAGCTTGAGGGTTAGAAGAGTATTAAAAATCATTGCTTTGAAGTGATTCCATCAAAATTATTAAATGGCTAGAAATGATGATAGGTGGTTTTCCAAATTGGAAAACTAAAAGAGCAATATAATGATCACAATCCACATTTTTTGATAACAATATAGCTCTTACTAAAATTAAAGGCTTAGAATCTGACATTTTATTTTTTAAGAACCGTGTCTAAATTTAGTACAGCTGATGCAAGTGTTTGGACCCATAAAATGGTAAAAGTGCATATTCTTTAATAACCGCATGGCCTAGCTATACCACATGTCTTATTTTAGCTACCACTGTGATTATAGGCTTGGTCATAAAATCTAGCTAGTTTGGAAGTGTTAGAAACATTTCAAAGCTCATTATTATTTTTTTAAAACTACGAAGTTCTAGGAATGGAACATATGCACCTCCTATTATTAAAAAAACAACAATATTTTTACATGTGTAGGTCAGTTTCGTTTTGTCTTACCCGCTCTTTAACGACTCTGGAGAGCCAATGAGATAGCGGCCCTCGAGTCCCACATAAATTGTGTAAACAAGAAGGACCATTTAGATGGAGGTCCAGTTAATGTGTGATTGTTACTGCGGGACGTTTATATTAACACACCAACTTTTTCTATCTTCTAACGTTTCTTACAGATCTCATTATTGGATTTGGAGAGTGATGTATGTCAGTTGATTCCATATGATATTGCATTTGAATGCTCACAGCACTTAGGACTCATCTCATAAGTACACTTAAATTAAATTATGTGCAATCCATTAATCATCATTAATATAAATATAGTGATCATACTTCCATATACTTACGTATAATGAAATAGTGGAAATTCATAAAATAATATTATTAAATTTGTAGTGCATTTGTAATTATGGTAATTCACATGTATGCTCTTTAAATTGTTAGAATTATAAAATTGAAATATATATTTTTAAAAGAATAATTACAAAATGGGAAGGAGAGCTATCTTAAAGCTTAAAATATTCACCATGCAGAAATAAATATAAGATCACTCATTTTATGTGTGACATTATAAAATAGACGAGCTCAATTAACAGTAGATAACTCACTGACTTTATTTTTGAACTCAAATTATAAAAAAAAATTAGTGTCTGATGTTTATAAAATTTAAATACACAAAAAAATGACCAATATTTATAGTGGTAATTTTTCTGTTTATAATTGCTGTAAATTTGGTGATGTCAGTTCGCTAGCCAAGCCACGCCCCCTCAGCTGCTGCGCCTGTCCACCTCGCTGTCAAAATGTTCAGAAAAATCGCCACCAGTGCAAGAATCTGTGTCCTCATTAATTCACGACTTGGGACATCATTTGTATCATTATGCAAATTGCTCTGATAATAATTATAATGCAGCTGCAACTAATTCAGCTTTCATAATTATAAGAATTTTAAATGAATATTCATAGTAAACAAAAACAGTTGGACACAATTCTGTCACTAATTGTATTACAAATTATTGCCTTTGTAAAAAAAAATTCAGCATATAATTTTTTATGTAATTAGCTCTGGTTTTCTTCAAAAGAATTAGAGTAAAATTGTAGACTAGAGAGATTTGTTTATTGTAAATTATAATTTTGTAATGAAATACAATACAGTAAAAAATTAAAGCATTTCATTAAAAACTTGTAATTTACAAATTTACAATAAACTTGTTGTAAGTTTCATTTAATTCATTCTATACATCTATATAGTATACATGTTTACTTTTATTTTTTTGAACAAAACTACAGCTTTCAACTCAAAATAATTACATAAAAAATTATATGCTGAGTTTTTTACAAAGACAATAATTTGTGACGCAATTAGTGACAGCATTGTATCCAACTGTTTTGGTTAATTTGCATTATTTTAACATTAAATTTGACAGATCCTGTAATATAGGCAACATTTTCAGCACTTGACCAAAGCTATTTATATCGTCACCATAGTCGGAAATGGAGGATTCTTCGTATTGAATTTTTAAACGTTAAATTTAGTTTTCTATATAACATTTTGTAATAGAGTATTGTCCTCAGTTTTTTTTTATTGCAGAAATGGATAGAGGGTGCAAAGTTATGCCACCCTGATTTTTTTCAGGTGTTTTAGAGCCCGGGAACTATTTTTAAAAAATTATTGAAAGTCCTTTTCGTGACGTCACAAGACGCCGCTCCTTAAGAAAAAGATAGGACTTGCTGCCGTGTGATGTCACAAAAAGGACTTTCAATAATTTTTTAAAAATAGTTCCAGGTCTAAAAAAAATCTGAAAAAAATCAGGGTAGCATAACTTTGCACCCTCTATCCATTTCTGCAATAAAAAAATTTAGGACAATTGAGAAACACGAGCATTCAGTTTACACTCTCAGCTCCTAACATCAAATTAATTAGACGGTAATTTCAGCAATATTACTTCTCTCCAATGCAGAGAGACAGGTACTAATCCTCAAAACGACGTCGGTTAATTAATTGGTGACGAGACGTGTCGACGTGCCCTCCACCTGGCGGCGTGTGAGTGACACGTTGACGTCACGTGGGCTGACACTTGCAGCACGAGGAGCCAACTTCTTTGTAACTCAATATCGTGTCACAAACACACTGTAAGCAAATTGACGTGGCAACGTCGTTGCTTGGAATGTTTTTCGTGACAGCGCTTGTCAAGTCAAATTATTTCTCGTTAACTTGATTTAGGAGAAGCTTAATTGAGATTACAATTTCTGCACATTTTATTCAAAGCCTTGGTGACTATTACATTAAACTTTAGGTAAATTGGTATTTATTTTTTTTTATTAAATTCGGTTACGTTATATGAAATGAGACTTTAGAAATAGAATTGATATAAGTCTTTGGTCTAAAAAGTTACATATTGATGTAAGACTAACATTCAATATTGAAATGCTTGAACTTTTCCAACTCAAATTTATAAAACTGTATGTACATTTTTCCATGTGATTAACTTCTATTGATTCTATAGATGTCGTAGTTGATATCACGTCTATCTCAGTCATAAAAATATCTCTGTGCTCTCACTCGTCAGTTAAAATGTTTAACTTGAATAGAGTAGTATTTACATGATTATCAATATGTAGTTCATTCATACTTCTCAAACGTTTATATCACTTTGCACTTTGCTATATTGAAAATAGAGGGGCTATATTCTATTCTGCAACAAATAATGCTATCCATATTCTATAGATAAATATTATCCACAATAAATATATATAACATGAACTTATGATTCATAATTTAATTATGCTTATAATTTTTTGTATTTAAAAAAGGTACAATTTAGGTTTTGCAACAACAAAAGCCTATCTGCTTAAATAAAAATAGCTAATAATACAAAAACACACGTCAGCAATTTGGAGATAAAATTTCGATAACATGTAACTACAGCTACAGTTGTTAATCCGATGCTGGTGGTCATTAGCGAGTGATGTTTAATGCTTCTCATTTCTTTATCTGCATTCTGCACGGCTCGCTTCATCTGGCTGGCTATTTACAGACGTGATGCCGTGATAATGAGTTCTGTGTATGCGAACAAGAGCAGCTGATAACATTTTCAAGCCGTAGCATTCTTTATAGCTTCAAATCTAATGACCTGTTTATGTAATACCACGTAAATAAATAATATGCTATTGTTTATATTACCCTATCACTGACAAAATTTTCATAAATAAATAATATGATAGTAAAATATATTCATATATTTTCATATATATGAATATTCATATATTTTTTTTTATTATGCTATAAATTTTATCCATCAAATTTTTACCATATTTTTTTTCATTTGATATATAAAAATTAAAATATACTGCATTGCTATGTATATATTATTAAAACTTATGCATAATTCAAATATTATTTTATTGTATTATACCATTTAAAACAGCTGGGATAAGATCTGTCCTAAAATAGTAATTTAACGTTAAAGAGTACATAGATATGCAGCGTTTGAGAATCCATGAAAAATGTAAATGTAGAAAGTGATAACAAAAGTGAAATGACTTGAAATCTAAGACACTTGCCAAAAGATCATCTTCTAAATCTCTGCAAATCCGCTCTACTTTCCATCAATGGCATTGAAAAGTCATACCTTTCAAGACTGCAGTAATCCAACTAGTGTGAAGGTACCGCAATGATCCATATCTTGCTATAGGGCGTGCCAAGCTGCAGCCATCTGTCTTCTGCACTGCACCACCCGTCATGCCAATATATCTCAAACCTTGTACTAAATTCAGGGGATTTTCAATAATATTTAATAACAGATGGAGAAAGCAGGAAAATTATTGTTTATCTTCATATTTTTCTCTAATCATACCATTAAAGTTTTCGTAAAGCCACACGATACAAATTTTCTGATTATTGCATACAATTTTTCTTTACATGCGAGAAGACTTTAACTCCATTTGTTTGTATGGAGATGAAATTTTCTTGTAAGGAAAAATTTTGTGCAAAATTGTATCGTGTAATACCGGTTTAAGATATAATATAATAATATATATATGTATCCATTTTCGAAGAATAAAAATATTTAGTAATATTTAGTAAAATAATACAATTTTAGTTGAAAAATTTGTCACATTTTCAAGCTTAAAGTAGTTTAATATTTAATTAACTTAAATTTAAAAAATCCCAATTTAAATTACAATTAATGGTTCTAAAAAAAAACGCACTTACTTAAAAAAATACAAAGGATAGTTTATTAACAAAAGATGAATGCTGGGGTATATTACTTTATTAAGTAAAAATAATACAATTTAAAACTTAATTAAAAAGTTTTCTTCTTCAATTAAGAAATTAATTAATATTAATGAGTCTTATTTAGTACTTCATTTAATAAAGCTAAACATAGAACGTCATTTTAATCTATTTAAGCCACAGAAAGGGAAAGACAATAACATAGGAGGGTAAGCTGTTACAAGAGACGCGATTATTCATTAAAGACAAGAGTGAATGTCAGAAAGTTGCTGCACGTACGATACCAATCAATTCTGGAAGTGTACCGCAGCGTGGGAACGTTTGAAGAGCGTAAAATTACATCCATCCTCTCTCACCCTTATTTGTATCAAAATCATAGGTGAGGGTTTGAACTGGATTGACTTGTTGATTAATTTTGTTGATTAAACTTCTAAGACAGGGGGCATGCCACTATTTTTTTTTCCAAGGATACACCCCTATGAGCTTAAGCTCATGGCTGCGTAATGGGTAGTTATAATTATAATAAACGAATCAACCATTAAAATTTATTATAATTATGTATTTTAATGACTATAAAGAAATATAGAACAAAAATACTATGGTTCGCTACCCATAAGATTCCATATATTATGTATATAATGAAATTATAACATTACTATAGACAAAATAGTCACCCATATACCATGTATATTATTCACATAATTTAAAAATTCAAAATTTATATTTTCATTTAACTGGCATTAAATTAATTGATTCCTGCACCATTTTTAAAATATTGATGAAAATAAACCCATTATTTCAAAATCTCTCTTACTCAATATGAGTTAGCAGAATAATTCATCAAACAAAACTATGATTAATAATTTCTGACAAAGAAATATTTTCATAAATATTTTAAAGACAACATCAGTAACACAACACAAACAACAGCAACACTTCAACAGCTCTCAACAAATGCGATGAGATATGGACAAGCTGTTAGACCTAATTGACGCGTCCAACGTTGTTTTTGGCAGCACAAGCGCGTCATCTATCGTTGATATAAATAATATCAGCTAGAAAACAACTCGTTATTGCGTCTGTACGAGTTAGAATTAGAACTCAAAATGCTTTGCCAGATTTCAGCTAACCTGGTGTTTCAAATGGCAAATACATAAATTTTGTAAATAACTTAATTTTGTCATATTTGAAACCTACAGCAATGGAGTATCGTCCTCAATTTTTTTTATTGCAGAAATGGATAGAGTGTGCAAAGTTATGCTACCCTGATTTTTTTCAGATTTTTTTGAGACCTGGAACTATTTTTAAAAAATTATTGAAAGTCCTTTTTGTGACGTCACGCGGCGGCAAGTCCCATCTTTTTCTTAAGGAGCGGCGTCTCGTGACGTCACGAAAAGGACCTTCAATAATTTTTTAAAAATAGTTCCCGGGCTCTAAAAAATCTTAAAAAATCAGGGTAGCATAACTTTGCACCCTCTATCCATTTCTGCAATAAAAAAATTGAGGACAATACTCTATTCTTGTGACTGTAAAAATTATAAAAATACATCACAGTAAATATTATAAGGCTGGTCTATTTCTTTCAATTGCTCTATTATTATTTATGAACTATATTCATTGGGAATGATAGGAGAAATGACTTTTTTTTTGAAAACACATCAGAAATTCACGACATTAGCAACAAAAAAAAAATAAATAAATAAATAAAAATATTATACAATATTGTAATAAGGATATGAAAAAAATGTTATAAATTTAGTCCATGCTTTTCAATAAAAAATAATTCTTTCTTGTTTACATGATAGGACTTAGTTTAAAAAAAAAAATAGTTGAATTGCTAAATTTAATGGACTTCTAGTCTGTTCTGTTAAAAAAACGTAAAAAAAAATTCCATGATAAATTTTAAGTTAAAAAAATATTATTCATGAACAAACAATATATATTTTTTTAAAATTGTTTGCTTCCCTTGTATTTACAAACTAATAGAAAAAAGTGACATTAAAAATAATTTTAGTCACTCACAATTTACACACATCAAATTCCACTTAAAATTTCTTTTAGATAAAGCACAAAACAACAAACGCTTTTATTTTTTTTAAAAAATAGTAAAGATAAAAGTTTGCAAATGTTATGACTCACGAGGAGTTGAGAGCATTTTTTCTCTATAAATAGAATGGAGAATACATCTATCCATCGCATTGTAGGGATATAATAGCGGGTTGGAATTGCTAGGATCCCCGGCGCCCTGCATTATTTCTACTGCTCCTTCGTGGGATATGCACACGTGTTTCCATATTGGCTGTAGAAAAAAAGAACTTTCAATGTATTTTATATCGTTGTATATGATCAGCATAATGTAGAAAAGAAACATAAAAGAAATAAAGTGTTTTGTTTTTGCAGTGCAGATAAAGGTAGACTTTTGGATTGCTACCAAGATGAAACGAAATTCATTTTACTTTTTATATCATATTAAAAGCACTTTTTTTAAAATACAAAGGATATTTGATTAATATCTTAACGTTGTAAGTATGTTTACAATATGAAGCAAATTAGACCGCAAAAGCATGCTGATGACAACAGCGATTAAGTTTAGTTTCAGAATTTTGAGATATAGAAATATATCTTACCATATTATAGTAAAATTGTCTGTTTTAACATTTGATGATCTCATAATATCTAATTCACGGCTCAAATTCAATTTCACCAATTTTTTATGCTCAGCAAGAAAAATTTACAATCAATCCATATAAAATTTATTAAAAATTTATTTTCTAAGCGTACATAATGGGTGCAATTCACGAAGCAGTTAGCCAGGTTTTAAACCATGTTTAGCTTAACCACGTTTAACTAGGTGGTTTAACACGTAAAACACGTATAGTTAAACGTGGTTAAGCTAAACGTGGTTAAAAACCTGGCTAACTGCTTCGTGAATCGCGCCCAATTTTAATTTGCAGATTCACATATTATAACCGTGAAACGCTAACGTACAAGCGTCAGATTATTGTATATAATTTTTATTGACATAGTCATCAAACATTATTGTAGATTCTGCTCATAAAATTTAACATTATCATTCAACATAAAATTTCAATTATAACTAACAACTATATAATATAATAACAAGTAATAGAAATAAATCACAGTTAAAAACCATTATAATAACAATGTTCATGTTGAATAAATAATAATATATTGTTATAAATTTACAATGGAATATTATAATGAGATATCGAAAGTCCATACAATAATAATTACCATGCTGCATTTTTTATTTTCGGTACAACAATGCTTTCAGAGCATTGTTATCATGTCTGCTAATGAGTAAGGTTGTACCTGCTTATTGATTCCCCTCAGCTTCCAACAATCAGACCCCAGACGTTGGTGATCGGGCAATTACAGAACTTGTAGGCATGCGATCTTCAGTCGTACACAACGTCTGGTCCGATTTATAAATTTTATATATTTTAAAGAAGTAGCAGAAATAGAAACTCTTAAAGAAGAGATAACACGCCAAATGTTAATAAAAATCCCATTCATGAAAATTATGAAAAACAAAAATTAAAATATTCTCCTCTGCATCCCCTATCAGTAGCTAAAATATCAAGTATATAAAAACGAGCTAGTTTTTCGAGTTATTAATTTTTAAAGTTGACTAATTTAACATGCTGTAAGTTTCATTTCTCCATGTTAAATTAGTCAACTTCAAAAATTAATAACTCAAAAACTAGCTGGAATATTTTAGCTACTGATAGGGGATGTAAAGGAGAACATTTTGTTTTTTTCATAATTTTCGGGATTTTTATTAACATTGGGCGTGTTATCTCTACCTTAAGTTCATTGATAAAATATTCTCAAGTCCATGTACGAAGTAAGTATCATACATTCAATAAAAAATATATATGAATACATATTTTACATAAGAATTGTAATAATGCCCAATGGTTGACTAAAAAATGGGGGCCCATTCACAAGATGTTCAGTCAGATTGTCTGACGTCATAAAAAAACTTATGGGTGACGTCAGGCATTCGTGTTCTGGATGGAATTTTACCAAAGAATTGTGGCCTGGTTATTTTTTCACTACCACGTTGATTATTTCTACTGACTACTACAGCCTACAATAAGTTAACAACACTCGCAACAATAATGAACTGGAAGAGTTTTAGAATTATACTTCTGTCATAAAATTAGAGATATTTTCTATGTTGCAAAAAAATTGTACACTTATTTCCATTCTCTTGCGAGTGGCAAGTATTGCAGGCATATATTCACATTACTGGTGCTGTTCTTATAAATTTTACAAAAGTTTCAATTCTGTATTTTATTAACTATACAGTGAGATGTCTCATTCTTTTTGCATTGAGTTGTACGTGATTATAATATTAACCCTTAGTTAAGCGGCACTTTTCGCGCGTAGGGATCCTCGTAAGAAACGCCCGCGAGATTTTCTTTTCGCGTGGCAGAGGTCTTCCCGTCCGGAATCGACCCGGGAGACGGGGGCGCGGGGTGGGGGGCCTCCCGAGGTTTCCGGAACCGCCTCCCTAAAATCGAGTTTCCGTTCGGGAGGGGCGCCGGAGGGCGAGAGAGGGCGGAAATCTCGAGCCGGGGACGAGATTTCGGGGAAGTTGCGGGCCTCCGGGGGCCCTCCCCGGCGTCCGTCCTCGGCGCCGCGGGAGGGGCGGACCGGTCCTCTCGGAGGTTCATGAAGCCCTTTTTCCACTTTCGCCCCTCCTCCGACGGGGCGGGGGCGAGACCGCCCCCGACCCCGCGGGACGGTGCGGCGTCTGTCGGACCTCGCGGTTCTCGTGGCACGCGACCGGCGGCCCGCCGACGCGCCTCGAGACGAAGCGACCGATCCGTCGCGTCTCTCGCGCGTCTCGCCGCGAACGCGCGTCCCGTCGGGGGGTCGCTCGGGGCGGGGGAACCGCGGAAACTTTATCATCGGGGTCGCCCCCGACGTTTGTTAACTCGTCCGGGCACGAGAGTAGGTTAGGTCCGACATCGGTCGATTGACACGGCCGATCGAGCGGACCACAAATGAACAGAGAGCTTTTTTCGAAAGCGGGCCTGCTTTCCGTCAACGGGGACGTCAAAGTCGGGCCCACCTCTCTTTGAGCAACGTCGGGTGCCATTTCGCGATTTGAAATCCTGCCTCCGTTCGAGGGGCGTGTTCGCGAGAATGACGTCGCGACACCTTTCCATTGCGATTTTAATACTTTTCGTACTTACTCGATTGAAACGCTCCGTTTCCCGAGCTGACCGTGCGGTCGACGGGAAAAAAGTTAGGTCGTGGCATTCAGACGCGCCCACATACGGACGGATCTACATGACGTTGACAGCCATGACAGGGCGTAATGCCGCGTCGTCGCTAGGTCTACGTCTCACTCGCTTCATCCGAGAGGCGGAAACGGGACTCTCGATAGAGACTTCCTGGGGGAGTCTCGTGCCGGTCCGACACAAGGGTGCACTATTTATCATACATTCTGGAAGGTTCCGGGGCGGTACGAGAAAAGGCCACCAGGTGGCAGCACGGCTCGGAGAATCACCAGATATAGAGGCGATCGCCGTCGAAATACTTCTACACTAAGTTCACAGATGGCGCGCAAATCCATTTTTATGACACGTGCAATTTTTGGTCACCACCACGTCGTCGCGACTCTCCTTCTCAAAAAGAAAATAAAAAAAAAAACAAAAAAAAAGGCCGGCGACCACCCGCACCCCTAGTCCTTATTATTAAACATCACTTTCGGGACCCCAAAATTAACCAGCGTTTTCCTATGCTGGGACGCACTTCCTTTGGGCGAGCGTCTGGGTTCGTCGGAACCTGACGAAACTTTTCCTGGGGGTTCCCGGGGGTGGCCGCCGTAACCGGGAAAATAATAAAAAATCCACGTCCGGGGGGGGACTGGGGGTGAATTTTTTTATCTAGATTTTTGGGGTTTTTCGGCCTCCGAGATCTTCCGGTGCCCTGCGCTGGCCTTGGCCGGTGGAGGTCTTTGCCCGGTGAACTTTTGTTGCTGCCGAGTCGTGTTCGGTTCCGGACACCGGACACCGTTTCGGCAGCGCACGCCGCCCGTGAGGTTACGTTTGGAAATTTGGGCTCTTCGGTGTCGTGTGGTCTGTGTTTCGAATCACCGTGTGTTCGAGTGTTGGTGCGTGGTGTGTTGTCGTGGCCGTGTAGTGAGGACGTCATGCTATTGCGACGTATTACTTGTCACTTTGATGTGTTACGGCCCTCTATCATGCACTTTGAATCACAAATGTGGACATCGTGGACACGGGGTGACCTTGTGCCGCGTGACTCCACGGCTAGGGGATCTCCTCCCTGAGTTCATCTTTTCGTTGGTTTCGATTTGTGTTTTCTGATACGTAGACATGTAACGCACAACGTTCTAGTGCTACTTTTTCCATTTTTTATACATACAGTGTTTCCTGCCATTGGAAAGTTTATGGTTACCAACTTCAACAGCTTCTTTGTCGTTTAAGGTTGAATGTTGGTGGAAAAAGGCAAGTATACCATTGGTAGAAAGAGTTCTGCTAACTGGGATTGGCTGAAGCTTTTGCATATCGTCAATGCTTTGAAATTATTATACTTTATTAATTTTCTTTCTGTGACTGCTGCCATCCCATTGGCTGCTTCCGTTTAGAGGCAACATTGCAAAAGGGGATCTGACTGCTCAGTGCAGTGATGTGAAATTCGCGCGAAGATTGGTCCGCGAAAATGCGCATGCGAATATCCGCGCAAGTGCGCGCATATGTGCGTAAGATAGTTTCAAGATGGTGGCCGCCCGCAAATGGAATCACGTGAGCACAGATATTGTAGACATTCAGAAGTTCGATATTTTTCCCATAGGTGGAGATGCCATGGTAGCACATTCCAAGCAAACTACTTCCAGGTGTGACTTAATTATTATAACTTTATATAAAATTGATTATTTTCGTAAATAATGCTCGGATTTACTCCCAAATAGGTCTAGGGGGGGTTATAAAATTAAGGTGCAAGTAATGCGGGTTGCATACTTTCAGGGGCATGTAGGTTGTGGTTGCATACTTTCAGGGGAAGTTTGGTTGGGTTGCATACTTTCAAGGGCATGTAAGTGAAGGTTGCCTACCTTTAGGGGTAACTTATAATAACTTTATATAAAAACGAATATTTTCGTAAATAATGCTCGGATCATCTCCCAATTAGGTCTAGGGGGGGTTATCAAATTAAGGTGTAATTAATGCGGGTTGCATACTTTCAGGGGCATGTAGGTTGTGGTTGCCTACTTTCAGGGGCAATTTGTTCGGTACATCATAGCATTACGAGGTTTAATTACAACTGGCCACCTCTTTGTGTTGAAGATGGGCAGTGTCCGGAGTAAGCCCATTGCCTTGCTCGCTCGAACACGACCGGACGCTAAGAAAATAATTAACTCGAATCTCCCCAAACTCCTTAAAAAAATTATTAAATAAAATAAAATAAATAATAATAAAAATAGTAGGGGCCTAACAACTGCGTCTGACTCCTTAAAAAATTATTAAATAAAATAAAATAAATAATAATAAAATAGTAGGGGTCTAACAACTGCGTCTGAGTCATTATCTGAGCCTGTTCATCTTCGCTAATTTAGAACACTATAATATCTGTCAACATATGGCTGAGAGATTTTTGGAAGTGCATCACTGCACTGGGTGGAAAGCAAAACGAATTTATCCCAGGGAGGGAGCAGCGTATTTTTATACTTGAAATGGTCACCCATCCAAGTATTAACCACGCTTGACGTAGCCTGACTTCAGTGATCTAACGAGAACCGGTCAATGCATAACGCCACGCTCCACCTCTACTCTGAATTACTCTGAATTTTTTTAGATTTTTATGAGTCCTGCAACTATTTCTAAATAATTATTGAACGTTCTGTAATTTAAGTTGGCACCCCTGAATCGTTAATAAAAAGGATAGGACAGAGACGCCTGTTGACGCCTCCAGAGGGCGTGGCAGCACATTTAATAATTATTTAAAAATAGTTCTGGGTTTCAAAAAAATCTGGAAAAAATCAGAGTAGCATAATTCGGTACCTTCAAATCATTTCTGCAATAAAAATTTTTCACGTAGGTTGTCCATTTTGCATTAAAACACCGTTATGATGTCACGTACTGAATACTTATATAGATGGCAACATATGATTGACAAAATTATTTAAAAGACTTGAAAGCAAACGAGCGTAAGCGCGAGTTTACACCCCACCCCTAGTTTACTTGTATAATAATTAGCAGAAACAGCCAGGGGGCTGCATTGTGAAAGATACAGCAAGGTGCTAATTAAGGAGTCGCAAATATGTCATTTGGAGTGTGATGATATACAGAGAGAGACGAGCCTGCCTTTGTCCCCTCTGCTTTTCCCCAATGTCTCCCAGCCCGAAGCCCTTGTTCAACCCGTCTATATATTGTAATATCTTTCGTCGTTCTCTATAGATTTATAAAATATGAATGCCATCCCAAGTTCCTTTCAGAATATAAAATATAATACGATTCCATATTACATTTTTTTTTTTCAATAATTCACTTCAACGTTTTTATTTATTTTTATTATTTCATTATATTTCTCAATATTTTTATATTATTCGAAAGATCAGCTGAATCGTAAAAATAAAATTGGACTGCTATGTAGTGCATGATAATATTACATACAAAATAAAGCTGAAAATAAAATATATGTTTAAAAAAATTTAAAAGTGCAACGAGGGACAGATTATAGAATGCGTCTTACAAATAGATTATTTTAATACTAAAAGAATCATAAATCTGTAAATGAAATAATAACAAAACACATAGTAAGGTAAATTACAATATTTACAATTATAACTTTTATAATAATTCATTAGAATTAAAAGAAAATAAGAAAAAAATGTTGTATGCACGTTCATTTACAGTTTATTTAAAAAAACAGCAGTTCTCTGTACTGTTGCCTACATAAAAAAATTGTATTACTTTTATTTTTTAAATTATAGACAATAGTGTAAAAATAATAATTGAGTACGAGTTCTTTAGATACGTTAACTTCACAACGACAATAATGTTACTTTAATGGGAAGGAGAGACAAGATAACAATAACAAAACAATTAAAAACTTTATTTTCTACATTTAGATTTGCATTAGTCCGACTAGAAGCACTTACCGTAAAATTGCACTGCAGATTTATTTTTAGATCTGGTGATGTATTGGAAATGTTACAACCTTGTCCTGGATTTGTCAAGCAAGCTTCTCAACTGGTTCAAATAATCTCGATGATCCGTCAGTCATATAACTATAATACGAGTTCTACTTACGAAGGGATAAAAGTAGTCAAGTATAATAATTATTTTTAATGATCAACATAAAAAAAATCATCTATTTCAACTAAATTAAAATCTAATTACATACATTATTTATTTCCTTTTGATATCAATTTAAAATTAATTTTTATCATTATTTTGCTACATTATCAATTTTATTGCTGAAGTCTATGGTTTGATTATAAAGTATCAAATAGAAAATAGGAATCTTTATCCTATACGAAATATAAAAGTTAAATATTTTTTAAAACAATTTTGTGTAATAAAACTGAATACCAAACTTTTTTCTTCAATATATTATAATATTGATAAAATTGAAATTTTCCCTATACTATCATTTAATAATCTCTTGTAAAAATCTAATAAAAAAATCAATGAAATCTTTAAAAAAAAAACTCCGTATCACCTCGATAGATTTTATTTTTTAAGTATTCATAAACTGGGCATAAAACGATACGAGATTTTCCTTCCTCTCTTGGTGAAAAATTTAGACTAAAAATAATCGATTTGTCTTCTGTTTCAGGTTGAACTTCAATACTGGCTTCTTTCCAAAGAATACTCAGCAACAAACTCACTGTGGTAAGCTGGATTTCTACGTAATATTGAAATTATGCTCCATAAAAACACTCAAATTTAACTAAAGGATCGTTTGTTACAATGCGACATTAATTTGATATTCGTCGAATAGAAGAGGTCACAGGCATTTCCTCGTATTTTAATTTGTAAATATAAAACATCAACAACTTTTTAATTTGTGTTTTTTTTTATCAATATTTTCCAATTTAATTTTGAACACAAAGGCCAGAAATTCAATAAGAAATTATATTGACAATTTTCCATTATTGTTATACTTTCAAATTAATTTGCTATGGTTGGTATATTAAATAGCAATTAAAGGTTTAAATCCTGACAACATTCTGTTATGTGCAGTGATGAAAAAAATGACAAAATTAATTAAATTTAAATGCATAAACGCTAAACACTTGATATAGGTGAAATATAGTTGTTTAATATTATTAAAATATACTTTTAAGTATTTGAACGTCATTTTAAATTTCAAGCGTATATACAATTTAATCAACATTGCTTAATTTATTACACAGGTAAAAAGTTTTAATTAAAAAGAACTTTTTATTATTTTAAAGTCTTTTTAATGGTTATAACATTCTTTACCTGTATTAGAGTGTTTAAAAGTTTTCTTGATTAATCTTTTTTTTTTATTATTATTTTGAGAATACCTAGCAAAATGTACATAATAATTAAAACTTATCTTTGTCATCATAATATGAAGGATTTTTACCTGTACAGTACAGTAAGTAATATAATGAGATGGCAACTGACCAATGTAAATCAGTTTTAAATTTTTGTGTTTTGTAATGCAGTCTGTGTATATGAAGTTAATTGTATAATTAAATATAGTATAATTATTTAATCAACAACAAAATGAAACTAAGGATAAAAAAGGTGCTCTTTTTGTATAACACGCCTTTGATTCTCTCTTCAGATTTTTTCATTTGCTTCACACGCACACGACTACCATGAATGTTTCAGTATTTTTTATATGAACACCACTGCATTCAAAAGTTCTTTTGACTTTTTATGTTGTAGTGCTGATATACTAGAGGCGTAGCTATGGGCTTCTCAATCCCTCCCCATGAATTATCCAACATGGAGAAAAGTACACGTGAAAGGGTTGAAACCACTTTGTTCACCTCCCCATGTATCAAATCCCTTGGTGAAATCCTTGCCCATACCCACAGCTGGTTTGTTCATATAAATATGTATATAGTAAGCTTGGGCTTAACATCATATACGTGTAATGAACGCATGCATCTACAGGGCACTGCGCGGTGTCTGATGCATCTCACAAGCCTTAAGCCTATATATTTATAATTTTAGGGGTGTTTTAATTTCCCCTTGGTATATATACTTGGAATGTAACTCATGCATGCTCTGTTTTTACTGCAAAAATTCTTTTTAATTTTCAAAACAATAAATTTTTATTTAAAATAGGACAACAATAAAATTTAATTGGTCTTTTTACATTAATTAAATCATTAAATTAAATTAAAAATTTTAATGAGAAAAACATGTCAAACAAATTACTGTAAATAAGTAGATGAAATAATTATACATTAATTCAATTTAATACTATACAATGTATTTTGCCTTTTTAATTATTTATCAAAGGAAATAACAAACTAGTATACATATTTTTTTACCCCTATATCATTTCACATGCATGATAACGTGACATCTCATTGAAAACTTCAATTAGACATAAAATAATCACGTTTGCTGGCAGATAAACACTGGAGTGATCGCGTGGGCTTATCTAACAGGCGGAAATGCGTGGCCTCGACCTCTTTAAGAGCACTCCCACTGTGTCATAGGATGCCAAAATGAGCCTTAGGGACCGTCAAGTCTCTGTCGGATGAAGCGCGGCTCAAGCCGTGGGGCGCAAACGTCATTAGCAGATATCTCGATAGTTGATGAAGGCTGAATTGATTTTGGAATTTAATCAAAAATGACGTCTCTGTTGTTGGCGTATCTTCTTTGAAACGATCCAAATTTCAAGTTTTCGCTTAATTAATTTGTAACATGGAAAGTTAGACAAGCATTTTGTCAATGATTAACGCAATAAACTTTATAAATGCCATTTAATCATTTCTTGAAATCTAATTTGATAAAAATCGCATTATACGCGTATTACTAATAATTTTTACAAAGATTTGGAAAAAAAAACAACATAAAATTGCTTGATATCATGAAGATATCAATTAATAAATTTGATTGTTTGTTTATTTTTATTTTTGAAAATTAAATAATTTTATTCATTGCAGATTTTTACAATTAGAACAATGGTATAGGATATTATAATAAAGCTCAAATAATTATTTTGGAAACTTTTTTATACTTCAATTTTATTTGTTACTCAAGCATTATAACATCGCTTTGTTTTCTGTAGAATTTTCCCCCTTTTTTCCTCTCACAGCTTCTTGGGCCTGTAAAATATCGCCTACATTATTATTTAAATAATCAATAAGGTTACTTCACATTATTTTGATAGATTTTGTAAGGAATTTCCCAAGCGTATATTAGAGCACGTGCCGGTGCGGAACATTACAAAAAACTATAACCACAGACGGGTCTGAATTATAAACATTGTAGTAAAATGCATTGTAGAGAAGTTTTGAGTGCTTCATGATAGATTTATTATATTTGGCAATTCTCCAAGTGTTTGAATATGCAACAGTTCTGTATGATACGATATGGAGTGGGGGTGCATTGTATATAAGCAATAGATATATTGCCTGCAGTATAATATTCGATGTTCATTTATTATCCAAACAATAATGACAGAAATGTACGATAAACGCTTGGCTTTTTTTATTCATATTTAACTTTTTTATTATATGCATTGTTGTGGTTTAAACTGCGGCACATGGTGTAGAAAGGTTTATTTTAGAATTATCATATAGAACAAAAAATATTATACTTATATAAAATACGAAAATATGCATTTATGTTCAGAATAGAACAAGTTTATTTGTTGTAATGGAATATAAAAAGTGAAACCGTTATCGAGACGTTCGCGGTATTTCACAAAAACTACGAAATATTACAAAATTTTATTAATTTTGCATGTGACGTCAGATTCAGTGCCAAGCACCGACGGCAGCCATGCTGGTGAGACTATACTGCTGATTAAATTTGAAATTATGACGTCAGCAAATATTGGTACTGATTTTTTTTTTTTTAACCTTGCTTTTGCTTTTATTTTCGTTTCATACTAATACTTCAAATATTTTTTCCAGCTATTACCTGTTATGTGGGATTTTGTATTTATTACAAGAGCAATCATATGCTCTACAAAGTTATAGGTTGAGAGCGTTTCTCATGAAAGCCTATTATTGATGGAAGAAAATGTCAATATAAATTTATTCAATGTTTGCTATGTCAAAAAATCCCTACTCACTATAATGCTATTGGTTCTGAATTTTGTATTTGTTGTTTGATACAATAAATAATTTGTTGTTCACAAAACCTCGTGTTCCACAATATTGATGATGAAATGCTTATTTTTCATTTTTTTTTTTTTTTTTTTTTTTTTTTTTTTTTTTTTTTTTTTTTTTGCCTTTTCCCCTTTTCCCCCTTAGAATACGAGAGTGAAAATAATAATAAAACTCGTTCTTTACTCGGTGAAACGAGAGTAAATAATTCTGGAATTATTACTGGGAGAATCAGACACCTTATTGTAAAATTTGAGCCTGCTAAATGCAAAAAAAAATTTTTTTTCGATTTTAAATGAAAATTCTATATTCTCAAATTTCAATTATTTTACCTTTACAGCAACTGAAATGTGAGATTTAAGCTCATTAATGCTATTTAATTCTGTAAATCTCTTTTATTTGTAATAAAATAAAAATATATACGGTAGCTTCAACAGATAAAATCAAACTTGATACTAAACCATAGGATAGTATTAAATAACAATAATTAAAAACGGTTGTTCTAACACCACGTGGCTACAAATGAACTCTGCTTTTTTTAATATCACATATTAAAATGTCCCTGCTTGATAATTCATTTATTTTTAATTCCTCCCTTAACCTCATAATTACACATCAATGAATAAATCTATATATACCAAGCTGATTTTTTCAGTTATAAGGTATTCTTAATTATATGGTTATAATAATATAGTCAATGCGCATTTATTTATTTTTGGTGCAATTATTTTCTTGTATCTGATTTTTTTATTACTTCAGAATATTATTTCCATACAATATTAACAGTATATATATATAGCATACATTTCATCATGCCAGAAATGGATATATGAATCGTCGAAACATGCTTTAGGTTTTTAGGTTAGGTTTGGTAGAACTTCTTTAAAATTTTGAACATCAATGGAAAGTTCATGTATTTATATTTTATATATAATTTCCAGATACAAAAGAAAAGACATATAATATTATAATATAAATTTATTATATGGTTGTATGCAGATTGTATTCTACAGAGCTTAATTTTAGGGCTTAATACACCCTTTTTAGTGATTCATTGTACAATACGACCAACACTGCATACACCATTCCTATTATCATCAATGTCTTAACTAATTCACCATTACTATAATTTTTCTTATGAAGTAAGATATTTAGCCTAAAACTCGGAGTGGAAAATAACAACATAATGGTGGCTACTATTTTTTATTTTATAAACAGATGCTTAACCAGTCAATATAACTATATTATATATATTTAATACTGTTTTCTACTTACGAAATGAAATGTATAGATTATGGCACTTTCCCCTGTAAAATCAGTAAATTTTCTGATATAATTTTCACATTTTTCCAGCCTAAGTTTGGATACAAAGCCCCACTTGGTTTTACTAGTTGGTGTTCTGTTCTCACGTTACGTAAATTCGTCGATAGTGAAACATGTTCTGTTTACGAAAGAGGGAAGCCATTGAGAAAATAATTACACGCTGACCTTTATTAGAAAGGATCAAAGTCAATGAGTGTGATTAGCCGGCGGTCGTTTGATTTACGTTCACCTCAGGTCCCTGGGGAACTTCTCGCTGCCGCAACATTGATTGAACTCTCTATCTGAAGTCAATCCCACATGTGTCTGCAACTTCTTTAGTTAATCCATCATGTAGTTAGGCTATATTATAAGTAATTCTTTGACTGTAGGATAATTAACTTTTTTATAGGAACAATTTTTGAGCAATGAAATGCAGAGACAAACACTCCAGAAACCAAAGTGAGAGTGTGGTAGCTGAGTTGATGGTAATTAAAAAAATGCAAATATGTATTTAAGTACTTTTTAACCAAACTTCCATGTCCTTTGAAGCAGATATTATAGAAATTTTCCCTTTTTTTTTAAAAAAAACGCCTGTACCAGAGTGCTGGTACTAAAAACCTATATAATTCAGTTTTTCCCGACTACACTCATATGACAGAGGCAATCAAAGTTTTGGTATTTTTTATAATAACTTTATGATATTTTATAACTCTAATATTACTTAAGTCCATATTTTTGCCATTGTGTATATATAGGTAAAATGGTGGATTGACATGTGCATCACTTAAATTAACTGCAGCATGAAACGGATATTTCATTGCACACACTTTCCTACAGTTGGACGGATCGACATTGTGATTTAATCTTAATTTCATGCTGATAATTGAAGTTAGAAGTTTGAACTTATTCCAAACTTATTAAAGTTTCACACTTTCTTCCATTAATATAACTAAAATATAATTACAGATATTAAGTACTTAAATTCTTAATATTATATTACAATAGTTTAAATTTAGAGCACTATAACTGTTGAAACATCTATAACATAGGAAATAATTATACTGTACAAGAACTGTAACTATTAATTGCATATTAAAGTAAGTTTTTGAACAAAAGAACTTAGAGACTCAATTTGTGTCAGTTATAGCTACTAGCTACTGTATCTTCTGTGGTAACTTTATCATTGATGATATTGTACCGCTATTGTCACGAAAATTTTCTTTCCAATGAATGACTTGATCTACATCATTCTATAATATTGGTGAAGAATATTTTCATAGTAAATAGCTGTCATTGAAATAATTAACTAAATTATACAATATCTTGAATCTATGGGAAATTCTGTAAATTAACAAATTTGTATTTTATATATTTAACAGCAACAAAAATTAATAATGGAAAACCTGCATGATTTTTTTTAATTGGGTGCCAAATTAAATTAAGATACACTGATTTTTTCCAGTTTTTTTTAGTGCAGATTTTTTTTTTAAATTATTGGAAGTGCAGCCACGTCCCCTGGAGGTAACAATAGGCGTGTATGCCCTATTCTTCGCTATTTTTTTATTAAATATCCAGACGGGCCAACAGAACTTTCAGAAGTTTTAAAAATAATTCCAGGAATCTAAAAAAAAATCTGACAATATCGTAGTAACATGATTTGGTAGTCACTATTCATTTTTGCAATAAAAATTGCCATGCTGGCCATGCACGTTGTCCATTATGTACCTAAATATTGCGCAACAATTACACTTTTACGTGAAAAACATACTAAATAGTTAACTGTTTAAACTGCTAAAATGCTACTAATATCTGTTAATCGATATGTGAAATGCGGTGTGCGGAACCGCAGAACGGCTATAGTGGTTAATATTTTGACATGAGACTACTTGTAATGGCAAGGACATATAACTATTATACAGGCAGGTGACTATGACAAGTTTTGACGTGTGGCTACTCGATCAAATTGGCCTCCAGTAACACAGAATGTCACTCGTTTTAGCGTCATCGATCAAAACGATCCCTACGAAAAGTTTCCATTGTTCTGCTATTAAACTTGCTGATATGGAGATATCCAATTATTATTTTATAACACACAATATAGATGAGATATTACTTAGCTAATTATGATTCCATAATATAAATTGATTTTATTATGACATATTTATAAATTAATACATTTTATTTTGTGATGTTTTATTAAATGTTAATTAGTTGGTTAAGTTTAATTAAATAAGCCATGAACGTGAACCATGCTGAAAAAACCTATTTTAAATGAAAAAAGTTTTTTGTTTAAATTTCAAATTATTAAAACAAACTTCATTAGAAAGTAAATTAATTACATAATATTTTTTTTTATTTTTTTTTTTTTATTTTTTATTATTCATTGGATCAAATTAATAAATTAAAGTTGACCCCATTTAAGTGCATATTAAGTTCTCTCTATCTGAGAAAGAGCTGAAATTTATCTTGCTAAGCATGCTGCTTTGGCCAGGTGATTAATATCAGTTTGCTCAAAGTAGTGGGCCGTCTCTGTTGCGAGCGTGGACTAATGACCACGCATTTGCCCGGACGTGGCGAAGGGCGGCCCACTGAGACAATTTCAGGGCAATGAAGCCGTACGTGGCAGGCAGGAAGCAACAGCCCCATTCGTCATCAATGATAAACACATTATTAAAGTGAAATATCGCGAGCGGAATTGAAGAAATTGCTTCATAATAACCACGCCCTCACTACACAGAGTTTAAGAAATTTTGTTTTGAAATATTTTTCCAAGATAAATCAGAAATGACAATCATGTTTTAAAGATTGCAATGTACTTCAAATGAAAATTATCCTTACAGTACAAATAGAGAGTTGAAATGCTAAAAAAGAAAAAAAAAACTTTTCATTTCGTTCAATAATGTATATTTCGCTTGTCTGATCACAACAAAATGAAATATATATATATATATATATATATATATATATATATATATATATATATTATAGCCTCCAGATATATTTCTGTTCAATTTTTTTAAAGCAATGTTTTTACCTTGAGAGAATTTTCATTTCAAATGCAGTACTATTTTAAGCCAACTGTCGATTTGAAAGAAATTTTTTCAATTATTTATTTTTGTTTGTTTATGGAAGTAAAGAAGAAAGTTGTGGCAACAAAATTGTTGTATTATTGTAAGATAAATAAACACGCTCTACCAACTAAACAAAGTTGTTTTTAATATAACATTATTTATCAATTAAAAAGAATTAATTGAAGTTCTGTAAGTGATGCGGGTCCGAAGTTCTCTAGACCGCAGCAGCAAACGCATTTTGTATCCTTCAAGAAGTAAATATATTGGTGTTGTTTATCTCAAGCTGTTTTTTACTGTTGGAGTTTAATTTGATCTGAAACAAGCTAAAGTATTTACAAGTAATTATGATCATACATGCTCATTTATCGTTGGGGCAGCCATATACATAAAAACAAAACAAATATAAATTGAACTGAACATATTTAAATACCCCATCTTATACTGTTTCTTATTCATGTCCATCTTTCGAGAGTTCGTGCTATTTTACTTATTTTATTTTATTTTATTTTATTTTATTTTATTTTATTTTATTTTAATTTATTTTATTTTATTTTAATTTATTTTATTTTATTTTATTTTATTTTGTTTTGTTTTGTTTTGTTTTGTTTTGTTTTGTTTTGTTTTGTTTTGTTTTGTTTTGTTTTGTTTTGTTTTGTTTTGTTTTGTTTTGTTTTGTTTTGTTTTATTTTATTTTATTTTATTTCATTTTATTCTATTTTATTATTTTTTTTTATTCGAGCATTGGTTTACAGTACAAACAACATCAGTAGAAGTATTATTTTGCTGCAACCTATGTAATTTTTCATATAATTCGAATTTTACTTTTAATGGAAAGTAATTAAGATAATTTTTTGTCAAATTAATATGATGTTTTACTTGAAAAATTAATTATATACTTGTACTGAATTTATAATATAAAATTGTTATTCGTAATTATGCAATGACTACAAATTGATTGAAATTAACGAGTGCCTTTATAATATATTATATTACTTATCATTGTACCAATATATCAAAATAGCTGCCACATTTTATATTCTGCAGTACGAGAGGAAGTCTAAGTGCGAAGAACGGCGTGAGCTCGTCAGACGAACGTCTCAATTAACCTTGAGTGACCTCCGACCTGCATGTCAAATTAGCTTGGCAACAGATTAATTGAAGCTGTCATATCTTTACTTTAAAAACATTTCATTTCAGATGAGATTCCACAGTGAAAATATGATGTTTGTATTAAAATTTTTAATTAAAATAAAAACAAGTTAATTGGGGTACTTCATTTTTTTCATAACATAATCAAAAATTTAATTTGAAAAGAAAACAAACAAACCTTTGCTGACCCTCATTGACCTGAACAGAATGATGCCACTGCTTTTTGATAGATGTGACTGGAATTTTAATTCATTTTGTTGAAAATACTAATAAAAAATACAAATACAAATAAAAGAAGATTCCAGATGAAAGGAATGTAACAATTCGTTCTTTTAGTTTCATGCAAGTGACATGAATTGTACACTACAATTTACTTCAGTATAATTTATAATAGTATATAAAATATATTCAATTACACCATTATGCCAGCCAAGTATTGACTTAAATCCTGTCTGGTAATGTTAGTAAATAGTAAAATGGACTTTATGTCCTGTGGTGCAGATCAAATGTACTCCGTGGCGGTATCTAGTCACGAGGGGGGGGGGGGGTCTTGGCAGTGGAGGCGCCATCACTCTGTGGTGCAACCGCACCCGCCGATCTAATTACTCTCGATCCTAGATGAATTAATGCACAACTGACGTCGCAGCTTGCGTGTCATTCACAGGTAATATAATATACGTGCAGGTGTATTAGGTACACGATGATCTAGTTTTAAAACAATGGCGAGTTTACTATTGTTATGTACTTGTTTCATTTTAAAGTAATGAAAAATTAATTTTTCCTCCTTTAAAATTTGTGTAGGTCTCCCATGTAAAAGTAAATAAACTTTTCATGTATATTTTATTTTCAATTCAGTGTTAGAGTCTGCAAAACCGTGTATAGTAAGTTTTTGCTTTCTCCGTGTTACAGTAGGAAATATGAAGGACCGATGAATAGTATTAATTTCACTAAAAATTAGAACAGCCATTTATCTTAATTTTGCTAGAGTGAAATATGGTGGAAAAAAAAACAACATAAAAATACCCACCAGGTATGAAGCTGAAGTGTCTTAAAGTCAAGTCGAGATTCACATTTATCCAAGACTGGGAAAGCGCAACTCTCCCTAGCAGTCTCTATCTAATAACGTCTTTATCCTGAATACATAAAGGTACATTTTTGTATTATTTTTAAGAAAATTCTTACGTATAGGCTCTTCCTTTATTATAATATATAATGAAGTACATGAGTTTGCACTCAATATCAACAATAATGTCTGTAACGTTTCAGCCGAAGAGATATTAATAGACGGGTTAATTTAGAGCGCAGTAAAGTTTGCTGCTTAAGCCGCTTTGATCACGAGATGTATGTGTCAACGAGGTTATACAAAACAAACTTTGAAAAAAGTTGGCACCAAACTTTTATAATCTTGACGTGAGTTTAGTAAACAAAGTAATGAGGTTTTAAGTGTCGTCCGTGCAGGTGATACATCACGGATGTACCTTTAATTTATTGTGCTTTCATAACATCAGCTTTGCTAAGAACATTAATTTTTTTAATCTAAGACAACTTATTTTTTTTTATGTTTTTTAATTCACTTTTTGGACTTCAGTATATGATGTCCATGGCATTTTGTCCACAATTACTAATCTAATATTAAAATTAATATGATATTTAAATATTTAAGTTAAAAACGTGTGCATACACTTCATTTTTTATTACTCTTGTTTCCTTACATAAGAATAAGATTAGTATTTACATAATTTTTAAAATATTTGAAAATTAAATTATTTGTAATAAGTTTTATCTTTCTTATACAGAATTATAACATTTTTTTAGACAATAATTATATTATACAAGTCTAAGTTTGTAAAATTAATTTTATCATAGTATTCAATTGCAAATTAAGTAATTACAATTTTAATTAATTAAATTTTTAGATTTAAAATATTTATTGAAACTTGTAATGGTTATAAAAAAATTAGCAAATTACTAGAAAACACCATAAAACAAAATGCTCCTGGTGCTCAATGGTCCCCCCTGGCCAGACACGCCGCGGCGAACTCCCGTTCGTTCTCGCGCTGCTGACGCCTCGTGCGCTCCACCACCGCCCGCTGCCTCTCCCGTACCTGCCAGCCCGGCACCGGCAGCACGCGGCTCTGCAGCTCGCGCCGCCACGACCCCCACACCGCCGCGTTGTCGCACTCGGGAAGCAGCTCCTTCTCCTCCGTGCCGGGCAGGGCGTGCACAATCGAAGACACGTAGTTCTCGAAGGTCGCGGGTACCTTTGCAGACAAACGAATTTTTATTTAGTCAGGTTCAATATATAAACATTTAGTTCAAAGTATTTTAATAGCATGGATGATAAATTAACAACGTACACTCGCACCTTAGAAAATTTTCCACTGAAATTTCACCTAAATTAGTTGATTTAGTTATAACATATATATACTGTACGACACTGTCGCCAAAAAACGGCAACACTTATTTGCTTATTTTTTATAGTTGATTTAAAATATTAATTAATATTTTAATTTTTTTAAAATTTATTATGCCATGAACAAATTAAAGACAAGTAAATATGATATTCATAGTTTAGGGTATCTAATAAGCAAAATTCTTTTTCTTTGAAACACAGATTGCATATACCTTGGCGCTGACTGGCTTGATGGAAACCCAATGCTGAACGGGCTTGTGAGGTTCTTTCTCGAGCGGTTCTCCGTCCAGGCTTGGTTCAACGTTTTTCTCGAGCAGTTCTCCGCCCTTCTCCACATCCAATTCCTTCTCAATCGGTTCACAGGGTGACCCATTGACCTTCCCAAGGTCCGCATCTTTCTCAAGCGGTTCACCACCAAGACCTTCAACCTTCTCAAGGTCCCTCTGGAGTGGTGGTGCTCCACGTGATCGAGTTGTCTCCATTAGTTCTCCAGGTAGCCAGGGTCTGCAAGGTGGTGTCTTTAACGGCAAGACCTTCCTGGGTTCGAAACCCCAAAACTCCAAGTCTTTGTCAAGCTTGCTTAAGTCTGGATGTTTTGACTTATGGAACTTTGCCTTATGGTATCTTGACTTCTCCTTTTTTGGTATAAGACCCCAAGTCAATCTAAGTAACTTTAAATTAAAATTTAACTTCATTACATCAAATTCTGTTACCTTTTCACGTACAATTATTGGTTTAGGCCTTGGAACATACTTTTTCTTTATTACAGGTTTAATTTCAATTCCTAAATTTTGAGCAGTTTTTAAATCTTTTATCATCATTTCATTTTTAATATTACATTGTTCTTTTTTAATTATTTCATCTCGTTTTTGTCTTACTTTGTTTTGTGTAACTTTACTAGTTTCATACAATTTTTTACGTTGTAAGTTTTTATTATCTTTTATTTCTTTTAATCTTAATTCAGCTTTGTATTCTTTGTATTCAAATTCATTTTCCACTTGTTCTTGTCTCTTTTGTATTATATCCTGTCGATTTTGTTGAACTTTCTCTTGTTTCTGATTGCCTTGGGGGGTACCAGACCTGGTCCTGGGTTTGAATCTCTGCTGCTTGTTCTCCATCTCCCACTTGAGCTGCTCGGGTTGCTCGGCGTCCAGGTGTCGTTTCCGTTGCAGCACCTCCAGCCGTGCAAGCGCGCGCTGAGCAGCCGTACTCGTGTGTGGTAGACGTTGTACGCATGCGCGTCTCGCCACCTCGTCCTGGCACTCGTCTTTGCGCAGCTGCTCCTGCGCAGCCTTACGTTCTCGCACCTGCGCAGCGTGTAGGTCATTTTTCTGCCGCCTCAGCTGCTCCTTTTTCTTGTCGCGACGAGCCACCAACTCCAGAGGGCAGTCCAAGCGCGTGCACGCAAACTGTGACACAAATAAAAGATAAAACGGAAAGTAATATCATGACGTCATGGGTGTAAAATGCAAAATCACTGAATTTAAATCACTATTGATTGTTGGTGAAATAAATGGTTTTGAGTTGCAAGAATTTGGCATTATTTTTATTCTGTAATCACATTCTTTAGTATAGTAAATCAGAACATCATTTAATGCGATAATTATAATGAAAATAGGCTGTGCGTAACAGTCCTTGCATTGTTGAAAAAATTATTAAAAAAATAATCAGCGATAGTTTTGAAAATTTAATTAATTATTTATTTATGAATAGAAACTAAACGAATTTCTATAAAGTTTGTTTTTTCACTTAAATTAAATTAATTGATAATAAAATTTATTAATATATTACCAATATACAGTATAATACTTGATATGCATAGTTCAACATGTAATTTCACTTACCATTTTATAAACTCAAAATTCAATAATATTTTTTTGAAAGAAACACTTTGTTAATTATTGTAAATTATAAATAAACCAACGTATTTTTAGCTAATCAAATAAAATTCAAATTTTAATGAAAGTAAACAAACTATTTGATTGTTGCTTACACAAATTGCGTAATTAGCAAACCAAATATTATTCAAAGCTCTCTATTTTCATTCGTAAAATTTACTTTCCCGTTTATTTCATTATTTTTATTTATTAAAAAAGTAAAGAATTGAAAAGCTATACGTATATTATATATATATAAATATATACATAAAATGAATACATATAAAGTGTTAACACGTATTAAAAAATTCAATTAAATTAAAACCATACAGAACATAAAAATTTCAAAAAATATTGTATTGGATATTGATGCAGTGAAAATTGTTTTACGTTTATTCATATTCATCTATATTGCTTTTCGATTGTACATTACAATATAAGCACGTCAATATCAGTGTGAGTGGCAACCTCATGGTGCTTGTCAAACTATTCTAAACATAACAAATTTTAATAACAATTAACAAAAGACAAATATAAAACAAACACTATACCACTCATCATATCAATCCAGAGTAGGCAAAAATTTATTTTAAACAGATTGAGACAATTGGACAATATTTTAATATAGCAAGAAGTATATAGTTTATAATGAGATACTAGAATGTGAAAATTTTAGTGGCTTAATCGAAAGAAGAGGTAAAAATATGGTACTGTGAATTTTTTCTGAGACCGGGAACTATTTTTAAAAAATTATTGAAAGTCTATTTTGATGACGTCACGGGCGGCACTCCTTAAGAAAAAGGATAGGGCAGTGCTGCCCGTGACGTCATAAAATAGACTTTTAATAATTTTTTAAAAAGAGTTCCCGGTCTCAGAAAAATCTGAAAAAATTCAAAGTACCATATTTTTACTCCTTCTTTCGATTAAACCACTAAAATTTTCACATTCTAATATCTCATTGATAACATTGGCAGTTGAATAATCCAATGTATTAATTTTAATTCATACAGTGATTCTAAACCATTGATTATAATAATTATTGATTAAGAATAATTGAAGTTTTGTTTGATAATTTTGAGAGGATTTTGAAATAATTTTGATTATTTTACCATCTCGTCTTTAGATTTATGGTGTAGAACAGGGGGGTCACTTGTTTTCTTAATTTTTAATCAAGGTTTTAAATTTCCCCGCGATAAAATATATTTTTTCTTTAAACCCCCTTTTTAACGGGGGTTATCATCAAAGCAAAAGTTAGATTATTACATTGCTTCGCTTCCTATATAGACCCTTTCCCCTTGCTCTTACATATTTGTAGGTTACCGCCATAACCACTAATGGACAACATACATGAAAAAATTTTATTGCAGAAATGAATAGAGGGTACCAAATTATGCTACTCTGAATTTTTTCAGATTTTTTTTGAGACCCAAAACTATTTATAAATAATTATTGAAAAAGCGGCCACGCCCCCTGGAGGCGTCAATAGGCGTCCAGTCTCTATCCTTTTTACTAAGAAGTCAGGGGTGCCAACTGAAATCACAGGACTTTCAATAATTATTTAAAAATAGTTCCGGGTGTGAAAAAAATGTGAAAAAATTCAGAGTAGCATAATTTGGTACCCTCTATTCATTTCAGCAATAAATTATTTTCAAACAGTATGTTGTCCATTCCACACTTTTATATCTTGGATTAAGCACAACATCCATTAGCTTCTCTATATATGAAACAAAATCATATTCCTCATTAATAATATACAAATCACATTATAAAGTATTATAGCCATTACAACCATGCAGTTCCTTTTCTTTTTTTTTTTTTTTTTAATATTTCAATTAATGCTATAATTAATAAATACGACAAAAACCTTATTAAATGTGAAGAGGCAGTTAAAATTTTTGAACCATAATAAATAATTAATATTGAATAGGAATTAGAAATAAATAACCATAATAGTTTTTTAATTAATTTGTTGTCAAGTGTTTTTTTTTATTGCTAAGCAGCCCTTGAAAGTACTCTAACGTCATACCTCCCCCTTAACCTAGATATATTTTTATGCTGCAATTATTTCAATTATTGCAATTATTTATTTTATTAAATTCATTAATATTAATCGCTCAGCAAACATTATATGCAACGCTGAATAAATGGGTTGCATTCTTGCACAAGTTTAAAGTTGAACACTTCAGATAATCCTCTGCTCTTATCGAGTTACATTGCTGGAACGTTCGTAGCTTTACCAGTTCAGTGTGAAATTTAGCATGTGCAATTAAAATGATTTAATGGCAATATGTGATAAAAAATATTTTGAAAGAAAATATAATTAATAATTTATTTTACCGGTCTCAATCATCAAAAAAGTAAACTTACTCTACATGAAAGTTTTATTTCAATATTTCTGTGCCTATAATTTCAATCATATTCTTTTAATATATATTTTGTATAAGTTCTGTTTTTAATTTTCTTAAGTACAATAAAAAAGGAAAAAAATATTTAAAAAAATGAGACATATTTTTTGATAACTTTGAAATAAAATCGTTATAGCCATAGTCAATATAAATTATAAAGCAAAACTTTTGAAACAATTTATAAGTTATCTTCAATAAAAGACTATCTTGTTTAATAAATTCTAGGCTCGATTACGAACATTTACACAAAATATCCGTTTCAATCTTTACCGATATTAATTAAAGTTATTTTTAATATTTAGAGTATATTTTATTTTTTTGTGACAATTTATTGATAATTATCATCAGTATTTTTAACACTTAAACTAAAAATTGAATTTATATTATAAAAAGCTTCAGTATCACAACGCAGTATGGTGATAACGAAATCTTTTAACTATTTTATTATCTTCCTCTTCAATGCCTTTTTTAACCTTTTAAAGCTAGTTCGTTTTTATTATAATTGCATTTGGTAAGACAGAATTTTTAAAAGAGAAATTGAAATCTTATTACTCAAGTCACATTTTATTTACTCCTTGCCTGCAAATTTTTATATATTTATTTTTTTTTATTTATTCATTTTGAACTTTTACAGGTTGTGCAGGACAAACATATGTTCACGTCAAGTTTTAATATAAATACAAAACAACACACACAATATCATAACATACATAATGAGCAAATACAATTATTTATCTTTAACATAACAAAAAGAAAATTAGGGGGAAGAACAAATTCAATTTCAGCTAAAAACACTATCCATTATTTTTTGCGAATTATTATCAACAATTTTTATTTTATCATGATAAAATAATTGAATTGATTAAGTTTCTGATTGTTGTTTATTTATTCCAACAGAATTCTCTCATTTATTATTTATCCTATTTATTAATCCAAAATCTTTTATAAATGCATACATCATATTAAAAATGAAAATTGAAAAGAACCTAAGTGGATTTGTAACAAACTGAAAATAATCACTTGTCCATACAGTATACGCAATTAGGTTATTATATAATTATAAGTTGATACAATGTTATGATTTTTGTCAGTTCAATTTTTGTATCAAATGAATATTTTCTATCAGCGAGTTTTTTTTTTTTTTTTTTGTAATTAAATCTATTAAATTCAAACAATATTTCAATATATTTTTTAAGACAATTTATCATAACATATGAAATTTTTACTGAATTTTGTATTAAGTATCATTTTTCAATTTTACATTGCATATTAATTTTTTAAATAATTTTGATTGGAAGTATATAATTATATCTCTCTACATAATCACATAATAATTATTAACCTGAAAATATCATTTTTCAATTCAAAAAGGCTTTTAGAAAAATCCTGGCTCCTTTTGCTACGTAAACTGAAAGGTAGGCAACCCTTGCCGCAGTGATGCGCAGCAGTTTGCATAATCGTCAGGGGCTCGGAGCTCGTGGAACATTCCTGTTCGTCTAAAGTGCTCTCACAGTCGCAAGCTGACATGCGAGCGCCCGACTCTGAGAAATGTAGGGGATGAAGGTGAAATTAACAAAGCTTTAGAACGGCTCATTACAACAAACGGTCGAGAAAACCTTATTTATTTTTACTCGGAAGTGTAAAGGTGGTTATACATGACGATGAATCAAGCTGACAGTAGAATTTTAGAACTGTAAAACCTCAATTGTAAACATTATTAACAAATAAATTAGAGTAACATGTAAATTTTAATACAAAATTATATGAAAAAGACATGAAATATTTGATCATATTTAGATGTTTCTTGAAAAATTATATTTTAAAAATGCAATTTACTAACAAACTTAAAAGCGTTATCAACATGGAATTTAAAGGTCATTTTACTTTTGCCACAACCTTTTTTCCAAGATATTTAATTTAGCTTGGATGTCACGTAAAAGCAATATTTTATTCCTTTTGTTGAAATTAAAACTCCCCTCATGTGTCTGTTTTCAAGTAAAAACAGGTTTGCAACTTTTTTCCCATCTCAAGAACAGAAAAACAACATCTTAAGACAACTCTTGTATTCGAGGCTTATATTAAATGATGTTACGACATTTTTTCTTCTTTTTTAAGGGTTTATATATGTGAATTTCGGAAAAAAAAAAAAAAACGGACGAAGATAATGATTGTTGACAGCTGGTTCAACAATGTGAGGAAGAAACTGTTTGTCTATTCCATGTATACGCGGCTCTAATGATATTCTACTGCAGTGCTACGGAGATACATAATGCATTTCGAGCAAACACCTTTACTTTTGCGACACTCTCTGACCTCCATACCTGCAAGAACTGCACGTGTAAATTAAAATGCATAGTTAATTTATTTTTTTACTCAAGGTTGGAAAACATTTAATATAAATGTTGAGTTCTTCTTTAATTAACTGATGTCCTTGTTGACTCAGGTATCCTTAATATAAAGCTCCTACACTACCATTGCAACGAATGCCTATTAGAATTCTTCGTGCTTGCAAGGACGTGATACAGACTTTTAGAATATGTTAGCATGACCAATTGATATGTGAGTTGGTAAAATAATTAATCTGATATAAACATGCATGTAAACATGAAACATGCATGTTCATTTTTTTTAACTGAATTTTTTAAAGAAAAAGTTAAATTTAAAAACAAAGTACTGACAAGTTGATTCGACTACAACAGTATACACCAAGCAACTCCAAAAACAACAGTCTACTTTCTCTCACGGACCTGTTGGTATTATTTTACGGACAAAATCGATAGACTGACCACCATGTTAAGTAAAAACCGTGACGTGAACAGAGAGATTTCCTCGCCGTCGCCTTAATTTGTAATATTGATCTGAGATAACAAAAATGTGTCCTGGTGACTGACACGAAACCCAAATTAGATGTACGTAGTACACTCTGTGGCAAAAATGTAGGCGCTCATTGGTCATTTTCATCGCTTTAAAAATATGTTGTATTTATAGTGCTGAGACTGCTGAGCATGCATGAAAATTGATTGCATACACTTAAAAACAAAACAAAAAATCTGATAATTAAATAAATTTTTGTTGGCAATAAAAAATTGTATTTTGAAACCAAGCCAAAATTTATGCATGGCGAAACTTTGATTTTTCAAATATTGAATTTCTGCTACAAATTTTCATAAAAAAATAAATAAAAACAATCTTTAATTTATCGCAGTCTATTCAAGTAATACGTTAATCGGTTAATTCTCGTTAGGAGTATGTAGCGTTGGGTGATTGCGCAGTGACGTCAAGGATGATGACGTCAGAAGCACGCAGTTGATTGTCAGCTGACTAATCTCGTATAATCTGCATGGTGGCAAGCGTCACGCCGGGACTTAATCCTCACGCCCGCAACTGGCCTTGTCACACAATCGAACTGGATGAATTAATTAAAGCAGATTCAGAGACAATAATTGTACAATATAATGATGTTATTGTTTTAAATAATATGCACATTTTTTTACGATTACAGATAAAGTGTCATGTGATATGCCTATCTATTGTGTTGCATTGTAAATAGAAAATATATAGGTCACAGTAATCAACAGGGTTTAAAATCAATATTCCCAATTAACAGATATTTATCAGTGAAGCTTTTCATTGCTTTCAATAGATTATTAACCCGTTAGATTGCTAAGCACTGACAAAAGAGAAAATGCAAATTATGTTAGCATGTTTTTAAATCAAGTTATTTACAAATTTTATCAATTTTGTGACTTGTTTTTCATTTCTCTCTTGTTTCTATAATATGCAATGAATTCATTACATTTAAATAATTATAAAAAAAAAACATGTAATAGTTTTTAAATAGAACAATTTTTTTAGAATATTGCTACTCTGCAATATGAATAAAAATAGATCAATAAAAGATGAAAGGGTTTATTTTGTTAGCAGTTGGTCGCACATTCCTTTGAAGACTAGTAGGCTACATGTATCATATATTTGAAATAAAATAAGTAATTTCTAAATTCCATAAGCAAATAAAGTACTCATGCAAATACATTCATGACGATAAAAAATAAAAAATACAACTTGTATCACAGGTAGAAACTATCTACACTGAATACATGCTTTATGCAAACTACTTCTTTGACGATGAAATATATTTTATATACAAGTTACCTGTATTAAATTTGAACAATATTTTTTTAATGCAGATATTGGTCAATATTAACTTCAAAAAGGCAGGTATGGACAGACATCTGATGGATTTTACCTGATTGATTCTATGTTTTGATATCAAAGTTTTGCTATACAGGCTAAAATGCACGTGTGGTTGAGCTGACTCAATCAAAGAGGTTTTTAATGCTTTATGAGGTCATAAATTAACTTAACTATATTTTCATTTTCCTACTCTGGCTAATTTAATTAATTAAATTCTCTAGCACCATATTTCAATGTTATACGTTTCATTTATATAACATACAATAAGCTAAGAGAATCCAAATATCAACCCTATAGTCTAACGTTTCGCTTCATGTGTTGCAGATGCGTCAGATCACGAGGTGTGACTGTAACAAGCAAAGAGCTCACCCCCACGTACTGTGTTGCTGATTGGCAGGTGAGAACCCACCTGTGAGAAATTCCGTCATCACGTTGATATTTTATTTTCTTTCAAAAAATTCATTACACGTGAATCTAGCTTGTTGAATATAAAATAAATGTAAACATATATGAGTTCTAACAAGTAAACAAGAACATATATATCGTAAAAGAACAGAATTTGAATTTTTGGCCAGATTTACATACATTCCATTTTTATGTTTACTATATGTACCGTAAATGTTATGTTAATTTCGCTTACGTGTTCTATTTACTAAGCAAATATCATAATGGTCTTATTGCTTACACATAATTATATTATATTTATAAGAATATTATGGTCATTAATCTAATAGAAACACCCTAAATTTTAAAGAAAAAAATGTTATGCTTCGTAAATTTTTATTCATAATCAAAATTTTTATGGTTGAAAAGTGAAAATTTATTATCAGTATAACGCATTCAACTGGAAACATTCACCAGCTAATAATAAAATTGTAAAAAAAAAAACAAAAAGAAAGAAAGAAAATATACCATGTAAAAAAAAATCGTTGCTATGGTCAGTTGCGCGCATGTACTTGTTTTTTACGTGATCTAAGATTGACATGAGGCCATCATCACTACCGCTAACATGATGTGGACACGGTCGTAGGGAGCCGCGGCTGATTGGATCGTGATCCAGCATCTTGTATAACACATAACTCCATGTCAACATTGCCATTGCGTTTATACGATGTTTGAGCACGCTGCTTCTTTGCAGACGTTTCACTTGCAATACGATACGCGGCTAGAATTTCATTTCCTTTAACATAAGCATAGAAATATCAGAGATGGACTTATACTCTTTTACCTAAAAAAGAGACTTTCGACTTTCTTTCGAATTTTATACACTTTTTACGTAGTCTGTATTGTAATCATGATGTTTCATCTTCTCTCAATTTATAAGCATGTTGCTCTAACTTTGCATTTTTTGGAACACCCATGCACCCACTTTCCATTTAGCTGAAATCTTCAGTAAAATAAATAAAGGTAACATAAATTACCAATTGATGTATTCTTATATACATATAATCTATTGCCTGTATCTCAATTATACAATGGAGCTCTATTTCATTGTTTGTGTTACAGATTCTCATCACATCACGATGCACGCCGATGACGTCACAGGGCGAACAATTAGTGATCAGTGAGGTATTTGCTTGAGAAATGGACCATTGAGTGTTAGACTCCACCAAGATGCGAGGGAAGAGAGTGATGGTGGACGTGGAGAGTTACTCTAGCGATGACCTGGGACAGCCGGGGTCACCGCCCTTCTCACCCTCTCTCTCACCATCTCCACCACCCCCTCCACCGCGAAGGTGGACTCATCTGATGCACGCGCGTAAAAGTAGACAGGTGAGAATTATATTTTTTTCATTTTGTCTTTAATAAGCTGAATATTGTTTTTATGACCTGTCGTAAAAAATATTGTTTCATATATATTATGGAAAAAGTAACGGCGATGTTAGTGTCTGATATATTAACCTTGGTAAATATCTTTAATTTGAGGAAGATAACAGCTAATATAAATTATATTTACTCCATTATGTACAGGCCATCAAGTTAAACTTCATTAGAAAGGTGTAATTTTGAGAAAAGTTTTAGCAGAATATAATATCATGTGCAACGAAAATTGACGTGTTTGGGTGTTGCCAGGAACGACTGAGAGCTGCAAATTCTGCACTGTCATTTTCCGAGTCTGGTGAATCATGTGCTGCGCATGCGCACTGCAGATGTGGCAGGTATGCGCAGCTGCAACGTCACAGTAGCACGCACAGCGCACGCAGCGTCAGCACGGCACTCAACAGCTGCTCATCCAATCACAGAGGTGAGTACATGGCGCCAAAATTTGAACACATCGAGGGATAATATATACGTATCTAATTTTCAAATAAAATACGATGAGCTTTTATGACTGTGCTTCAATGCTAAATAAATTTAAACATTTTAATTTATTTAGATATAGTCCATGCAGTTCTATTGGGCAGGAGGGTACCGTATTTAAATTTTGATGCAGATTTAATCTTCCTATTTTATAAATTCTACATCTACTATAAACTAGTTGGTATACAAGATTTAACATTTTATTATATAAACCGGAAACTTAATTTTTTATTAAGGTCAAACGAGCTAACATAAAACGTTCGTATCAATTTGATCGGCAGCACTATGATTTATTTTTACATTGTATTTAAAGCCTTTGAAGAAAGTTCGATCGAACGAGTGAATCCAGTCTGTTATCGCGAGATCTACAGCACGCTGGACCAGTAGATTATACGGCGAGCAGTTGCAATCGGCTGCACTAAATTACCTGAGATAATCTCGCATAAAATGAATCAAACTAACACTGAGGGAGTTTTTATTTTAAATATATAGGGTGATACTGCTTGTTATCTATACCAGTTCTGAAATATAATAAATTTCAAAAACTTCCTCATCATTACAATATTCAATTTCCTAATCAAATGAGTTATGAAAATTTTGATCCTCATTTTGTAAGCAATTCTTTTATAAATTTAATGTGAGTAATGAAGTTCAATTTATTTTAAATATTTTTAATCTCTGTACACAGAATTTTCTTGACTTTAATTCACATAAAGATATATATTTTTAATTGTTGTAATTTTTTGGTTAAATTTGCATAGTTTAGAGTGAGAGAGAGACCCATTTTTTTTCTTTTTACAAATTTTCAAACCCATTTTATGAAACAGAATGATAATATTGTCACAAATGCATCCTAAATTCAATAAAAAATGAAAGGAAATTCTAGTAAGTCTGCATTTTGGGCACTTTTTTTTTTAACTTGAGTTTTTGCGTTCTTTGTCATTGAGCGACACTATTGCTTTCTTCCCGCAAGTCTCTCTCTCTCTCTCTCTCTCTCTCTCTCTCAGTCCTAAGCATTTGTTCAAAGACTCGTGTGACATCAGCGTGACCCAAGTCATCAATTTTGTGTCTCAATACTACTCCATATATAATACTCATTTCAATAATACCCTCGTAAGTATGTTTTTCAACTGCTGTAGTATACAAAAGTGAGCCTTACTTACCAGAAACGTTAGAATGCATGAGTTGTGGCTCCCCAGTGCTGTGTCAAGTTGCTTGACAGCCAAGCACGCAATTTCTCACAATGGAAAGATGAAGATATCGAAGTTTGGCGCGAGCTTTGACACGCTGCTTCTCTCAAATATACTTTCTGCATCAACACATCTTTAGCACATCAGATGAGATTTTTATATCATGATAGTAGAAAAAAAAATCTTGGTATAATATTGTTAGCAAGAAGCTTTAAAAAATGTCTAGGATAAGACGCAATATCAACTTTTTCTACAACTTCAATGACTCTCGTCTGTGGTCGTTATTTCTCAAGTAACACAATTTTGAGGATTTACAAAAGTTCAATTGACGCTTCAACTTGTCTGAGTACTGTAATGTAAAATTATTGATGTGACCGATGTACAACTCTTTTTTTTTTTCTTTTTTACGAAGCCAAACCAGACACTATATCATCAGTAGAGAGGACTCAAATCACAATCAATTTTATAATAATAAGCAAAAAGCGATTGTTTGAATTCACAAAAAAAAAAAAAAAATCAAAATGTCCCTCATCTGGATCTGGAATAATTAGAATACCGATGATGAAGTGCAATAATGAGCTATCTGCTTTACTTTTAAGCTCATATTATATGCACTCACCTAGCTCATTATTTCATGCACACAATAGTGGTAGATATAGCTCATTATTCCGGACGAGAGACAAAATGTTTTGATGTGGTACTGAACCAACAACAACTGAACTAACAAGTATGGAGAGAGCTAACAATAGAACATTGTTCCACCGAGGAAAATCATCTTCATCGCCAGATATTTTCAATTAAATCTCATTTTAGTTTCAATCAATATGTTGATATTCCAGTAACTTTCTTTATAATAATTTACTCATAAAATAAAATAAATGAATTTTTTTAAAAGTAATTAACATTTTCTCCCCTTCCCTCTCTCCAATTTTACTTGAGAAGTTAGGATACATCAGTAATCAGAGTATATATATAAAGCCTAAATTCACCCTTTTCTAAAACAGAAATTTTAAAATTTTGCACATCTTAATATGAATACTAACAATAATAATAAATATTTTATTTTGAAGCTTTCCCTTTCCAGAAACAAACATAAAACAAAACACTCGGTCATTTCCCAGGAATAAACTTGTTTCTCCTTGCAAAGATCTTGACGTAAACTTGCGATGAACTTTGCACAAACTGCTGCAAATATACACATAATTATAATTTCATAAGAAAATTTATGAAAGCAAATATATTTGTTTATATTTATTTTTATATAAACTTTGACGTTTGAAATACAAGTAGGTAAATAATATTTTAATAATTTTCCATCACTTCAATGTCTAAATAAGAAAGTATATTAAATATTTATGAAAAAAGTTTGTAAAGTACTGCACAGGAAAAATCTTACGATTTCTGTTTTTCATCTCGTACAGTTGAATAGGCAATGGATTTTTATGAGTATTTTCTTTCAGACTTTAAAGAGACATGAAAATAATGAAATAAAATATAATTAAAAAACTTTATCATTAAATTTTTATCAAAAGATTGGAACTTCACGGTGAAAAATAGTAAATATTTTTCTCTATTAATGAAAATAAAATATAATCCTTGCATATATACATTTTTTTAACGAATATACTTTCTCAGTGTTAAATACAATTTAATCACTTAATATTTTTTAAATAGATTTTTTTAAAGTATGCAAATTTAATGATATTATTTTAAGTACATTAAAGTACTTTAAAGAGTACTAAAAATGTACCTTCTAAATCATCTTGTTTTTTTTATGAGTACGTTATCCATTGCTTACATCATAAATTTTAGATATATATTTATATATTTTTTTTACCAATAAAAAGATGTTTTGAAATTAAATGGCTTAATCTATGACGTTAAGTTCATATAAAATGTTGGCGGCGGCAATAAATCGAAAGACCAAAAAGTTTATGACGAGAGTCTGTGTGTACCATAAAACTCTTACCGAATGATTGGGAAGTATTTTTTATGATTGAATCTCTTCAAGAAGCCACTCTGGTTGTAATTTCAAGAGGATTCATTCCCCAACTTATTTATACAATGTAAGATCATAAAAAAAATAACTTTTTGGCTGACTCCTAACTTTTTTTTTTTAACTTATTCTTTTGAACGTAAATATTTAGGCTTGATATCATTATAAAGCTATTTACAATGTGTTCTTTTTATCTGATGCATTATCATTTTTTACCTTTTATGCAGGATGATAATCCTTTCAAAAAGACATGATGCTGTAATTTAATAAGAGATATTAACTCTTAAACATTATTCTGTTGAAATTGTATATCAGACATTTGCAAATTCTTATCTTATAAAAGTTCTAAATTAACATGGAAAATAAACATAAATGCAATCCAATATGTTATAATCTTCAAGTTTTATATTTTACCTTGATGTCGAGTGTAAACTTAGAGAGAAATCCATTAGTTATTTATATCACTACAATTTGCGTCAGTAAACTTATGTAGGGACATTAAAAAACGTTACCCATGGCTTATTCTGGAACTGCAACTTCTGAAGTTGCAAATTTGCATTGTTACAGGAGGTATAAAGAAGACTCCCTATTCGTCCAAGCATTGCAGCTATCTAAAAACAGTAAAACATGTTAAAATAAACATATATTAAATTCCTAATTAAATTTTATGAACAAATTCCTTGCACACCAGATTACTTAACAACAAGATTTTATTTCCTACTAACTATCTTAAAATGTTGATAATTTTTCATACAATTAGTAATGTTTTTTTATGTAAACTATTATCTGTGTATTTAAGAATTTGTGTTGTGGAGCTTCAAAAAAATGTAATGAAAAATTACATACTTAAAACTTATCTTAAGGCATATCTTTTTGGTTTTTGTTTTCTGGATCCAATTAAAAAAAAAGTAATAATCAAACGTCATAGATGCCATAAAATTGCGTTTTATAATTTTAGTGGTGATGTCTGGTGATCGACACTTCAATAAAATAATTAATTATTTGACTTAATATTTTTTTTAAATAGTAAACCATTAAAGAAAAACAAGAGTCAGAGATATTTAAAACAACAAATTTATCATATTTAAATCTTACAACATATTTATATTTTTTTTATATTTGAACCAGTTGATTACCTTTTTTAATGAGTATTAATTTTCTTATCAGATTTATAATTTTTTTAAGTTAATATTAAACTCATTTTGAGACCAACAAGCTATAATATGAAGGTAGTTGTAAATTGTTCGATCTCTCGCAGTTTATGGATTTATTGGCAATTATTTTCCTGTACCGACTTCTCTCCTAAGCCATCATCAAAACTGCAATCAATATACTTTGATGTAGTTCTCTTCAAACGATACATCTTGTCTTGAAAGAAATCAGTTCACATTTAATTGCTTGTTTTATATATTAACTACCAGAGTAATATAATAAAGAATTCTACTTGATATTTTACTTGGATTTCAACACCTGTACAGATTTTAATGATAGAATATAGTCTTAACTTTTGTGTAAATAAATATACTCTGAATAAAAAAAAAATAACATTGATCAATCTGCGCTCTTATATGAATAATTAATTTTACAAACTTTTTTTCTATTTTTAGTATTTCGTTTCTACTTATCGAAATCCTAATTATCTTGAAAAAATTAATTTGCACTTCAAATTTGTTAAAACGGTATTACGTGAAATGTCAAAAACGACAAATTTCAATATACTTTTCTATAAGGCATGCATATATTGAACTTTTATATTCGATTCAACTACTATCTATTTAGGGGATCTTTAGGTGAATATATTTAAGGGTAAGTTCTTAAAATATTAGTTACTACGTCATAAAGCCTCTTCCAATTGCATTAAAATGTTGTTAGATGTCCATTAAAGTCAAACGTATGATTAAATGAATGGCACCATTAAATAAGAAGCGAGTGCTCTCTTTAGAGTGCTTCCATTATAATCCATTGCGAAATATGTTGAAACGTTCGTAAAAAGCTTAAGTACACATCTATTTAATGCACGCGTTACAACTTAAGTAAACAGCTGTTGTGAATTATTAACGTATGTTAGATTTTTATTATGAACAAACGTAATAAATTACACTGAAAATCAAATCATCTTAATGAAGCGGGCTCTTCCTCATAAATATTAGCCCTTGCTTTTAAAAATGACTTAATTGGATTTCTTTAAATTTTAGGGTTCTAAATTTTATCTTTCCATCCTGTTATAACTAACTGTACTGCATATAAACTTATAGAATGATGGGACCCTCTCTTACTTATTTTGGGAAATGTTCAGTCTTATAATGCTGCTTTGCGCCTGCAACATTGCAATGTAGGCTAATTTCTGTGCAGCAATCCTTATATCTGAAGTAAGTTGTGTGGCCTAATACTCAGGGTTAAAAAAAAAAATAATGGTTGCTTCCAATTTAACTTTTATGACAAAGTGCTAAAAAGTGTGTTCCAATGTGTCCCATAAAAGTCGATAAGAGAGATGCGACGTATGTTTTAGACTTCGATACTATATGAACGTATAGAGATTAAAACTTAAACAATAAATCAAATGAAAGAGGATGTTTGATTTTTGTTTTCAACAATAAAAAAAGTTGCATTATATTTTTACACACCATTTTTAATGTCAACAGTTGAAAAGTCATAGTAAAATAGTTATTAATGTCTTTTTGAGTTATAAAGTAAATCAAAGATTTATTACGTTGTTCATGTGTAGTAAATCACATGAAGATTAAAGGGTGTTCCATTTTTGTTGTTCTCACAGTGTTACTACTGTCAGGAGGTAAATGTCACCTCAGTGAAATACGACTGGCGTTAACTCTGCTGCAGGCTCTATTTACATGAGCTAGTTTAGCGAGCGGTGTGATGCAATTGAAGCGCACTTGCTGTGAAAAACTATGGCAGCCATCTTGGTTAAAACTGCGATTACAAAGTCGCTAGAAAACTTGATTCTTAAAGAATTTTATAGTCAGTGAACTAAATTCTCGCAGCGACACTCGCCAAACATGTAAATTCACCTTTAAGTGCAGGTGCATCAAGGTAGCCAATCACGACGTGGGAGTTCCTCAGCTCAGCCAATTAGCGTCTTTCTTTCTGTCACAAGATCAGCTGAGTGAAGTAATTAACTGCATGCAAATTATTCTACGTGTATGTAAGTAATGAGGCTAAACCATTGTTATCCATAAAAGGAATAAAGTAATAAACTATAGCAGTGGTGACAGATGTGTCTTTAATGCAGCATTAATTTTGCATATAATTGTTTATTTATATGTACATTGTACAATAACTTTACAATTAAGATATATTATGTTGTATATAAAGGTACAAAGTTTCAATGTTGGATTCTTTTGCGTAAACAAAAAATATTTTTATTATTTGGGTTTGTTAAAACATGATTTTACACAGTTCGGTAACATTGTATATCATGACAATGATCATAATTTATAAAGCTACTCACATTATTCACTAATTATTTTTCAAAAAATCTATGCTTAAATTTGTTAGAATGACACATTTACTTACATGCATCAATACTCTCAAGTCCCTACAAAATTGGTAAATTGAAAGTAAATTAAAGATAATAAAAGTAAAATAAATGTTAAAACAATTCACATTTTTTTATATATTTAAAATAATGTTATATATGTAACTTCAATTGGTGTTATTAGATCTAATGTACCGGTGCAATTTTAATGTTTTAGTGCAGGTCTCTCTCTCTCTCTCTCTCTTGTAATATTTTTAAATACCCACAAAGTAGCACGAGCCAATGAATATAAATTAAATTATACAACAAAAATATTCACCACCATACGTAGAAAAAAACATATGGTTCGATCTGTAAACAAAAACATGAATAATAATATTATCTGGCATGCCCGTTTTTTATTTTTTTGATAATTACGAATGAGTGTAAAAGGTCTATATATTTTTCTATATTATTTAAAAAAAAAAAAAGGACATTAAATCTAAATCTAAACAACATGCTAAATCGTAGAAAATATTACTTGGATTACATCATTATTGAGATAGTAAATTTATGCGTGCAAGTTGCCACATGTTTTACCTGCAAATCCAGGTAATCAGCTGTTCTCTCGGGAAAGGCAGGTGACTAATGACCGCGGGTGTCACATAACTTGTCTGGTCGTGAGACTTCTTTATGATAAGTACCAGAGATGCTGCGACATGTAGGAGCTTGTAGGATTACGTAAAGTTGAGTGTATGTAATGTACTCTTTTTTAAATAAAACAGTGTCACGTTTATTTATATTGAGGCAATGATAAGTGATTGTGCTTAACATGTATCTACCATCTGTTGAATCATACAACAAGTGCATTAATTTGCTGCTTATTTTACATGCAGTGCATTAAGAAATTTAATATATTTTAGAGATACAAGTTATTATTTTATGAAATAATTTATAAAGGATTTTAATTTTATTTATGTTCCTTACATTACGCAATTTTTAACTAAAGTTTTTATAATTAACACTATATTATGCTTAACTGTCACATTATAGTTTTTTAATTATAGAAAATTAATTAAATTCTCAAAATTGTTGTAAACAGGCCAAAATAAACTATTTAGGTTATTCCCATGTAAATCCATGTTGGATTTAAAAACTGGAATAATTATGGATTATAGGATTCTACACAAATACAATTCTATGATGCCATAGTAATCTCCAGTAAGCCTACTGTACTTCCAACAATGCAACAGTCTCACTATTTGTTGTTCAGTCCATCCCATATTACACCGAGCAGTGTTGTAAGTGAGGACTTACATTGATCATAGAGACCTTTACCTCGACAGCATTATACTACTCTCTATTTCAAAATTAAACTCTCTTAATATGTTGAAACGTCATTAGCAGACACAGTTATATAGTTTTGAAACACAGAGTATCTGACAAACTACTTGAAGCACTCTTGCCTCTCTCACTACCACAGAGATATAATACAAAACTGCACCATGGAAGTTCAGATTAACAGACAATACGTATCATTAACGGAACACTTTGTTCATAAACTTACGTTGAATTCTGATCGATATTTTAATTAACCTAACTTTCTGTGACAAGGGTAGAAGAAAATAACGTTTTACAATACACTTTAAGACAGTTCAAACTGATTTGTTGAAATTGTGTCTAAAAAAATAACTATTTGCATATTCAATATGAAAATTGGTAGAGTACCAATTTTAGCTCAGATATCCTCCTTAACACCCTCCCTCAAATCCAAAGAACCGTAGCCTGAGCAATCTAAAAAGAAAACTGTCACTATTAGTGCCATGCTGTATCCTATTTTACAAATGTATGACAACTCTATTTCTTATTTCATTGTTTTTAGTACGAAAATATATTCATAAAAACATGATGAAGTAATAAACACACTGTATATTTTTTGTGTAAGTCACAATTCGTGATGTAGAAAGTGAATTGAGAAGACACTATGTAAACAGCTTTTCTCGCCTTTGTGACACAAAAAACGGTAGATGTGTTAAAAGCGACCTAGGACGCTATGATGTGTATATAGAAAGTCACGCAGCGTTGAAACAACAGGGAGGTAAGATTGGGGGTGAGACCAGCTTTTCGTGACAGCGAACAATATGTTTACTGAGAGCTCTCTATGATGGGGCCTAATATACGACTAGACGTTGATGTATGAATATTGACTTTTGTTTGAAAAAAAATCTAATATCACACCTGCGATGGACAGGAAAATATATAAGATGTTGTATTTATATGATCGTCTTGAAATATATATATAATGGGGGACATTCACAAAGCACTTTAGCCCCCACTTTAGCCCCGATTTTTAACCCTGGTGCTAAAGATGGTACTAAACCAGGGGCTAACCATGTTAAGCTCATAGCTTAGCACCATGTTTAGCACCAGGGTTAAAAATCGGGGCTAAATTGGGGGTTAAAGTGCTTTGTGAATGTCCCCCATAAAGTCATGAAATTTTGAAAAATCTCTAACAAAATGATACTCAACAATTGAAAAAAAATAAAAATAAATACGATTTGTTTATAATTTTATTAAAGTAAATTATTTATATACCATGCCTCTCTATTTGAATTTTGTAGTTAGCAGTTCAAATGAACAGCCTGCATGAAATATTGAATATTTGGAAGACATTATGAGTTATATAATGTCTTTGTTTTCATATATATATTCAAATCTAAATTTTCTTAAAACCGTGACGTCATATTCATGCAGTTATTCAATACACAAGCATAGGAAAAAATATTTCATGAATATTACGTCTTTCTTGTCGATTTTGGAATCTGGAAAAAATTTACAAAAAACTCGAAGTGCCATATAATGCAAAAGTTTCATGTGAGTTGTCCATTGATGTATTGATATCTGTCCTGGATCAAATCATTGAGAGTAACGTTCCGCCCCTCTAAGGTTACCTCCAGCTCGATTCTCCCCTGCAGCTCTTCCTTGTATCTTGATGGTAGAAGTTGATATTGGCTACAGCACGTGAGTGAGTAGAAAAACTTGTCACAGAGTTGAACCAAGAGGAAACTTTTGACTGGCTTTAATGAAATAGAGTGGTGAGATACTCCACGAATAATATATTGTTTATACCTAACTTTATAGCGTGTTAAAACAATAGAAAGTAAGTTACTTTTATTTTATTTATCACTACGCATGTTTACAACGTAAAAAAAAATAACATCTAAAGTCACGTGACATTAAGATGAACTTCAAATAAAAATTAATAAAGTAGAAAACTTTTCTTTAGTTTTAAAATAATAAAGCAAACTTAAATTATTTTTCCACACAAACTATAATATAAAATACCTAAAGAGATTTTCATTTTTCTTTCATCAAAAAATTTTATATAAAAAAAGTATTAAAACTTTTGAGTCCCAATGTCCCAAAACATAAAATTTTTACCTTTTCCATGAGTTTTTATATAATATAGATCTTAAACCCTTAGAGCAATTGTCAAACTTAAAGATTGTACTGAATATAAAAAGTTGAACGACATACACACCATCGTGTTCCTTGGCATGTTCTCATCGACCGAAAGTTTCTCAGATTGAATATCAATATCAGATCTGTGAGAGAGATACATGGAGGGATTTTTGTTGCGATTGACAGCGTGCTTGATTTAATCAGTAGACGTTAATGAAATAGAAGCCACAGCGCCTCTGGCCTTACCGATACCATCTCTGCGCGTGGCTCATATAGTATATAATAACAAACTTTATTAATGTGTTCTTTGACTTGCAAATATGATTAAAAAAAATATTACATAAATATTCATACTGCGTGTATAATCATATGATAAAAATCGTGTAGTTAAACATATATTTCTTATTTTGTGTGAAGGATTTGCCAGCATAAAATATTCCTAATTATAAATAAAATTGAAAATTTCTAATCGATAACAAAATATTATATATATTCTATGCCATATATTTTTAATATGATAATGATATAATATGTTTGCAGTCTTTTCTTTGAAGGTATAACAGTAGAAGGCATATTACTATATCATAGTGCCAATTCACAGTATATGGATTATAGGTAACACACACACATGATATATTACATATTATATACTGAAATAAAATATATTCATTTATTTATAAATATATATATTATTATGATGACAAGCTAAAGTAAGTCTCAGAATCAAAATCAACGATCCATTAGGACTATTTTCCTATGTAAACGAGGTTAGTTGGCGACTCTATTAGCAGACGCCAGCACTATACGCGATGCAGTACAATAGATCCAGCTTATATTAGGTGAGGTTAAGCCTGTGCGAAGCTGGGCCGTGCGGATGCGATATACCAGTCTTGTTACATTTGAATTTATTCACATACCGTGAGCTAAAAATAAAGAACACCAAATTATTCATGTACAAAAACTAGTTTATTGTAAAATATATACTTCCCTTATAAAAATATATATATATATATTAATATTGTAACACATGATAATATTAAAAGCTTTAAAACGTATTAAATTATTTTAAATGCAAGGATTAGTATTGAAATTTATTGAATTAATTTTTTTAAAAAAAATTAGAGGCTTTAAATGCGACATGGTGAATTTTTTTATTTTACACTCGTAAATATATAGTAATTAAACTGCATGGTAAAAAAGCACCAAGTGGCATTTACAGTAAATTTTGTTCTTTAACCACCATAAATTTCAATTCTCAAGTGAGAAGGCCTAATTTAATGCATCTCTACATTAAATTTTCACTTCATATATCTTGAGCATTGAGATGCAAATCAGGCATGTCCAGCCACACACGATGGGCCCACTCTCTCTCTTGTTCTCATAGTTTACATCAGACGACTTTGGTCACATATAGCAGTAAAACATGCGGTAACCTTCACACATATAACCTGTCATTAAGATAGATGAGTTGGATCTAAATAAATTAAAAACCAAATTTAGATTTATGTTCCTTAATTGTCTCAGGTCCGTCATGACATTTTATAGTGTAACCGAGGAATTTGCATGAATGTTATGCTACCTGTAATTCATACAAACTTAATTAACAGACAGTTCAGTCGTATTATATATATTCAAGTGGAAGGACTGATACTCCAAGCTGGATTAAATCGGGCAGGCATTTTCGACAGGATATGGAGATTGAGCCGGAAACCACTTCAGTGTCCTATGAATTTGTTATAAGATCAGTTAATGTGCACCATATGCTACTTTATTGATAAAATCTCTGTCTACACTTTTCTGTTGTTAAATTATTTTGTTCGTACGTTCTTCACACGTGAATAGTAGTATCAAAGAAAATAAATACTTCTTTGGCAGTTTGAAACAATACTTTTCACTATTTCACAATGACATAATTTCCACATACATAGGTTTTTGTTGCAACCGTTCGGGACTACTTCGGTTCGTGTTGACCAATGATGTCCTTCATTACAAACCAGCTACCAATGACTGAGGGCGTTACAAACACGACAAAAACTTAAGTAAATATGACGTGTGCCCTTGTAAAGTTTCCTCTCACGCACCGAATGTCACTACAGGTGTCCACACAGGTAACCGTATTACCTGCCGTGACGATACCCCTGGAGGGTCAGCAACCATGTCACCAGATGTCACATAAAGTGCCCCGCCCCTTTTTTGGTAGGACACGAGGGACTTGGGAGCTGTTGCACGTCTGAGAACACTGCGCATGTAAATCAACCTTTGAACTTTTTTTTTTTTTTAACTCTGTCAACTGACTTTTATATTTGAACCTCTGGGGTCAATGCACCCCTAGGGAGTGACTTCAGGTACCATTTTATTTTCATATTACTGAGATTTTCAACGTCATGTTTTTTTACAAGGGTTTTTTCCCCCTTGTGGCATTGTATTTTTATTTATAGAGTAACATTTTTTTTTACTGACTTAAGAGGGTTATGTTTTGAATACTAATTAAATAAACCTCGAAATGTTAGTTTTTTTAAAAATGTTTGTTTGAATTTAAAATAGACACAAAGCATTTGGTACTGTCAGTAATAAAAATACATACATTTATTTGCCTTTATTTTTTTTAGGATGACATTATATAATAATATTATATACGTTCCCTTTTCACTATGAATCTATGCAATGAAATTTATGAATGAAATACAAATATTATATTTGTTATCCCATTGAGAATCTTTCAAAACATGCAAAGATGTTTTTCGTGTCAGTATTTGCATGACAGAAATGCATCAGAAGCCCTTCGAGTTTTTTTCCAAGTCACATAAGCCTAAGGCTGAATCGTTCTCACAAAAAAAACTCAAAGCCAAAGCTGAAAACACATCACTGTAAGCCTGGACTAGAAATACTGTGGATTATGTGGAGCATCGTTGACTGAAGATTCAGTTTGACCCAGTTTGTAGCAAGATTAGTATTATAAAAATTCAATTAAAAGTTTTATAATATTGAAAAATAATGTTATCTCAAAACTAAAAAGTGTATAAATTTTAGTGCAATTTTTAGAAGGAATAGCATTTTATTAAAATGCAAATCTTAAAAAGGAATTTGGTTTTATAATAGGAGATATTGGTTGCAAATTCCATTTACGTATACGTACACAATACTGCATATTTGTAAATATGTTGTCATTATATCTAACATATTGCCTTTCTTTGGATATTTTAAATTTGTGTAAATTGAGAACTTTTCTCTTAATATTAAATTATTTTATAATCAAAACTTCAGCTTATGTAGGTAACATTATACAAAATACCAATAAACGTGCCTCATAAAGCAGATCTAATAACAAGAGTATATAATTATGAATTAGATAAATTTCTCATCCATAACATAAGAGGCAATAATTCAAATATGCTCTCAGCTACAGAGTCAATTAAATTTGAGTCCTAAGCTTTTAATACTGATTCGCATTGATTATTGCTTCAATATCATTGGCTTAAAATTTAATCAGTTTATGTTCCATATTAAGCCTTTGTTAGCGCTCAAAGCAGTTTAATTTCCTTTCACAATAAAATGGAATATTCAGAAATTTAATCAGAGATAACATTCTACATAGTTAAATATTCCACTTAGTGATATTTCGTAATGAGCTCCATCAGTAATATTATTATATATCTGGCATTTATTCAATAAAATTATTCTCTCTTACAGTACTATAGGACAATAAAATTCACGTCGGGAATTTGCAGTTATTGAGAAAAAATACCAGAAATTTCAATTATTTCTCAATGGAATCAAATTTAATTTTATGTATATTAGCTTCAATTTTTACGAAACACGGTTACATAAAAAATCATTAAGAGAAGGTATAAGGGTGTGAAAAGTGTGAAATCTATGAAAATATATTGGCAATGGTATATATAACATTATTATGCAATATGAACTTTAAAGATACCTTGAATAAGATTAAACTGCATTTTATATCAGCTGATAAGGTTGTAGAATATAACTTTGACTGATATTTGAATAAAATTTTAGGAAAAAAAAAATGAAAAAATATCAATGCTAATTTTGACCAACGCTGTATGGTCACAAGGTGTTTCACTCGCCCCCCCCCCCCCCCTAAGTTTCGTACACTATTGATCATGTCAACACTAGACTAACTCAATACAGATGAAAATTTTATATCTTGAGAATCTATATAGGTGTCATAAACTTTACCAATATTAACTTGAACATTTTTTTTTTAAAGTTTCACTGCAACGGTACGTACTTATATTTTAAACTTTTTAATGTTTATAAATTATTATACAATATCAAAATGCTTGCCTAAAATATAAAAATTACGTAATTTTAATGAGCCATGTATTTTAAATTAACTTTTATTGCTTTGTCGAAAAGTTGAACTTTTTTGTTTTTTATTACGCCGAGAAATAATAAAAAAGTCTTAAAATTGTGCAGAGGGGAGAAGATTTAATTGCCAAATTAAAATTGATAGCTTGTGCTACATTTTCAATAGCTTAGCTTTGTACTTTTCTTCTCATACTTTAACGCTTCGATAACAATATTAACTTAGGAACAAAGAAAGAACACTTACAAATACGTAAGAAATAATTATAGTATTTTACAATATGGGAAAGTACTACACACAGTTTTTAATATTTTCTTGCCAACATTAGTTTACTATATTTCCTTGGGCTTATGTAAATTAAACGCAACGTAAAATGTTTATTCTAAGTTTGTGTGTGTTTTCTGTTCCAGGTAAGCTGAAATTGCTCCTTGATATTGGTTTGCTTGCTAGTTGATGTAAGTACTCAAATATTAAACTTGTGTGTGTTTGATTATAGGAGTCATTCACAAAGAAATAAGACTAATCTCGATTTGTCTTCAAAATCGTAAACCTTAAATAATGAATTGAATCGTGACTTTAAAAAAATGTGTGCTAAATATGGTCATAAAGTTTTGTGAGTCATTTATAGTTATGCCAATTTAAGAATTTATGGAATGAAGACAAAAAGTTTCATGAAGTTCTTCTTAGAGAGAATAAGTTTTAAAAGTAATATAATATTTTATTCAGTTTACAGTCAATTATAAAGTTCATTTCATTGGTGCGTGAACTTCTTAGTCCTTTTGCTGCTTTACTGATATTGATTAATAAAATTATCCATACAATATACCTGAACATAGATTCAGTTTCAGAATAGGTTTTATACAAATTCATAAAAATGATTTTTTTTTTTTTTTTTTTTTTTTTTGCTATTCTGCACTAGCTAGATATGCAACCCGCCTTACATAGATGCATAAGAAGTTGCCTACTTCTCAGTCAATTGTAAAAAAAAAAAAAAAAGTTTATTACGTAATGCAATATCCTAAATCTTTGATTATTAAATGTGTGAAATTTTAAATAACAGTTTTAAATGCTATGCCAAGTTGAGTGTTTTTCTGCGTCCAATTACAATAAAAATCTTCCAGTATTTATAATGACATACAATGTATTGTATTTTAAAATGTAATTTGTCATTTAAATTTTATGAGACAATAGAAAGGAATTCATTTAGCTGAATTTATAAAAATGTATTGTAATAAAACTGAAATTATTGCAATTTTTTTTAAATCCATAACAATAGTTTTCTATAACATCACGTTCGTGTACTATGTAACAATATGAAGTTATACTCCGCCTATTTTATGCATCATTATTCTTTTAAAATTACATAAGCATTGAAGCGAGACAAATTTTATTATATACAGAGCCCTTGTAAATCTGTCTGAATGCATTGATATATATTTATGCATGACAATGTTTTATACTCGCCTTAAATGCATGTACGTACCTAAGTAGCATGAGCAATAAACCATGCAAACGCGACATGCATTCATAGTTTATATATAATAAAATATAATACAATAAAGATATTTTTAATACTTTTAAACATACTAAAATAAGCTTTAAGAATATGTTCAAGAAGTTAAAATGAAGTATAGCTCAACTGCGCCCTGTGCTCTTGTTTCAAGACACCCAAGATACTTATAAATAAATATTTCCGAGCAGGATTTAATTTCGTATGCAGTCTCGGGTTTCTTCTGCTTTGCAATGCAAGATCTTGTGACGTCATACTTCTGAGAAGTGTATGTGAGCCAGCTGGCAACTTTATATAATATATGTATATATAAATTAATATTGATGTCTTATTATTGAATGTATAGGAAACTTAATTTCCATTTAATGTAAATTTTTTATTAATTTAAAAGTTTAAATTGACATTTTTTAAGATCTACAAGCTGATTTTGGAATTTTGGAATTGAAACAGGCATCTTACGTTTTTTTATTACTAATTTATCATACTGTAGCTAAAATTATGACGAGTTAAACTTTTGTTAAAAAAAAACATCTTTTATACACAGTAGCTTTGATAATCATAAACCTTTAGTGCATTATAAAGTTAATTAAACAAAGTTTTAATTAAATCTTTTGTAAATGAAGCAAATTAAATATCTTCTTTTTTTGTTAATTAGATTTTCCTTTATAAAAAAAGGTATATTGGAAGAGTTTATGATTCAAAAAGTCAAATACAAATTAAAAAGGAATAAAGGAATAATTGATGATATAAACTATAAGAAGAAAAATACAGCTTAAAAAACTTACGGATGCTTTAAAGGAGATAACTTTCGTCTAATTTTAAAAAAGAATTTGCATGCCTCTTTTTCTTTCCTTGTCTTCCGCTTTTTTCATTGCTTGTGTCATCAAGTTTATCTCCTCACTCGCCTCTCATAATTTCTTAAACCAGGATACGAGAAAGGAGAGGTAATACGATTTTATGAAGCATGTGTGATAGGCAAGCTCATTAGCATAAAAAATATTTATCTTTAATAATTATTTCGTGGCAATAAAGATATCAACGTTTTTAAACTCTAAATTTTATCAGAATTTATGGAAATTCATACTGTCTACTATCTCCCACTGTTAAAATTGCTGCAATATACTTAAATTTCTGTCAAGTGGTACTTACTATTCATTATCACTGCTGTGTTACATAATTATCATAAATTTACCTCTCCTTAATATCATGTTAGTTTATGAATTTCACAAAAAGATAACTGCTATTTTTATTTTATATAACTGAAATTGTACAATGCAAGACACGTACCAAGCGTCCATGTTCCGATACTCGCACCTTCTGCGTCCAACTGCCGTGGTGCTCCTGGCTTATCTGGAAGACATAAATCGTTTCCCTCTCGCCAGGCAGCAGCTACTTCTTATTTGGAGAGACATGCTGGAAATATTCGCCGTGTAAACAGAAGTGGCTGGAGCATTAGTTCAAATCTCTCTCCGTTTTCGAATTGATTCTAAAATTTTATTCCTTACTACGGATTTTTAATTAACAACTTCTATAAACTTAATTATAATCTAAGCTTTCTAAACTTTATTTTTATTTAGTTTTATAAAATTTTCTAAACTTGATAGAATAACGGAGAAAAAATAAAAAGTTTTAATGAATAATTTAGAAACTAAAAATGAGTAACATTGAAAAGCTTTTTCGCGTCAATTAAATTTAAGAACGTTTTTTTGATAATAAGTTCATGTGCATAAATCAAAAGACTGATTTCCATGTATCAACTGTACATTAATATTCACGCAATCAATCCATGAAAAAATAGTCAATTAATTCTTTGGCAACATGTCATTCTAAATGAGAGTTAGAAAAGCTTTTGTAGTCGTCAGGCCAGTTCCTTAATTTAAATATATCAGCGTTATAAATTAGAGTAATTTTTTTGATAAAGCCACTCTGCATTTTCTTAAGTAGCTAATTTTTCATTCTTGATTCTTGTTGAAAGCATTCTAAAGTATACTTGCTAAATTTTTCTCTTGGATTAAATCAGGTGAAATTCACTTATAGTATCATTCACGAAATGTATACTCGCCGCCTCGGAAAATTTCCCACTTGCAGCCTTGTTAATCACAATGCCCTGTGTTATTCTTACGGAGCTTGCATGGTGATTAATAAGGCCGCAAAGGGAAATTTTCAGAGGCGAGTAGTGTACATTGAAAAAATTGAAATTCAGTGAATTCCATTTAATTTCACATAATTTACATTTAAAAATGGTAATAAGAAAAATATTCAGTATTTTAAGCTTTAATACAAAAGAGAAGTACTTTGATGTTTTACAAACACATTAACTTGCTATCAATCGGCGTTGAATAATTAAAAGCATGACACAGTCCATTAAAATGAGATACATAACAAAGCAGTGAAATGTGTGTTGCATGCTAATAATAGAGCCCTGATGAATTGTTGAGCTCTGCTATTATAGATTAGGCTTAATGGGGTTCCTCCAGATTTGTAGTATATAATTAATATAAATTAGTGCGGTTAATATTCATAAATCTTTCTTGTTCTCCGAGCGTTCAGTTTCTTATGGTTCTCGTTTTGTTTGTTTATAACTGAAGGTTTTGCCAGAGTTGCACATTAGAGAAACAATAGATATGATATTTCAAAACAAAAGAAAGAATAATGCGCCATAAAAACAGCTGTTAGCAACAACAGTGAGATTGATGAAACGCACAAAGAGATATAAAATGCAAAAGTTTCCAGACATCAATTATATATAGCAACTTTTGGTGAAGGCTGAAATATCGTAGGCTCGATGTTGGCATAAAAAGTTAAAAAAATTAGCCTACGTTGTGTTTGTTGTGTAAAATAATAAATATATTATGTGTCATAATAATAATTTTACCATTATTCCATGCAAAACAGCATTACCAATAAAGTGAAAGTGTTTATTATGATTTTATTGATTCGTTATGATTTTTTTTATAATTTTGTCAAAGCAATTTATATTAAAATTTATAACTTTACTGGTTCCATACAACCTAAAACAAGTGCCAAATTTTTTACGTTTAGAGAAGTTAAATATTTCAAATTTTGGTTATAACCGTTCACTAAACTGTTTTTGAATTACTGGGTCATTTAATTATACAACGGAAGGGGGGGAGGGGTCAGCTCATGACTTCAGCATGCACGCCCCCCTCCCAACATTAATTGACTCAACCCCCGTGCTCTATCATATCATCGAAGTACACAAATTACTAGTAAATTATGAATGCAACATTCACCAGCATAATAATATTAATAATAAACACATTCTAAATATTTGTTTAGCTTGTATAATGCTGAACAAGCAACTTTTGGAATAATTGTTGATTATGAAATAAATATTGGAATCATAATGTAAAACATACAAGCTAACAAAATGTGAAATATACTAAAAAAAAAACAAAAAAAACATGTACTATTAAATTAGGTCTATAAACATGTCTGCCGATACATTAATTTTAAAATAAAACAAATATTTAGTTTCGTCATCTCAAAATATTTGTTGAATGTAGATACGTAATTAAAATAACCTCTATCATAGCATAAAAAAATCATGCAAACCAAAAACATACGATTTTTTCCCACAGTCTACTTGAAATATATTGTAGCTAATTAACTCATACTGTCAAATTCAATTAATTCTGTTTCTCACTTAGATTAGCTAATTTAAATAAAAGAGATGTTAAAGTAATAGATTTATTTTGATCCGAGGTTCACTAAAAGAGATTGGTGGGCGCACACCGGTCTATTAAACACAACAGCCACGGGACATAGTACGTTCATGCATAATGCAGCAAGCTCTCTCTCTCTCTCTCTTATTGATTATCTTCGTACAGCAATTTATATTACCCAATATAAAACAGTTTTACTTCTCTTTCGAATCAAGTTTAATTTATTTTACTTCGTTTTTTTTTTAAGTTATAAAGGGTGTGTCTCATAATGGATATAAATTATTATTGCTAACTATAATTGGCTAAGTGTTACTGGTATATTCTTTAGCATACTTGTAGTGAATACTTACGTATGTACAGCTTGAGACAGCTGAATTTTACTAAATTTGGCACTGCAGTTGCAATAAAAGAGACGAAATATTTTAATTTTAAATTATAACGGGCATTGTTTCTCATTTTAACAGAATTTTGAGTTTTCCAAGCCCCCTTGTATGTGCCCTGCTAAGAATTTTCAATTTCCAAGTGACATTATATTTTAACATTTCAGAAAAATACAATATTTCTTAAAAATTTTATAAAAACTCCTTGCCACAAATCTTTCGTTGCATCAGAATGAAAATTCAAGGCCCTGTTTTGCTTACTTGGATATTTGAGCTATTTTGCAATTTTCATGTTACAAATTTGGTAAACAAGTATGTATCAAACTAAGAATGTTTGCTTTCTATTAAAAATCTCTGTTAACTTGTTGCTATTAATATATATAAAAACAAAAACATACGCCAAGATTTTATATTAATATAATATTATACTGTTTGCTTTTTCTTTTTAAATTAATAGTAAAAGTAATGGATAAAAAATAAATGTTCAACGCCCACGCAGGAACTTTTGTTTGCGTACGTATTACTGTTATGTGACAATACGTTTTCTTTGTTTGTATACATGAAGATGAATTCACGAATCGCTGCACTAACGAGCAATAATATTCCCAAATATTTTAGTATATTTACCCACCATATATTTAAAACTGAAAATTATAAAAGCTGCAGCTTTACGTATATTTACATTCCTACTTGCATGTACACTGAAGAATTATAGCTGATAATTCAAGTTAAAATCAATTCATTTAATTAATCACTGGCTGCACAAGCACAACATGACTTACGTTATCATCATCAGAGATTAAAGAACGGACAGCTAAGAAGCAATGCATCTCACAATCAGTTTGTAAAAAAGCTCAAATATTTTTAGAATTTCCTGAATTTTTTTATTTTTTTAATTTTTTTCAGTTTATATACTCATCAGTATTAAAGGCTTGTAAAAAAATTTACACGTAATATTAAGCTTAATTATCACTCAGACAAAAAAAAATATGAAGAAATTTAACGTTAGATGCATAACTGCCACATTTGTTACATAATTTTTACAGGTTGTTCAGCACTTAAAGCATAAAAGCAAATGAAAGCCACGGACTCATAGTTAACGGCACTACATATTTTAAAACAGAAATAAAGTAAATAAACTTAAAATAATACTAGAACTATAATAAGAAAAAAAAAAAGTATAAATAAATGTAATTCAATATCAAGTTATATACAGGTAAATTATTTATCCTGTGTAATATTACGAAGGGTTTTTGAGGGCAACTGAATTTGTTATTTTTGGTCATGCTCCACCCGTTGTTGACATTTGGCTGCGAGAAGTCCTCCTAGCTGCTGAGGTGACAAACGTTACCATGACAACGCTCCCGGGCAGTCACGTGGGAGGGACACTGATTACAACTCTCGCCACTGGTGGCGCTTCGATCAAATCATCATAATCAAAATTATGTCAGGCGTGCTCAACCTTTATAGATCAACATTTTATTCATCATATACTTACTGTATTTTTATAGGTATATATTGATTTTATTGATTTTCCTCAATCAATAACGCATTTCTGCAGCAACAGACGTTTTTGAGGGACAGAAAAATATTTTATTTTTTTTTTTTAATATGCAGCTAAATTTTTCATTTACGTAAAATATCCTATGTGATGAAATAATTATTATAATTACCATATTTAAATAAAATTTTATAAATAAAAATAAAATTAAAAAAAAATAACCGTATTTAATTGATGAATTAATTTGTATAAATTTATTGATAAAATGTTTTAAATTCATAGCCTCTATGCAGTCTTATACATTTTATTACGTGTTTTAAAAACAGTTATGCAAAAACTGAAATAATATATTACCAAGATAACAAAAGCAGAAACAGCAGAATTTTTGTGTAAATATTTTACGCTTTAGACACGTTATTTATTTATTTCTCGGTGCAAAACATTTATATTTCCTCGATATTCGCTCCAGCATGCCAAAATGCAAATTTATTGGTATCGCATTTTGCAGAAGATTACATAAAGCAGCAACTTTTTCACTCCGCCTTATCTGAGACAGCGATGTTGTATGCAGTGGGACACTTCTGTTTCACGGTAGCTGTTGTAGTTCTCAGTCACACAAATATATGGCAGCACTCTCTGTTAATTATCTCTTTCTCCTTCGTTCATTAATGCATTGAAGACAGTTTATCATTAAATTAATATTTATGGTTTTAAAGTACACGAATTACAACTTTTTAGAACTACTCAATCAATATAATTATATCATATCTTAAAATCATAATAATATAAAAAATTAAGAACATTAAATACTATTTTTAATGATGCTATGATTCCTATGGCATAAGCTTCTATAAATTTGTCAAATTAAAGCTAAAAGATCATTTTTTTTCTCCTACAGCTGAATAAATTTAAAATTAAAATTCTAAGCACAATTTTGTAATATTAAAAATTAAATTGTAATATAGTCCTTCGTCAAGGATGGCCACTAAAACATTTGAGTGATATTTACATTAGAAACACGTCCAGGAGGGAACTGTTATTACTTCATCTCTGCTACTACTCTGCTTATCTGTACCCAGGGATTGTGAACTATCTTTGCTAATTATTCAATCTCTGTATCATAAACTCACCTTGTATTTTCCCGTCTTTGTAAACACTCACCTGCATTGTCAGTATAATATATTACTTTCTCTCAATTATAGTCTCATTCTACAAAATATAATACAACAGTTCTTGTTTAACGTTGCTCATTTGTTGTTTGTAAGTTTATGTAAACTGTTTCTTTTTCCATAATAGTGTTCTATGTCTCTGCTATTTACTAGCCTTTATTCTCTCTCTCTCTCTCTCTCTCTCTCTCTTGCTCCCTGGTGTGTGTAGGTTGCTCGTCGTCGTGTATTTAGCTCGCCATTTACATTCCAAATGAGAAAATTTAACAAGAAATTTACACAAGAAATTAATCTCATAAAATATATTAAATTTAGAAGTTAATATTTATTAAAATGTTTCATTATTTATTTATATTATTATCATCTCTCTCTTAACGCTTCATGTAAAGTAAAAGAGACATTTTAATCTTCTTGAATAAATATAACATATTAATGCAAATATAGTATTATGTATATTAAATTTATAATGTATTTATATATAATGTTGTTTTTATTATGAATTTTACAATGCCATGTGGATCTCTTTTTCTATTTGCACACGTGTATAAGAATGGTTTTTTCAGGTCACTGAAGTCAAGGCTCACTTTTTTTTTTTTTTTTTTTGAGTGTCCAGTATTATCATAAAATTTATAAAGTCATGAAACAATTTTTAATTTAATAAAGTAAATCAACATGTAAAATTTTACAGCCATCTCTCTTGGCAGGTAATTTCATGGTAGAGTTCCTTCATTTGCCGTAAGTTTAGAAGCAAAAGCTCTAGTTTTCAATTGAAGGTGCCATTATTTTTTTTCTATTAGTTTCGCTACCTTTGCTATCTACGTTTATATTTTTATTTCCTATTCAACTTAATCTATTATTGACTCTTTGATGCTTGAAAAATCCATTTTAAATTTATTGATAGAAAATAATTCATATTATTATACACTATGGAGCAAGTAGTAGTTTGAGTAATTTACATTTTTTATGCCATCAGTCCATCACGTTTATATATTTAGGATGTTTAACTTTTTTTATCATGTTTTAATATTTCATGTCTATGGTAATGCAAAAAAATATGATGAAAGAGAAAATTAAATTTCACATGTCAATTTATTTTCCGTCAAGATGTTATGGAGGAAATAAATTTTGATCGAAAATAACGTTCGGTCGTCTTCGCAACCCACAAAATTGTAGGAGATGAGAAATGAAAGTGCGGTAACTGATTTTAGTCTTTTTACGATAAAAAAATATGTTGTACAAGCCGTCAAGTTTGTTTTTAAACTATTTTATTAAATATTATTACATTAAATTCTGATGAAGATTACAGATTGTGTTTTCCTTATTCTCTCATTTTGCTGTTCTTAATTCTTATGATGAAACTTTACTATAGTTGTTAAAGAATTATTTATTTTGCGTCTGTTAAAGTTCACTTACTGTTAAGAAAGTTTACAAGAACAACCGATGTGAATTCAGACTTGAGACAAGTGTAAAGTTTCGTATCCGCAAGGACTTTGTCTGGCCTGAGGTTAGAACTATACTGGTCAAGAAGTGCTCAGATTACTTCAGGACTAACAATATAAATGTGTATTGTTGTAAACAAGAAGTGGATTTAAACTTTTAAAATTTTGCAGAGTAAGATAAGTGCAAAAAAAAAAATTCATTTCTGAACTCTTGAACTTTTAATAATAAATTAATTTAACTATAATAGACTTAAAACCATACATTGAGATATATATTCAATATCTTGACCCATGGGAAAACTTAGAGACTAAATTATAATAGAATTTGTATACAATTATATTTGTAGACATATAAGTTTTGTCATTAAATGTAACTTAGCGGCATTTATATATATATATAAGACTTGTTATGTTTCCTGTTGGGATTATAATTTGGCAGCTAGTTCAACCAAGTAAATGATTTAAATTCATGCTACCTGCTTCTAGAGGAACTTCTTAGAGGATTTATTTGTTTGCGCATCCGACTGGAAAACAAACTCATAACGAGACAGATACGTCAATATGCACGAGATGTTGTCAAAATAGTCTCATTTCGTATATTGTGGTATTTTTGAACAATTTATTCTTTTGAAGTGTGGGTACACAAAAAAAAATAGTCAAAATAAAACAAATTTCATTTGATAAAAACATATTTTAAAGTATAATTAATAGCTAGGAACTCCAATAACCTTTTTTTTTATTTCTTTTAGTTAAATATGTCATGTTTAAAAAAAATGAAAACCACTTTTTATTTTTTTTCTGGTCCCACGTAAACTTTTTTTTTTTTTTTTTTAAGTACTGTGTCATGTATTAATTATAATTATGCATCGTACAAAGGACTATACTATAAATTTTTAAAAACTTTTTTTTTAATGTAACGATATTAATTTTGGAACACAAAGCTTAAAAAAAACTCAAGTGTTGCAAAAACATTTTCAATGACTGCTGTGAACAACTCATGCAAGGTGCTCGAAGTTTATTGAAAAATTTTCCCCGAGTTACCGCTGCACTGTTGTTTACACATCCAAACAACAACAACAACAACAACAACAACAACAACAACAACAACAACAACAACAACAACAACAACAACAACAACAAGCTGAGAGGGCTGGTCCAGCAGTGGATCTTCTCTCTAATGATGCTGAGATCACACGCACCGCATCAAAACAAATAACATGTTCTTCTCTGCATCCAAATGGACGATTTAACGTGCACCAATTTAATTAAAAACGGTAAGAAAGTTTCAAGGAAGTTACACTAACCAACATAGCCAGAATATTTACACTGAATGCAATAAAGTACACTACACGTGTTCTAGAGTATTTCAAGACGGAATAAAAATCCTTTTCTCCAGCTGTTTAATTTATTGCAATAGAAAATAGAAAGCAACCTTTTTTTAAAATTTATTGCAAGTAAACAAACGGAGCATCACAACAGCTATAACATTTTGATCAGCTTTTATATCAATTTTTACATACATGTATATATTTCAATTTATCATGTTATATTGTAATTTATACTGATACTAAATTTTCTATTGAAAAAATAATAAAAAAAAAAAAATGCAGCTAGATTAGTTCTGTATATCATATATATAGTGGCATCATAAAAGCGAGTGCGAAAAAGTATGATATAAAAAAATGTAGAAAGTAAATTAGGTGGAAAATATTATTCATGAAATTTTGTTATTCATGATAACAGTACGTGCACTTTATGGCTGCTGGGCGTGGAAATAATTGCAGTCACGCTACGGCCTCGTAATTCTGGAGTCCCAGCGTGGCAGAGGTCACGTGGGGCGCATACTCGGGCCCAGGTAGACGTGACCATCAGCTGGCAGGATTTGGACCAATCAGAAGACAGCTGACAGGATTTAGACCAATCAGCAGATTCGTTACCAAGTTTCACGCCAGTGATAAACAGCTTTTCAAAATACGATATTGTATTAAAAATCATGATTCTAGGCTGAATTTAAAATGCTAAAACTATATACTGAAAAGAATTACATTTTTTATAATGTCATAATATATATATAGGCCTGTTCATAATCCCTGCTACGTGTACACTTTTTGCACCGAATCGACCTTACGTACATGCGATATAAGGTCGATTGGGTGTAGAAAGTGTACACCGAGCAGGGTTTATGAACAGGCCAATAGATTTGTTAGTTAAAAATGTAATATAGAAATTCTGTTGTGAGGATCATATTTTTTATTATTGTCAGGACTTATCTACGCTGGTCGTCATATTCATTTAGGTTATATTCGGAGATGATTGGAAGTATTTGGTCTCCGTTGGGCCAGTTAGATCATTACAAACAGGAAACCAATGATCGAGGACATACGACAAAAAACTTAATTAAACGTGCCGGGTATGTAGCTATCAGAATTTCAAATTATTGATTTCATATAATAAATATACGAGAGTTGCCAGTAAAACATTTGTTTGTTTCTTTGTATTTTCTATTTTCTTCGGATATGTTTTTTCATTGACTCCATTAATCAATTAAATTTCTCATACAAAACATAATTTTTGTAATCCAACTTTACTTGGAATTGTCTAATGCTATACAAACAAGTTTCTTTATCTCTTATAATTACCAAGGTTGATCATTAACATAGAGTCTATATATTTTATATAAAATAATTGGAACAGGAATAATTGACACTTATGTAAGTTAATCAAGTCATGGAAAATTATAGATCAAATTATTATTGTACCTGCAATCTTGCTTGTATCACTACGCTGCACTTTCATCCAATTTCTAGAATAAAAATTATTTAATTTACAAAATTTAAAATCCAATTAATGATTTTGAAACATTTCTAACACTCTTTGTACCCTCTGGGTGAAGTTGGTTGGTCCACAGTATAGCACGTTCAGCAGGCGAGGCCTAGCTACGATAATTATGAGGCTGGCGGCGAACTTCTAACACCTCGCATGAGGGCGGGACTATTATAACACAACGACACATTATTTGAAGTCTATTGTGAAATCCGCCTTAAACGCATGAATTAATATAATCTAAACGTTTGCCATATTTAGATGTAATAAAATTTAATTTCAGTGATAAACTATTGTTACTCAAACACACCTTTCTCTGTTTTTAATAGAGGCTTAGAGTAATCTTTATCTTTTAACTCTATCAAATTATGAAATACTTGGTGATTGCCTAAAAATGCTAAATATTTATTAGTATTTTTATATAATAATAAATTACCTAAAAGTAATTTGAATTTATCTGTCTTTAGGATAATTAACGGACTTTCAATCATTCATCTGTCTAATAATATTTTACGGTCTGAAAAATAAATATAATATATAAAATAATATAAATAAATAATAACTTATAAATACATTGAAATAATTACAATACTACAATAAGTATAGCTGCATGATGTGCTATTTAAATTATTCTTAAAAAATGTACCAGACACAATTAATTCGTAAAAAGTGAAATTATCGTGCATTCTTTGTCTTGTTCTCGATCAACGATGTTACAAGGCTCGATGCGTTAGAAACGCTGGAGGTAAGCGTGTCATCCCGAGAGGTCACATATAGCCACGTAATTGCAGCTAGAACAAAAGACGCCTTGTCTGCGAACGTATTCATGAGCGGTGCATGGCTCTGTGATCATGGATTGTAGTCGCAGAGTAATTTTTACCGTGCGGAGTCAATTGAATTAATACAACTTGTAAAATTAGAGTGAATAAAGTGAAAATTGTTATTCATTTCCATCAGAATAATATTCTCAAATTAATTAAGAAATTTTAGCACCCAAGATTCTGCAACCATAACTATGTATATAGTACCATATATAGAAACTCCATTAGAGTGTCTCTGATAATACGACTCTGTATGACGCGGGACTCTGTTACATGTTTCGACAATTTAATTTGGTTCACTGATTTCTGAATAATTAGGGAAGCACTCGCTTGTGCTTTACAAATTGTGTTAGTCCCAATATTGTTTCCTGCCTTTCTGTTGTTTAAGCTACACTGTCGTTGGTACTTCCTCTAATGCATATTCATGATGGGGTGACCAAACCACTGAGAGGGTGGGTATCATATGATGGCAAGGAGCAGTTAATTTAATTACAGAAATACATGGTCAGACTGCCTGCGTTAAATAACAATTGAAAGATAATTTTACATTAAAATTTTACTTAAACACTTCGTCAATTGTTGAAATAAAAAAAGCAACAATGCTATACTTATGAATTAAACAAGAAATAGTGAGATATGTATAGCTAAAACAATGAACACAAAAATCACCAATCCTTAAAAAAAATGAATAAATTTACAGTATAATATGTATTTAACTATTAACTGACGAAAGGAATATCATAATATAATATTATTTTAATTCCAACACTTATATTCAACTCGATGAGTATAAAAAATTGCATTAGCAAAATTCAAAAATATTTGTTAATTCTTAAATTGTAATTTATATGTATGTTAATAAATATGTAATAAACTAATAAAGATAACAAGTTTAGTGTGCATGCAGTTCTCTAGGCGAGGAAAATTTAGTGTTCCCGACAAAACTAAACTTGGTTCCTTGCAAATCCATCCTTAATTTTCCAACGTCAGTTTATAATGCTGGCATAATGTATTGGATGTTCTAAGGGGTGGAGTCACTTACATGATCCTTTAGTCTAAATGCAAATATTAGTTTAGCAAGTCTAAACTCAAACACATACTAATTAATTCATATGCATGCTTTGTTTGTTGCTTATAATATTAATGAACTAATTCTTCTTCTGCAGAATTATGTAAACTGCCATGCAGTAAACTACTGCATGTCATTTCGATAATTTGTAGAACATGTCAACAAATTGGAGTTCCAATTATTTATCTACGTGCAGCAAGAAAAACTAAATCGATACTAACTTAAAATATTCATAAGTAACGAATTTACATAATTATAGTTTGTGGGGTTGGAGAACGTAAAGTAAAAGAGAGAGAGAGAGAGAGAGAGAGAGAGAGAGAGAGAGAGAGAGAGAGAGAGAGAGAGAAAATAATCTTGTATATTTACAGTATTACATATTATGCAATCATATTTTATATTATAATATTATCAGCACCACAATAATATCTTTCTGAGTAGTATCACTTTATAGTATTTTTATTTATTTTCAAGTTCTGCATTTAATTTATGGATTTTAGTGCACTTAAGTTATAAATTACATTAACACTTTATATGTATTGTTGCCTTGTAAAATATCCTATTTTCACCATACCATTTTCTTTCGTAATTTTATTCTACTTTGTATTGGCAAAATAAATAAATATTATGAAATGATTAGAAAATAAAATAAATATCATAAAATTTACATACTGCAGCCACGGACAGAATTTTAAGTCCTGCCTTTTATGTTAATTATAAATTTTTGCTAATTTAGCTTTAGAAAAAGAAACATTATCGTATAAATTTATCATGTAACTTTATAAGAGGTTTTACAAATATTAGCTTTTATTATTATTGTTACAAACCATTATGGTAACAATGGATTTTTACATAGAAGACATATATATGTATGAAGCTGAGGTATGGCGCCCGCAAGTCTACAGAGTATATGTATGCTATTAGGCTGAGTACAAAGCATATATAGTGCAGACTCTTTTGAATTGTTATGACTAGGTGGAGCATTATATAACGTTAAGTCTATTTTTGTATACTTTTAATACTTGGTAGCATACTTTAATGTTGGAGACGTCATCCATCTTCCTGAAAGAGGGGTGGATCCTCCCCTATTGGAGAGTACACCCTCTGTGGGTGGATCATTTCTGACTCACTATGGGACTGGCAGCCGTCAGATGATGAGGCTGCTACAGTTGCGCACCGAACGCTTGACTTGTGAGTTACCGTGATTTTTGTGTCTTAGTCGCCAGTCGGCTTCGAGAATGATTACATGCCAATGTTAGTAATAAATACATAATTATTAGGTGCATATTTGGTTGAAATATAATGTTAATATATATTTGCATATTATCATGTGTATGGATTTAATTACAAAATTCACGAGTTTAATATTTTATATGTAATATATATTGCTAATTAATTTTTTTGTGAAACTACGTACGGTAAGTAATGAAATATTCATAAAATTGTATATAATTCTCTCTCTCTCTCTCTCTCTCTCTCTCTCTCTCTCTCTCTCCTTATTTTACTATAATCCATAATTTTGTAACGGAACCACAGTGTAAGATTTTTTTATATATATATATATATACGTGAAATAAAAAAAGTATTAAAAAAAGCGTGGGGAACATTTTTTCATTGCGAAAATCTTACAAGCTGCTGTAAAAAAATAAGTAAATAAAATAAAACAATAAATAATAAACCATGTAATCTCTACAGAAATAAGTAAAACAAAAAAAAAAAATCAAGTTTGTGGCTATGCAACCTCTTGAAACTCCGACTTCAACACTTCCTCAACTGTGTAAGAAAACTTGGTCCATATTATTATTATCTTGATCCGATGAACCGCGGATGTCGCGGCAGTGGAGGGCGCTGGCTTGTAGCGGCGGTGTGGAGATGAAAGGGGCGGGGTTACCTTGCAGTGACCAGCAGTTGGTCGTCGACCGCGGCCCGAGTAGTTGCGTCCTCTCTCATGCACCATAACTTACACCAGCTAATTGTGCTATAAATCCGGACATGTAATTAAAAAATATTAATACTACTTTTCATATTATTAATGTTGAAAAACAAAGAAGTTATTTACTGTTATGTGTGATTTTGTTTATAACCTTGTGTGATCATCACGTGTTCTCTGTGAAGTGATCGTGGTTAAATATATTTTTGTATCTACAATAATAACACAGGTAAGCAATTAATAATATTTATTGTTAATCAGATAATACTTCAGTGTTATTTCTTGATAGGATTTTATAATTTATTTTGTTAATCTTATATTAAATGTAATTTCTATAAGAGAGTTAAATGTTAAGGTATAACATTTAAGATAAAAATCATTCAATAATTTATTATTTATGTAAGAACATTTACGGATATACACACTATATTATGTATTGCTTTACAATAAATTTAAATATATAATTGCTTTTAGTTAATATTTTATTTTGTAATTTCTTTGTTGATGTAGCAATAAATTCCACCAAATAACTATTATTTTTATTCATAAATAAATTAATAATATAATATAATGCAAATAAATCTATATTTATAAAATAAAAAAATTGCTGGCATTAATTATTTAATGTAATTTTTAAATTTTGAATCATGATATAAATTGCAATACATTTTTGATTAAAAATAGTAGGCTTGCAGATTTCAACTTCTTACATTTTTTTTTTCTTTTAATTTTATTTCATCTTGTATTGATTTAGGTATTATACAATAACTTTGCTTTTAATTTGTTTAAAAAAATGTTAAGAATTGAAATTCGTTGTCAAATTATTATGACATTTGAAGAGATATAAAAAAAACTATATCAATGAATTTGTATCACGTAGCCAGCTTCATTTTTTCAATTTTGTATGTAAAGAAGTCAAGACTTTTATTGTTTCTCTTGTAAAAAGTCGTGCTCTGTGTATGCAAATGTTTTTAAATCGTCACTTGAATGTTGTTAAATGGTTAAATAGCTCTATTTGGCGCGTATTTAGCGGTCAAGTCCTCGCGTGTGTCCTGGTGGTCCTCCTTACAACGAGCGCCAATTATTGGCCCGCACACATTTGTGTCAAAACAATTTACCTCGAACCAATCATTCAATTTAGAGCTAACTTCACGACGTCATAAACGTTCTTTGACAGAAATTGTAAATTATTGCAATCGTAAAATACAAGTATGTAGGAAATTGTTATTTTTAGCATTACTGTAAAAATTATATTTATTAATTTAATATAAATTTTCTTGTAACTATGTTTTTTTTTATTACATAAAAATCATGCTTGCGAGTATTTAATTATAATGTAATAACTATTAAGTCAATTACTCTTATTTCAATTGACGTTTAATGTTGTTAACTTTTTATCCTTCATGTATAAAGAATGCAATATCTTGTAGATTTTGTGAAAGCTATAGAAATTATTATATGAAATCTACCATATTTAATATTTTTTATGTACTTAGTTTTTTTTTTATTATTCTTGCATATGAAATTAAATAAGATTAATATTATGAGTAAATAACTAACATTAATATCATATATAATAATCCTGTATGATATATGCAGTTGTTAATATTCAGTTTCTCTTGGCTTACTGTGTGATCATGAGAGTAATTTCAGATTATTATAAACTTTCTCGCCTCTTATATGCACCAGGTAAATGCAATTGCATTGTAAGCAGATGAAGATACCCTAAGGCTGCAATTACCTCTGAATCACTCTAATACATGTAAACTACAATACTACAACCACATACATATGGTTCATTATACAATGTACTATAGCAGAAAATATTAGTACTAGAACTGTTGTACTATATTGCAAATGCATTATAGTCTTTCCAGTACACTATATTATTTTACCAACGTTAGAGAATTGAATTATTTGAAGCCGAAAGCGACACATAGTTAATGTACATTCGTCGCCTTGGAAAATTTCCCACTTGCAGCCTTGTTAATCACCATACCCTGATGTATTATTCTTACGGGCCATGGTGATTAACAAAGCCGTAAAGGAGCATTTTCCGAAGCGACAACTGTACATACATATTATATAAGTTTAAAAAAATAATAACAGAGAAAAGATCATCCCTGTTAATACTGTAGAATTTCTTTACCCCCTATTATAAACAGAATATTTTTTTATTGCGATTCTTTATTTAAACAGTTAAAACTTGAATTTTGTTTTTCCATTTCTATATACTTATTTTAAATTTTCATGGCATAAAAATTTTTATTCATAATTTTTTGTGTGCTGTGATTTAACAAGCGTAAAAGTAAAATTTTAGATCATGTTCTATTTTTTAACGATACAAAATTGTGTAAGTAATGTTTACTATGAACTATAATATACGATAATAAAATTTTGCATATAAAATATTCATAAAATACACATAAAATGCTGCTAATAAGACAGCTAATATATAGCCCTGTGTACATGAACATTAATGATAATAAAAAAATTAAGACAGAGTCCAGATGAGATGTAGCATATGTTAATGAAGATAATAATAACGTACGGTAAAGAGAGTAATAAACTATAAATATTTTGAGACAAAAACATTAAAAAATAATTTTTACATAAATATCTTGTGTCAAAATTTTCTACTTAAAAATACATCTTAATCTAAATTTAAAAATTGTGTGGACTAAAAAACTTTTACAATTAAAAACTTTGAAATCAGACATAACACCATATCCCTTGCAGAGTAAGCCAGCAACATTATTATCTCGTTTACCTCAAAAACTTTGAAGTCTAAATATGATGAATGTTGATTTAAAAATATTACATCTGAAGACAGTTGTAAAATTTGAGAAAATATATTTTTTTCCCCTAATAAATATGCCAATTTAACAATCGAGAGCAAGCAATATCGATTTTGGATATTGGCCACGCGCGCGTCTTTTCACTTGTATTTTGAAATGTTTATTTACGTCCGGAAAGAAGGCGTGTCTCATACCTCATTGCTGTCAGTATTTCAATGAAGTGAAAGAGGAAGAAGACATTTGGAGCAAAAACTTTTTCAAATATCTTTATTTACAGTATGGAACCTTGGACACTTAACTGTTAGGGAAAAACTTTTTTTTTATAAATCTTATTGAAAAGATTCCACCCAAAAAAAGAATAAAAAAAATACGTTAATGTTTGATAGAATGCTGGCAATAAAGTATTGTTTTCTTATTCAAGATTCAAACAATTCCTTTCATTTCATCACTTTTTGTTAAAGTGCAGTCCTCCTTGTTTTTTCTCTCTCTCTATTCAAGAAAAAAAAAAATGTTTTTCTTTTGAAAGTGGATAATGTGAAATAGGAGCCACTAAATTTTTATCAATTTATATACCATTATAAAATTTAGTTCACATATATACCATTCTATGAATACTAATAAGTACGCTGGACTAATGGCTATTATATCAACAGAGGACATGTATTCTTTATAAAGGGAGAAAAAAAACTTTCATATAAATTTGCATAAAACAATATTAATTAATCTTGTTTTGATTTATGTCCCATTCTAACATAGAGAACGGTGACAAATTGACTTGTGTAGTCTTCTATGTTGATCTAATATTAATTTATTGCGATATGATATTATACAATGTCTACTACGGATATTAATGTGTTCTTGTCCACACCTTTTCACAACAGGTGTTATAAATGTAACCAGATACAGAACTTGTGGCTTTCAAAATATAGCGAATATGAAATGTTACTACAGAATTTATTGCAAAAGAAATAGTGTACAATTTTTTTTAAATAAATATTTCTATAACAATACAAGGTTTATACATATAACGTTTGATGTACAATTTCAGCAAAACCTGAAATTAAAATTCCAATTATTTGTTTTAATGAAATTCCGTATTTAATATCTATACATTTTTATTATATTTAAGGAATTTTTATATGTACTTTTTGTGTCTTTTTCTTAACCACCTAACAAAAAATAACATATTCTACTTTTTGCTGTTCATTGTTTCCAAGTACTATATTATATAATTTCTTTGATCCATTTTAAATTATAAATTTCAAATTCAAATATTTTAATTGACCAATACAAAAAACCTTATACAAAATTACGAATACCGCAGATACAATAAAATTATACACCACCTTTTTTTTAACCAATAAGTGACAATTGCTGCTCTCGTTAGCCATTTCGCGGAAAGCAGTGCGGTACATGGACCACACGGAGAAGAAACAAAAGAGCGGCGCCATGCGGCGTTCTTCGTCATTAATTAACCAGCGGCATGCAGTGACGCAGCATTTCATGCGGGCAGCCGCCGCAGCGAATGCCGAAATAATTTAGAATCCCAGATTGTCATTAGAGGCAAATTTTATTGACATGTTTTTAATCTAATAATGGTAATTTAATGATTATTTTTTACTATTAAATTAAGTATAATGATGTGTTTATAGTTTGTTTTTATGTTTATCAAAATAATGTTCTTGTTTATATTTTTATTATATAGGTATAATTTGTGTATAGTATCATTAGTATTTTTTATAATAAATTTTCAAATAGTGAGAAATAGCACTTAATGATAAAATTTTAAAAAGAAACTATAACATAATTAGAAAAACATCGTTTTAGTTGGCCCCACCAAAATGGAATTAACAAATATATATTTTTTTTTCTGGAAATAAATTTCAGACCTGCTCTTATGAAATTCTATTTCTTCTTTCCAAAATCAAAATGTATTGGAATAAATTAAGCAATTAATAAATGTTAATTTTAAATGCAAAAAGAATAAAATAAAACAAATAAATGTTTATTATAAATAAAGTATATTAATATATAATTCTTATTTAAAATTACAATTATAAATTTTTTGCTGTTTCATCAACATCATCAAAACATTGGTGGTTTTCATTAACACTATAATAATAATAAATAATAATAATATACGTTAAATTTGAAAGCAGTATTATTGTTAAGATCTGACAGTGTTAATGCCTTACTAATTTAACAATGCGTGTATATACGTTGTTATTATGCCTATTGTTAACTAGAGAGGCGGCGGTGACAAGCAACTTTATATTGATGGACTCCCCATAACAATAATAATATATTCCACGTGTGTTGAATACCGCCGCAACAGTGTTGCCAATCAATCATTGTTACGTCAGTCACTTATAATTGTTGATACAGATTTAGCAGGCGTGTGTGGTTTTGTTGCAGCATTATTATTATTACATTGCTGGAGATACCACGTGAAGTTCGTTACTTAATTAAAATGGTGAAATGGTCTGAATTATTAATAATCTGAAAACCATTTATTTTGATTTAAAATTTATTTCATAATTTTTCCTCATTTATTATTCAAATTGTTTTTGAAGTTGCACTCCAGCAGCTTTATCGAAGTGCGTCGGTGAAAGAATCTAAATTTATTTTTGAGTATACAAAAGGGTTGATTACTCCCTTATGTCTTATCTTAGAAATTTTCTCCGCAAAATTTCGATGATTTGGATAATAAAATGGTATTTAACATTTAAAGTCTCCATTATATAGGGGAAAATTAAAATTGGAAAAACATCCCAAAAAAGGGTTTACTTTATGACAAATAGCATTTTAATCACATAAAGTAAATAGACAACCCTCAGCTGCAGCGTAACAAGTTTGAAGTATGTATAAAAATTTTAAAATATCAAATTTATGAAAAAGTTGGCATGTGAATATTGTGGTTTACTCTGCATATGAGACTGACAGATGAAAAACGGGATACTTTCTCACAGTAACAGTTTCATGTAGGTAAATTAAATACTTTGAAAGTGACTTTTGTCGCAAATAATGTTCGTTGTTCTGATATTTTGCATCTCACGGTCACAATGCGTCTAATCATTAAATTTAAAAGATGAATCAGAATCTGAACATCTGGTACAGGGGAGATAAAAAAAATGTAATATAACATTACATTGAAATATTTTTCCAATATTTTCAATAAGTAAAACTAATAAATTTTTCATTAAAAAAGATTTGTTATCAAATCTTATTTTCCATGGAAAGCATTTTATATTTTAAATCGTCCCCCATTATTTGACAAAATATTGATTGCACATAGGGTAGAATGAATGAACATCAAGATATTTTATTTGTCACTATTATAGATAACATTTATCCTATTTGTTGCTATAATGGGCTCGTTTCTTAACGTAAAGCTATTATATTACCTTAAAATAAACATTAAAAGGGTGCTATATTAAAACTGATGGCGTTATTAAGAGTCCAGGTTGTTCATTTTATCGTTTAGATTAGAAGTAAATCTTCTCCGCTGCTTTCCACGTTGTTTTATTGACTCTATTATTATGCTAATGGATTTTCAAAAAGTAAACTGTATTCGATAGATTATAGTAAACAACAAATATAATATTAACAACATAATTATAAATTGTTGTAAAATTCGCATCACATTTCCCACGCTGTATAAAAGGACCTTAACTCCACATCCCACAGAAAAAAACAAGCCATTTTTTATTTTCTTACGGTTTATTTTCTGCGGCGTGCTGATTGTTATTAACCTTTTGCAGTTCAGTGCATATGGAGCAATAAATATTATTTGCCAAATTTTGAAAATGTTGTGGTTTGTGGTCCAATATTTTAAAAACAAGTTTTTTGTTATGAAATATTGCTTGTCATCGATTTTATGCATTCCAAATTGCCAATTTCAGTTAATATATTTTACAGGAAAGAAGCCAATTTTATGTTTGAAATTTTTTTACAAATGCTAAATTAAATAAATCAACTTTATGTATACTTTTAGAACTGCTGTTATATATTTATGTGCTGCTGCCATGCATGCTGTCAATTGCATTAATTCAAAAGTTTCAAAATGTAATTAACAGAGAGAGGCAATATTTTATAAAAAGTTAAACACTGGGAAGTTTGTTGCAATGTTCAACAAGTTCTCCTTGCTATTATGGCACGTCAAATTCAGTAAGTACACCACGGGGAAGAAGAAACCTAATTCATTGTCATTTGCTATGGGAAAATAAATCACTATTATTTACAAAGTATTTAATAACAATAAATTTAATGTCATTAAGTCAAGGTATTAATACATTTAATCACATATTGTCTCTTCATTAGTGATTTAAGGTGCAAGTTGATAGAACATTAAATATATTGCAATTAATTGTTTCCGGCACGCTTTCCTTAAGTACCGTAGACATAAGGTCGATTCAGTGCAGTAATACAGGACAGAATTTACGAAAACACCTGGTGTATGCTAATTTTAATGTAAATAATGTAATTTTGAATGTATTGTGTATCAAAACTCCCACTGTAGTTAAAGTACAAGGAGAATAATCTTGAATCTGTTTCACTTGTATTGTGCGCAGTACTGTACTCGTCGCTCGGCAATGCAGGCTGCAGTGTGTCAGACAGTGCAAGTGCATGTGAAGGCGAGAGCTGCATCAGAGCGTGTCTAATTTGTGTGCATGGACGCCAAAAGAAAACAACAAAAATATATTAGAATCTGGTTCAACAACTTTTCTACATCTTCTTTTATTTAACAACAATTTCCACTTGAACTAAGAAGAGAATCATTCATTTAATATATAAATGCATTTAACTTTTTTATTAAATACAAAACAATGAGCGTTTTGTTTCTAGTTTGTAACAGTAAAGTGTGTCAGCTGTATCGTACTGAACATCATCATGTGGTGATATTTTTGTGCTGTGGTAAAATAATGCCGAGTTACATCTTTAGCATGTAAGTACATAAATTAACGTTTAAAAATAAACTATTTTTCATAACATAATAAGGGAATTATAATTTTTTTAAATGAAGTATTTACACTTTTTTCAAATTATAAAGTGCCGACAAAAAAATGTTTGAGATTCTAGCATAATTTCTTTAAATTATCATCTGCTTTTATCACTGTATTCAATTGCTTCTTTACTTTTTTGTTCCATATTGTACAGAAACCTTACGAGTATAAATTCTGGGTCAATGCACAGTGAAATCTACCACTATATAGTTAAAGCCATGTACATGTGTTTTGTTGCTATTTATAAATCAATAGCAAAAAAATTCAGTGACATCACTGGTAGTATGATTGAACGTGTTATATACTTTAGTTGGTGACAAAGAGCTGCTAAATTATTTTCTGGCCTAGAGAAAAGCTTTTGTGTTTGCTTTAAAACTCAAGCCAGCTTAAAAGATTATTTATTAAAATATGATGGGCTGTACTGCAAAGTTTGAAACTTAATTATTTGATGACAAAAAGTGGTTTCAATTTTTCTCTCTAATGATAATAATAATTATATTTGAGTAAATGAATTTATAAATTAATATTTTATTATTTAATTTAATATTTTAATACACTATATTTTGCTTCAGGAAACAAAATGATAATACATTAAAATATTAACAACGTAATTATAATTTTACTATTTTAATCATTACCTTGATATTATGAAATAACGCTTACGTCATGTCATGAAAATTAAATTCAGAATGTCTTACCGATGGTGTCTATGTTAAAGTGCAAGCATCCAGGAATAAATATGATAACATTTGTTGCAAATATCACGCAAATGAAATTAGCGTTTCAGCATGTTTTCTAATGCATTCAGACACAAAACAGCCCTTATAAAAACTTATATGATTGACCTGGCGGACTCAGATCTTCTTTTTACTTTTTATACCTAAAAAGTGTCTCAATCACTGTTATTGTTGAAAGCAAATATATTCGTAAGTTAGAATTGCCATGTTTTGAAATACAATTTTCAGTAAAAAAGAAAGGCTGTAGTTTTAACTATATATTTTTTTATCAATACTCTACAATTAGCTAGATTTCTGAAAACAGAAACCCCCGTTTTTAGTAGCCTAGAATACAAATATACTGTATGTGTGTTATTATGGTATAAAAAATTCTTAACACTGCAAGATTGATTTTTTTTTCAGTTATTTACTTTTTCTTTTCTGTGAAACATGATATATGTATTTTTCATGTAATTAAAATTTAAACTGGATAGATTTTAGAGATAATTTTCCAAAAAACACTGACTTTTTATTTTATGTCTTTTAGATACATACCTTCCGTATAATAATGTGATAAAATCATTGCAAACTCACGCAGTACATTTTAAATTGACATGAAATGCCTTTTTTTAAAAATAAAAAATTATTTCTTCTTCAACAAAGAATGTTGTAGGAAGGTATTTTTTTAGCTTAGCAGATGGCTGTTAAGAGTTAACAATGTCAGCTCTTTATATAATGGTAAAAAATACAGGAAATTCTGCCTCGAACATTTGCTCCTGATATAGCAAAAAGTAGAGATAATTAAATTCAACCTCAATCCTCAAGCGACCAAATTCAATGTGGTTCCTTCTCACAGCCTTATTAAAATATAAACGTCTATCAAACTGCGAACTAATAAATGTCGTGGCTTTTGCAATAAATCACGTATTGATCTAACCAAGGACAGTAGGAAGTAATATTGTTCGTACATGTTCTCTCTGATTTACTATATGTTTTATGCACTTTATTAACTTTATAAAACTCAGTATATTTTATTGATGTGTCATTTTTGGGACTCGTCTACATTATACATGCATAGTTCACAATTATAAAAGTTTCTGGGTATTTTTCTTAACATTTTGTAAAAATAGTGATTTAGTGAAATAAATTATTTTTTGAATATGATACATGATTCATAAATTAGTAGCTATTATAATATTATAAAATACAGTATATTATCATATCCTCTCTCTCGCTTTTCTTTCTTTTTCTGCTTTAAAATATCTATAATATTTCGGAAATAAAAAATTGTATATATTTGTATACAATTTTAGGTATACATAACTAAAATATGAAACACTCATATTTCATTCTTAACATAAATTTTAAGAAAAACATAAAAAATCAACAGACATAAATCACACTCAAAAATATAAATCATAAAAATTAAATTAATTTTAACTAAAAAATCAGACACAAATGTGCCCTGCCCACCTCGCTAAAGCCTATATTACACGATACAATTTTTCTAATTATTGTATACAATTTTTCCTTACAAGAAAACTTAACCTCCATTTGTTTGTATGGAGAGGAAATTTTCTTGCAAGGAAAAATTGTATACAATTATCAGAAAAATTGTAACGTGTAATATAGGCTTAAGAATCTTTTTGGTGGTAGCTGCCCTGTGGAGGGCTGAAAGGTGAACCACGCCGCGGGAGGCGCTAAGTGTGTTCGCCGTCAAGCCAGCGAGATCACGTACCGCATAGCAAGGAGACAGCCGGTCAGACCGGGCCATCAATCACCTGATGCACTAACCAAGATGTAACCTGCAATATAACGTCTTCATACCGCTGATATCTGTATCAGTATGTTTTACAGTGTCTCTAGCATTGATGTTGCTATCAAATGAAAATAAGTACGAGAAATTAATTAAAAATGCTCAAACAATAGAATGATGGGGCTGAGAAGTGTAGAGTACATTAATTGTAAAGGTTTTGTAAAATTATATATTGACGAACAGTGAACGACTTGTCGCCATAAAAATATACAATCTCCGTTTCTTAAAATGACATGCTTCTTCTTTATTTAAAACATAACCAAGTATTAATAATTATTTTGAGTATAATAATAGCTTATATGTTAATTTATATATTTCCTTTAAAATCAAATAGCTGTTTTATAATTGTATGAAATTTAACAGGAGTGTTTTTTATAAAAAAAAAATAGAATTTAACAATGTTACGTATTATGTATATATGATTATTTACGTAAAATAATACATGAATTGAAATCTTGGGTTTTATAAGTACTACCATGTCCGGGTACGGATTTGAAAATTATTATTGTAATTATTATAATACTCATACTATATTAATTATTACAACATTTAAAATTATGTACTGCCATATAAAGTTAACAGTCTATACGTACTTAAATATAATAACTATCTTATGAGAGTCATTTGCATTTTTATTAATAATATAAGCAAGATAATTATATTATGATAATTTAATTTTACAAGCTGGCATTTTTTGTATGCAAATTTGTTACAAGATTGAAAAAATACCGTCACACCTTTTTTTTTAATGTTAATTTTTTATTAATATAAATTCTTTTCACACTCTTGTAAAGTGAAGTCATCTGTGAGTAATAGTGTCATTAAATGTTCATTAATTAAAACTATTAATTGGCTTTGTGGAATTGAATTGTTTATATAATTGATTTTAAATATTTACAGCCATTATTATCCGTCGTCAACGGATCCGTATTAAACAACATCATGTGTAGGTAGTGTCAAAATTCAGTATATTGTGTAACTGGATGTTTAAATGTCCAACCCAATTCACGTCTCACCATGCTGCCAAGATCGTGACGTGATGGCCTCAATCTCGCGACGTACGCTACTCGCATTTAATTGCTGATTAATAAGACTGCAGAGAACATACCGCGACATCACTAAAAACATATGCTCTCTATTTTATCAACAGTATTGTCACAAAAATATTAAAGAAAATTTTGTTATTAATGCTAATTATTTTGTAACCATATAAAGGTTATGAATAATTTTAATCAACTTTTATTATCATATTGTGTTTAAATTAACCTTATTATGTATAGCAGCGGCGTCTATGAACAACACTTGTATATACGCGATCAAACTGACAGATAATTAAGTAAGTAATTAAAATTTTGCTGCTCAGCTCAAACTCCATAGATAACTTTTTTTTTTAGCATCATGGTACATTCCTATATACTCCGTACTTGTCAGTTTTAATTTGTATCATAACATCATAACACATGTAGGGTGTAAAACTTTTTTTTCTGCTTTACCTAAACGTAAGTAAAAAAAAAAAAAAAAAATCTCTTTTTTAATTGTATTTCATAAAGAAAGCAAATTTTTTTATTGCTTTCGTTTCTACTGTTTTTATTACGTTTTTCGTACTTCATCAAAATAAAATGTAGCATGGTAATGTGGGTATAAAAAAATAATCTTGTATAATATAGATCATGATTTTGTAAGGTCATATTGTGATAATAATTTAGTACAAAAGCATTCAAAGATTCATCAACTTAAAATCTTGATATTGATGAAAAATATTGTGAATGATCTTATAACAAATTCTATCATAAATACATAAAAAATTGTCATTTTTTCAGTATTGACGTAATAATTACAGTATGAAGTTTAATTAATTATATTTTTGTAACAAAGCGATAGACTTGAAAGTAATTAATATACAAATTTAAACCAAAAAAGCAATTAAAATTAATAATGTAAGTTCATTCATTTGAAGTAGATTTTATAATTAAAATATCAAAGTACTAAAGAAATAGAAAGTCACATAAATAATTAGCATTAATTAAATTAAACACAAAATAAAAATTTTAAGTATGGACAATTTTTTCAACAGTAAACACACAAACACATGGTAACTATCTCGGAGTAAGTGTCATTAAAACACCACCAACTTTTTAGTGCAATAATAGACCTTATTCATTATGTACTTAAGGTCTATAGTTGATTAATAAAAAAAATCGAGGTTCCTACGACACTTCATTTTGAGATGATGATTATGGAATGCTATAATCTTACAGAAACCAACAACATACCTAATAAGAAGACAGAGATGATGGAATTTGATAAATATTATAGTGAGTGATAGTTTTATTGTACTTATGTGTTAATACTGTAGAAGTGTACAGATAATTCGCAAACGTTCATTGCGTTAACATTTTTTTATGGCAGTGATGATAAACAAAAACCTTGAAATCACATTCTGGTTATTTTAATATGAAAAATTATAATGAAAAATTGACTAATTTATAAATTCTTTCTTAAGTGTTTTTCATAAATTGAAAGACTATACAGTTTTTTTTCATTAAACATTAATTTAAGGTAGACTATGAAGTGAAAAAATGGCTACTACGCTTACTCAAAGTTTTTTATATAGCTAGGACATTAAATTATATAGCGTTGTAAATTAATTTTATGGTCATAAAACCTGGCATGTTATGTTATTTTATTATTAAACATGAAATGTACAGGATTTTATTTTATATCATTAGGTGGCCGCTCTTTATTTTGTATCATTTCATTGATTATATTAAAAAATAAATAAAAAATATGAAATTAAATAATCAAAATACTAATTAAATTAATTTATAAGTGAAGTTTTTATAACAATATCATTTTAGAATATACCTGCATCATCCTATCTGATAAAATATAAATTTATGTCTTATAGATAAAAACAACTCATATAAGGTTAAGAGAATTACATGAATAGTATTTCCTTCACCTTATAACATACAATAAAAAATATATGTGAAGAAAAGTGATACAAAAACAATTGATCATACTTTAGTGTTACTCAATAAAACCGGTATTAAAATTCAATTGTTATTCATCGCTCCTTATTGTGTTGAGTGTCTATCTTTTCACTCTTACAAAAACTTGGTCTGAATTTTGAGCTCCTTGCTTACTTTTTATGTTGTTAGTCAGATGGTACGAAATTGATGCTGCAGACTTGGCTGCTCAATTTAACTCCCGACGCCACCACATGAACGCAAACACGAGTATCTCCTCTTCGTACTTGTTATTTTTTTGTAAAGAAAATGTTTGAAACCTCTCATTTTCTTTTGAACTTATTTTTTCTTCATATTTTCCTTCCGTTTATAAAGTAAGTTACGAGCGTTTTCCTGTTGCTGTACACGATACAATTTGTTTATTTACATCTTTGATATATTCTCAACTACATTATTTGTGTTGCTACATAATATTACATAATACAATTTAAAAAAAAAACGCTTTTACTTTAGGGAATAGAATTTAAATTTTTACAGAAAGAAATGAGAAAAATCTCGTAAGCTTGTTATACATATAATTTTAAAACCAAATTTCAATTTCAATTTTACAAAACAGCATGTAATAATGAGATTACAAAGGAATAAATTGATAGAGTTGAAAGTTACGACTTTATTCACGGCGCAGAATATTCATTGAATAAGACAGTATAATATTATAATGTAAAAATAATATTTTTAATTATATGTTATTCATTGACTGTATAATATTCAGACATTATATTTTTAATGAAAATTTGAAGATTGCGTTTATGCTACAAAAATCAATTCGTGTATTATTTTTGTTTGAAATATATTTTTTTGTAACCTACAATTAATTTTACAGTTTTCTATTAAGAAATTTTAATGACAATCATGAAAGTGAGTTGAAGTCTTTGATAATAATCTTGTTGTTAAATTTATTAAATTAATCAACCTACAAAATAAAAGTCACTGAAATTGTGAAACTAAATAATATCTCAGCTATTGTTAAAGTTAATATTGAACATTCAATTTAATAATTGAATAATAATAATAATAATTGATGTTCCTTTTGTTATTAAAGTTAGAAAAACACTTCAAATTTAGAGCTTTAATACTCATTACAATAAAAATAGATTGGAGAGAGAATGCGGGCGAGTCCGGTGGCGGCAGCACGAGCGAGGCTGTGTGGGTGCACCCCGAGGTATATTATGACTAACACACGCCTCTTGCAGCGTCAGTGAGCCACAAGTGGACATCCTCCCACGCTGTACTGAGAGGCACAATTAAAATATGTTATGTTCATTCTGTATATCTTTGAGGCCCTTAATTATCGATATGCAATTAATTAAGTCAAATTATAGTTCTAGCTGTATTAAGCTGAAAGATGTTGATAAAACGTGGCTTAAATTTAGGAACCTGACAATACACACACACATCACAAGTCTCTTCATATATCCTATACATTCAATTAATGCACTCGATCGACATTATGTCCAAGTACTGTACAAATCAAGGAAATCAAGTGCAGACAACGTATACAGGGTAAAGTCTACGAGCAGGCCTGTAAACTATAGAGACTTTAAGTCAGCTGATTTTTCGGTGTTTCCGTTGTCCTATCCAAACCCAACTAAAAAAAAAATGAAATTGCTTTTTCGGCATTAAAAAAAATTTTCAGAGGAAAATAAGTTCTTGATACATTATCAGAATATCCCATGGGGGGATAGGATGTGTTTTCAAATCAATGGCTTTAATTGTTACTGAGAAAAAAACAAATTTTCTAACATTCTAACTTATGGGAGAAAATTTTCCCGCCGGGGAACACATGAAGCCTCTATCGCAAATGGATTTGTCCAGCCTTTCTAGTCTTTCTTCTTTTGGAAAATTTTGTGACACTATAGGGACATCACAGTGTATAAAATTTCATTATATTTGCGCCATTATTATCAAGCACATATTGTGTTGTTTGACAATGATATATAAATAACATATGACTCTCTGTTATGTTTTCATCTGAATAAAAAAACATTATTTTGCAACCACGTTAAATTGTGATTTGTCTGAAAATGTGCACCATGTAAAGTTTGCTATATAATGTGGTGCCAATAAAGAAACACGCCGTCAATAATGTACCCTATCATGTGCAAACACTCTGCTGTTGGGCAAGTTGTAAATTTGCAATTGCCTCCGTAATCAGTACATCACAACAAAGTACCCCCACAGAGTATGGCCACAGTCAATAGCATTTTATTGCAGCAATAACAATATGATTTTATATTAGCAAGATACATAGTTTTTATCGATTTAAATTGGTTCGCGTTATTTTCTATATGCAGACATAATACTGTATAATTTCATTGCTGATTTTTAATAATTCATAATATATTATATCTATATTATTAAATTATTATTGATTGCTTTTTTTATTATGCTTTTAAAAAAATAAATAGCGTGTTTGATTGTTTAATTTTGTAGCATGAAGTCCATAAAAACAGGTGGAGTATACAATAAATAATCTTTTAAAGTTAACAAGATTAGAAGGGATTTTAGCATGATGATGAAAGTTATTTGTTGTAAAATAAATAATTATTTATTTGAGTATAAGTTTCAATGATAAGTACAATATATTTTTAGATATTTATATTTTTTTCTAATAGAATATTAATTTTCAGGTTTATACTTAATATACAGTATATGAATGCATAAATATTAAAAAAATATATATTTTCATGCATACAACATTTAATGGTTTTTAATACTGAAAAGGAAAGCAAAGACATTTTAAAAGATTCATACTTTGTACACTCGAACAGTTGATAATTGTCCATCTCACCCTAAAGCTAAGCCACATGTTCGGTATCCAAACAAAGCTGGTCACATAAGCAGCAGGGTGAAATTACAACGTTAATGATGAACAAGTTTTTTAATATAATAGTGAGGTGATACAGAAAGGTGGCTACAGTAGTAATTATTTAGTTGGGAGTACCAAAGTCCGAATTCTGAAAAATCCTGAAAAAAATTTGTACACCTACTGTAGATGTGCCCCACTACGATTTGAGTATATAACAAATATTTTTGGGCTTTGCTCATTTAAATTTTATATAATCTAGTTGTTAAAATCGCTACATGTATAGTAAAGTGCCATTTGCTAACTCTACACTGGCTATATCTAACTTTCATATTTTCACCTTAAATTTTCATCAGTACTTTGGTTCATAGCTTTTGAGGCCCTTCACTACTGTTAAAAACACGGCGAAAATGGTATTATATATAACAGGCAGTGTAAATAGCTATTATAGTTAAATTTTGTTTCAGTAATATATTGTGAAAGTAGAAAATTTCAATGCTCCCAATTAACCTTTGTTTTCTCTTACTAACAGCACAATCTTAAACTACGCACTTGCTAAAAGTAAGGCACATTTAAACTCCCAAGTGCTCAATATAGTCTATATCCTTATCTATAACACTCATATAACACCTTCATATACTCTCATCTCCGCAGTGCAGTTGGGTGAAAAGTTTACAACTACAAAACTCCAAATGAACACCAGCATGTTTGTAACCCTTATTTGTTTTGAACGACCTACATGCCAAATTGCCAACGACGTATAAAAAGGGGCGATGAGGATTTACTATGTACTTCTCTCATCATGTTTTATGTAGCGAGAATGAGTGTTTGTTTTTTTACTCAACAATAAGGACTTCAAAACTATTCCAAAAATACAGTCGGATGAATATAATATTTTACCGGAAGTGACTGAATTTCATACTGCTGTGGATCTGTTTTCAACTAAATTGTATAATTCATGGAATAAAATCACCATTTAAAGTAGTGACCGTACTTGGAATATTTGAGAATCAAGTGTATGGTTCACTTCCGGTGAGAGTTTAGTGATAATATGAGTGTAATATATTGGAAGTGTTGGCCCATTATCCTCTCAACTCCTTTCTCACGCACCACTGCATTTTCTTCCACTTGAAAATGTCGATAGAGAGAAACCAAAACTTTATCTTTAGAGGAAGTATTGACATTTTCAAGGGTGTGAAGTGAAGTGGTTTTCCACTTGATTTTTCTTACATCGGACTCTAATTACGGAAGTTACCATCCAACGATGGTTTGCGGCTTCGGTCTTGACACCTATCGCATCTTGTCACACTGAATGTATCTCGACATCGAGGATACATATTTTACTGGCTCGAGGGCACATTATCCTCAAATTTGACCACCTTCTCAACTCCATGATCTCACTGACTGTGTCTTAACATCGATTATTTCTTTGTTGCAGACTCGAGGGCACATGAGCGCTACTGCGAGGACGAAGACGAGGGCGGGGGAGGGGGCGGGGGGTTTTGGGGCGGGGGCGGCTTTGCGGAGTGCGGGGGGGCTGACGAGGCGCTGCAGGTAAGCCGACGATTGATTGTAATGAGATAGGTGCTAAAAAAATATAGTCAATCGAATCAACCCAAACAATTAAAGAGGGAATTTTAGTTATAAAAACCATATATACGGAGAAACTTAACTTTTATTTGTGATCTTTGCCTTTTCTCATGTGGAAATTAATTCTTCCATCTGTACCTTGAATTAAAATCAATACTATACAGTCTCATATTGATAAATATTGCAGTATTTTGCTGGAAGGGACATTAAATAATTATATCACTTAATTGGAATAAAATTGGAAATAAATTTGTAAAAAAATTAGTATTAAATAAAATTTAATGTTTAACTCTTGTTTGTCATCAATTAATTTTCTGGGTTTAAATTATAACATCATTGACCCCAGGGTGTCAGGATGTTAATATTATTTCCAGTAGTAATGAAATGATCACGTAACCATATACCATCACAAATGTCGCCCGAGATGACCATGTTTTGCACCAGGTGCTGAACGAGCGGGACATGAACTCGCTGCACAAGACGGTGCCTGCGCTGAGGCGGCATGACGTCAACACGGCCACCATTCGGCAGCACTACTACCCCGAGGGCGGCTGGGGCTGGATCGTGTGTGCCTGCGGCTTCCTCGTGCACGTCTTCACCACGGGTCTGCAGTTCTCGTTCGGGGTGCTGTACCTGGAGACCGTCAAGATCTATGGAGACGACGCCACCATGGACGCCGGTGAGTCAGAACGTCGCATGTCTAAAGTGAAGTTTCAAATCCGCTAATATTACGGTTACCGCCCTATCCAAACCTATGTAAAAAAAAAAAAGAAAAAAACTTGAAATTGCTCTTTTTAGCACCAAAGAATTTTTTTAGAGGAAAATACGCTCTTCATTCGTTATCAGAAGACCTCTAAATGGGAGGGGATATAGAGGGGTAGAAGATGATTTTTTCAAATTAATAGTCTTAACTTTTAATAAGAGAAAATTCTATGGTGGCTTATGGAGAAAATGTTAAACACATGAAGTCCTATGATCCATTTTGTAACCACGATACAATTTCCATGTATAGCTCATCACATACAGCTCTCCGTGTAATTTTCACACATGAACTTTGTGTCGTGACAACAAAGGATCATTTTCCTTTCACTTTAATTTGATGACACTGTACATGCATGTCTCCCTATATCTACACTAGGTCCTCTACAAAATGTTTAAACGATTAGAATCCGTTGCACCCAACTGAATAATAGTTGTATTGGGGTCAAGAATAATAATAAAAAAATGCACTTTATATTATTTGGAAAAAGGAGCTACATTGAATTTGTTAAAATTATGCAATTCTGACTTGCCCTTTTTTTTTCTTATGCGTATAATATTATATCTTTGAACAAAGCAATTTAAATACAATGAAAGCAATATATTTATTATTTATGAGGAAAAAGTTAAGGATTTTATCCATATAGATCATTTCTGAAGATTCGTTTATCACACGTATGTTGTGTAAAATTATATATTATAAGATTATAGAGTGTTTTGCTAAGTTCAAATTCATAACTTAATAAATAATACTAACTTAATTATAGAGAGATTGTTGATTAAACGTACCCAAAAATAATAATTTATAAGACAAATAAAACACAGGAATAAATTTACATAAATCTTGTGAAAGTTACATAGAAACAACTTTTGGTCTAATTTAACAAATGACAATTTTCTCTAATTTATTTTGCAAAATCTGTAAACTTTAATAAAACAGATTTCTTGTGTTCCCTAACTCAAATTATTAATTAAGTTTTGATAACGTTGTCATTGTATGTTTATTTGGCACGTTTTATATTTTATTTGTTTAAAGCTTGTCATAGCAACTTAACTTAAAATAATATTTCAGTGAATTAACCGTACAAAGATGACAGAACTTGCAGTACAGTTGCGTCATTATTTTTAACTTGGAAAAGCTTTACATAGAACATAAATTTTGATAGTAAATGTACTTAATGATCCAAGGACTGTGAGAGAGAGAGAGAGAGAGAGAGAGAGAGAGAGAGAGAGAGAGAGAGAGAGAGAGAGAGAGAGAGAGAGAGAGAGAGAGAGAGAGAGTGCTCTGACATGTTAGAAGTTACAATGCACGGCCCACAAGTGCTAGCTCCATATACATGTCACCGTTTGATTATAATTAAATGTGATTGTAAGAGAGTAAATAAATTTATGTGGACTGAATAAATATCTCAAACCTAATTACAATAAGATTTCTAATGATATTATTTTTTCTGACGTGATCTAAAATATATTATATTTGACTTCAATACGACTTTTGATTATATATATATTTACTAAAGTATACATTATATAAAGAATGATGTATCATCGTTAGAAATGAGACCGTATTGAACAATTTGACGTCATAATATTATACCATACGGTTGTACAGCAAAAAATATAAGTAAGATCATAATATATGGTCAATATTTTAGATTATATGGCAAGATATATTTTGGTATAGGGAATAAAATTACGTATATTTTTTCATGTAAGATATATCTGTAATATTTATTCACCATATGATTATGTATCAGATGTTATATAATAAAGCCTAAATTTAATATTACCATAAGCGTGAGAAAATTTAGGAATCCTGGAGCGAAATACTTATTGTGTATTTATTGTAAGAAGGTAAAAAAAAGTTGGTGAGAGATAGGGAAAGAGAGAGAGAGAGAGAGAGAGAGAGAGAGAGAGAGAGAGAGAGAGAGAGAGAGAGAGAGAGAGAGAGAGAGAGAGAGAGAACTATACAGCGGTTATGCTGGAAAACCACGCCAAAGAAATATAAATTTAAGGTAGCACAAGTTATTTTATCAATTTTTCCCTTGAATTTCTATGAATTAAAATTGATAAATTCATTTATAATAACTATTATCACAGACTGAAATGTTGCAATCTTAATTACAAGTTGTTTGCTCTGTGATACATTTCTAATTAACACTAGGTGATGAAACAACGTGTATGAGCATGAAATTACCCTCGTTCGTTAATCTTATATTGAACAAAGCCTCTCTAATCCAATCCAGCAGCACCGAAACCAATTTCCACTGCGGTAACGAGACTCACATACATTAGCTGAGATTTGTTTGCTTTAATTAAAACCGACTTGTAATGAAGTTAAATAATTAAATTTTATTAAAAAAACACTGCAATGCTAAATACTGTAGTTATTTATTTAAATGGTATATTATAATATCTAATGATTATTTTAGAACTATAAAATAGTAAAAACTCTGGGGAAAAAATTTACATATACTGTATATAACCCATATTATATAATACATATTAATAAATTAAATCAAATAAAATTTTAATGTAAATAAAAATGATATACAGGAGCACAACTTTTATTTTTGACTTTTAAAATGTAAAATTTTCACTGCCAATTTCAAAATCTTATCGTTAATTGCTACACTAATGTTTTGGCACAATCATTACGTTTACATGATGTTCTTGGATCCATATTCAATGGATGCGTTTTCAACAAAAACGTTTTCATCAACTTTTTACATGATAATTTTTGATCCGTGTATATATATATATATATATATATATATATATATATATATATTGAAATTTGAATACACTTGAAACAAGCGTCGTGAATAATTAAAGTGCATTGGATGAATGCGGATCAAATAACAGTTCACATGAGTCTTTAATATGGATCTGTTAAATACGTGTAATACGGTTCAGACAAATCATGTAAGCGCACTGAAAATGTATAATATTCAAAATTAACAATATTTCATGGTCCAGATTTATTTCCCATTAATTATAATTTACATTAATGACTCCACTAAATCAAGGAAATTCAAATAAAAGTAATAATAAAGTATACTGTTTCGAGATTGAACGTTTCATTGATTTGCATTAATGACACTCATGAAGTCATTAGAGCACGCAAACTAAATGTAAACAAAGCAACCTCCGATCAAAAATTTATTATATGGCTCCACCTCACGCGATCACGCGGACACGGAATATGAGCCAATAAACTTGTTGCCCGTCCAGCTTTACAGCCTTTTGTGTTCCTTGCTGGTTTACCGTTGTACGTATTTGTTGTAATAAGGGAATTTTAAAGAGCACAAAGATTTAAATAAATTATTTGCGTAAATAAAATCTTTTAAACTGCTTGAATATAACGTCCTTTTTATAAACCTTTTAAATACAATTATATTATAAAAGCATTGAAGTGCTTGTAAATATATAATAATATTATATTATATAAAATAAGTTTTATAAGAAAATTAAATTAAAATTTGAAAGTTTGGATACTTTTAAATTTAAATTCAACATTGAAAAAAAAAAAAATACATGTTATAATAGTTGACGAAAAAGGTTAATCCGGCAAACACAAATTTAAATCCACAGAGAAAAATGTAAATATTTAAACATGTGCTAGGAAGAGACTGAATTTAATTAAGCAATTTGTAGCCAAAAGTTAGTAGCTTTGCATTCAGACCCCTAATATTGATCACAGTACAAATACATTAATAGTAGGTAGACATAACATGTCTATCTCTCAATCCTCTCACAATTTTTTTTATTATTTATTTTATAATGTTAGCTTACTTTGACAGCATATTTTGCTATTGACTTATATATAAGCACTCAAACTTATAATGTATACAACAATATTGCTATAAAAATAACAAGTTTGTACGAATACGAGCAGCCATGGCTTAATTTACTTATTGTATAACTTCTTCTAAATTGGTAAACACCACATATCGTACATAATACAAATATTAATCCAGCCATTACTTTTATTTTGAATAATTCTCTACTCTTTTTCAGTAAAACAAAACTTTACATTCGTTACTTTGAAAGCTTTGAGTGAGCTCTATTGAAAATATTAACATGTTTATACCTACGGACCACCCGCCAGGTTGAGAGGTATCTTAAACAAGTTCGGTGCATCTAACCTGAGTGTCCGCCCACCGGCAGTTCTCCACAGTAGTTGTAACATTACACTTTATACCGAGATATTAACTGTTCCTTGCTCTGACATGATAAAAGTATAATGAATTGGGGGAAATCAAAATTTATTATATTAATTTTATACTGTCAAATTATTAGTTTGATCTATAAACATAAGGCCTCCTACTGATTACTGTCATAAAATTGTAAATCTCTTATATAAAATGCTCAAGGCAATTTTAAAATTTTCTATATAGTATTTTTGAATTATTACATTAAAACTTTTAACCTTATTTAATACGCACAATTTAAATTTTCATAACGTATTGCTGGTGTCAGGATAATTAAGTTATCCAAAAGGGCTACAAGCAAGTTTGCAACGTTTCGCGCCTCGCTTTGCATAGTTGCAGCTTTTTGTGAAGGCCGACCCACAGAGAGCTGTTTATCTTTTGCAAGTCGCTGTTGTGTTGTTTTTGCCAAGTCCAGCCGGTGAATTATTAAATTAAATTTTGGGATGACAGTAAAACATACAAGAAAAAAATACAATTAAAATTGTAATTAAACTGTATATAAATTCAATGTTAAAATTAATTTGCTTACAATTAGCATTCCATAATTTTGATCTAATATATATTCATATGTAACTTACAATTTTTTTCAATGCAACTGAAATTATTATTATTATTATTAAATTATTATTGATTATTAAATCAATAGCAGAATATGCTGTAGTAAGCTAACATTGTAATAAAATAAAAATAAAAAAAATTATAAGCCCTTTTTTCTTTAAATTTTACTCCTAATTTAGTTGATTTTGTATCCATCAGCAGTAGTAGGACACAATAATAAACAGAGAGTATTCATTTTATTACTGTCCGGCTCATGTCACACAGTAGTTGCAGAAACAATCACGTATCGAAATACAGAAACTATCGGGTGCGATTCACGAAGCAGTTAACCAGGTTTCTAACCACGTTTAGCTTAACCACGTTTAACTATACTTGCTCTACGTGTTGAACCCACCTAATTAAACGTGGTTAAGTTAAACATGGTTAGAAATCTGGCTAACTGCTTCGTGAATCGCGCCCATCATTTATAAGCAGAGAGCAAGACTACTACCATTCTTGGCGGAGAGAATAAAATTTACGTCATTTTTACAATCTAACTTTTGTTAAAAAAATTCTATATACCATCACCTTACCTTCACGATAACACCTTGTAAGTTTGAACACTGGCGGCGCTGGTGTCGCGGGTACAAGAGGTATCAGGGACGACAAAGGCGAGTGTCGTCTCAAGTGTCACGCTGATAAGATTCCATCATTGATAACAGCTCTGACGTCACAGAAAATAGCGAGATTTTAATGAAAATCATCGCGATAACCTGTCAATTTCTCTTGACAGGCGATTGTTGTGAATTTTTATTATCATGAACGGATCATTTTTATATTATAAATTGATGACATTCAAATAAAATCAATATAAAATTATTAATATCTGCAAAATGTACTCAATTTGTGCCACAAAACTATAATTTTCTATAAATTCTTGTCGTGTATTTAATAGTCATAAAATACGTAATTTAAAATATATTAAAATACAATTCTTATAAAAGTATTGCCATAATAAAAATTCCATAGATTACCCACAAATTATTTAACATACATAAAGAAGCAATAAAACACCCTGATGCCACGACTTCTCATATGGAGATTCTTATTAATGACACGCTAAAACCTCAATAAAACGTTCGCCGCAGCATTAATACATGATAAATCCCCCCCTTCATTGCCAGCAGCAAACAATACTATTGAGTGTGTTGTGATGTTGGAATGCTCAAGCGTGACCTCCCACCTTGCCACCAATAAATCTGATAAAATACCTTTAACTTTTTCATATAAAATATTATTTCCATAATAAATTTATATTTTATCATGTTTTCGAAATAATAAATTTAATGTTAGTGGATACAAAATTGTTTTTGATAAAAGGATTAGCCTTTACGTATGTGCAATTCCCACAAGGTAGTCGGAAGTGATAGGTTTGTTGTTATTCATAACAAACGTGAAGTACACTCGTCACCTCAGAAAATTTCACTTTGCAGCCTTGTAAATCACCATGCCGTACTAGTTATAAGATAACACAGAGCTTGGTGATTAAAAAAACTGTAAAGTGAATTTTTACGAGGCAACGAGTGTACTAGGAAGGATTAACAATTAACTATAATATGGTGCTAAACACCAAAAAAGTGGTCGAAACCAGTGTTGTAAAAATATATTCTATTTCAGTATCACGAATGTTTTCCAATGGTAAAGAGCATAAAATTAATTCTTTTAATAAGAGAATATTATCACCAGTTCATAAATTTACTCCTCTTTTAAAACAAAATTTGATGAAAAGAAAAAAAAAATATTAATTTTAAAGAAATTTAATTGGTGTAGAAAGAAAATTTGCGGTCTTGAAAGCAAGGAAAGTTTTTTTAACATGACACCTGGGCTATCGATATTTATTTAACCATGCACCATAAATAAATATAATAAGAAATATTTTTAAACTTGTTGGCACTTTTTTTTATTCCAATAAATTTGCATAAATTTGACAGTAAAATGAATTAAGTTATAAATTCTAATAAATTTCTTGTTATAAAAAACAGAAAACTTTATATTACTTTCATAAAAATGTCAAAAATGATTTAAATGGGTTTCTGTGTTGTCATTTTTAAAATATCAATACAAAATATATCCACATGAATAAAATTATGTTTTTAGTTTTAACGAAACTCGATTTAAATGTTTTGTAATTTATTACTTTCCGCTTTGTAGAATACATTATTGAAATATCTTAATTCAAATTGGTACTTATTTTATCATAAAAATATATTATACCGCATATTTTACTAAAATGCTGTACAGAATATATAAAAAAAAACAGTTTTTGAAACGTGTGATGCAAATTATTTGAAATGGCACGTTTTTCTAAGTTGTAATAATATGGGATAATCTACAAAATCTCTCAGCATATGCAAATAAATGGGACCCTTTTTCCACTTAAATTCAATGGAAAACTCGTCTCGTGGATATGAATGTAATAAATATAAGGTTTTTCTGTAATCTTTTGGTCAATACGCAAGTTTCCTGCTGCAGAATAAAATCAATATTTTCCCTGACTGCTTTACATGCAATATCATATAACCACCAGTTGATTACTTTCCACCACCATGTTTGCTTTTGTATTTTACACTTCGTGTCATTTTGATGTAAAAAAGCAAAGTGCTTGTGATGTCTGTATTAACAATATATAATTTAACATCATTTTGCAACATCGTAATAATATTAACTCTCAAAGATGCAGTATACCAGTATACACCGTTATTTTGCTCGATTTTTTTTTTTTTTTTTTTTTTTTTTTTTTGCTTGAAAACCTTGAAAATATTAATATTTTATACTGTTCTGTATTGTTATTATTGTGATGTTTAATTATATTTATAAATTAAAACATAAATACTTGCATTTTTAAATAATATATTATGAATTTGTATCTCACAATAAAATAAATGCAAGCTCATGATTTCATGCATTACATATGCGGGTATGTATTATAAAAACCCTGAATATTTTTATTTATAAAAACTCCTTCCATTTTGATAATTGATGTTTCCAACAATTCCATTTCTGAAAACAGACATACGACCATTTTTATAATTAATCCTTTAATTTTCATGTTGATATTTTATAACGTTTTCTGCTGCATTCGCCGTTCAACAAAGACTGAATCAAAACTTCCATCAAGTCTTTTTGTACCTTTTATCGCCTCTCTCTCTCTCTCTCTCTCTCTCTCTCTCTCTCTCTCTCTCTCTCTCTCTCTCTCTCTCTCTCTCTCTCTCTCTCTCTCTCTCTCTCTCTCTCTCTCTCTCTCTCTCTCTCTCTCTCTCTCTCTCTCTCTCTCTCTCTCTCTCTCTCTCTCTCTCTCTCTCTCTCTCTCTCTCTCTCTCTCTCTCTCTCCCTTCCCTTTTCCTAGAACACCCTCCACAAGTCCACAAGATTAATCCAAAAAAATAGCCAAAAGAAGCTCTACTGATGTAGCTAGAGCTAACAATCCTCAAAAATATATTTGGTTCTTCGTATGTTCCATAATTTTAATGGAATATTCTTGGCCACATCATATAATAAAGAATACCTGGCCACATCTTATATCGCTCTATATTTTTATAATCAAATTACAGCAGCACGGTTTCATAATACATTCGTTTATAAAAAAAAATACGTGACATAAAAAGTGTAGCATCATGATTAGGTTTAGTCTGATCATCAGCGATGTGATGGGGTCGTTAGGCACCAAACTCGATCATGTGTGGCCAATTGGCTGATAGATTGAGTCTGCACCAAGGCCACTAGAGAAAAGGGTGGGATCTAATCTATGAGATAATCAAGATGGGCTTTAGTGATGCAGATTGTCATGAACTAAATGTGCAATGAAAGGTGATCATTGAATTAAACTTACTATGGATAGCATGTAAAATGTTAAAGAAATTGAAATTGTAAAGCGTGCTAATTCAGTGAATATGGTGAATTGAAGATTTTTTTAAGAAAAGGAAGGTGAATGATTAAGACTTTGGTTTCTGAATACTAAATATTATAAAATATTCCAATATTTATAAAACATCAAATTGACAATAATATTCTGCAATTTATTTATGCAGTAAAAAACACAAGTAAATTTTTTATTGCATGCTCGTCTCACACAGCCACCAAAACTGCTCAAAGCGATGAATCTCGTATTACGATTGTATATAGATCCGCTAGTATATCCTGCTCATATAGACGTTCGTCCAGACTAAATAATGTCTAATGTATCTTCTAATTTCACTGCTACATAAAAAATGATAAAAAGAGACGCTACATTGTTAATAATCATGCCAGTTTGATGTTGCAGAACATCAATCAATCAATTTATATGGAGCTTCCTCGCTTGACGTTTATGCCAGTATTAATTTTTTTCCTTTCTTTTTTTTTCCTATCCACATGTAGGCTGCATGCTTATAGAGTACGCTTACAACGAGATAGTCAGTGGGGGTTATAAAAGCTCCGCAAAATGATACGCACATTAATAATAATTACAGACAGGCTTTATTGCGCAATATTTTTTGTTTGTTTACAACTTAATATTTTTACTTACGATAGTAACGAATTTTTAATAGCTATAATAGTAAAGCTATAATGTGTTGTAAAATATTTTATAACTTTACAACGTGTTTCAAAGTGCAAGCGTGATGGTTTAATGCATGTGCCAGGTATTTATTATTATTTAATAAAAACATAATTTAAAATTATCAGCTGTCTCAATAAATCTAATATTTTATACAAATAAGATACCATAAATTTGTATGTGAACTAAATTTAACGCCTATTCCACGATACATTTTTTTCTTCAAAAGAAAATTTAATTTCCATTATATTAACAAATGCAGTTGAAATTTTCTTGTAAAGAAAAAATTGTATTTAATAAATAATAATAAAAAAATGTAAAGTGTAATATAGTCCAAATAACGCGAATAATAATGAATATTGAACTGTGGTGGAAATTAAAGAAAACATTCACTAACAAACACTAAAACTATATTTTATAATAAAAAAAATGTAACGTGTAATATCGTCCGAATAATTCGAATAATATAATAAACATTGAACTGTGGTGGAAATTAAAGAAAACATTCAACATTCGATAACAAACACTAACTGTATTGATCTGCAGCATCTGTTTTTAAAAGTGTCCGTTCGATTTTCTCGAGTGACTTCTAAACGACACAAATCCAATTTTCCAATACCGAACTGTTGTCCTGCTTTGTGTTGTGACTCGTGCTGGTCAAAAGAACACAACATTCGAGTGGAGGCAACAGCTTTTTGCTCTTCTCGTTCTATCCTCTGAGCTTTTATCGTTGTGATAGCAAAAAGAATTAATTATAAACTTTCTCTCTCTGCTCTCTCTCTCTCTCTCTCTCTCTCTCTCTCTCTCTCTCTCTCTCTCTCTCTCTCTCTCTCTCTCTCTCTCTCTCTCTCTCTCTCTCTCTCTCTCTCTCTCTGTAAAGCTTTAATACCTCTACGTCTGAATAGCAATTTTAAATATTAAGTATATTTTTTTTCCGTAAAGCCTGTGGCATTAGTTGGTATTTGCGTCCATAATCTCACCAGAAAAAGTCTCGTCAATGGATAAAGGTTGCATTGTGCGAGTAAAGCTGATAAATAGCTTGTCAAAACGAGCTGCAAATTATACATCTAGCAAAGGTCATGCAAGGTCACCTCTAAATGTCAAAGGTCATCGTTAAAGAGATGAATGTGACGTCACAGGCGTGGGAAGTTCACACAAAGGCGTACGTAGTCATTACACGCTAATCATCGTGTGTAGGCTGTTGGTATACGTTATAATTTTGGTGATCGTACTTTGAAACACTGGTCGCAAAACAAAAATAAATTTAGTAACTTTTTTTAGATTTTATGTTGCAAATTTCACAGATTATACTCTGCTACTCATATTGATGTTGTATACAGGTTCAGTAAATTTAAGAATGCAATAGAACTATTTTTTTATTATGTATATACAAACAGTTATCATAACATGCCGCATAAAATACTGTATGATATAGATTTGTGTTAATATTGCATCAATCATACAGTGATTCGTATATTATAATATATAGTTTTTGCATCAATCGTATGGTAATAATATTAGCAAAATGCAATTATATTTGCATTATATTTATTTAAATTTAAATTTTCACAATTTGTTAAGTTTATATTTTCGTTTAACTATAATATAACTGTATAAATTTTATATTATATAGCTATAATATATATATATATATATATATATATATATATATATATATATATTATATTATATTAATAATATTAATGCTATTTACTGTATAGTAAATGGCAATTGTTTTTCAATTATTATTAAAGTTGCCTAATTTTAAAGAAAAGAAGTAAAAGAACACAAAAGAAACTTACTTTCCTAGCACTTGTTGCATATATTTATCTTATATTTTGTATAGAATACCTGAGTTCAGGTACTCTAATTGTGTATGCATGCAGCAATACTGGTGTTAGTGCGTTTTAAAAAAAGATACATGTTCACTACAATGTTTTACAAAAATTAACTGTAATTTTGCGTTTGTTACAGCTTGGGTTGGCGTGCTATGTTTCGCGGTATCACTGGTGGCGGCGCCACTGGTGGTCGCACTTTGTCGTCGCAAGTCAACGCGCCTCACGGCCGTGTTTGGGGGCCTCGTGATGGCGCTGGCCATCCTATTTACCTCATTCGCGCAGCAGATACACCAGGTCTTCCTCAGGTGCGAGTAACACTAAGACTGTCCATAGCCTTGTTGCACATCAAAGCAATTTTGTAATGTTAAATATTTTTAAACTTATTTTTCTCAACACGTTTTGTAAGTATGCATGTTCATTTTTTATACCTTTCATCCATTTTTCCATAATTCGTAAATAATTTTCACATACTTCAAATGCTAATGACCCAGGTCACCATGTATGTAACCCTATGTGGTGCGCAGCTACGGCGTGGTGCTGGGCGTGGGCACATGCCTGGTGCGCGAGAGCTCTGGCCTGATGCTGGGCCAGTACTTCAAGCGACGTCGCGAGTTCGTGGAGATCGTGGTGCAGGCGGGCGGAGGCATCGGGATCACACTCTTCTCTGTCTTCTACAAAGAGGCCATCGGGTGAGCTCATCTTGATCTCTTTTCTCTGGTAAATACTACGGAATGCGTGTCTATAATTTAATATCATTATAATCAATAATGGTTTGCATTCATTATCATTATATTATTCCATACAAGAATATGTATATCATTATATCCATTATAACGGAAAGAACATACTATAATATAGACCAAATAAATTTTTAAAAAAGCTGGTAAGTTAATAAAAATGATTTTTTACATCCCATGAGACCGAAAATAATAAGTGAAGAGGATTTTTAATTGAATTCTAAAAAATTTCGTTCTAACAATGATACATTATTTTTTTAATTTACGTACTTAATTTATCTATAACTTTTCATTCGGTTCTTCTATAATATAATTACGGTCTCCCCCATGCAGGAACATCGGCTGGCGGCTCGGTCTGCAGGCGGTCACGGGCGTGGTGTTCATCTCGTTCTTTCTGGGAGTGTGCTACCGCTCGGCGTCGCTCTACCACCCTCAGCGGCGCGCCATCCTGCATCTCAAGAACCAGAAGAAGAAGGTCAAGGAAAAGAAGGGTCACATCAGCGTTGAGAAGCCTCCCTTCTTCGACTTCACACCACTGCGCATGCGCACAGTGCAGATTCTGCTCATATCCTCGGCGACAGCCTCAGTCGGACTCTACACACCAATCTTCTATCTCGTAAGATTTTATGACTAAGGGCACTGTGGAAACCTTTTTTAGGAATGTCACTATCAGTATGTGATTCACTACACGTGGCAATGAGATACCACCATTAAGTTATCGCTGCAAAAATGAAATTCATGACCTCAAAATTTAAAAATATCCAGCAATATCAGTCACACTATCCTGCTAAAAATAACAGAATATTTTTATCTGACCTTCATGTGTTTGCCACAGGTGCTGCAAGGTTACCGCGAGGGACTCGAAGACAGCTCACTGGTGCTCCTGCAGACTTTCCTCGGGTTCGCCGTGGCGCTGGGCTGCGTTGGCTTCGGCCTGGTGGTGGTGCGGCCGAGCGACCAGTGCCTCATCTCGCGGCAGTACCTCTGTCAGGCAGCCATGGTCGGCATTGGTGAGACCCCCTCTCATCCTTGATAGATGGAAACTCGTACCATAGTCTAAAATGTACAACACGTTCAAAATGTGAATACAGAAGTGTTATATAGAATTTTAATTTCTCAACAAGACATTTTCAGAAAAATCATAAATTACATAAAAGAATGTTTATAAAATTATTATAATTTTCATACATTTAAATTATTAGGTTCCATTTAAGTACAAATAATAAAGAATATATTTATCTTAAAAACTTAAAAAGTATTATAATTTTTAAATATCATTGCATATTCTAACCGTCAAATTTTTTCCTATAAAGCTACGTACATGCAAGATTGACCGGAACGGAAATATCGACCAATCAAAAAATTCTTTTAATTTTTCCGTTTCCAATTTACTAAAAAAATATTATTCAATTAAGCTATTAATAATCAGAAAAATTGAAATTGAAATTGAAATCTTCCGTACGTATCTTAAAGAGAGTACATGAGACCTGCTGTGAGGCAACTCAACGATGTGTTTGCACACAGGCGTGTCGCTGCTGGCGCTGAGCACGGTGCAGGGCTACCACGGCTACGTGCTGTTCGTGTGGATCTACGGTATCTTCCTGGGGGGCTTCCTGTACTCCCTCAAGATGTACGTGCTGGAGCGGGTGAGGGCGCGTCACTTCACGCGGACCTGGGGCTACGTGCAGGGTGCTGAGGCCATTCCGGTGCTGCTGGGCATCCCCATCACAGGTTTGTCACTTGAGCATCTGAGTGTGTAGTCGTCTAAATATTTTTATACAAAAATTATAAAATATCTTCTTCATTAAGACTCTGCTACTTTCTGTGGCTTCAGAGCTGCATGACTATATAAAAAATTCTATTTTACTATCATAATAAATTCAAATTATTTGTAATCATCAACTTGATGGCCTCACAATGCGTAATGTACGTAGTTATGCTGTGTATATACAGGACGTAATTAGACAGATAATAGAACTATGCAGATTTTATACTACCCATGGATTAAGTCAATAAAATTAACCGCGGTTATTGAGAAACCTGTGCTATCAACTTTCCTAGCCCCTGTAAATTAGGCAACTTTTTAAACATTACTGTACACTGGGTTGCATAACTTTAGTTCCTGCAGGCGCTATGCATTCCCACGTTTGAAGCTCATTCATGTTCCAGGGTACATAAACCTGGGTCACCCGAAGGCCGGCTACTACTTTTCCTCGTTCTTCACTCTGCTCGGCGCGGCGCTGCTGCTCATGATGAACTGGTACAAGCGCTCTGACCGGCGCTCTGACCCCGCGTGTGTTTCCTTCACCACCGTCGATACCCACGTGGGCGGAGGGGCAGAGGGGGGTGCTTGCACGTGTCACGCCCCAGCAACCACACCCACCTCACGTGCACGCATGGCCAAGAGCATTTCGTTCGCCACAACATTAGATCTTGCAGAACCACCACCTCAAAATGACCTTCTATTAGGATGTATATCTGAAGAAGCTTTGGCAGCTGCCGCAGCAGCTGCAAACGGGGGTCAAAATTATGTTATAGACTATGATTTCTTTCAAGGTGCTCCACATAATACAGCTTCATCTGGAGGTTTTCCAGGTAAAAGACCTTTAAGACCAAGTGTGAGTGAACCTGAGGGACTCTCTAGGCGGGACAGTAATCCAATACCTAATGGTAAAGGACCACACCACCATCATCACCATCACTCGCACTCACACGAAGAACAGCACACGGACGACTCGGACGCCCTGCCTCACATTTTACCCAGCCCGGCGTTTTGTCGGCAGCACAGCTGGGAGGCTGGTGGTGGTGGCAAGCGACCAGTCCGTAACATCACGGTCATAGAACAAATTACCACGTCAGTGTGACCAAGGCTTTCCCCCAGCGTTGAAGAACGTTCTTCTAAAATGCTGGAACCAATTTACATCAGTGTATAGCGAACACCACTGTGATTTAATCGAAAATGAACAAAGATATTTTAAAAATAATTCTTGAATTTTAAATATTTATTAAAAAAAAACTTTTAAAATAATTATATACAATTATTTATTTTACCTATAAAAAAATAAGGGCCTATTATTAGTTCTTATTTATTATTTAACATATTAATATTAACTACAATATTTTAAATTAAAATTGACAATAAAATACCTCTGTTACACAATAGTATTGGTGTTTGTCATCTTAGCATTTTCTTTTTATTAAATAATGCAGAAGTAAATATGGTGTTAAATTAATTAAAAAGAGTACTGGTATTAAGGTAGAGATAATACGGATCAGCTGACCCAATGCTAAAAAAATCCCATTCATAAAAATTATAAAAAAAAATTAAAATGTTCTCCTCTACATTCCCTATCAGTAGGTAAAATACCAGGTACACAAAAACGAGCTAGTTTTCGAGTTATTAATTTTTAAAGTTGACCAATTTAACATGGAAGTTCCATTTCTCCATGTTAAATTAGTCAACTTTAAAAATTAATAACTCGAAAACTAGCTCGTTTTTGTATACCTGATATTTTACCTACTGATAGGGGATGTAGAGGAGAACACTTTAAATTTTTTTCATAATTTTTATGAATGGGATTTTTTTAGCATTGGGCCAGCTGATTTGTATTATCTCTACCTTAAATAATAATGAAAAAAATATTTCAATGGTTCTTCGACTTTAAAGGCCAGTATCTCTCCGAATGATGCGCATACATACAGTTTCGTGTTGTTGTTTTCAATCGATCAAAAATATAAAAAAATTAAATTTTATGTAGAAACATTTTAATTATACTGTATAAGAGTAATATGTACACCAAAAAAATCTCATTGAATTTTTAAATATGCTGTAACTAGTCAAGTTGATCTTTAAAAATAATAAATAATATACTTGCCACATTTGCAATCAAAATGTTCAACTATTCTTGTTGTTAGATTTTACGAGTTTAATATTAAAATTAATGAATATTTCCAATATTTATTAATTAATAAAAAAACTCTGTTAATGTTACAAAAAAAAAATTGTAAATATTATTGTTAATTCTCCCTTCTTTTTAAAGTTCCTAGTTTAAAAAAATATATGTATTGATGTACTGATTGTTAATTAATTTCTCTATTATTTATAATTAACTTAATTGTAATTTTTAATTGTATAATTCATACTTTATATTTCAATGTTTAAATTTAAATTCCTCGCATGGAGTTGAAAATATAAATAGCAGGCGCTATTTTTATTTACTTTAATGCTTATAATAAAGAAAATTTTAAAATTGTCTTAATTAACTTATTATTTACTATGGATGTTCTATATTAAAATTATTTAATATACATCACATTTAATTTGTATATTTTATAAAAACTTCAGTTGTCTAATTTGTAAATACTTTTTAAATTGGACAAGTATTTTACTTTCATAACTGAAATACAGAGTCTAAAATTAAAGTTAAAATCTTACTGTGTTTCAGATATTTTCAAGTTCAAGAATATTGTTAAAAATTTATTACTGATGATTGCATAGGCAACAATCTTTATCAAACAAAATTATGAAGTATGGCAGCTGAGTGTGGCATCGTATGATAAGAAGTTACAATATTAATAATTTTAAAAAAATATTTAAACTTTTAAAATTTAGAAATTCAGAGAAACTTTACTTTTCCTGCTCATTATTTCTTTTATAAATTTAGTAAAATAAAAGCTTGCTTGTCCATTTTAATTATAGTATCAAAAAGGAGAGTGTGCAGAAACATGTTTTCTTATTCTTTACTTTATTAAGCAATAGAAATGAAAATTATTATTGGGATACTTAAAATTTAAATAATAGAATAAGTATTGTTTTTTTAAAGCATGATCATCATAGAACTCAAGGATAAAACATCAATTAATGTTAACATCATTTATAGTGACATATTCTTATTTTTTATCCTGATAAATTATGCACATTGTTTTTAAATATTTTAAATGTTGTATGTATGTATTTCTGCTGCATGACATTTTAACCATCTGAATCACAAGCTAATAAAATAAATATATAAATTATAATTATTATAATTATATAAATAAGAAGTGTTAGTTCTGACACTTTAAATGAACATTGTTTTGAGAAAAAAATATTTTATTATATTTGGCATAAACCCAATGTTAAATTACATACTTTTTGTGCAAGCGAAATCCATGCACTGTTCTGATTGGCCACTGTAAGATCACGTGTCGTTCAGTAGCCAATCAACACCGGATTTCCGTTGTAGCAAAACGTAAAATTTCATCATTATGGAAGAAGTAGCGCATGTTTATTGTGAGCGAAATTCAATAGTTTACGGTACAAAGAGAACAGAATTTTGAACCAACGAACCGGAAAAGTACCATCAAAATCATGCATTGCTTACAAAGTTTCTTTCCCCATTTCCAAGTACATTGTCTCTGTTTTTTGTTCCCAATGGCAAAATATATTCAAAGCATCGATAACATTAAATTTCTTCACATCTGTTTGTTTATCTATATAACTATATACCTGAATCAAAACAACCTGATATATACCTATAACCCCTATAAGATAATAATTTTTGTGTTGTCAATTATTTATTAGTGATTATAGATCAGTGTTAATAAGAACAACCTTATAAACATGCAATAATTATAAGTTATAAAACTAATTAATAAATCACAGAAAAAATAAATATATATATTATATAAGAAGTTGAATTAAATAAAAACAAATTTTTAAATATAAAAATAAGCAAATTAATTGATTTTATTCCATAAAAAAATTTATTTGTATTATTATGTGAATGCTTTTCAGTAAAGCATTTCACACAGGGAAAACTTACGCTCTGCAATATATAACTCTTCTTAATGTAATATTATAAATGTCATAGAAAATAAACCGAATATTTTTATTCGTAGAAAACAACTGTCATTGTATTAATATAGAGATATGTTATCATACTTATCACTGTTTGAAAAAAATGTACTAAAAATATTATGACCAAATTTTCATAGTGTTAAATGTATCCCCTGAAAATAAATTTTAAAATTTTATGGAATCCAAACATCAAAAACTGATACAGACACACCTTCTTAATTATGTAAGATCAGTTTGCAATTTATAAACATTCTAAAATAAATCGTTCTTATTTGTGAGCTTTAAAAAAAAAAAAAAAAAAAAAAAAAAACACTGAGCAAACTTTTTAATCTATTACTTACTGTTCGTTGTCGTAATTTGAATTTGCATATAATTCGTTTTAAAAATAATAGAAAAAAATGCATGTATTTAATAATAAATATTAGATTATTATTGTGTAAAATATAATTTTTTTAAAAAATTTATAGGCCATGTTAAATGTTAGTAAGCCTATAATATATAATCTCTATATATGGATAATTAAAAAAAAAAAAAAACAGTTCAAGTTTTAATAAAATAATATGTAATTATAGATTTTAAGAAATTCATGGGCAGAAATTTGATTTTGTTTATTATTAGATATTAGCAAATCAAGTGAAATTGAGTAAGGATAATGCCCTCTCTTTTATAAATAATTACTATCACTGTGATAAGCAAAGTTAGAATAATTAAAGAAAAGTGACGAGAAGGTACGAATAAAAATGTTTTTTATAATACAAAATAAAAACAATGAAATAAAAATGTGAAAATGAATAAATAAGCAATGAAAAAATGTATTTTTATTTTCCTTTATATCAGTAAACACCTGGTTGAATTTTACGCATATTTTAAAAACCGCAGTCGGGCACATAATTTAATATTTTCTCTCTTGATATTTCTGATAAATCAAATTCCTTCGTCGTAAATAAAAGAAAGGTTGTATAGCTGGCTAAATATAATATTTTTTTATAATTTTAATTGATCCTATAAAGGGGCATTCACAAAGCCCTAAGGCCACATTTAGGGCTCGATAATTTAAAGCCCGATTTTAGGCATGCTTTTTAGACCCAAAATTTCTGGTCTTAAATTATCGAGCCCTAAATGTGGCCTTAAGACTTTGTGAATGCCCCTTATAATAATTAAGATATATATATATATATATATATATATATATATATATATATATATATATCGTCGTTGTAGCGCGTTTTTGGCCGATCTTCCAGTTGTAAGTTATGACTCTTTGGCCGATCTATATATTGTAAGTTATAACTCTCTGGCTGATCTGCATATTGTAAGTTATGGCCTTCTGGCTGATCTGCAATTTTTCTAATTGTTCAGGAGAAGCAAAAAACTGATTATCTCCGGAAATATTAATTGGAAATTAAAATCCTGTATGCAGCACTTTTATAATGTAAATACGATAAAAAATACGTATGAAAGTCCGTCGGTCATCTTTAAAAAATAATAATAATAAATAAATGAAATTTGTCATAATCCGACAGGGCTTGAAAATGCATGTAATAATCCTCTCTCACGTTGTTAACTCGGCTAGAAATTAAAAACACGATGTAATAGAATTACAGAATTAATTAAAATTAATGAAACGCGCTCGTCTTCAATATTTATTTATATATACGTCGCGTATATATGCATATATGATACCCGTATTTTTTTCAGCTACTTAAACATTTTCATGGTTCGTTTTCTAGCTGACAAATGAAAATGCATGGGTAAGACATAAAATTACTGTGAATTACTATAATATTATTTCATGTTTATCATTATTTTAATTTTAGGGAAAAAAAAGCGGCTGTGCAGGGACTATAAAAAAAGTTTATTTATTAAAAATAGAATCAAACACAGCCGAGTTTGGGTGATTTTAGCATCGTCGATCGCTGATAATGTCGATTTTTTTTTGTGTAATAAATAACAGCAATGCAATAGGCAATTATAAGTTCATTAATTGCAATTGATGCAAAAAAATTAGCTTAATTAGCATGCTACTTGTTTTACAGGTCTGCACATAAACGCGGAAATTAAACGTAACCAAGACGATTAAATATCACAGCGAGTTCTATGCTCGATCGAAGAATATTTTGTTAACTGCATGCATTTTTATGTATATATTATAGACGCGTAGCAGAATTCCATTGCTGAATTAATCATAAAAATATATATAGTAAATATATTTACGCTATTTTATAATTTATTTATGCTAAATTTTATTTACAACAACAAGAAATATTAATATGGTACGTCGATCACTATAATTCTATCCGTTCTATCATGGGTACGTATATAATAGGCGCGATTCACGAAGCCGGAAGTGAGCGTTGTGCTTCGCGGTATCTCGCGATTTTTTTTTTCGTCTTTTCAGGTTCATACGATAATAATATAATATATCAATATTATTATAATAGTATAATATTGATAGCACACGTTGGACCGTCAATGAATTAACAAAAGTTATGTACGTGTCTGCTAGAAGAGACCAATTAGCTGTCGCACTTCGACTCTTTCAAGTCAGCATAAACACAAACTTCTAACATCTCACAATATATTATTATACGCAGCGATATATGGTAAAAAAATATAAAATAACTTGCAAAAAAATAATAATAATAATATAATTTTATTTGCTAATTTTTCCTAGTTATATAAGAACGTCCTAGAGTATATTATAATTGCTAAAAAAAATGTAATACTATGCTAGCTATATATATCGTAAAATAATAATTTTATTTAAATACCGGTATTTTTTATCTATTATAGTTATTACGACACTCTACAATATATGCATGCAAGTTACAGATCTTTGTGACGCCTTTATTGTGGTTAGTTGCAATATTTTCCCCCACAGGCAGATGTGTATCAAAATTAACATACTAAAAGCTTAATTATTTCTTTCCGATATACTGTGTAGGGCGCGCGCCGCAATAACAAAATAATATTTATAAACAAAATCACATTTAATTATTAAGTTAATTATTATTAATTATTATACACGTAGCTGAACCATATAATTACGAGTTATTCAATCGTTGCATGCATGATTCCAGATTTTAGAGATCACCCGATGCAATCTGGAGAGATATTTTGTTACTTGATTGATTAAATGTTAATTGGCCGTTAGGAAAATTATTCTTTGCAGCCAGAAGAAGTAAATAACTGGATTGAATAAATATATGATTTAAGTTTTTGCTTAAGTGTTGATATTTTGTTACGTGTTATTTGCAAACAGCTGATTTCGCGGGCCTCGCCCCTTTTTTTTATTATTTTTCTAGCATTTAAATGAAAAAGATTATTAGGAAAATACCACTAATGCCATCTTGTGTCAAATTTTGCACTCTTTCGAATGGCGCAATAAAACAAAAATTGTAACTTTTGACATTTCGGCCACTCGTCCCTGGCAAAAATAAAGCTGATCAGCCAGAGAGTCATAACTTACAATATATAGATCGGCCATGGAGTCATAACTTACAACTGGAAGATCGGCCAAAAACGCGCTACAACGACGATATATATATATATATATATTATAATGCCAGGAGTATTTCTCAGTTGAATTAATTGTTTTCAGCCATGCAGTGATCGAGACCCTCTCTGTAGACACTTTGTTCTACAGAGGCCCTCTGTATAAGAACAAAGTGTCTACCAATAACATTAAAACTACAATGAAATTAAGCTGCATGAAATATGATGGTCAGTGTAATATAATAATATATAACCGCAAACCACGATCGGTATAGATGACTCCGCAGAGCTAGCTAAAAAAGAGACCTGTACTGCAATGCATGCATTAATTGCATGGCTATTGCATGGCCAGAGCCAGCAAATTTAAATATTGAATTTGAGTCTGAAATGTTGTTAAATTTTCTGGGCATTATTAGGCACTGAATCTCTGATCATAAAATATATAATAATTATATTGTCTCCGGGCTTTCCAGCGTCCTGCTGGTCTCGGGAGGGCGACTCGTTAGATTTTTATTTAAAAAATGAAGCGCGTAAAACATTGATTTCTATTTGCCAACCATTTTTTAAGTTGGCCAATCAAGATCAATGTTTACTATTGATATCAGCTGTTATCGTCGAGCAAAAAAGGGGCGAGCCAAGGAGATGGGCGAGGCCGGGCCTTGAGCTCTCAGTAGTTTTTATTTCAACACAATCGCAAATGTTCGAAATCTTTAATTTTATCTCATACTATAATATATGTAGTTGTATGCATGGTCTTTATATCTTTAAAACTGTGTGATTTTCTATCCTCTGTGAAGCTGTGATATGCATTCCAAAACATGCCAAAATGATACACAGAGTCTGACAATATAAGTATTTGTTATTGCAAATTAATGCTTATTTACTAGTTAAATTCAGTGACGTATTTTGATATTTATGCCTCAAATTCCAAACTTATCTGAATAATAATAATAATGCCGCTTAATAGTGATGTTGGTAAGTCCTTAGATAAAATAAGCTTAACTGTGGCAAGTATGATATAAAGGTTTCCTTAATTCTTTTAAACATACTGTATGACAGAGTAGGTCATTCAGTGACGTATTTTGATATTTATGCCTCAAATTCCAAACTTATCTGAATAATAATAATGCCGCTTAATAGTGATGTTGGTAAGTCCTTAGATAAAATAAGCTTAACTGTGGCAAGTATGATATAAAGGTTTCCTTAATTCTTTTAAACATACTGTATGACAGAGTATATTTATGATACTGTAGAACAGAAAGACCAAGAATGGAATATGCACAATCTATGATACATTTTAGTATGAATTTATGCAAATATATTTTATAATTATATAGCAATTAACATGATTCTTTGTCTGTTATAAATTTTGGCTGCAGGTGATATAGCTGAGCTTTGCAGGTGGTGACGAGCATGGGCTGACTTCGTTGCGCTGGGACCACTTTCCCGACCTGGTGAGCACCGGGCTGTGTGAGCTAATTCATCGTGAGGAGCTGCTTGACGTAACACTCAGCTGTGAGGGCGAGAGTTTCCGAGCACACCGACTGGTGCTCTCCATTTGCTCACCCTACTTCAGAGAAATCTTCAAGGTAACTTCACCAATTAAATAAGTGTCAAGATCAAGTAAAAATCACGAAGCTCCCTCCCTGGGGTATATCCATCTCGCTTTCCACCCAGTGCAGTAATGTACTTGTGTGTAGTTTCCCAGGCTTTGGACATTGCTTTGGTCCATTGATAAATAGTAGAGTTGTCCATCCTGACTGAGGTTTTCTATGGTTCCCTCAGTCTCACCTCAGCGAATGCTGGGACACGTAACAGAGGCCGTGGCCACCATCCTTTCCTTATCTTATTAATTCCTACCTATTACTCCGCCACAATCTGTAAGCTCCTAGGGGTGTTTCCTTGTATAAAAAAAAAAAAAAAAAAAAAAAAAAAAAAAAAAAAAAAAAAATGCTCTGTACGTACTTATACACTGTCCTTGTAACAGAGAAAACATTACTATACAGACATTATACAGTGGGTGTTCTGCTTAATGCACTCCCGTTTTGAATTTTTAGAATCGTCTTACATTCGGACATACAGTATGCATACCACCATGTGTGTTATATATAGAGGGCTTATTTCCAATATTATATACATTACACTGTTCCACATGTATTGATAATTTTTATACTGTTTTTATGTGTTTATGTACTACTGTATCATGTTTTCATAACAATGTTGTTAAAAATGTAATTTTAAAAAAAAAAAAAAAAAAAAAAACGTAATTAAGAGATTAATTAATGATTTATTTCTATTATTTTTTTAAATGGCTCATTATTAAAAATTGTGACCAGATTATCAAAAAAAAAAAAAAAAAAAGAGGCAGACTTGCAACATTCACCGTAAAGTTGATATAACACTTATGTCCTCAGGCCCAGCCCGGCAAGCACCCTACCATCGTATTGTGTGGCATTCAGCAAGCAGACCTGCGAGCCTTGCTCCAATTCATGTACCGCGGCGAGATCTCCCTGAGCAAGGAGCAGCTGGGGAGCTTCATCACCGCCGGCACCTTGCTGCAAGTCAAGGGCATGGACAAGCTCAAGGAGGTGGGGACGTACTCTGACGGAACTACCGTCAATAATTTAGTACAGGCAGAGTAGGATGGTAGAAAATTAATAATCCTCCACTGTGCTGGTGTGTGTAGTGGTTCTCCTAGCTTTGTGGATATACAAATTTAGTCTCTTGAAATGTCTGGATTTTAGTTTTGCAACATCTTGGTTAATTATGTAATCCTTTCAACTAACTTTAGATTTTCTGTTTGGGGTGGAGGGAGGGGCAATTATTTAGAAGATAAAGACAAAAAAATGTAAATGCTTGGTTAATAAGATCCTCTCTAAAATAATGCATATTTTTACATTTTGAGTAGGTTTGTGGGGTTGATTACTATTAAATACTATTTTAATACATGTACATAATCCTTTGCCTATAAATAATGATTACTCTATTTAAATTTAAAATAATTATACGGTATCCGTATATATACACTTGATATATATCAAGACCTTTCAGAATGCATTTTAAAATTGTTTAGAATTATATGATAGAGAGGGGTTGCTTTGAGCTATTATTATAGAGAACACCATATTGAAATTTATTTAATTTTAACAACAAGCAACACAATTTTAATACATACTGTAATTTAAACTTCAGATACTGAATCAGAATTTAAATCTTGTGTTATTCACAGAAAGTTATGAATACTGTAAGCTTATAATAAAATTGTGAAAAATTTGTAATGGAAATTAAAATAGGTCAAATCAAAGTAAGGTTATTAGGTTATTCTGTTGATTAGTGTACTAATAAAAAAAAGTTTCTCATCAAAGTATTGAGTGCGTTCGAGGTGACTGTCCAACCCAGTCCGGACCGGTCCGAACCGTCTAAAATCGTTTTTTTACAGTCGGACTGCCGTCCATTTCCCCTCCTTACCTCCCCTCTCATGACGTCACTTCCGCAGTCCGGCCGGTGTTGAGCGGTCCGGCTAAAAAGTCGGACGAGTCCCTCTATAGTCGGACTGTAGAACTAAACTGAACAACGAAATGCGTCGCAATACTCGAAATGCGCAATGTTTTGGTAATTTTGGCGCAATCCTTGGGCGGGACGGGATACATGCACCTTTTCTCTATTAATTGCAGCGATCTACAGCAGCAGGCTCCATTTTTACTGTACCAAAAAGTACTGTACGCCCCCTTTCACGCGCCCGACAGCTGATAGCAGTCGATCCGTCGGACTGCGCGTTTTTTCTTCAAAACCAGACAGTGACGTAAATATGACGTTTCAGACCACGTGACCAAAATATGCCGCCATTTTCACAGACCAGTCCGGACAGGGTTGGACAGTCACCTCGAACGTACTCATTGTTATGTTTTAGCGGTCAACAGTGAACCCTTTGTTGGGGACAACGTCTCGGAACAGTCCACCCTCGCTGGAAGACTCTCAGCGGGCAAGCTCTTCTCACCCTCAAATGGAAGCTAAAGGAACACACATCCCAGCTAAACACAAACCAGGAGAAACAAACATGAATGTAAATCCTGATGCACTTGTAAGTCAAAATAAGGAGCCAAAATTAGACATGAAACGGCCTCCCCATAATACAGACAAGCATGTAAAGCAAACTGGTGGTACCAGGTTATCAAAATTTGAGTCTGTGGAACATTCCTCGGAGATGCAAGAAACTGATTTACAAAAAATTGTACAAAAAATACTGCAGAAGATTGATAAATTGACAGATCCCAAATTTTTACAACGTCTTGCAAACTTACAAGAGCTTCAGTTTGTTCAAGATCTTATTACAACTTGTGAATACCTTGCAAAAATTTCAAATTCTTACGAGTTACAATTTTACAGTAATGTTAAAGACTGCTTGAGCCAGACAGGCGAAATGATTGACTCGGACAAAGACTGCAAAGTAGAGGCCGAGGCTACTGCTGAAGACCCTGGGTCAAACAATTCTACTATGTTGTGTTCACAAGGTAAGCATTTATATTGTGAACTTATATATTCTATCAATACAGTTTATGCATGCTCAGATAATCTGGCATTGCATTTTAAGTCCAATTAAAGGTCTCCCAATATAAAATAAAAAGGTATTATATTTATTTCACCTCAATACATTCAGCATGTAACTACTAGTTGGCATATATTTAGAATCTGCTTCAAATTTGAATTCTTTTGGCATATAAGCTATAAAGTAATATAGTTGGAGGTTGAGTGTGGCTCAGTGTATTGACCGGTTCACATTAGCTCCCCAAAGACAAGCTATGTCGAGCGTGACTATAACTTTGATGGGTGACTTTCAAGTAAAAATTATATTACTCCCTTCCTGGGGTAAATTCATCTTGCTTTCCACCCAGTGCAGTGTGATGCACTTGTGTGTGATGGGTCCCCAGGCTTTGGACATCAGTTTGGTCCATTGATAAAAAGTAAAGGCGTCTGTCCTGACTGAGGTTTTCCACGGTTCCCTCAGTCTCAACACTCTTACCTTAGTGGAATGCTGGCAGCAAGCTGTGGTGGCCAGCATCCCTACCCTGCCTTAAGCTCTAAGCTCATAGGGGTGCATCCCAGTAAAAAAATTAATAATAACAAAAAACTTCTTGCCCTTTAAAAGATTTCTATATTTTTAAGGCTCTGCTGCGTAAATGGGCTTGTATAAATAGATCTTCCTTTTCTGTGCAGGGTTGGATTGCATGGGTGGTAGGGGAGTACTGTCGGGTCAGTCAAGGATCACAGCCCCAACACCAATGGGGGGACCTGGAGGGCATAGCACTACCCAGGGGTCCACAGCCAGTCAATGCTAATTAACCTCTTCTGTGAATTGATACATGCAAGTGATAATAAACCTCACTATATAGTGAGGAATATTTAGTAAAACAATAATTTAAAAAAAAAAAAAAAAAATACAATTGATAAAAATAAAATTTTATGATGGAAATTTTTCTTGCATGTTAATTTATTTTCTAAGTGGTTTCAACTACAGTATACAATAAACTTGATTTATTCATGCCAGTAATGTTATCCTAATTTATTACTAACTAATATCATTGATTGTATTATATTTTTATGTCTGATTTGTTTCCTATTTGCCATGCCTGAAGATGCAGCAGAGCTGTTAGGAGAGATTCAAATGTGGTCTCCCAGTCCTCCAGGTAAGAAAAACAACTACACACACACCTTTTGAATTGCACGGTCATCCACAAGTTTTAAGATTAATTGTCTAAACCTGAACACTCTTAAAACTAAATCTATTTTTATTTTTTTTTATTTATCATTAATTTTATTTTTGTGTGTGTAGTGTTCATACTTATTATCAGTTTCTATAACTTTGAAACAATTAAAACTGTTCAAGTTATAATTGCCATTAATATAATTGAGGTTTAGCATGGGCAATGTATTGACCTTTCTTGTTAGATCACCAAAGTGAAGCAACATTTAGCTTGGTTAGTACTTGGATGGGTGACTTAATTGCAATTAACAATTATGTTGCTCTCTGTGTAGGATAAATTGATCTTGCTTTCCACCCAGTGGTGTGATGCACTTGTGTGTGGTTCCCCAGCAGGCTTTGGATATCACCTAGATTAATAAAAAATTACAGGTGCAAAAATTAATGTCCATTCTGACTGAGGTTTCCACAGTTCCTTCAGTCTCATCTCAGCAAATGCTGGGAGCTAGATGTAACAGGCCATGACCAACAACCTTTCCCTCCCTTATTGCTACCCATTTCCCAGCCTTGAGCTCCAAGTTTATCCATCCTTTTAAAAAATATACATGATGTATTTATATACTTAAATCTGTCACAGTTATCATTTATTTATAGTCTTTTTAACTCCCTCTCTCCATGAAACATTGGCCAAAACTTAGCAGGGTATGATATAAGAGAAATAAGTTTAGTTTCAGTTTCTAATGCTAGAGCTTAATTTTATTTCCAGGTTGTTGTTGTAAAAGCATGCAAGAATTAATATTTGCATTATGTTTAGTTGATTAAGTTTTATGAGTATAATTATTAATGCAAAATACAGCTGTACTAAATTAATTTGAATTCTAAAAAAGAAATTAAAAAAAAAAGTAATTATAACCTATTATAATTTATTATAAAGCTTTTTGGCTATAATATATCAACTTCAGTTCAGCCAAAAAAATTTCTAACTGTGGCACATCTAGGACATGTTGTAATTTACGGAATTTATTTAAAATAGAAGTTGGTTCTCACTAACTTTTGGTTGTTTAAATTAAACTTTTTCCTTTCTAGAGGCTGGACTGATGGAGGAATTTGCCGAGGTTGAGTGCAGGAGCTGCGGCAAACTTTTCATCACCAGGAAACGTTTGAGAAATACTTCCAGTCCAGAACAAGATGAGGATGACTTACAAGCACAGACTTCCCCTGGCAGTAACGTTCAATGCAACAACTGTCTGTATTACTTGTCTTCCAAGCAGTGGAGCCTTGTAACTGCCAACACTAAGTAGATATATTGATAGACCGCATCCGAGACAGGTCACACCCTTGAAGTTGGAGGTGAGCAAATACTTGGACGTCGTTATTACTATTATTTTTTTTTTAATTAGTTAGGAGGTATCATAAATTATCCAGTTTAAAATTATACCCAATATTGAAAAGAAATTTTTATAATAATTATATATTGTTACATGGAATATATAAATAATAAACATAAACATTTTTATATTTTTAATAAAAATATGTGTTACATTTTATAAACGAGTAATGCATCTTAAGAAATGCAATGAAATTGTGTAAAAAAAATTAAGACTTGAACAATTAAAGTAAAGTGCGCGCTAGAAAAAAAAGTTGAGTTAGTATTTTCTAAAAATAGTTCAAGTAGTCCTCCATATCAAACCATAATTCAAAAAATTCTATCTCAAATAGGTTTGCCAGAAAAAAATTCCAAAGTCAAAGTGAACGCGTCGCTTAACATGGGGCCTTACCTGACAAAAACCCTCGAATATCTCGAAAAAATACACCGTTAGGTGGTATGAAAAAAATATAGTGATGTTCTATGACCCAAGCTTTAACCAAAAACCGATTAAAAAAAATTTCTCTCGAATCCATTTTTCCGTAAAAAAATCAAGAAAATCTACCATGTTAATTCCCATAAGATTTTTTATTATTTTTTTTACGGAAAAATGGATTCGAGAGAAATTTTTTTTAATCGGTTTTTGGTTAAAGCTTGGGTCAAAGAACATCACTATATTTTTTTCATACCACCTAACGGTGTATTTTTTCGAGATATTCGAGGGTTTTTGTCAGGTAAGGCCCCATGTTAAGCGACGCGTTCACTCTGACTTTGGAATTTTTTCTGGCAAACCTATTTGAGATAGAATTTTTTGAATTTTGGTTTGATATGGAGGACTACTTGAACTATTTTTAGAAAATACTAACTCAACTTTTTTTTCTAGCGCGCACTTTACTTTAAGTAATAAAAAATAATCAAAATTGTTGTTTCTTATTTTGTTTCAACCTCAAATAATGCACAAGCATTTTTAAAGCTCACACTTTATTTTCACCTCATTTATTAACAGCTTATTATTTTATTTATTTATTTATTTATTTATTTATTTATTTATTTATTTATTTATTTATTTATTTATTTATTTATTTATTTATTTAGTTATTTAGTTATTTAGTTATTTAGTTATTTAGTTATTTATTTATTTATTTATTTATTTATTTATTTATTTATTTATTTATTTATTTATTTATTTATTTATTTATTTATTTATTTATTTATTTATTTATTTATTTATTATATTCTTATATGGTTTGAAAAACATTATACATAATATATACATATTAGACACAAACATAAAAAATAGCAATATTTAATCATCAACTGAGCAATTATGTTTCACTGTTTAGTTAAAAGACGATTATATAACACAAAAACTTTGCCGAATTATTTGACAATATTAATTTATCTTTCGTTGGAAAAAGTGTTTTTTTTTTTAATTTTAAAGCTTTATCAACTGATAAATTGTGTGTTCAAATTAAAGTCTCATAAGACTTATTGTTAGGTTTAAGCGAGTTTGTTTACGTTTTGCTATACCATAGTTTTGCAAGTGGTCTATTGCTTATTTATAAAATTTAATTGTATATATTATAAGCACAAGAAATTAAATTTTCATTTCATTTTAAAGCAATTAAGATAATAAAAAAAAAACAATAATTATAATTAAATTTACAATTTTTACATAATATTTTATTTGTTTAATGAATTTAATCTTTTATTCTTTTCATTTATTTTACTAACTATTCTTGATAATTTTTCTTGTTCAATTTTTTCACGTCTTCTTTTTACTTCCATAAATCTTTCAGTCCAATTTTTACTATGTTTCATTGTTTTTGATAGTAATACTGATTCTTTTTTTACTTCCTTAAAATTTTTATCATCACATTTTACAGTTTTTGACGATACTTGTGATTCTGCGTCATCAAAGCTGTCACTTTGATTGCTGGACGAGTCTAGCCACCACTCAAAGTCATAGCCTGTCGTGAAGTTGCACTCCGATTCGTAGTCCAGGGGGGGTAGCCCGGTGGATGAGAGGGCTTGCTGGCGGCGCGCATCAGCTTCACGGCGGGCCTCAGCCTCCTCCCACAGCAGCCGAGGAAGTACCACATTCTGGTAAATCCACTCAGGGTAGAGGGGTGCGTCTCCACCAGGGTCCTCCAGAGGAGCAACCTCTTGAGGGTCGTTCAAAGGAACCTCGAACATCAAGCTCTGCTCGTCGCCCTGAAACAAGAGGATTGAATCATAAATAAAACATATATAGTATAGTTGTTCAATTAAGTAAGAAAAAAAAATGCAAGAACTTGCGTAAATTACGTTGTTCTGATTTCATTTTAAATGCATGGTGTAACGGTATAACCAATTTGCTATATTTGGAATTACCATATTTCTATCATGGGTATAACCCGCAATTGGAAGCGAAAATTAGTAGAAAATTTACAGTGCGTCATTTCCAGACGTTTTCAAAACGTAAACTCTCGCTTGAAAGATACACAAGGATCTTGACAATTTATTTAAAAAACATTTCTAATTACTTAGATTGCAATTTACCTGTTAAATCTTTAATAAATCAAGACATAAATATGAAAAATTCTAATCGCTTCAATTCCAATATAAAAATTATATATTCTTTGATCATTATTGTTACAGGCATACTCAAATTATCTAATTATACGTACTGTATAATTATATTATATTATATTTGTATTTTATGATAATTCTCTCGATGATTTTATATTTATAATATAAATAAGAAAAAATAAATGTACAAAGAATTCAGCAGAAAGTTAAAAATAGGAAATTATATTAATGAAGCTATTAATTTAAGCTGTACGGTGTACCGTCAAGTATGAGGGTTTTACACAAACGAAAATATAATTTCATATAAAATCCCTGGTTTATATGGATAGCCTAAATTTTACTCTAATTTTATTTTGTATCTTTAAATTTTAAATTTCTTAATGGATGTTTTTAATTACAACTGCCAAAAATTTTCAAATAAATAAAACTTACAGCGTCCCGTCGATTGCGTCCAAGTAAAATAAAACTTAGAAATCCAGAGTTTCCGTTCTGAAACAAAAACATTTTCTTGATACATGATTATTTTATACTTATCGTATTAGTGTATTGTGAGATCCCTGGCCAGTCGAGTGAGTGCGCAGTGTACAAAATCACTTGATAAATTCGTCACTTTTTTAACTATATGATTAATTCGTCATGGATTAAAAAAAAATACATTGTAGTATGTAACGCAAATTTAAAATAGAGGTTTTATTGAACAACATTTATAATATATTAAAAAAATTATTTATTAATATTTATAAACTTTTATAAAAGCAAATTTCAGACTGAAATGTCCACCATTATTATATAGAGTTTCAGCTTAAAGATTCGATCCTTATTTCTCCTCTGGTCAAAATGTAGGAAAAATTTAATACCTGATATGGGTGACATATCAGGTATTATGGGTGACATATGGGTGATATGGGTGACAGTTTTGATTTATTTTTAATTTTGTGTGCTATATAAGGTACTGTAAATATTATGCAACATATACTTATCTTATAGAGAGATATCAAGCATATATATAACTAAAATAGAAAAGTATGCAGATTAGATTTTTTTATGCTGAACGATGAACCACTGTACGTACTGTTATACTTGGTCACCATAACATAAATTATCCTATTATCCTATTATAATGATCATAAAATTTGTATTACAATTATAATCTCTTATTAATTGTTTCAAAGCGTGGCAATTAAAATTAATTGCAGAAATTTTAAAGTCACACGTGTCATAAATAAACTAATTTATTTCAATCAAATTAATTAATTAAAAATACCAAATACTCAGACATGATCATTTGAAAAAAAAAAAGAATGAAAATTTCGTTTATTTTTAGCTATAAATATCATACTGTTTAGCGAGTGTATTTAACATTGCGTTTACATAACATAACTTTACTCAATGCTTACCATATTCATTAATCAAAGCACAAATTAAATTTTATCCACTCTCAAATATAAAAAATCTTACTAAATTCATTAACCAAAATTTTAAATATATATAATATATATATTTTTGCATTCAACAATGAAAAAAATAATAATAATAATAATATGTGCGCTTGTGTAAATAATTAGAAGGCCATTGTTAGAACTGTTAGAAGATAATATTAAATATTATATATGTACTTATTACTAATTACATAGTCATACTACTTATTATTAACTGTTATCATTTTAATTTAGTTTATATTTAGATTTTAGATAATGTTTATATTATCATTAAATAAAAATTACAACATTATTATAATATGTGCATGAATAAAATATAAAAACATGTAATATGAATTACATTCATATGAAGTCGAATTCGCACTCGTTTTTTATGTTAATATCTGTACAGAAGAGTCGGCAGCGATGATTGCGAGCGTTATGTGCCCACATGATGAAGCACTTATCTATGTCACAATAGTCTCTACTCGAGTCATTACAGTGGCTCTCGCGTTGATTGTTGATGACGTCATACACATTGTTGTCGTACGTGAGAGAAATTTAAACAAATTATCAAGACATTCTTCGTACATCAAATGAAGTTTGTTGGAGTTCGAGGAAGTTGAAGTGTTTTTTTGTGTGTTTTCCCCCTCTTCATATACGTAATATAATAATAATACAAAATAAAATATATCAAACGGAAGAAGCGGTCATTAAAATATTGCATAATTTTTTCATGTTTAAAATTTCCTTGTATGACGCAAACGCTATCTGCTCTATAATATTTTATTATATATAAAAAATTAATAGCAGGATTTTTGCATTAATAAATATTAATAAATATTTACTATTTCTGTACTGCAAGGATGATTATCGGATAGATGATGGCAAGGCACTCTGCCTTGATGACGGGTTGAAAAAGGTTAGTTTTCTTGGCTTTTGAACAAATCACGAAAATGGTTTCAATGTTGTTCTATTTTTAACAACGTATCATATACCATTAGAAGCTAGATGCAAGGGAGCCCGATTGCTTTTACGTAAGAATTAATATGTGACCTCCTGCACTTCTTTATTTAAATTTTATCATAGCCCCTCCCAACTTTTTTCTGTATTTTTACCTACATAATTAAGAATAAATTATGTGATAAATAATATGTGAGCGAGTGAAGTTAATATACACAAAATACATATGACATAAGGACATTTATATGATGTATTATATATACGCATCCGTATATATAATACTTGTTTTATGTAATATATATAGGTTATATTCTATATGCAAATTTGTGTGAAGGATAATTATCTCAATTATTTTCTTAATCGCCCCGCAGGTAATCCGAGAGTTTTTAATACCTGAAGTATACATCATTGGTCTGTAAATACATAGTTCACAATTCACGTATAATGTAATGAAAATGTCAGTTTATCCATTTGTAATACGAAAGATGAATGAAAATTTGTGTAAAAGTTATATAATATAAACGGTTACATAATAAAACATAATATAAAAAATGTAAATTTTATACTAAAACATCTTTATTTAATTAAAACATAACCTTTACTCTATATTATAATTAAAACTTGCTGCACCTTTGTGAACATTAGCGATGGAAATTTCTATGCTTCTATTATGTAATTAGTAAAATATGAGAAGATTTTTAGATATATTGTTTATAGAATTCGTTTTCTTTTGGAGAACACGTTACCCTTAATTAACCCAGGAAATATTTGTATCTAGGTGAAATTTTAAAACTATCTTGACTGTATATGTATGTGAGGGCAATAAAAAACATCAGCATAAAACATAATATATGCGTATACCAGCTTACAAGAGTTGAACGTTTAGCTTAACGGGCTTAACCACGTTTAATATAGGTGATTTAACACGTAAAATAGGTATAATTAAATGTGGCTAAACGTGGTTAGAAACCTGGCTAAATGCTTCGTGAATTGCACCCAATAAAAACAGCTACAATGGACAACCTTCATGAAAAAATTTTATTGCATATTTGGATAGAGGACCTCGAGTTATATATTGTCAATATTTTTTTTATATTTTTTGGAACCTTTAAAATAATGCTGCAAAACTCTGTGACGTCATAGTCATGCAATTATTTAACACGCAAGCATAGGAAAATGCGTTGCATGACTATGACGTCACAGCGTCTTTCCCTTCGATTTTGAGGGTGTTAGAGGGTTCAAATAAAATATATATAAAAATATTGACAATACATAACTCGAGGTCCTCTAGATCCAAATGTGCAATAAAAAAATATGAAGATTGTCCATTATAAAAGGTGTTATAAATACAAAGTTTGTTTATGTAGCCGCGCCTGTATGTCTATAGTCGCCAACCATGTATGTAAATGCGAGAGAAAAACAACCTGAACAAATTTGGAGCATATATTTTAAATAATCCCAATTTTTCATTACCTTTTGTTTATAGGTCATTAACTTTGTGGCTATAGACTTGAATTAAATAATGATAAAAAAAATTCATACGGAACACATTGGTTTTTAATTATCATTTTTACTATGTTAATTTGGACTGTCCAAATTGTAGTAAATAGCACAAATTAAAATTATAAATAAAATTAATAAGAGACAAAAATTACATAATTTTATTATCATTCGGTGAATGAATTCTTACAGAATTATAATTCTATACAACATGCTATAAAATATCAAATTGAACTGAAATATTAAATTTCTTGTACCTCACATAACTACATTTCAGTTTTATTTAATTTAATATTCCATGCATATTTACCCTCACAAATGTCGATTCGACTGACACCCCCTAGTGGCAAAAAGATTGACTGACAACTGAGCAAATTTGAACAGCAGTCGAAGAAATATCAGACATTCAGATCGACCTGCACTGAAGTGTTTGCTCCTCTTTCTCTTGTCATCACTTTTGTATATATGTGACTGCAACACCACTAAATACTTTGTAATTTTTCTGTATTGTTTACATTTTAGCTGTTATGACTTCAGCATTTCATGTAAAAAATAATAAATTTGATGTGAAATTCTGTGCTTAAATAATCGAGTACTAAAAATTTTTAGGTCAAAACCTATGCGCGTTTCCTTGTGGAAAAAACTCTTGCACGTAGATCTATTGCGAGAACTGGGTTGCTTAAAAATACTTTAATAATAATGTTATAAATTTTAATGAAAAAATTAAACACATGCATCAGGCTAGCAATTTTTTTTTTTTAATTTATATAGTTATTTTTTATCTGCATGGTTCTTAAAAAAAAAAGTCACCAATTAAGATAACATCCAGCTGATTCGTATTTCAGTATTTCTTATTTTTTATACGAGTATGATTTCAGCATCTCGGTATAAAGGCAACAAGGACGCTTGTAATATAATATATATGTTTAATTTTTTCATCCTATTGTCTGCATATTTAAATTTTAAGAAAATAATATGGTACTATTTACCGCCACGTTAATTTTAAACTTTGTGGGTGTCATGCAAGATCGTATATGATTATATACGAATTGATGATCTGGAGCTCTATGGAAGATTAATTTATTATATTTGTTATTTTGTTAAATTATTATAATGAGTTTTATTACAAAAATATTACGTTAATGAACTATAATTCCATTTTGAAGTTTGTATAAGAGTTGGAATTTTTTGATCTGAAAAAATGCTTTACATTTAAATTTTTACTAAAAATTCTACATTTTATTATTATTATTTATTCGTGAGCAAAATAAAATAATAATGAAATTAAATTAATATTTTTACTACGTAGGAAAATATGAGAATTGAAGGAAACAAAATAAAAAAGGTGCAATTTTTTTTATTTTATTATAAAGTCGTTTATATATCATGTTAAGATTATAAAATATATACAATCACAATTTATTTATTGTATTTATTAAAGCAAATTATTTGTGTTTTGTACATTAATCTTGAACTTTTCCCATGTATAAAAAACTATTAAGTATACGCATGCGCAGAATATAATTATAATACAAATGCTTTCCACTCTGCGGCGCGAATAGATACGATTACACTTGAGTTGTTGTCGGTGACGGAGCAACACGGGAATTATTATCAACAATGGTGATACCAACCGTGTTGACGTTGCTGGTGCTCACTGGTGTCCAGATGACCTGTGGTGCTCCTGCGGAGGAGCCCTTCAAGCTGATTGTTCTGCACAACAATGACATGCACGCGAGGTTCCAACAGACCAACGCGCAGGGCGGCAAGTGCCCTCACAAGCTCGTCAGCATGCAACAATGTTACGGAGGGTTCGCCAGGGTGGCTCACGTGGTGAACGAAGCAAAAAAGAATGAGAAGAATGTGATTTTCCTGAATGCCGGTGATACTTATCAAGGATCAATTTGGTATACCATACATAAGTGGCCGGTTGTCGCAAAGTTCATACAGATGATTGGACTGGACGCAATGGTGAGTTTTGTTGTTTTTCTTAATTTTTATGTGTTTTAGTAGGAAATAGATATACTGTAGAAATATATACAATGATTTATAAAAAAAAAACTTCCACTTTCCTTTAAAATAAAAAAATTGAATAAAAAAAGTACAATATCTGAAATTAAACCAATTAGTAATTAATTAATTAACCAAAGGATATCCTGGTATTTAATTGTAATAATAATTAGATCGTATTTAATTTAATATCCTTCAACATAGTTCATTTTTAATTATATCACTCTTATCAGTCTTCTGCATTATCAGCCTCCCGCGTACAGTACACTACTTTGCAAACTGCTACTACATCTCTATTATAGCATTGCCACAGTATTTCGATCGCATTCAGTACTTGTCTTTTATTTACGGTTCTCTTATCTATATTACAATAAGTGTAAGGTAAGTTTAAATATTCGACCTCAAACTGAATTGATAAGATTATAAGCAAGTTCTACTTAAAAAAAATATTCTTCTAAAAAGAAGTATATAATGTATATTATACTGCAAGGCGCTGACGATCCTTGGGACAGAGATGAGTGACTTTAATAAAGTCAATATCTTTGTTAAATTAAATTCACGATAGTATATATTGTAATTTATGTGTTTTTATTTGAAAACCATTTTTAACAGTTTACAGTAATATTATTTTAATAAATACAGTTAAATTTTAATAAAAACGCAAAGAAATTTCACAATAATTTTAAGCATTAATATGTGTTTAGCGCCATCATTATGTTATATTAAAAATATTATAAGATGCATTACATAATAATAATATATTAGTAAATTTATAGAAATTGAAATTTATTTGATTATATGAATTTTGAAAATTATATGTATTGCAAGTAAAAGTTAATACCAGTTTTAAAATTAGACAATTTCTCAGATTGTTAATTAAAATTATATTCATGTATTAAAATATAAAACTAAATATCCAGTTTAAGTTGAAATGTATAATAATATATAAATAGCAGTATTCAAAATATATAAAATATAATAGACGATCAGAAATACCACATTAATTAATAATATCATATTACATACAGTGAATGTCACATTTAACTTGGTTATGGTCGTGTTTGTAACGCTCTCAGTCATTGGTAGCCGGTTTGTAACGAAGGACATGACTGGCCGAGCCGAGCCGAATGACTCCCGAGCGCTTCCGACCATAACCAAGTTAAATGTGACACCCACAGTAATTTATAGCGAAAACTGAAAATTAAAAATAAATTAATACAATTTTAAACTAATTTTAAAACAGTTAAATTATTCATTATAGCGAAAGTTATCAATTAAGTTTCCTTTCATTTCAATTGTTTTTCAACATGCATGGTTGAGAAAACCATGCATGTTGTTATAAAAATTAAGTGTCTGCCATATATGGTAATATCTTTAAAAAGTTTGACTGCATGATGGCATTACGTAGGTACAGTCGTCGCCTCGGAAAATTACTCTTTACAGCCTTGTTAATCGCCATGCCCCGTATATAAGAATAATACAGAGGGCATGGTGATTAATAAGGCTTCAAGAGGGAAATTTTTTATGGCGACAAGTGTACATTAATATTAATGAAGAAAATATGCAGATTGCAGACTTCATGAAGAACAAATTATAATTCTCACTCCCAACCGTTCCTTGCAATACATACTATTACCGTGTAATAGTATTACGTGTAATGGGGCTCCTGCCCCAACGATAAAGTTGTTTAGTTTTCTCACCGAGAGTGCCTGGTGATTACATCCTTGACAGGTTTGATGACGGAGGAGGAGACCTGGAGTCCTTGAGAATACGCTGATGTTTATCATCCATGCGCCTAAATCCTCTATGTAATCTTTTTCAATTATGACAGATTTATAATGTGGTTTATTCCTTTTAATATAATAGTAAATACATATATATATATATATATATATATATGTATATATATATATATATATATATATATATATATATATATATATATATATATATATATATATATATATATATATATATATATATATAATATATATATATATTATGTCATTCTATTATTTTCGTGCATTTTCAGTTAAAAAAAAACACACTTTCAAAATCGAGGTGAAAGATGCTGTGACGTCATAGTCATGCAACGTATTTCCTGAATTTCCTGATGCTTGTGTATCAAGTATTTGCATGAATATGACGTCACAGCGCCTTTCCCTTTGATTTTAAGGCTGTTAGAGGGTTAAAAAATCTGACAATACAATTTTACAATTTATTCGAGGTCCTAAAAATATGCAGTTTATCCATTCCAGAATTATTTGCGCCAAATTTCAGATCAATTATAATTTCTTTAATGCTATTTGCATGCATGATATTATGATAAAGCTTATTAATATAAATTGATAAAAAACAAACTCTATATTGCTGCATTTAATAATATTTGTATTCTTGTATGATATGATATTTTATTCACATCCTGTAAAGCATTTGCTTGTACGTACACAACTAATTTTATAATAAAAATACCAAATATTCATTACGGTATAAATATGCGAATAATATTTACTGGCAAATAATGGACTTTTCTCCAGAATATAAATAATTATGTATTGTATACTGTATTTTTTATATTATTATTTTCTGTAAAAATACACTCTTATGTATATAAAATGTTATCTCTTGCAACATACAAAAAAAATGGTTTATTCTTCACAGTAATTGCTATGTTAAAATAATTATTTTTTAGCAACAAAAGAATTACAAATAAAAAATATGCATCGGAAATAAAAAAGGAAACCATAAAAATAGTAATATTATTTTAGTAAAGAAGGTTAGTGTAATTTGCGAGCAGGTCTATATTTAGTCGTGATTATAATATATATTATGCAGTAGTCTGTTAATTCAGACCAGTTTCTAAATCCATAATAATTCTTTTATGTAAACACCTGACAAATTCAAAACTACTCAACGTGAATAGCGAGGCGATGATGACAAAAGTTTAATTGATAAAATCTTGAGCACTGTTTTATTTAATAACATTTATTTTATCGCCTCTATGTTGTATCATGTACAGCTACACGAGGAAATAAAAATATATAATCATCATGGCTTTAGGTTACTTCTTGCATTGACCTAAGGACCTAAATACATTGCTCTCTGTATACCAGACCATGTATAGAGTTATTTCTTTTATGTTCTTATTTGTACTAGAATAAATAATGACCTGAATTTTATAATACTTTAAAATTATGAGCTCAAGTTTCATTTTAGAAATGAGATTTATATAATGTCAATCAATTTTAGTTGTTTTAAGTATATTTTGTATGAATGAATACAAAAATGACATTATTAAGACCTTTGGGTGTTACTTGGTATAGCATATTATGGTTAGAGAGAGATCTTGGAATATTGGTACTTTACTGCATGTACATTGAGAGAAGCAGGAATCATATTATAATGAAACCTGCTATATAATTATAGCTTATAGTGCTGCCGCCAAGTGCTAGAAGTGTATGATGCCGCGTTAAAAAGCAAGGCTGAAAATGAAATGATATTTTATCGTCATAAATAACAAGAAATAAATTTGATATGATTTGTGCATTTAGACTAGCTAGGAGAGGAACTTGCAGCAAAACATTGACAGATCATCAAATATATTTTACAAATTGTTCAAAATGATATGATTAAATTAACTGTAAACTCACAAAAATGCAAAATTTTAAGCAAAATATATTCTAAATTATTTAAAAATAAAAATTGAAACCCATAAAAATACACTCGTGAGCCTCTTGAGTAAAGAACAATATATTTTGTTTATATGCCCCCCCCCCCCCCTTTCGGAAGAGTTGTATAACATATGGAAGTTCATGCAGCACGTACGGAAGAAGTAAACCATCGTTGTTTCTTCAACAAAGCTGCATGCGGTAATGTTTATACTGTTGCCAAATTTAGCATACGACGTTAGTCAATTTATAAATAGAGAATATTACGTAATGAAAGGGAAATTTTCAGTTCATTGTAGCACATACGGTGTATGATCTATAAGTGTAACAAGGAATTAAAATATTGATACTAAAATAAATAAATTTATTATTATTATATTCGCGGCTATGAAAAGAAAGCAAAATTTTCCTTTATTTAAAGTTCTTCTTAAAGCGCATGTTATGTTATTATAAATCTAACAGTCAAATTTGTTTCCAAGATATGCTTTTTAATAATATTTTTATCTGCACCTGAAATAATGATAAAAGATCATATAATACAAAAATATAATTTATTTTAAGATAAAATAACTTATATAACGACTTTTACTTTTAAATAATTATAATATATTTACGAGCATGTTGTTTTAGATAGACTCGCAGCTCATTGAAAATGTTTTTTTTTTCTATATTTTGTGTTACCATAACTTTTGATTTAAAAAGTTTTTCAAATTTGAATAAATTCATCATTAGATAGATTTGAAGGTTCAGCTCCTTTAATTGGTGAAATTTTTTACAGGGATCATGACACAGACGAGCTTGAAGGGAGAGCACTTGAAAATTAATTAGCATCCTCACTTGTGCTAAATAAAAAAATGTACAGTCTTCGTCAGTAAAAAGGTGCTTAGGTGCTCACCAATGCCTTAATTGTTTTTAACTCTTTTCTTCATTCTGTTCAACTAAAAAAAAAGGAGTATGATAGAAAAATAAGGTTATTTTTATATGAACGTTTTCCTCTTACGTATAACGTTTAGTAAACATAAAAACACAAACTTGTTTTATGACATCATAACATCACTTTAATAGTTTAAAGAAACTGAAATTAGAATTTATAGGAGATAAAGCGTAAATCATCAACAAAAACAAAACAAAAAGTATACAGACGTAGCTGGAATAGACTAAAATAAAAATTAACATATAAGTTCTGTTCCACGGTAAACGGAGAAAATACCCTTTGATAAAATACCCTCAGATATAATACCCAGACAAAATACCCTAGGACAAAATACCCTCAGACAATTTACCCTAGGACAAAATACCCTTGGATAATTTACCCTAGGACAAAATACCCTTGGACAATTAACCCTAGGACAAAATACCCTTGGACAAAATACCCTGGGATAAAATACCCTTGGACAAAATACCCTAGGACAAAATACCCTTGGATAATTTACCCTAGGACAAAATACCCTTGGACAATTAACCCTAGGACAAAATACCCTTGGACAAAATACCCTAGGACAAAATACCCTAGGACAAAATACCCTTGGACAAAATACCCTCAGATAAAATACCCTCAGACAAAATACCCATGGACAAAATACCCTTGGACGAAATACCCTCGGACAAAATACCCTTGGACGAAACACTCTTGGACAGAATACCCTCAGACAATTTACAATATATTATAATATATAACAGCATCTTAGGTATTTCGTAGAATGATAAAAATTATACCTACATCATGCAAACATTTTGCACACATGTATTGTATATACACTGTACAGTACAGTATTAATATTATTATTATTAAAGGGACAGGGTACAATAATTTTCATGTTGCATAAAAAGTTTCCTATTGATATAATAAATTTAAAAATATAATGTGTCAATTGCCCCAAAATACCAACCAACCAACCAAAATTAAAAATATATGATATTTCGGATTTCAACAGTACCAATAATTATAATCATAAATTTATGATTATATTTTCTATGATTTATAATATGTTATTGCGAATTGCCCATGAAAAAGGTAAAATAAATTTCACTGAATCCTGCGCATGATACTTTCACAGCATAATTAATTTTTTTATACGTTTAGTTGTAGAGTATAATAATTAAATATTTAACACCTTTTAATTATTTTATTATTTATCATGTTATTTTTTAAGGGTAAGATAACACGAAGAATCGATTGTTGTAGTCCCATTTGATTAACATGTAAATCTTAGCAACCTCATAATAATTCTGAATTTTTTTTGAGAGACAGTTTTTGGCACCAAAAAAATATGGAAAAAATTTCAAAACAATCGGACGATCCAATTTTTTTAAACGAATTTTTTAAATTTTTAGTATAGGGCTTTCCCATGGAGACCTAAACTAAGAAAATAATTTAAAAAAATTGGATCGTCCGATTGTTTTGAAATATTTTCCATATTTTTTTGGTGCCAAGAACTGCCTCTCAAAAAACATTCAGAATCATTATGAGGTTGCTAAGGTTTACATGTTAATCAAATGGGACTATAACAACAATCGATTGTTCGTGTTATCTTACCCTTAATGTAGGTTAATTTGGGTGCAATATATTTGAGCCAACCCAGGCAAAAAGGACTTTGGGGGGGGGGGGGGAAATAAGTAAATGTAAATGAACAGGGGATACTAAATAAAACATCGCATAATTATTATGGTATAATTATTTTACAATGAATGTATGAGTAGTAATCGAGGGGGAAAATATAAACTTCCCGCAAGAAGGGGACAGAGGTGATGAAAATAATTCTATCACATTTAACATGGGATTTTCCTATACTGAACTTAACATAGGAAGTATAGGAACTTAGTATCACATTTAACATGGGATTTTCCTATACTGAACTTAACATAGGAAGTATAGGAACTTACTATGGAACCTATGTTAAATGTGATAGATTTTTTTTTTTTAATGTTCATTATAATACATATGAAACATATAAGTATGTGATAATGTTGGAAGATATGGGAGACACAACTATATTTTTTTTGCTTACCATAGCGGTCTCACGATAGTGTAGATCTTATATGGCTTTCACTTTTCTTTGAGACATGAAAGTTATATAAGTGTCATGTGACATGAAGCGTATGTGACACTCATATCTTTTTAACATTGACCGTATAAAATAATATAGCATTTTGTTTATTTCTATATAAGTGTCGTGTGATATGAAGCGTATGTGACACTCATATCTTTTTAACATTGACCGTATACAATAATATAGCATAATGTATATTTCCAATGATAAATGAATAAGAATAATAAAATTTATGTTGCAATTATAATGTAGGTTTTTTAACAAACTACATGCTACGATAGTATTATTTTTTAATGAATTAAAAAAATATATATTATGGCTATAGCAACAATGCTAATTATTTTCTGATTTTATATGTTGGGTGACTGATCACTTTTGTGCATGGGTTATGCCTTTTTTTGTCACCCTTTGAGCTATTTATTTTAACTAATCAATACTGTTGCACATAATATTGTATTGTATTTCATTTTGCTCAATAAACAGTTATTATTATTATTATTATTATTATTATATTTGTATACAAAAAACCATGTTTGTATACAACCAATGTTTTATAATTTATATATTATTAACATTAATCGTATACTTTATTATAGAAATTCATATAATTCTAATGTTATAAAAATTTCTATGATATTAACATTGATTGTGTACGTAACATTGATAATTGTATACCACAACAATGTCCGTATTCATCCAATGTTATTTAAGTTTGTATATTATTAACATTAATTGTATACTGAAACATTGACATTCGTGTACTACTAATGTTAATAATATTTCTATGATAATAACATTGATCATATACTAAACAGTCATTTCTAAAAATCAACGAATTTCATATATAAACCATGTTATTATAATTACTATATAAATAACATTGTTCGTATACTATAACATACACATTTGTATACGACCAATGTATTTTAAAGAGAGGAGGGGGGTCATGAGAGCGATCCACGTCTGCGCGATGTCTGCTAGCGAATGAAGCATACAAATTGCACTACAATTTTGCGGACAACGACAGAGGAGAGGGGGAGGTGTGCCGATGTACCTCCCCATCCCCCCCCACTCTCCCACTGACTTGAACAATTATATAATTATGTAATTAACTAATACATAATTGAATTTATAGGCTACATAACAACAATGTTATATAAAATAATAGAAACGAGTGAAATGAAAAAAAAAAATCCTTTCTTTTAAGACCAAACATGAAAAAAAAGTTACGAAAATTTTTTCATTATTTTTTTCGATCGATAATATCAAATAAAATAATTACATTTTGATGTTATAATCTTTTAATTAATATACAATTTTTCCTGATATTACCATAATAAATATATTGACTTCGTAAATTATGGTTCTCGTGGGAAATTTTTTATGCACTCACTTGCAGTTTTTGTTTACTCTGCACAATTTTTCTGCTAAGACTGCATAATTAGAAAGAAATGAGGGGAAAATTATGGGTTTAAATAGAGGTACCTTTTGGCATCTTTATCATTCAAAAATCTCACTCTTAACTTAGAATCAATTTAAAAATGTGTGATTCAGATAGGCCAGATAATATATTCTGTTCTGTTAACGAGTGGGAAATAATAGCAAAATTTGTATTAAATCGTGTTAAAAGTAATACTCTATTATCAGATTTGGATAAAGGTTATAATGAATTAGTAAGCGCAGGCAAAAGTAGCTCTAACGAAACGTTGGTTAATCTTCAACATTATGTATTATTACATAATATGTGTCGAGTGTCTTTCGGTGATCCACCTACTGATGGTAAGTAAAGAATTAATTTACACTATATTAATTTTTAATTAGCATTAATTATATGCTGAAACATTGACATTAGTATACTATTATTGTTAATAATATTTCTATGATAATAACATTCACCATATACGAAACATAGTCAATTCTATACGACAACAATGTTTATATATAACCAATGTTATTTTAATTACTATATAAATAGCATTGATTTTATACTAAAACATATACATTTTTATAATTTACTATAAAAATCATATATTTTTAATGTTATAAAAATTTCTATGATATTAACATTGATTGTTTAGGTATGTGTTTAATTTTATTATAATATAATAATTATTTAACAGGTAGCAAAGTAGCCGACCTTGCTCCTGGATCAAAGAGCCTACAAAACAATGATGCTCATGGAGGTAACTCTAAACACAGTAAGTTCCTTTATAAATATTTTAATATTATGATATTTAAAATTACCATTGAATTTACCATAAATTTAAAAAAACGCTCAAAAATCATTTTCAAGATTTAACATATCTAAAGATATTCCAAAAAAATTAAATACATATACTAAAAACATATCTTAAATTGGTATATAAGTTAGTATATTATCCTTTTTTTTTGTTTACAGAGAGAAAAAGCAGCGAAGAAAAATCTCCAAGAAAACCAAAACAACATAAAACTTGTACTGTATCATCTGATACTCCTACATCTCTCCCTCTTGATCCCCCTCAACCTATAAAATCAACATCTGCATCGGAAGAGGCTACGACTGATGCGGTTCCATCCGTCCAGCAGTCTGCACCTCCTGCAGACCATCTGCAAGACCATCAAAAGCAGGCAGCTAAAAGTGTGGACCACAAGTCTGCGCATGATTCTCATGCAAAGAAAGGTAATAATCAATTATTAATTATAACAAATAATGAAATTTTCAAACATATACTATGATATGTGATAAAGTTTTAAAAAATACCTGCTCAAAAATCTCATGCAAGATCCTGCATACCAATAAACATTATTGGTAATTTATCTGATATATATATATATATATATATATATATATATATATATGAACATGAAAATATGAAAAATATTGCTATTTGTAATACTATGTAGGATCCTGCGTAAGGTTTTTGAGCAGGGATTTTTTAGAATTGTTATATGAATCGTACAATTTTTATAAATATCATAGTATATATTTATATATATATATATATATATATATATATATATATATATATACATATATATATACTATGATATTTATAAAAATTGTATGATTCATATAACAATTCTAAAAAATCCCTGCTCAAAATCCTTATGCAGGATCCTACATAATATTACAAATAGCAATATTTTTCAGAACAAAATAAAAAATATGTACTTAAATCAATGTATTATTAAATATATCATAATTTTTTTTTTGCTTACAGAGAGGAAAAGAGATGGCGAAAATCAATCGAAAAATTCCCAAAAATCTAAACCTTCTAAAGGTTTCACTCCTACCCATCCTCTTCCTAAAGAATCATCACCACAGAACAATCCATCTACTACAGAGGAGGTAACTGCGCCTGAGTGTGTGCAACTCCACCATCAGCCGGACGTTCGGCAGCAGCACCAATCTTCAAACGTGGACAAAAAGTCTTCCTGCAAAGCTCAAGTAGTTAAAGGTAAGAAAAAAATAAATTGTACATAGTTTGTGTTACTATTATTGATACAGTAAATATATATATATATATATATATATATATATATATATATATATATATATAATATAGATATATATATATATATATATATATATATATATATATATATATATATATATATAATTTTTATATTATTTTATATATTAAAGAATATTTCTTTCATTTCATCAGGTTCCCATGCTCCGACCGCTAAGAGTTTAGATGATTTTTTCAAGAAACCGCAGCCGTCAAGAAAACCCAAACCTGCAGGTAAATATATATTGTCTCGCTCGTTCAATATATTTTGTCTCTTCCTCAGGTGAACTGAGATTGATTAAAAAATAATAATCATGTAAGACCTATATTTAATTATATATATATATATATATATACATATATATATATATATATATATATATATATATACATATATATATATATATATATATATATAAATATGTATATATATATATATATATATATATATATATATATATATATATATATATATATATATATATATATATATATATATATATATATATATATATATATATATATATATATATATATATGCCTTCAAATATATATTTTAAAAATATTCCAAATATAAAAAAAAAAGACCCCTACTCAAAAATCCTACGCAAGATACCAAAAAATGAAAGTAAGACCCAGTTAAAAATTTAAAAAACGTAACTTAGGTGCTCATATTATATATATATGCCTTTAAATATGTATTTTAAAAATATTCAAAATATTAAAAAATAAGACCCCTACTTGAAAATCCTACGCAAGATACCAAAAAATGAAAGTAAGACCCAGTTAAAAAATTTAAAAAACGTAACTTAGGTGCTCCTATTATATATATATATATATATATATATATATATATATATATATATATATATATATATATATATACACACACATCCATACATATATTAATTAAATGTATTATTTTTTTGTTTCAGTTAAGCGTACATTGAGCATGGATGGAACAATCTCAATTGATTCTTCTACACCTGCACCGAGTAATGCTGATGACCTTCCTCCCCCTCCTAAAAATACTAAGACTAGAAAGAGACCACCTCCCCCACCCCCTATGAAAAAAGAGGTAATAGATCATATGGAAGCTGCAATTGATAAAGTCAAGAATGGTGGCATTACTCCTGTTCATTCTTCTCAACCCTTCATCCCTGACTGTCCTTTGAAGGAAGACCCATTCATTAACCTTCCTGATCAATCCTCAGGTAATGCTACCATTCAAATCCAATCTAAATGCCATGAAATTGACCATGTCAGCAATAATCCTATCCAATCTTCGTCAGAAACCATGATTGTTGAGAGTGATGATAATTTAAATATTAAAGAAATTAATGCAAATAAAAATAGTAAACTATCATTGAAAGATTATAAAAGGAAAATTTATGAGACACATGAAGATAGAGTTAGACACACTCTTAAAACTAAATGGCTCGAGAACAAACTGGTGTCTGGCGATGTCCCAAAGATTGCTGTTAACTCAATTAATGCTAACCAAAAATATATCATTAATCCAGTTCATAGTACTCCCAAAAATCCCCAGGAGTATGACCCCACTAATCCAAGCTTAGAAGCTGGAATCATACATACTCCTGTAGAAACATCCAGATCCCTTCTCATTGAGGACACATATGATAATGTCAGTAAAATAAACATGAGAACCTTCAGTATAGATTTGAATAAAAATAATGCTTGTGTTTCTTATTCATCAAGGGAGACCACAGATCAGTCATGTGAGGACAATCAAGACGTAAATGAAACTCTTGCAGCAGTTCAATCAATATCTTATGTGTCGTCTCCCACTTCCCCTACTCTTATTAAAAATGAGCCTTCATGTGACTTGTCATCCCTTCCTATCATAGACCTTGTCTCTGATGATGATCAAACTGATCCTACCTTCCCAGACTTCCCTAAAGATACTGACAATATCCCTAAACCATCCTCAAATAAACTAATTGATACAGAAGAGCTAACAGATAATGAAATCGCTAGTCTATTAAAAAATGCAAATAATCTTGTAAGATTAAATATTCAAAAAATATATAAGGCATGCTTTCCGGATCATTTACTTCCTTCACTCCCCTTAATTAACAATCAATATCAGTCAAAAAACATATCATCTGAATTTAAAAATCCTCAATCCCCAGAACCTTCTACATCTAAAGATGTCTCACATACTAAACATCCATCTCCTCAACTATTCAAAACTCCCCAAAAAAATTTTCCTACCTTTAAAAATACACCTCCCTTCAAAAGAAAGTCCTGTCAACCATCACCTAAACCTACCAACTCAAAATCTAAAAATAAATCAAGTAAACACCCTCCACCTCCTCAAAAATCTTCACCTCCTCAAGAGGGAACACCACCCCGTAAAAAATCATCATACCACCGGTCAAGATCGAGTTCAACGTCTTCAAGTGGATCTAGCTCCTCATCAAACAGCTCTTCCAGTAGTAGCCGTTCCCCCAGCCCTTCTTCAAATAGTAGTCGTTCACCAAGCCCATCTACACAACGCAAACGTACCCGCAGCCCTTCTACAAGAAATAGTCGTTCCCGCAGTCCTCTTAATCGAGCAAGTCGATCTCCCAGCCCGCCCACACCACAAGGAAGCCGCTCCCCAAGCCCTCGTCCTCCCACCCCTGGAAACAGCATCGATTTCAACAACTTAGAGAATCATGTAAGTTGAATGTATAATACTGTATTGATTGTATTGTTTTGTAAAATAAATATATATTAATATATTTTTTTTTATTTGTATGAACCTTTTAACTCAATTTTAATCTGATTAAGCAATAAATAATATATTGTTGAAAATTAAATGAAATTGAATAATAATAAAAATATAAATGTTAAAATTGATTAAAAATAAACCAATTTTGTATCCAATAATAATATTATAGTTCAAATAAAAATAATATACATTTAAGAGGTTATATAGAGCAATATCAATTTATATATATATATATATATATATATATATATATATATATATATATATATATATATATATATATATATATATATATATATATATATATATATATATATATATAGTCAAAAGCGTACAATGCAGTGTTCAATTATAATTACCTTTGAACAAATATTCATATTTTACTATATATTTATTAATGTTTTTTTTTCTTTCAGATTGATGTCTCTAATAACCAAATCGGAAAGGGGGTTAAATCATTCACTATAGAATCAGAAAGAAAGACATATATAAAAAAATTTAAGATAGATGCTAGAGAATACATACTGAAATTAAGAAAGTTAAATGAAAACGATGATTTTGTAAGTCATTATCAAAGAATAATACAAGATCTAGTAGAATTATTCAAGTCAAATAACGATCCACTTAATAAGATTGGTATTGTTATTAAGAATAGTCTACATCGTGACGCAAAGCCAATTGCTTTATCGTTTCGCGATATTGGTGAGTTATCTTCTGATGCTCTCTTCACTTTGATTTACAGAGTAAGTCAATCGAATGAAGAGTACTTTTTACAAGGAGATATCTCAGCTCAAGTTCACGTTGTAGATATGAATTTTGGTAAAGGTTATGACCGAACTCGTATTTATAGCAGTGTCACTGAATACATTAACAAAAATCGGGCTGTAATTCCAATTAAAAATAATGACAACCTATGCCTGGCTCACGCCATTGTGGTACTATTGGCATTACTGGAAAATACTCCTAATGTTAAAAAAATGCAAAATGACATGAATCGTATGAACGAGAAGGTTGAGGAATTATTAGATCTAGCAGGAATAGATCTAAGAAATGGTGGCAGTCACAATGAACTTAAAATATTACAACAAGTACTGCCACCTCATATTCAAATTGTAGTATTTGACAATATTCAAACAAAACATATTCACTTTAAAGGTAAGGTTAAAGATGCCAAAGACCACATCTTTCTTTTTCTGCATAACAATCACTTCTCCACCATAAGTAGTTTAACAAATTTTTTTCTTTCCTCATATTATTGTAAGCAATGCTTTAGACCATATGAAAGCAAATTAACACATAGATGTAAAGGAAAATGTTTTAATTGTTTTAAGTATCCTATATGTACAGAGGAAGAAAATTATATTGTAGATTGCTCAGATTGTGGTAGGACATTTAAATCCAACAAGTGTTTTACTAATCATAAATCAAATAAGCTTACAAAGAGACAAAATGTATGTGATTATTATAAATGTTGTGTAAAATGTAAAAAGACATATACAATGTATAGAGGTAGAAAAAATGGCCATACATGCACAGAAAAATACTGTGGAAATTGTAGAACTCATGTTCCTGAAGGAAGGGACCACAGATGCTATATCAAACGAGACACAACAAAAAAACCACCGTCCAACGATAAATATATGATAGTAAATTGGGATGCTGAGTGTACACAAGAATGTCTTGTAAATCCTGAGAATGCTGATGATGGTTATTATCACAAATGTAACTTGATAATCGCTCATTCCCAGTGCAGCGTTTGTGAGGAAGAAAATATAGACGTACCTTGTATACGTTGCGGGGACAAAAATGGAACACGAAAACAAATATTTCAAATTGATCCCATTGGAGAATTTTTAAATTTTTTGAGTTTACCTAGAAAAATGTTTCGCAAAATTCTCCTACTTGCACATAATTTTGGAGGTTATGACTCTGCTTTGTTATTGAGATATTTCCTTACTGTCATGCATGTAACACCTAAGGTGTTGCTGAGAAATACAAAAATTATTTGTTTAGAATATAAGAAGCTTAAGTTTATCGATTCTTTATGTTTTCTACCAATGTCATTAGCAAAATTACCCAAGACTTTAGGCTTAAATGAGGACTTATGCAAGGGCCACTTTCCGCACATGTTTAACAAAGAAAGTAATAGAAATTACATTGGACCTATGCCTCAGGCATCATTTTATGACCCTGATTCACTTAGTGTAGAAGATAGAGAAAAGTTTTATTCTTGGTATCATGAACAAGTAGAGAATGGATATTTATTTGACAAGCAAAAAGAAATAATATCACATTGTGATAAGGATGTTGAAATTTTACGTCTTGCAATGAATAAATTCAGAAAAATAATTATACAAGTAGGAAATGTGGATCCAATTGTTGAATGTATTACTTTGCCACACTGTGCAAGTCTCATATTTCGACGAAATCATTTGAAAGATAATACACTTGCTATTTTACCAGTTAGAGGTTACCGTATGTATAACACACAATCAAAAATTGCAATTAAATGGCTACTATCAATTGAAAGAGAACAAAACATAAAAATTCGACATGCTGGAAATGCAGGTGAATACAGAACACCTCGTGGTGGTTTTTTGGTTGATGGGTATTCTAAAAACAATGGAATTGAAACAGTCTACAAATTTAATGGATGTTGGATACATCAATGTGTATTATGCACCCTGAACAAGATTTAGCTAAGAAATTTAGTAATGATCCATACAATAATCTTGCGTTGAAACGAGAAAAAACTGAAAGAAAGTTGAAAGCGTTGGCTCAATATGGTTACGTGGTAGAAGTCATGCGAGAATGTGACTTCCGACGACTACTAGAGGCAGATTCAGAGCTAAAGAGTTATGTAAATAATCATCCCCTAGTGTGTGAAGAACCGTTGATACCAAAGAATGCGATGTATGGCGGTAGATGTGAAAATTTTTTTATATATAGAGAAGCCATTCTAGGCTTATCAGAGCTACAATTTCATGACTTTATTTCATTGTATCCAGCAATTTTAAAGTATTATAAAGTACCAATTCATCACCCTATCATTCATCTTGGACCTACATTTCCTGATATACATACAATTGATGGTCTCATAAAATGTGTTGTCCTTCCTCCACGCTCGCTCTTCATTCCATTATTACCAATTAAAATGCATGACAGGTTGCTTTTTGTTTTATGTAGAAAATGTGATGAAAAATTTCATTCAGGGCGAATGTATACACGAAGATATCGAGGACAGAGCATTCTCAGGTACATGGGTTTTAGATGAAGTCAAAAAAGCTGAACAAATAGGCTATAAAGTGTTAAAAATTGTAGAAATTTGGGAATATGAAGTAACTCAGTATAATAAAGACACTGGTACTGGAGGTGTCTTTGATAGCTATGTAAATGTCTTTCTAAAAATTAAACAGTCTGCTAGTGGTTATCCTGATTGGGTAAAGGATGATTTAACTAGACAACAATACATAAGAGAATTTTTTGAAGCAGAGGGAATTGAACTTGATCCCAATGAGATCGAACTTAACCCTGGTCTTAGAGCCATTGCAAAATTACTATTAAATGCTTTGTTTGGAAGATTTGCTATGGATGTAGAAAGGCAGCAAACGAAAATCATTAAGGACACAAAAGATTTTTATGAATTACTGACTGACCCTAATGTTATCGTAACTAGTGTGCATTGTATAGGACAAGAGTTTTTACTGGTACATTATGTAACCCCAATTGAGTTACTACCACAAAACAACACAGTTAACGTTGTTATAGCTGCCTTTGTAACTGCAGGTGCCAGACTACGATTATATGAATGTATGGAGATGCTCCAGCACAGACTAAATTATGTAGATACGGATAGCGCCCTAAGTTTGTTTAAAAAAGGTGATAAACCTGTACCAACAGGTTCAAATTTGGGAGATTTAAGTTCAGAACTAGATGAAGGATGTACCATTTCCTAATTTGTATCCGGAGGAGCCAAGCATTATAGTTATAAAGTTGTGAATAGCGAGGGCAACCATGTTAAAACCGTTATGAAATGTCGTGGTATATCTCAAAATTTTTCAAATATGGGCATTGTTAATTTTGATAATCTAAAACATATGGTCCTAGAAAATGGTGAATCCTCACATGTCTCAATACCTCGAAAAATTATGAAAACAAAGTCATATGAACTTGTAACAAAGAAGCAATCCAAAATTTATAGAATTGTTAATAACAAAAGATGGATTGTTCCAAATAGTCATATGACTTTACCTTATGGTTATAAATCTAGCAATAATTGAAAATTATAATACTCAGCATCTTAAATACTTTAGTTTTATTATAAATTGTATATTTTTGTAATATTATGTATATAGAATATTTTTTGTACTATTATCTTTAGAGATGTATTATTGTTTATATATCGAATTATGTATATACTGGTTATACCTAATTACAAATAAAATCATATTATTTTCCAATATTAGATATTTTTTTTTCTCAATTATAAATTTTATTAAATTCAACTAAATATATATATATATATATATATATATATATATATATATATATATATATATATATATATATATATATATATATATATATATATATATATACTGTATATATATTATAGATACAATCTTTGACTTGGTTATTTTAAAAAATAAATACCTCTTTTGGACATAAATATTTAAATTTTATGATTAACTATAATCATTTTAAATTTTAAATATTGGTACCATTGTATCCTAGAATCTATATAAGGTTCTAAATTTAGAAAAGTATAACACCAGGTTTAAATCCATTTTTTTTTATTTCACATAGAAAAAAATTCAAAAACATAGAAATACAATAATAATAAAAAATGTTCCCAAAGAAAAATATCAAAGTTTTTACTATGAAAAATCTAATGCTCAATAACTAATACAATATATATTTAAAACTTATCATTACGACATAATATCAACAAATATTCAGGCAAGAACATAACAATTTCATGGAAGCAACGTTGCCTATCAAAACTTGTAGGTGACAAATTTTCATACTTTGGGCACTGTACATTTTTCAGAAATTCTCTAAAACCTGCAAGGTAATTACCTTCTGACAATTCCTGAGCGAAGTTAGTTTTAACTTGCTTCACAATTGAATTGATCATCTCTTCAAGTTCAACAATTTGCTTCTCAAGATTATCAGCTATTGTTAAGAGGCAAGGAAAGAGTTTGACAAAATTCATCCAAGTGCGATCTACAATGTAGATAGATGTAATTTTGGGGCGTTGGTCATCATTAATAAGACCAACTTCTTCCATCCTTTCTAGTACCAACATTTTTGTACCATATGACATGTCAAAACGAATATGAAGTTTTGCATTTAACTTTAATGTGGATTCTCTTTGAAGTCCAAACTTTAAGAAGAAGTTAGAGATTTCTTCTTCATTTTCTACTAATAGTTTGAACTCAACTAAAGACATTTTAATTTTCTGAAACCCACTCTTAGCCAACCAGACATAAGGTTTAATTTCTTCTCCTACTTCCAATGCGCAAGACACAGTCTTTGTATTGGAAGAACAGAGCCCATAAGTAACATCTAACATCTTAACTGCCATAGTTATGACTGTTTAGTAAGCAAGTCAGATCAAAAGTGATGAAAATTACTCTGTCTGCCCCTCTTTTATAGCAAATTATTATGACTTTGCGCATGCGCACAGAGCTTTACATTTTAAACCTGTTTCAGGTGATATTTTCTTACCATTCTTTCTATAATCATAATGCATTCTAAAATTAAGTATAGCTATAGCATCATTCGAATACACATCTGGTCCATTAAATTTAGATATGAATTCATGCATTGATAGGTTTCTTGCTTTAGCTCCTATATACAAAATACAGTAATGACCACATATAGATGAAGTAATACTTTGAAGGCAAGTTTTATTGTAAGTGTATTTTTTGCTATTGTTTAAAATAAACTTTTTATGATTTTGTACAATAGGTTGAAGACCATATGAATCAAAATACTCAGCACTGCCTTCTTTATCAAAATATATAGCTATCCAATGGCTACCTCGCATAGATTTTGCATCAGTATTTACAACATAGGCAGTATTCATAGAAACTCGTTTTGGTAAAGTGTCAGCAGCAAAAACTCCATTAAATATCTTTCTACTGGTTTTGTCATTCAACAAAAACTTTCGTATTTCGTAAGTGGTTAAAGCAGAGTACTGAATGTCTGCCATGATTGTTAGAAGTCAACTGAAACTTTCCTCTGGTGATCCACCTCTAAGAGATTTTGAAATTCTGCAAATACAATGAGGGTTAGAGTGTCAGATAAACTTTTATCAAACCTGATTTCCAATTCTATCACACTATTTTTCCTTAAATTCCACATGTGAGAATTTGCAGAGAGATCAGGAGAAAGATCAAATGTGTGTATGACATAGCCTCCAGCCCCGTACTCATCTCTATCAATTTGATACCCATCATCACTAAAGTTAATCCGAGTAGCTTGAAAGGTATGAAAATATGAAAGAATATAATCAGGAGATTCTGAGCTGAATGACATCTCTAGAGGTCTTGTTGTGACTGGAACACCATCCTTGGTAAGTGAAACATAGTTCATGTTGTAGTGACCAAAATCAAATGGATTTAATTTGTAATCACCATTAACAGCACTATTTTTTGTAAGTCCAAAAAATACACGGACTGGAGTAGGACCTTGGAAGAGTTTTTCTCCAAAACTTTGTCCACCTGGAGGTATAGTAAAAGATTTCATTTCAACTCTACTGATTGGGTATTTTGCTGTCGTTGTGGCAAGTACCTTGCTATGAGCTACTAATACAGTGGGTGAAATTTTAACCCTTCGAACAATCAGTGTTGCATTAAGTATCTTAATTTGATATTTGCTATCATCATCAACCATCAAACAAAACGAGGGCTTCGATCGAGTGAACAATAAATCAATTGGAACACCATTAGTAATGAAGGTGCTTTGACCAAATATATCTACTGTTATACGTCCAAGCAGAGGTACTAATTTGCTTCCTTTGATATGATTTCTTCTTGCGATAATCCCTGAATTCAGATCTAAATCATTCATTTTTCCAGCTGTATCTTTATAATACAGCGCCATGGTTTGATGACTCTCCTTGGCAGTTACATTATAATTAAACAAAGTTTCAAATAGGCTCTATATGGATACAATTGAGATGGTGGAGAGAGGAGTTTGCTGTTAACAGACACACTGACCTCAGAAAATAGAGAATGTAAAAAGTTATTTACAGGTGCAACATTATTAGTAGATGCATCAATATTTTCACCTTTCTCATTTTTTATACAAACAACTAACTTCAAAAAAGTATTTCCTGGATCAATATAGTCATCAGCACTGGTTGGTATGGAGAATTCAAGAGGAGCATCATTATCAATGGAAGCGTTGGGTTTAAGGTAAAGAATTTCAGAGCTTTCAATACTAATTTGTGTTGGTGGTATACTGAACAAGTCAAGCTCTGCTTTCAATGTTTCAGGTGAGGAGTTATGTATGAAAGACATTTTAACTGAATATATCAATACACGTAGATTTAGATTTTGCCTTAACTTTCTTTTTAGTATTGACTTTCCTATTCTTCTGTTGCAACTTTTTTAGAGGTTTTTTTTTCGTTGTTTTCTTCTTTGACTTTGTGGCAGGCTCTTTTTGCACGTCTTTCTCTTCTTGGTTTTGTTTGCAGACTGAGTTTTGGTCACTCTTTTCCGCTTATATACACGACCTGCTCCTGACATACTTGCAACTTGATTCACTGCACGATCAGTTAAATTATTTCCTAAGTTACGCACTCTATTTTGTAAGCTCTGCTTCAGTGGTACTTGATTAATGGTGTCTGATAAAATCCCTAGTCCTCCATTGAATAACTCATCCTTGATTGCTGTCAACCCACTTTTCAGGTAAGGCATCACTGATCGAAAAATATTACTTAAAAAATTTCCAACTCCACGAACAGATTGATGTGGATAGTACGATGAGCCGACACCAGTTTGGGCCTGCTTTTGGTAATATGCTATATAAGGATTCATGATGATGTGGAGCAGCGACGAAAATGTAATAACACTGAGCACGTACCGGAGAGGAATGGTAAGAAATTCCCTTCTCTGTCCTTTATATCAATTGAAATTTCATCTATTTCTCCCTTAGCTATTGGAGTGTATTGAGGATTATTAAACATAATATTGCCACTTCCACCATGAATATATGAAGATATATCTAAGGTTAATGTTTTCAAAATTTGACAAATTGAATCACCAAAAAGCTGTGGCTTCACTATATTGCAGAACACATAAGCTTGACTAGGTAAACCAACATTTAAATTAGGTACGTGAGGAGCTTGAATAGACGTTCCAAAGAAATCAGTGTTATTCGGAAATCCTAGCTGTAAAGCTAATATTTTGGTTAATCTAAGTCGAATTTCACCTTTTATATCAGATTTACAAACAACTTTACCCTGTTCCAATTTAAATGTATATTTCTGCTCAAGATCTAGTTCAAGTTTCGTCAGGATATTTTCTATGTCTAATTTATATAAATTACTTAATATACATCTCTTCTTTGTCATTCCATCATATTTTACCCATGCTTTGTTTCTATCACCATAGAAATTGCACAAACTCATTGGATAATGTAATTCATGAAGTGCTACTTCCCAAGAGTCACAAAAGTTAATTCTTCTTTGAAGCTTGTTAGTAAATTTAGATGCAGTATTGTGAGGATGTATAGCAATTGAAGAGTCAGATAGAAGAGTAATGAAGAAATCGTCATCCATTATGTCTTTAAGTCACTTGCTTTTATCCAACTATTAAATTGTTCAGGATAACCTCTCCAGCTGACGAATAACTGTTTACTGATGCCTGTACCTTTAGTCTTTAGAATTTTATCTATCACATGGAACTCTGGGAGATTTACTTTCTGCAATTCTTTCTCATAAAATCAACCAAAAATTTTCTCATTTTGTAAATCTACTATTTCATACATAGGTGGCCCCTATTTAATACTTTCTTAACTAAAAATATTTCTTTTGAAAAGTTATTTTCATAACCTTTCTCAAATACATGTTTTTGTTTGCTGATTCTCACATGATCGTTGACTTGATATTTTGGATTGTTTTTAGTAATCGGAATTTCGTATTGGTATAATCTCTTCCATACAGATAGAAAATTGTGTTCAGTTACACTATCTGGTGTAGTTCCTATACTCCTATGGTATGTTGAATTATAACTATTTACAATATCTTGCAGCACATCAATGTATCTATTGTTTCCTGTGTAGGAAAAATATCTCCATATTTTAGTCTTAAGAGTTCTTATAAACCTCTCAGCTATGCAAGATTTAATGTCTGAATTTTCAGTACTATACATTTCAATATCTTTTTCTTTTAAAAATTTCTTCAATATAGCGTTTTTAAATTCTAATCCCTTGTCTACACATATCTTTAATGGTTGGCGGTTTACCAAACTAATGATATCATAAGTGCTTCCTTTACATTTGCAGCTGTTTTATTTTTTATAATTCTTACCATTGCAAATTTGCTAAGTACATCAATAGCTACAAAAATGTATCTATACTCATCGTTTTGATCCTTATATCTCTGCATATCTGCTATATCTATGCTCCAAACTTCATCAATATTGGTAACGAAAAATCTATCTCTTGTGAATTTTTTTCTCATTGGAGCATGCAAAGTATAAGCATCTTGGCTCATTAAAAATTCTTTTATTTTGGAATTTGAAATTTTTTTGGACACATATTTTCTGAGATTTGTGTAACTACTAAAACCAGCTGGATGAGAAGCATCAAAATAAATTGAAGCTATATCTTCCGTCATATTTTAAATTTAGACCAGCCTGAATTAGATGGAGCAGAAGAGACACCTTTCCTTGCTGTAGGTACTGTTTTGGCCCTTGAAGAAGAAGCAACGTTCGATGTTAGTTGATGAGAAGTTGTGGCTGTACTGGGCTTTAATTCTTGATACGTGTCTGCTATATTCTTACCTATATAACATTTTGGAACATTTGAATCAACCACAGCCAAAACAAATTCATTCCATCCGATTGGATTCCTCAATGTTTTTCTTTGAACTGCATTACAAACTAAATCTACTATATTAGAATTTTTTATAATATTACCATTTACTTCAATTTCTCTATTCTTGCTCCATGATACTATATTAGCATCATGTAATAGAGATAGTAATTCTCGACCTTTTTCTTTCAATGTTTTAGGTAGTGCTTTGTTATCTAGCTTTAAAATTTTTGGGTCAGGAGTTTGTCTACCAATAGAAACCTCAGTGCTTTTTATAGGAGCACTATGATTCTCACTATTTAAGTCTGACATAGCATTATTAATATTATCTACTTTCTTTGTTATAGTATTCACAATAGGAATCTCAATAGCTTTTTCCTTCTCTTTCACCAGATGTAAATATTTTTGAAGAGTCTCTGAATACATCTTCCATTTCATTTCATCACTATCTTTTCCATTATTTAGTATTGTATGCATATCCTTGTCCAAGTCATTAAGCTTCTTTGTATCTAACCTTGCAAATATCTCTGGAGGTACAAGTATCATTTTAGTTGAATGATCCATTATTGAAATAGTCTAGATATTAATGCGCCAATTACAGGTGCAAGCAAAGGTATTAGAAAATTTCCACCTTTTTGTATTATTTTCCTCTTATTCTTCCAAGTACCTGATTTTTTAACAATATTTCGTAAATATTCTTTGTGTTTCCTATACTTTCTCTTCAGATTATCATTCAGAGGAATATTTCCGTTCAGTATGTTCAAAACACATTCACAAAGAGTGCAAGTAAGATTTTTATCAGCGTGCTTCAATAGAGCATTCCTAAGTTCAGGCTTAGCATTCAGAACTGTTTTTAAAATGGCTACCTGCTGCTCTGTCAGTGGATGAGCCATAACTGATTATTTTTTCCCTTGCTTTTTATTTTTATCTTTTGGTACGTATATGACTGGATATCCTGGTTCTTTTTCTCCTAATATATTTGTCCTAATTTTGCAGTGATCAGGTGTGCTCTGAGTAAGATCAACAAGCAAATAACCATGCGCTCTCTCTGTTGAGTCCTTATAAGCTTCCTGAATGTATTTAGGACTAGAAGGATATATTTGGCGTGCCAGGTGAGCAATTTGTGCACTATCTCTAGGGTTTTTGAAAAGTATCAAGTAATGTGTATTTAAACTTATATCCCTAGCACCTTTTGACTGATGAAATATATTCTGTGTAATGAATATTACAGATGTATTTGAGTGATGAGAGCCTCGAGTGAATAAATCAACTATACTTGGTCCACTCTCTCTCATGAGATCATCAATAATTATTAGCCTGGGAAGAGTACAATCCTCCCTTGTTATATCTTCTATACCTTGCTGAAATTTTATAATATTTGCTAAAGAGCTAATTTCTGGATGCCATCCTGAATAGCACCATAAAATGTCCTCAAACTTTGTATTACAACACTTTAAACCTTCTAATATTAACTTCTCCACAAAATATGATTTACCACTACTAGTTGGACCTGCTACACAAGAAGTAAATGGATGCTTCAACCTCAAGTCCATGTTTATGACTGATCAATTTTTAAAATGTTCTATAATTTATATATTGTTTTTATTGTACTATAGTATTATATATATATTTAAAGACTATGGTTATAAGGATTATATAAAATTAGAAATTAAATGCACATTTCATTTTTATATTTTTATTCGGGTATTGTAATCATAAGGTATATAAAATACAACATGACATTACAAAACATTACTTCCTAGGTGATGGAAGACCTGTAGAGGATGATTCACATACTCCTTGCCCTAACACAACAAAGTTGACATAATGTTCAATACACTGGGCTAAGACCGGCTTGAGAGCCTTCAACTGAACCCAAGTAGGGGCACAAATAACAATTCTCTCAACAGTACAATTGTCTACATCACGTTCAATGGCTACATATCGTGAAACACTTGTTTTCTCAAACAAGCATCTCACATCGGAACTATCAACAAGGTGAAAGTAATTCCAATTGCATGCTGGATCATCAGCATAGTACATCATGCCGTGGTTGATCAGATCCATCCCATCCTTCATAAAATCTACAGCAGGCAATTGAATTTCGTTTTCCCCATGCTTGAATACAATGACAATTCTTTCATCTATATCCAACTTGCTATCAGTGAGAGTGCATACCCTAACTAACATTTCATTGCCAATAGTGAAGTCAGCAGCAAGTACGATATCCTGGTTGGACAGCTTCCTCCGCTTCCTCTGAAGTTCCTCAACGTCACGTTTTCTCTTCCCAACCCAGCCAGGAAGAGAGTTCAGTGCCTTTTCCACGTTCACGGGAAGACATATGCAGTCCATATCGTTCAAAGCATTCTCGTTACTCATGAGAAGGCCTGAGACAGTAGGCTCCTCGATGTGGATGAATCTCCTGGGCTTTGGATCCACGTTTTCTTTGTCGCTGTCATTGATCTCATCATCAGTTTCATTGCCACTCTCGGTAGAAGGAGAGGCAGGTGGAGATGGCGTTTGCGATGCAGGTGGAGATAGCATTTGCGAAGCAGGTGCAGATTGTAGACCATCATCTGTGGTGTTTTCATCAGATGGAGGTAGAGGAATTGATGATACGTCAGGAGAAGAACAGCGACGAGGAGTTTGTGGAGAAGATGGAGGCGGTGGAGGTGTGGCAAATAGGTCTGGAGATGCAGGACGACGACGACGAGGAGTTTCAGGAATAGCAGATTTCTCAAAAGATGGGTTGATGGGAGAAATAGGTACTTGGGTAATAGTTCTTGTACTCTTACGGCGTCCAGTAATGGATGACGTATCCATAGCGGTCTTTGATAAAGACATAGTAAAATATATCCAATATATATTAGATATCAATAATTGATCTCTGATTATTCGCTTGATTTGGTGTCAAGGAAGATTCAGACCGAGAAAGAGCGTGCCCCGCTTATATAGGCCTATATTTTCGATGTCAGCATTAATTCGATACACTCAAAAGGAGAAGTGTAGAGGGGGTATCACTTAAGGGGAAAGAAAGTGGAGGGGCTGAATATAGATCAGTGCGCATGCGTGAAGCTTTTGTATGCTTATGTATTATAATAATAAAACATTATATGTTTTAACATTGGAAGCATAGTAATTGTGTATACTTCCTATGGTACACATGTATTATACGATTTAACATTGGTAACATAGTAAATACGTATACTTCCTATGTTACACATAGATTATATTATTTAATATTGGTAAAATAATAATTATGTATACTTCCTATGTTACACATGTATTATACGATTTAACATTTTTAACATAGTATTTACGTATACTTACTATGTTAAACATATCAGTGCGCATGCGCAGAACTTTCATGTGTGTAAAACTATAAAAAAGTATATTACATGCCATAATTCTATCATATTTAACATAGGTATCATACTTAGTTCCTATACTTCCTATGTTAAGTTCAGTATAGGAAAATCCCATGTTAAATGTGATAGAATTATTTTCATCACCTCTGTCCCCTTCTTGCGGGAAGTTTATATTTTCCCCCTCGATTACTACTTGTATGAATGCATTTTTTTTATTATTTTTTAATAAAGAGCAAAAACAAAACAAAAAGTAAGAATAAAAAATCGTCACCTCATGAATAGAAGAAAACATTGCTTCCCCACCCAATTTTTTTCGTATTAACATAATGTTGCATTGTAAGGTCGACAAGAGATACATTGCTTTTTGCAGTAGAATGTTCTATAAACTTACTCATGGAAACCAGCTATAAAATTAAATGTTCATAATGGTTTTAAAATTTATGTTGTCACGGGTAACAACCAGCACAAAGCATGATAGTAAAATACGTATTGCTATTTCAGTTATATTTATTTGTTATTTTATTGTACAGAATCATTATTCACCAGAAAAAATTATATTTAATTCACATTTTTAATGATGAGAAGAAATTTTGTATTTTTGAAGATATAGAATTACATGTACACATGGTACATAATAAAATTATCTTAAAAAGTATTTAGTTGTGTTAAAAAGCCTTTATAACTTCTTAATGCATATTAGTGACTTAAAAATATTGAGACACCGGGGAAAAAAATCATATAATTCTTTCTTACCAAACTTTTAGTTACATAATTTTGACAAAAAGACCAGACTACGGAGCCGGCCCCGTTAGGAAAAAACGAGCATTGATGTGTATAGTATATTAAAAGATATTTGAGTGAGACGGCTATATATGAACGAACTGAACACGAGTGGGGACATGCATTTTTACCCAAGCGTTTTGGAATTGAGATTCATATATATCTATTATATATTATTCAAAACGATGATTATTCTTTGAATGAGCTAGTTTATGAATGTATTGCAAATGAAATATTCCAGTATTTTCAAAAATGTGAATTTTTCGCCCTGAATTGAAACTGAAATTTTTCCCAACCTCAAAGTGATGGGTATTTTATCTGAGGGTATTTTGTCCAAGGGTATTTCGTCTAAGGGTATTTTGTCCAAGGGTATTTCGTCCAAGGGTATTTTGTCTGAGGGTATTTTGTCCAAGGGTATTTTGTCTAAGGGTATTTTGTCCAAGGGTATTTTATCTGTGGGTAAATTGTCCAAGGGTATTTTGTCCAAGGGTATTTTATCCCAGGGTATTTTGTCCGAGGGTATTTTGTCCAAGGGTTAATTGTCTAAGGGTATTTTGTCCAAGGGTTAATTGTCTAAGGGTATTTTGTCCAAGGGTTAATTGTCCGAGGGTATTTTGTCCAAGGGTATTTTGTCCTAGGGTATTTTGTCTGGGTATTATATCCGAGGGTATTTTATCAAAGGGTATTTTATCCGTGATTCCTAAACAAGGATTTGCTCAGAATTTTTTGCCATCAACAGATTTTTCAAAAAATACAATCGACAGCATAATGGTATACATTTTTTTTAAATGCTGTTATTATCTCCAGTTTTCTTCATTTTTTAAATTTTTAAAAGATAAAAGATATATCTTTTTGCAATTTATCTCAACACTATAAATAAACCTGATAAAAAGGAGGTCTTAAATTTGATCTTTACTATATTATATTCTTTTGTGGTATGATATTTGAGATCATTTTTCCTGTCACGCACTTAATTCTTCACGTAAAAATAAAACTTGTTCGCTTAAATTGCTTACTTAAAAAAAAAAATATATATGGCCAGCTTTAAAACGGAAAATTTTGTTGTCAAATTTATCTACTTTTATCTTATCAATAAGATAAGAGGTCTGGCTCCGTCCTGGCAAACATCACTGCGGTGGGTGCAAATTTTGACCTTGATATGACCTTGACCTTTAACCTTGGTGCTCACAGTCGTTGGGGAACCACGAGTTCGATGATGGAGTTGCCGGCCTGGCTCCGTACCTGGCAAACATCACGGTACCGGTGGTCGGTGCGAACCTGGACCTGAGCCTCGAACCTCTGCTGAGCCCCCACATCAAGCCCTCCGTCGTGCTTACCGTGGGCAACACGAAGGTCGGGGTCATCGGCTATCTCACGCCAGAGACGCAGGTATGTTTACAACGGTGTTTCATGCCCTGAGAGATCAGTTGGTTAACGGTGGGCGGGAGGCCGTAACTGCCATCTATTGGAATTATCTAGGAAGCAAATAATTATTTCCGTTTGTTTTGCAGTAATTATTATGAAACTGTCTGAGGTCCTAAAGTAAAAGAGCCGCTAACCAATGTAAAAAGAATTAATAAGTTCGATTCAATTATAACCCAGAAAAACTGCCAACAAATTTCTGAAGCGCCATCTTTTGAGCAATTTTTGTAACTCAATTCCAGAGTTGTTCTGAACAGTTAATCTCAGAAACTTAAGTTTATAATTCAATCGGATTTTTACAGTAGATGGCTAATAATATAGTGCAGGTATGCAGTTGCATGGTTTCAAAACGATCAGATGAAAACTTTCCAAGAAAAAATTTGAAATGTACGAACACTATCAAAACGTCTTGTTTGAGCCTACCCTCCCACCCTTAAGTGTAATATAAGCTATACCAATATCAAGCTGTTTATTAAATTTTTTATTTAGTTTCAAAATCCGCACCTCTATACATCATATTATTTGGAAGTTAATTGGACTGATCATAATATGTAGAGTCGTGTTGTTGAATTATACAGAACAAAAAAATCAGGAGGAGGGAAGGAAGGATATATCAGGAAGGTTAAGTTAAGTTCATGTACACGTCACTTCCAATGTATTTTCCAAAACTCCGAACCAAGGGAGAGAGTAATTAAGTTCATCCTGCATTTTACGCCATTGTGTTGCTGGTTTGTGCAAAAAATATCTAAAAAAAAACTTATTATTCCACTATTTATTTGTTTCTTCCTTTCATTCCTTAGATATGTACTAATCCTCACGTCACAGGAGATCGCGTACTCGGGCAAGGTCATCTTCAAGGACGAAGTGGAGAGCATCAGGAAGGAGGCGCGGCGGCTGGCCGGCCAGGGGGTGGACGTGCTGATCGCAGTGGGACACTCGGGCTTCGGCATGGACCAGCGGATCGCGCGGGAGGTCGAGGACATTGACCTCGTCATCGGAGGTCACACCAACACCTTCCTCTACTCAGGTACTTTTCATGACATGAAATTATTTTTAAATTATATTTCTGTAGGATGTAAATAAGCTTCAGTCTGACACAGAACACACTAATTAAAATCCTGTGCATTAATACACCATTTTAGATCGCAGCTTACACAATGCCATAACCTCTGATTACAACAATACAGTTTCATCATGTAAATCGAGTCAAAATCGTGTCAGACCCCTGAATCTCTTATAAAGAAGACGTCTTTTAAATTTCAAAATTACATAAAAAAAAAGACACGTCAAAAAATCTGTATTGACAAATATAAGTGATTAATCTTTAATTTCGTGGTAAAAATTCTTAAAAAATACATTTTTCAGAATGTTTTAGATTTTTTTAATATAATAAGCCATAACAATAATTATATAGACCTTATACGCCGTCACGTACTGAATTCTATCTCTTATTGCTCTCTCACTTCATTATCATTTATATAGCGTTGATAACTGAGATAAGACGATTTCAGGGAGCTATTACGCAAAGATAAGAATTAAAAATGTGTTTATTCATAAAATAATTTACACAATAATATAATGACGCAGCAACGCAATATGTATATTTTTATATATATATAAATTTATTTATATTTAATTTATATATAAAAAAAATTCCCTGCAGGTCTTATTGCATTCCAGGGGGCCGATTCCGAGATCTCAACCAACTGAGATTTATTAATCCTTAATTATATAACTATCACAGAGTTTACACATCTGTCTTGGCACGTGTATGAGAGATGAATTATATCTATATGGTGTTTGATTACGATGAAGTCCAGACAAAAAATCTTGTTTGCTCTGGTTAATGCAGGCCCAGATATATCAAATTTCACTTAACATGCCGAGGTCAGTGAGAACCCACGAGAGCTCATGCTAACCACGGGAGGGTCCGACGTATTAAAGACAAGACTATTCCCAGGCTATCAGGCATGTAGCTAGAAAAAATTTAACACTTTTTTTTTTATCGCCAAGGCTTATCTTACTATCGAAAAAAATACTAACATTTAACTATCGAAAAAAATTAAAATTGCTAGAGAAACATACAAATTCAATATAGTTGTAGCAGTGATAAGATTTCTTTGGCATAATTATTATATTATTTATTTCGTACGAATATAATAAAACACAAGATCGTATGTAAAAAAAAAAATGAAGGTGGGGGGTATTTTAATTATTTCTTGCATTATAATATTAAGATAATATAATTAAATGGTACTTGATGATAAGAGTTAATGGACAATTTGCATGACATTTTTTTATTGCAGAAATGGATAGAGGGTGCAAAGTTATGCTACTCTGAATTTTTTCAGATTTTTTAGAGACCGAGAACTATTTTTAAAAAAATATTGCATGTCGATTTTATGACGTCATGAGGAGTCTGTCCTTAAGAAAAGGATAGGCACTAAACGCCCGTGACGTCATAAAACTGACTTTGAATAATTTTTTAAAGATAGTTCCCGCTCTCAAAAAAATCTGAAAAAATTCAGAGTAGCATAATTTGGTACCCTCTATCCATTTCTGTAATAAAAAAATGTCATGCAAATTGTCCATTGCTACTATTTTTTACTTGCGATATATAAAGAATGGAATTACCCATTGTTCAGTTACGTAAATAATCATGGTAAATACTATACTACTATAATAGTGTTAATACACGACCCCCCCCCTTCTCCGGAACCATAACATAAACGAATTAATAATGTTATGAATAATTAATAGTGTATTAAAATTGGTGAACTATTGACCGAAATTGCAAGTCAAAATTATATAAACGCGATAGTAATTTACCTAACATGATCATTAATTGTTATTAAAGTGCCCCCGTAACAATTAAAATTGTTCTTGATGTCATTAACATGCCATTGCAATGCAGGCGATCAACCCGACTCGGAGGTACCTGCTGGACTTTACCCGACCCTGGTGACTCAGGCGTCAGGTCGCAAGGTCCCTGTGGTCACCGCCTACGCCTACACCAAGTACATGGGCCGCGTGGAGTTGACATTTGATAAGGACGGAGAGATGACTCACTACGAGGGGAAGCCCATTCTCATGGATCGTACCATCCAGCAAGGTACACGGGTGAAATAGGAACGCATTGCAAATCTGAGCTTTTGTATTTTATTTGCAATTTTTGCAAAAAAATAAACTTTTACTTTAAATATAGTTTTTTTCTTTTTTAGAAAATCACAAAATTATATGCTGCATTATGACAAAAATATATGAAAGAATTGCTTAATGTGAAAATACTCAAAGAAACTAACATCAAATGTGGTACCACAAAATTGTTCACCCGACTGATTGTTTCTCAGACCCGGTGGTTTTGGCGGCCATGCAGCCGTGGGAGGCGAAGTTGGCGGACGTGGCACGTCAGGAGATCGGCCGCACGAGCGTCTACCTGAACGGCTCGCAGGGCGCCTGTCGCATGCAGGAGTGCAACTTGGGCAACCTCGTCACCGACGCGTTCATCCAATACGTGAGTGGCGTCGTGTGTAGGCTCGGTGTATTTCAATGTCTGCATGATACCGGTGAACCAGTTAATGTTAATAAAAGTACCAGTTAATAAATATTAATAAATTAGTGCATTTATAGTGCATGCTCGTAGACTCTGGATTTAAAGATATATTGTCACGGAGCGGCTGAGTACGCCACTCCGTGCAGTATTGAGACGGGATCTTCCCGTGGTTGGGCAGAGGAGTATCAGAACAGAGACTCGAGACGTCTTGTGGATCCACACTTTAATTGATTAATATAGTAATACATGCGACCAAGCCCGGCAGGGCCGGCCGCAAAGAGTACAAACTTAAAACCAAGTGTCAGCAGTAAGCTCAAGAAGCAAAGATGACCCAGTCACGGGCGGCTTATATTACTCTAATCATGAAGTGTCAGCAATACCTGGTCATTGCACTCCAATACTGATGATGCGGCGTCAAGACGCATCCGCATTGTGTGCATTACCACATTACTGCACTTCCCCGTTGCTTAATAAATTACTATTACTTTTAACTAAACCGCCACGTAACAATATGGTGGATCTTAAACATTCCATACGCTCTGAAAACGTATATTTTTTGAAAAGCTAGACTGTGCTTGTACACTCGTCGCCTTGGAAAATTTCCCACCCACTCTATACCCTGTGTTATTACTGTTATTCTTACGGAGCATGTGGGGTGATTAACAAGGCTGCAAAGGAAAATTTCTGCAAGGGGAAATTTTCCGAGGCGACGACTGTATACCTTTGCATCGACCACTATGAAGATATGCTTTTTATATTCAGAATAAAACAGACATGACATTACACAAGATTATACAATAAACCCCAAGAGTTTGGAAAACTCGTATATATGTATATACAGGGAACGTCAGTTTTAGGTATAACATGATAATTTTCTGACAAGATGGCAAATATATTCCAATTATGAATAAACAAACTGATGTGACTATAATATATATATATATATATATATATATATATATATATATATATATATATATATATATATATATATATATATATATATACTTACATGTAAAACACCAAATCTCACACAATTGACGTCTTAAAGTTAGTAGCGCCCCTCGTGGAAACTGACGGGAAACAGCTGAACTACGTGAGTCTAGCGAGGCCCATTGTATATATGTTTAACATTGTAAAATCATGTAAATGCTCTCTCAGCAGCCACAGCATAATTTTACAGAAGTGACAACACCATAATTAGTTGTCAAATACGTTCGGACAAATATAAAAAAATATTTCAACTTCGTAAAAGATGTATTTCATATAAAATTTGTTGTTTTTGTGATTCTCCCAATGCTATAGGTATTGCTGTATCCTCGCCAAAATTTCAGCGCTCAGCGCCATCTCTTGGTCCTTTATGTATTCAATTAAACAAGATAAGATATTACGGTATTAGTATATTAAGAATTCATATAAGATTATTTAGACAGAAGCATATTTATAATACTAAAATCATTTTATTACATTTTATTTTTAATTATATTACAAGAAACTCATATCATTTTGTTCCTCTTTTTAAAAAATGGATTTAACTGAAGTTTAACTGAAATTTGCTGCTTACAGAACGCGTGGCAGCAAGTCGGTCACGGCTTGAGCGGCTGGACGAACGCGGCCATTGCCATCCAGAACGGAGGAGGAATCCGCAGCTCCATCGACGAGAAAGCTAACAATGGTGAGCGGTGTGCCTTCTTGAATGACACTTATATCGGAATATCGAGAAATCACTTTGGAAGTTTTAAATAAAAATAGTCACTATATGACAGTACAATGTACGTATATAATGCAGAAAAACAAAGAAGATGATGCGTCCTTTCATAACCATGATGTCTCTAACAGGCACGGTGAGCCTGGAGGACGTGCTAGGGGTGCTGCCCTTCCAGAACGGCATGGTGAGCCTGCGCCTTAAGGGTCGCTACCTGAGGGAGGCTCTGGAGGTCAGCGTTGCCAACTACGACCTGAGTGGCATTGAGGCGCCCGGCAAATTCCTTCAGGTCTCAGGTAAGATGCAGTTACCTGGAATGTAATCTTCTATAAAATATACTTTGTTGTAATTATGTAGACAAAGGATCTGGATTTTGTAATTTTGTTTGCATCTTTATACCCTAAAATCGAGTTCAAATAAAGAATCATTTGGGGAATTTTGAAGAGATGGTGTATTGTTCTCTATCCTGCAATGGTGTTTAAGCTACGGGTCACAGGTGGCGGTAGTATGAATTGCAGGACCCTTTAGGAGACACAGGCCATCGCCTTAAGGTAGAGATAACGTCGAACAGCTGTTTGACGTAATCCCCTTTAATTAACATGTAAACCTTAGCAAATTGACAAAAATTCTGTAATTTTTTTGAGAAGCTGATATTAGTGCCTAAAAGCTATAGAAAAAGTTTCAAAAACATTTAACGAGCCGATTTTTTTAAATTGATTTTTTAGTTTGGCTCTCCATGGGAAAGCCCTATGCTGAAAATTAAAAAAATTAATTAAAAAAAAATTTGCTCGCTAAATTGTTTTGAAATTTTTTCTATGGCTCTTAGGCACTAATATCTGCCTCTCAAAAAAATTTCAGAATTTTTGTGAATTTGCTAAGGTTTACATGTTAATCAAAGGGGATTACGTCGAACAGCTGTTCGGCGTTATTTCTACCTTAATTTACCCATGAATTCTCTATATATATTTTTATTGCACACATATATATATATATATATATATATATATAATTATATATATATATATATATATATATATATATATATATATATATATATATATATATATATATATATTATATATGTGTGTGTATATATATAATAATAATAAAAATTACAATAAATAAAAGTACTTATTAAACCATGTCGTTAGCAGTATATATTTTAAGACAGTATAAATTTCCACAATAAATGTTTGTTTTTAATTAACAATTTAATTACTTGACACAGTTGACAATCAACCTTTGTCCACAGGAATCCATGTCACGTATGACCTGGCCAGGCCTGCAGGTCAGCGCGTTGTTCAGGTCGAAGTACGGTGTGCAGACTGCCGCGTGCCGATCTACCAGCCTCTCAGAGACAGCGAGACGTACGGTTTGTTGACGACGACTTTCATCGCAGACGGCGGCGAGGGTTTTGTTGTCATCAAGGAGCACGCGGAGAACAGAGTCATCCTCGGTCAGTATAAAGCGTTTTATGGCCATCTTGCTATCTACGAGACGTAGTTTTATGTTAATTAATTATCAATATACCGTGCAAGCATTCATGCAAGTATTTCCATGGAGCCATATGGATTGAAGTTTGGTGCCGCGAAAAAAAAAAAAAAATGCACTATGCAGTAAATATATAATAATATATTATATTCATTATGTCATGCAGCGCGGGTTTTTCAGGTCATGGTTGCACCAAATGGTTTTATTGCAACAGTAACTTTCTCTTTCGGTGGGAGGGGGGGGGTGATAACACTTTCAATGTATTTGGGACCTTTGGGGATTGCGATCGCCCCCACCTCCCACCCCCCTGTAAGATTCGCGCCTGGCTTGACATCGCGCTTTATGGAAAATACCTTTTTTTATAGTACATAATGTCAATGGTTAAAAATTGAGCTTATATTTTTACGTAAAATATAGATAATTATGCAATCTAAGAATTTTAGCAAACTCTTCTCTTTATATTATGGTTAAAAAAAATCAGCGATCATGCTACCTTTTTTATCATATGCATAAGTAATTATGTGTGTGTGTATATATATATATATATATATATATATATATATATATATATATATATATATATATATATATATACTATATTCTAGGTATATGTATTGTTTATAAATTTTAGTTTTTAATTTTGTGAAGTACGACGGATCTATATTTATGTTTATCAGTTATATACGAGTAGATAATTTAACCTAGGTTTAAGAGTGCTATGATGGAAAGGAAAATATAATAGTAAGAGATCTCACAAATAACATATAAACAACAAATATAAACGAAATGTGTGATAAGACTTGAGGAATTTACTATTTATCTTGTTAAAATAAATCTTTTTTTTTTTTTTTTTTCAAATTACTTTTGAAACAACAAGATATGATTTTTCAAGTCACATTTCTATTTTGAATGACATATCGTTTATTTCATAGGTGGAAAGCAAAATAATGATATAAATTCATGAAATATTAAAGAAAAGTGTAAAATACTGCTTATTTAACTACATAATGGAGTATTGACCTCAATTTTTTTTATTTCAGAAATGGATAGAGGTGAAAAGTTATGCCACCCTGATTTTTTTTTTCAGATTTTTTAGAGCCCGGGAAATATTTTTAAAAAATTATTAAAAGTCCCTTTTGTGACGTCACGCGGCGGCAAGTCCTATCTTTTTCTTAAGGAGTGACGTCTCGGGACGTCACAAAAAGAATTTTCAATAATTTTTTAAAAATAGTTCCCGGGCTGTAAAAAATCTGAAAAAATACAGAGTAGCATAACTTTGCACCCTTTATCCATTTCTGCAGTAAAAAAAATTGAGGTCAATACTCCATTTATAGTGAATTAGAGCAACAATAAGATGCCATGTCTCTTATTAAAATTTTGTTTTAATTGTAACAGAGGCGACTGAGAGTGACATAGTGACCGATTACATCAAGCGCAAGAGTCCCGTGGCCCCTGGACTAGAGAACCGAGTGCGCATCCTCAACGGTCCCTACTCTCCTCCCGGTGGAGCTGGCGCCACCTCGAGGGCCTCTGTTGGCGCCGTGGTCATTGCCCTGCTGCTGGCAGCACTGCCACGATCTTTGTACTAGCAAGGTCAATCTTCAGCATTATTCGGAGAACTAACTTGTGTATATAATTTATGTCTGTAAGTTCAACCCAGTTAAGGATTTGTATCAAAAGTTGTAATGAACTTGTGATAACATTTCTGAAAATAAAAACAATGCATATTTTTTTTAAAAAAATTAAACATTTGAAAAATAATGAAGAAACAAAAATTTGATATAATAATAATTCATTATCGAAACTATGATTTATGATGGAAGATAATTTAAGATTTTTATTTCAATAATATTATTTAATTATTATATGTAGTACAATTTTTCAAAAAATGTTTTGTAAAACAATATTGTATATTTTATATTAATGACTAATAAAAATACAATTATTTTTAAATCCCTACGAACATGTTTCAAATAATTTGTTACAAACTAATTTATTTATAATATAATTATGAATTGACCAGTCAGATTCAGATTCAGAATAGGTTTTATTCAAATTCACATAATACAAATACAGAGTTAGGATTCAAAACAATTAAGTCTTATTATATCATCTCTACCTGCGGGGTTTTACAATTTTTTTGGATTTTTTTATTTTTTTATTATTTGCTTAAAAATATAAATTTAAAAGTCTCAAGTATTCCACAGTGTCCAAAGTAAGTCTCTTAGTCCAATTTGTTGATTCACTCATTGTACACTAATAAAATTTTTAATTTGTTTTAATTGATTTAATTAATTGAACGATTTATCATTTTTTTTCCTTTGCACAACATGTGAATGAGTGGTGGGCGCACGTTTAATTTTGTACAGTGTATCTCGTGGCACAGTTTTGCCAGCTGGAGCTGGTTGACGGGGGCGGGGGATTTCTGCTGCTGCTGGTCTCACGTTACTCGCCGCGGTGCAATCTCGGCTCCTCAGTTCCCAAGGTCGCACGTTTGTGGGGATGCATTTCTCAGAGCTTGCTCCCCTAACTGATGAAACACTGACGTCAGAGCCATGTGTTTCGGAAAACTGCAATGTTGTCGGTTTGTCATTTTTGCTGCATTCTGCCTCGTCCACCGCCATTGTCGCGTTGTTGTGTGATGGTGCACTTGACAACTGCTCTTTTGTATATGTGAAGCCATCTACCACTATGTTGCCGTGTCTAACGAATGCATGCTTGCCTTTGCCTCTAGCTATGTTGAGGTGGTGCTGGAGTTCTTGGCGATCGCGTCGCTCTTTTTTTGTTAGGTCATGAAGTATTTTGAAGTTTCCACATTGCTTATTTTTCCTCATTATTTCACATTTCTTATTAAAATTTGCGATCTTGCATACAATTGGTCGTTTACCTCGGTTGCGGCCAACACGGAATGCCTCCGAAATTCCATTTTCACCCATATCTACTTTTAATGACATGCAAATGTCAGTCACAGTCTCCTCGCATGTCTGATCAGAGGCTTCATCAACACCAAAAATTATAATGTTATTTTTTCTGTTCTTACTTTCTTGTGCGTCCAGTGCTCGTTGAAGTTCGTCGTTGGCCCTTTTCAGGCAGCTTATTTCGTGGTTGAACTGAGCTTGCAGTGCAATACGCTCGGCACGCTCGTCGAACAACAAATTTCTCATTACATCAAATTCCTTTCTAAAATAGTCCATCATTTCACTGGTATCCATTGCTAATTTATTTAAGATTCACCTTGCACAGTTACAAATACTTTCTTCGCGTTGTAGATCAACAAATTAATTTTTCTCACACAGTGACGCTAAGGGCTGTTTGCCCGTTCGCGCCATCTTTTTCTCTCTCCCTTGACCAGTCCTACACCAGCATGGCTAGCATTTTTGAAAGTAGGCAACATATTCATCTCTAAAACGGAGCAGGTTGCATAAACTGACAGGGGTAAAAAAAAAAAAAAAAAAAATGCTAGATGCTGAACAAGTTGCCTAACTTCTAGGCGAGTAATTTTTTGCCTTTAAGTATTATATTGAATAGTAATGTAATATAACTATTTACTTCTAGGGAAAGATAAACTAATATTAAGTCGATGCTTATAATACAATTCTTAGTCATTTAAACCTGTGTAAAATAGACCTACTTTCATAATTTCTTTTATTGCTGTTTAGAAATTTCAGGATAATATAATATATTATGCATATTATGCTTCATGCTGTTAATTGTTTGTTTGCTAAATTTTCAACAGCTAAGACATCGTTCACAAAGTAAATAAATCGAACTGATTAAACAATCACTTATTTATTATTCTATATATAGCCAACATTTACAAGTCACAAAATTTGGTATTAATTATTTATATTATGTACTTATTAATTTTTAAATATCTCTCTCATCAGCAATCATTGTATCTTCTTTCGCACAAAGCTTTACAAGTTTGACAAGCTCCAAACTGTAACATAAAAAAAGGGTGTTGGGTTATGAAATATAATGAATGATGCAAGCTGTTTGGAGTATATTATTATATAGAATATAATTATATTAAAGTTTTCACAACCAGTTGTGTTTTAAAATGTTTTAAATAATTAATAGTACTTGCTAATTAATATCTAAATTAAATGTTATAACTTATATCCCGGCTCCTCTTCAAAACTGAATTACAAACAGAAGAGCTGCAAACGTCCCACTTCCGGAAGCAATATCAAATTAATTTGAGTGCATGTTTATTACTGACCGGTACCAAGGGCTGCGGAGATCGCCGGTGCCTCATGAAGGCATTTTCTTTGTCCATGGGGGTCCCATCACGCTGCTGCAGACTCAACAAGTTGGATTTAAGTCCATCAGAGATCGCAAGGCTCTCGTGATAATCATCCTGAAACACACAACACTCATCAGAACACAATACAGATTGTACTACATTATATTATTCTATTTTTTCACAAAATTGGATATTCTCTCCTGTCCTTTTTTGGAAAAAGTCATCATTAAGTTAGATATGTAATTGTTAAGACTAACTTATGCTATATAATGTCATGTATGTATAAATTAATACTCTTCTTCTATAATTAATTTTTATTAATTATTAATGAAAAATAAAAATTAAATAAATAAACATACAAGCCTATTTTTTTCTGAATTTATAAGCTTAGCGCTTCTTAAATGAACATTTTGCTTAGGTTAGTTCGACAAAGTTTAATTAATTAAAGCCCACTGTAATGGACAAAAATTAATTTAATTTGTAATTAATTACATTTTTATTCTTCCGATGTCTCTACAAATAATTGTAAAGATTCATCGAGCGTTTCAAGGTGATTTTTAAATTTGTCACTTTTGCATGATTTCAAAATTAGCAAATTGAATGACAATGAAGAGACTCACCTGGCAGGAGGCTTGCAGCGTGATGGTCAAGAGAAGCACAAAAATCAACATCATCGGGCGAAGCATTGTTGTGAACCACTGGCTGTGAAAACCATAAGATAAACATTTTGATGAACGTTTGTGAAAATGTGTATGTATTTTTTTTAATGTTCAAAATAAATAATAGGGGGTAATAATCACAAAGATTTGAAACCCTGGCATGTGTATGACATTTAATAAATGTTAAAGTCTTAAATCACGATTTTAGGGGATTGGTGGGTTAAAAAACACATGCACGAACACATTTTACAATACATAAATTGAGTTTATCTATCCAGATATGCAAATAAAAAATTCATGCAGATTGCTCATTAATAATTTTAATAGGTTAATTAATAAGTTTAAGGCATGACACGAACAAAATAATTAGTAGCAATCTTTTTATTATTTTGACTTAATCATGCCACGACACGAAGACACGAAGAGTAAATAAGAAGAGATCAGGTTAGTTATTACTGTATAGTAATTATTATCATAATACATTAAATGGGTTATGGATAAAATACTTACAAATTACGCACATGCAAGGAGAATCTCACGCAGCACACGACTGGTTTTACAAACGCACTTATCCGTAATATATATGAGTTACCATCAAGGTGATAACCCTGCCAGGTGCGATGACCTCTTCTTGACTGCCTTCGCAGGTGGCACATGTACTAACGATATATTAATGCAAAGATTACAACATATGTTTTCATGTTTTATGTCATGTATAAAATCATGTATTATTATTAATTATATTTAATTAATGTATCACTATAATCAATAATTAATTACTAAAATATTATTTTATTTTATTATGCCCTAATATGAAGTTGAGAAAATTAATAAGCAAAAATGTTAATATTTTTACTAATGATTTTTTGAAATTTTGAGTAAAAAATTATTATAATAACATAATAATATAACATGCACATAATACATAATATACTGAGTACGCTAATTAAAATAACTTTTTTTCAAATGCAATATCTTGACCTCTTTGAATCAAGTAGACATAATTAATTTAATATATATATACGCCTTCTTGTTGACTATAATGCTTTGTAATGGAGTATTGTCCTCAATTTTTTTTATTGCAGAAATGGATAGAGGGTGCAAAGTTATGCTACCCTGATTTTTTTCAGATTTTTTAGAGCCCGGGAACTATTTTTAAAAAATTATTGAAAGTCCTTTTTGTGACGTCACGCGGCGGCAAGTCCTATCTTTTTCTTAAGGAGCGGCGTCTCGTGACGTCACGAAAAGGACTTTCAATAATTTTTTAAAAATAGTTCCCGGGCTCTAAAAAATCTGAAAAAAATCAGGGTAGCATAACTTTGCACCCTCTATCCATTTCTGCAATAAAATTTTTTTAGGACAATACTCTATTGTAATTCAAAAATATTAAATTATTGTGGACCTTTTTAGTTAAAAAAATGAAAATAAAATTCTACTTGAAGACGTCAAACATAAAATTGCAATCATATTTCCCTACATTATGCTATAAAAATTATTAATAAATACCATTATATAAATATATTTATTCACTAATAAAAAAAAAATCTGATGTCTTTTGGGAAGCTTAACTAGAAGTCGATAATCGTAAATGACGTCACATTATAAGTCTTACTATAAAACAATCACTTTATTTATTATTTATTTATTTATTTTTTTTTTACATGCATCATTTACAACAGGCACAAGTAATATTACGATACAATTTTGCACAACGAATTCCAATCAATTGCAATCTGTGAATTTGGTTTGGCAGTTACGATAACACGATTGACATTGTCCCAGGAACTGTAACGTAAAAAAATTGTGTGAGATTAATATTGTAAAACGTAACTGGAAAAATGCAGTATGAACTAAAAGTAATTGAAGTATGTAGTAATACATGATGCAAGCCGAGTACTACAAGGAGTTTTGGAGCACCATAGAATCACAGTTATCAGATCACAGAATATTGTATTTTTTGTTGTGGTTGCCTATAAATTAAATGTAACCTATGAGATACCAAGCTCTTTCTCTCCCAAGACAAAACATAGAAAATGGATTTTATGGAAGTTAAGACAGTAAAATGTATTATGCATTGTACCCATTCTGCTCTTACATTAATTATAATTATGCAAAAAAATAATTTAATATGACATTAAAATTTATTGTCTGTATTTATTTTTCAATGTATTTGTTTATTTATTTTAATTTTTTATATTTATATTTAATAGTTATTTTAATTACTTATTTTACTTTAAAATGTAACTAGCACAGTATTTAAAAACTTACACCAGACCCCTGCGCAGCACTTTGTTGAGCAGGTCGACGCTGCTGTCCCCCACCTGGGCGTCTTTGCTGTGAATTATTCAGAACTATTAATTTCATAAATATTGATATAAATATAAGTGAGAATACATGGCACAGCGTATTGGCTGTATCTCAATCGATCACCGAAGTCAAGCAAGTATAATTGTGTTCCTGACTATTTTCAACAAAAATCACGCTTCTGCCACTCAGGTGTAAATCGTTGCTCTTTTCCACTAATGGTTCCCCCTGTAGCTTTGTACCATTAAACTTTCAGTTCATTGACAAAATGCTGTGGTGTTTATTCTGACTGAAGTTTCCACATTTTCCTCAGTCACATTTAATTGCCAGGATATTAATTGCAAAGGCAAAGCAAATAAAATAAATACCAGTATTTAGCATTTATTTTCCTTGGCAGAATTATTATCCAATCGATTTTGACATATTTTTATAAATATTCCCTCAAAATTACTAACGTCATTTAACTGAAAGGTCTCACCTGAGAACGCTGGTTCTGGCCCTGACGGTGGCACGAGGTTAGCAGCACGAAGGTGAGAAGAAGTACAACAATAGGCAAGCAGCGAACCATTGTTGTTGGTCAATCAATATTGGGAAGCTGGAACCTGCAACCATAACAAAATAATTGACTTACAAATTGGAAAAAGCTATTGGAATTTAAACACGTTGAGAGCTGAGTTTGCAAATCTTTGTACATAATTTAACCTGTTATAAATACTTACAGTATAATAATATTATTTTATGTATTATATTCTGGAGATGCACTACATCATGTATTCAAATTTATGGAAATACTGTATTATATTGGATTCAATAAACAAAAAAATAAAAATGAAACAAAATATTTCGCCTTGTAAAAATAACAACATTACCAAAAAAATAAGTCTCACTCGTCAAAAAAATACAGTAGCACATACATTTATTTAATTTTAACGTATACGTACGTAATTACTGCTTACCAGTGACAACACACTCTTACCCTCACTCTTAATAATGAATAAGAAGGTAGCAATATTTGAACCATTTATATACGATTCGATAGAGACCGTGAACATACCTCCAAACCAGTTCCAATTGTTTCGGCTTATCCAGGTGTGGCAAGGTCAACTGGTGATCTTTGCAACGTCCATCAGTTTAATTTTTTTATACAAAAAAATAAACAAAATAAAAACAAAAAAATTGTAGCAATGTAAATATAATTCAATATCATCATCATAGTTGCGTATCAATATCCACCCCCCTCCAAATATATTTCTAACATTTACGTTAATTTTTTAACTAGAGTAATTACGCATGCGAGGTGAAAAAATAGTGTAATTTGCTCAAATTTTAATAAAATTTTAACTTTTAATTAATTTTATGCTAAGAAAAATGTAATTATACTCCTATAAATATAAATAATTACAAATATAAAAATATAATTATTTAGGATTTCAGATTTAATAAAAATTTCTCTCATTTATTGCGTTTTAATTAATTAAACTTGAAGAATAAATCAAAATATTGTTGAATTTTAATTGTTTCTTCATTAATTGGTGCAAAGATCTACTGAGAATTAATATAAATATGTATTATAGTCTGCTGTGATTTGTAAAATAATTAATAAAAAATGTTAAACAAATAATATCTGTGCTCAGAAATTTTAACTGTTTTTCCCGAGGATACGGCAATACCTTTACCGGCAGTGGTTATCAAACTTTTTGACTCGAGTCCCAGAAAATATTCAATTCAAAGATGATGTCCCATTTTTTCTTCCGCACTGCTTTCCTATTTCCCTACCTTATTAATCATATAGCCTTGGTCGCCATTACCCAATTTTCATGAATTCCCAGATGAAAACCGCTGGCCTTTAGCATTGGAAGAGTCACAAAAACAACAAATTTATATAGAAGAAATCACTAACGATTTTTTTTTTAATACTTGTCTGACTGTATGTGGCAACAAATTATGATGTTGTAAATTCTGTGGCTCCTGGTAGAGCATTTCGTCCCTCGTCTGCAATAATGAGCTATCTGCAATATCAGGTGAGTGCAATTAAGGCTGTAAATCGGTACAAATAATGCGTTGCGCTCACCTGAAATGGCAGACAGCTCATTTTTGCGAAGAGGGACGATTTGCATGATTTTACATTATTAATCAGATACAACTATCTTCATTAGAATTTTTACCATAAGTTCTCCACCAATCGTTATGTCCTCAATTTTATTTACTTATTTTTTTAACAAAGAAAATTGACCCTGACCCTGGCAAGAATCTCAGATAATAATCAAAAGCATACTGCAATAATCAGGATTTGACAGAGCCATTGTTGTAAAGCTTGGTAAAGTGACAGTATAGTTTCGTGTTTATCATCAATAACTTAATTTTCCCTGCTAATTTGGCATTGCTTGTGTATTTTGCCCTTTGACGTTTCTTACCCAGGATGCATAATGCTTTATTTTTACTTGATATTAATATAATATATGCATAAATATATCTGCAATTGAACAAATAAAAGAAATTGGCATCACAAGACGAGACTCACACACTACGTTTACATGATGGTGTTTAATACGGATCCGTTGACGACGGATAATATTATTCTTATGAGGCGTCGTCAACGGATACGCATTAAACACCGTCATGTAAACGTAGTGAATGTACCTCATCACAACATACATTTTCAATTTTTTTCAAACTATACCGCCAAGGTTAGCAATACTCCAGACCAGTTTTCCGGGTACCTCACATGCATGAATGCAAAGCGTCCGGGAAAAACCAGACAGTAGTTTTAATTTTTTTTTTTTTTTTTTTGTATTATTTATTTTATTTAAGGTACAAGCGAAGGTTATCATACAAGAGTAGATAAAGAACAGCAAATTTATTTTATAAAAACAAAAATTTTAAAAGAAGGTGCTTCACTCTAACTTGTCAATTACTTTTGTACAGGCCTGCAAAAGTGACAGATATGATAATCCGAATACCGGACATCTTTTTACAGGACAATTAGAGTTACCGTGGTCTAGACAATTCAGTACCGGACACTTTGCTAACAAAAGGATAGTTGTTAATAATGAAATATCATTTCTTTTGATAATTTGATTCGTTGATCTTAGTCTATATGCCAATTTTTTTATTTTCTTTATTAAACATATATGTAATAAAACTCCTTCAAAAATTTATATATACATTAGTGACATTATTAATTCAGAAACATCAATCAGCTAGGTATTTTTTTTTTATTAAAAATTGTTCACATTATATAATTTATTAAACCACAATAGATGTGCATTTTTGAAGCGATCGGTAGTGTAATATTTTTGGTATTTATAATCCACCTTACATCTGCCTTTGTTGCTCAAGAGCTTTTAAAGTTTTACTGAGTTGTTTTCTGTACCGTAAAATACAGATGATTATAGCCATAATGTTAAAAGTTTTTATTGCAAAAGCTGGTATTTTTTTTTTTTTACAAAATAATTTATTTCGTCAGCAATTTTTACACCAATGCAAATAAAAAAATAATTATTTTTTTTATCATATTTATTTTGTATCTTATATAGAATATGTTGGCAAAAACAAAACAAAATAGCACGTATTATTTAAAATAAACTCTTGTTCTGTTCAAGACACCATGCTGTCTGCAAAGACGTGACACAACTTTTTAAAAGGCCGTCTTGCATAACCTGTTAAATAACTTGTAACTAAGAATTACCAGAGACCCTACAGGGTCTCTGAAGAACTACATTCTTCCGACCTTATCTGATGTAACAAAAAATGCAGTTGAAATAACTTTTATTATATAATCAAAAATATAAATTTAAATTACACCAAATCATTAAATTAAACTCATTCAATTTTAAAACTTTTATTTTTTATATAATTTTATAATATGAAGTAGATTGCATAATTTGTCACATGAATTTGTATTGTTAATGGATCTGTTCCAAAATACATAATTAAATTTAATGAAAATCAAGAAAATGATGGGTCCAGGGGATGAAGGGGCACAGTGTCTCCCCCCCTCCTACCTTAACAGTGTCTGGATTCCACCCTGATACCTAACCAATTTTTTTTGAAACATTATATACATGGATCATTGCTATTCGGATCATTGTCCTGCTTAATAGCATTCAGCGCCGCTACATCTCCGTCACTGAGGTTCGTCAGCGGTAAGTCCATCACGCCTCTGATCCAGGCGGTGAACTTGGACACGTCGGTGAACACGGCGTACTCGGACTGGACGCACTCCTTGGTGGTCTCGTTTTTGAGCGAGCGGCTCACCACTCCACGTAACACCCACGTGACGCGGCCTTCAGTGTGCTGCTGGGGCAGAAACATGCCGCTGCCGCTGTCGCCGCTACATGGACCCGTCACTGGAACAAAAATAATGACATGGTTTATTAACGCAGAAAGGGAAATATTAAAACAAACTTGTAGCACTTAAATGGAAGCATTGAATATTATTTCCTCTTCAGATATTCACCATGATAAACATATGAATATCTACAAAGTTCATAGATGAAACACTGCTAAATATAACCCTTTATATGACTTTAATATATTATGTCTTAAGGTGTATTTTAATGAAGCGATGTCAAGTGGGGCTTGGTGGGGTAATAAAAGCGCACTTCCTTCAATCTCAAATGGCAGCCATGTTAGCGATAAAATCGATTCCCGCAAGGTGAGGAAATTCCGAGTCTTTGATTGACTGATGCGGTGCAATTTTCTCGCTTTCCTTCCTCCATTAATGCACCTTTAAACTCCAGGAAAGTTGAGAAGCCAGTCAACTCACCACCGTCCCTTAAGCCGGCACAGAAGGTGTTGTCGGTAACGATATTGAATAATTTGTGGTGAGAGTCCTTGCAGTCCTTGTTTGAGACGAGCGGAAGTCGCACGAGGCGGGGCACGTCGGTGGCGACGTTACCTTCCTCGTCAGCTCCCCACCCCACAACCTGAGACAAACATGGGTTTTATGTTCGTGGCTCACAAAATTGGTATACAGTGTAAGAGTAATAAATATTAAAAAAATTCTGCTGGAAAAATATCTTAATATTAACTCACGACAAGTGAGAAAATACAACATATACATTTTTTTATAAATACACAATCCATGATGTAACTTTGTATAATTTTTTTCGAAATAGTTTTGATATTGAAAATTATAAATTACAAAATTATATACAGCTTATTTTTTAAACAAACTTACCGTGCCCCACGAGTCGGCGAGTGGCGATGCCCGGTTCCACAGACAAATTGGACGAACGTGAGGGGTGAATTCCGCGACCTTGTCGAGCACCACTACCGCCAAGTCACTGTCCGTCTTGACGGCGAAGTCACCGTGGCGAAGTATGTGAGACACCTGGCCAGGAAAGACGTTGGGAGTTTTACAATGGTGGACAACCTACATGAAACTTTAGTATTGCAGAAATGAATACAGGATAAGAAATTTTGATTGTCTGATTTTTTCAATTTTTTTCGAGACCAAGCTATTACATTTCTAAAAAAAAAAAAAAAATATTGGGTGTACAGAGAAAAAGAGAGAAGTGTCCATATTAAGCAACACCCTTTAATGAAAGGATATAGGGCTAAAAGAGGCATGAACGTAAAATTTGAATAAATTTTTGTTATTAAATGACCAAAATGTGTCGATTGCCCCAAAATATGTACCAATCATTCAACTTTTTCTAACCTTTCATAAGTATTAGTTTATTTAGTTTGGACGACCATGCTCTTTTTTCGGCGTCAAAGTTTTATCATTTTAATAAGGAGTGCTACCTGGTGCCACCAAAAAATTAATTTTCAATAACTATTTTTTTCAAAAAATAATTCCCCTATTCTAAAAAATATAACAAAATCAGTAACTTTACACTATCTATTCAATAAAATGAGTGATGAATACTCTTTTAATAAAAAATATGAATAAGAAGAAAATATGAATATTATTTGCACTGATATCAAAAGAAAGTTGTGGACAAGAGGACACCTCTTACACCTCTCAACTGGCTGAACGACTCTGCAGGCTCGCTCAATTTTTGTTTCCCGAGATAGACTGCAATGTTTTCCGTGCACTTCGGTGTCTTACTGTCCCTGTCATATACACAGTGTGCGGCTGAAACGTAAGAAAATAGAATTATTATGGAGATATAAATAATTTATGTTACGAAAATATTTAAAATATAATGATGTATGGCTTCTATGTTCTTATTTTAATTAATTAATGTCATATATTATTCCTTGAAATAATTTGTTGACTCTACCTATTTTATTTATTGAAATATTTAGTTTTTGTTGTTGTATGTTTTTTTTTTTTTTAGTATTTAAGTGTTCTCTCTATTTAAAATTAAATGACCAATTTGGCTATGCTTACATACCCTGCATATACCAGTATTGGACAGTTTTATTTGAAGAGCGTATACAATTTTATAAACATAAAGTAGAGTGCTTATCATCTTCTGCTGCGTTTAAAAATTTTGAAAATATTTCTATTAGAGATTACAACTCTCATGAGCACCAGAAAACCCTCACCAGTGAGGACGTGACGCAGGCTGATGAGCGAACCACCACAGAAGAAGGTGTGACCAGTCCCATATTTGTTGTAGAGGAGCGCAGCGAGCCACGGCCAGTCGCCCACCGCGGTCTCTTTTCCGTTGTACACTAAAGCCTTGTCGATGTTGGCACTCTCGCCACAATTTCCTGCAAATAGTCAAGATAACAACCGAAGAACACATTATAGTACGATACACACGTGTTTAAATTGTGTGAAAATTGAATTATTAATAATGATACGAAGGGTTTTAGTTTTCCAATGATAATGCATCACGAAATTTATATTAACCAAAATAATAATAATAATTCAGAAAGATTTTAAATGTTCACTTTTACTTGAAAAGAGAAATACACAGAGAAAAAAAAAAGCAAAAAAATAATTTGTATATAATGCAGCTGTCAAATTGCAACTATAAAATTTTAACGGAAAAAAAATATACATGCCATGAAACTAATGATCAATTTTAATTTATGACAAAGCAGTTATATTATATTTAACATAATTTTACTTACTTGGCGGGAATATTATACTGTACAACCAGGAAGAGAATTTGAAAACATCAATGTAACTATTGTACGAAGAAAAATCACATTCATCTGAAACTTCATCATCGACAGTTTTATAAAACTGCAGGGACCGAATTCCCGCCAAAACCCAGTGGGTGCTTCCGTCCTCCGCCTGTTCTTCTACGTATAACGCTGAGCCTCGGGACACGTCGTTGAATTTCTCGCACTGGCCTTCTCCTGTAACATTAATATGTCAATGAGAAAGGGTCACATGTACACGTTTATATACGTACTGATTTAACATGGAGAAATGGAACTTATATGTTAAATTAGTCAATTTTAAAAATTAATAACTCAAAAACTATAGCTCGTTTTTGTATACCTGATATTTTACCTACTGATAAGGTATGTAAAGGAGAACAATCTATTTTTTTTTTTCATAATTTTCATGAATGGGATTTTTATTAACATTGGGAGTATTATATCTACCTTAAGGGTTGTTTTAATTATGTTTCTAATTACACCATTAAATTCAGCGTGTCATGAAACCCATAGAAAAAAAATTTGGTTCAGATCAGAAAACTTTATTATTTTAGGTACCTTTTCTGTTTCTCATGTTCCCATAAGCACCCGAAAAACGGAAAAAAACATAATTAGAACCGATTTTTATTTTATGGACATTTATTTTAAAAAAATATTATTTATTTATTTATTTATTTATTTATTTATTTATTTATTTATTTATTTATTTATTTATTTATTTATTTATTTATTTATTTATTTATTTATTTATTTATTTATTTATTTATTTATTTATTTATTTATTTATTTATTTATTTATTTATTTATTTATTTATTTATTTATTTATTTATTTATTTATTGCATACTATAAGAAACCATGTTTCTAAAATAAATATTTATTTATCAAGTTCAGAACAATGCTCTCAAAAATCAAATGAATAACATAATTATTTAGTAATACAACTAAATATTGTTGTCTCGACGTACCATTTATGTGTCCAGCACAAAAACTGTTGCTGGTATTTTTGAAGAATATCTTGAAACTAATGTCCAACTTGCGACACTCCTCCATGGAAACGGTCGGGACATTTTGTCTGACCAGAGATGAAGTTTTTATGTCCCAGCCAACCACCTAAAAATGTTCACTGAAGATTAAAGGCCAGCGAGAACAAAATTCAAACGTTGTGCAAGAAATGAGAAGATAAAAATAATATAAATATCACTATAAAGTATAAATAATAAGTACGGTAAAGAGGACTAAAGAATGCAGCAGCTATGTAATAATTATTTTATGGCTAATTTATTTTACAGTATTTTATATGCTATTGAAGTAAATATCCTCTGTTTAACATCAGTATCAGCTATTGTCGTATTACGTTCATATACTTAGTAAGATATAAATATAAATTATAAATATATTAAGCATCTATATAGAGAACTCACGTGTCCTTTTCCTCCGTTGATGAAGGTCGGAGCTCTGTTGCTCCAGGCACACACAGGCTGCACGCCGGGCGTGATTTCCACGGGGGATTCGAGCACCATCACCGCGAGATTGTATTCCACTACGTCCAAATTCTTGAACCCTTCGTGCAAGAAAGTCGTCTTCACCTGAGGTACAAGTGTCATATCAGTATCATGTCGATATCTAATTCCTGCTGCATGCAAATCACTGCCTGACCAAGAACGTATCAAAAATATTGTATGTTGACTGATTGAATTTAAATATTTTCAACAAACCTTTCTTATTTGCAAGTACCGTCCCTTTGATTCAGGTACGGAACTCAGGTTAGTGTTGGTAATTCCGAGGTAAACGGTGAACTTGTCTGCACTGATCACATTTTTATCATCGTCTCTCTGCGAGGTAGCGGCTGCAACAAAACGTCCGTCAGAGCTCGGTCACGTGAGCAGCCTCGAGGGTACCTGTGATCACGTGTTGTGTGGTGACCAGGGTACCGGTCCCGGCAGCGCCCACCACCGAGTTGTAAATCAGGACCGTCCACGGCCAACTCTCAGGGTCGCTTTCTACCACCACGCTACCGTTGGTACTGGGGGGTGGAGAGGACTTACGTCCGCATTTGCCTGCAATGTAAATTAGAGTAGTTAGCGTTGACTGTGATCCCAAAGTACAGTTGAGCACAGTTTGAATATTAAAGAAGTGAATCCAAGGCTAACAGATTTTTTTTAACGATATTCCGTAATCTATACCAAATTGATTTTATTTTAGGTTAAAATTCAAATTTAACAACCTAAAATCTAGTGGCACGGAAAAATACCTGTGTTTTGTTATTTGAGAGAAGCATGACATAAACAAATAATATTTTTTTGTAAAGTTTTGGTATTTTCTTATTAGTAGATTAAAATGCATGCAATAGACAATAATGGTTGAATTTTTTTATTTCATTATACATAAAATTATGCTTTTCTGAATTGTTTCAGATTTTTAGGAGTGCGGGAACTAATTTTTAAAAAATATTTAAAATATCTTAATTAGGGTGGTACACCTGATGGGACAACCGTGACGTCATTTGTCGTGCTGTGATTGTCTATTGATGACGTAACGGTTGCTATGATTGGCTATTGATGATGTCACGGTTGTCCCATCAGGTGTGCCACCCTAATTCAGATATTTTAAATGTTTTTTTTTAAATTAGTTCCCGCACTTTAAAAAATCTGAAAATTTTCAGAAAAACATAATTTAATATATATTTTCTAATTATGAAATGAAAAAATGCAACCATTACTGTCTATTATATAATATAAATTAAATCTCTGTTATACAGTAAATAGTTGTAGTTTGAGCAGCAAAAAGATACCTTTGTTTAACAGATTGTGCTTGAATGTGGTTGGATACACGTGTGGTTTAGAATCTGTAAATTAGTACAAATTATTACGATGTGGCAATATATTAAACTGCATTAAAAATATATTAATTTTGTACCTTTTGGGGGAGCAACGGTTGTTGTAAATACGTTTGTTAATGTTGGGGTTTGTTTATTTCCTCGCAAAATGTGGTTCACCCAAAGTTCTTCTTCCTTGTAGACGAAGCCTTGGCCACCTTCTGCAATGAACAATAATAATTTAATGTGTGATGATATACAGTGTAAAACAATTAATTCGTAATCGTTAAAGTAAAAAAATTTCAAAGAATTTAGCTGCGAAATTTATAAGGAATTATAAAAAAATAAGCATTTTTAATTAAAATTCGAATCGAAACCCAAGAAAAAAATTAAACCTTTTATTTTTTTCAAACTTAAGAAAAAATGTTAACTGATTATTTAGAACTAATGTGATACAAAGTTTTTTTGTTTGTGTCTTTCAATCACAACGTTGAGAACTCACGGATCGTGTCATTGCACGTCGGTTCTCCGTTCACACGGATGACGGTGATTCGAGGTAGAGGTGCGGAGTCTGGCGTGGGGAAGAGTATGCGGTAAATGAGGTGCTCCCCCGGCCGAACACCTTCCGATTGCACCGAGTTCTCAGAAATGTGCAGACTTGCATTGAGACCCTGCAATAACCAAACGTTGCAATTAATTGTGTAACAGAATGCAGCAGGGTTGACATTATATAATATAATACTGTATATCATTACCTGATATATATTACTGGTATATTATTGCTGAAAATGAGAAATTTTAATTTTTCTGTTCATGCCTGTGTTTTTAAAAAAATTCAAACAAGTTGATAATCTAGTAACAAACCTTTAGTTAAAATTCAAAATTAACGACAAAAACTTAATTTTATAGCGGGAACACAAATTTAAATTTGTACCTGTTGTCTCAGTCGCACCGCCACGGCCACCTCGAGCGTCCAGTCCTGACCCTGCTGGAAGGTCGAGGGCACGGTCACGGCCAGCACGGCGCGCCACTGACCGCCCTCCTGGTGGTAGCCAACATCGCCCGCGCAAGAAGTCAGGCCCTCGTCGGCGGAGACGGTGAGGACGAAGACCAGCAGAACCACCAACATGGCTGCCACGCGAAATAAACCACTCTGTTATAATAATATATTTAAATTTTTGTTTAACTTGGAAAAATTGAAAATCATTTTCGAAATTGAGTTTTGTTGCAAAAAAAATCAATCAATCAATCAATAAAAAATTTAATAACTTGGTTCACAATTAAAAAAAAGTCGCTTCAGAATTGAAATTATTTAACTACAAAAAGAAAAAAAAAAAAAAAAGGCAAAGGACTCTCAACTTTATCAGAAGATACAAGTTAGGCAATGTACGGTCGAAATACCTTTAAAATTTTTATCTGCAATTCTGAGGTGCTGAAATAGTAACATGCTGTAACACTCACCTCACTTCGCTCACTGAAAGTGTAATCATGCAGATGTCGCTTGTATACAGACCGGTTTCAAATCCAAGACAGTTCAAGTTGGCCTTGCAAATTAGAGGCAACAGGGATGGAATAATGATGCTATTGTTTTATTTATATATTCCAAATTATTTATTATACATTGCGTACATTTTTTTGTATCTAATGTTCTTTCTGTCTTCCTGGATTTAAAAATTTAAACAAGATAAGAAAAATATACCGTATTTAATTTATTAACAATAGAATAAATGGTGTTCCTAATGATTTTATAAAAACACAAGAAAATAGATATATATTTTATTTTTTATAATATTTATATTTATTTAGTTACCACCAATTTTCACTTAGTAAACACAAGACAAGAGACTCAAAGTGGACAGTACCTCGTCAAATTTTCAATTTTTTTCAAAGCACCACCAAGGTCAAGTACTGTAGACCAGTTTTCCGAGTGGTTCTCACATGCTTCCCCAAAATCAGTAAAATACATAATTAAAAACAAGATTTCAAGTAGTTGGGAAAACCCAAGCAGCATTCTTAAAAGATTTCATTTTTTTATTATTATTTATTTTATTTGAGGTACAAACCAAGGTTATCATTACAAGGGTAGACAGGGAAGAGCGAATATATTTTATGATAAGGAAGTAAATTTTAATAAGGTATTAGGCCTTGAATCTTAAATACATAGTACATTGAAAAAAATGGTCATATGTTTTGAAAATACCTAAAATAGAGTATCGACTTAAATTTTTTATTGCAGAAATGGATAGAGGGTGCAAAGTTATGCTATACCTTGAATATTTTCAGATTTTTTACAGCCCTGGAAGTATTTTTAAAAAATTATTGAAAGTCCTTTTGTGACATCACGCGGCGTCTCTCCTTAAGAAAAGAATAAGATTCACCATGTCCCATAAGAATAACACAGGACATGGTGATTAACAAGGCTTCAAGTAGGAAAATTTTCAAGGCGACGAGTGTACAGTGTACATACGAAGCTATCTCAAAGGAAATATTTTTCTAAACATTAATTCTGAATTCATTTGAACTTTAATGTAATTAAATAATTACATAATTCTCATATGCAGATATCATATTAGCTATTGGCATTTTATGTTACTATTAATGGCCACTCTATCTTTTTTTAATGTCATTTTTTAATGTCAGTATTATATACTTTCTTATTATTATATAATATCTATGTTCTTGTTTCTTCCGAAACAAGCTTTCTTCCGAAACAAGCTTCTGCTTCTGTTCAAGAAACCAGTCTGCATGCCGGTAAAGACGTAACACAACTTTTAAAAGACGCCGTCTTGCATAATAACTATATATATTATTATATATATATTTATATATATATATATAATATATATATGTATATATATACTAGTAGTTATTAATTACCTTAATAAAGTTAAATGCATATTTAATAAAATTATAGAATTTTGAGTAATTTTAATTCTTTGCAACCTCTGAGGCATTTTATTTGTAGAAAGGAATTAAGCAATTCAACTCTTTTATTTTTCAAAATTTTATTAGTAATGCATAACATATAGTAAGTTGTAAAATTTGTCACACTATAAATTTATTGCTATTATTGGCACTGTTTGAAAAATACACAATCAAATTAGATAAACACCAAATTTATTTAAAGTTTTAAGTTTGAAAGCCATACACTAGTCCTGCTTGATGGCATTCAGCGCCGCTACATCTCCGTCACTGAGGTTCGTCAGCGGTAAGTCCATCACGCCTCTGATCCAGGCGGTGAACTTGGACACGTCGGTGAACACGGCGTACTCGGACTGCACGCACTCCTTGGTGGTCTCGTTTTTGAGCGAGCGGCTCACCACTCCACGTAACACCCACGTGACGCGGCCTTCAGTGTGCTGCTGGGGCAGAAACATGCCGCTGCCACTGTCGCCGCTACATGGACCCGTCACTGGAACAAAAATAATACAACACGATTCACATCAAGAGGAATGAGGATGAAATAAAGGTTGAACTGTTTAGCGTTTCGTTTAAATAACACACAAATATTATTTCTCCTTGCAGTAAAGTGCAGTAATTAACCCAAAATTTTTGAGTTAGTATTTTTTTTTTTAAAAATACGGTCCTCCATATAGTACCAAAATCAAAAAAATTATTTCACATATTTAGGTTTCCCAGAAAAAAATTCAAAAGTCTGAGTGAACGCGTCAGTTACGTTTAAATGAAAAATAATTTTGAAAAAAAAAAACAAAAAAAAAAAAGAATTAACACCGTGGATGATTTTATATATATTTTTTTAACGGGAAAACGGATTCGAACTCAAAATTATTTTAAGCATTCTTTCATTAAAACTTGAGTCAATATTTTTAGAGAGCAATATTTTTTTAATACCATGCACGTAACATAGTATTTTTTTAAAATATCCATTGGACAATTTGCATAAATTTTTTTTAGTATCTCAATCGAAAGAGGAGGTCGAAAAATACACCTATGAATTTTATCAGATTTTTATTCTTACTGTATCATGGCTAAAATAGGGATGTAAAAAGGTCACGTGACCTGGAGGCGGCGCCCGTGTCGCCAATGACGTCATTGAACTGTCTAGTCAAGCAAATGATCGTCTATATAACGCTTGTAAACTATAAATTAATTGTTGCTTGTTTCAATAGCAACGTGGTTGTTTACAAGCGTTATAAAGTCGATCGTTTGTTTGAACGAACAGTTTAATGACGTCATAGGCGACGCAGGCGACGCCTCCAGGTCACGTGACCTCTCTTTTAGCCATGATGCAGTACGAATAAAAATCTCATAAAATTCACAGGTGTATTTTTCGACCTCCTCTTTAGATTGAGCTAGTAAAAAAAATTGATGCAAATTGTCCATTAAGGGGATTTTTCAGGTATATGTTAAACAACAGATTTTGATTTTTTTTTTCTGGGCAACCTGTGTGAGATGGAGTTTTTTGGAGTTTTGGTAGCTAATGGAAGACCATGCAAACTATTTTTAGAAAATACACATTCAAATATTTTGTGTTCTTTTTTGTAGTGCGCGCTTTATTTTAAGATATTATAATATATAATAATAAACGCTTGAATTTTTGCAAAGTTTGTGAATAAATTATATATTATAGCATTGCCCGTAGAGTGCTTGCTATTTTAAATTTAAATTAATTAAAATCCACGGAATTAGGATTTTTTTTTACATGCTGGAGACTTTAACTCCTGAAAAGTTTGCAGTCAACTCACCACCGTCCTCCCTGGTGCCTGTGCAGAAAGTGTTGTCGGTGACCATCTTGTTGAAGATCGGGTTAGAGTCCTTGCAGTCCTCATTTGAGACAATTGGCAGTCGAACGCGGCGGGGTTCTTCAGTGGCGGGGTCACCTGTCTCGTCAACTCCCCACCCCACAACATGAAGCAAACAATACATATAGGTAAAATTGATGTCACTATCGCTACTGCAGGTTTATATAATTATAATAGAGATATTATAAAGTAATAACTTTTGCCGAAAAAATATTAACATTTTTATGAAACAACATTATATCGAAAAACGTCAGAAAACACAAATATTTTCTTGTACATAAAAGTAATAATTTATACATGTAATCAAAGTTTATAAAATCGGATGTCCTATTTTGTAATTGGCAAAATGGCAATTTGCGGAAACACTGAATTTATATAATATTTATACATCTGTATGGAAAATTAACCCTTGCATACCGTGCCCTCGGTTTGGGTAAAAGGCGAAGCTCGGTGCCACAGACAAATTGGACGAACATAAAAGGTGAACTCCGCTTCTTTATCGAGCACCAGTACTGCTAAGTCACTGTCCATCTTACCGCCGTTATACTTGGTGAAGAAGTCGCGGTGAACAAATATGTTGGACACCTGGACAAAAGAGACGTGACAATTTTTATGATTATTATTGTTTTTTACATCGTTAGCTCCTATTGAAATTTTCATGTATGGGATCTAGGATATTTTATAAACCAAAGTTTAAACTTAATTGGTTCTTATTGTGATACACAATATTCTTCTATATATATATAGGTGTTAAAAAAGTGCATCAAATTAATTAATAATAACATGGAACAAAATAGGTAAAGGTATGTGGATGTTCGATGATTTATACTCTGTATGTATTATGCAATAGATCTTAAAGATAATAAATATGTTATCTAGTGAAGTTGTGGACATTTAAATAATTATGATTGTTTTCGTACTCCTCTCGTCTGGCTGCCTGGCTCTGAAATTTCAACCAGGTTGTGCCTCCCAAGATGGACTGAAAGTTTTTTTCTGAAGTTTGACAGTTTTTCATTACCCCTCCTGTCGCTCACACAGTGTGCGGCTAAAACATAAGAAAATCGAAATATTAAGGAAATGTCAATTAATTTGAATTTCTATTACAAAATTATTTCAAACGTACTATAGTAATTAACATCAATATGTAACAAACATATATAGCTCTGAGTAAATTATTGTGTATTTAAATATGAAATCTAGAAAATAATGTTAACTTTTGATACACACTCAAAGTCGCGCTAGTGTAAACTTCTGTATATAATTAATATGACGTAATCTTCACTATGATTTTGACCTCTGATGTGCCATTGAGACGTGAATAAACAAATGAATTATTTTATTAAATCTTTATTTACTAGATAGAATTAAAACACACATTATATGTTACAAAAATACATGGGCAGTGCAAAGGTGCTCGCAAGAGTTTAAACTTGAGGTAAACATATCTCGTCTTCTATTTATATTGTTCTGAACAGCTGGATTGCTGTAGTCAAATTGTTACAAATTTTTCAAACTGGTGTTTTCATTTTTTAATTAATTAATCTGAATTTTGTTTTGTTTCCTCATTGACTATAATAAATTAATTTTATTTATTCTTCTTCAAATATGTTGTTGCTTTTATTATAAAATTAAATTTATAAATGACATTAATTAACAGATAAATGTGTTTGTCATACTGCATTTATACATTTTGAAAATACTCGTATAACTGTAATGCATAATACACATATTACAACACAAGCTCCTACAGTTACAAATCTCATGAGCACCAGAAGACCACCAACGACAATGAGCACCAGAAGACCCTCACCAGTAAGGACGTGACGCAGACTGATGAGCGAGCCACCACAGATGAAATTGTGACAAAACCGCCGCTCGTTGTAGAAGAGCGCTGCGAGCCACGGCCAGTCGCCCACCGCGGTCTCTTGTCCGTTGTATATCAACGCCTTGTCGATGTTGGCACTTTCACCACAATTGTCTGCAAATATTAAAGGTGAACTGCAGCTCACGACTACTTTACTATACCATATATAATAATATATACACGTGCAAAAATTAAGTTAATAAAAATTATGTAAAAGCATTTTAGTTGGGTATCATAAAATTTATTTAGGTAAAATAAAAAATATATTTAATATATATATATATATATATATATATATATATATATATATATATATATATATATATATATATATATATATATATATATATATATATATATATATATATATATATATATATATATATATATATATATACACTGAAAAAACAGTTGACAGTCTTTGAACTGTTAGTACAAATTCTACAGTATTCCTGTTAAATATAAACTAGTTCTGTGTTAAATTCAACAGTTCCAAACACTGTTAAGCGAGGACTGTCAAAATCAACAGTCTCTACCCTGTTAAATATCAATGTACGCAGTTGCATTGTAAGATTTAGCATTTCAATGCGTAAAAGTTGCATTTTACTCTGTTAAAAGGGAAGTACGTTTTACGGTGTAACTTTTAACCGTGCGAAATTGTTGGAAATTAAATGTTAGAATATGTAAAAAGCAAAGTAACAGTTTGGCAATGTGTAAGCATACATTCAACGTTAGAAACTTTGTAACATTTTGAAGTTTCAACGGTTACATTAATTTTAACACATCTACTCTGCAAAAATTAAACGTTTTACCACGTTATAAAATGACCGTTATTTCTGCGCGACAGACACGTTTTGGTCATTTCCTGTTTCAATCTGCAGGCGTCAGTTCAGTTCTTGTTGTGCTCTCTCTGTGAAATGTATTCTGGATCATCAATGGTAAGTTTAATTAATATTTTACTTCCTATAATGTTATGTCATTCGTTGTTTTAATAATTGTGTTAATATTTTAAGACATGTGCGGTCAGCAATACTGCGTGCCGGAGTGTTTTCGAGGCAAATTCACACGGCCGACGATATTCGAACCGTTGAGGAGCGATGAGGGCTATAACGCTACACGTGCATAATTTTTGGTAAGTTGAAGGATTACTTGCCATAAATTTGCAATAATACTAATGCTAGAACTGTGCATTTTTATAGTTGACGTCCATGTGGGGATTATGCATCAGACTGAACGTCTAGCGAATGCAGTCCAGATTACAACCGCCCTTGTGCTACCACCACTTCCCCGAACGGCCATTCAAACTACCCAGATGGAAAGGAGACCCAGAATTGACCCTCAAGATGATGCTCCTTTACGTCAGTTGTTGAGTATAATAGTGTAAAAATAGAGTTCAAGTGTGACAAATTTCCATCTTCACCTCATTCACAAAATTTATAATGTTTTTAATGTACAAATAAAGTGATCTAATATTGTATATTGTTTGAATTTTTTTAATTAAATATTTACTATAAATAAATCTTTATTTTTTTTAAATGAATTAACCCTTATAACCATTTTAAATCTTTATTTAGGATTAGCTTATTTAGTTTGCTCCCTAATCATTATTTAATTATAAAATTGTCAATAACTTACTATATATTGCTTATGAAACTTGTAATATTTTTTTGATGGAATGTTCGATAATATAGAAGATGGTGTATTACATGTTGATGCAATTGATCTATTTAATGCAAACAGTTTTTCTTTACAAGAAAACTTTTAAGTCCACTTGTACGAAATGGAACTTACGTTTTCTTGTATAAAGAAAAACTGTATGCAATAAATAGATCAATTGCATCATCTAATACCAGCTTCTAGAACATTATATATTTAACAGAGTAAAGTTGTAGAATATAAGGAAGTAGATACGTCAGTAGAATCAAGGAATAAACTGTAGAAATTAAAAGAGTAGAAATTTTAAAATTAAAAGGATAGAACCTATAAATCTTACATCGCAAACTCTGTCGTTTTTAACATTCATACACTGCTACACCAAATTCTACACATCTAATGTCTAAAATTCAACAGTTCTGAATTTGTAAAAATCTAAAATAGCAACTCTGTTGATTTTAACCAATTTTATTATGGGTACAAATACAAACGCGTAAAACAGCTAAATTTAACAGGAAAACTGTCAAGTGTTTTTTCCGTGTATATATATATATATATATATATATATATATATATATATATATATATATATATATATATATATATATATATATATATATATATATATATATATATATATATCTATATATTAAATTTGTGAAAATGGAAATATGAAACTTGGCAAAAAAATCTATAAGAAGAAAATATGATGTTAATAAATAACATAATAATAATAACAAATAACAAATAATAATAAATAACATTGAAGTAATAGAATATTGATACATTTTAATTAACATGACAGTAATTATATATTTATCATGATTATACTTACTAGGCGGGAATATCATATCGTACAACCAAGAAGAGTATTTAAAAACATCAATATAACCAACGTACGAATTAAAATCACATTCATCCAAGACTGTTTCATTGACAACTTTAAAGAACTGCAGGGTCCAAATTCCCGCCAAAACCCAGTGAGTGCTTCCGTCCTGCTCCTGTTCTTCTACGTATAACGCTGAGCCTCGGGACAAGTCGTTACTCTCCTCGCACAAGCCAGCTCCTGTAACGTTACTTTGTCGATGAGACGATAAAATAAACTAATAAATTAATCATCCCTCATCAACGTACCATTCTTGTGGCCAGCACAGAAAGTGTCGCTGTTATTTCTGAAGAATATTCTGAAGTTAACGTCCGACTTGCGACACTTTGCCAGGGATACGATCGGGACATTTTGGCTGAGCACCGAGGAAGTTTTGTTGTCCCAACCAACCACCTGCAAATGTTCGTACATTGAAAGTTTTGGTAATGGTTATTAGGGAAAGTCACCTCTTAATTAAATGAAGTCTCTTCAATTTAACAAAGATATATTTGTTTGCTTTCCAATCCTATAACCCCTATACAACGTTCAAGTAGTTCAATATTGAACTAATCGGTATAACCTATATAATAAAAACTGTTGCGATAATGTTGAAATAATAATATTAAATTTATAATAAATTGGACCTAAATGTCCTTGTGACCAAGCGTCCGGCCTTTTATGACAGATTATATTGTACGACCAAATGTCCATGCGACAAAATATCCTTGTCCTATACGACAGTTAAATTATCCTTGCGATAAAATTTTCTTGCGACTTGGAGTCCGCGACCAAATGTCCTAAACCTGGTAAGATTATATTGACTGAAGCATCTAGAGAACTCACGTGTCCTTTGCCTCCGTTGATGAAGGTTGGAGCTCTGTTGCTCCAGGCACACACAGGCTGCACGCCGGGCGTGACTTCCACGGGGGATTCGAGCACCATCACCGCGAGATTGTCCTTGACTGCATCGAACTTCTTAAACCCTTCGTGCACAAAGGTAGCCTTTACCTGGAGTACAAGTGTCATATTAATGTCATGTCGATATCTAAATACTTCAAAACACTGACCATTAGATAGTAAAAATGTAAGATTTATATTTTTGTTTCATGTACATAATTATGACTATTTTTTATAAAATAAAATAAAATTAATCATCATAATTTCACAATCAAAATTTGCAAAGACATTTGATTTTTTTATTGTTTATTTTTTACAATTCATTCACCTTGCAAAAGTTTCATTCAAGAGGAGGACTAATTAAACAAAAATAAATAAATTAAATAACGTGGAAAATATTTAGATTTTAAAGTTACTAAAAAATTTATTTCAATTTTCTCAAATTACGTTTAAATGGGTGTAAATAAATTAAAAATAGATTAAAATGAGTTAAAATAGATTAAATTCACGAAAGAAGTTAATCAGGTTATTACTAACCATGCAATGTTTAGTGACATCTTAGCTCTAATTACACTATCACGTTTATCTTTCTGGACACTGAAATGCAATTTAAATATTCTTTTTAGAGATCGAGACTGTTTTTTTATTATATTTTAGTGTACTCTCCTCTGTAAATAAAATTAGCGCCTTTTTTAATTGCTTGGGATCGTTCAATTTATCTAACACACTTTTCTTATCTGCAGATACCGTCCCTTTGATTCAAACACGGATCTCAGGTTGGTAATTCCAAGGTAAATGGTGAACTTTTCTGCACTGATCACATTTCTCTTATCGTCTCTCTGCGAGGTAGCGGCTGCAACAAAATGTCCATCAGAGCTCGGTCACGTGAGCAGCCTCGAGGGTACCTGTGATCACGTGTTGTGTGGTGACCAGGGTACCGGTCCCGGCAGCGCCCACCACCGAGTTGTAAATCAGGACCGTCCACGGCCAACTCTCAGGGTCGCTTTCTACCACCACGCTACCGTTGGTACTGGGGGGTGGGGAGGACGACGACTTCTGTCCGCAGTTATCTGCAATATAAATTAGAGTGGTTACCGATGACTATGTAAGTACCCTGATCCCACTGCACAATTAGGTATATACGGATTTTGTTTTTGAAAATTTGTGACTCAAATACTAAAATGTATAAAAAAAAGAACAAAAACGGTTTCTTCTATCAGTACATCAAAAGCAGCTCAATTTTTAAAGATAATTAAACTGCTGTTATAATGTGATATTATGTTAAGTTTAAATTAGTGTTATCATACATTTAAACCTTCGGCAAATTATTATAATTTAAATCACTTGTCATCGCTGCTATAGTTTGAGAAAATAACTTACGTGCGTTTAACAGATTGTGCTTGAATGTGGTTGGATATGTGTATAGTTTAGAAGACGTAGAAGCTATAAATACATGAAAAGGTATCAAATAATTATTATAAAATATGAGGCCATATTCAAATGCCATAAAAATGTTCTTTAATATTACCTTTTGGGGGAGAAGTGGTCGTTGTAATTGTGTTTTTAAAGATCTGCAATGGTGTGCGATTATTTCCTTGCAAAGTTTGGTTCACCCAAGGGTCTTTTTTCTTATTAAAGTAGCCAGGTCCACCTGCTGTAATAAAAAAAATTAATGTGTTGAGGTTGAAAAGAATTCATCTTCTATTTGTCAGAGAATAACATTTGAAAGGAATAAAGATTTTTCATTTATAATAATAATTCGTAATATTTGTATTTGTTTTTCGAATCGATTGTAAATATAAATATTAACAATGTAAACACTCTCATGTATCAACAGTATAGTGTTCTGTTATAAAAAAAAATACAATGACATAAACAATAATAATAATAAATATTAAAACATCTAATTTCACAATTAAGAAAAATTTATTAATAGTCAGTACTTTGTAAAATTCTGAAAAAGCTCCTATATAAGTGATTAGCTAGAATTTTATTTGAAATACTATTTGTCTGTACACTGATCTGGTATATCATCTTTACGTTGAGAACTCACGGATCGTGTCATTGCATGTCTGTTCTCCGTTCACGCGGACGACGGTGACTCGGGGTAGAGAGGCAGTGTCCGGCGTGGGAAGGAGGATGCGGTAAAAGAGGCGCTCCCCCGGCCGCAAATCATCCGTCTGCACTGAATTCTCAGAAATACTTGCACTGAGACCCTGCAATAACCAACAGTGTAAGAGAATGCAGCAGGGTAATATTACCATGTATTAAAATTATTGTTAGTCATTTACTTGTCTCTCTTATAGTTAAAATAAAAAGTCAATCTAAACACATATTCCCCAGGTGAAAGTAGAGGCTCCTGCCATATCTGAATTTTTAAAATTTTCAACCAAAAATTGGTAATCTAACTCTTGGTAAAATTTCGAACTTATGATGAAACCTCACTTTTAAAAGGAAAAAGTACATCGTAAATTTTATGTACCTGTTTTCGCGGTCGCACCTTCACAGCCACCTCGAGCGTCCAGTCCTGACCCTGCTGGAAGGTTGGGGGCATGGTCACGGCCAGCACGGCGTTCCACTGACCACCCTCCTGGTTGTCGTTCGAAGTCAGGCCCTCGTCGGCACAGAGGGTGAGGACGAAAACCAGCAGAACCACCAACATGGCTGCCACGCGAAATGAAATATCACACTATTATAATATAATGTACTTCAGTATGTTTAACTTATAAACAATGGAAATTAATTTTTAAAAATATACGTTTTAACACTAAAACTATAATTTAATAATTTGGCTCATGCACAATTAGCTAAATAAAGTTTTTAACTTTTAACTTATCGTCGCTTCAGAATCAAAATTATTTACAGTACAACAAAAATTAAGGGACTATCAACTTTATCAGAAAAGACAAATCAGGCAATGGAGGGTTGAACTTATTTTAAAACCGTTTATTGTTATTCTGAGGCGACGAAATGCAACATGCTGTAACACTCACCTCACTTCGCTGACTGAATCGCAGTTTACTTGTATACAGATCATAATACAGACCGGTTTCACAGTCAAGACAATGGTGACCTTGGGAAATAAATAGTTAACATCAGGGATTTAATAATAATGCTAATGTTTTACTGTCATCTGTGTATTTATATTACGTGTTTGTGTATGAGGTGTATATTATTATATCTTTCTATCTTCCTGAATTTAAAAATTTAAATACAATAAAAAAAAGTATGCTTTGAAATTTTATGAAAAAATAGAACAAATAATATAATATCCTGTCATTTCATTGTGTGCCTATGTACATATGAAGCAAGCTGCAGATGCATATTTGTTTATAATATGTAATTTTTTTAAAAAAGGAACTTATTATTTTTTTGTTCGAGATGGAGATTAATATTTATAGTTGTTTATTAATATCATGTACTATATTGTTTCAGTAAAAAACAACAGAACAACTGATAAATAATTCAACATTAAATTTGCATATAGTAAAATATTAATTTTTAATACCATCTGGGAAAACAATATTTCGTGGAGTAAAATTTATCATTTCAGTTCATCCCTTTCTTACAAATTATTGATGAAAATGCTTTGATATCACTTTTTATTAATTAATAAGCAATAAGCATTCATATAATAACATTAATTGGCTTGCCATGTTTTTTAAAATAGTTAATGTAATTTCTACTAATTTCGCTTTTTTTTTTTTTAAAGTAAGCGAAATAATTAAATAAATGTCGATTCATGTCAATTCGTGTTTATTGTATTTATGTACTGTACATATTTTTTTTAAAAAAACAGAACGATAACCCCGACCCTTGCAGGAGGCTCAGGTTACAGTCAGAAGTACCTCAATAATCTGGATGTGACGAACCCCACATGTGACATGTGATGTGACGGATGTGAGCCATTGTTGTAAAACCTTGGAAGGTGACAGTATAATCTTGTGTTACCACCAATAACATAATTTCCACAGCTACTTTGGCATCACAAGACCGCTTGATGTGAACAGTAACTTATCACGAAATATATTTTCAAACCTCGACTAGGTTCAAGCACTCCAGACCAGTTTTCCGAGTCGTTCCTCACATGCAAAGCGTCCACAACATCAGTAAAATAAATAATTAGAAACCACATATTAAGTAGTTGGGAAAACCCAGAAAGTGGTTTTAAAAGGTCTCGTTTTTTTATTATTGTTTATTTTATTTAAGGTACAAGCGAAGGTTATTTCAAGGGTAGACAGGGAACAGCAATTTTAATTTATGATGATAAAAGAACGTAAATATTAATAAGGTGCTTTTCTCTAACTATAGTCAGTTACTTGTATATATAGAATTGAACACCATTGCACATTGTCATGGTTTTCATGGTGTTGTAAATAAACTAAACGAATTCAGTGATACATTTTTATTGAAAAATATTAAGCAAAACTCACTGAACATTTTATAATTAGTAGGCTATATAATTGTATTCAATTACACGTAATTACTAAATACATACTTAATTCAGAACAAAAGATCAGCTCTTTTTTTTTTTTTAATTTGATCACAATATCATTCTTTTAAACTAAAATAGAAGTGCATTTTTGAAGAGACACCAAGCTGCAATGTTTTTATAATAAAACATATTATCATCTTATTGCTCAGTTTCTAGAATCTAGATGACCGTCATTTCCATTGCAGGTTTTTGTTGCAGGCTCTGTTGCAGTGAACTTGACACGTCTCAACTCTTCCAAGCTGTGGGCAAGAAACACGTCATAAGACTCATAAGTCATAATGGTAGACTGAAAGTAAGTAAATATTATGCTAAGTGACTAAATATTAATCTTGTTCATCATCATAAATAACTCCTTCTACATAATTAAAAAACTATTGAAAATACAAAGAGAAGCGTCAAAAGGTTTTATTAATTAAAAAAAAAGCATGGGTTCAAACCTGAACTTTTCCTAACATTTTAGTAATACTTCCCTGGCTCAGAAAAATCTGAAAAAACAAACAAACAAAAACAGTAGTAATTTAAAAAAAGGAAAAATGACACCCTGAGAACCAAATAAAGCTAGCTGTTGTAGCGGAAACAGCGTTTTTAACTTTTTTTTTCTTACTTCCCCTCACACTCACCGGCCCTTCCTGAGCGTTGCCTCCACCACGCACCTTCCACGTGTTCACCGAGAGCCCAGGAGGGCCCCTGTGAGTCCCACCGGGCCCGGGTGGTGACCAAACACGCTGCTGTAACACAATTGTACAAAGCTGGAGGGGTAAAAACTGCTGTTAAGTCAATATATTAGTTATATGATTTATAATACAGCATAGATGTTGGAAATAAACCATAATTAATATAAAGCCTTTGAAGAAGTTCTCAATTTTGTAAACATATTATTATATTAGTAATAATTTTTAAGACTGTAAAAGAGAATAATTTTTTATGCATCTAAACTTTATTTAAATTTAATGATTGATTTGTCGAGCACAAATTTTATTTTTTAACTAATTATATTATACAGAAATTTCTGCACGTTCAATAATTCGTATATTCTAAAGAAGCCCTGAGAGTATATTCACGAAAAGGTACGTTACCTGGGAATTTGGACCCTGGACCTGGCACGAGGATTCAAGCGCGATGGTCAGGAGGAGAATGACGGCAACAATGTAGCGGGCCATTGTTGGTCCTGAAATTTAACGTATCCACAACAAAAAAATACTGTACATTATACGTGTTATTTAAGTTATTTTTTATTTGAATTATTTTCATGCATACATACATATATATGTAAATCACGTAAATATATATTATATATATATATAAATATATATATATATATATATATATATATATATATATATATATATATATATATATATATATATATATATATATATTATAGAAATTTGACCTTTGAGTACCATTGTAATAGTTGCAAAAAATTGTGTACTCGAATGATTTTTTTCTTATATTCATTAATTATAAAAAACACACATTTTCTTTACTTTGATCATATATTCAGTTGAAGTAGACATTACCTTCATAGAAAACTTACCTTGTTAATCTGTCAACGTGATCAGGTATGAACATTACACCAAGGTCCTCTGGTATTTATATCCAAGATGGACCGCAGTGGTGTGACAAAGTTGTGTGAAGTCCCGCTTTTATTGTTTTAACGAAGCAAGCAAATGATGACGTCACTTGGTGCTTCTCGGAGCTCACGTCAAGGTCAATCAAAGGTCACGTATCTTGTAGTTTGAAGTTGAGACAAGTTGTCTCGACTCAGACAAGTGAAAAAGGGGAAACTCCGCTCCGGAAAATTCCCCTGGCCAACAGTTGGCAGCAACTATATCGATATATCGTTTGAATTATATATCGACACCGTGGCGATGTTTTGATCACGGACGTTTACCGCGAGGCAACGGCTTTAAGAACCACCAAATCTCTACCTTGATACTATGAATTTCATCTATAAATAGATTAAATAGGATGAATTTAGACTAATAAGCTTTTATGGGATATATTTTTTTAACCGACGAGAATAGAAACAAATTAAATCAATTTTACAGGTATTTTTTTTAAGATAAATTAATATTGATGGCAAGTTGTAATGGAAGTCATGTCTGAAAATAAGCTTTGAGTGCTACAAATATTTTAAACTTCTTTGCCCTTACTAAAGTTTGTTCATTGGACTTTAATTATATTGATTTGAACTATGGAGTTAAGATAATGCAGTACAAAAAATATTTGAAGGATACTTTTAATATTTACGAGTAACAAAAGAACCACTTACCTAATAAGAATCAATGCAAGAACAATTTTAAAGTAATGTCGATGGTTTCAACCACAAGTTTCCTTCTTTTTTGCTGCGGAAATAATTCTTTTCGTTGAAGGATATGACTTTGTCTTTTCTAAGATCTAAGATACGATTTTTTTAATAAGTTATTATCATAGAAGGAAAAGAAGAAGCCATGTAACTCTTTTTTTTTTAATTAAGTTTCATTGAAATTTTTTCTGAGCCATAAAAAATAATAGAGAAGACCCTCCAAGGTTACAAGATTTTAAACACCTGACTCAATTCACAGGGAAATTTCTTCAAACAGCTGTAAAGTACTTTAAAACACAAAAAATAAAGTAAAAATTAAAACAATTTTTATAATATACATAATAATATGTATTTAATGCATGATATATATCATGGCAAAAATAAAAAAAATTAATGTGTTTTATTTATTATCTTTTATTAAAAGTGTTTTCAGTTACGAATTACTTACGATAATACCAAAATATATAAAAAAAATCATTCTAATTGTTTATACGGAGATATCTCAAAGTAAATTATTTTTTAAGTATGTGATCTGAAACATTTTTGTACTTAAATAATTACGCAATAAAAAAAACTCTGTAAGAGAAATGCTAAAAAAAATAATTAATAGTGTTTTACTGCTTTAAAAAAAGCTTACAATTTATTAATATTATTTTTAGTATTATTGCTTAATATTTTAGTTCAGACACAATGTAGTCTGCAAAGACGTAACACAACTTTTTAAAAGAGCGTCTTGATACAACTTGTATCTAACAAGATATTGTATAATGGTAATATTATTGAATTAATAATCACTATATGCTGCATATTTATATAACTTAAATGCAAACGTCGAAGAAAGTAATTAAATAGCGATAATGCACAAAATGATAACAGTTTTAGTTGCGTGTTTGCCGTGATTTTATAATTATATAATGTAAAGCTGCGGCTAAAATCATAGAGGTAATTAAAATACTGTTGAAATACCATAAACATAATATAAATCGTATGTACTGTACATATATAATATGTCAATCCAATACGTGTGTCTACAATAAAGTTATTAGATGCTTGATAAAATATTTTATGTGTTTGAAGTCAGTTGACAAAAGAAATCTGTAAAAAATTTGAGTTTGCATCGTGATATTTAATTTCCTAATTAAAATGAAGAAATGCCGAAAGCGGATACAAACGCAGAATGTTCATGTTCTTTAGATAAAATTATCCCGTGGCGGATAATTTTTATCTCTTTGCTGTCGGCTGCTAGGCGGGCTTAAAGACGCGAAAACGTGGATTTTAGCGCTCGCCGCCACTTGCTTGCCTGCTTTCTTGCGCGCGACCTTAAGTAATGTGACGTCATAGTAGACTTTTGACCGGGCGGTATGGAAGGAATGGGGAGTCGGAGGAAAGTGAAATTTACATTTTTGGAAAGAAGATTTTTTGGTGAATTTTTAATTTTGAAAAGTCACACCCCCTTTAAAGGTTTTCTCATCGATAAGTGCTATTATTCATTTCTAACATTTATGAATAAAAAGTTTTAACATGTTATGTTAGTGTGATATTGACGTTTCTAGAACCTCAAGAATTCGTATTATTGTAATTTAATGCATTCGATTTTTAGGATATTATGTAAATAAAAATTATTGAATTGAATATGTTTCTAAATTCATGAAATGACTGCATGTAAAATTACAACTATACTTATGATGTAAAACTATTAAATGCCTAATTCGTTTAAGACATTTTAAGAAATTGAAATCTTTTATATGTCCCGATGCTTGATGACATTCAGCGCCTCTAAATCTCCGTCACTGAGGTCTGTCAACGGTAAGTCCATCACGCCTCTGATCCAGGCGGTGAACTTAGGGACATCGGTGAACACGGCGTACTCGAAGTGCACGCACTCCTTGGTGGTCTCGTTTTTGAGCGAGCGGCTCACCACTCCACGTAACACCCACGTGACGCGGCCTTCAGTGTGCTGCTGGGGCAGAAACATGCCGCTGCCACTGTCGCCGCTACATGGACCCGTCTCTGTGAAAAAAAAAAATAATACGATTTATTAAAGGAGGGGAACCGCTTCAGCTTTTATATTTTAAACGTTTTATAAATAACGTCAAACTTACTTGTGCATTAAAAAAATAGTCACCACCCTCCTCCTTCTATCAGTTCAGCAGTTGACATTCAAAAAGCGCGCTGAAGAATCTTGGGGCTTATGACGTCAAGATCAACGATTGGTTGCGTTTGACCTATCATGGCGCTTTACGTCATATGCCCCAATTTTCTTTGGCGCACTTTTTGAAAATCAACTGCTTAACTGTTGGAATGCTGAGGGTGGTGACTATTTTTTTTGGTGCACAAGGAAGTTTGACATTATTTATAAAACATTAAAAATATAAAAGTTAAAGCGGTTCCCCTCCTTTAATACACGAAGAGAAATAATAAAGATTTAACCGTTCAGAATTTAAATGACAGACTAATATTGTTGATACCTCTACTAATATATATTTAATAATATAAAATATTTATGAGTGTAAAATAACTACCTTACTGGGCTATTAACCTCGCTGAAAATTATCGTTCACATTTCACTGCACTTAAAACACAAACACACAGTTCACGTGCACAGCTAAAAAATTAAACAAAAAAACACCACGCGCATTTCGGCACCCTTCTGGTACCATCTTCAGTCTTCAGGTGTTATCACGCAACTAACTCAAAACCTTGGTCGGGTCACTTGCATCAGCCGGGCATAGCGTCGAGGGGGAGGGGCAGGAGGGAAAGAGGAGGAAGTATGTGAATCACCACCAGCTGTGTGGACACGACGAGAAGTAGTGGGGCCGGACACTTGCCCTGAGGCCACTTGCTGCTTCTTCCCCTGTTGTCACGTTTCAAAAACTTCACGGACTGGTTTCTCTTATTTTCTTAATAAATCCGTCCACATACAAACAAGCTCATAACTAGGTTGACTTATGATAATATTTAACACTCGTCATGACATTTCCGCCCAAGCACCTCGATCCTGGATTTTTCGCTTCTTCTATATTTTCTCACGGCCAATAATTTTTGAATGTTGTAATGTTTAGATAGAGCATAATCAGCTAATTTTAAGTAGCCAGATGATTTCTTTTCAATTCTGCCTGGCTGATGCAAGTGACCGGGCCAAGGTTTTGAGTTAGTTAAGTGATAAGTGAGGATGGTACCAGAAGTGTACCGAAACGCGCGTAGTGTTTGCTGTTTTATTTATTAGCTGTGCACGTGAACTGTGTGTTTGTGTTTTAGGTGCAGTGAAAATTGAACGATAGTTTTCAGCGAGGATAATAGCCCAGTAAGGTTATTATTTTACACTCATTATGATACCTCGCTTGCAATTTTCTTTTTCAAACACATATATATATATATATGTATATATATATATATATATATATATATATATACATATATAATAGGATTTCTCGTAATTAATAAGTGCTTTATAGTTAATACTTGAATGGCATTGTTTTTCTTTTATCCCTGTCGATGATAACTTTAGCTCCCGAAAAGTTGAGAGGCCTGTCAATAAACTTACCACCATCCCTGGTGCCGGCACAGAAAGTTTTGTCTGTGACGATAATGTTGAAATTGTGATTCGAATCCTTGCACTCCTTGTTTGAGACAATGGGCAGTGTAATTTCGCGGGGCTCTTCGGTGATGTGATGTTTGGGATCACCTGACTCGTCTTTTCCCCACCCCACAACCTGAAGCAAACAACACGTAATTATAGATGACATTGGTTCTACAATGCAAATTAAAATAAATATAAAAAAAAATATAACAGAAAAATATTGACATACATTATAATGACATTGTTATGAGAACAAAGTATTGACAAAAGGCAGAAAATACAAAAAAAAAAAGTAAAAAAGGGATGTTTTAACAGAAAAAAATGGACATCTTATTTTTTACTTGGCAAAATAATTCATATATTGTATATACTATTTGAAAATATTTCAAATTTTATTTTTTACATTTTTTGTTGAAAATTAGTAGCTGAATATTCGGGACAGTGATAGATAGAAAGAATAAAATCTTACCGTGCCCTCGGTTTCGGTAAAAGGTGAAGCTTGGTGCCACAGACAAATTGGACGAACATAAAAAGTGAACACCGCTTCTTTATCGAGCACCAGTACTGCCAAGTCACTGTCTGTCTTATTGCCGTTATACTTGCTGAAGAAGTCGCGGTGAACAAATATGTTGGATACCTGGTCAAAAGAGACGTGACAACTTTTATAATTATTATTGTTTTCTTACATTTTTAACCTTTTATTGAAATTTTCATGTATAGAATCTATATTTTGTATTATTATACACTTAATTTATTGCTTAAAACAGTGAATCAAATTAATAATATATTGAAAAAAAATATATTTATTTGCCTGATCTTTTTTTTTTTTTTTTTTTTAATTTAACCCTATTGGGTACTTCTATTTACTAATTACATACTACTTGAAACCCAAAACCTTCCAAAACCCTAACTTGAGCGTTTCGCGGGCTCTTCTGGAACGGGGGCGACCACTACGGCCTTGCAAATCCATCCCGGCATTTGCCTGCGGCTGAGGGAAACGTGGAAACCTCAGCCAAGATGGACGCTACAGCTTTTGTCAATGAACCGGAAGTGCAATGGTCCAAAGCCAGGGGAACCACATAGTGGAAAAGTACAACGTTTTACCCCTGGGTGGGAAACGTGGTTTTTGTTGAAAATGGTCACCCATCCAACTACTAACCAGGCGCGGCGTTGAAAAAAAATATATGAAGATATGACGATATTCGTTGATTTATTCTGCCCATTATATGCTGTTGTAACTGAAATAATAACTATAACTGCAATTGTGAAGATCTGATCTCTTGAAGCTCTGATGTCTCTTTAAGAGGATTCTAGCTTTGTGCGTTATTGATTAAGTAAAAGAATATAATATACCTCTTGTAGATTCATGTGTTGCAATACGGGGGTGGAGCTATAGTGTCCACGGTCTTTCAAGTAAAGCGCGCATCTTAATTACTATGGGGAATGTGGTATTCTTTAAAGCGTATGCCGCGGAGTTAATGTAGTTAACATTGATTGACCCTAGCATCCCTATATAAAAAGTTGCGTACAATGAATCTCAACACTCACTCGGATCTCTCACTGCTCGCACTTCTTCTACACACGCCTAGACGCCACCTACATGAACCATCACCGCTATGGAAAGTGGACATAGTCTCTGCAAGACTTCTTGGACTTAGCCTCGGTGATAACTGTCTAATGTTACAACTACAATGAACGAGTATTAATAAAGAGTTATGTCTACACTACATGTTTGAATGATTCCATATCATAGACGAGCCATCCTGCAAATCCTACAATAAGTTGATAGTATATTTATTAAGTGACTATCACTGGTGTTAGAAGTGGATTACAGATTATAGTAATAGGAGATGAATATGCAAACTGGAACGTTGCTCTTACAGATCAACAAAAACAAAAAATGTCATCTTTATCAATGGCTCCAAATTAAAAACAGTAAATTTGTTTATTTTTAGATTTGATCATCAAAGTGTTATGTGAACTATATATAGTGCAACAAGAAACATTGTGCATCAAGCAATGTAGTGAATCAAAAAATTATATGTGAATTATATTTATGTGAAAGTGACTTTGAAACTTTTTTTTTCTCTTATATAAAAAAATATCGTGAAAATTAAAAAAAATGTTAATAATGAACATAATCATGTTATTAGTGTATTTTTATTCATGAATATTTTATATACCTGTGTATGTTATTTTTAAACATCTATGTACTATGTATGTTTTTTTTAAGTGCTATGTTAATTAGAATTTTAAGTATCTGTTATGTATAATCTATGTAACAACTATGACATGATCTATGCTGTAAAGCCAACGATCGAAATAAAAATTTGAATTTGAATATTTACTATTACATTGATGCCCTTCGTGGGATCATCATACATTCACCAATAATATAATTATTACTATTACACTGTAAATATAAAGATATTAAAGTAAGATTGTGGAAAGTAAGATGATTTCTTACATCTATCGTCTGGCTCTGGCTTGCGGGTTCAGAGTCGAGCACTTTGTACTTTCCAAGAGAGACCCTGAGATCGTACTTTGATGTTTTTTCAGTACCATTTCTGTAGCTTACACAGTGGGCGGCTAAAACATAAGAAAAAGATAATTGAATTAGGAATGAAATGTCAATTAAATTTGACTTTCTATGTTGCGACAATATTTCAAATATGGAGACTAAAAATGTTTAAATTAAACATGTTGCTTACATTTTTTATTTTTTCATGCATTTATTCTCTTTTTTAGTTGTTAATATATAAATGAAAGTACAATTAATATTGTACGGTATGTTTGTACATTTTGAAATATTACAACACAAGCTCCTACAGTTACAAATCTCATGAGCACCAGAAGACCACCAACGACAATGATCACCAGAAGACCCTCACCAGTGAGGACGTGACGCAGGCTGATGAGCGAGCCACCACAGATGAAGGTGTGACCAGTCCCATATTTGTTGTAGAAGAGCGCAGCGAGCCACGGCCAGTCGCCCACCGCGGTCTCTTTTCCGTTGTATATCAGATCCTTGACTTTGTTGGCGCTCTCGCCGCAATCTCCTGCAAATATTGAAGGTGAACTGCAGCCAAGGACCACATTACTAATAAATACACGTAATTGAAAATGAAGTTGATACAAATTACATGAAAGGGTTTTGGTTTATTTATAATGCATCCTATAATTTATAATTAAAAAAAAAAAAAGAAAGAAAAAATATATTAAATGTTCAGTACCTGATAGAAATACACATGGAGAACAAAACATAAAAATAATTTTCAAAAAAAAAAAAAAAAAAGCTTTAAGAAAGAAAATATTCAGTTTATTAACTGAAGTAATAGAATAATGAACTATTATAAATAATGACAGAATAACTATATATTTAACATAATTATACTTACTAGGTGGGAATATTATACTGTACAACCACGAAGAGTATTTAAAAACATCAATATAACCAACGTACGAATTAAAATCACATTCATCCAAGACTGTTTCATTGACAACTTTAAAGAACTGCAGGGTCCAAATTCCCGCCAAAACCCAGTGAGTGCTTCCGTCCTGCTCCTGTTCTTCTACGTATAACGCTGAGCCTCGGGACAAGCCATTGCTCTCCTCGCACAAGCCAACTCCTGTAACATAAACGCAATAAACAGTCAAATTTACATGATCTTCCCTCCGGAAGTAGCCGGAAGTGTGAAGTTTCTGGTCTTCCTATTCGTACTTCAACGTTATAATTTCACACATTGGTCAGTACTTCTAATTCAAACAAGTCTTTAAACTTTCAAAACTGAATTACAAAGAGAAAGAGCTGCAAACTTCACACTTCCGGCTATATACTTCCGGAAGGAATATCAAATTAATTTGACTGTATTATATCGGTGACATATCACATGACAATAAAACAATGTCTTTCTTCTCAACGTACCATTCTTGTGGCCAGCACAGAAAGTGTCGCTGTTATTTCTGAAGAATATTCTGAAGTTAACGTCTGACTTGCGACACTCCGCCAGGGATACGATCGGGACATTTTGGCTGAGCACCGAGGAAGTTTTGTTGTCCCAACCAACCACCTGCAAATGTTAAGACTGAAGGTTATGGTAATCGTTAGGTAAAATGGAATTTGGACAAATTTCACGTTCAGTTAAGAAATGAAGAGATGAGAGCAGTTATCAACTTATCACAGTAAATATGTTAAAATAGACCACATATAAGAATGAAACAGTTGTAATTATTATAATTTATGGCTTATTTATTTCAATTATTCATATTCCATTTATAAGGTAGGCATTTGATTGAGCTTAGCAATAACAATTTTTGTATTATCTTTACAATATTTACATGACAACATTTATATTGACTGAAGCATCTAGAGAACTCACGTGTCCTTTGCCTCCGTTGATGAAGGTCGGAGCTCTGTTGCTCCAGGCACACACAGGCTGCACGCCGGGCGTGACTTCCACGGGGGATTCGAGCACCATCACCGCGAGATTGTCCTTGACTGCATCGAACTTCTTAAACCCTTCGTGCAAGAAGGTAGCCTTTACCTGGAGTACAAGTGTCATATTAACATATTTAGTATTCTTTTTTTAATTTACTCAAATTACATAGATTTAATAATTTATTGAAAACGGGTGTAAATTTATTTTACTAACCACGTTTAACTCAAATTATACTATAACTATGTAGCTATCTTTCTGGTGAAATAGAAAAATATTCTTATATATTTTAGTGCATTCTCATCTATTTATAAAATTAGTGCTTTTTTAGTTTCTTGGGATTATTCTCTTTCCTAACACACCTTTCTTATCTGCAAATACCGTCCCTTTGATTCAGGTACGGAACTCAGGTTGGTGTTGGTAATTCCGAGGTAAATGGTGAACTTGTCTGCACTGATCACATTTCTCTTATCGTCTCTCTGCGAGGTAGCGGCTGCAACAAAACGTCCGTCAGAGCTCAGTCACGTGAGCAGCCTCGAGGGTACCTGTGATCACGTGTTGTGTGGTGACCAGGGTACCGGTCCCGGCAGCGCCCACCACCGAGTTGTAAATCAGGACCGTCCACGGCCAACTCTCAGGGTCGCTTTCTACCACCACGCTACCGTTGGTACTGTGGGGTGGAGAGGACGACGACTTCTGTCCGCAGTTATCTGCAATGTAAATTATAACATTACAATTTCTTTTATCCGTTATATCTAAGCTAATTTAAATAATTGTGTACAAGTGTACACAATATACAAGTGTACAAGTGTCCATGGTATATGAATAGGCACACGGGGTCTATGAAATAAACTGACAAGTTCAATATAAATCAACTGGGAAGCAATTGTGCCCAACTGTGCATTAAAAAAAATACAGATGGTACCAATAATCATTTATAGTAATTTCTTAATTTAGTATTCATTTAATATTATGTTGCAAATAGTCATCGTGATCGACAATAATAATAAAACATCAAATTTCTATTTTATGCAAGCCTTGTGCATTTATTGACCTCCTCACATGGTCATTGCAGTTAGTCAACGTACAGGTATGGTCATAAAAATTGGAACGCATCGAATGCTGGAGTATTGAAGGCTTAACCTGAGAAATTTGGACGAAAAATTCGCTACAACAGATTTTCTTCAAATTAATTTGGTGGACTCACAACAATCGTCAAATTAGCTCTGAATTTTTTCGGATTTTTTTAACCGTTGGTTTAATTATAATTAATTTATTTAAATGAGAATTTTGTATCCTTCCAATGTTAAATTTGTTAATTAGCATTGCAAAAAAACTATACAACAGATTCTTTTACTTTTTTTTTTTTCTAAAACCTAATTTTTTAGACTATTTTTCTGAATTGTTTTCATATATTTTGAACCGTGGCGATGATCTTTTCCTATGTGTGATGAGAAATGTGGCAACGTTCTCAAGGACTGTTGTCACCACCCCCTCCTAAAAATTTATGCGCATTTCAATGCAAACAGTGTTGCCACTATAGCCACGCCTCTTGACCTTGACAGACAAATTCTCAGGTTATACCTGAAATGAGCACCATCACACACCAATCAGACTCACAGTGCTGACTGGCAACGCTGCTTATTATTATGACCATGCATAGACTCTGACGGTGTTGCCAAATAAGCGAGTGAACGGAATCAAGTTTTTTTGAAGTGATGGTGCTCAATTCAACACTCTGGTTTGCAATATGTTCTAGTTTAATTGCCCATTACTGTATTGAAGTTTAGGCAATAATTGTTTGCTCCGTGTATGACCATGTTTCCACGTTACAAATGGAAATATTAAGACCTGAAAGTCTAATAATATTGATACTGCTTCAATTAATTTAATAAAGTGTACTGCTCTGAAGTTAATTAAATTTTAAGTTAAAAATAAAATGTAAAATGAATTTTTGGTAAATCGCAATCCTCAAATATTGATCGTTATGGTATTATTACTATGATGTGAGAAGTATACCAATTAAAAAAAAATTCTTATGAAAAATTCAATGTTTTCTATCAGAATCCTAACAATTATTTTCACTAATAACTTTAATCACATTAAATTTCTCTTATAGTTTGAACTTACCTTTGTTTAACAAACCGTGCTTGAATGTGGCTGGATATACGTATGTTTTAGAAGTGGCAGAAACTGTAAAAAAGTACAAATTATTAAATTAGTAGCCATATTCAACTGCCATAAAAAATACTCTGTAATATTACCTTTTGGTGGAGAAATGGTAGTTGTAATTACGTTTGTTAATGTCGGGGTGGGATTATTTCCCTTCAATGTGTGGTTCAACCAAAGTTCTTCTTCCACGTGAAAATAGCCATAGCCTCTTGCTGTAATCAAAACAATTAAACTCACATGTTGATAGTTGAAATTGATTAATTTGTAATCGGTCACACAATTTTGGAGTTCAGTTAAAAAGCTTCTTTTTTTTATAAAAAAAGGGACTATTAATAGGCCAGGCCCACGTGATATCACTGTAGCGCATATTGCATACTTTACATACTTGTGTTGTGTTGCATTCAGTAGCGTGTAAGGAGAGAAAATGTAGAAAATAATTAATTAAATTAATTATACATACTGCAATTATTACATTTATATCGTTTCCATATCATCTGCTAGTTTATAAAAAGAATAAACAAACTATATTTTTGTCCTTAAATATTTATACCTGGCAACAAAGTCAATTATTCTATTTTTTTTTTTTTTTCAATAGCGTTAAGCCTACGGTATGACAATAGTAGGGGAAGGGAGGGGAGGTAAACAGCTAAGCCTTATCCTGTAAATGGGCAATCCAAACAATCTCGTCACGCTGCCCTTTGTAATAAAACAAAATTTCACTTAAGGTTATTTGCGTAACAACGATATGGATGCAATTTTTTTTTTTCAAATTTTAAAACTGATACACAATTTCAAAAAATATAAAAAAGATTTATGTTTAAATCAGGGTTTATTAAGCATATTTGTACATTAGTGTTACTAATTATCTTGATACTAATGCAATCAGCTTAGCTCTGAAAATTATTCTGACGAGCCGTATAAATATTAACATGCAGAAGATACGTCAGGTTGTCATTTATTGTTTCTGCAACCAATCACAAAAAAAAATAAAAAGCTCTGCAAGATTCCAAAATGGCATCTATTTAAATGATTAATTAGAATTTGATGTGAAATACTATTTGTTTATTCATTAATCAGATCATTTATCTTTTAGTCACAACGTTGAGAACTCACGGATAATGTCATTGCATGTCTGTTCTCCGTTCACGCGGACGACGGTGACTCGGGGTAGAGAGGCAGTGTCCGGCGTGGGGAGGAGGATGCGGTAAAAGAGGCGCTCCCCCGGCCGCAAATCATCCGTCTGCACCGAATTCTCAGAAATCTGCAGACTTGCATTGAGGTCCTGCAATAACCAAACGCTGCTTTCATTTGACTGCATGCGTAACAGAATGCAACAGGGCTTGTCTAGTTTAAATAAAAATTAAAAACAGTCAATTTTAACTATTATTTCCTCGGTGATTGTAAATAGCTGGGGCTTCTTCTGGCTTTCCTGTTCATATCTGAATTTTGGAAACAATTCGGCAATCTAATTACGAATCTTTCAGTAAAATTCCAAATTAACGACAAAAACTCACTTTTGGCGGGAACAAAAATTTAAATTTGCACCTGTTGTCTCGGTTGCACCGCCACGGCCACCTCGAGCATCCAGTCCTGACCCTGCTGGAAGGTCGGGGGCACGGTCACGGCCAGCACGGCGCGCCACTGACCGCCCTCCTGGTGGTAGCCAACATCGCCTGCGCAGGACGTCAGGCCCTCGTCGGCGGAGACGGTGAGGACGAAGACCAGCAGAACCACCAACATGGCTGCCACGCGAAATAAACCACTCTGTACTTAATGCTTAGCTTGGAAATATTGGAAATTATTTCGGAAATGTAGTTTTTAACAATAAAACTATAATTTTAATAATTTGGCTCACAATTAACTTAATAAATGTAACAAGTTGCCCTTTAGAATTAAAAAGTTATAACTTATATACAACACAAATTAATTAATTAACTTTTAATTTTATCTGACCACATACATCAAGCAATAGAGGGTAGAACTTACTTTAAAAATTTATTTGCAATTATAATATGGGGCGACGAAAATAGCAACGTGCTGTATCACTCACCTCACTTCGCTAACTGAAAGTGAAAATTGATATTGCGTCTCTTGTACACCGACCGGTTTATGATGCCACTCAAAGTCAAGGCAGTTCGAACTATAACTAGCCTTGAAAAATAAAAAAATTGAACAGGAATTCAATAATGTTGCTAATGTTTACCAGAATATATACCAGAATATTTGTACGTTTTGTGCTTCCTCATAATTCGTACCGCACCCTTCCTTTATATATAAGACTTTATTATAAAATAATAAACATTCATAATTCTTTGATTTTATTTTGAAAGTTTATGTTTTTGTCTTAATTATTATTATTAATAAATAACTAATTATTAATTGCTGAACCAAAGGTTAATTTCTGCAACTCTCTGTATTTCTTCTAAATGCCCTTTTCTTAGATGCGACATTTTTAATTAAATTTAACTTAATAGAAATGTGATCATTACTACAAATACCACAATATGTTTACAGAATACAATTTTATTTATCTGCTTATAATATATTTACATATAATAAAAAATACCATTTATAAGCTTATATTTTTTTCATTGTAATTTTCTTAGCATTTGTGTTACCTTGTTTTTTATCCCCCTGAGCTAAAGTGAGTGCTAATTATGGTATCAAACCAGGGGCTAAACAAACTGCTAAAAATTTGGGCTAAATCGGGGGTTAACGTATCGCTTTAACATTGCTTAACCCTGATTCAGCCGACATTTTTTAGTACCATGTTTAGTCCATGTTTAGCACTCACTTTAACCCTTGGGATAAAAATCGAGACTAAAATGCTTTGTGAATGCCCTTCCTCCCTATTATATATTAATTATTGAATAATTTTATTATTGCATCTTTTATTACTAGAAATTTCAACTTAAATAGAATAAATGAGAAGAAAATTCCTCAAATAAAAATAAAAACATGCATGGAAATTAGAAATATCATTCCATTACTTATCACTCATAATAATTTATAATATTTTTCATAACAATTTTAAAAAAAATATGTAAGCCATGAAAATAATGTCTTTCATTTTCTGAAAACATACAATTATATACGTATAATAATAATATAAGATTCTATTTTTCATAAATTTAGATATTTAAAAATCATGCAGTATTAAAATAATATCATTATAATGATAATATAAGGGCCCTGACATTTTTGGATGCATAGTAACTGCCGAAAGTGTGAAGTTTGAGGATATTATGCAATTCATTTATAACAATTTTTAGAGAGGTTTGCAATAAATCTTCGTTTAAATTAATTTGTCATTCCCTCCGAAAGTGTTAAAATTATGACTATCCTATTTACGACTCAGTTTTGAACATTTTCAGAGAGGCATATATGTTGTAGAGGTACTGATTTAAAGTATGTATGAAATTGCAACGCTGAGGAACAGAAACCCTAAACTTTCGGTTTCTTCCGGATTGAATTTAACTATATTTATTAATTAATTACATTTAATGTTACTTTTGATCATATTTTTTATTTTATATTTCTTCCAAATATAGCCGAAAATGAGTTGTTTCTGACCTTCCGTTAGTACGCAAATTTCAAACATAGGTCAAAAATTTTACTGCAAATTCCCCTGCAAAGTTTTATAATTGCAATACGTACAGGTAGGCTAAAAACTTAACACCTCTTATAGGGAAAAATTAACTAAATTTGACTGTAAAATATTAAAATTTAAAAAAATCATAAATACATCATTTTGTAAGCAGCAAATGCTCCATTGAATGGAAAAGAGAGCTGAGTTTTATATTATATGCTCCACTGGATCGGTCAGAAGAAAAATTCTCACTTGTCAGTGATATATAAATCATAAATACAAATTAGAAGTACAATTCATATAATTTTTTTTTTTTTTTTTTATTTTGGAACTTCTTTTTGGTTGTACAAGACAAACATATGTTCAATTCAAAATTGGACAAAACACAACATAAATACATTAAATTTTAAACATATTTACATAAGTTATTTAACACCATAAAACATAATCACTGACAATAGTAATAAAAACAAAATACAAGCCAAAGTCGCCATTAATACTAATAAATTTTAGTTTATGTGGAATATATATATATATATATATATATATATATATATATATATATATATATTAGTCAATACAATGTATATATAAATTTATAATTTTGTTTATTTTATAATCCTGATAATACTTTTTCAGACATTTCATTACTCTCAAAAGCTTTAATAGAGTAAAACTCTTTATTGATCAATACATTCTTTACTTTTGTGCGAAAAAGTTTACTGGTTTTTATTTCCTTCAAACATGCTGGTAAAAATTCATAAAATTTAGCTGTTTAATACATTGCACCATTTTTGAAAAATTGAGTGTTATATGTCTTTCAGTAACTACATTCGATTTATTTCTAGTATTATAATCATGATAGCAATCATTCTGAATATAAAAATTTGGGTGATTTTTTTTGAATGAGGCACAGTTTAAAATATAAATGCAAGGGACAGTTAACATTTTATTAGCCTTAAAATGTGAAACACACGACTGTCCTTTTGGTATTCTTAAAATCGTTCTAAGTGCTCTCTTTTGCAAAACAAAACATCAATTCAATAGTTCTGATTTACATCCCCAATTTATTATGCCATATGCCAAATGTGGAAACATACGCATAATATATGGTTAGCATGGTTTCACGAGAAACATGATTCCTGATTGCATATAACATAAAATTGGCCGAATTTATCTTCTTACAAATCGCATTTACATGTACTTTCTTTACTTTCTTTAATGTGTTCAATTTAAATGAAAAAATGTATGCAACATGAAAATGATAATTTTCATTTTCTTGAAATCTATAAAAATATAATTATAGATTTATAATATATGATTTTTATGTAAAAAGATAATAAATAATATAAAGATAATATTCATATTTTAAAAAAAATAACCCATGAAGCTCATCAACAAAATGTCCATTAATTCTTAATAATAAAACATTCACTTATAACTTATATAAACTTTATTTTATACATCACATAAATAACATTAAAAAAATATATATTAAAAAATTATTTGTTCTATAGGAAATTGAACTGTTAGTTATATATCTTCATTCTGCATTCTCTGTAGCACTTATTGAGTTCGGGGATATTATTGACATTGAGGACATTAGAGACATTAGGAAGATTAGGAAGATTAGGGACATTGACCTGCAAGCAAACACACTGAATTAGCCAAGTCCAACTAAAGAACTCATGATGGTACCTTACTACACTATAAGGTGTCACATTTAACTAGATCATGGTCGAAACCGCTCGGGAGTCATTCGGCGCGGCTCGGCCAGTCATGTCGTTCGTTACAAACCGGCTACCAATGACTGAGAGCGTTACAAACACGACCATAACCAAGTTAAATGTGACGGCTAGTGTATATATACGTAGTCTAAACTTTATACACATTTTTATGGTATATTGTAAAATGAAATTCTTTCTTCATAAATACCATAATATTCTATCAAATATATATACTAACAAAATTTATATGTGGCTAAAAGTATAATGCCCTAATGAAAATAGAATAACCTCGATATTGTATTTGGATGAAATATATTATTATTTTACAATGAAATATTTCGGTAACTTTCTTTATAATTCAAATTTAATATTATTAAGGATAATTATAAATAAATTGTGTACAATACATAAAAAATTTAAAAATACAATTAGAAAACAAAAAATGGAATCTTTTTTAAAAGGCATAGTGAATTGAATTTTTACAACATATTTTGTTGAAGATAACAATTTTTATGTTTGTATTCATTACACTTTTATATCAATTAAATGCATTACAATAATAATATATGAAAGTGAGCAACATAAAAACATAATTCAGCTCTTTTAAATAAATATATCTATTTCAAGTTAAAATTTCTTTTTGTTTACTTTTTCAGCTGTCAAACGATTTTTAAGTTTTATGGAGGTGAACATCGAACACGTGACCTCTGGGCCAGCGTGACAGATAATTGGTACCCACGCTAATAAGCTGCGGCGACCTGGCCAATCTGTGCAGCTCTGTGCCCTCCACATCATCCACTGGACCGTCGAATTGATGGTCTTGTTCGTGCTGCTGTGGGAGACGTGAGGTCAGATCGTCACAACGTAATAAAACTCAATTTTTATCATGCGAATGGAGTATTGTCCTCAATTTTTTTTTATTGCAGAAATGGATAGAGCGTGCAAAGCTATGCTACCCTGATTTTTTTCAGATTTTTTAGAGCCCGGGAAGTATTTTTAAAAGAATATTGAAAGTCTTTTTTGTGACGTCACGCGGTGGCAAGTCCTATCTTTTTCTTAAGGAGCGGCGTCTCGTGACTTCACAAAAATAACTTTCAATAATTTTTTAAAAATACTTCCCAGCCTCTAAAAATTCTGAAAAAAATCAGGGTAGCATAACTTTGCACCCTCTATCTATTTCTGCAATAAAAAAAATTGAGGTCAATACTCCATTGCACCAAATTTAAACAGAAAAACAACATTTTTAAGTTTAAGTTTCCTTAATCATTTAAACGTTTAAGGGCATTGGGTGTAGCACCGGTAGTTCACAACACTGACGTATCTTCACCATGTTAATTTTTCATCCCCGCTCCACGGAGTAATTTTTATGCTAGAGCTAAGCTGATTGCAGTAGTATCAAGGTAATTAGTAGCCCAAGTGCACAATTTGGCTTAGTAAAACCTGATTTAAAGAAAAATATTTTTAGTAATTTTTTAAATTACTTGCATCTTTTTAAAATATAAAAAAAAAATACTTTTCTTTAAATCAGGCTTTATTTAGTAAAATTGTGCACTTGGGCTACTAATTATCTTGATACTACTGCAATCATCTTAGCTCTAGCATAAAAATTACTCAGAGGAGCAGGGTTGAAAAATTAACATGGTGAAGATACGTCAGTGTTGCCGACTACCGGTGCTACATCCAATGCCATTAATATATTCATATTTTTAATTTACTTCTTTCTTACAAATCTCCGCAATTAGAGTATATATTTTTATTATTTTTTTGTTTTAAGTACATTTTTATGTAGGTTATTAAGTGCAATGTTTAATTTTTACTGAAAATAATGGACAACATACATGAACAAATTTTATTGAAGAAATGAATAGAGGGTACCAAATTATGCTACTCTGAATTTTTTCAGATTTTTTGGAGACCCGGAACTATTTTTTAATAATTATTGAAAGTCCTGTGATTTCAGTTGGCACCCCTGCAGCCTTAATAAAAAGGATAGAAACTGGACGCCTATTGACGCCTCCAGGGGGCGTGGCCGCACTTTCAATAATTATTTAAAAATAATTCTGGGTTTCAAAAAAATCTGAAAGAATTCAGAGTAGCATAATTTGGTACCCTCTATTCATTGCTGCAATAAAATTTTTTCATGTATGTTGTCCATTGTGATGCAAAATTTAAAAGTTTAGCTATAAGCTTGTATATATACATATGTATACGAGTACAATATATAAATCTCCACTTCCATAAAAAATTACTTCAAGTTTAAAAATTATCATGTTGACTTACCTCTTCTTCTATTCTGTAGCAGGACGCGTGCATGAAGATCGCGAAGAGCAGGAAGGCGACGTAGAAAAACGATCGGAACATGGTGCTCCCCTGGCGAACAGACACAACCTTTAGCTCCACATGATTCACATTTAACTTGGTTTTCGTCGTGTTTGTAACATCTTCAGTCATTGGTGTGTTGTTTGTAACGAAGAACTGCATTGGCAGAGCCAAGCCGAAGGAGACCCGAGCATTTCCGACGAAACCCAAGTTAAATATCCCTGGACAATCCAAGGAGTGTCCCAAAGTACATTTATCCTACTAATGCTAATCCAATCCTATCAATTGTCAATCAGTTTAACCAGTAATATTACTTCTGTTCATTTACATTACTTAATATTAATACAATTGAACTACTAAATTGTGTAATACCTTTTGCAGTGAACACGATGGATATTTTCTTTATTAATACTTCGAGAAAAATTATCACTTTGCTTTTAACATTCACTTAAAGTAGAGTGAGCGATTGTGTTTTTTTTAATATTTTATTTTCTAAAAATAGTTTAAGCTGCCCTCTATTGAGAAATGAAAACCAAAAAATTCCATCTCAAATAGTTTTACCACAAAAAATTCCCAAAGTTTGTGTTTCGGAGGCCTTTAACGTGCAGCCTTATGGAACATAAAACCGCGTTTTTTTTTTTTATTTTTATTTTTTTTTTTTTTATTTGAAAATTCATTAAAGAATTCATCATAGATTACGTAAGTATTTTTTAAATGGTACCATAGTTCAGAAAAAGTTGGAGTAAAACGCGGTTTTATGTTCCATAAGGCTGCACGTTAAAGGCCTCCGAAACACCAACTTTGGGAATTTTTTTGTGGTGAAACTATTTGAGATGGAATTTTTTGGTTTTCATTTCTCAATAGAGGGCAGCTTAAACTATTTTTAAAAATAAAATATTAAAAAAAAAAAATGAACTCGCTCACTCTACACTCTAATTCTACCTGGAATGAGCAATCAACTTTTTTAATTAAATTTAATATAAATTCTACACAAACCATTAAAACCTGAGTTTTGAAATCTAATTGAATATTTGTATTCATTTAACTATGATATACGGTTAAAACTTACAACGGTATACAATACCGATGAATTGCTTACTTGCAGATATTGATTATGTGGTAAAAGGTAAAACTAAAACATGCAGTGGTTCAATACAACTGTTATCTACTAGTATGTACTTTTAATGAAGGATTGTGATTCCCTTTTACCTGTGTTATAATCCTGATGATGCTGTAAAGAGGTCCACAGAAGTATTGAAGAGATCTTAGTGCATGCAACTTTTATATAGCCTGTGTCCCGTGACACACATTTCACTCGCCTCAAACAAGTTTAAGTTAACTGGGTGTATATATACACTAACGAAATATTACGGCAAGTAATTCCAATAAATAAGTAGCACAAAGTTACTCTCACTCCTCTTATTCTACAAAGAACCCTTTGATTTGAAATTTTTACATTGTAAATTAAGTAGCCCATAATGCATGTTAAATTTGCATTAAATAAATTAACACATTGAACAATACTATTTGTATGATTTATAAATTTTAAAACATGGCAGTATCAAGTATATAAATGTTGATAGCACTAAAAAAAGGTTTCTCATGACATTTTTTTAGGCGTAACGTTTATAATTAGTTTATTGTGTGCCAAATAATCAATAACAAATCCATAATTATACTAACTATTATACTGCATCCTTCTTGTAACTAGTAAACTCAAATCAACGTAAAAGAGAGCCGGGTTTAATGCTCCAGTAAATCGGACCAGTTCCATCAGTATGTACATGAACTACTTGTGTTATTATCCTGTCCTCTATAACTTGTTCTTAAAAAAATTTGTGTGGTGTTAAAAAGCGAAGAGTTTCCTCGTTGTGGCCCCGTCTCAAGTTCAAAGATCGGATGAAAGCGAGCCGAGACTAAACCTGTAGAACCTGCTCAACCGCTTGTCGTCAGGGAATCCCCTATATTCTTGTCATAAAAAAAGTAAACAGACAGAATTAAATGTATTTATAGAGTTAAATATATAATAAAACTTAGCAGGCGAAGTAGACATTATAAACTATTTTTGTTTTACATACCATTTGATGTATGCTGGGCAATCTTCGCCGATCCTTTATTTTATGCAACACTCTACAATTAGCACTGATTTTAATAATATTTAAATTAAGTATATACATATGCATATGTTATTTTAATAATTATTATTCACAAAAATGTACAATTTTGCACAAAACTTGATGTAAAGTGATTTAAAGTGATTACATCAAGTTTTGTGCAAAATTGTACATTTTTGTGAATAATAATTATTAAAATAACATATATGCATATGTATATACTTAATTTAAATATTATTAAAATCAGTGCTAATTGTAGAGTGTTGCATAAAATAAAGGATCGGCGAAGATTGCCCAGCATACATCAAATGGTATGTAAAACAAAAATAGTTAAATATATGTTTAGTTATTTTAGAGAGTCATATTTTTTTATTAAACTTTGTTTTTCAAAACTGGTTTATGAAATTTAATTTTTTTTCCTGAATTAATATTTTAAAGAAAAATATATTAGGTCTGTTCGTAAATACACAATCAGAAAGAATCGATTATTTGTGATGAACCTTATGTTCCATGTATATATAGAAGGTTCATCACAAATAATCGATTCTTTCTGATTATGTATTTACGAACAGACCTATTAATATTTATTTTTATGCACGTATTATTGTGTTGTTTATTTTTACGCCTAGTTTTGATGTCCATTGACTCATGATGACTTTAATTTTAATGAATTGATTGATAAAATAAATTTTACGTAATTCTTTCAAATTAAATGTTATCTCTTATTTGTCTTTCAAAAGTTCAATTTCTGTTCGTAAATCATAAATTTAAAATTTTCATGTTCATTTATTATAAAAATTATTTATTTCGAAAAATTTCACTTACATTTATTAATGTTATTATTATATTTTTAATTTTATCATAGAGTACTATTAGTACTGTTTATTAATTATATTATTTATAATAGAAAATCAAACAATTTGAAGTAATTAAAGTCGCTCTGTGGAAAATTTCCCTTTGCAGTCTTGTTTATTACAAGGCACGGTGATTAACAAGGCTGCAAATGGTAAATTTTCCAAGACAACGTGATCTGATGTGTGATAATTAAATCATTATAACTTTGCATGCAACATCCCTATAATATAGAGTTCTATACTATATACACAGTATATAGTAGTTTGTTTTTGTTTTTTTACTTTATGTTTTAAAATCTGTGTAGCTTTGTAAATAAGATTAGAGCTTTTATAACGGTACATAATTTTTGTTCCTTGCTTGAACGCAAAAGGTTTTAAATAAAAAGAATACTACAAGGGTAAAATTTAATGTCAAATTGTATGTTACAAAGGATCAAATACGCCCAGAAATAAATTAAGTGACTTATAAATGCAATGAGAATTTTGATAAATATATTTTTATTTTCTCTGTAACAGTACACTCCTTTACAATAAATTATTTGATTAATTTCATTTGGTACACCTTCTCATCCCACAACCCAACTGGATCAGCCGAAGAGAAGATTTTGCTTGAGCCTCAGTAGCTGGACGATGGGGTTGTAGCTGCCACCCCCATACCCACCATAACCACCCCTGTAGCTGCCATAGCCACCCCTGTACCCCCCATAGCTGGGTCGTGAGTAGCTGCCGCCTCCGTTGTTGAAGCGGTGGGCCCACGCAGGGTCCCTGTTGGTGGGCACGAACTGGGACTGCGAAAATAACAAACGTTTTGTCAGTGATAAGGATGGTGAGAAATTATAGGCTTATGATTTAGATGTTTATATCACTCTATAAATTAAACATAATTGAGGTCATATATATATATATATATATATATATATATATATATATATATATATATATATATATATATATATATATATATATATATATATATATATTATGTACATTAAATTACGCAATTTCTCTTAATTGCTCCGAAATCTTGCAGCCGTTGTAAAGCAGTAAATTGAGGCTAATGGAGTACCGACCCCAAAATTTTTTATTGCAGAAATGGATAGAGGGTGCAAAAATATGCTACTCTGATTTTTTTCTGATTTTTCTGAGACCGGGAAGTATATATTTTTAAAAAAATTATTGAAAGTCCATTTTGATGACGTCACGAGGCGCCTCTCCTTAAGAAAAGGATAGGACATTAATGCCCGTGACGTCATAAAACGGACTCTCAATAATTTTTTAAAAATACTTCCCGGGCTCAGAAAAATCTGAAAAAATTCAGAGTAGCATATTTTTACACCCTCTATCCATTTCTGTAATAAAAGTAATTGAGGTCGATACTCCATTGTCAGTGAAATTAAATATAGTTATGATAAATATGTTGACAAGTTGACAAGAATATGTTTCTTATTTTCATGTAATACTGCATCATTATCTTCTACTGAAATGTGTACAAAAGTTCGTGTGTTTACTCACCCCGCCATTGCCAAAGTAGATGGTACCAAATAATGGTGGTCCGGAGTGACAACGCTCACCAACACATGGGTCTCGAGGGTCCGATTGCTGCAATTAACAAAAGATTTTGTTAAAATAATACGACCTAAAATTAAGTATTGAAAATTAAATATATTTTAATTTCGTACTCTTTTTGTAAATAGTATATATTATAATTTTAAATATAAATAAGTACATATAATAACCAGTTTTTAAACCAGTTTATATGTTTGATAAAAACATTTAAAATTTAGAAGAACCTTTTTTTTTATTTTTTTTAGCATGTTAAATTTTTTTACAATGTAAATTAATGTTGCATGGATATAGCTTTTATGTTAGATTAAAAAAAAATGGAAATAAATTTGGTACAGAAAGATTCAAGAAATTTACGTTAGCGAAAAAGCTACTCACGATTTATAAAAACAAGAAAATAATTAATGACAGAAAAAAAGAGAAAAAAAAAATCGGTTGTTTTACAGCATGCAGAAAAGTAATTCTTGGAAATTTTTAAAACAATATCATGGTAAAGTAAATAATATCCGTTTTCATCACGTAAAGATACAGATTATTATTTTTTTTTATTATTTCCACAGACAAATATGTCTGTGTTATTTCAGAGATAATTTTTGTGTCACAATATACAGTCAAATGAACTTTATATTCTCGCCGGAAGTACCCGGAAGTAAGACCTTTCTATTCATAATGGACAAAACATACATGAAAAAAATTTATTGCTGAAATGAATAGAGGGTACCAAATTATGCTACTCTGAATTTTTTCAGATTTTTTTGAGACCCGGAACTATTTTTAAACAATTATTGAAAGTTCTGTGTTTTCAGTTGGCACCCCTGATGCCTTAATAAAAGGGATAGAGACTGGACGCCTATTTACGCCTCCAGGGGGCGTGGCCGCACTTTCAATAATTATTTAAAAATAGTTCTGGGTCCCAAAAAAATCTGAAAAAATTCAGAGTAGCATAATTTGGTACCCTCTATTCATTTTTGCAATAAAAATTTTTCATGTATGTTGTCCATTGCATTTTTAAATTTTGGTTCAAGGTTCGTAAGAAGAATACTCGAATGTTTGGAAATTTTCAAGACTCAGACAAGACGACCGTAAACTTCACACTTCCGGCTACTTCCGGCAGGAATGATACATAAATTTGACTGTTGTACATCCGAAAAGGTTTAATAAAAACATAAAACTGTATTTTCATACAACTTACAGCCGCCACGAGAAGGAGGAACGATGCAAACACCACCACCCGGATCATTGTTGAACTAGCAGTCATTTTAACCTGAAACAAAAAAAATATATAAATTATATTTCAATAAAACGGGCTCTATAAAATAGTTGATTTTATTAATTCATTAAATTTAAAAACAGTTTCTTTCTCGATCAACTTGAAAGAACGCTGTTACTAGGAGTGCTAGTTACTAGGAGTTTTTTCTTAATAATCGACCTCAAAAGAATGGTATATTGCAGAAATGAATACAGTGGAGTTATACAATCCACTCTGTTTTTTTCACATTTTTTACGAGTCAGGAAGTATTACTAAAGATTTATTTTAAAGCCTCTCTTTGCATATACGTTTAATGTTTGTTTATATTTGATTTAAATTTTATCATGGGTTTACATTAAAATTATGTTATTAAAATATTAATGCCATCAATTAACATTATTTATACCATCCATCTAATATATTATATCTCATAACTGTATTTTACACTGTATATACCATATCCTTAAAATATATGTGATAATGAGATATTAGAATGTGAAAATTTTAGTGACTTAATCGAAAGAAGGGGTAAAAATATGGTACTGTGAATTTTTTCTGATTTTAACTATTTTTAAAAAAATATTGAAAGTCTATTTTATGACGTCACGTGTGGCACTGCCCTATCCTTTTTTTAAGGAGTGCCGCCCGTGACGTCATAAAATAGACTTTCAATATTTTTTTAAAAAATTGTTCCCGGTCTCAGAAAAATCTGAAAAAATTCACAGTACCATATTTTTACCCTTTCTTTCGATTAAGTCACTAAAATTTTCACATTCTAATATCTCATTAAATATTCTAAAATAATTCTCATTATGAACTTCTGTTAGGTGTTGAAGATAGGTTTTATTTTAAATCAAGGTTTTTATTTGTATATAATTCTACTTCTGACTGGATAGCGTGATATTTGTAACTTCTTATAAGGTTTTATTTTATTAGCATATTGCTCTCTTATATATGTATATAATTTATCTGATAATAAAAATATTACTAATAAAAAAATATATTATATAATTTTTATATTAATTTAATATGCAATAAAAAAGTAGTCGAGATGCATCAATAAAAAAGTGTTATTCTAAAATCCAATATTGTAATAATAAAAATTTTCTTGAAAAAAATACAATGGAAACAACGTATGTTATATTGATATACGTAAACAATTACAGCACAGTTGACCATCCTACCTTTCTCAGGTGGAGCTCCTAGCCCAAGTAAGTTTCTGGAAGAATCTCTTCTAGTCCTTATATACTCAATGCCAAGGTTGCTGTTAGCTGGAGGCCAAAGGTTAAGAATTCCTTGCGTATATTTTGTGGCGGTGGAGGGAGACTTGAACGTCAGCAACGAAAACTCGTTGGGCACGTAGGTCATTTTTCTTCTCGTGGCGTCAATACACCATGCGAAATTTCCACTTTGTTGCGTAATTTTGCTTCACGAGGTAGACGTAGTTAATGATACAAGTCTTTTACGTGTGAAAATAGTATTTTAAGAGGAATGTGTTTTTGTTTTTTTTAAGTAAGCTGTCACTGATAGTTATTACGTTCACATGATGGTGTTTAATTAATCTTTTGATGACGAATATAATATTATTTTTATGAACGTGCTGTTTCTTCATTGTTCGAGGTTTCCACGTTTCTTCATGCACTGAAATAATACTGCATACAAGGTTTCCAGACTCTTTAACTTACATAATTGAGAGAAAATATTGAAAAAAACAATGAATTATAATAATTAGATTGCTACGTTGTGCACGCTGCTTGTTAAGATGTTGAAAATATTCACTTTATATTTGTATTTGTAATGGAGTACCGACCTCAAAATTTTTTATAGCAGAAATGGATAGAGGATGAAAAGTTATGTTACTCTGATTTTTTTCAGATTTTTTAGGGACCGGGAAGTATTGCTAAAAAGTTTTGGCGAGGTCGGGTTCGAATCCACGTTCCTTTTGGGTCCTATCTTTTATTAAGAGAGGCGGCAAGAGGCGAACCTTTTTCTGCACTTTCAATAATTTTTAAAAAATAGTTGCCGGTCTCTAGAAAATCTGAAAAAAATCAGAGTAGCATAACTTTGCACCTTTTATCCATTTCTGCAATAAAAAAAATTGAGGTCGGTACTCTATTTGTATTACATATTATGCAACACAACGCTTGCCTTTGTTAATTTATTCTTTTCATATTATATGGAGCTAATATAATGTGGAATTATAGCATGTAAGAAAAAAAAATTACATCAGTTATAAATTCTTGTTAAAAAATGTTACATTCATGACGTAAAAAAATAGTAATATATCTCACAGGTTGCTGTTTAAAGACCAGAACAACATAGCTATATTTAGAGTTAAAGTCGTCATGAATATGTACACGTGTAAAATGAAATCCAGTTAGATCTCCTGTTGGAAAACCCTAACGTTAAATTATAAAATAGGACGATTTGGTCGTTTATTTCTTTAGGATTTTTTCCTTATAATTTTAAATGTAAAAAGATAAAAAATATATATATATATATATATATATATATATATATATATGTTTTTAAATACATCTTAAATATGGGACGCTATAAATATTTTTAGAATATTAAAATGATAACACTGATACCACTTGAAAAGATAGCTACTGGACGATTTTAATCAATAAATGCCTATTTTATGTAAAATATATTATATTAGATGATAAGCAAAAGTCTAAAAAAAAAGGACAGGCGAGTGCTTGATGAGAGTTGTTACTCAATTCTTTCTGGTATAATAATTATTATACATCACTTACTCATGAATGCACTAATTTAATTATATTTATGTAAAAAAAACTCGGATATTTTATTTGTCTTTCCCATGCAGCAGTTACAGAGTGCCAATTAAAAAAATAATTGAAAATCCCTAATAACAGCTGTCTTAAAATAATTTCTCTCCAACCTCTCACTACAAAAATGACGAATAGTTGTTAGGTAGACTTGACATGCGCGTTTTTTAAACCTGTTTCCACTGTCAAGGTCACTGTCATTATTAGAGGTCAAAGGTTTGCATGTTTATGGTTATATTATAAAATTGTAGAGTAGGTGATCGTGCTTGTATAGGCTCTAAATTTGGAGAACTTTGAGAATAGTTTTGTCTGGTTATCTCTGGTTCAAAATAGATACTGGGTGTAAAATAATATTATTTCAGGATCATGCAAGCATTGAGAAATTAAAGATGTAAAAAAATAAGCTTTCGAATTAAATTTTTTTAATTAACTATTTCAGATAAAATTTATGTAATCTGTTCATTTTTTTTTTTTTTCGTCGTTATTATAACTACAAAATTACAGATTGATGAATAGAAGCTTCATTTCATCAATGTGTAATTTTTTAGTTAGGTAGTTAATTGTAGTAACTAAATGGAAAAATATAATTTTTAATATTTTTAAACCTTTGTACCTCGCGAGTCATTGAACTTTTAAACGTGAATGAATAGCATTTTTTTTTTCTGTGAGCCTTTTTAATATTTTGAAAGTAATATTATAAATAGTATACAATTTAAGTAAATTTAATATAATAATTGTTGATATCAATCTATAGGTCATAATTATTATATGTATAAAAATTAATAAAATAAATATCATGAGTACTTAATTTTTTATTAAAAAACAAAAATATATATTTATAAGTTAATTAAAAACCATTTTTAAATTGTAAATAATATAAATAAATTCACTAATTTTAAACAAAATTGGTGATATTAATTCTGCAGATTTAGCATCAACCAAACAAGAGGTTTCGTTTGAAGTTAGCAATTGCTGCGAAGATGTTACCGTAGCCTCCTCCGTATGAGTAAAAAGGTCTTCTGGTGAAGTAGCCACCCCTGTTGTTGGTGTACACCGTCGGTCTGTAGAAGAACTGCGGACAGTCAAAATCTATATATATTTTTTTACACAATAATTATTTTAACGAATAATCAATTTAAATTCAAGAGTGAAACGTGAGCCTACTATATAATCATGAAATATTTGTGTTATTTCTATTTTAACATATTGTTATTTTAACTTTATAGAGCCTCCTTTTATTTCTTCAATCAATTAACCTTATTGCAATTTTAATTGAATGTAAGACTATAGTATATAATTGATATAATATTTATATTTTAAATTTACAGAGTGTACGTCAGCTGACGTAATCTGAAATAATAACTCACCCCTCCTCCAGGTCTTAAAAATAAGGTGCCGAAGACGGGAGGCCCTGAGGATGGTCTGTGAGAGTCGTTCGGGGTGTGCGGAACGGGAGGAACGGGAGGGACTGGGGGAACGGGGGGGACGGGGGGAGGCTGATTGCAGTTCACCAGCTGGAACAAAATAATGTATAGAGTACATTTACATCAAACGTAAATAATCTTACAACATAATTACATTGCAATTCCAAAATTTGCAATCAATTTAATTTTTCTATCGTACAAATTATTAAGAGCCCGTAAAATATTTTATGAAAAATTATACATGGAAGGAGAAAAAAATATACATATATTAAATTTAAATTCTTTAAAATTGCTTTCATAATGATAATGTCTAGAAGATTTACAGATAATGACTGCTTGGTCTACAGAACTAAACCCAATACACTGGTCAATAAATTTAATTCAACAGTGATATAATCTACATTTAAGAGTGTTAGAATACAATAACTGACGAATTATAATTATGTAGCCGTGATGTATTATATTTATTTATTCGTCTTACATGGCGAGGGTAAGGCAATGATGCCTTTTCTTACCCCTGACCAATTGATTACATTAATATTACATATTTTGTTTGAACAACTTACAGACTATGATTTATATACTAAGAATTTATGATAAACAATAATGATTAAGCTCAAAAATAGAACATTTAGAACAATACTAGTCCAAATCAACTTATCAAATTACAGTATACTAACTTATACTAACTTACAATAATTTAAAACACGTTTTCTCGAACAATTATGATCCAAAATAAGAAATGATTTAAAATACAAAATTAATTACTTATGCACTAACACTAACAATATACTATCGTATATTGGATTAATTTAATATTATATGATATTACGTACGTCCAGTTTATATATTCACGCATATATACATGTATATGAACTGGAATAATATTAATTATACAAATAACATGCTTTTCTCTTCAACCTGAAAATTTTCTGACTCTTTTTGACCGAAACGGTTGTCTCCCACAATCAGTGTTCTTAAAATACCATTTTCTCACATTGATGATTTTATCACGCTGCAATAATCGAAATTTGACTTACCACGGATGCAATTGCAATTATCACAGCAAACAGCACAAATTTCTGCATTATTGTTGGTCTACCGAAACTTTTAATTTTAGTTTAATCTGAGAAAAAATAGATACTGTATAACAATAACGATATACCTAATTTTGTTCTTTAAACACACACACACTGATGTTGCGATTCTCGCAGAAGTAAGTCTGAAGAATTCAATGAGGAGTCTCAAGTATATATAGTCATGCAGGTACTACCAGAAACACTAATCAAGTGTCAGGTTCATTCACATCTGGAAAATCCGAATACGTCACAAGTTGAACATAAAACGCTGCATTTTTGTAAGACAACCAAATAATTATAATACAATGTTATAGCATCAGGTATTTTTAGATTTTATTATATATTTTACGGTATAATATTAATATGCAGCTTGATAGATGAGTGTTAAATTATAGCGTCCGAGATTCCAAGGAAATAACATATATGAAAAGATAGTACTCCTGAGATTCTCTTTTATGGTCAGGTAAGACGCTCCTTCATTGCGTCAGAGGTCATTTTAAGGTCAGTCTTGGTGTGGAAATTCGCAAACTTTACAAACGTGATGTAATTGGTAAACAACAATAACATCATCAATCAATGGGCTTTGTTGGAACAGGGTGGCATGAAATTGGTAAAAACTGATAAGTGATAAATGTGCGTATATGCATATAATATATTTGAAATTTAATTTACTTCTCATTTATTATATTTTAAATTTCTTTGTAAAATAATATTACTTTATAATAAAATTAATAATTATGTTTATGCATAATTTTTATAATTTGTTTCATTCATCTTTTAATTTAAATCTTCCAGCATTAAATACTAAGGTTACTGACATAATGCTGCTCCATGAGATTTGTCAAGTAGATAATAATATATATATATAAAATTTTAATATATGTTATATGTAGTGCATGATGCCATTTATTTGACATATAGTATAATTATAATTATTTTGGTCCAATTTTTTTTTTTTTTTTTTTTTTTTTTTTTAAAGTGAATAAAATATAAGAATGAAAATATATTTGTAAACTACTATCAGAAATGTTATGTTCTCTACTATAATTTATTTTATCATGTAACTAATTATTTATTTAGTTTTGCTTTTAATAAAGTATATATATTTATTTAAAATAACAATATTTTTATATACCATTTTATTTTATTTATTATTTTTGTAATTTTTAGTTATATTATAATTTTAATATCAATTTTATTGTTAGATTCTTCTTGTATTCATGAGTGTCACATTTATAACGAAATTTTGAAACTAATAAAAAAACTCCCACTTTTTAAATCGTTATCAAATTTCGAAGGTGAAATAACTTTGTCTCCTATTTTTATCTTAATTCTTAATTAACAATCTTTATCTGTGCACACAAATTATAAAAAGTCGATTCATGGTATTTTATAAACAGCTGGAACCAAAGGTCACTTCGATTGTTCAGTCATAGAATTCTGACCCTTAATGCCATGTATTTTGGTTTTATATCATGTTTTATCACTAAATAACACCTAAGTTATGTTTTGTCATAAAACTAGAAAAAAAATTAATCTATGATCGTTCTAGTATATAAGATGTGTTTTCTCTAAATTTGATCTCCACAAATTAAGAAGCAAGTTAGGAAATTGTTCGCACTTCAATAAGGTTGGTACTTTGCATATTTTTTATTTTTCTTTTATTTTTTTTTTATATTTTATTATTTAGTAACTGAATAAAAATAATTTTAAAAAAAATAAAGAAACATGTTTTTTTTTTTAAATTTAAAAAAATATATAATAATTAAATGTTTCATCGACTCTTTCTAAATTCTAACTTGTATCATTTTATTGTTTTCCAGGATGGGGTACATTTTACTTAGGAAATAACTAACTTTCCTGGTTTTGTGCGTAATTATTATTATTAGCAACGAAATGTTGTAAAAGTTTCATCCTGCCGGCGAGGGCGTGGCATTTGGGGCTGGGGGGGCAATTTTACACACCCTTATATTTTGCATGTTATTTTAATACGTTTTATTAAATATAAAAAAATGTCTTATTTTACTTAGTGCACTATATAATATAACAAAATTTGTTTTTAACAATTAAATGTCTAGCAATTTTCCACATTATTATATTGCTCAGTCAAACAGAGACGGATTATGAAAGTAAACAATTTAATTGTTCTATGCGTCTGTTGTAATGTATTGTTAAATTATAATTATTAAATCGATTAATTAATGTAGTATATCATTGAATTTATTAACAAATTCAAATAGATATATCAATACAATTTTAAAAAAACTGTTGAGTATTCTTCTTTTATTTATTTACAGCTGCATTACAAAATATATTTAACAAATTGTTAATGACGAAACATAATTATTTCCAATTAACATGATGTCATTATAATACGTATGAAATTTTCTCACTAACTTGAAATTTAAGACATGAAAGTCATGAAAATATAAACAGGGTGTGTTAAATTGTCCTCGGTGCATATAGGATCATTCGTAAGTACTGTGCATTTTATAAATTAATTAATATAAAATAATACACAATATTAGATAAATTTATTATAGTAAAAAAATAAGGTAAAATATTCATTTGGCAAATAAAAATATTTTTGAACAGTCGTTCATTCACAGATGATATTGTGTTCATTCACGGGCAATAAGTGCTTGGTCCACAGACCTGAAGTCAATACATCAATAAATTAAATTCAATTCCCAACTACTGTTAACTTTCATTTTTTGTGATAATTTTTGTTGACATAAATTTGTGACGCTTCAGGAGCGGGTCAGCTGACTGATGAGGAAAAGAAGGCGGTGGTGGACGCTCACAACAAGTTCAGACAACAAGTCGCCAATGGGCAGGTCAGGGGGCAGCCGGAGGCAGCCGACATGCTCGAAATGGTACAACACCTCTCAGAATCTAAATAACATGAAAAATATTAAAAGATGACATTTTAAGTGCTTGAGTCTGTGCAGTACTGTCAGATAGCTAATTAATTTAAATTATTTTATGAAATTATATACCCTTTATTATTTTCAGGTCTGGGATGATGAGCTCGCATCATTAGCTCAAAATTGGGCTAATAAATGCAGTTTTGGCCACGACAAGCCAAAATGCTGTAAGTTTTATTTTATATCTTTGTAAATACACAATGTTTTCATAGTCAAGTATCAGAATTGTCACCTTTAAACTTAACATGGTACGATGTCAGTTGCAAAAATAAGTGCAATTTTAATGTGTGATTCATTGTAACAACTAATATATATCAGACACCATGATAGGTGCCCAAATGACATTTATCTGCAGAACTAACCCCACGTGACAGCTCGTTTCAGCATTGGACAGAACGTTTTCCAGTCCTCGTCCAGTAACAAAGGGGACACGGACGCACCGATGTTCCAGGCCACTGAATCATGGTTCAATGAGGTCTACAAGCCAGGCTTTAACGCACGTAGCATCCAGCCGTATGCCTTTAGCTCTGGAACTGGCCATTATACCCAGGTATTCTAGCATGTTCAGTTAATATAAAGTAAATGGCAACAAGACATCGCACCATCTGTAATTGTGTCCCAGGTGGCGTGGGCCAAAACGTACACGGTGGGTGCTGGCTACGTCATGTACCAGGGAGGGGGGTGGTATAACAAGTACGTCGTGTGCAACTATGGACCCGCGTGAGTATACATGCATGGCTGTGCGAAAAATCATGAAAATTAATTCTCGTTTATTTTATGCAAACATTTTTTTTCCGTCTTTCACTAAATGTTTCTTATAAAAAATCAATAAAATTGTGATATTTGTTATATTTATTTTGTTTAATAGTTTTATTAGTGAAAATAAGAATATAGTCCTACCAAGGCCGGAAGCCTTATGGGTAGGTGCTGGTGTACAAATTATTTAATGATAATATGTTGCTATTATGAACCTGCATCATTTTTTTAAGTGAAAGTGTCATGATTGTTATTCCTTATTTTCTATTTATGCTGCAATTTGCTTTATAATAAAAGGAAAATATTATATAAAAGTATTTATAATAACAAAAAAGCATCATTTAAAAACTTGTAAGTAAAAAAATATAATAAAAAAATAAAATAATAAAGAATTTTTTTTTCTTTCAATTACTTTTTAGGTATTTCGTTTGAGTAAATAAATTATATAGATAATGAGGGCGATGATAATAAAACCACACTATATACTAAATTACTTATTCCTCGTGCTAGTCCCAAACATATTTCATAACTTGACGTCCCCACAGCGGCAACATGATGGGTGGCTGCATGTACCTCAGAGGGTCTCCGAGCTGTCCAGCTGACTGCATCCCGTCCAAACGGTACCCGGGACTTTGGGGTGAGCGTTCATTGTTTGTGACGTGTAATTAATTGTTATATTGTAACTTACTGACGTGCACCAACGCACCAACAGTGAATTCCCAGGTCAAGGCCATCATGAAGGATGACGTTGTGGAGGAGAAGCCTCCTGTAAAGGCTCCTAAGAAGAAGAAGACGACCAAGAAGGTGGAGACTTCCGAGGAAGAGTCCGAGGAAGAGGACGAGGAGGAGTCCGAGGAAGAGGAGAAGTGGGAGGGGCGCGAGGCGGCGCTCACGGCAGCCCTGGCGCTGAACACGGCGGTGGGCGCCATGATCGCAGCGGCCAGTGCGGCAAACCTGGAGGACTGCACGGCCGCGGCCAAGGAGTGCACCAAGGCGTTGAAGTTGATCAAAGCTCAGTTCTAGACTTGTACAGTCTAAGTCATTAATAGTGGAATATCTCTTACTGTATTTAATTTATCAAATAAATTAAGTACGTAATGTTTAACAATGTGAAGTTCAGATAAATAAAATATATTTTGATAAATCTTTTCAGAGAATTTGCTGCCTTTTCCTTGTTGATCTTTGCAATTAGCAATAATATTCATTCCACTTTGATCTCTTCTAGTAAGTTAGTATTATTATTATATACATATTTTTTTTAGTTATTATTGCAGGGCATCAAATTGTAAAAAAATTATTATTAAGCTATAGCTAATAGGAACTTAAGAAATTATAGTCAAACATTATACTAGAAATCAATCAAAATTGGCCTAATATAATAATATTATATATTATTTATTTGCTAATTTTTAAGAATTGAATGTAAAAATTTGCTAATTAAATTCCGTAATTAACCAATTTAACTATAATTCTGTGTCGAGTTTCACAATACATTCCTGATTTTCTTATCTTGAGTCGTGTCACTTTACTGCCGTGAGGTGTCATATGAAATTAAATTTAGCACAGCAAGAAATCTCCAATAAAGATAAAATTTCAAAATACATGGGAGTGTACAATTTTCAAGATAAATAACATGAAAATACACACTTCACTATAGATAGCTATTACATAGAATAAAAAGAGGAAAAAAGGTAGTCCCCACTTTTTTCCTTCAAACAGTCTTTGGCTTAGTACTTTAACTGGTGATTGAACAGTTTAAATAAAATTAGTACTACAACTTTTAACTTTTAGTTTAAAAAAGTACTTTTCACTATAACACTAAAACAATAAAATAGAAATACTTACAAAAACCAATAATCTTTGTTATCTCTGTTGATTCATGATACACATTACAGCATTGTGTAAATCTGTAGATAAATACCTGCAGTTGATGCTTGATAAAAAAATTATGAAATAGGTGTCAAAAATATTTTATAGGTAAAGAAATGCAATCCACTATAAAAAAATATAAATCAATAAATGTTAAATAAGAGGTTTTATTAACTGTTAGTGATGCATTTTACTTCTTATACTGTTAGTTATAATTGTAAAACAAACAAACCATTAAACACACTATATATACAGCCAATATTTTTGGGACTGATAATTTATAACATAATATAGTATCTTAAATTCAAAATAATTAACGATGATGCACTTCACTCAAAAAAGTTCCATTAGGCGAATCAGCTGAATCAGACATTTATTTTTGAAAGGAGTGTACGTATTTTTATTTGTTAGAGTGTCACAATAAAAATTTAAAACTCGAGTATCATTTCATTGCAGCCTGTAATCCTTTGTTTCCCATCCAAAGTTAGAACTTCTGTATTACTTGCGGCTAGCCGGAGCCTTGGCTCCTCTCTGTTCGGGGACTCTCGGGGGCGTTCGGGTCAGCTCGTGCGATGGCGTTGGCGCGCTTTTGCGGGATTTATTTAAAACAATTCAAACATAGCAAAATGTTTCAAATTTGTAGACGAAAATGAAGAAATAAGAAATAAAATTATAAATTAAAATAATTATATAAAATTATGATTAAATTAAAGTTTAAAATCTTAGCTTAACTTAACTAAATTTTACTGTCGAGCAATATATAATTATATAATATAAGGTGACGTATTCATGCAGTGATAAAATCATAATGCATTAATATTGATAAACACGACTTTACATATATGAACTAAATAAGTAAAATGAGTCATAGATTATTAGGTTAGGTTTACTGTAAGTATTTCCAGCATTCGTGTACAAGTTAACACGATGGAAGCATCTAGCGCTGGTGCCTATATATCCTTGTGGTATATGTGACAAGAAGTTCTCAAAGTTAAAGAATGTTTATAAGCATAAAAGAAACGTTCACAAGCTGAAAGTGAATATAGCAGGGAATTTTAAGTGTAACGTGTGCCCTGAAACGTTTAGAAAACATATCGCATTGGTACTTCATCATGAAACAGAGCATGGAGAGAATATTGAACGTCATGAAAAAGAATTTCCCTCTAAAAATGGTAAGTAACAGCATATAGCTTAATTATTATATATAATTGGGACATCGCATAATTATAATTTATAATATGACAATATTAACTTCGTTTTTTTTTTTTTTTTTAGTTACAACTAATTTGATTCTTAACTATGTGTAGGATATTTAATTTCATAAAATTCAATAAAAAACAACCTTATTAAATATTCATTAAAAAAATGAACAATTCAGATATTGGATATTGATAAGATAAATTTTACATATTGAATAATTCATGAACTGCATGTTGCAGATTTTGAGAGCTGGAAAGACCTCACTGAGAAAACCACACGATCTCACTACATTGCCTCTAGAGCCCACCACACTGTCAACGGTACTGATACCAAGAGCGTTCTGCAATGTCACCGCTTCGGGATCTTCACCTCGGAGGGGACGGGTCAGCGTCATCTCAAGTCCCAGGGCTCCTGCAAGGATGGACTTGTATGCACATCACGGATGGAGGTCACTCACCGACACGACGGAACTGTTTCCGTGTTGTACTTCCGAATAACCTAATAATCTATGACTCATTTTACTTATTTAGTTCATATATGTAAAGTCGTGTTTATCAATATTAATGCATTATGATTTTATCACTGCATGAATACGTCACCTTATATAATATAATTATATATTGCTCGACAGTAAAATTTAGTTAAGTTAAGCTAAGATTTTAAACTTTAATTTAATCATAATTTTATATAATTATTTTAATTTATAATTTTATTTCTTATTTCTTCATTTTCGTCTACAAATTTGAAACATTTTGCTATGTTTGAATTGTTTTAAATAAATCCCGCAAAAGCGCGCCAACGCCATCGCACGAGCCGACCCGAACGCCCCCGATAGTCCCCGAACAGAGAGGAGCCAAGGCTCCGGCCAAAGTTCAAAGTTCCTCTACAAGTTGTCTTACTAGGGCTATATCCGTAGAACCCCTAACTGTTAGGCAACTTGCAGTACGTCACCAGTGCTTCCAACCAATAGAGTTGACAATCCCTTTTTATTTTGATCATAAAAATGCGTATCATGGACCAAATTTATGATGTTTTAACGAACAAACAAATATAATAAACAATCTTATTTGTTTTATACTAATAATTCATTTATGACGTGAAAGACCCCAAATATTTGTGTGCTCTCTCGTTGAAAGAATTTTTTTTTGTTGGCAACACTACTTAGTAACTAAAAATCGATGCCAGCGCGCGTACGAGTGCCAAGAGAAGCAAAAAATGGGCGTTGCTCGTTGCTCTGTTGCTCAGTGGTAAATACAATATGCATAACAAGAAAAAATTGGATGACGTACGTGCTATATATTAAAAACTATAAACAAGAAAAACAGCTAATGGATAGGATAACACTGGAAGAAACATGAAGTCTAGAGATGTAAGTATTCCTCTGTGATTATTCTAATTTTGCACAAAAAGTGAAAAAACAACAACAAAAAATGAGCAAGAAAAACCTGTGTGTTGGCGTGGTGTTGGCTTTTATGTTTTAATTTCTTTTTTTCTCTCTTTTGATGCCTTATGCATACTACAGTATTCATTTTGGGATATTTTTATGATAAAATTATATTTTCAATGAAAACTCGCATAAAAGCTATCGATCTGTGGCTTAAAACGTGCACTCTATGTCATGTATACAGTGTGCCAGCCCGGTACAGTAATGGAATTTAGCCCTGTTTTGATCCAGGCCTGTTTTTGGGCTCCTTATAGCCAGAAAAAGTAAAAATATTAAATTTTAACCCAGTAACCAAATCATCCTTTTCATGAAAATGGCATCTGCAATACCGTGATATTTTTTTTTACTGGTTCAAAAAAAATAAAAACGAATTAAAAGCAGGATTTTTAGCAAATAATTTGTTTGTTTTTTTCTTCACTGCATGGTAAAAAAAAATCACGGTTTTGCAGTTGTTATTTTTATAAAAAGGCTAATTTGATTAATGGATTACAATTTTATTTTTTTACTTTTTTTGGCTATAAGGAGTCCAAAAGCAGGCCTGGACCAAAACCGGAACATTTTTTTTTTTCATGTCCCTCGATCTCAACAATTTTTTTTTTTTTCTACTCAAAGAGAATAGTTGCTCTGCTATCTGCATGATATGGAACTGAAATTATGATAAACTCAATTACTATGCATATTATATTCCATTGAACATGTTAATATTTTTTCGAATTTTTCCCTATTGGAAATTTACAATTGTATTCAGCCAAATTACAATTGTAATTTGACTGATTACAATTGTAAAACTAAGATTGCAATTGTAAAACTTGGGTTACAATTGTAACATTTGGATTACAATTGTAATGTTCATGATTACAATTGTATTATTTGAGATTACAATTGCTTTCAGGTTCTGATACAATTGTATTTGTTAGATTACAATTGTAATTCTTAGATTACAATTGATTTTTGTGCTTACAATTGTAATTAATTTTTACAATTGGGTAATTAGATTGCAATTGTATTTGGATTACATAATTACTAAAAAACAAAATGGTATTTTCATTGTTAATTTATATTACACGTACATTTTGTCAAATTCTTATTACTTCATTCAATTAATATTTTTTTTATGCTAAGTACGTAACTTGGCTGTAATATCTAATTAAGATACAAAGGTACTATATGAAGCTTTAATTAATTGATATTATATATTTAAAATATATAATTATTTTTGGAAAAAAAACATGGATCGACCATCGACCCCTTATAGGGTCACAAAAAAAAGTCAGATCAAATCGATGCATGTTAACATATAAAGTGTAACAAAAAATATAAAAAAATACAATTTTTTTGAATTTATGCTATATTTTAATGCATTAGGGGTCAACCCCTACTAGGCCATTGTAGTTGTATTATGTCATCAAAAGCACTTAACTAATAGCTGCATGAACCTGTCTCGTAGTATATATCACTTTTTTTTTAAATATGAATTTGAAAAAAATCAAGGGTCGACCCCTAAAAGGGTCACATTGAAAAAGGTAAAAATATAATTCAGAGATGTATGTTAAATTATATAATATATATTATGAAAAAATGGTTAGAAAAAAAATTAATTTTTCAATCAAATGTTAGGGGTCGACCCTTAAAGGGTCATTAAGATTAAAAAAACTCAATGTTGAACCTGTATGTAGTCCTCACATATTTTGTCAATTTTTTTATTAAAATTTGCATACTTTTAAAAAAGACCCCCGCTAAACCCCAAGGGTCGACCCTAAAAATTAGTGAATTAGAGCTCTAGGTTATATTAAGTTGATTGCTAATTTCAGTTTTGCAATTTTTTAAGAAAAAAAAAATTTTCAGGGTCTTTTGACCCTGAAGGGTTGAAGGGTCGCAAATTTAAGGGTCACCATTAGAACCGCCATCAAATTTTACCCTGGGGTCGAAATTTATATGACATTATATTGAAATGCCCCCTTGTCATTTCCCCATAACTTTTATTTATTTTATATGCCTCAATATTCTTCAAAGCAGTAGCAGCGCAATGGTAAGAGTATAATATATATGATCAACAGTGGTAACCGAAGTACAGCAACGCAGGTTTGGGTTAGTATTAGTCAGATTTTGGTGACCACTTTTTGTAAATTTTACAATCGTAATTATTACAATTGTAATAAATGCAATTGTAGTTAAATACAATTGTATTAAGGCCTTTACAATTGTAAAAATTACCATTGTAAAAGGACCAAAACGCAATGGTATTTTTATGGAGCATACATTTGTGAATTATACAATTGTAAATTTCCAATAGGGTTAAGGGTAAGATAACGTCACCAATGTTAAAAAACTCCCTCACACAAAAATTCTGAAAAAAACAAAATTAAAATCTTCTCCTCTACACCCCCCTATCAGTAGCTAAAATATCAGGTATACAAATACGAACTACTTTTTGAGTTATGAATTTTTAAAGTTGACTACTGTACTTTAACATGGAGAAATGAAACTTCCATGTTAAATTAATCAACTATAAAAATTCGTAACTCAAAAAGTAGATCGTATTTGTATACCTGATATTTTGGCTACTATAATAAGGGGTGTAGAGGAGAACATTTTAAATTTTTTTCAAAATTTTCGTGTGAGGGATTTTTTTTTAACATTGGTGGCGTTATCTTACCCTTAAGAACCCTAAATATTGCAGATAAAAATTGTTAAAAGTGAAAAATGTCTTAAGGGGGTCCGTTACCGGGCTGCGTGGTGTTGGTGTACTCTGTATTAAATATCATATGTACATATTATATCCTCTGCATGTATATAATGCATGATATAATAATATGTAATATGCACTATGTATATAATGTATATATATATTATGTATACTGTATATGCATGCATATTATGTACTTATAATATGTGATAATTACAGTATAAATAACATAAAGAGTATATATACAGTATTACCGGTATACTGTATATTAATATGATGTCAATTTTTTTGTATATATAATGTTACAATTGACATAAAAAAATACTATATCATATATATGAATAATAAATTTGCATAATATATATGATATGCATACTGTGTACGTCATTCTGATATATCATACACATCATGTGCAGCTAATTAAATAACAACTCTTGCAAGCTGTATGGCTTTTATCCTTGTTTAATTAGAAATCTGTGTGCATTTATTATTATTGATGCCTATTTTGTATATGCAATGCATTCCAATCAGGAGCCATGTATTATACATATGTACATACGGTATATATATATATATATATATATATATATATTATATATATCTATATATGCATAGTAATACACTGTGTGTACAGTACTGATAAAAAAGCATATTTAATCATACATATAATTAATCCATTTAAAATTTATTATTAATATCGTTCTCAAAAAAACTGATAAACTTAGTAAATCAAAGGTTGTTTTCTAAAAACACTCCATTTCCAGTTGTGGTCCAGAAGACTCAATGCCGAACCGGACGAGGGTTCTGATACCGGCGATGGGGCTGTAGCTGTTGATGCTGCGATTCATATCCATTGTCTTGGCCAACTTAGTCATGGGTAAGTGCAGACCAAGTTTTCCATTGTTATCATAGTTAGTCAGTTCATTCTGGCACGTAATCTAGCTCTATAATAGAGTAGTGAATTAAAATTTTTGGGTTGTCCTTCGAAACTCAAAATTACAAATCTGTACATTTTGTCAACTTCTGCAAATCCTGTGAAAATCTTGGAAATGCCTATTTTGCCCAAGTTATATCCCTTTATTTTTTTTTGGGGGAGGGAAGGTTGCAGCCACTCAGCCACAGCAGGATCCGTGCCTGATGCCATATACATGGTTCATATAAATTTATTCATTTGTTTATTTTTATTTTTTTTTTAAGGTAAGATAACGGCACCAATGTTAAAAAAAATCCCTCTCACAAAAATTCTGAAAAAACTTTAAAATGTTCTCCTCTTCATCCCCTATCAGTAGCTAAAATATCAGGTATACAAATACGATCTAGTTTTTTAGTTATGAATTTTTAAAGTTGACTAATTTAATTTCTCCATGTTAAAGTAGTCAACTTTAAAAATTCATAACTCAAAAACTAGATCGTATTTGTATACCTGATATTTTAGCTAGTTACTGATAGGGGGTGTAGAGGAGAACATTTTAAATTCTTTTCAGATTTTTCATGTGAGGGATTATTTTTAACATTGGTGGCGTTATCTTACCCTTAAACTCGATTTTTTTTTTTTTTTTTTTATTTTTAATATAGCATTCCTTCTCTTATAGTCTCGATTTTAGGTGAAGTAATTTCTGACCAGTTTTTATTATTATACCCAGATTTTCATTCATGGACCTTTGAAAGACATGACGTCATGATGACTAGCAGATGGCACGCGTCTTTTTACCCCTCATATGCGGCTAAAATGAGGAACATTTTTACAGTAGACACGTATAATGTGTCAAGAATTTTTAGGGGGGTGGTTTTCCCTCCCCCTAAAATCTCCCCCTCCCCCCACCTTCATTCTTCATTAAAAATATAATTTTACAGGTTTATCTGGTTCTAAAAGTAACAAAAGCATGTCCACAGGTGATGGTGTTTCTGCAACGCCACGGTTTGCACAGCCAACACGCTCCATAATAAGGCTCAGTTCCGAGGTCAGATCGAGTTCTTCCCACCCACGCCGATGAGCCAGCTGAACAGCGCTCGCAAGCCCATGGAAAAGTTGAGGAACAGACAGCTGGTGGATATGTTCCAAAAGAGATTTGCCTGCCAACATGCCGGCATGCTTAGAGAAGACAAAAACTTCCATGTTAAATTAGTCAACTTTAAAAATTCATAACTCAAAAACTAGCTCGAGTTTGTATACCTGATACTTTAGCCACTGATAGGGGATGCAGAGGACATTTTAAATTTTTCTCATAATTTTCAGTTTTTTTTTTTTAACATGATTTATTAATGTACGTGACCTTACCCTTAAAGACCATTTTCACTGCAGGTCGTTATCAGTGAAATGAGATAAGAAACTATATAACCTTTACTTGCAATGACTTTTAAAACTCGTTTGATCTCATTTTGGGTTTTCTTCAGGACAGATGCGTAAAACTAGTTTGCTAAAATATATTATCGAGAAGGAACCAAAGTCGATGTAAAGATTGTAAAGTATCTTTGTGGTTTGTTCATTTCAATTTGAACAAAACTAGGTTTGTGCATCTGATATGAGAAGATGAGGGTGTAAGAGGTACAGCTATAGACTATAGAGGCTTCAAGCGATGCGCTCAAGCTGCGCAACTGTTTGTCGCTAAGGTCCATCTTGCACTTGAAAATGAAGCAAAGTGTTTTTTTAACTTTTCTCGGTTATAAATGAAGTAAAAAATCTAAATCTTGAAATATCTACTTTATTTTTCAGTTCGGACCAAAGTTCCGTAAAGGAATTTTCCCTGAAAACTCTTGTTCTTAATAGTGAAAAACGAATTCACTTTATTTTTTTTTTTACACAGGTTTGGTATAGCGGGTTGGAACACCGAAAAATCAGCTGACTTGAAGCCTTTATTGCTTTTTCCCAGTGACCACATGGACATCCCGGGGACGTTGCGAACATCCCCGCAAGATCCCCCAACATCCCTGAACGTTTTACTTGCTAGTTTTCAAAACCCTTTAACTTTAAACATGTTTTCCGTGTTCTAAAAACGGTTTTAGCTACACTTCGAAAATAATTTTCTAGGTTTTTTAATATTTTTATGAAAGTCTCCCAGAACATCCCCTGGGGATGCAACACGGCTGTCCCTTGAACATCCCCGGGGGACTTTGAAAGGACCCTTTAGTCAATGTTTTCATTAAAATCATAATATGTGCTGTTCATTATTATGTACTGATTTTAAAAATATACAAATATAGTTAATATTATTTAAAATATTATATGAAAATATTAATATTTAAAATAAGACGTGAAATTTTACTTAATATTAAAGTGCGTAATTTGCACAGAAAAATAATTTTTTTTAATAAAATATACTCGCAGAAAAAAATATCTATGAAAAATAAACAAGGTCCCATCAAAGTCCCCCGGGGATTTTAGAGGGACGCTTGAACGTCCCACAAATGTCCTCGGAGGGACCTTTAAAAATTTCTAAAAAATTAATTTTTTTTTTTTTTTTTAATGTCGAAGTCTGTTAACAATTAGAGATGCATTTGAGCGTTGCAATTTATAATTTATTAATGAATAAACATTTTTTAATTAAAATTATAAAATTTTATTTTAATTTATTTTAAATAAATTTAAATCTCAATATATTTAATGTTGTATTAAATAATAACAATCTCCCAATGTACCAGTTTGCTTAAAAAAATAAAAAAAACGCAACTTCGCTCGTAATATTCAAATATTATACAACACCCAAAACTTTACAATTTATATACCAAATAAACCACACTTTAGTAACGAAGAGCAATATCCAAGTTGTCTACGACGTCGTCTATCAACCAAAAGGTCCGAGTTCGATTCCCGACGCACCCAAATTTTTTATTTGGTAATCTTAATTGTAGTCCTCATTCTAAAAGACCCTAAACTTCTTTAATATAAATTTTAAGATGAATTAATACATAATTGGCAAGTGAAAATTAGGGAACATCCCCGAGGGATGTCCACAAGACGTCCGCAGGGACGTCCTTTTATGATGGACATGGGGGATGTCCTTGGGGACGTCCAAAGGGACCTTAGAGGGATGTCCCAGGGACGTCCCGGGGACGTCCATGTGGTCACTGGGTTTGCCGCAACAAAAAATTTAAAAGTTATTATTTTTTTTTTTTTCAAAAAATATATCATATATATTTTTATCTTATTATAACTTGTTAAAATATGTGAATATATTGTGAATCAAGAATAGATCTTACATAAATATGCTTTTATTGGAAAAGTTCTATATTATCTTATTATATATATGTTATCATGTGGAGAAATAAAATTATGAACAATTGATGCACTTATTTGGAGCCATTTTTACATCCTTTGTTTCCTAGCTGGTGCTTATTGTTGAATGTGAATATGAATTGAATATATAATAATACAAAAAATAAACTTTATCATTAAACTGCGGAAGTATATTATATGTGCATGCAATGTGCATTGTTTGCCAATTGCAGGGAAATGTGTTTGATTTTGTCCTTCAGTTTTTTTTTTATTTATATATATATATATATATATATTTTTTTAATTGTGAAATGTCAAATTTAAATAAATGAAAAAAACACTTAATTAATATTATTTGTTTGATTATTTCATTTAATATATATAATATGCATATATATTGACAATAATCTGATAACCTCATAATAATTCTGTTTCTTTGTTTGTTTTTTTTTTCAGCAGATATAGCACCAAAAAAAACATAAAAAAAAAATCAAAATAATTGGACGATCCAAATTTTTTAAATTAATTTTTTTGTTTAGAGGTCTCCGCATGGGAAAAAGCCCTATACTGAAAAATTAAAAAATTCATTTAAAAAGAGAGTATGACCAAAATGATAGAGCAACTGGGATGGGAGGATTTAGAGGAAAGGAGGAAGCAATGTAGACTGATAACAATGTATAAAATAACTAGGAACCAAAAGGGCTGGGAGGAGCTTAGTGATCGTACTGAGAAAGGGCGTTATAAGGTTAGGAGGGACCATGATTGGAAGTTGGAGATAAGATAAGATAATTAGCAGTGTGTACACACATTACATGCATACACCCCTGCTTGCGGCTATTGTGGGTATTCCACCACGGTGGCTCGCTTGCTTGCGGCTGACTCTCTCAGCCCCTCCCTGAACTCACCAACACTCCGAGCATCCACAAGACCAGAGTCCAACAAATTCATAGGGGAAGCAAAAATGATATGGGCAAGTATTCTTTTTTGAGAAGAACGGTGAGGGAGTGGAATATGATGGACTCATCTGGGCTTGTGGATGCTCGGAGTGTTGGTGAGTTCAGGGAGGGACTGAGAGAGTCAGCTGCAAGCAAGCGAGCCACCGTGGTGGAATACCCACAATAGCCGCAAGCAGGCCGGGTTATATGCATGTAATGTGTGTACACACTGCTATCTATCTAAAAAATTGGATCGTCCGATTGTTTTGAAATTTTTTTCACATTTTTTTTGGCGTGCTATATTAAGGGTAAGGTAATGCCACCAATGTTAAAAAAATCCCTCTCACAAATATTCTGAAAAAAATTTAAAATGTTCTCCTCTATACCCCCTATCAGTACCTAAAATATCAGGTATACAAATACGATCTAGTTTTTGAGTTATAAATTTTTAAAGTTGACTACTTTAACATGGAGAAATGAAACTCCCATGTTAAATTGGTCAACTTTAAAAATTCATAACTCAAAAACTAGATCGTATTTGTATACCTGATATTTTAGCTACTGATAGGGGGTGTACAGGAGAACATTTTAAATTTTTTTCAGAATTTTTGTGAGAGGGATTTTTTTTAACATTGGTGGCGTTACCTTACCCTTAAGGTCTTTCAAAAAAATTCAGAATTATTTATGAGGATGCTAACTAATTGCTAAGGTTTACATGTAAATCAAATGGGACTACAACAATCGATTGTTCTTACCCTTAAGAAAGTGTTTTATTATTTGCTGAGCAATTTTTATAATTGAAAATATGCAAAATTGCAAAAATAAATAAAAACATCAGCTGCTACGTACTGCTGTGGGTGACATCATATGATCTGTGACGTCATTGAGAGTTTCGAACGGGTTCCGTACGCGGCGCTGTATGGACTTCTGTATAATTTCTTTGTCACATGGACTAAATGGACTTCTGCAGCAATTGGACTTCAAAGGCTGAAATTCTCTTCAACACAGGCCTTATGACAGTAAGACAACTTGTAGAGGAACTTTGGGCTCCGGCTAGCCGCAAGTTCTGTATTCTCAAATTTTCCCGCCCCAGCTGAGCGAAAGCGACAGCGCGCACCATCTAGTGGATTTTTTTTCAACTTCTTCAACATTTCAGCTAAAAATGCGTAATTTGAACCAAAATTCTAACTCAATTATTTCTAACCTTAAAAAATTAAAGAAAAATGGTATTCAGGGGTGAAAAGGTGAGTGTTATAACACACGTGGGAAACAATGGGTTCGATAAAGTCATGCATGTAAAGCTTCGCTTGTATCAAAACTCTTGTATTCTGATAAGATCTCAAATCATTTACTATATGTGTTACTTCAATTGTTTGTAATATTTAATATTCTATTTACTTTTTTCTTATTTACTTTTTTTTTTACTTTTTTTCATGATTTTTATAACATTTATGTTAGTAATAGACCACTTGCAAAACTTTGTTTTAGCAAAACGTAAACAAACTCATTCACCCAGGTATGTTGGTGGTTGATTATGTGTATTTTTTTTCCAATACATTGGACCTTATGGGAAATATACGATTTTCACATACAGATTTCAATGCATTACATACGTATAAATTTAAAAATAAATATATCACCGGAATCTGCAGTTCTTGGCCATTTATAATATTGAAAATTTTATTGGAAGATGGTTTCTTAATTTCAATATAGTAAATTTAGTATGACACCAAATCAGCCAATTGCATGGGGTAAGATACGTAACCAAGCAAGCTTCAGATTGTTTATTATTGCAACAGCTAAAATCAACAAACTGGAGTTTGCCTAGTTACGTATCTTACCCCATGCAATTGGCTGATTTGGTGTCATACTGAATTTACTATATTGAAATTAAGAAACCATCTTCCAATAAAATTTTCAATACTATAAATGGCCAAGAACTGCAGATTCCGGTGATATATTTATTTTTAAAATCATACGTATGTCACGTATTGAAATCTGTATGTGAAAAACGTGAATTTCCCATAAGGTCCAATGTATTGGAAAAAAAATACACATAATCAACCACCAACATACCTGGGTGAATGAGTTTGTTTACGTTTTGCTAAAACATAGTTTTGCAAGTGGTGCATAGTTATGTTAGCTGTTTAATATTATAATAATTATTATTATTGTTATTAGTGTGTCTGATAAAAACCTGTTATTTTGCACATTATTCTGTCGTGAACTCTTATCTATTTATATTATATTGTATAACAATGAAAACTTTAAACTTTTAAAAACTAAGCAGTAATAAAAAATATAAATATCTTGTTAATTTAAAACCTATAAGCTTGTTTTATTTTTAAGTTAGAAAAACTGCTTTTAGTTTTAGCTTGTTCAAGGTTGTTATTGTAACCCACATATATAAACATATTAAATCATATAACAGCCAAATAGGTCATATATAGTTTTTATTTGGTGAATGAATTAAATTTATTATTTATATATTTGTTTTCTCGTTTTCTGGTAACTGCACTGTGCATATATATACACCAATATATTTATTAATTTGCACAGGTCTACACACAATCCTTTGCATTTCTAGAACATTATACAAATATTACAACAAAAACCATTCTTAAGGGTAATGTTACGCCACCAATGTTAAAAAAAAATCCCTCACACAAAAATTATGAAAAAAATTTAAAATGTTCTCCTCTACACCCCCTATCAGTAGCTAAAATATCAGGTATGCAAATTCGATCTAGTTTTTGAGTTATGAATTTTTAAAGTTGACTACTTTAACATGGAGAAATGGAAATCCCATGTTAAATTAGTCAACTTTAAAAATTCATAACTCAAAAACTAGATCGAATTTGTATACCTGATATTTTAGCTACTGATAGGGGGTGTAGAGGAGAACATTTTAAATTTTTTTCATAATTTTTGTGTGAGGGATTTTTTTTTAACATTGGTGGCGTTACCTTAATTACCCTTATAATATAAGTCTTTTAAGGTGGATTTTCAGATTTTCATGAGCGACAAAAGCGGCGCGATTTGACGTAAAAGTTGCGAATTTCTATGCGGCGGCGAATAGAATTTATTTCAATCATTAGATTACATATATATAATGATATATAGTAATATTGATCAAGTGATAATTTAATACATCAAAACATACATATACATACATAACAAATCATACACATCCTATAAAAAACACAGTCATCATTTATAATTGTTACAAATATTGCAAATAAATTATTTTATCACAAAAATTTCTGAATTCGCCGGTAATCGCCTTAAATACGATGCTCTTTTTCTTTTAATCGCCCAATATGGCCGCCAACGGATGTTACAGCAAGTGCGCATAATTCGCGTCGCAGGCTGAAAACTGGAAATCGCTCATGAAAATCCACCTTTATAAGGGTAAAAGGTGACACGCTCATTTGTTTAAAAAAAAAATCCCAGACATAAAATTTATGAAACATATCTTTAAAGTATTCTCCTCTACATCCCCCATCATGCAGTAGCTAAATAATCCAGTTATAGTACAAATTCAAGCTAGTTTTTGAGTTATTAAGGGGCATTCACAAAGTCTTAAGGCCACATTTAAGGCTCGATAATTTAAAGCTTGATTTTAGACGTGTTTTTTAGACCCAAAATTTCTGGTTTTAAATTATTGAGCCTTTTAATTGTTGCCTTAAGGCTTTGTGAATGCCCCTTATTAATTTTTAAAGTTGACTATACTGTAACATGTAGAAATGGAACTATAATACCATGTTAAATTAACCAATTTTAAAAATTAATAACTCAAAAACTAGCTCGAATTTGTAATCTTGATATTTTATATTTTATAGATAGCTAGGAGATGTACAGGCCAACATTTTAAGATAACATATGTTTCATAAAGGATTGACCTCAGTTGATTGAGATCTCGAAATCTGCCTCCTTAAATATGCTACAAGATTTGCAGAGAACTTAGAACTCACCATCAATAGGTGGCATGTAAATTTTGAAGTGAATCGGTCTTATCAGTTTTGAGAAAACTGAGGTAGAAGTTTAACATTGGCCTTACGGACGGAAACGGAGCTATTGTGAAGAAACCGTCCCTTAAATTTGTTCAAACCATAAGCGATTAAGTTTTAGAGCATTCTCGAATTTTTTAAATTTATTTCATTCGATTCCGTCTGACAGAAATTTCCTTCGACTCGCGTAGTAAAACTGAGGTCAGAATGTGAATATAATATACTATTAATAACAGTATATTATTATGTTATAAATATGGGTTCGATCAGCAGCAGTGCACATTCTATATTCTACAAAGTGGGGAAAAAGTTCGTCGAACCAAAAATATAAATTTAATTGGACATGTTTTTTAAATATAATATTTTTATTCAAATGTTAATTTTTTGAAAAAATATTACAATTTTGTATCCTGCAAAAACTAATTTTTAAATATTTATTTTATTAAAATTTTTTCCTACAGAAGACCGACAGTTGCAAAATGAGAACTAATGTTTGCATGAGGGTTAATTCAATTACTTTCAACGTTTGCATTGAGATAGGATATGTATGTATATAATATATATATAGCACGTACTGTAGTACTCTGAAGAATAGACAGTGAATTGAAATAGTTGTTTTAATTTTTTTCAATCAAAATTACGAAATTTTATCTTATTGGAAAATTTTAAAGATAAGTTTTGGCTTACGTACCCTATGAGTAGAAAAAGTATTATACAACATATAATTGTATATATAATGGGAGAGAGGGAAAGGGGTAAAATACACTTTATATTTTATTTTCCTTTAATGTTTTAATCACTTAAAAACAAATACTGTTAAGGGCATTGGGTGTAGCACCGGTAGTTGGCAACACTGACGTATCTTCACCATGTTAATTTTTGATCATTGCTCCTCGGAGTAATTTTTATGCTAGAGCCAAGCTGATTGCTGTAGTATCAAGATAATTAGTAGCCCAAGTGCACAATTTGGCTAAATAAAGCCTGATTTAAAGAAAAGTATTTTTTAGTAATTTTTTAAATTTACATGCATTTTTATAAAATATATAAAAAAATTCTTTTCTTTAAATCAGGCTTTATTTAGCCAAATTGTGCACTTAGGCTACTAATTATCTTGATACTACAGCAATCAGCTTGGCTCTAGCATAAAAATTACTCCGAGGAGCAATGATCAAAAATTAACATGGTGAAGATACGTCAGTGTTGCCAACTACCGGTGCTACACCCAATGCCCTTAAAACTTCTTATTATATACGTCTAATGGAGTATTGACCTCAATTTTTTTTTATTGCAGAAATGTATGAGGGTGCAAAGTTATGCTACCCTGATTTTTTTCAGATTTTTTAGAGCCCGAGAACTGTTTTTAAAAAAATTATTGAAAGTTCTTTTGTGACGTCACGAGACGCCGCTCTTTAAGAAAAAGATAGGACTTGACGCCGCGTGACGTCACAAATAGGACTTTCAATAATTTTTTAAAAATACTTCCCGGGCTCTAAAAAATCGGAAAAAAATCAGGGTAGCATAACTTTTCACCCTCTATCCATTTCTTCAATAAAAAAAAAATTGAGGTCGATACTCCATTATATATTAAATGTTTTCTGTTTTTATTGTTTATAGTACACCGAATTCTGCAATATTTTAAATTTATTAGTTGATAAGTACTTCAGAATTTGTTTTTCAATTTTTGTAAATTAAGGCGTAAATAATGAAATATTCATATTTAGAAACAGTAATATTTTTATTTAGTTTTTACATAATATTATACAGCTATAAAATAATAACTCTAAAAATAGTGTAGTATTTTCAGTCAGTTGTAATATAATATATTATTGAAGAGTTAATATTTGTTTGTTCTCTGACTTTCACTAAATTTTACAACAGTTATAAAAGGATAATTAAGATCACAATTCCCTAATATATGAAACAAATCTGCAGGAATTTCGTCAACAAAATCCCAGCCCCACAAAAAAAGAAAAAAATACAAATAGAATATTTTTTAGTAAAATGGTAATTTGCATTTTTATGTCAAACATTAATCCAGACGTTTGTCAATAAAACCAATTATTTTATAAAGTAATCAAATAACAAAAATTTGTATCATTTTATCATATAACATGAAGAAAAGAGGAAGATATTCAGAAAGATATTTTAGTCTAGAAATTATATTAGTGCAGTACTAAAAATCTCTAGACAAATTTATCAATAGTAGAGTGAAAGTTTACTCATGATGAAATTGCCAGAAGTAACATAAATTACGCAGTTCCGCTCTTATTTAAGCTACAGTCAAATTTACCTGATATTCTCTCCGGAAGTGTAAGAGATTTCTGGCTTTCATATTATAGATCCGTATTTCAGCGTTAAAATTTCACACATAGGTCAGTACTTCCAGGCGCGGATCCAAGGGGGGGCGATGGGGACGATCGCCCCCCCCCCAAGGTCCCAAAATACATTGAAGGTATTACCACCCCCACCCATCGCCCCCCTCCCACTCCAAAATTTAACATTGCGGGATAGGGCACCGCCCCCCCCCCCCCCCAAAGCCGCGGGCTGGATCCGCCCCTGAGTACTTCTACTTCAAACCACTCTGTAAAGTTTCAAAACTGAATTACAAACAGAAGAGCTGCAAACTTCACACACTTCCGGCTACTTCCGGAAATAATATCAAATTAATTTTACTGTAGCAACCAAAAGTGGAAATCAGTAGAAAATGCGTCATTTCCGGAAAATTCAAAGCGTAAAATTTCGCCTGTTTAACTCTATATTATGCAAGTATAGTATTTTTTTATATATAGCCTCTGTCGTTTTCTTTGGGCAATCTGCATGGACAATTAAGGCATCAAATTTATGTTCTTCCTTGACTTAAGGAAGAATTTCTTCGAATTTTATCTAAAAACTAAAAACCATAGAAGTATTTTTTAACTTTAAAAGTTTTTTAAACTCTTGATGCCTGAGGTTAATCAGTACTTTAATTACTTTAAAATATTTAAGACATCTGAAAACTGTCACAGTAATATAATTTTTTTTAAGCACTAATTATTTAAATATAACATAAAGTTCATACATTATACAGATGGTCAAATAGTAATAAAATTATTCTAAGACTTAACATAATAGACCAATTAATCTACTGCAATATTTTTGTTTAAAAAAAGCAAATCTTGTTAATAAAAAGAAATTGACGATAACTTAAAATATTATGAGAAAAATTGTTTATCACAAAATTAATTGTGCACTCAATCACTGATCACTAGCTGCTCATTATAATAGTTTGTAGAGGAATATTTGCGAGAACATATTTCTTTTTTTTAATGAGGCAGGAACGTGGTGGAACAAACTAATCTCCGTTCCGGGCACGTTCCACGATCAGCTTGAACTGTTCGTACGTGATCCACAATACGATGTTCCAACTTACGAGCCGGCAGAACGAAGGGGTGAATCTGCGGAAAAGAACGACAGTCAGAAAGTGAGATGACTTTCTGAGGCAATGAAAGTGAAAACAGTGGCACAGTGCATTGACAGGTTCTCGTTAGATCACCGAAGTCAAGCTACGTCGAGCATGGTTAATACTCTGATGGGTGACCGTTTCAATTAAAAATTACATTGCTCCATCCCTGGGGTAAATTTGTCTCGTTTTCCACCCAGTGCACACTTGTGTAAGGTTCCCCAGGCTTTGGACATCACTTTGGTCCATTGATTGATAAAAAGTTAATTGACTGAGGTTTTCAACGGTTCCCTCACTCTCACCTCAGCGAATGCTGGGATGTGTAATAGCTATATAGGTCGTGATTATATATACCCTCCTTTTATTCTTACATCTCACGTTACCCCGTCTATAGCTCGATCGAGCTTCAAGCTCATAGAAGTGTATATCCCTCTAAAGAAAAACGTTACTCACCCCTTGTAGAAGGCAGATGGTCCCTCGTTAGAGAACATTCTGACGCCACATTCGAAGGCCCCCTTGTACGTCCCCGGAGCAGAGTTCATGTATCTGGTCTTGACAACATCGATTGGTGACGCGAAAACGGTGGTGCAGAAACCTGGGGGTAAAGTTCACGTCAGTTCACACTTTAAACCAAGTGATTGATATTTGAGTTAGTTACAGGGCCTGATGTAATGTGTGTGTCCCTTATGGGTTTTATAAATTAGCATGGGCCTGCCGAGACTCCTTCTAGAGATGTACTGTACAGTGAAGGTAATGGGAAAAAGTCTCCCGAGTTGAAATAATAATTTTTTTAATTCGTTATTAAGTTCTTTTCTTATCTAATTCCCTCTTATTTATTTGCACCATTGTATATATAGGTAAAAAGAAGGAAAAAGACGAAATTACGTCCTCTTTCCTCTTATTGAGCATAAAATGTTTGAAATAATTAATTGGGGGACATTCACAAAGCACTTTAACCCCAACTTTAGCCCCAAGTTTTATCCCTGGTACTAAACATGGTCCTAAATTAGGAGCTAGACATGGTTAGCCCCTGGTTTAGCACCATGTTTAGTGCCAGGGATAAAACTTGGGGTTAAAGTGCTTGTGAATGTCCCCCAAGGTCTTCATTTCATCCTCACTTTGAGCGAGGAAGATATAAGATGTGTTTTAGGGGTAAAATTAAAACATTAGGTTTAGACGCGCGGCGTAAAGGATGAGTTGAAGACGTAATTTTTCAACAAGGGAGGTATTAATTTGAAGAATGAAAAATGAGGATTGAAGGAAGACAGGAAAGATTTCAGGAGCGGCCCTCGTCACACGGCACGGAGTGACTCACCGGCGATCACGGCTGAGGTGAAGTGACACGGCACGTTGTCCGTCATCAGGTTGTACTGCAGGATGGTCTCCTTGATGATGTCATAGCACACGATCTCGGACACGTTCACGATGGCGTTGCGACCCACGTTCGGGAATGTGCCTGCAAATTAAACATGACAACAATTAGTCATGTCATTATAATATAGCGATTCAGCAAGCGTTAAAGGGCTACAGGCCTCAAATTACAAATTAGACAGTCACCAAGTGTTATTAGAGTATGTAATCAACATTCGCATTTTTTTTTCTCTACGCGCGGTGCAGCTAGGCGTGTGAAGTTGCGGTGCAAAGTATGAAATTTAGTCCTTGCTTGCTAATGGGGGCTGGCTGTGTGTTGTGACGTTAGCAAGAACCTTCTTTGGCACGGTCGTTACAGGTGTAGCAAAAGTTGCATACCTACGAGGCGCATATTAGAGATTTTATAACGTTTGTAAGATTAATACATGCAGGGTACTTCAAAATCGACCAGGAAAAAAGATTCAAGTCAAAGAGAGCAATCAATAATCAATTAAGACTAATTATTGTGTTTAATTAAGTTCATTAAAATGCTATAATAATATATATTAAGCATTTAAAAATATACCAAAATATATATATATATATATATCTATACCTATAGGGTAGCGCCACGAGATTTTTGGGTTGCCTGCTTACAGAATAAAGCCTGACGGTTTCTTCCCCTATTCCTTCCCCTACCGAAGAGCAACAGTACTCGTAAAACCATTGAATAAAAAAATAGAAAATTTGACTTTGTTGACACTTATTAATTATTTAAGGACACAAAAATGTAACTGGTAAATTATAACTTAGCAGATCATATGAATACGAAATAAATGTAATAATTATAATAATCGTCTATAATTTATAATTTTTTATTTTTTAAGTGCTTTTACGAATACTCTTGCTCTTCGTCGGTAGGGGAAGGGAGGGGAGAGGTAAATGTCAGGCCGTTATCCTGTAAGCAGGTAATCCAACATCAATCTCATGGCGCTCAAGTTGGCATATATACTGAATGCATCTACATTTTTCCCGTTCTAGCGTCAGTCTTCATAGTAACTCACCTTTCCAGAGTCCCCTTGCTCCCTCCTCTCGCGCGATGGTGCGGTACGCCTGCAGGGTGGACTTGTACCTCCTAGCCGTCCCCACACCCTTCTGTGCGGCCTGGAAGCGAACCTTGACCACGTCGGTGGGCTGGGCCAGCAGGACTGCCAGCGCCCCTGTCGTGAAACCCGCGGCAATCCTCGTGCCAACGTTGATCGAGCCGGAACGAGGGCCGCCTGTAGAGAACACACATGTAAGAGGGATAACCCTCTATTGAACAGGGTATAATCAATAACTTCCGATATATTTTTATTGTTAAAATTTGTAAGTTTGTGAAGAGAAAAAAAAAAAGAAAAAAAAAAAAAAAAATGGTAGAACCAAAAAGAGCTTACATTTACATTTTATAAGATCTGAACGTTTTTTTTTTTTTTTTTTTTTTTTTTTTAATTCTTTTTTAAGCTTATCAGAATTTAGAATGGACTACCGACCTCAATTTTTTTTATTGCAAAAATGGATAGAGCGTGCAAAGTTATGTTGCCCTGATTTTTTTCAGATTTTTTAGACCCTGCAAACTATTTTTAAAAAATTATTGAGAGTCCTTTTTGTGACGTCACGAGGCGGCAAGTCCTATCTTTTCTTTAAGGAGCAGCGTCTCATGACGTCACAAAAAGAACTTTCAATAATTTTTTTAAAAATAGTTCCCGGGCTCTAAAAAATCTGAAAAAAATCAGGGTAGCATAACTTTGCACGCTTTATACATTTGTGTAATAAAAAAAAATGAGGTCGATGCTCCATTGGTCGGAAGGAAGTGATAATACAGTATTTAACAGAGAATTACCCAGTGAATCGATCGTGAGTGCATGTATTGTGTTAATTATTACTAATAAAAAAGTAAGAAAGAGAATTGAACAAATTCATGACTTTTTTTATTTTATATATATTTGAATAGAAGACCTCGAGTTATGAATTGACAATTACTTTCAAGTTGTTTTGAACCCTCTAACATCATCAAAATCTAGAAAAAGATCTGCATGACTATGACGTCACAGCGTTTTGCAGCACGAATTTGTTATGAGAAAATATGGACAGTACTCGAGGTTCTCTATCCAAAATTATATGCAATAAAAAAAATAATGAAGGTTGTCCTTTAGATCAGTATGTTATAATTTATGCTAAAAAATAAATTTCATCTTAATTATGTTACTATAAAAGTTAATGAACGTAAGAATACACAAAATATGAAAATACTGTGTTCAAATGAAAATTAATTATCAAATTCTTTAAGTAAAATTTTCTAAAAAATATATGTTTTTATTAATAAAGAGTATATAAAATTGAATTTTTATTTCACAAATCTTTATCAATATATATCAATTAATACCTATATAGAAATCGATACAATAAATTTTATATGGCATATTGTAAAAAAATATAATACTATAAATACTCGTAGATAAATTATATGGTTGTATTATTATTATTTTTTTTTATAACAAGGACAATTATTTTAAGAAGTACTGACCTCATTTTTTTGTTTTATTGCAGAAGTAGATAGAGGGTGCAAAGTGGTGCAAAATTATGCACTCTGATTTTTTTTCCAATTATTATTATTATTATTATTATTATTATTATTATTATTATTATTATTATTTTAGTCTGAAACTATTTTCAAACAATTATTGGAAATACACGCAGAGAAAGTGATATCTCTGGACGCCTCTCTTAACAAAAGGATAGGACCTAAAAGGGGCGTGGGTTCAAACCCGACCTCGGCAATTAAATTTTTTTTAGCAATAGTTCCCAGGCTCCAAAAAAAAAATTAAGTCATGGCTAAAGTGGCATAACTTAATTTGTATCCTCCATCTATTTTTGCAATAAAAATTTTGAGATCATTAAATCAAATCACATTAAACAAAATAAAATTAAATTAAATTTTGAAAATTAAAAATCAGACTCACCTCCGTCTAGAATCTGCTGGTAGAGCGCCTTGGTGGAATCGTAGAGTCCAAGTCGAACGGACGCGAAACACATTTGTCTCTGGAGTCCGGCCGACAGTCCGTTGTACAAGCTCCTGCGAGTTCAGAACCAATGCTAGCACCATCAAGCTGGTACAAGTTGGTGCAGCAAGTTACCTTGCGCCCTCCTGGCGAGCCATGGTGGTGATGGTGTGCACCAGTCCTCGGTACTGTGGCGCCGCAACGGCAGCTCCGGGAACTACCACGGCTGCATCTGCACCGGCCACTGCAGCCGCTACGATCGCCCGACCTTCACCCTGAACCTATAAATGAACAGAAGTCAATTAGAGGTCACAATATCACTTTATGAGTTCTATTAAGATGACATTGTTTATACTGTTTATATATAGATGTACATAATTGTATGGAATTAACATTATATAATAACATAATAACAAGTTATTAAAAAAGGTTTAAAAATAATAATTATTAACTTAACACGGTAAATATTATATGCATGATGGCTATGTCACTCAAATATAAAGTTTTTAAACGACTCACATAACTCTCCGCTTCAGAGGCATGAATAAAAGGATGATATTAAAAGTTTATCAACACTTATAATAAACTTCCACTGCATATAAAACTCATCCCACAGTATGTCGATTTTAAAAGTGCCGTAAAAGTATTATTGTTGAAAAATTGTTTTTATAATGTATCTAGTTATGTTACATTTAGTTTTTAAGTATGTGTTTGGACGTGTCTTACCATCTCATGCAGAGTGCCTTCATTTTAATGATTGTGTCTGTATGTATTTGAAAATGACCAATAAAGAATTGAATTGATCAATAAAAAAAATTAATATAAAATAATCAATTTAAATTGAAACATTGAAACAGAAGATATAGGGCACGATGCACGACAAGCAGTTAAGGCGGATTCACATGACGATTTTTATCATGCGACGCGACGCGAATAATACGCACTTGCTGTGACATTCATTGGTGGACATATTTGGCGATTAAGAAAAAGAGCATCGCAATTAACGCGATTTCGCTGCCGCAACCAAGCGAATTCGCTCGCCGCATAGGATTTCACAGCTTGTGTGACAAAATCACGTCGTGTCGCCATTGTCACCATCTGAATCCGTCTTTAACCAGGTTTCTAACCACGTACGTTTAACTAGGTGATTTAATCAACATTTAAAACAGGTATAGTTAAACGTGGTTAGAAAGCTGGCTATAACTTCTTCGTGAATTGCACCTTACAGTAATTGTTTCCTCACGTCTGAAGTCTTATACCTGCAGGCGAACTTTGGCCGTGTCAAGAGGGAAGGTCGCGAAGTCTGCGACACAAGCTGCGGTGCCCGCGGTCAGCAGCTTTACGTACAGCGGGGCCTCGCTGAGGGCCACGGGCTTGATGGGGATGGTGCTGATGCTACTGGAGAGCACGGGGCCCTCGGAGGGCATCTTCGGAACCAGCGGCAGCTGCGACATCTGCAAATACGGGAATTTCATGTTTACATTTAGGGTATAGCATATATAGCACGGAGATGCCCGAAACCGCTCGAAGATCTTCGGGATGTAGGCAAAAAAAAACTCTAAAATCCTATGCTGTGCGTGTTTATAACGTAACTCACAACATCTCTTTGCTAAAATAGTTTTGGTCGCCAAATATTTTTTTTCACTAGCATCGGTTTTTCTTGTCACTATTTATGAAAGAAAATTCTACGAAAAATGATGCAAATTCGTCAGGAGAAATTAATTTCAAGAACAACTTTAACACGTATCTGCTATACCGCTGACAATGTTTTGCCTACACAATCGTGACGTCATATTGTTTTGTGACGTATGGTGAAAAACCCGCGTATACGTTCGAATAGTTGAGTGTTACAGGTTCTCGTTAGATCACTCGAGTGGTTAGTATTTGAATGGGTGATCGTTTCAAGTAAAAATTACATTGCTCCCTCCCTGGGGTAAATTCAACTCGCTTTCCACCCAGTGCAGTGATGCACTTGTGTGTGGTTCCTCAGGTTTTGGACATCACTTTGGTTCATTGATAAAAAAAAAAAGTAGAGGTGTCCGTCCTGACTGAGGTTTTCCACGGTTCCCTCAGTCTCATCTCAGCGAATGCTGGGAAACGTAACAGGCCGTGCTGGCCACCATCCTTTCCATGCCTTATCCCTATACCCATTACCCCGCCTCGAGCTCCAAGCTCATGCATAGGGGTGCATCTTTACAAAAAAATTAATAAAATCAAAAGTGGAGTGGTGAAACCCCGGGATTTTGCAGTGACGTATAGACAGTCGACGACCGCTTGACCGGGCATATTTGTCGGTTTTACCATCCGCTTATATACAATGTGTATGGGGAAATCATGACACAAGTTTTAATTTGTATGATGTTAGATACGTATATATATATACATATAATATATACATATATAGGAGAGTATTCAATACTTTATTACGAGATATCATGTGCATGCGCTTGCGGCCTGTACAATTAATGTAATTATCTTTCCTATAATATATAAATAAAAATGAAAGTTCACTTTTAGCTCTAAAATGCAACATATGTAATTGTTAGACTAATTATGAAAAACGAGATGTAATTATTCACTTTTTACTTAAGATAAATTTCAATTTCTGCATGATATTTTAACAAACATATATAACTACCATTCATGAATGAAGGAGGGTCGCACACTGCCTTCGTATCGCATCGTATGGTATATCGTATGGAATCGTATGATAAAAATGTAGAACCGGTTCTAAATGAGAAACATGCGATGTCATGCGATGAGATATGAAATGAAGCTGTGTGCGCCTACACCTAATTGCATAGGTTCTTAATTTTTAAATCATGCGATTCTATATGATAAAGCCCTATGTATGTAAAAAGTAAATAAATAATAATTAAATAACGCCAAACTGGTCCTCTTTATTTTACAAAACTATAAGTAACCTACAAACTGAAAAATAATACACAAAATATACTCTCACTACGTTTACATGGCGGTGTTTAACACATAATACGTATCCGTTGATGACGTCTCATAAGAATAATATATATTATCCGTCTTTAAGGGCATTGGGTGTAGCACCGGTAGTTGGCAACACTGACGTATCTTCACCATGCTAATTTTTTATCATTGCTCCTCGGAGTAATTTTTATGCTAGAGCTAAGCTGATTGCTGTAGTATCAAGATAATTAGTAGCCCAAGTGCACAATTTGGCTAAATAAAGCCTGATTTTAAGAAAAGTATTTTTTTTATATTTTAGAAAAATACATGTAAATTTAAAAAATTACTAAAAATTACTTTTCTTTAACTCAGGCTTTATTTAGCCAAATTGTGCACTTGGGCTACTAATTATCTTGATACCACAGCAATCAGCTTAGCTCTAGCATAAAAATTACTCCGAGGAGCAATGATAAAAAATTAACATGGTGAAGATACGACAGTGTTGCCAACTACCAGTGCTACACCCAATGCCCTTAACGGATCCGTATTAAACACCATCATGTGTACGTAGTGTGTGTTAATTTTATGATCCTTATTAACTTGGCCATGAATATGAATAAATATTATGTAATTTTGTACGTAAATTAACTATTATGTTTACTATAACATCTCGCTGCTAAATCTCATTTTTTTTTTATTTGCTTCTTGATAAGTTTTTAATACATCAAGCAGTGACAAAACAATTTAGTTAGCGAGGTATTATTAATTTCGGCACTAGGATTGCGCTGACGTCACGATGTAGGATAATATAATGTGTTTATCTTCGGTCCCGTGTGGTCTATCTTTACCCGAGTCGATGATGGAACCGTGCCCAAACAAAAAACCTTTTTCAAACATTTTGTGCTCATGTCACGGGACCTATCAGGAACGTAAAATGTTTTGTAGAAATGTCAAAATGTAAATATAATTTAGTGCCAAGGTGCTGGTGGCAGGTGTTAACACTTTAATTACGTCTGAAATTATATCAGAAATATATGTTTTCGTTTTAAATTGTGCGTCGAATTTTAAGGTGTTTTAAAAGGTTAATTTAATGGTTTAAAACCCCAAGAAATATAATTATATTATAATTAACAACATGCATGACTGTGTTAATACAAGTTTTTTTAAAAAAATTACTCTGCATTTACAAAAATAGTTTCCTTTGTTGTATATGACGTATAATTAATTCATATTTTTAATTTACAAAACAAATACGTAATTACAGAAAAAAAAAAGATGCAGAATAACTATAATAATAAATTATTAAGAAATAGGAATTTTAATTTGTTTTTTTACTAAAGAATAAGGAATTAAAATTACAATCATATAATATATTATATATTTTTCTTTCAAATATTTAAAATAACTTGAATTAAAAAAAAAAAAAAAAAATGCAGAGCTGTTGAAAAAGGATAAAGGGTGCAAAGCTATGCTACTTTCATTTTTTTTTTCAAAATTTTTGGAGCCTGGAAACTATTTTTAACAAAATTATTGAAATTACAGAGAGAGTTGTGTCACTTAATTTTTTTAATAATAGGAAAGGACCTATAAAAGAAGCATGGCAAAACTTTTAAGCCTCTAATACGAAAAAAAAAAATCATAGCATTAACGTTTTACCTTCTATCAATTTTTATAATAAAATTTTTTGAGGTCGATACTCTGTAAGCTTTTTACTTTTTTTTAAATATATGTAGCATCAAAGTTTGTTTGTATTTAATTATGTGAAAAATGTATATGTTATATGTATTGTTGTACGATCCCCTATCACCAGTTACCTTTGTGGCTCGAGGTAGATGAGATAGGAACTGTTAAGTGTCGGTTCTTCTCCTAGTCTGAGGAGGCTTCCCTGAAGTCGTCGTGGAACAAATGTGCCTGGGGTTGAGAGAGCTTGGACGAGGACTCTCGGACAGTGACCATGCTATGTGTACACCCTGCAACACAAGTACATACATGTCAAAATATGTCAATCTATAATAATCAATCAACCATTACATGCATTTAAACTGTCTGAAATGGATGTATATATTTTTTTTTACAAGGATACACCTCCTAAGAGCTTACAGCTCGAGGCGGGATAATGGGAGGGAAAAGATGGTGGCCACAACCTGTTTCGCGTTCCAGGGAACCGTGGAAATCTCAGTCAGGGTGGACACTTGTATTATTTTTATCAATAGACCAAAGTGATGTTCAAATCCTGGAGAACCACACAAGTGTATCACTGCACTGGGTGGAAAGCGAGACGAATGTATAAACCCTAGGGAGGGAGCAGCGTAATTTTTTCTTAAAATGGTTACCCAACTACTAATTTCTAAACACTCTTGATGTTGCTTGACTTCGGTGATCTAACACAAGAACCAGTCAATGCACTGCGCCACGCTGAAAAGTTACACCACGTTCTTACGTACGTAGTACTTTGCTTCGAAAAAATATATTATATGAATTTTTAATTAAAATTATTTATCTTAAATCTCAATAAATTATTTGGTATAATTTTGTATTATATTCTTTTATGATATTTTTTTTTTGTACAAAATTTAAATTTTTTACCAGAGATCTTAAAATATTAAATAAAGCCCTCTGGTTTGACTTTTTTGCTGTATACGTCCATTAAATAATATAATATAGAAACAATATTATAATAATGGTTCAATCAGAAAAAAATCGCAGCCTTCATTCGTCCATTAAAATCATAACTAATTTTTTTTAAATTTATGTATCGAGATCATCAATTTGTCCTAAGAATAACCTCTATTAAATTTATGTAATGTAATTTAGTTTGTTATGTTCTTAATCATTCTATAATATAAATCAAGTTGTTAATTCTTTATAATTTGGATTCAACTAAAGATTGGAGGATGTTGATTTGGAGTGGGCTGGATGACCTAATGATACTTAGGCTTGGATACGCAGTTGTTCCAAGGACGGTCAAGGTTACCTAGAGGTCATCACTTATCACTACGGTGCTCATTTGACACGTTATCGTATGGCGAATTATTGCGAAACTTTAAACCGCAGCTATACTATCAAGTATCAAGTGGTCGTATATATTTTATCATTTGATCAAAAATTCTGTTATAAGTTATTTTCTCGTTTTACTTTTTGGTTAGCATATTTCACTCGATTTTGAGTTCATTAGAATTTGAGAAAGAAAGGAGGGGAGATACTGGTATGAGATTTCTTCGTTTTATTATAAAAATATACGACATCATTTAAGATGTACATATACATGGACATTGTAGTTATCTAATAATAAACACATTATTATTTTCCAACTACTATCTATAGTCCTTATTTAGATAAGATATATTTTATGTTATCTCCATTAGATGATGTTTTCATTATTTAATTCCAATGTAATTTTTCTGTCATTGGTGATAAAAGTCCAAGTATAAGAATTCGAAAGACAAGAGTAGCCTCGGCCAGGAATTGAACCTGGGACCCCGCGGAAATGTTTAATTTCTGACCGATTCCACAGTTTTTCCTTTCGAATGCTTAGAATTGAACTTGTATGATACACCCCGATGAAGGAAAAAGCACGTTGGATTTTTTTTTTTTTTTTTTATGAATTGATAGCATAAATGCTGATAATTTAATTACACCAGGCGTCCAACACAGCTCAGTTGAAAAACTTGTACTTTATTATATATTCTAATAAATGATACAGTAACATGATATAATAACAGTAAAAAATTAGGTCAATATGGCCATACACAGCTTAGCACTGCTCTCAAACAAGAATATTAATATTTACATTTTTAAACGGCAATACTTTGAATCTATTAAGACTTTAATAGCAATTTTCCTTTGCTGATAATGCTTTAACAAATAACACCATAACACCATCATATTTTATTCTACACAAGATTTATCTGCGTATTTTTATTACTAGCATTTTTATTAAATGATCGTTGATGTAGACGCTAAAATTTGAACAATAAATTTTAAATTTCAATACGATAATTTATTTGATACAAGCTTCTATATTATGGTATGGTACATGCATCGTAAATAAATTCTATTAAATTGATTAAACATAAAAAAAAATGTATATAAAAATATTTTATTTATTCATATTATTATTGCTGACAAAAAACTTAAAAAAATATAATTGTATTGTGCAAAATACCTTAACTTTATTACATTCAATCTATCGGAGCAATATTATTTCAAGACCTCGTTGAAAATTTACGACGTAAAGTATAATTATGCGCCAACGTCCTTCAATTTTTTTCCTATTCAAATTATAGCAATGTAATTTCGAGCTGTTATGGAGAAACGATACGGAAGTTGTCCAGGGAGCAAACCAGTTCTTTGTGGACCTTGGAGGGCCTGGCAAAGTACACCACCTGCAAGAAACGTGACTGCAGAGACGTGTTGCACGAGACGTCTGCAACTACTGTGTGTGTGTGCATTTTTTTAAATATTGCAGTCCTGATCTTTGCGTATGCAAATATGTTTATAATTTTATCAAGGATGAATCTCAGTAGATTGATATCTCGCAATCAGCACGCCTGGGAATGCAACAAGACTTGCAGGTGAATTAGAACTCACCATCATATGTGGCATACAAATTTTGAAGTAGATCTGTTTAATTAATTTTTGTGAAACTGAAAAGTTTAACATTGGCCTCATGGATGGAAACCGGAAATGGAGCTGTTATGAGAAAACTGACAGATTGAATTTGCTCAAACTATTAAAAGCGATTAAGTTTTAGAACATTCTTGATTTTCTAAAAAATTTTCATTTGATTCTGTCTTAGAGAAATATTCTCTGACTCCAGTAGTATATTCATCGTTAACATTATTATTATTAGCGGCCGAAACTTATTATATATAGTACCCATAAGTTTGCCTTTATTGAAGGAACCAAGGAAATCTCAGACAGAATGGTCTGTGTTTGATGGAGGATTCTAATATTAACAACCTCCCGGCTGCACGAGTGATTGGTACGTGTCTTTTAGCAAACGCCATGTAAAAAAGTTCAGCGATGCCTGTACGGGTTTGATTGAACTCATGACTCTCTGATTACGAATCGGGCAAGGGAAAATGTCCTATTGCTTCAAAAATAAATTATTATTGATATCAGATATGCAAAACAAGAAACTTAAAGTTAAATATAGAGTTATGAAAAATAGTTCTCGTGAGAAAGTACGCGTGCATTATTTATTTTGTTTTTAAACAATTTAAACTTTGGAAATATTCAGAAATGCATGACTCGATGTGGTAGCGGGAAAACATCCTAACTACATTTGTATGCTGAAAAAAATATCCTAACTCTAAAGTAAAAATTGAGTTAGAATATTGCTTACCAATGGAGTTACGATGTTTTTCCGCTATACCATGCACGAATGTAAAATTTTATTGATTGTGTTAGAAAAAAATTCAGACTGCTTAATTGAACTTAATTATTGGAATGACATTATTTCTTATTATTGTTTTGTGCTGCTTATTTTAAAACTTTTGTTTATAGTCTTAATATGCAAATAAATTAAAATTGTATTTAAATTTATTATTAATTTATCATATCATAAAACACAGATTGAAACAGTAATAATATAACATAATATAGGAATTAAGGCTATATATATACAGTATATATATGTATATATATATATAAATTTTATATTTTAAAAATAAAATATGTAAATAATACTAACTACTAACAGCGAACTGTAAAATATTTTTTATACTGTCTATGTATGAAGACTAAACAAATAATTTAAAACTGAACACCAAAAATAAATTAAATTCCAGAAAAAAGTTCTATAGAACGCCCTATGCATTAACTATGTTTACAAAAATGCATTTATCTCATATAAATCAGACCTGCATATAATGCATGCAGCAGGTAGAAAAAAAAATCATCTTTTAGTTGGTGCATCAAGATCACGTTAAGACATTAAGGTCTAATATCGTATTTCATAACATTGAAAACTAGAAGGAATTCTTGACAAAATTACTCTAATAGTTATAAAGACGACAACTTATTTGTTTGAAGGAACGTTTCTAATGAAGCAAGGCTAGGTTTTGGAAAGTTCTTACTTAAATTTATTTTCCTAAAAACACATATATTTAAGTAAACAACAGTATTTTCTCTCCATAATTTAAGAAACAAGAAATATTATTAATGTCAATGTAAATAGTGCGTAATTTTAATAATCAATAAATTTACATAATAAAGTTTTCTTTAAATATTTTAACACATTTTTGTCAATAAAGGATTATTATCAAGTTCGTTGCTACAACAAAATTTAACTTACAAAATACTTGGCAACGTAATTGGCGCATGTTATAGTAATTTATTAAAATGATTATTAAATTTTGTATACGCGCATGGAAACAGTAATATGTGAGAGATTATTTACAAATAGTGTCATATTTATATTGGATGGGCATCCAAGTGCACAATAAGTATAGTGGTCAAAATTAAATGTCAATTTTTCTGTATTAACTTTTGATCAAAATAAGCAATTAAGTAGTCATTTTATTTCTGGATTATGTATTAAATTTGTATTATAAGCATTTTTAGTAACGTAAAATCCATACGAGACTCGTAAGACGAGAAAGATTCTGACAAAAAAATAACAACACAACAAACGAATAAAAAGAACTTTGTGCTCTCAGCGAGAAAAAAAAAAAAAAATCAAACAGAAAAAAGAAATCTGCTTGCTCACAATTTTGCGCAGTACCATATAGACCCTGAGGATAAAATTTAATAAACAGATTCAAGATCTCTCTATCTTCATAGTGTTAGTTTTTATGTCCTTGAATATTTACGATCATATATTATAAAACGTGCTTAAGATATAAGAGATTAGATTACAATTATACTGAATTAAAAATCGACAGTTACTTATTGTACCACGTGAGATCGATGTAATGTTTGAACTTATGTGTACAGTATAATTATTTTGATATTCCTTCCGGAATTAACCGGAAGTGTGAAGTTTGTAGCTCTTCTGTTTGTAATTCAATTTTGAAACTTTACGGAGTTATTTGAAGTAGTAGAAGTATTGAACTATATGTGTGAAATTTTAACGCTGAAATATGAATAGGAAGATCAGAAATAAAATACTTCCGGCTACTTCCGGAGGGAATATAATGTAAATTTGACCATTAGATTACAATTAACTGAATTACAGATCGACACGTGACAACATGTAATGTTTGTAATTGTCATGTGTACGCAGTAACGAGAAAGTCCTCAAATCAAAGTTCACACTTCAATTTATATCAATAAACGAGAAGAAAAAAAATCTTTGTTCATTGTCCATAATGTACAAACGTGACCAATATTTCAAAGTCCATGGATTTTACTCCTCAGAAATAAAAAATTTGTTTACTACTTTTTTTTTATCAAGAAATAAGATAAGTATTATCATATTAAATTTAATTAATAACATCTGTATCATTAGTTCAAAGTTCAAAGATGAATATTAACTATGATTTTCATTTTGATTTCAACTGCACTGAAATAGAACACACCCTAGATGAAAAATTACGTCTTCAATTCATCCTTTACACTTCTAAACCTTATCTTTTTTTTTACCTCTAAAACATCTTATTTCCTCTTCGGCTCAAAGTGAGGATGAAATGGAGACAATATTACTAGCATTTTATGCTCAAGAAGAAGAAAAAAGACGTAATATCTTCTGGTTTCCTCTAAAAAGATGCCAAATAGGAGGAAAAAAGACGAGAGGAGAGCTAGCGAATAAAAGATGAAATTTATTTCAACTCGGGTGATCGACGTCTTTAAGGAGAAATAGAAAACAACTTTTAAATTTCTCTAGGTTTGTCCCGGGCTAGATAAATCTGTTGCTATGTTTGTGCGAGAAATGTTGGCCCGCGTCAACGTGGGACCATGACCGAGGGAGAGTGACGCGCGTGAAGTTCGAGGACCCAGAATAGCGCGAGCTACTCGAGCTTTACGGCCGTCAGAGTGGCGCTTTAACCCTCGCTGTGACACGTCAACGAATCTCAGTTGATTGAGATCTCGGAATACGGAATAGGCCCCCTTGAATTTAACTTTTAGGGGACTTTGAACTCACCATCAATAGGTGGCATACAAATTTTCAAGTGCAGGATTTGTAAGATCAGTTTTGTGAAAATTGAGGTAGAAATTTAACATGGGGCTTTATGGACGGAAATGGAGCTGTTGTGAAAAAACCGCCCCTTTGAAATTGTTCAAACTATAAGCAATTTCGTAGAATATTATGGATATTTTAAATTTGATTTTAATCGTTTCATTCTGATATTATGTGACTCCGCAATCTTTGACTCCGAAGTAACTGAGGTTAATCGTTAACTAAAATATAATTACACCATTGACAATTAAGAAGCAGTGAACTATAAAATTATACTATAAGAATGTTTTGTATATGATTTCAAAACATTCAGAAAAACAGCTGTTTCCTCTGGGTCATGTTAAATTGTGTGTCATCATGCAGCTTACCACAGAAGTTAAGAAATAGGTTATAAAAGTATGAATTGCGTAACAATGATAGAGATGTAATTTATTTCATATATTATGCTATACAATAATTATAAAGGAGGCAAATTGGTGAAAATTTTGAAATCGCAGAGCAAAATTTATTTTTAACTATTTTAATCTATTACCGAAGAAATGAAGTTCGCCATGCGCCCCCACAGCGTATGTAATGCCACCAAGAAATGGCGCAGAGGTAACGAAAGTTTTGTCTGGAGCTGTACATGTAAATTACCGTGTTCATCACAACACGCTATTTTTGTTGTATATAGGGAATTAACGTACACCTCTGGAAAACCACGAAATTTACTCACTGCCTTTTCTAGAGCTGCAGCCCTAATAGACCGAGAGATGCAGATTTGCAATATCAAGTGAGACAAAATAAGGGCACAAAGTTTACCTATATTAAAATAGTTTTGGTTCACCACGCCTTTATAGACTGCGTGGTAATGCCCGCAAACCAAGCAGAAGTAAAGTACGTGATGTCCAGAGGTTTCATAATTTATCAATCGAGTTTGCGCACTTTTAATTGTCTAATTCACCCAATGATTTTCTTTCCTGGTGTTTTGACATGCATGCTATAATAGTAATATCATGATTTCTTAAACTCTTTAAGCTGAGGTGATATTTATAACCCCTGTTATCTGCCCTTCACTTTAATATGATAGAGAAGGTTATTTATCTTTGGGGCGTATGTCAAACACGTGTGGCTAGCTAACACGTGTGTAATTCGCTACTGTCAGAAAAAACCGTCTGAGAGAAAACAGCTGTCTTTGATGAAGAAATTTGACATATTAAAAACAATTTAAATCAGCCGGTTTTATGAGGAATTGCCATGAAAGGATTTAAAAAAAAGCGAACAAAATTTGGTTTAAGCCAAAAATATTTAAGCATAATATTATTATACTGACTATTATACAGTATTACCAGAGAATAAAAAAAATAAAACTTTACTGCCTTAGTTGAAAAATTTCGTTTTCAACTCTAAACTCACGTCTGAACCTAATCTTTTTACCTCAAAAGCACAATTCATCATATTTTCTCTTCGCTCAAAGTAAGGATGAAATGAAGAAAATATTTTTAACATTTTATATGCTGAATAAAGAGGACAGAAGACGTAATCTCGTATTTTTCTCTATTTTTTCCTTTAAAATGGTGCAAAATAGGAGGAAAAACTACGAGGAGAAAGCTTAATAGCGAATAAAATATTAACTCTGGTGATATTATTAATCCAACTTAGTGCGATATTACACAATGTTTACTGTATAATATCCCGGAAATTGGAGCGCTAGTACTGCGTACATATTGATCTAAATTCCGTCCGCACCTACAGATAATTGTGGCTTCAATGAACTCTGTTTAAACAGCTGAGCAAGAAAAGATTATACGATAAAATATGAGTTATCTTTCCTTTGGAAGCTACATAATAATTATTGTAAAGGACTGCATTTTGATCCGTTTTTGTTTTATAGAAATTAAAAGTCATGCTGATGAAGCTTTAATTAAATTAAAAATCAAGTTCATTGAAGTTAAATTAAATTTGCTAGTGAAAAATACAGAGAAGTGAAGAATAAAAAAAATTATGATAACGTGAAAAATAAAAGCATAAAAATTTGAATTGTTAATTTTTTATACTAAAAATAGATATAATTTTAAAATAAAATAATTTAAACTTACCAGTAGTCAAGCAAATAATGTGAAAATTTGAGTTGCAACGATCTTATATACGAAAGAGCTGCATCCAATGGTATGATTTATAGATGACTTGTTAACCAATGATCGTGTGTTTTGTCACTGGCTTGGTGTTCAGTGTATGGGACACCGCGTGAGTTCCCCACCCAGCGACTTGGGGGCTCGTCCCCTCCCCTACATCCCCTCCCCTCCCTGTGACGTCACAAAAACAGCCACAGGTGCGCACTGTGACGTCATAGCGTGACGTGACACTTTCCAATCGCCTTGACCATTACCTTGTTTTTTGGCCGCAAAAAAAGTACGTAAATTACCCTTAATGAAATTCTGATAATTTAAAAATATTGATCGAGGAATTATTGTGGTTAAAATTGTAATAAATTGCAAAATATTGACCTGTACGTATAAATATATAGAAATATGTTGATTGATTATTGCAAGTCATATTTCCCATGACATAAATGCTTGAATAAATGATATCGACATAAATGTATAATTATGTTTGTTTTTGTATCCTCATTAACCTGAAGGTCTTTCTACTTTTATTGATAGCAAATCAAACTATTGAAAAATAACTGTTGATGCATAGTTATGTAAAAATTAAATTTTAAACTTTTGTCAAATATATATTTTATTCATTTCTTCAAAATAGCATATTACAGATTTGAAAGTTACATAATTGTTGTGAGTAAGAGCAAATTTATGAATCCAAATAATTATATGTTTTTTTATAGTAACTCTTAAAAAAAAAAACTAAAATAATTATATATCTTTTTAAAGTGATCGCACTGATCGCACACTGCCTTTGTATCGCATCGTATGACTTCGTATGATAAAAATTTACAACTGGTTCTAAATGAGAAACTCACGATGTCATGCGATGTGAAACGAAGTTTTGTGCGCGAGTAACTCAGAAAGAGCATGTCATTCGATGGATAAAGAGGGCACCTGATCGGGGGCCCTCTTTATCCATCGAATGGTCTTACTGAGTTATTGTTTTTGAATCGATCATGTGACTAATAAGTGCTGTCTCACTCAGAATCGCGTAATTTTGCAGCGTATGATAAAAAAAATTAAAAACCTATACTATCAGGTGTACGCGCGTATACTCATGCAGCTTTTATATTTATATAAAATAAATATAAATATATATATATAGCTATATATATAGCTTTTATTTATATATAGCTTTTATTTATATTTAGCTTTTATATTTTTTATATTTTTTTTTTTTTATTTTGCTATATTAACTATATTAATATAGCAATGAAAACATGACAGCCATACATTAAATTTGCAGACAATATGAATTTCAGATACTTAATTATGTAAGTACATAATTTTTCAAAATTGTTCTTTGTTTCCAGCACTTTTGACCAATAAAAATACTTCATCTGAGAGTACAAAATGAGCAATGAAAAAATGGATTAAAAATAATTACAATTTGACTTGAACTAAGATGAAATTAAAACAATTCTTTACTGACATAAAATACTGAATTCCATTCAGTATTAAAACATGTAGTGTGTATTCAGCCCATATAGCAACATTTATAATATAGCAACATACATTAAATATCCCCTGGACGCCCGCTATAACATCAAAATTGTCAGAAGGGTTATATAAATATACTACAATTAAAAAAAAAAGGAGTTTAAAACTCACCACAGCATAAAGATGTTCACAATGTTGTTTTGTTTGTCCACAGATATTTGAGAGCGCAATTAGTTTAGCTCGGTACTTTGACGCGTAATGAGTGCAGCAGCGAAAGTACTCGTTGCATGTTGTGTGCTTGTGTCAATCCTTGCATGCAGCACAGAAATAGGCTTGCAAGGAGACGTCATGGTCGACCGTCATAGGACATACCCGACTGCATCGTGTGTTTTCATATCCAACTTTCAAAATACATCAATGTACTAAAAATATAAGAGTCAAAACTTGATATGTGTTCGCTAGAATTGTAAAATTATTATAAAAATTAGCGAAATGTTCTAAATTCGTTGATAGCATGCAGTTCATAAATATATACGTATATATATATATATTTTTTTTCATTTTTATGCTATATTAATTAATATATACACACGTACACCTTTGGACAGTACGCGTGAACTTTACTCCTGCTTTGTTTGTGTATAGGCATTACCACGCAGTCTATGGAGGCGTAGTGAACCAAAATTCTTTTGATATTGATAATCTGCATGAAAGCTCTTCTTACATCTCCCAAAATTACAAATCCGCATCCCTCTGTCTATTGAAGCTGCAGCTCTAGCAAGTGAGGAGTAAAGTTCGTGATGTCCAGAGGTGTATCAACTCTACTACTGTACAGCATTATTAAATTTACTTGAAGAACAAACAATTTTTTTTCTGCTGTCGAAATATTGTGGAGAAATGCTTTTTTTATAGTTAAAAATGTAATTATAAGTATTTTTTAAATTGAAACACACGTGCCATGTCTAATTCTCTCTCTCTCTCTCTCTCTCTCTCTCTCTCTCTCTCTCTCTCTCTCTCTCTCTCTCTCTCTCTCTCTCTCAGCTCTCTCGTCTCTTCTATAACGGTTTACTTAAACTAGATTCGTTTTTGAAATCATTTGTGTCGGACATATTACTACTGGGTCGATCTAGATTGTCTGCTCGACAACACACCTCCTCTCCTCTATGTGACGTCACAGTTTGGCTCAGGGCCAAGGACTGAAAGGTGAAGGACGCTGTATGATGAAGATCGCTTAATTTATCTCGCGCCTCGCAACAACCAAACCATTAAGAAGATACACATGTTTGGTCAACTTCCAAAATTAATTAAAAAAAAAATATTAAATAATTTTCAATTTTCAATTCAATCATGCACATAGTTGTTATATGCATGATATATATATATATATATATATATATATATATATATATATATATATATATATATATATATATATATATATAGAGGATATAATAGGGTTGGCCCTTATGCAGGGATTAGGGGAGCTGAAGGGGTTGCAGCTTCTCCCTGAATTTTTTTTATTTAACATTGCAAATTTTTCCTAATTCCAAACTTTTTCATTAATAGAGGCTTCAAGTGTTCCCCGGCGAGAAAATTCTCTCCATAAGCCACCATGTTAGAAAATTTGAAATTTTTCTCAGCAAATATAAAAGCTATTAATTTTAAAATAACTCCTAACCCCACATTTAGAGATCTTCTGATAATGAATCAAGAACTTATTTTCCTCTAAAAATTTTTCTGTAAAGGCGGAAAGGCGGATTCACATGGCGATTTTTACCAAGCGACGCGACGTAAATAATGCGCACTTGCTGTAACATCCATTGGCGGCCATATTTGGCGATTAAAAAAAAGAACATCACAATTAACGCGGTTTCGCTGCCGCAGCCTGGCGAATTCGCTCGCCGCGTAGGATTTCACAGCTTGTGTGACAAAATCGCGTCGCATCGCCTTTGTCACCATCTGAATCCGCCTTAACCAAAAAAGCAATTTCGAGTTTTTTATTTTATTTATTTATTTTTTTTTTTTACATTTTGGGAACACCTCAAAATCAGCTGACGAAGTCTCTATAATATTGGCCTTATGGGGCCGGCAACCACAAAAATTTTGTTCTTGATGTATGAGAAATCATGCTTCAAATTTTTAATTAGCATATTAATTAGCACCTAAAGAACATTAACTATTTGCTAGCTCTTATTAAAAATATGTTTGTCAAAATTAACACTTTAAAGATAGAGGGGCGTGAATCGATGACATCACTAATCGGACCACTGAACGGCAAGGTCATAAGCGTGGTGGCAATTAAAGCAGTTGCTAACCGAGTGGGTCACCTTGGCTTTCATCAGTTACCAGGCGAGCCCCTCGCTGGGACGACGCTGATTGGAGAACAAGAAAGATACCACAGCTGTCACATCGAACCATGATCCTTGCAATAACAAGCTATTGAACTTTTAACCCTGTCTTTTATTAAAATCACTCCTTTTTTATTGGTGATGGAAAATTAATAATTTTAAAAACGTTATATAAATGAATTAATGAATATATTATATTTTTTTGTATAATTATAATCTTAAGCATGCACTGTCTAAAAGTGTTTCGGAATCGGAACGGAAAAGCTCTTGAGTCTCGACCAATCAGAAAATTAAACAAATTTCGTTTATTTGGAAATTTCAAGTAATCGGAAATTTCGAATTTTTTTATTTGTCGAGGTTTTTTTCCGTTTCCGATTCCAAAATAATTCTGGGCGGCGTTTTAGGTTCCAAAACATATTTTTTTTTTTTAATTTTGTGAACTTATAGCTCTTTAAGTTTTAAAGGACAATTTTTACAAATTTAATTTCTGAGCTGTAACTTCTTTGTTATTTATAAATAATCCCTATATTTTTTAAGTAATAAATATTTTAGATGACTCGTTGAAAAACTGTATAGCATTGTTTATCCAGTTCTGGTTTTAACATCTCCCTTAGCGATGTATCGTCCTTCATCCGCAATAATTAGTTATCTCTTATTTCAGGTGAGTGCAATGAAGAGCTGTAAATCAGTATAACATAAAGTTCATTATTGCGCTCACTTGAAGTACTATAAGTAGTAGATATTATTGCATTTAAGATTGCATGGTAGCAGAGAGGCGCGGATCCAGAACCAAATTTCGGGAGGGGGGGGGGCGGGGAGCGGGAGAGGCCTCTTCATAAGGCCAATGAAATGTTTAAAAATAAAATTTAAAAAAAAATTAAGTTGGGGAAATGCCTATATTGCCCATGTTAAATCTGAAATTTCGCCCCCCCCCCCCCCTGGATCCGCACCTAGTAGCAGAAAGCTCATTATTGCGAACTAGTGACGATATATGACTAAAAGTTGAGACGCATTTAAATCAGTAAAGCAAATTTTAGCATGCTGAGGTCATATTAAGATTTTGCATAGATATAGATATTCTGTATAAGTTGTAAAGCTAATGTAGTTCAAGGCTTAAAAGGTTATCGTTAACATAAAAAATATTTGTTTTTTTGCAAAACTAAATCTGGTGCTCAATTTGAGGTTTGACGTAGCAACTATTTTAGATCCTCATCTTTTACGTCATATAGAATGCGTTAATTTTTATATACAATAATATGTGCCATGCAACAATGAACAGTGCAGAAAATGTTTTTCTAGACTCATGGTGATGATCATATTATAGTTTTTGTCTACATGTACATCATCATTCAGGAAGAAAATTATTAACAATTTGTGTACTACGCAGAAATTTTAGTAATATAAAATTTTAGAATAAAATTACATTTTTATACAGAGTTAATTGTATATTTTTGTAGTATAATATAAGATGACAAGAAATAAAGACAAAGTGTGTGTGGAGGTGCATAAATTATGTTTGCTGGAAAAAAGTTTATTTCATCAAACTGCAAAAGGTCATATATGCGTTCGAATCCTATATACTGGGAGAGGTAAAAAGATCGAGAGGTCTGAACCTTCACTGTCTGGATAGAGAAGAGCCATTTCGGGAGGTGTTAAGACCGTGCTCTAACACCGACCATCCTGATTTAGAGTTTCCATGGTTCCCCCTCGTCTACATGTCTATATAATGCCGGGATGGTTCAATTAACTAAGTCGGTCATGTCCGCAGTGCAAACCTGTCGATAAGGCTCTGTCTTGACGGGACAAAAACATGGAGAGAAATGCAATAAAAGAAGGATGTATCAATTAAATAATTAAATGCGCTCTTGTTATTTTAGCAGTCCACTAGCTAGCAGCCCAACAAATCAATGAGCTTAACAACGACTTATGAAGATGGACTAATGAACACCTAAAAAAAAAAATGTAATATACTTTCTTCAGATATCAAGTGTTTGAGTGACATCTCTATATTTAAGAGCAAAGTGAAATTGATATTACAAGAAAAATTAATTTACAAACTGGACGATTATTTAAAAAAATTCGAATTAATAATATAATATCTATTGCATAATTATTGTATTTTTGACATGTCTTGTTTGAATATTTTTTTTTTATAAAGTGTTTTAATTAAATTATATTACAAATACAGTCCAACCAAGGCTTCTTATGGGATAGGCCTTATCGGTCGGATCTGAGTTACATCAACTTAATACAAAAATATAGTAAGCTATTTATATTTAAAAAAAATCAATAAGATGAATAACTATTTGAATTTAAATATAGGCCTTGCACTTAAAATTTGCTTCAATTGCAGTATTGTAAATAAATGTATCATACATTTCACGACGATTGCTATTATTATACCTTCACGTCCTTCACAAAATTGGGTTTCTAGCGGTTTCTATTATTTTCTAAATTTATAATACAGCTATTTGAGTATTATGGTCAACGCCGCGTGTTATTTTGTGTATAGTTCATAGTTCGTCAGTGGACCTTTATAAATAAACGTCTAAAATTGAATACAAACAATCCTCAGCAAATATTTTGAAACTGCAGTGTGTACAGTTTTTTATCTTCTTTTCTTTCTAGCTTTAAATTAATAAAATATTGACAAATAAATTATCAATACAAGAAATTGTGAATGTTAGAAATTTTTTACTGCAATGGAGTATCGACCTCAAAAAAATTTATTGCAGAAATGGATAAAGGGTGCAAAAATACTTGATTTTTTTCAGTTTTTTTTTTTTTAGAGTCCGAGAACTATTTTTAAAAAAAGCATATAAAGTGCAGAGAAAGTGACGCTTCTTGATGCCTCTAGCTCTTATTAATAAAAGGATTAGGAGCTAAAAAAGGCATGAGTTAAAACCCGACCTGGCAAAACTTTTTAGCAATATTTTCCGCTTCTAAAAAATCTGAAAAAAAAATCAGAGTGGCACAACTTTTCATCACCCTCTATAATATATATCCATTTTTTGGAATAAAAACAATTAATTTTGCAGTATAAACTTAACCATAATATATATATAAAATTTGTTAATTCAGCATCCAAATAAAACAGGATTATCAGATAACACGTTTCAAAAACCAGATATATTTTAATATTTTGATTTTTTTAAATTACCATCCATAAATAATATAGAATATATAGTTCCGTTCTTATATATTAATAACCCGGCCTGACTTGTCATGTTTTCTGCATATTATATTCCTAGTTTCTTACGTACTTGTTATCGGATAAAACGTTAACCGAGTCAGGAAATTGCAGTTTGAGCAGAGCCGATATAGTATTATTAATTCATAGTCTAAAATTCTAAAGGTTGAACACTTCGAACACATTTTATATCGATATGCGCCACTTTCTTTGACCAAGTCTGTACTTTGATTGTTAAAAGGACAATTCAATCTTTTCACTGACTTGTGAGTGCATTTTATTGAAAATCGATATTATCAATATGAAGATCAAGGTATATAATTAATATGTAGTTTTTTTGCTTAATTAATATATGCATATTAATGATGTTATTATTATATATACCCTACATCATTATGGTATATAAATCAAAAACATATTATTATCTTTCAACTCTTTCAAGGAAAAACTGAAGTTTCTCTATAATATATATAGAAGAGTGCAGCTAAAAATATATATATATAAAAAAAAAGAAAAAAGAAAAAAAGAAAAGGTCATAAAAATTTCAATATTCATCATTATTTGCAGAAATTTTCCTTTTTGAAATGAAATGAAATAATCTTTATTTAGCTTTCGCTATTCAGTACAAATATAGTTTATATATTGTTTTAATTAAACAATATAAAACAGGTGGTTCATAAAATTTATGATAGTTCATAGAATTTTATGCCTACAGCACAATATTTTTAAGATACAAAAAAAAACACCTTAATAATTATATATTTTATAGGTACCAATTATAGCTATAAAAAATAAAATATATTATCGACTTTTATTTATATATATTATTATAATCTTATACATTTATCTGGTATACACAAATTTTTCTTTAACAAATTCTATACATAATCTTTTAAACATTATATATTTCATATATATCAGAATATATATAACATATATCACTCGTAAGATAAAATTAAAAAATCTAAAGAATATACATAACAATCACTTTAAATAAAATAAATTTTAAAGCTTGTACAAATTAAGCTCTAATTTTCCTTTATAATTATATTATATGTATTATAGGTACAGTAAATTACAATAAAGAATATAAAGATTAATTATATAACATTAAAAAAAATATAATGCATAATACGTGTTATACTTGATTTGTAAATTCAATCTCTATAAATAAATAATTAATATTAACGAAGAGCTAGAGAAAACAGATGGAAGATTGTTCACATTCGATTTCGTAATGAACATTTTTATTCAAGCTGACATATAATTATGACACATCATCGATAGCTAATTGAAGTAATTGAATCTTGACGCCACCGAACAGATTACATTAACCATATATAATTATATACTGATGTATATTATATATAACATGATGTGCTGATGCATCTGTAATATGTTCACATTAAGCCTAACAGGATTACTAATGACCGTGGTTTGATGTTTGTATGCTCTCTACATCATAATTATTATTATATTATTTATATTTAATTATGTGTAGGTCATTGTATTGCATGATGCAGAATGGATGCTTATCTTATGTTAAATTATTAATGAAAAAATTATTAATAATTTTTACATTCCGCGATTCTTTAAGTTTCTCCCAAATTTATTTAAATTTAAAAAATGAATATTAACTTATAGTGCCAGCTATAAAAAATGCACACATAATTAATAGTAGTTATATATAAATTTAATATTTACCGTAAAAATCATTTATCTTGTAAGTAAAAAATTTAATATATAATACCAGCTATAATAGCTATATCATTAAAATGATTCTTTTATGGAGAAATCAATTAAGGGGAATCGATTGACAAATGACAATTAAGTAATGTAAAAATATATTATATATTAAATTTTTTTACAGCACTATTATACATATTTTTAATTTATAATTATATTAAATAGCATAACATTCCATCTTAATTATTCTATAATCTATATCCATTTCTGCAATATATATATATATATATATATAATATTAATTCATTTACTCCGTTTTAAAAGGCATGATCTGAACTAAAACACATACTGTCATGAATTATAATATCGATATCGGTCTATTAGCAGATATTTCGATCCTCCTCTACGGCTGCGGTTTGCCGGGTCAAATGTTTGTTCTGACTGACCTTAATAGACCGACGAGGTCACGACCCGGCGATCACCAACAAGAGAGGCAGCAGCTGTGCTGGTGCATCTCAGCCGCGCACTGCAGTCTGCATCTTGCAAGTCTCATTGTTGCGACGATTTAAGGGTAAGGTAACGCCACCAATGTTAAATTTTCCACTCTCATTTGTTCCTCCGAAAATATTTTAAAATATTCTCCTCTATGTCGTTCATTAGCTCTTAAAATATCGTCAATACAAATACGATCTAGTTTCCGAGTTACGTGTATTGAAACTAAACCCATTTATTGAACAAGCATACGCTGCATTTCAGTGACATTAGAAAAATTCTATAATCCAATCGTCCGATTTTTAAAAAAAAAATAGAAACAAACTTAATGCACTAGGACAAACCTTCACAGCAAAAAAAAAAGACAATTATGAGAGTGGGAGCGACGTAAATTGATAATAACTGCACGATTTTTGACACTCGCACGTCTCACACACCCCTTTTTGGTCGGCCATTAAACAACTGGCGAATGAAACAGGCTGACTAATGAACCAAAACAACGCTTATAATCCACTCACCTAAAGTAAAAACTTTCCAAAAATGTTTTATAGTAATGAAAAAAAGTTTTATAAATAAAACAACCATAACAGTTATTATTTAACTCATTATTTATAAATAAATTGAATATAAAACTGCTGTGACTTGCGTGGTATCTTTAGAGTGGGACAATTTGAATATTGATATAGAGGCGCTGCGATCGCGGCGCAACTCTGGCGTTCCCTTTCCCTTAATCAATACTGAAGCCATGTTGGAGTATTTTTGAACTATCACCAGGAAACGAGCAATGATTTAGTAATAGAATTAGAAATAAACTTAATAAATTTAATGACCTAAAAAAAAAAAAAAAAACTGCTATACTATATGATCATTTTAAGCCTATTTTATTATTATATGTGTTCTTACTGTACATTTAATTGTCTTATTATACAATTGAAATATATATAATGACACGTTTCAATAAAATAAAAAAATAAAATAGTTATCTTCCCATTTTTTTTTTAGTTATTTTCTTTCTGACTGAACATATTATATTAATATCCTTCCTCTATGTGTAAATTCTATTATTTATTAATGTATATGCAGCTTATTATTTAAAAGATAGCAAATTTGACCAATTTATTCTAATAATTATTGAACGATAGTAAAATTATATTAATATTTAGTGAAATACTATTTTTACTTGATCCATGAAAAAATTAAATTTTATAATAAATAAATAAGTTAATTATTGCACAATTAATAATAATAATAATTTTGGAATTAAAATATTTACAGAAGGTCAAGTTTAAATTATAACACTTAAAATTTTATTATTTTTTATATTTTATTTGATATATCCACAAAAAATCTACATCTTTACTAACATACTCTTATAATAATTGATGCAACATAACATATAATTATATTGGACAACATATATAACGAGCATTCCTTTTCTGTCAAACAACATCATTATTACTATGAGAGAAAGAAGAGTGCACACATATACTGTGTTGAATGTATTGGTGTTGACAATCATCAACAATTAAACACTAAATTGTCAACACAACATGCGAGTGGCAGTGAAAAAAATAATTGTGACTTTTTAATTGTTTCTCTTAAGGGTAAGGTAACATGCCTTATGTTAGAATAATTCCCACACATGGAAATTATGAATCATATATCTTAAAATGTTCTACTCTACATCCCCTATCAGTAGCTAAAATATCATGCAGGTATGCAAAAGGTATACAAATTTAAGCTAGTTTTTAAGTTATGAATTTTTAAAGTTGACTGTTTCATAACTTGATAACTAGATCGAATTTGTACACCTAAAATGTTTTAGCTATATTGGTAGGGGATGTAGAGGAGAACATTGTAAGATATATTTCAAAATTTTCATGTGTGGAAATATTTTAACATTTGGCATGTTACCATATCCAAAATATTTTCAAATTAAAAGATTTTAATTTCGGGATATATTTGCATTGTTTATAATATAATTAAACATATGTAGAAAAAATTAAATTTACTACATAATTATATATAAAAAAAATATTTACATTATTACACTAAGAAAATATTGAGATATTACATAAAAATTACATCATTTTATATATTGCATAATTAGTATGTTTATATAGTACCTGACTCTATTATTATACGTACGCTATATAGCTGTATTAGAAGAATTTATGTTTTTTTAAAGCTTATCTAAATCACTGATTTATATAAAATAATTATAGTGAGCGCTATACTGGTAAAGAAGAAATACTATAAGAGATTGAAAATTGTTAGGTATATATTTTTATAATTAAAATGCTGTTTAACAACTTTATTCTAAACTAGGTGTTATTTAAATAACTAGGATCACTAGATAACAAAATAATTAGGTATAATTATCTGAGCAGTGGAATACAAAAATTCAATGATATACACCTAAAGGTATATATTTCATGAATATTATTTGAATATGTCGTCCCTCGTCCAGAATGATGAGCTATCTGCTTACCACGGAATGTATGCAATAATAAGCTATCTGCTATTTCAGGTGTGCGCAATTATGAGCTTTATTTTATACTAATTTACAACTCATAATTGCACTCACCTGAAATAGCAGACAGCTCATTATTGCACTTGACATTGTGGGTGGGTTAGGCAGATGGCTCATTATTCCAAAAGAGGGACAGATTTACAGATTATATAAAAAAAAAAAAATGCAATTTGTTCTATTAAATTATTATTGTAATGCAATATAATTTTCTTTACAATATTACACTGAAAAATTTAGCAAAAAGGACGTTAATATATTTTTATATTTGAGAAGTGAATTGCATTGTTTAGTGTAAAAAGGTGACACATAAACATATGATACTATTCTGTAAATAAATATTCATTTTTTTAAAATAAACAAAAACATGCGTCATTTTAGAACAATAAAGAATCACTCAGAGTTTGTTTTGTGTCAACAGAACAAAATGTGAGATTTACTCAAAGTGAATCCAAAAAATGAGATGTGGTAGTGGAAAAATATCCTAACTCCATTGGTATTAAGCTAAAAAAAAAAAAAAAATACCATTTGTACGATAAATGGAGTTGGCATATTTCTTTTCAGCTTACCAATGGAGCTGGGATATATTTTTTTTCCATTTTTCCGCTATCACGTTGACATATTTAAAGGCATACATGCCTCAAATTACAAATTAGACAGTCACCAAGTGTTGTTAGAGTATGTAATCAACATTTGCATCATTTTTATTCACGAGCGGTGCAACCGTGCAAAGTTGCTCTGTGAAGAAGGTCCTTGCTGACGTCACAACTCACAGCCATGCAGCTCCGATTAGCATTCAGTTGTGGCGTAGGCAAGGACTAAATTTCTTACTTTGGAGTGCAACTTCGTACGCCTGCACCGCTTGTGGAGAAAAATGATGTGAATGTTGATTATATACTCTAACAACACTTGGTGACTGCCTAATTTGTAATTTCAGGCCTGTATGCCTTTAATGTCTTAATTAGTCCAGTGATAAAAGTACAGGGTTGTCAGTAGCAGAAATACTTGCAATTTTTGGTACTAATTAAGCTTCTTTTAATGCCAGAGCTACATTTTTAATAATTCCATCTATATTTTTTTGTCATTGAACCATAGTATTTGACAAAGTTATGAAATGTATTCTAGTATTTAATTGATAACTTATTATAAAACTGTGTTCAATTGTTCAATTCAGTCTTGAGTAGTGAGCGCTACGAGACAGACGTGTATGTGTTGAGCTCCGGCAGAAACATTTTGTTGAAAGAAGTGCTAGTGGTATTATAGTGGTCGCACTTCATCGTAGTGATACTACAAGTGGGGTTGTTTTGGTGTGCAGTTGGTGCCTAACACCCCCAATATGGGGAGTGTTAGGGAAAATACATTAGAGATTGACTTCTCGGTATGTAGTGGCAAGGCACGGCCTCCAGCGGCCATCGTTCACTCGTGGATAAAGCATGTGGTTAAAATACCTATCGAGATAATTGATGGTATTCAACTGGACATGGAGAAGACAATAGTGTATATAAAGATTGTGAACAAAGAAGAATATGACAAAGCCTGTGAAAATATTATTGGTGAATATGATTTTGATGACAATACTGGGAAAAAATGGAAAATTCCGGTGAGGGAGATAACTGAAATTACTATGGTGAGAGTACTGAATGTACCTTTTGAGGTACCAATGGAGAAGATTATAAGTGCATTATCGGCATATGGAAAAGTGCTAGCTAGTGATTTTGAGAAATGGGGGCGAGGGTATGCCTTACAAGTAAAGAATGGTGTGAGAGTTTTCAAGATGGTGCTAGACATGCAGATACCTTCTTACATTCCTTATGCTGAGGATGATGATGACGTCATCAAAGCACAGGTGGTATACTCTGGACAAAAACGGACATGTAAGATATGCAACGCAGAAACACATTTCGTACGGGACTGTCCACGTCGCCGGAATGTGATGCGAAGGCAACCCGAGTACTACTATAGGCACAGTCGGCCGGATATTTTCAGTCAAGAAGAGTTCCCCGCTATGGATGAGTCACAGAAGCAGAAAGATCAAGAAGCAAGAGAAAAATCACAAGATATAGAGGAGAACGTAATAGAAGAAAGTCAACAGTTAGTGGAAATGACACAGGAAAACGAGGACAAGGATAAGGAAACATATGAAAAAAAAGGTGAACTGGACAGAAAGAGACAAAGAAGTAAAACGGAGGATCAGTTGGAAGTAGGAGAAGTGTTAAAAGTAGCAGAACAAGCAAAGAAAAGGTTAAATAACACAGCGAGTCCCAAGGTTGCAGTAGTAAATAAACTACACGCGGGCGGTGTGAGGAATTTGCTTGCTGGCGGCGCCGGCGGCCAGCGTGGACGTACTTCATCCGCAAGCAGTATTGAAAGTGACGGCTCGGCTTCCTCCAGTCAAGCGGGGAAAGTCAAGAAAAAGGACAAATAATAAGATAAGTAAATGATACTAAGAATACAGTATAATATATAATATACAAATATAATTAAAATTATGTCTCAATCTTATAAAAGTCCTTGTCGAGGACAAAAGAAAAGTAAGAAATATAGTATGGAGATTTTGTATATCTTGTATAAAAAAAAATATTATACCATGATTAGTATTTGTAAAATGTTAATGTTTTTGTTTTCTTGGTTTAAAATTTATATAAATTTAAAAATTGCTAATAATTTATGATAAGAAAAGCTCTTAAAATAACCACATTAAATATAAATAGAATAAAGCAACAATTCAAAGTCGTAACGCTGCGAGATTGGATCAAACAGGAAAATCCTGATATTTTTTTTATGCAGGAAGTAACAACTCATGAATGCACAGCTTGGTTTGCAAAATATGATTGTGTGGTTAATTTGGGAGATAGGTGTTACGGAGTAGCAATTTTTTGGAAGAAAGAATTAAAAGCAAAAGAAGTAAACCGTCTAGTGGATGGTAGGGGTTTATCAGTCTTGATTGATAACGTACTATTTATAAATGTTTATGTACCAGCAGGGGCCAAAAATGTAGAAAACAGAAAAATATTTTTTAATGAAAATGTGACACCCCTATTTAATTCAAATAATAGAGGGATTATTTTTGCTGGAGATTTTAATTGTGTGTTATCACAGTTAGATCAAAAACCGGGATTTAATAAATGTGTGCAGCTTGCGCACTTAATCAATGGATTAGATTTGAAGGATGCATGGAGGATAACAGACAAAAATAAAATATTGTTTACTTTTAATGCAAGTAGATTCTCTTCAAGATTAGATCGAATTTACGTTTCAAAAGTATTGTGCTCAAATATTCGTAAGTCATATATAAGTCCAATAGTAATATCAGATCATGTTGGGTTTTCTATTGAAATAGATGACTTTTTACATAATAAAGAAAATTATCAAAAAGCTGTAAATAAAACATGGAAATTAAATACTAGCATATTAATTAGAGATGATGTTATAAAAAAATTAAATGAGCTTTGTATGGAATGTCTGAAAAAAGAAAAGGACTTTAAAGATTCAATAACTTGGTGGACGAGATATACAAAACCACTTATTATTAATTTTTGTAAAACGCAAAGTGATAGCATAGAGAAATGGAGACGGTCGACATTAGAATATTATAATTTGGTTTTTTCAGATATGGTTTCAGAAAATATCAAATGCGGCATGTATAAAGATGAGATAAAAGAAGTAAAAGGAGAAATTATAAAACTACAAGAAAGGTCATTAGAAGGTTTAAAAATTCGAGCTAAAAGTGGGGTAAATTTTTCATCTGAAAAAGCTGGAATTTATCAAGTAATGAAACAATACAAAAGCGGTAATCGACAAAAAATAAAATTAATTAAAGATGATCAAACAAATAGGACGTATACAAATGAAGATGATATATTAAATATATTTTATCATCATTTTAGTGAAGCATTTAGTAACACAGGAGAAGATCAAATTGATGATAAGGAGATGATAGAATTTATAAAAAATAATTTACGAAAGATATCTAGGGATGATCAAAAAGAATTTAAGGAATTAGGAAGACCATTAACTGAAAAAGAAGTATTTCATGTAATTCAAGCAGGAAAAAATAATAAATCTCCAGGTTCAGATGGTCTCCCAATAGAGATTTATAAAGTTTTGTGGGATATATTGGGAAAATCATTTACTAGGATGTATAACGATGTGTTAATTAATGGCTTTTCTGGTGAAGAACAATGTACAGGAATTGTAAATTTGTTACAAAAAATAACAAATCCTAAATATGTTAAGGACTTTAGAGCAGTAACTTTGCTAAATACTGACTATAAAATATTTTCTGGATGCATAGCGAACAGACTAAAAACAGTTATGGACAAGATTATTGATCCGGTACAAACTTGTTCAGTACCTGGAAAAAAAATTAGTGATACACTGAATGATGTTATTACAGCTGCTCATTATATATTCAATAAAGAAAAAAAAGGTGCAATTATAACGATTGATTTTAAGGCTGCTTTTGATAGAGTTTATCATAAATATATGTGGTTGGTGTTGAAAGAATACAAAATAGATGAGAGGTTAATAAAAGCATTGCAATTTCTATATAGAGATGCCACATCACAAATTAAAGTAAATGGTAGGCTGTCAAAAAAATTTAAAATAAAAAGATCTGTGAGACAAGGTTGTCCATGTTCAATGGCTTTATTTTGTATCACTATTCAACCCTTTATAAGTTTATTAATGAAAAAATTAAAGGGTGTTAAAATATTTGATTCATTGTTTAAATTAGCATCCTTTGCGGACGATTTAACGGTTGCAATAACAAGTAAAGAGGAACTTAAACTTGTAAAAGATTGTATTAATATATACTGTCATATATCAGGTGCACAAATAAATAATAAAAAGTGTGAATTAATCAGAGCAAATCATAATAAAGAAAAATATGATGCTGATTGGTTAACGGAAAAAGAATATGTTAAAATTTTGGGAATTATAATAGGGAAAACTTTTGCTCAAACACAAACAAAAACATGGGATCAAATAAATCTTAAAATAATGAATATATTGTATGAAAATAAGTGGAGAAATATCTCATTACTAGAAAAAGTAGATTTTGTTCAAACTTTTGCATTGTCAAAAATGTGGTACGCAGCCAGTGTTTTACCAATTAAACCATGCATTGAAAAAAAAATAATGAAACATATAAATTTTTTCCTATGGGCTGGTGATATTTTTAGAATAGCAAAAGAAAAAAGTTATTTGCCACCAGAAAAGGGTGGTTTAGGGTTAATAAATATAAAAGCAAAATGTGATGCTTTGTTATTTATATCGGCAGAAAGAGCAATGGAAGGCAAAGGTTCTAAATCAATGGAATCAGTGTTAAAATATTACAAAAATATCCATGGTGACTCTTTGCCATATTGGCCAAATGTTGTTAAGCTTAATAATGGTATATCTTATATCTTAGGTCTATTATTATATGGAGAATCAAAAAATGAGGATCCTTGGTCATGTAAAAATATTTATAAAAAAAATATGGAAGCTCTGGGGTACGGAGAAAATATTGTGGCATCTGCGCCTGGCTCAGTTGATGTTGAACATGCAAGGAATGTATGTTGGGAAAATGTATATAAATGTATAAATTTTAAGTTTGTAGATAAATCAATAAGATCAACTTGGATTAAAATTGCACATAATATATATGCAACTAAAGTGAGGAGAAAAGCTATTGGGTTGATAAATGATGATAAATGCGAGATATGTGGTGAATATGATAATTTATTTCATAGATTAACTACTTGTGGTATTGCAAAAGACACTGTGAAATGGGCATTTGATATCATTGAAAAAATAACCAATACGCGAAATGCTGTAACACTAGGTCATTTGTTATATGGTGATCTCAGTGAAATACGACCTCCAGAAATAATGAACTCAGTGTTGTGGCTAATGAGCTACTTGGTGGATAGTCTTATTGGTCGATATAAAGTACATAGTTTAAATTGTTTTAAGATATATATAAAAAATAGATGGATATGTTGTAAGAATAAAAATAATATTAAAAAGAAATTAGGAAACGCACTTGAAGTGTTATTGCATTAAAAAATATTATTATCTTAGTTTTATATATTGCAGACATTCTATTTTTTATATATAAAATCAATATTCATGAAGTAAAAATTTTATAAAAAAAATTTAATAGTTATAAAAATAATAATAAAAAAAAAAAAAAATGTTGTGTAAAGTTAGTTTACTGTAAATTATACTACGTATTTGGTATAATACAGATTTGGTACCGATGATTTACATGTGAAATTCTATTTGTACAAAGTAGTGATGAAGTATAATGGTACAGAAAAGTATTTATATTTCGTATGATAAAGTAAATGCAATGTTATCTTTCTGTTTCAGTTTCTTTTGTTTCAGCTGTCTTTGTTTCAGTTATTAAATGAGCATCCTTATGTTTCAGTAAACTTTTGTTTTTTAAAATTGATTAATGTAAACCTTAATTGATAAAAAAAAAAAATTATTAAAATAGTGTATTTTGCAAAATTGAGAAGTAATCTAATCTAACTCTTTGGTTTTCAATAAAAATAAAGTATTTTTGTATTTCTTTAATATAGAGTAAATTATTATTATTATCTTTTGTATTTGCAATATAAGATATATATGGATAATATATTTCTGGTTAATTATAAATTTCATATAGAAGTTAATAGATCTGATAAATATTTATGTTTTTGTGGTGCATAAAACATATATACTAAAGTCCTTTTGTTTCAGATGGACCTAGAAGGGCTGTGGCTCTTTGTCTGTGTAAACTTATTGTATTATAGAGCAGCTGTATATGAGTCAAACATTGTTTGTTTGTTTTTTATTTAGAACTTAAGGATCAAACAAGTCTGTATAAGGAAAAAAAAAAATTTTTTTTTTTTTTTTTTTTTTTTTTTTTTGAGAATATATTATATTTTTTTTGAAATTGTTGGTGTAAATTTATGTAAAGTGTACATAATCTTGTCTTTTATGAATAAAAATTATAAAAAAAAAAAAATTGTTAAAACAAAAATACTGGTTACCTATTTCTAACTATTCTATAAAATGCTAGAAAAATATCTACCGTACTATTACAACATTATTTTCTATGAAAAATGCTGATAAAAGTCATAACAAAATTGAAGGGAAATAAAAGTATTGATACATATTAATAATATGCTTACTGCATTAAAGCTTGACAAGAGCTGCAATTATATACAATACAATCGTGGTAGTGTCAAAATATTCAATTTCAACTTATTGGATTTTGCCTAAACATACTATCTCCACAGAATAACCAGTTGAAATAAAATATTTAGGCCAAATGTACCAAGTTAAGGGTAAGGTTACATGCTCAATGTTAAAAAAAATTATTCCCACGTGCATGAAAATTATAAAATATATTTTAAAATATTTTTAAAAAAAGTTCTCCTCTACATCCTCTATCAGTAGCTAAAATATCAGGTATACAAGTTTGATCTAGTTTTCGAGTTATGAATTTTTAAAGTTAACTAATTTAACATGGAGAAATGGAACTTCCATGTTAAATTTTTAGTCAATTTTAAAAATTAATAACTCAAAAAACTAAATCGAATTTGTGTACCTGATATTTTAGCTACTGATAGGGGATGTAGAGGAGGACACTTTAAGATATATTTCATACTTTTCACGTCTTGGCGTGTTACCTTACCCTTAGCTTTGGATATTAGTACATTTTTTCACAACAACATAATGATCATGTTTTAATTTGGATAATTTCAAAATAATACTGAAGTATATTGAACTCTTTGTTGAAAATATTTGGTGTTTTTAATAGTTTCTCAAAATTTAATTTAGTTGCCTTATCATTTGCATATAATATTTTAATAAAATGTAAAATGAATAACAATTATAGAAATTTTAATACACAATAATATAAATAAATAATTTTATAAATGAAACAAAATATCATAAGAAATGTTGCTTTTTTTGTTATTGTATGCTCATGGTAATATTTACAACATTTTATTGTTTACACGTTATAGCAACAATTCATGTTAATAATTAATTATAGGCACCAACCAACCTATCGGTGGTTAGGTAGAGGCACTGCCAGCAGCCCCTTAGTCCTAAAAACATTGTCTGTGCCTTACTGAGTTGTAATACTAAATCATGAGTAAACGATTTAATAAATTATGACAAAAAAAAAAAAGGCAACAGAAAAAAAAAGTAGAATGAACAAGCTGCATGAATTTTTTATTGCACAAATGAATAGAGGGTGTAAAGTTTTCTCCGATTTTTTTACAGCTCAGAAACTATTTAAAAAATATATATATATTGAAAGTATTTCAATTAGGCGTCATTCTTATAATATAATAAAATAATAGGACCTTAAAAGGGACAAAGGTTCAAACCTGATCTCGGCAAAACTTATTGAAAAAATGCAGTGTCGTAATTTGGCACCCTCTATTCATTTATAGAATAAAAAATTGCATTAAGGTTTTTCATTTTACAAAAGCAAATACAAAATACAGAGAGAGAGAGATCAATTCTTGCTATCTTTGATACAATTTTATAATTAAATTTTAAATTAAATCAATTAAATTTAAATAATTTTTGACGACTGCCTATTCATCAAATTATTTTCCATTTAAAATATTGATCATAAATTATATTATAGAAGTACAGAGGTAGGCATAAAGAATGGGACAGAGAAACATGTCCCTTTTAATATGACTGTGACTGTACATCTTGATAGACCTTACTAAAACAAAACAGACATTAACTTGATTATAAAGTCAATAATTATCTTAGTGGCTGCCAATTTTGTTGTTAATTTTGAAATCTCAAATAATTAACTAACTTTATACATCAAAAAAGAAATACATGACACAATTGTTTATAAGTTAAATTTCTCATACCAGAAGAAATTTAATATAAAAGTGCTGATGACACAATTTGTGTTTAATGCAACAACATCAATGTATTAATATTACATACAATTGCATTTAAATTCATAGTTATTGTATAATAAGGCTGATGTAATAATTATTGTTTATAAAATATTATTTAGTCTTTAAGAAGAGTTTAGTTTACATAACAGAAGTATGTGTCATAGTATATACAATGAAAATAGTTCAGGAAAATGAACCATATTGTGTTAATTTTTGGCTCAATTAATATTACAATATAATATTTTTATAAAAATTGTGCATTTTGTTAATAAGTAGGCATTATCACTTAGAATTATTGCATTTTTTTAATAGTTTCATTCATTGTTTAAATAAGCTGTCTGAAAAAGTTCTGGACTAGAATGCAAAACACATAACTACAAAAAAATTTGATGGAACTATAAACCTTATCTCACTAGGTCATAAGGGTCATAATTCCATAAATTTCTTATGTAGTTACGTGTTTTGCATTCTGAAGTTATGAAGTTTTATACAGTAGTTGAATATAGTGGTACTTAGGTGCCATTTTCTTTCATTTATTAATATTTTTTTAATAAAAATTAAGGAACATTGGTATTAGTTAAAACTATAGTATAAAGGCTAAATATAAATATATTTGAATATAAGAAAACAAGAAGAGTAGAATGAGGTGTAAAAAAAACTTGGAATACAGTATTATAAAAGAAAATAATGAGATACTATAGTTTAAAAATGGTGCAGAATTTTGTATTAAATTCACCATTTTAGGGTAGCCTTACAAATAATTTGAGAGTAATACAAAATAACTTGAATATAATATAATCAATGTAAATTTTCTTTTTCTACGGGCAAATATTAATAACACCACAAATAATTTGTTTTGAGCTCACTTATCTTATCCATATAATAATGGATTATGAGATATAATAAGGTATTAGTCTAGCATACTGTTAGCTTATCTACAGTTTGTGTCTCGTTAAAGTAGGTTTTCATCCTTTTAATACATGTTATGTCTAGAACAAGGAAAGTATTACAAATATTCAGCAATTATAGATAGCAGAAAAAGATTGCATTAAATACGTGACAAACTGCAACTAATATATCATTCCTCGTCCGGAATAATGAGCTATTGGCTACCATGATCTCATTGCAATAATGAGCTATCTGCTATTTTAGGTGAGTGCAACAATGAGCTTTATGTTATACCTGTGGAGGCTTCAAGTCAGCTGATTTTGCTTTGTTCCGAGCGTCCTATCCAAATCTATGTAAAATAAAAACTCAAAATTGCTATTTTTGGCACTAAAGAAATTTTTTTAGAGGAAAATAAGTTCTTGATTCATTATCAGAAGACCCCTCAATGGGAAGGTAGGAGATGTTTTTAAATTTATAGCTTTTGGAGAAAATACACTACTATTCAAATTTTCTAACATGGTGTCTTATGGAAAAAAATTTCCCGCTGGGGAACACTTGAAGCCACCATTTACAGCTCTTAAATGCACTCACTTGATATAGCAGATAGCTCATTATTGCAAAAAGATCATAGTAGCAGATACAGTAGCTCATTATTCCGGACGATAGACAAAATGAGCTTTGGTGTGAGATAAAAAGCATTTACTAAAGTATAACTCAGATCTGGTGGTTGTTAGGCTTCTTAGTGTAGCATCTGATGGATACATACGGAATTCCTAACTCGAAGTTGTCTCTTGGCCAGTACTTGAGGACCGGAGTCTGCTCTGGCTGTTCGTCCTTGACGGAGAAGTATGCGAAGAGGACGCACGCCGTGTAAGACGCAATGAAGATGAAGATGTGCCAGAACGCATGCAGGTACGGAAAGTTGAGCGACAGCCACGTTGAGCAGAACATTCGGTCGTTGACCCAGCATGTCACGGCCAGCACCCAAACGACAGCACAGCGGATACCGAGTCGTTGAACTCTCTCGCACTGACAGCTGTGAGACAGAAGACCGGGAGTCAGACTTCACAGGATTGGGGGCTCAACGGTAACAACATATTTCGTTAGATAAAAGAGGTTAAAACATTACATACTAAAATACTTGTAAAATAATAATACAGTAACAAAAGACAAACAAACAATAGCAAGTAGTGCCAGTAGGCAATCTGCAATATTTTACTTTTATCTAACAGGTAAATATGGAAATTCAGACAAGCTGTGACTTCAGTAGTTCTTTTTACTTGTTTCATAAAGGTGACACGTTGCAGATTGCTTGTTATGTACTTTTCTCTATTTAATTGGCATTAAAAATTTGTGCTTAAAAACCCCTTGTAGGTATGATGCAGCAATCTTTTAAAAAATTTGAGACAACATCACTACACATGTCTCACCGTTTGAGTTCATTGACCAGCAGGGCGAGTGCCGGCACTCCGAGGGCCATCAGAGCGAAGGCGTTTGCTGCCGGATGGAGGCAGGCGAGGCACGTTGCGAAGATGGCAAACACCACCGCTGCGAGACTGAACAGTTTCCTGGGAAACGTGGCTGCTGTTAGTTAAATCGGAAAATAAAACTAAATTTTATATGCAATAATCGGCTCTCTGTTATATCAGGTGAGTGCAATTCCAAGGTTAAAGGTAAAGCAGATAGTTCATTAATTATTGCACATGGATTTTGGTAGGTAGATAGCTCATTATGATGGCAAACTTAAAAATATTTTGTACTTTATTTTATAGATTAAAAATATTTTCAGTTTATCATATAGGAAAATATTGAACTATGGCCGTGCCACGGTGACATTAATCATTGCTGTAATTTTTTTACTGACGAGTTTCGGACATTTATCGAACTCAATTGATGAATTTAATTTATTGATGTATTGACTATAGGTCTCTAATCCAAGTACTCATAAATATATTTCTGTTACCTGTCGTTGTGAAAGCAGATCGGGAAAAGCCTGCGAGGAAAGAACATTGAGAAAGCTGCGATGAGGACCCACAGGATGGCAAGCTCGTCCAGTAGTTGACCAATCAGACTGAGGGTGGCGTGGAAGTAGGCGGAGCTAACTCCCACCACCATCAGCAGCACCCAGATCACGTGGATGCCGGGGTTGACGAAGCGACCATACTCTCGGAACAGATGGATCAGAACCGGTGGCATCAGAAAGAATAGCACGTTGCTCAACTGAAACAAAGCTTGACGTTGAAGCAGCTTCTCCCTAGGAAAGTTACAGTACTACCTGAGAATTGGGACGAAAAAAAAAGTCATAGAAGGATCTTCTTCAAATAAAATTCGTATACTGTACTGTACTTACTACAGTCTTTTTATGAGTCCTGATTTTTTTCAGAATTTTTTAACCACTGAATTATGAAATATATACTCATCAAATTTTGCCGAGGACATGCCAAGTAGTACTGTCAATCGAAGCCTTAGTCGCTGAGACTTACAACAATTCTTCGCCCAAATTTGATGAGCATATATTTCATAATTCAGTGGTTAAAAAAAATTTGAAAAAAATCAGAACTGAAAAAAAAAAAAATAAAATAAATAAATAACAAAAAAAAAAATAACAAAAAAAGAAAAAGACTGAACATTTTAAGTCTACCTAGTTAATTTGAAGAAGATTCTGATGATTTTATTTATTTATTTTTTAGTTTTACCAATTCTCAGGTTAAAAGCATTAAGCCGGGTTCACAATTGGCGTCAAATTTTTCTAGACGCAGCGTCAAAAGCCTCTGATTGGTCAAAAAACTGACGCGCGCATGCACATGATTTTTAGAAGCTTGGAATTGCAAGCTTCAGACGCTTCTGACGCGCGTCTAGAAAAATTTGACGCCAATTGTGAACGCGGCTTTAAGTGGGGGGACTACTGATGTGGGCATAAGAAACTTCAAAGTCTAAGCATGTATGATGTGAAATGTTTGAAAGAATATCACAATAGTAACAGCACAATCTATTGTGTCCAAGAGAGATAAGATCAGGTCATGAAGCGACTCACACGATGTTGACACATAGAAACATTGCAACATGTCTGTAGAAAAAAAAAAAAGTTTCAAGCAGTGTGAAATTTAGAATTTCTATAAAATTTGGAAATTTTGAGAGCTTGGCAGAAAAAAAAAAGAATATAAAGTTGAAAAATATTCCAATATGGAATAATCAACCTCAAAATTTTTTATTGTACAAATGGACAGAGGGTGCAAAGGTATGCCAGTCACTGATTTTTTTTTTTTTCAGATTTTTTAGAGGCCTGGAAGTATAAAAAGTTTTACCGAGGTCGGGTTTGAACCCATGCCCCTTTTAGGTTCTATCCTTTTATTAGGACAGGTGTCTAGAGGTATCACTTTCCTTGCACTTTCAATAACTTTTTAATAATAGTTCCCCGACTCTACAAAATCTGAAAATAATCAGAGTAGCATAACTTAATTTGCATTCTTTATCCATTTCTACAATAAAAATTTGAAAAGTCAATACTCTATTGTCACAATGTAAACTACACCATAACATCAGTATTATAGTCAACCGGGGTTACTTTGAAAATTCGGGGTAACTTCGAAAGCCAATCACGAGACAGTTTTCAAATTGCTCTTGACTGAGCGAGATAGGGAAATTTTCAAACCTGATGTCTGATTGCCGCTTCAAAATTACCCCAAACTTTCAAATTAAGTAACCCCGTTTCACTGTACTACAAAATTAAGAGGTAATTTTGCTAAACAATGCCGCCCCAAAAAAACACTCACCGTGTTGGTGAACTCCGCTATGACCGGACTGATGAGATAATTTCCTTCACACCAATCGATTGGTGAACTTCCAGGCTCCAAATGCTGCCACATTTTGAGAGCAAAATCTGCGGAACAGAAAATAATGTTTAACGTCCGTTAAACAGCATTATCTGAATAAATACCTTCAGTATTGAAATACATAGCAAATACAAAGGCAAGCTGTACTAGATTATACTGCTGACTTTGCAGTATTCTTGGCACTCAAACAATATAAATTTAATATAGCATAAGGCTTCTTTAGAGGCATATATTAAGATGTCGTAATCTACTTTATATTAATTCATTATACTAATAATAAACTTTAAGTTAGAATGTAATAAACGCAATAGTTTGATATAAATACGCAATAGTTTGATATAAATAGACTAAACTTTTTTATACATATAACTATTCTGTTACTGTAATTAAAGTAGCCAAACAGAAAACATATTATAGAACTGAATATCGAACTTTTAAACAGGAATTTGTAGTTAAATTTACGATCGAATTTTAAACTTACTAAGAAATGTCTTGTAATATTTAATAAAATCAATTAACTTAGCTATACCGTACACTAAGAACCTTGAAGATATACGAAATTATTCAGTATGCATACAACATGCTATACTGTACATGCAATGACCATGGCACTTTTTTTTTATTGTTTTTGCGCCTTCGCTGTTGCTACGCAGTTACGCAATAAAAGAAGAAGGCACTACAATACAGGAAATAAACTTGCCTTTTTGACAACTAAATGATGTAATAATTAAGTTAAGCAGTTACCTGATAACGAAATGATTAACTACAATCATTCACTCAGAATTCCTGTGAGGAAGACTGAAATACGATCCAAAAATTTGATAACAATTCGATTCTTGACAGCTGAGATGATTACAGCTGTTGTAGCACTGTTGCCACTCCTTCACAACGTTGCCATTTAGGGATTTCGTTACGCGCGCTTGCGGTCCACCGTCTCGAACGCTGACCTCCGATGACCTTTTTACATTTTTTTTCTTTCTTTCGTGTCAACAACTTTTAATTCATACCTTAACGGAAAGTTGCGTGTAAGGTAAAGATTTTTTTTATATATAATTTCACAATGTTTCATTACAAACATAATTTTGAATGAATTATTATATATAAATATATTAATTATTAATTAAAAAAAAAACATATGCAAAAAAAGATTTTTATTCGAGATCGATCACTAATTAATTTATAAATAAAGAAAGAGCATAATGGTCAGCATCCATGATGACATCACCAATTCTTTGTCCTCCCATCATTTACTTACAAAAAAAGATTGGGCGCACGTGATCCTATATATATACGGAGCAATTTTTCGATTGTTGTTAACCCTCTAAATAAGTTATGTTTGCAAATTTAAAATTACGTATTGGCACTAACCTTTTACGTTTGCTGCTATAAAAATTTTATTATTTGCCTTGGGTCAGTTTATATTAGGGTGACCAGATATCTTGATGTTCAAAACGGTACATGCCCCCAAGATAGAGGCCTGAAGGGCCAAAACCCCCGACGGAGGCGCGATTTTTTTGGGTGCCACGCCCCTTTTTTTACTTTTTTTTTTCTTAATAGATTTTCAAATGAATTGTTGTTTTTTTATGAAGCCGTTTTTTCCGAAAAAAAAAATATTTTATTGGTAAATCCATTAAAGAATTTTCGTCATAGATTATAGCAATTATTACGTAAGTATTTTTTAATTGGTACCATAGTTCAGACGAAGTTTAAGTAAAACGCTGTTTTCTGTTCCATAAGGCTGCATGTTTAAGGGTTCAGGAAAAAAAAATTTGGTATTTTTTTTTTTTTTTTTTTTTTTGCGATGAATTTATTTGAGATGAAATTTTTTTGGTTTTCATTTCTCACACTAATGCAGGACAGGTTAAAATATTTTAAGGAAATAAAATAATAAATAATGCAATCGCTCACTCTACTTTAAATAATATAAATAATTGCATTTTTTTATATATAATTATACTTTTCATAGGATTAGAAAAAAATATTTATTATAGTCACCATGCAAGAAAACTGTGCCAGTGAGCTGATTTCCTAATTAACCTTTTTTCTTGGCCTGGCCACGATCCTATTATGTTGTAAAGTTGCATGTAAATAAAAACTATAAAAAGAAACAAAAGCAATAAAAGAAATACTCAAAAAGCATAACTTCGAAAAATACTTTTCCAAGAAAAAAATATACAGTATTTTAAATTGTTTTTTTTTTTTTTTTTATTTCGTTATCAAATTTTCCGTCTCCAGCTCTCCATCCACAATAATTCTAAATGTACGTACGCCGTGTTACTTAAATAATGCATTATATATTTGTTTATAAATAAATAAAACTTAATATAATGTCACGAGATAAATTATAGAGAAAAAAAAAGTGAAGTATAAAGCAAGAAATTAATTTGAATTACTTTTAATCGAACTGTTCATTTTGCAAATAGTGTGAACTCTTGTTAGAGTGAAATAGCTGAAGAAGTTATATAAATTGAATTAATTTATAGCATTCAAATTGGACTTAATAACAGCTAAAATTACTTGATTGTATTAATAATATTTGTGGCGTTTTTCCCTCATATTATTTTCCATTTATTTACGTAATATCCATGCACGATTATTGTGAAAAAAAAAAAAAAGAGAGGTATAGAAATTTTTGTCTAAGCCACGACACAATGCATAAGAATGATTTTTTATATTTTATTGGAAATTTCCATCAAGTGAATATCATCAATATCAAGAGATGATATTTTTCTGTAAAGTTTTTTACTTGTTTTTTATTAAAAATTTAATCGAAAAGTAGTGATTTCATTTCACGTAGTATTATATATGTATACTAAGTACATACAAAATATATTCCGCAATTTTGGAAGAAATATGCTGTTTTGTGAATGCGATCGAGAAAAAGGGGCATGGAGTTGCAAAATCATTTGCGTCCATACATTTTCGTAAATATTCACAACCACATTCCTATGAATTTTTTATTTTTTTAATGATAAAATTTTTAAAAAATGTCCCTTTTTTAAATTTTATCCGAAAGCGGTACATTTAGGCGTCCCGAGAGCCTCTTTGGGGACACCGGGACATGGTACTCTAAAACGGTACTGTACCGGTCAAAACGGTACGTCTGGTCACCCTAGACTTTATATAGAGCATCTAAAGAATTTCGCGGTAGTAGTGTTTTGACTTCGAGCCGCTTCGAGCCGAAAAAACGTGCGCAGAAGGGTTGCGCCCCGATGCGCGGTACGTGGTTGTAGCAGGAGTCAAAATTAGCAAATGAACATGCGGCGACTATATAATTTTTCTGATGGATACTTACCATTAAATATTAATATTTATATATAATATATTTAAATTTAACCGGTTTCGAAAAGGAAAAGAGCGTTTTGTGCTTTTAATTCGTAAAATTCGTTAATAATTAATAATTATATATAATTTGAAAATTATATATGTCATATATATATAGTATATATTATAATTAATATCGACTATATATATATGTGTGTGTCAAAAAAATTCAATGAATTCCAAAATTTTCAAAATTGATATAAATTTTTTACGTTGTATATAACGCATTTTTATATATTTCAATTTCTTATATATATACAATAACTTGCGACTGTAAACTTTTAGGAAATATAATAATTAAATTTATTGAGAATTCATATTGAAGTCTATAATATATATATGTATATATATATATATATATATATATATATATATATATATATATATATATATATATATATATATATATATATATATATATATATATATATATATATATATACGGCGTACGTATTATACGTCAACATTTTTATAACTTTCTCTCCTCAATTTTCTCGATTTCTAGTAAAAGAGATTATATTATTTGAAAGTAGTTCTTTATCTTAACAAGAAAGGAAATTAGTTAATAATTATACATTACATTGAAGCAGCCATGCATTACAATTATTACCAAGAATATATATAACGCGCGTCAATTAAGTTCCACACAATTTATTATTTATAATATATGCCTCACATATAATATATTATACTTTATTATATATTATACTTTATTATATATTTATATTATATATATTGAGAGCGCGCGCATACGATATATATACAGAGTGAGTCACAATTCGTGTGTCATTTCTATCCTCTAATTTGGAATTGCAAAAGTGCTTGTAGAAACTTCAAATTTCGTACAGTGGTAGCTGAGGGTTGTTTGTTTTATGTTCTGGTGGTGAAAATTCTTTCCCACCCTTATTTCATCCCTTCTGGGGGGTGGGTTCCCGTTTTTTACAAAACCCTTATGGGCTTACAATGTTAATGAAAAAGAGATTAAAAAATTTTCGAATTTCAGTCTGAAAATTTCAAACTAGGGGTTTTCGAGTATGAGAAAAACAGCGGTGACATTAATTTTTTACTGCCGTTGACCCTTGACCCTTCGCAGGGTCAGAATTTGTCTCTCACAGACCCTTTTTTTTTAATTTTCACATTATCTTCATTTCGGAAAGCTTTTAAGCGTTTTCAAGCATGGTAAAACCAATGAAAGACCTATCAAAGTGTTAAAATTGGTCCCTGGACCTTGCAGGGGTCACTGGTGACCCCTGGCATGACCCCTGGCATGACCTTTTTTCCAAAAGTTTCAATTACGTTGAAATTGATGAGTTTTAAAGGGTTTTCGAGGACGATAAAGCTGATGGAAGTTCTTGCAAAGTGGTAAAATTGATCCCTGACCTTGCAGGGGTCACTGGGTGACCCCTGGCATGACCTTTTTTCCAAAAAATTCAATTACGATGAAATTGATGAGTTTTAAAGGGTTTTCGAGGACGATAAAACTGATGGAATTTCTTGCAAAGTGATAAAATTGATCCCTGACCTTGCAGGGGTCACTGGTGACCCCTGGCATGACCTTTTTTCCAAAATTTTCAATTGCGTTGAAATTGATGAATTTTAAAGGGTTTCGAGGACGATAAAACTGATGGTAGCTCTTGCAAAGTGATGAAATTGATCCTTGACCTTGCAGGGGTCACTGGTGACCCCTGGCATGACCTTTTTTCCAAAATTTTCAATTGCGTTAAAATTGATGAGTTTTAAAGGGTTGTCGAGGACAATAAAACTGACGGAAGGTCTTGCAAAGTGATGAAATTGATCCTTGACCTTGCAGGGGTCACCCGGTGACCCCTGGCATGACCTTTTTTCCAAAATTTTCAAGAACTTTGAAATTTATGAGTTTTAAAGGGTGGTCGAGGACAATAAAACTGACGGAAGGTCTTGCAAAGTGATGAAATTGATCTTTGATCTTGCACGGGTCACTGGTGACCCCTAACATGACCTTTATCCCAATCTTTTTAATTACCTTCAAATTGATGAATTTTTATGGGTTTTCGAGGACGAGAAAACTCTTGGGAGGTCTTGCAGTGTGATACAATTAATCCTTGACCTTGCAGGGGTCACTAGTGACCGTTTTCCTATCTTACTTTGAATTCTTGGATTGCTTCCATAGTAATTTGCTAGTATTAAGGGTTTTCGAAGATGATCGATAAAAATATTGGAAGTCAGTTTAAAGTGTTAAAATGCTAAAGCTATTTTTTACCCTACAGAGGCACTGCATGGTATCTCTTAATTTGAACTTTTTTTTTTAATATTTTTTTGAAATTAGGATGGCTTTAAAAGACTGCTAGCAAGATTGAAATTATAGGAATAATGTAAGCACGTACTTGACAAGTTGAATTAAAAATTAGAGTTGATGATAATTAAAAATGTTATTTTTTTCATTGAGAAAAACGTAAAAAAAAATCAGTACAAACTAACATACGCTGTGAATAATAATAAAAAAAATGCAAGTTGGTTATCTCTGTATTGAATTTATTTTGCTGTTATTTTGTTTCCAGAGTATTGGTAAGCGTTTTGTTAAAATTTTATTAAATTTTTAATGTAAAAATGAATAATTTTCCTGTTTGCTTGCTAATGTGCGTGACGATTATGAGCACTGCGAACAGAACGTAAAGCATAATTTGAAAGAAACCGACAAATTCAAACCGGCAAGGGGTCACCAATTTCCCTGTGAGATAAGAGAGAGATTTGATCACTTTTTGATTCCCTCCAATATTTTTATGATCCTCTAAAACCATTATTTGCAAATTATTATGGAGATAAGCTGAGAATTTAAAAAAATAATAATAAAATAGAAAAAAAAAAGACCAGGGACTCTTCAAGGTCAGCGATAAATTTTATCACTTTATGAGGACTTCCATTATATTTAAAATCCTTGAAAACCCTAGCTTATTTGCAAATTAATATGGAGGCAATCCGAGAATTCAAAATAAGATAGGAAAATGGTCACTAGTGACCCCTGCTAGGTCAGGGATCAATTTTATCACTTTGCAAGACCTTCCATGAGTTTTATCGTCCTTGAAAATCCTTTAAAACTCATCAATTTCATCGCAATTGAAAATTTTGGAAAAAAGGTCATGCCAGGGGTCACTAATAGTCACTAATAGTGACCCTTTCAAGGTCAGGGATCAATTTTATCACTTTGCAAGAAATTCCATCAGTTTTATTGTCCTCGAAAACCCTTTAAAACTCATCAATTTCATTGTAATTAAAAATTTTGGAAAAAAGGTCATATGCCAGGGGTCCCCAGTGACCCCTGCAAGATCATAGATCAATTTCATCACTTTGCAAGACCTTCCGTCAGTTTTATTGTCCTCGACAACCCTTTAAAACTCATCAATTTCAACGCAATTGAAAATTTTGGAAAAGAGGTCATGCCAGGGGTCACCAGTGACCCCTGCAAGGTCAAGGATCAATTTCATCACTTTGCAAGAACTACCATCAGTTTTATCGTCCTCGAAACCCTTTAAAATTCATCAATTTCAACGCAATTGAAAATTTTGGAAAAAAAGGTCATGCCAGGGGTCACCATTGACCCCTGCAAGGTCAGGGATCAATTTTATCACTTTGCAAGAAATTCCATCAGTTTTATCGTCCTCGAAAACCCTTTAAAACTCATCAATTTCATCGTAATTGAAATTTTTGGAAAAAAGGTCATGCCAGGGGTCACCAGTGACCCCTGCAAGTGACCCCTGCAAGGTCAGGGATCAATGTTACCACTTTGCAAGAACTTCCACCAGCTTTATCGTATTCGAAAACCCTTTAAAACTCATCAATTTCAACGTAATTGAAACTTTTGGAAAAAAGGTCATGCCAGGGGTCATGCCAGGGGTCACCAGTGACCCCTGCAAGGTCCAGGGACCAATTTTAACACTTTGATAGGTCTTTCATTGGTTTTACCATGCTTGAAAACGCTTAAAAGCTTTCCGAAATGAAGATAATGTGAAAATTAAAAAAAAGGGTCTGTGAGAGACAAATTCTGACCCTGCGAAGGGTCAAGGGTCAACGGCAGTAAAAAATTAATGTCACCACTGTTTTTCTCATACTTGAAAACCCCTAGTTTGAAATTTTCAGACTGAAATTCGAAAATTTTTTAATCTCTTTTTCATTAACATTGTAAGCCCATAAGGGTTTTGTAAAAAACGGGAACCCACCCCCCAGAAGGGATGAAATAAGGGTGGGAAAAAATTTTCACCACCAGAACATAAAACAAACAACCCTCAGCTACCACTGTACGAAATTTGAAGTTTCTACAAGCACTTTTGCAATTCCAAATTAGAGGATAGAAATGACACACGAATTGTGACTCACTCTGTATATATATATATATATATATATATATATATATATATATATATATATATATATATATATATATATATATATATATATATATATATATATACATTGGTATATATATATACCAAAACCACAATATCACAGCTATATATAGGTAACATATTATCTTAATATTCATTATATATAATAGACCTGAGTATAAATATATATAATGTACAGCATGCAAGATATATTATATATAGCATTTAATTTCTTTATAAAAATTGCAATTAAAATGATTAAAAAATTATCAAAATTATAATGATAACTATTTTTTTACACAAAACAAATGTGATGCAAATAAAAATAATACATTTAATTACAATTTATAATCATGCATTTATAAAATTATAATGTCATTATACTCAGCGTATCTAGATCTCTCACCTGAAAATAAATAACTTGCCAAAACCTGCAGAGACTAACTCGATCACCTGTGTACAGACCAGTGATGTTAAATATTGTGTGTCTTCAATGACTGCACCCACAGAACTTTCTGTTGGCGGCGAATTTCCTCAGATTATTTCAAGAAGACCGGTTTTTTTTATATACGATCACTTTGTTTTCTATCCCAAGTGCGTAGTTCTCACTTTCTCCTTGGGATGGCGTTAGTGCTAGGTCAATGTTTTGTTGTAATATATTGATATTATCTTCATATATCACGTTAAAATTTATGATTCAAAAATATTATGAAATATACCAACATTTAATGAAATCTACGTGTATTATATATATTATAATATTATATACGTCAAAAAATTTACCAAGATTTTGCAGAGAGTCGTCTATTATTATATATAAAATATTATATATATCTCAAGTAAAAAAATATATGGAAAATGTATGGGAAAAAATATGGTTATTGTATGGGTTAACCCATACAATAACCATATTTTTTCCCATACATTACCCATACAAAATATGGTCTAAAATCTGGGAAAAATGACCGAAAATACGATATTTTTGACCATATTTCTCAGCACCCTGGTATGGTCTAGGTATGGTCAAAGTATGTGATGAAAACCATTCAAATTACCATATTTATCCCATATAATTTCTAATCTAGTCATCAGCTTAATTAACTAAAACAAATTAATAAAAGGCTGCGTAATTATTTTGTATTCATTGCTTATAAAATTTATTTTTTCATTAAATATTAACAATACGTAAGAATACTCGACACATCAACAATATAGAAACCATCAAAAAATTAAATTATCATTATTATTTATTAACATAAATATTAAAAAATAACAAGTATTCGGAGTCAGCATCAGGATTGATGTGTTTCTTCGGTTCGGCCAGGAATAGATGCTGTAAAAATACAAAAATAGTATGAGAATTTGTTGTAATATAATATAGGTAAAGTTTAAAATTAAATTTGTGTGGTACATGAAAAACTTGATATAAGGTAATAAAGTAATGACTTTTTGGTCCTTCGGAATTTGAATTCTTCAATGTAATGCAAAATTCAAATTTTAAGCGGAAAAAGGAAAAAGTAAAAATGCGCAACGTGACGCAACGTGGTAAAAAGATCGCGATTTATTACTACGTACTATGTTGATGTCGTGTTTTAAGTGAAAATTCGAGAAGACTTTCAAAACATTAGTAGGACACATAATATTTAAATTGGAATATTATTATTATATATATAGCGCACTAAACCGCATCATAATTAATTAAAAAATTAGGACGTGCATGAAATCAAAGAGATATCGCAATTTTAACGCTCAACAACACGAATATCATAACATCGCGGAAGTGACTTTTAATTATTATATTCCATTATTGTAACATTGATTTCAAGGGAAGGAGGGGGGGGGGGGGGGCGAAGCTTCAGTTCAGTATTATATTTTTTTAGAAAATGAAATTAATGTTTTAATCTCCGTTGTTGAAATCAACACTTGAAATGCAGTGTATTATTCCCATTTGATTAACATGTAAACTATAGCAACTTAATAAAAATTGTGTTTTTTTTTTTTTTTTTTTTTTTTAAAGACCGTTCTTAGCACAAAGAATTTGCATGAAAAAGAAAATTTGGAGGAGCGGATTTTTTTAAATTCATATTTTTGTTTAGCTCAACTGTATGGGAAAGCACTATACTGAGATCCGTGTTACTTTACTCCAATAAGGGTAAGATAACGCGAAACATCGATTGTTCTAGTCCCATTTGATTAACATGTAAACCTTAGCAACGACCTCATAATAATTCTGATTTTTTTTTATAGACAGTCCTTGGCATAAAAAAAATGTGAAATTTTTTTTAAAATAATTGGACAATCCAATTTTTTTAAATTAATTTATTAGTTTAGGTTTCCATGGTAAAGCCCTATACTGAAAATTTAAAAAATTTATTTAAAAAAAATTGGATCGTCCCATTGTTTTGAAATTTTTCCACATTTTTTTGGTGCTAAGAACTGTCTCTCAAAAAAAAATCAGAATTAATATGAGGTTGCTAAGGTTTACATGTTAATCAAATGGGACTAAAACAATCAATGTTTTGCGTTATCTTACCCTTAAGAACTTGATAAAATGATAAACTTCTACTTCTTGGTCAATAATGACAAGTTTTTACTATAACATAGATAATAATATTCTTTGTCTTTTTTAAACTAACTGAATTAATCATTGATAACAAAAAATGTTATAATTGTGGTGAGAATTTATTTTTTATTTTTTTACAAAGGAAAAGGTTAGGTACTGCTTATCAGACGCAGATCCGGGGAAAAATTTCGAAGGGGGCTGCCTCCATAGGGCCAATGTAAAAACAAAACAAAAAAAAAATTGGAGTGGGGGAAGTGCCTATATTGCCTATGTTAAAGCCAAAATTCTGGAGGGGGGGGGGGGCTGCAGCCTCCTAGCCCCCCCCTCCCCGGATCCGCGCCTGCTGCTGATACTCAATCTAGTTAATTTAATTAATTAAGACAGCACCTTTACAGATATAAGTGAAAAGGTTGGGGGGGGGGGGGGCGGCTTTTTATTACACATTGAATTTAATTCAATTATTTAGAGTTCATCACACAGTCCTTCACATTATTTCACATAACTATAAAATATACCGGTATATGCTAAGCTAGCGATGTGACCTACCAAGCACGGTTGACTTCATATAATTTAATAACGACAAGTTTTTACTATAATTTGGATAATTATATTCTTTGTCTTTTTTAAACTCAATCATTGATGACAAAAAATATATTAATTGTGGTGAGAAATACTGCACTGGCGCTTTACAACATGTAATGCTTCCTCCAACTCGCTGTCAAGACATTAGTGCCAAATCTCAGACTTATATAGTTTGCAGGACCGCTGCAGGGGGACAAGCAAGCAAGCAGAGGGTGAAGGGCATCAGATGCCATGCAGGGGGGGGGGGGGGGGCCAACTAGCTTTGAAAGCTGCATATAACTTCCAACTTTTGGTTAAGCAAAACAAATTTTATTTAAAATTGAAAGAAACAAATCATAAAGAAAAGTGCTTTTTTTTAACACAGTAGTGTATGCATATTAATGTAGTGAAATCATACATTGATATATTATGCATATTATGCGTACAGTAGAGTATGCACACAGTACTGTATTCATACAAAGGTGTATGCATACAGTATGCATACTGTACTGTATTCATAACACTTGTCATATTGGAAGTTCAAACAACATCAAATCAGAAAACATATATCTGTTTTAAATAATAATTATGCATAATATATATATGCTACTTACATTTTGGGTTTCCCCCACGATAGCTGGACAAAACTGGATGTATGCATACTGGAGGGCAAGTGTGTCATCATTTGGTCCATGCGATCATCCAGCACGGCTCATGGCCATCTCTTATCTTGGAAGGCACTTTTGCTGCATGCCACTGTACAGTATGCTGAGTATGCATGCTTCAACAGCCTATGGCATTGAAAAAAATATATATATGAGAAAAAACATTGCATATTTATATTCTTATAAGAAAATGCTACTCCTGTCAAACTTACCGTTATGTTCAATGCATAATATGTCCTCACAGCTTCCAATTTGACCGGTCATAGCATGGTTATTCCACAAGCCAAATCTACCAGCAAGAGGGTCAATCGACCTGTGGAGTGATTGATAGAAACCTATTAAAACATGTTCCTGGAGCACTTTGAATCATTTTATATTAAGAAATGATAATTACTTACCGTTAATATAGCCTAAAAAGGTGTTTTAAAGCACTTCTTCGGTGATAAATATTAACAACAACAGAGAAGAGAGAAGCCATTTCCAACGTTTTTTTTTCAAACACAGCCGACACAGCTGATTTTCTGAAAGAATTTTTTTCATTGGTCGAAAATTCTCATCCATTTTCTTATGGCGCGGATAATTTAAACCAATTTTTTATTTATTGAATATAAATACCTGGCATTTAGAGAGTAATTAGTATACAATAATTAAGTAAACCACATGTAAAATATATTATATAATATTATACAACTGGTTTTTTCACTGTATTTTTTTTTTTTTTTTTAAATACAAGATTTTCCGATAATATGCGTATATGTACATTAAAATTTTTAATTTAGATTTTATTGTACTGCAGTTCGCATGACATTGTAATTAATCCGAATTAAAAACGATTTTTTTCGGGTGAAAATATTTGATATTTTTTAATTTTAATTATAATTAATATTTTAATAATTAATGTTTTTTAAATAACAAAAAAGAGCATCGCATGCACTGTCAATTGCGTAGGCACATGCATGTTATATATACATAATATATATTTATATTTCCAGGTTCTTGTTGTTGGTTCAAGTATCATGGCGTAATATTATAATTAAAAATATTGTAATATGGTTTTCATTAAATATTTATTTTTTAACACTGTCAATTTGCCAATGGTCATGTACGTACTATGATTTTTTTTTTATTTCTTATTAAAAAATTGAAAATCTCTTTAATTTTTTTAATTAAAAACAAGTAAGCAATTTGAATAATTTGATCATAATTATATATCAATTTGAGAAAATATTTAAATTACTAATAATTAAAATTGTGTCTGTTTAGTTATTAAGTATGGTCACCAATGGAGTATGGTCCTCAATTTTTTTTATTGCAGAAATGGATAGAGGGTGCAAAGTTATGCAACCCTGATTTTTTTCAGATTTTTTTGAGACCTAGCTGGAACTATTTTTAAAAAATTATTGAAAGTCCTTTTTGTGACGTCACGCGGCGGCAAGTCCTATCTTTTTCTTAAGGAGCGGCGTCTCGTGACGTCACAAAAAGGACTTTCAAAATTTTTTTAAAAATAGTTCCCGGGCTCTAAAAAATCTGAAAAAAATCAAGGTAGCATAACTCTGCACACCTATCCATTTCTGCTGTAATAAAAAAAATTGAGGACAATACTCTATTAAGGAATTAATACACTAAAGTCTTTAAAGTTCTTGGCCTTTTTAGTGACAATTAACGTAGGATTTAAAATATTAATCGATCATTCAAAATTTTTAACTCATTTTTTCCTTCAATATTTCATCTCTATTATAGCTGAGCGAGCAGAAAATTTTTCTAAGTCAAATTTGTACTTAAAAATTTTTCCCTTCACTGAAAGTATGGGTAAAATGTGGTCATATTTCTCATAATGTAAAAGGTATGGTAATTGTATGGTTTACAGGGTGTGTTAAAATAAAATAAATTGCTTCCCATATTTTGACCATACATGTTTTTCAACAAAATTTTTCAAGACCATACAAAACCATACAATACCACACTTTTACCATACCAAACCATACAAAAACCATACAAAATCCATACTTTACCCATATTTATTTTTACTTGAGATGACATAAAATATGGCGCAACCTTCTTAATAAATAAGGATTAATGTCACCATGGCGGCTATTATTGCTCAATATTTTGCGATAGTATATATAATCTGAAAATTTTTGCAGTCCATAAAGGACAAAATTATTATTATCGTTTGCTAGTATAAATGTATTTAAAAAAAACACACACAAAGTTATAAGTGTAAATATTAAATTGAATAATTATATTTTTATGTGAGAAATTAAGATGTTGATTTAAGTAAAAACCACAGCAATCCTCATTTAAAACAATTTTAATCTTAAATGCTGCATTAACATCTAAAAATATTTCACTGATTTCAATTATATATTTAAAAAATAAAAATAATTTCATTATGCCAGAAAGATTTTTTTTTCTAAAATTTTCAGAGTGGTGTGTACCATATATCTATTAATTAAGTCTATTTTTCTTAAAATCCACTGACATTAATACTTATTATTAAAGTTTTTATTGAACACTCTTACAGTGTACATATTAATACTTATAATCTTGGTCAATTTTCTGGACATAAAATAATTTAAATTGACACGGACGAGATGTACGTTTTCAATGATATATAGTTTCTGAAAATAATTTAGTGCAAATAATATATAAGGGAGATACATGTATGGTATGTAGCCATCTTTAATTATTTCACAATGAACGAATAAAATAGGCTACTAAAAAAAATAAAATTTAATAATTAAATTTGATTTAAATTTAATTTTCTAAGAAAAATAAAACAATATAAATTTGCAGGCACGATCGAGTATAATAATAATATATATGCAGTAATATATCATAATATATGTATAGCTATGGTGTACATACATCAATATAAATTCTGATAAAAAAAAAATGAGACGCACTTGCTTTGTACAACAAAATGATTGAAATTAATGCATGCTGTTGTTTCGTTTTTAGCTTTCTACTTGAAATTTACTGTGACGAGTGTTGCTGCAAAGTTCCTTGGTGTTGCTGCACGCGAGAGAGTTTTAAAGTTTTCTGCTATACATTCTACAATTCTGAAATAGTTTTATATTAACTCAATAGATGGCAATGTATTAAAGTTTTTATCTAAAAAAATATCTGCAGGTTCATAAATAAGGATTTCATCAATTTATAAAGATATATTAATGATAAACATTCAAAACTTGTGGATTAAATCATGTTGATTGGTGATATAAGCACTCGATGACTTCCTTTATCAGAGCTATATCATCGCAACATGATACTGGCCGGCGCGGATCCAGAAAAAAAAAATTCAGTGGGTGCCCTTATATCTTCATAAAGGGCCAATGTTAAAAAAATAATTTTGGAGTGGGGGAAATGCCTATGTTGCCCATGTTAAATCCGAAATTTTGCCCCCCTGGATACGCACCCTGGTACAAACAAAGTCAACGAGGAATGAAGTCTTTTGGATACATCAAGCAACTGCACGATCATATGTCATCGTCTGCACATCATAATTGTTATTACATGAGACACGTCGTATTATAATTGGCGTATTACGTATTATATACTGTAAATCATCTCAGGACGCAAACGCAGATTTGGTGATAAAACTTTATAAACGTTTATAAGATATACAGCTCTTATCAGCAATCACAATTATCACAAATTTTGTGAGAGTTGTCTGGTTTTGTATATATCCCAGTGACCACATGGACATCCCGGGGACCTTGCGAACATCCCCGCAAGATCCCCCGACATCCCTGAACGTTTTACGTGCTAGTTTTCAAAACCCTTTAACTTTAAACATGTTTTCCGTGTTCTAAAAACGGTTTTAGCTACACTTCGAAAATAATTTTCTAGGTTTTTTAATATTTTTATGAAAGTCTCTCAGAACATCCCCTGGGGATGCAACACGGCTGTCCCTTGAACATCCCCGGGGGACTTTGAAAGGACCCTTTAGTCAATGTTTTCATTAAAATCATAATATGTGCTGTTCATTATTATGTACTGATTTTAAAAATATACATATATAGTTAATATTATTTAAAATATTATATGAAAATATTAATATTTAAAATAAGACGTGAAATTTTATTTAATATTAAAGTGCGTAATTTGCACAGAAAAATAATTTTTTTTAATAATTAAAATATACTCGTAGAAAGGAATATCTATGAAAAATGAACAAGGTCCCATCAAAGTCCCCCGGGGATTTTAGAGGGACGCTTGAACGTCCCACAAATGTCCTCGGAGGGACCTTTAAAAATTTCTAAAAAATTAAAAATATTTTTTTTTAATGTCGAAGTCTGTTAACAATTAGAGATGCATTTGAGCGTTGCAATTTATAATTAATTAATGAATAAACATTTTTTAATTAAAATTATAAAATTTTATTTTAAATTATTTTAAATAAATTTAAATCTCAATATATTTAATGTTGTATTAAATAATAACAATCTCCCAATGTACCAGTTTGCTTAAAAAAATAAAAAAACGCAACTTCACTCGTAATATAAAATATTTATATTATATATTATACAAAAAACAAAAAATAATACAACACCCAAAACTTTACAATTTATATACCCAAATACACACCACACTTTAGTAACGAAGAGCAATATCCAAGTTGTCTACGACGTCGTCTATCAACCAAAAGGTCCGAGTTCGATTCCCGACGCACCCAAATTTTTTATTTGGTAATCTTGTAGTCCTCATTCTAAAAGACCCTAAACTTCTTTAATATAAATTTTAAGATGAATTAATACATAATTGGCAAGTGAAAATTAGGGAACATCCCCGAGGGATGTCCACAAGACGTCCGCAGGGACGTCCTTTTTTGATGGACATGGGGGATGTCCTTGGGGACGTCCAACGGGGACCTTAGAGGGATGTCCCAGGGGCGTCCCGGGGACGTCCATGTGGTCACTGGGATATTACAGTATTATAATATATAATTATTGTATATTTTATTTATAAATTAATTTGTGTATGGATTATTTCCCTCTAGAATATTGGCATGGAGTGTATAATTTAAAAACATCTATAGGTGTGACATCACAATAATATTCCATTTAAAAAAATACAATCATGTCAATCATGACTCATATGTTGTCCCAAAAATACGTAAAACAATTAAGAAACATATTATTACTTAAATAATATATTTTTTTCAACATAAATAATTGATATAATTAAATATCAATTAACAAACTATATTATACAGCTGAAAAATGAGAGATTGTAAGACGATAACAGAGACTACAATATTGTCACGAGTAGCTTCAGTTATATAGCTTGATGCACTACTCGTGCGTTGTTTTTATCGGGATCTTCCCGTGAATGGAGCAAGGTAAAGACTTGAAGAAGACATGTGTTGGTGGATCCACTTTCAATATTAACATCGTTGTTTCATGCGACCGAGCGCAGCAGAGGGCCGGCCGCAAAGAGTACAATAATCCAGTGTTTGTAAGATCTCAGTGACCAATTAAGTCACGGGGCGGCTTATATAACTCTCAAACGTAAGTGTCAGTAACACCTGCAGGCCATTGCACTGCCATGCTGATGCGGCGTCTAGACGGATCAGCATTGCGTGCATTACTACAGTACGTGCTGCACTTCCCAAGGATTTTGTATGTACGGATGGGTGATGGTGCTGCCGGCGTCGGTGAGGCACAGTCGTGAGGAGGAATTGGGTGGCGGTTAAAACAGTAACCCAATGGGATGTCTGCCATCTTACGTTGGGGAACTTCCATACAATTTACAATGCAGATGGTTGCGATCGGTCGCCATCTTACGTTGGAGATTTGCCTCAGTAGCTCTAATTAATGCTATGGGTATATATAGATAACCTATCTATCCATATATATATATATATATATATATATATATATATATATATATACATACAAAATCCTTGGCACTTCCGCGTTACTTAATAATCAACATATATATATATATATATATATATATATATATATATATATATATATATATATATATATATATATATAGACCTAAACCACCATGTGACAATATTATAAGGAAATTTGATCAATAGTGGTTATTAAAATAAAAATATGTTACTTTATATACACTGTATAATATTCACAAAATCAACTTTAAAAACTCACAACTCGAAATCTAGCTCGAATTTATTACCTGATATTTAGCTACTGATAAGATTAATAAAAGGGATGTAGAGGAGAGCATTTTAAAATATATATGTTTCATCAATATTCAAGTGTGGGAATTTTTTTAACATTGAGCGTGTTACCTTACTCTTAATAGTTAATAAAAAAAGTTCTCATATTTAAATTAAGTATTCACTTCCAGTATTTTAACGCCCATCATGATTTCATTATAAAGCATCAAGAGATGACACTGGAAACCTCTTGATAGAATCAGTATGACTTAACTACACATGTACTTAGCAGAGAGCCCTGATATCAAGACAATGCCACTTTTAAAATCATCCAGGTAAAATCCACCAGATGCCCATACCTGTCTTTGTGACGCCATTTAAAACGCTTGATAGTAGAATTGGGGTCATCACAGGATCAAACTAACATAAAAGCCATTCATGCGGATCGAGGTATAGAAGGTTGTTACCTGTATGAAAACAAGATAAGAAACTGACCTTTAGTTAAAAGTAGATATTAGTTACTTTGATCCTTGATGGTGTCTGATTCAATAAGTTGTGTATCTAGAAAGTTAGGGAGGTCGCACTCTGTCTTCTTATCGTATCGTATGACTTCGTATGATAAAAATTTAGAACTGCATGGTGTTCTAGTACGATCGCATACATGCGATGAGATTACGAATCGACGCTGTGAACGCCGCGCGTACACTACCTGATCGCATAGGTTCTTATAATGTTTTATCATACGCTGCGAATTAAATCAATGCGATTCTGTGTATCATCGTTAAATGAGAGATGTGGGAGGTGTGGCGCGCTTTGACCGACGAGTCTCGTCAGATCAGAGAGTATTTGGATGGGTGACTATTTTCAACAAGAATTGTTTTCGACCCAGTAGAAAATTGCTGCGTTTTTTCCACCATGTCGTTCCCCTGGATTTGAACCATTGTACTTCTTAGTTCATTGACAAAAGCTGTATATAGCGTCCAATTTGGCTGAGGTTTCCACGTTTCCCTCAGTCACAGGCAAATGACGGGATGAATTGATAGACCGTCTCCACCCCGGCCGTTCCGGAAGTGCAAAGTTTGTCGCTATATTATTTGTAACAGCTTTGGAATTCTGCAGACTTTGTTTTTGTAGAAGAAATAATGACCAATGTGTGGAACTGCAAAACCGAAATACTAACGTAACCTTACACTTCCGGCTATAACTTAAATTCCAAACGGAATATCAATTGAGTGTATATTTTTCGTGAATCGCGATCATACAAAAGATTAAAGGAGGGGAACCGCTTCAGTTTTTTATATTTTTATCGTTTTATAAATAATGTCAAACTTACTTGTGCACCAAAAAAATAGTCCCTATGACCCTCCGCCTTCCACCAGTTCAGTAGTTGACATTCAAAAAGCGCGCCGAAGAAAAGTGGGGCTTATGACGTTAAGAGCAATGATTGGTTGCGCTTGACCTGACCTGAAGCAACTTCTAAATGACAATTTGTTAAAGGATCGATAATAATTTGTCCATAAAAAAACAACACCATTAAGCAAATTTAATAATATAATATGTCACAGTAAGTGTTATAAAATTATTGCAATGACAATGTTTATCTAGTAAAACAGACATTATTTTTTATATGCTTTCATTTTACAAACGATTCTCATACTGATATATTTATGAGATGAGTACATATAAAAAAAGTTAATTTAAATTAATTTTAATTCAATATGACTATTTCATAACATATATATACAATAACCCGAAATATAATTTACATGAAAACAAGAGGTTAAAATAGCTAGATCACGTAGATTTTTTTTAAAAAAGAGGATGTAATATGGGGATTCACGTTTTAGATAATGCGGTATATTGTGGTATTGTAGAGAGAGGGGTGGGGGGTGGTATACGTAGAGGTGAAATGTAATTTAAATTTTTGTCTCCATAGAGGCTGTGTAGAATTGCGGTATTTTCTCTATTGTAAAAGCTGCTGCAGTAGACTCAGTAGATCCCCAGTTGCCACACCTATATATAGTCAAGTCGAGTGGTGGGCGGGAAAGGCTTGGTGGTTACCCACTCCCTGACAGGCATTTGCATTCATTGTGTGTTATAGCAAGCTAGCTGTGTGTAGAGAAAGACTAAAAAATACACTAATGAAAAGTGATGTCCCTTACAACCTAATTAAACTCGTTTAAAGTGACTTAAAAATAAAACCTAATTGATTTTAGCAGATGAACCACACTATTGTACTAATCCCTTGTGAGAATGTGTATCCATTAAAAGAAGAAAAAAAAAAAGAAAGAAAGAGACAGAAAAAAGGGTGAAAAGAACATTTGTCCTTAATGTAATTTTTTTTTATATTAATTCTTATACTGTATATTAGTTTGAATATAATATAAACCGATGATATTATACTTTATAAAACAATATTATTACACTCTATATATTATTCAAATTTTTAACTTCTATATTCAGATAAAGTAAAATCATTCTTATATTATATATAGTACTTTATAAATTTTATGTGAATTTTTTTTAAGTATTTTTTATAATAGCCCATTAGAGTATCGACCTCAAAATTTGTTATTGCAGAAATGGATAGAGGGTGCAAAGTTTTAATTTTTTATTTATTTATTTCACTAATTATATGTACAATTGTCGCCTTGGAAAATTTCCCACTTGCAGCCTTGTCATATGATATTCTTACGGGGGGCATGGTTATTAATAAGGCCTCAAAGGGAAATTTTCCAAAGCGACGACTGTATATACATATTAATATATTACAAAAATACCACTATGTTTTTTTTTTTCAGAATTTTTAGAGTCCGGGAACTATTTTTGAAAAAATATTGAAGTTACAGAAAGAGTGACGCTTCTGGACGTCTCTTTTAAAATCTGACTTAGACAAAACTTTTTAGTAATACTTTCTCGGACTCTAACAAAGTAATTAAAAAAAAAAAAAAAAAAAAAACAGAGTGGCATAACTTTGTATTCTCTATCCATCTCTGCTATAATTTTTTGAGGTCAATCATGTATGATTCCTTTAAATTAAAATGGCCTAAATATCATTTAGGTTGTTTTTAATAAAACAAAATAAGATATTGTAGTGAAAAGTGGATTCAAGTGAGTGGTTTTATCATAATCTACTCCATACTCTGAACGAGCATGCTGGTGGTGCAGTGGTAGCACGTCAGACTCAGTCAGAAGGTCCTGCGTTCGAATCCTTTCTGGGAGAGGTAAAAAGATCGAGAGGTCTGAACCTTCGCTGTCTGGTTAGAGAAGAGCCTCATGCATTCGGGAGGTGCTCTGACATCGACCATCTTGTTTTGGAGTTTTCCATGGTTTCCCCTCGTGTATAGTCAATAGCAGATGAAATGAACCAACAATGGTCCTTTGTTGTCACGGTACAAAGTTTCAATTCCCTCCTTCTAGCATATCATAGCTCTCTAAGAATGTTCGCACCCTCAACGATGCCCGCCCACTCACCAATCGAACGGGCATCGTTGATAAAGCGAAAATGCATAGAGAGCTGTGATAAGATAGAAGGAGGGAATTGAAACTTTGTATAGTGTCGTCATTGTTGGTTCATTTTATATACTATTGATTGTACGTACTGAAAATAGTTAAAGCCGGGATGGATAAATTAAGACAGCAAGTACAAACTATTTAGCACCTGTCGATAAGACTGTTTTGACGGAACAAGATTAATACGTAGTAAAAAATATGTAAATTAAAATATCACAAAAACATAAAAGTATATTACTTTTTACCAGATCATCTCGATCGCCTTGAGATGAGGCAACTGCTTAGCATTAAATATTAAAAAAAATATGACCTTTGCTGAATAGCATCCCTCGTCTGAAATATTGAGCTATCTGCTTACGTGATATTGTTGATATCTACTATTTCAGATTAGCATAATTATGAGCTATAAATTATTATTATAAAATGAAGTTCATTGTTTTGCTCTCACCTGAAATACAACGAGCTCATAAAGGGAATTTCATGTTTATGTTTTGAATATCACGGAAATGCCCGAAGCCTCCCGAAGATTTTCGGGATGTAGGCAAAGAACACTAAAATCCTATACTGTGTTGGTTAACGTAACTCACAATTTATCTTTTTTAATAACAGTTTTTGCTGCTATTTTTTTTTTTTTTTTTTTTTTTTTGCATTGGTTATTCTAGTTACCCTTTATGAAAGAAATTTCTAAGAAAAATGATGCGAATAGTCAGGGAAAATTAATTTCTTGACCAACTTTAGCACATATCTGTAATGCTATGCCACTGACTAAGTTTTGCCTACACAATCGTGACGTCATATTGTATTATGACGTATGGTGAAAGACCCGTAATCCGGACGAGGGAAGATATGCACTTGCTTTATTGCAATGTTGAACAAGTTGTCTAGCCTGTAGGGGAGATGTTATTTTTCTATGCAGATGATGGGTGGTTTTAAATTTTTTACTGTAGTTTGACAAACCAACCTAACCTAGAGGTCAAGCGTGGCGCAGTGCATTGACCGGTTCTCGTTAGATCATCGAAGTCAAGCTACGTCGAGCATGGTTAGTACTTGGATGGGTTACCGTTTCAAGTAAAAAATTCGTTGCTCCCTCCCTGGGGTAAATTCACCTCGCTTTCCACCCAGTGCAGTGATGCACTTATATGTGATTCCCAAGGCTTTGGACATCACTTTGGTCCATTCATTAAAAGTAGAGGTGTCTGACTGAGGTTTTCCACGGTTCCCTCAGTCTCACCTCAGCGAATGCTGGGACGACTCGTAGCAGACTGTGGCCAACATCCTTTCCCTACCTTATCCCTATTCATCACCCCGCTGCGAGCTGTAAGTTCTTAGGCGTGTATCGATGTACAAAAAAAAAAAATAATAATTGCTTTCAAAAATATTAGTTTTTTTTTTAATGATTTCATTAAAGTTAATCCATTATTATGAACATAATTAATAATTGTTCTTAAAATTGAAGCAGCGGGTTCGGAAATAAAAAACAAGAACCTAATTCTCTTAATTTTCTTGTTATCGTTTATTCTGATTACAGACCGTACTGACGGAGGCGTAAGGGAAGTCGCACACTGCCTTCATATCGCATCTTATGATATCGTATGATAAACAATTAGAACCAGTTCTAAATGAGAAACGTACGATCGCATGCGATGTCATATGATACGAAGCAGTGTGCGCGCGTACACCTGATCACATAGGTTCTTAGTTTTTTTTATCATACACTGCGAAATCATGTGATTCTGTGTGAGACAGCCCTAAAAGAAACTTCTAAATTATAAACATGTTTTGATGTGCTATGTTTTAAATAATATCACATCGACAGCAGCGCGACTTGTTGTGTCAGAGAAAGATAAGAGCCGGTCATCAGGTCAGCAAGGTGACTCAAACATTGATTCATTGAAACTTTGTAACATTTCTGCAGCTAAAAGTTTGAAGCAGTATGCAATTTAGAAGTTCCTTACGCCCCCGTAAGTAAAAGTAATGCTGGTAAATTGATGCTCAAAACTTCCAGCAGTTCCATGCAGAGTCTTGTTGCGCAGAGTTGTTGGAATTTTTGCGGGAAAACTTCAAATATTTAAAGTGACGTATATATCTTAATAATGAAAATCTTAATTTTAAAAGGTGAACTTTACTGAGTGTTAAGGGTGAATCTCAGTAGGTTGATATCTCGTAATCGTATAGCACCTGAATGTAACAAGACTTGCAGGGGACTTAGAACTCGCCATCAATAGGTAGTATACAATTTTTAAAGTGAATCTGTCTTATCAGTTTTGTGAAAACTGAGGTAGAAGTTTAGCATTGGCCTTACGGACGAAGACCGGAAATGGAGCTGTTGTAAGAAAACTGTAAGACTGAATTTACTCAAACCATAAGCGATGAAGTTTTAGAACATTATCGATTTTTTAAAATTTATTTCATTCGATTCGTTTGCAGGGAAATATTAATTTACTCCGAAGTAACTGAGATTAATCGTTAAGATATTTCGGATCATAATAGAAGGCATTCAAAAAGTACTTTAGCCCCATTTTATCCTCAATTTTATCCTAGAAGCAATCGGGTACTAAACATGTGTACTAAACCAGGACCTAAACATAATATTGGTACTAACGTATCTAATTAGTGATTAGCACTGATTTAGCCAACATATTTTAGTATCAATTCAGCACCATATTTAGTGCTTAAGAAAACTTGGGATAAAAGGTGGGGCTAAAATACTTTGTGAATGAACCCAATAAATGTCATTTTAAATTTGTACTGTACGTGGAGGTGGAGAAAATTTGAGCTTAAGGGGAAGATGACAAGGATCAGCTGATCTATGTAATCCCATTTGTTAAAAAATTGATTAAAAAAATTACTCGAATTATTTTTTTGAAATTTTTTATAAGGTTCTAAAATCGACTGTCTCTCAAACAAATTTAAGAATTTTTGTGAATATACTATAAGATAAACATGTCAATAAAATGGGACTATATCGATCAGTTGATCCGTGTTGCCTTACCCTTAACAGTCAGGCGAGTGGTATGTAACTTTTGAAATTACTTGACGCTAATTAGAATTTATTTTTTGTGTTTAATTTAGTTTGTAATGGAGTATCGACATCAATTTTTTTTTATTGCAGAAAAGGATAGAGCGTGCAAAGTTATGCTTCCCTGTTTTTTTTTTTTCAGATTTTTTAGAGCCCGGGAAGTATTTTTAAAAAATTATTGAAAGTTCTTTTTGTGACGTCACGCGGCGGCAAGTCCTATCTTTTTCTTAAGGAGCGGCGTCTTAAGACGTCACAAAAAGAACTTTCAATAATTTTTTAAAAATACTTCCCGGGATCTAAAAAATCTGAAAAAAATCAGGGTAGCATAACTTTGCACTCATCCATTTCTGAAATAAAAAAATTTGAGGTCGATACTCCATTGTACAGTACAAGTCTTTAGCGTTACAAAACTTCTATCATTCAACTTACAGACTTTTTTCAGGGTGAGGATCTGAGGAATGTACACTCGTCATTTTAGACAATTTCGCACTTTCAGTCTTGTTAATCATCATGCCCTGTGTTATTTTTACGGAAATTTTTCAAGGCGACGAATGTACTCCTCCCTTTCACCAATAAAGTATAAATTCAACCAACCTTGATCCGGGATAATAATGCAACAATAATATTGCTTCTCGGACTTCTGACTGTAAGATCAAAGTGCGTATCTGTCAAAGAGGCAAAGAAAACATTGAGCCAAGCTAGGGGAGGGGTTGGTTCTTATGAGATGTACTAAACTATGTAAAATAACCTGGCAAAGACAACCTTCATGAAAATTTGTATTGCATAAGTGCCACTTTTTGTCAATATTTTTTTCAGGTGTTTTTGAAAACTCTAATAATTATTTAAAATCAAGCTGCAAAATTTTGTGACGTCATAGTCAAACAAATATTTAACATGCAAGCATAGGGAAATACAATGACGTCACATCATCTTTCCCCTAAATTTTGAGGATGTTTGTGGGTTCAAAAATCTCTAAAGAAAATTTACAATACATAACTCAAGATCCTCTTTCCTAACATAATTCTTAAATCTGAATATTAGATACTGAATGGGTTTTCAGTACTTTTATTTTCACCTTAAAATAAGTACATTTTAGGATTCAGTACATTAAGAGGGACATTTACAAAGCACTTTAATCCCCACTTTAGCCTCAATTTTGATCCTTGGTGCTAAACATGGTGCTAAACTAGGAGCTTAGCATGGTTAGCTTCTGGTTTAGCACCATGTTTAGCGCCAGGGATAAAAATCGAGGATAAAGTGGGGTTAATGTGCTTTGTAAATGGCCCTCTAAATGTACCAATAAAATCTTATTACATAAATTTTTTGGCACTTTTAAGTACAAATTTTGTTATAATGAAACATTCAATGAATAAAAGTACAAAAATTTTACTTCCAACTCAGTTAGAAGTTCCAAGTATTTTAATACGTACACTGACAGAAATAAATGTAAGATTTCAATACATTTTGCTATATTGAAGTAAAATTTTTACTTTATATTTCATGATTATACACTGTAATACAGATATAATGTAATAAAACACAATTAAATGTAGCTAGTAACATAGAAAGCTGTATAAAACAATTTTATGAACTATGTAGTTAGTAAGTATATAATACAACATAACTAAGTTTTTAAAATAATTTACAATTCTTATAAATCAACACATTAGCCTCTTTTGTATTTACTATAACAGTAAACCACAATACCACAATATAGCTAGATGTTAAAAATCGTAAATATAACTCTAAATAGTGCCGCTTCAAGACTTATATAGAGAGTTATGCTGTACAATATACCTGAATTGTTGAGACACTACAGTTCTTGTATTAGACGACATAAAAAATATGTTACAAATGAACATTTTTTATTAAAAAATGCCATTTGTACGCCATTTGTAACAAGAAGATGATGTAAATGTACACCGTTATTATTACCTGGGCTGGATTGTTCTCTATCTGTTATCACTTCGAGTGTACGAATATCAAAATTATAAAGGTATGTAAATCTTTATATATACAGTATTTTAATATATGAAAAAACTGTTTAATTTGATTGTCATTAAATTTAAAACTATTGTTTTTAGGTGCGCATATATACTTGTTTCCTCCGACATGCAAACTACTGCATTCAAACGTTTAAATGAAGCCAGAATGACTACATTAATTAACAGGTAATTATCAGTTACTAAAGTTATTATAACCAGGTAAATAGTCTGTGTAGAGATTATATTTTTTGTGCATTTGTCGCAGATTCTCGCACTTCTCGCCGATGCAATTTGATATTCTGAACTGCAATGACCTTGCACCTAGCTGCATTGAGCTGCAATGAACTTGAAGATTTGATGGAAACACACCAACATCAATCTCGGTACTAGTGATCCACAATCCTGGCGTGCCCCTCGATATTTCTTCCTTTACTGCATGCATGCTCGTGAGAAAATAGAAAAGTGTTGTAAAATTTTGTTGGATATTTTCACATGAAATCAAATGAATTCATTAATAAAAACTCCTTCTAGGAATACGGCCCTATTATAGATTAAAACAACGCACATAGAATGACATTTTCCGTCGATTTTGGTGTTAAAAATATTTTTAATCAAATTTGTCAGCTGGTATATTAAATTAAAGCATTATTCTTGTAATTTTTAGTGGGCATATTCATTTACTTTCAATTGTGATATCATTGTTATTTCTCATTTGTTGTTAAATTTTACTGCATGGTAATGGTTATATAATAATATATTGGTCGATTTCTGTTATATTTGTAAAACAATTAAAAAAATAATCCTATACTTTTTCATAAAAAACGGAAATAAAACTGCATGCATGTGGCACTAATGTAATATATTTTTATTGAAAAAGAAATTGCCTTTATTTTAACGCAATTTGAAAGTTATGCCAATATGTTTTTTTTCCTGATTTGTTTATATATATAACTATGAGATATTAGAATGTGAAAATTTTAGTGGCTTAATCGAAAGAAGGGGTAAAAATATGGTACTGTGAATTTTTTCAGATTTTTCTGAGACCGGGAACTATTTTTAAAAAATTATTAAAAGTCTATTTTATGACGTCACGGGCGGCACTGCCCTATCCTTTTCCTTAAGGAGAGTCGCCCGTGACGTCATCAAAATAGACTTTCAATAATTTTTTAAAAATAGTTCCCGGTCTCAGAAAAATCTGAAAAATTCACAGTACCATTTTTTTACCCCTTCTTTCGATTAAGCCACTAAAATTTTTACATTCTAATATGATCTAATATCTCATTATAAGATAAATATATAAAAATGAAGTCTTTTTGGAAATATTTACTATACAAAAAGCCATGTATACAACCAGAATCTTTATAGTATTACTTTTTTTCATGAACGTGCATTTTATGTATCAATTAATAATTAATTGTAATGTGTGTTATATTAATTAAACTCCCAGTTATATATAGTATTGAAATAAGATGTGTTTATTTCTTTAACATTTACCTTTTTTTTTAGCAAGTTATTCAGGCAATGTCAATCATGCATTGCTTATATACGATCATATTTTAGGCTGAGTTATAAATTTAGAATTGCATTAAGCTTTGTACCTGTTCATACTGCTTTGTTTAATTTATTTAATCTATATCTATCTAAGTTAAAGAACAATAAATAATTATTAATTATATCTGATTTTAAAATGAATTACAAAGATTTTAGTAACAAATTAAGTATAGAAAGAAAATAATAATATTATTACAATTGTATAATAGTTATATTAAATCAAATAACCAACTATATAAAATTATAAATATATAAATTAAATTTAAATAGTAGCTATATTGTAGCATATAGCTAAGCTGTAAGTTTTGAGAAACAGTTGCTATATAGTACAACATAGTTCAGTTATAGAATTTTTAAATTGTAGCTATGTTGTACAATATACTTCGATGTGGTGATTAAGAGTTGCGCTGCATTTTACTTTAATACAGCAGTTCTGGTTTCCAATATAAAACTCTTTTACCCCAAAAACAATACATCTAATTATATTGCAAACTACAATAATTTATAAATTTTTCTGTCAGTGTATCTAAAAACATAGTGTGATGCTATAAAAAATCTGTGAAGTTTGTCTATGATTTTCAGTCAACATACCACAAGTTTTTGCATATTCTCAGCAGCGTTGCTAATATTATAATTGGAAATAATATCGCAATATTATTAGAATAATATTAATACACTATTAAATAATATTCATCCTTTTTGAAGCATGTATAAGTAAAGAACAATAAAGTGTGAAAATTACCTGCTCAAAATTTTGAAATAAAATATATGTAAAATAATTAAAACTTGATAATTTTACTAAACTTTTGACAAAAAAATTATGTAATCGTAATGATTATAACATATTAAAAATTTAGGAATGTATTTTTAAATTTGTTATGCCAAGAAGGTGAATGTTTAGGAGTATAAAGAAACGTGATATTTTTGGAAGAATCTTGTCACAATGGATTCCCTCAAGAAACTCGATTAGACCTCAAGTTACAAATCTTTTAATTTGATGAAGAAATAGACAATTTTAAATCTGTAAGATGGAAAGCTTAAATAATTGGTATTTTATTTGTGTGTGTGTGTGTGTGTGTGTGTGTTTTTTTTTATTTTATTTTTGTATCTTTTTGTGTTTTTTGCGGTTTTCCTTTTTTTAAATTAATTCAATATAACCATTATTTTGATATTTTGATATTTTGATATTTTGATCAGAAAAGTTTGAATTCTTGACTTAATCTATTTTTAAGTCAATGAGTTTCCTTATTATTGTTGGAATAAGGAAGCACAAAATAATATAGTAATAATAAATTTAAGTTTTGGGGGAGAGTTTAATATATTTACTTGCCTGGTCAGTCGTGAGAAAGCCAGAAGAGTTCATGTAGTTGAGAGGGGGGGGGGGGGAGTGCTCCAATGTTTGTGTTTACTTTGCCAGCTGACCAAGTAGAACCTGTGGTCAGTAGATGAGACATAGAGAGGAGGAGACAGAGATGGAAATAGATAGAGTGTGTGACAGAGAGAGAGAGAGAGAGAGAGAGAGAGAGAGAGAGAGAGAGAGAGAGAGAGAGAGAGAGAGAGAGAGAAGAGAGGGAAAGAGGAGAAGGAGAGAGAGGTGACTTGTCGGCTCATCCCTTACAGCCCTCGAGATAATATTTAGAGAAGGGACGTCCGATTAGTAAAGAGGATCGTCCTACTCACTGGCAATAACATCAAACGCGGGTATTAAAATAACGTATATATTATTATATATAATAAGCTTTTATATCAAACAGTTTTATGTGTGTTATATACAGACACACTGTTTCATATCAAAGTGATGTATGATATATTATATATAAGTAATACAAACATGTGAATTAATTAAATTGTAACTTTTTTTATGTTTATTAATGTTGATGTATTTTAATGTAATGTCATATGTTTAAATAATGATAAATAAAAGAGGCGGGTCGCACACAGTATTTATGTGATCGTACGTTTCTAATTTAGAACCAGTTCTAAATTTCCTATCATACAAAGGCATATTATACGAAGCTATGTCTGCGACTACACCTAATAGTTACATT